>JAKLWX010000011.1:1319663-2639326 GCA_022702355.1 Cercospora zeina
TCTTCGCGAACTTATAAGTAAAGTCGTTATTAATAAGGGTATTACCTATAGATACTACTAGAGCTCTTTCCGGATAGCTAGCCGAGATAGAGTTCTATAGCAAGGTTATCTATTATTTATCTCTATTTTTAGCAAGCCTAAACCCTTTAGATCCTTTAACTGTTTCCTCTACTAACTTTAGAATCTTATTAAACGGTCGGAAGGACTCTAGCTTCCGAGAATATAGGCTATACTTCCTATAGATCCTTCTACTAATACTATCTAGTAAAGCTTTTAGTAGTAGTATAGATCGTTCTTTATTACTTAAGTCTTCGGAATCGATATAGTTAGAAGCTAATCGAAACTATCGCAAGAATTTATTTAGATTATCGCTTTTTAACTATTAAGTCTTATAGTACGACATAAGATACGATACTAATTTAATAATATAATACGTATTACTATTAGCGAAGTAGTCTAATAAGGACTTCCTAAATTTAGTCTAGTTATGTTTAGGCACGCCCTTTAACCGCTTTAGTTCTAGTCGTAGAATAATCTTAATATTAGCGATAACGCTATTAATCTTTTCCTAGTTACTACGCCCTTCTAGATCGAACTACTTCTAAAGACTATCGAACTATTCGAGGAACTTAGTAGTATTCTAACCTCTAAAGAACGGGTTCGCTTTAGTTCTAGGTAATAGTAGCTTTAGCTTATAAGTATCTAGTATACTCCTTAGGACTTCTTATAAAGTTAGGAGCTACGTTATATCTATCGTAGTAGGCGACCGCAAGGAGGGTCCTTAATTAGGTATATTACTAATAGTGCCTGTTATAGTAGTAGCAAAGTCTACTAGTCGGTTCCTTATATCGAACTCCTACGTACTACGATAGATCCTATCTTCCTCGGTGCTAGAAACTATAGTAGTTAGCCTAGGTTCTATATAATCGTCTTAATTACCTAGTATAGCAGCTCTCTTAGTTCTTAAGTAGTTATATCTTAGTAGATTCCTTCCCTCTTTTATCTATCTAAGCTAAGGCCCTAGGCCCTAGCTTTAATTTCTCTACCTAATAGACACCTATCTTACTAGGAAATAATTTATCGCATGTTCCTAGGTTGCCTTTACCTAGTCCGCGTCCGGATTAGGTTAGACTATCTAGTTTCTACTTACCGCTCTCTATAGTAGCTTCTCGTCTCGTATTACCTATAGTATATACTTAATCCGTCTATATACTATTATCCCTTATCGCGAACTATATTTATAAGAACGGAGCGTAGTCTTCGTTTATCTTTAGGGTATAGGTAATACCTACGCTACCTATATTCTAGTACTAGTCTCGTCCGCGACTCCTAAACGCTTACTATATTAGATTCTAAGTTTATATTATCCGCGACTCCTAAATATATACTATATTAGATTCTAAGTCTATATTGTCCGCGACTCCTAAACGCGTGCTATACCTAATCCTAAACGCTATATATATAGTAGAAGTAGCTAACTTCCTACGAACTATATACGTATACGTATGCAAATTAAATCTAAGTCTTGTCTATAGTGCCTCTTTTAGTAACGTAGTATCTTTTTAGTCGTAGTCTTGCCCTACCTTCGGCTCTAGAATATAACCCTAAACTATATATACTCGGGTAGCTTATATTAGTATAGATAGAGTAGGTCGTAAGGCGGGTAGGTAATAGAATGCCCTACGTAGCTAGTCTTTAGATACTATCTCGTCCGGCGTACCTATTTCTAGTAAGTGTACGTTAGAAGCTATCGCAACTACTTCTCTACTATCTCCTCCGTATATACGACTTCGTAAGGGAAGAAGGTTATAGCTACACGTCGTCGTTACGTTACTATCTATATTGCTCCTTGTTTTTCTTTTTTATTCGTGTTCGAACTATAGGCTACAAGTATACCCGCCTTACTAATTAAACTCCGACTCCCGAAACTACTAAAGTAAGCCCCGAATTTAAGTTCCTATAGTAGCAGCATATCTTAATTCTCGTATTAGAATAAGTAGCTAGTTAACGTATATTAGCCGGCTAATATACTTATATATAGTTAAAATCGTTATAAGTAGAGAGGTTACTATAGTTAGTATTCGTAGTCGGTATATATATAGTTATACTAAATCGTATAATATGCCGCATTAAATTAAATATGCCTTTAAAACCCGTCGCTTTCTATACTCTCTACTTCCTCTAGTTTCTATCTATTTATAATACTCGATTTTCTATACTATATTCTATCGAATCTTATATTTCTATTAGGATCTATCTTTAGACCTATCGTTAGACCCGAGTCGGACCTATCTAATACCTATATTTATTAGATAGGTCCGGAACTAGGTAGGAACCGGCTAGGACCCGACCTAACTATTATAGTTCTATATATTTAGGTCCTAGACCCGACCCGGACCCGTCCCGACCTATTCTAACCTCTAATTCCTCCTAGACCTTCTCTAGAAGTTTTATATACGCTAGTAAGTATAGGTAGTACTTTATTAGCCTTCCTTTTATAAAGAGTATATACTTAGATAATAGTAGGAGCCCGAGGTATCTTCTTCTATCTCTTCTATATTATTATAGAAGCCGATAGTATCGTCTAGATTAGGATTACTTCTAGATTCTTAAATTCCTCTTCGGCTAAGTAGGAACCTCTATTCGCCTAAGTATCTAGTTCTATATTCTAATATAAGCTAAGGCCTTAGGCCCTAACTCTCTTTTTATTAAAATCTAATAGTATTATAGCTACTTACTTTTTAGTAGTTATCGTTATAGCTACGAAACCGCGTACTAGTTTCCTAAAGCTAGTTTCTAAAGGTAGTCCTAGACTAAAAGGCATCCCTTAGACTCTTTTAGCCTAGTAAAGGTAACCGATTTACCTTTCGTATTACTAATAGTTCCTTCCTATATTCTATCGTCGTAGTTTCTTCCTACGAGTCTTACCTTACGTACTTAAGTTCGTTCTAGAAGTAGGAGTATAGGTGCAGCTTCTATAACTAGTCTAGAGACGAAAACTAGTACTTTAATCTCGATACTAAAGACGCTAGTAACTAATCTCCTACTAATTCCTAAGATAGTAACCGGCCCTTCTATAGTAATTATTTTACTTTCTAGAATATTCTAGATTAAGGCAATTTCTATTTCCTATACCTAGTTCTAATCGACTATATAAGAATTCGTACTCTTATCTACTAATACTTAAACTTCTAGGTTTAGATTCTTGCTCGTTCTAACTATATATAGAACCTAGATAAGGGGAGCTACGATAAAATCGTCTATTACTACCGATAGGTCTATACCGGATAGAGTCTCGTATAGTTCCTCGATAGTCTATACTTTAGACCGCGTAACTACGTAAGCGCGATACGTATTAATCTCTTTATTCTAAAATAGTTCCTTAAAAAGGGCTTTTCTAGTATAGGGATCCTAGTCTTAGAAGGCTTTATAAAGGAATTTACTAACTTAATCCTTACTAATATCGTCTAATTCCCTAGCCTACTATATATTCTCTACTAGCTAGTTAATATTTATAGGCTCGGTTTAGAGTATATTATATAGTTTATTATCGTTAGTACGGATCCTATTCTATAGCAACTTAATTACTAGCTTAGAACTTCTAAGAAGAATAAATTCCCTAAAGGTAATTAGAATCTTATAGTAGATTAATCTTCTAAGTAACCTAGTCTCTAGTTTCTTAGTAAGTAGCAAGTTCTTCTCGTCCTTCCTTCTCTTCGACCTTATATAGTTATCGAACTATTATCTCTCCGAAGAGTTCCTAGCCTTCCTTACTAGAGAGTTAACGGGTCTAGTAGTTAGAATATTCTCTATATCTTCGTCTACTATATCTTTATTTATATAGCCGAATATATCTTAGGTCTATAATCTCGAAGGTCTAGAGCGAGGATTATCTCGCTTATCTTCTTAGGAAGTCTAGGTTTATAATACTTAGTCGGAGATCTTCGCCTGTAGCTATCTCGTCTTTATAGCTCCCTTCTATTTCTTAATTCTATTCTTAGCTATACGAGCTAACTACTTGTCCCGGCTTAGAATTACTATACTACTAACCTTATTCTTACTCTTTCCTTTAGTACTCGCGACTATAGTAGTAGCTATATTAAGGCTTCTTCTAAGTTCTTCTTCTATAATATCTTCGATCCGTCCTCTACTATAGTCGTATTTATTCTTCTCTTTAACGCTAGCTTATCTAAACTAGTATATAGCCGCTCTAAAAATAGTAGGTATAGATACGAAACCGAAATAGATGCCTCTAATAACCTAAGAAGGTACGGTCGTAGTAGTATATACGAGTTTAGGCGTTAGAGGAGTTAGAATCGTAGTCGGGGCCCTAGGCTCTAACTAAATATCTTTAGATATATACGATAATTTCCTATATAGTATCTAATATTCTAGGTTCGAGATGCTTCTAAGCGCTATATTAGTTATATCCCTTCGTATCTAGAGTACTAATAACTAATTCGCCTTTAATAGGTAAGCTAGCTATAGAACGCAACCGTATAGAAGGAATAATCTCTATACTACTAGGTATATTTAAGCTATTCGTAGTATCTAGCTATCCTACTTCGGTATACTAATTAGCTAATAGTTTCTAGTAGGAGGACTATAGTACTATCTCCTCTATTTATTCTACTAGATATACCTACTTCTCTAGAGCTAGGCTATAATCGAATATTCCCTTATATAGTAGTCTTAGTCTCTATAGTTAAAACACTTATTCTATATCGTTAGGTATACTAGGATCTACGTCGCGAAGGTTCTAATTATGCCTACGTACGTAAGTAGTTTATTTCTTAAGCTTAAGGTAGTTACCTAATAAGCTTACTACGTTCCTATCTCTATAGAAGAGTTTACGGGCATAGAGCTAGTTCCGGTCCGCGAAGTAAGTCTATATAGGATCGATATCTTCGCGAACTTATAAGTAAAGTCGTTATTAATAAGAGTATTACCTATAGGTACCGCTAGAGCTCTTTCTAGATAGCTAGCTAAGATAGAGTTCTATAGCGAGGTTATCTATTATTTATCTCTATTTTTAGCAAGCCTAAACCCTTTAGATCCTTTAACTATTTCTTCTACTAACTTTAGAATCTTATTAAATAGTCGGAAGGACTCTAGCTTCCGGGGATATAGGCTATGCTTCCTATAGATCCTTCTACTAATACTATCTAGTAAAGCTTTTAGTAGTAGTATAGATCGTTCTTAATTGCTTAAGTCTTCGGAATTAATATAGTTAGAAGCTAATCTAAACTATCGTAAGAATTTATTTAGATTATCGCTTTCTAACTATTAGGTCTTATAGTACGACGTAAGGTACGATACTAATTTAATAATATAATATATATTACTATTAGCGAAGTAGTCTAATAGGGACTTTCTAAATTTAGTCTAGTTATATTTAGGCACGCCCTTTAACTGCTTTAGTTCTAGTCGTAGAATAATCTTAGTATTAGCGATAATACTATTAATCTTTTCCTAGTTACTACGCCCTTCTAGATCGAACTACTTCTAGAGACTATCGAACCGTTCGAGGAACTTAGTAGTATTCTATTCTCTAAAGAACGGGTTCGCTTTAGTTCTAGGTAATAGTAGCTTTAGCTTATAGGTATCTAGTACGCTCCTTAGGACTTCCTATAAAGTTAGGAGCTACGTCGTATCTATCGCGGTAGGCGACCGTAAGGAGGGTTCTTAATTAGATATATTACTAATAGTACCTATTATAGTAGTAGTAAAGTCTACTAGTTAGTTTCTTATATCGAACTTCTAAGTACTACGATAGATTCTATCTTCCTTAGTACTAGAAACTATAGTAGCTAGCCTAGGTTCCGTACGATCGTCTTAATTACCTAGTATAGCAGCTCTCTCGGTTCTTAAGTAGTTATATCTTAGCGGATTCCTTTCCTCTTTTATTTATATAAGCTAAGGCTCCGGGCCCTAGCTTTAATTTCCCTACCTAATAGATATTTTATCTTACTAGGAAATAATTTATCGTATATTCCTAGGTTGCCTTTACCTAGTCTGCGTTCGGATTAGGTTAGACTACCTAGTTTCTACTTACTGCTCTCTTATAGCGGCTTCTCGCCTTATATTACCTATAGCGTATACTTAGCTCGTCCGTACGCTATTATCTCTTATCGCGAACTATATTTATAAGAATAGAGCGTAGTCTTCGTTTATTTTTAGGGTATAGGCAATGCCTACGCTACCTATATTCTAGTACTAGTCTCGACTACGACTCCTAAACGCGTACTATATTAGATTCTAAGTCTATATTATCCGCGACTTCTAAACGCGTACTATATTAGATTCTAAGTCTATATTGTCCGCGACTCCTAAACGCGTACTATATCTAATCCTAAATGCTATATATATAGTAGAAGTAGCTAACTTCCCGCGAATTATATATATATACGTATGTAAATTAAATCTAAGTCTTATCTATAGTGCCTCTTTTAGTAACGTAGTATATTTTTAGTCGTAGTCTTACCCTACCTTCGGCTCTAGAATATAACCTTAAACTATATATACTTAGGTAGCTTATATTAGTATAAATAGAGTAGGTCGTAAGGCGGGTAGGTAATAGAATGCCCTACGTAGCTAGTCCTCGGATACTATCTTATCTAGCGTACCTATTTCTAGTAAGTATATATTAGAAGCTATTATAACTACTTCTCTACTATCTCCTCTATATATACGACTTCGTAAGAGTTAAAGGTTATAGCTATACGTCGTCGTTACGTTGCTATCTATATTAGTCCTTATCTCTTTATTCGTATTCGAACTATAGTATACCCGCCTTACTAACTAAACTCCGACTCCCGAAACTACTAAAGTAAGCCCCGAATTTAAGTTCCCGTAGTAGTAGCATATCTTAACTCTCGTATTAGAAATTAGAATAAGTAGCTAGTTAGCGTATATTAGCCGGCTAATACTAGTTATAGGCGTCCTTAATAACGGCTAAGTTATTCTATCGTAGTTAGCTTATAAGTGCGGCCGATAGAGAGCTCTATAGAACGAAATAGGTAGAGGCTAGAAACTAGAAGAGTATAATACTATACTTATTCGAATAGTTAAACGGGATACTAACTTCTAGAAGGAGGTTATAGTATACGTTACGTAGTTTAGTATAGGTCCCTAAGGCTTTACTTATTTCTAGACTATCGTTTTTAATATCGACTCGAGTAAACTAAAGAAGTATAGTTCGGCGAGTCTTCTTAGAGGCCTTCGTACTATATAGTAGGTACGGAGACGAGATACGTATCTAGAACGCGTTATAGACCTATAGTTTTATTCTATAACTAATTAGAGTATAGTCTTCTTCCGTTAGTTAGTCCGGGCTAATAGCCTTAATAAATAAGCTCTTATTATTCTTTAGGACTCCCTACTTCTCTATTCGCTCGAACTAAGCTCGGAAAACATTTCTCTTATATAGGCCCCTTACTAAAACCGTAGTATTAGCCTCGTCCTCGTTAGTAAGAGATATAGATCCTTAAATAAGGTTAATACTAGTACTTTAATATAGTTTATTAAGGGCGATATCGATATAATAGAACTTACTCGTACTATTAGCTTCTTCGTACCTAGTTACTTTATACGAGAACTTAGCGTAGTATAGGTAGAAATATAGGTACGTCGTATAGTCTAGTTAGATTACTATATAATATAGCTAGTATACGAGGTCCTAGTAGAAGATCTATTAAGTTAAACTATAGTATATATTCCGTAGCTAGCTAAGATTCTTACGTCTATTAGCCTCTCGAAGGTACTAGTCGTAGATATTAAACTCTCGCTTAATAGCTCCCTCGACTAGCTAAAGCTAATCGAAGAGGCTAATTACGATCGTACTAAAGTTCTTAAAGTCTTAAAGCACCTTCTTATTTAGCCTCGTCTTTAGAGTTACTAAAGCGTTAGTACTCGTAATATATTCTAAAAGAGGATCCTAGCTTAGTATAGGTCTATACCTAAAGATACTTAAGGCGTCTACTATAATAGAAGGATAACGCTTACTTTAGAACTACGTAGAGTTCGCTCTTTTAACCTTATCGATCTCGCTATATAGATATACTACGAACCGACCTCCGAGCTATTCGTCTATAATATTCGTATAGAGGCTATATATTCTACCGGCTAAGCGTCGAGAATAGTTCTTATATAGCGGCCTACGACCGTTAGGTATATTCTATCGTACTCGCTTATAGTACTATTTAATTAGTATAATAGTCTCGAATAGCTATACTATCGTAGTACTCTTAATTATATTAACTATACTAATAAGCTTAGTATCTTCTATAGAGTAGTTCTTATATACTTAGGGAACTTACTTCTACGGTCTTAAGGTATTACCGGCCGAGATTCTAGAGTATAAGGAACTAGATAGAACTAATTATTAAGAGGCTATAAAGGTAGCTCGGCTACGTACTACTAACTCCTAACTTTATTTACTTTATCTACGACTTAGGGGTTCTAATCTACGACGATTCTATAGTCCTCGAGTTTATAGTTCTATAAGTATACCTAATAGGGAGCGATTCCTAGCTAGAGCCCCGAGCTCTAGCTTCTATAACCTAGTCGGGGCTTCGGGCTCTAGCTACGTACTCTATAATATCTACTTATAGGACCGAGTAACTAGACGACTAGTCTATTACTACTACGAGTTAATAGTTATAAGACGAGGAGTAGTCGTAGATAGAGTTAGTCTAGTAGTAATAACTTTCTATAAAGGACGAATAAAGTTCTAAGTAAGTTAGAGGTCTCGATCTCGTAGAACTCGCTATATAGTAGTACTATTAATATCTATATATTTAACTTTATTTCTAGCTTTACGAATCTTATCGAAATCGCTCTAAGTAGCCTCGGCTAAGATAGACCTATTAGCTATTAGGTATAGTAGTCTCTAAATAATAGCCTTATAGAAGACTAGAGCGGCCTTATTCTACTTCGGGTTCTTACCTACGAAGGTAGATATCTATTTTACTATTTCTAGATACTAAATATTACGGGCGAATAACGCGTACGTAGATAGTTTATAGTAGTATTTAATAAGTTCGATAAGAAAGGAGACGTTTATACTAGGGCGTCCGAGAGATATTAGTCGGTACGCTAAGCCTTTATACTAAAGAAGCTAGTACTTAGCAACTAGGGCTTCGCCCTTTATATTACCCCTCTTCTTCTCTCTAAACTACGCGCGACGCGTAGTTATTCGTATAGAGTACTTCTATAGTAACCTAGGAAATATTCTTATTATCGTAGCTACGTAAAATGCTATCGTAAAGTCGCGAGGGTCTATAGAAAAAAACCTAGAATCCTTCGCTACTAGCGAGCGATTCGTTAATAATACTATATCGATACTATATAGTTCCTTCTACTAGAATAGCGCGGAACGCGTTACTTCTACCGTTACTACCTTAACCGTATTATTAGAAAGCGCGACTACTATTATCGCGGTTAGTACCTACTACTATTATTAGGTATATATTATCGTGCCTTCTTATTATTATTCGTAGAGATATAGGCGCTTCCCTCGCTCTCTTCTCTTTCTTTCTTTCTCTTTCGTAGATATATATACGTATATATATATACGGTAGGCTTTTATAGCTTCTTTTCTAGAGTCCTTCTTATACTAACTAGCTTCTAGTACCTATATATATATATATATACGTACGTACGTACGTACGTACGTACGTATAGTAAGCTCTCTACTATTCTTCTTACGAGTTCCTTCTTAATTCTAACTAGCCTATAGTCTATCCTTCTATATATATATATATATATATATATATATATAAGGTTAGGCGTTCTAGCCGTTTCCTTCGTACTCCGCGCGAGATTAACTAGAGATAGATAAATGCCTATATCGGTTCTAGTATCTACTACTACGACTACGCTAATTCTAGCGACGACTATATACTATAGACTATAAGCTTCTTCCGACTCTTTTCGTATATAAAGGTTAGTATATAGTAATATATTAAGCGCCTCTAACTATACCCGTTAGAGATATTAAGAGACTAATTCTTACCGATTCCTCTATATACGTTTAGCGTACTTTTGTCTTACGCTAAGTATACGTAGCGTAAGCCGGATGCTTTAGCGTCTAACTTAGACGCTCTCTAAGCTACTAGCTATAGGCCTATCGGCCCCTTAGCCTCTCGCTCTTATAATTATCTCCTCTCTTCTATAGAGCTGCCTTAGCTCGTAAAAGAATCTATATTAATATAGTAGCCGGCTACTTACGTTCTTATTACGTTACGGTTGCGTTACTCTATCGCCTTATAGCCGTATACGATTTCTAGCGGTACTATAGTAACGTACTAGATTTTAAGGGACTTTTATATTATAGACTCTATATAGGCTACGCGTTAATTACGAGGTAGGTATAGCTATAAGTTCGCGCCTAATTACGTCGATACTTATTCTAGTATACTAACTTTAAATAAGCGCCCTGCTCCCGCCTTATACTATCTACGTACCTCTCTAGTATTCTCCTAGTACCCGTTCTATAAGTATTATAGCTTCTAAGAAGAACTCTACTTCTATAGTCTTAGCCGACCTCCGTACTATTACCGACCTTCTCGCTACTAAGAATAACGACTATTATCGTTATCTCTTATATTTAGTAATAGGTAAGTCTAGCGTTCTACGTACGTATTAGCTACGAGTCCCTTACTAATATAGTACGTATAGCTAGCGTTCGGCTATATAATAAAGTTATAAAATTAGGTAAGAAGAAGAACTACTAGCGCTATAATAACGATAACTATTTTTATAACTACTATACTAACTCTAATATTATTACGTAGTCGAAGCGCTTACGCTTCTATCTTACTAAGCTAGCTAAGAGTAGGCCGGCCGTACGCGCTAAGTAGCTCCGCCGCTACTCTACTAATCTATAGGCTCTAATCGCTAATAGCCTTAAGGTCCTATAGTCTAATAAGAGCAAGTCGGCTAGAGTCTTTAAGACTCTAAAGAAAGGCGAAGCTAGCGCTACGCTAGCTAGTAGCGGCTCTTCCGCTACCGAGCTACTTATAGCTAGTAAGTAGATTGCTCTATTCTCTAGGCTCTTTAAGCTTAAGTACGAGGTATATCTTACGAGTTATATACTTCTCGTATACGTTACTAATATTCTTCGTAGCGTCTACGCCTACTCGGTACCTTCTAGAAGGCCCTCGATACGGCGGTCTATACTACTTATACCGACCGCCTTAGTAGCTAGATAGAGAAGGTCTCTAACGATAAGGCCTCTATAGTAGAAAAGAAGAAGAAGAAGAAGAATAAGGATAATAAGAATAACGAGAGTAAGAAGGAGGATAGTGCCGTCGTTATCGATAATATAAAGAAGGAAGCTAGCGTATCGCGCGCTCTCTTTCTACTTTCTCCTTATACTTCTTCTACGCTACTCGTACGGTCCGCCGCTTTATTTCGTACTTTTATTCTACGCTAGCACTACGGCCTATTTACGCTACGCTTACGGGCGCTATAAATAAATAATTTCTCTTTACTCTATATCCTCTATTTCTCTTAGTAATTTCCGCGACCTTTCTATAGTAACGTAGCGTTTCGCCTACGGCCTTAGCGCTTATCGCGCGCTCGTCGTAAATTATAGTAGCTATAGTAGTTAATTAGCGGCGTAGTAGCCGTAATAGTTAATTAGCGGCGCGGTAGCCGTAATAGTTAATTAGTAGCGCGGTAGCTATAATAGTTAATTAGTAGCGTAGTAGCCGTAATAGTTAATTAGTAGCGCGGTAGCTATAATAGTTAATTAGTAGCGCGGTAGCCGCGATAGTCGACTTTACGGCTTACGTAAGCTTCTCTTACTCTACTCTTACGCCTTAAATTCCTCGAGCGCTTCGTATTCCCCGATATACTCGATTAGTTCCTACGTATTATATTCTTCTAGCTAGCCTTTCTACTAAACTAGCTACTTCCTTTTACTTTTCTCGACTTAGGTTTCTAGTACTTTCTCGACTATTTACTCGCCTTTATTATCTACGAGAGGCAAGCTAGTCTTCTAAGATTTGCTATCGTACTAGAGTTCTAGAAGATAGAGGTTAGAATAGGTCTCCGACTTTAGGTCGGTTCTAGGTCTAGGTCGGTTTCTAAGAGAACTAACCTAAGACCTAAATCGATAGAGTTCTCGACTTAATACGAAATCGATAGGTCGGGTCTAAATACTACCGGTTCCTATATAGGTCTTTATAGGGACCTAAGTTTAGAAAGATAGGTCTAATACTAGAGAATAAGACTAAGTCGCCGTAGGGATAATAGAATTACTCTAATACTAAATATACGTATATATAGAACTAAGCGTTATAGTATATTAGAAGCGCTAGTTAAACTAGCGACTATAGTTACGAAGAAAAATAAGGATGCCGACTATACTTACCGACTATACTTACCGACTACGAGATATCGGAATTAAATACTATTTATAATATCGACTACGAAGTTTATTCTACTCTATAAGTATAACGCGAAAGTAAATACTTCCTTTACTAAGTACTATAGCGAAGATATATTAGTACTATATCCTCCTCGTTATCGCTAATCGAGTCGAAGTTACTTTATATAGTAGTTACTAACGTCTCCTAATCTACCTCGAGCTACTCCTACTACTAATTTACTATATTATTCGAAGGCTCGAATATAGTTAATATTAGTAGCGCCTCCTCTATAAGCGAATCCCGAGCCTATTACTATACGTTACGCTCTCGGGAATAATAGTATATAATATTACTAAACGTCGAGGGATCGTAGGACCGATTATATTAGCTCTAATAACGCGCTATACTAAAGTCGCGCTTATAACTAGTTCTAGCTACTAGGATAGAGAGGATGTCCTAGGCTATTAGCACGTAACCTAGATATTCTAATACGATTATCTTCTATAACTAGAGCGGATACTCTATAGAATAGGCAGCCGAGTCCTTAAATCTAGCGTAGCGATAACGAGATACCTCGTCCGAATTAGCTAAAGGCTATATAGTCTACCGCAGCTATCTAGATACCCTTTAATTAAAGTCGGAGTTATTACTATCTAATCTACTATAGAGACCTATTACGAATAATATCGCGGAGTAGTATAAGGCCTTTTTCGGCCTAGACTAGGACGTAGCTACGAGAGGCTTATATCGCGCGTATTCGACCTAGAATTTTAACTAGTAGTAATCCTTAAAGGAGGAATCGAGCCTCTCGCTAGAGAAGGCCTCGCGGTCCTAGAACGTCCGTTTTATTACTAGATTAAGAAGAATCGCAATACTATATATATCGCCGAATCGCTCTTAGGTAGTAGTATAATACTTCTCGAGCTTTATCTATATAGCTTATAGAGTAGAATAAATCTCCTTTTACTAGAATTATATTTTATATTTAAGTTTCTTATCCGTAATATCTAGGATATCGAATAAGGTATTATAGTAGCTAAGAACGAGGTATATTATTAGCCTCTTTATCGTACTAATCTATATCGTAGCCTTAGCGAAAGAAGTAGTAAGGTTAATAATATATTTAACCCTCTTCTATTCTATAGCGGTTAGCTTAAGTTTAGGCTAACCCTCGTTCTTAATATACTCGTTAATAATATCTCGTAGTTAAGAACTATATATTAGTATAATCGTAGTTAAGCTCTAACAGGTCTTTATATCTTATATTAGGCGTAAAACCCTATTAGGTATCTTCTTCTACTATTTATACCGTTTTAAGTACGGATATAGATCTGCGATCCTCTTTCGCTATAGTACTATAAAACTCTCGAAGCGTTAAGTACTAGAGTTTACCTTAACTATAAGTTTATAGAACTTTATAGGGAGCGGTTATTAGTATAGCTTCTACTAACTATATTTGCCGACTATATATACTTTAAAGGGAGAATATATAGTACCTTTATTAGAACCGTAGCTAGACTTCCTACTTTAAGCTAATATAAGGCGTTCGTATCTATCTCTTTATTCTATCGTTTCTATTCTTCGTTTCTTAGCTCGATCTTAAGAGTAGCGAAGAACTTCCTTAAGGAGAGCTAGATTATATATATAAAGTATAGGAACTATTCTAGATAGGAGAACTCGTAGTCTTTAGTATCTAATATCTCTCCTATATCTCCGTCTATTTCTTAAAGAGGAAGTTATTTAATTAAGACTAATAGCTTCGCTATATATATACGCTTATAGGAGTAAATATCGATAGCCTCGACGCTAGAACTCGTTAGTTAGGAGGTATATATATAGGAAGGAAACGTATATAGTAGTATATAGTATATTATTATTAAAAGTATTATCCGCTATTAGCGCTATAAGCCTATTAGAGATTTCGAAACGGGTAAGTACGTCGAATAGTAGATCCGCTAGGACTTCGCCTATATAACGGCCCGAAATATATAGAAAGGCTAGTATAGCCTTATACTAGGCCTACTCGCTATCGATCTAGTAGCCTCGTATTATAAGGAATAATACTCGGAGTACCCTAGCGTACTAACTATCGAGGCGATAGCTACCCGGAAGGTTCTAGATAGCTAACGTTTTAGATTATCCTTAGAGTAATTAACTACGTCCTAGATATATAACTTAATCGTAGCGGCGCTCTTAAAGTCGATAGATCTAGTCTCCTCTAATAGATATTCGTAGGTACGCCGAACTATAGAACTTTCGAAGAAGTTTAAGAGTAATCTAAGCTAAGAAACTATAAGCCTATATAACTCTAGAAACTTTAACCGGTCTAGGTACTCGGTTCTAGTAAAACTTTTCTTAAGCCGTTTCTATAAATAAGGACCGTTAGTATATCTACGTTATATATCTCTATAAAGTATAGTTAGCGAGTATAGTTAGGAAGCGTAGTCGGTAAGCGTAGTCGGGAAGCGTAGTCGGTAAGCGTAGTCGGCACCTTATTTTCGTAATAATAAATACTAAACTTATAGATTAATCTTTAGTAGCCTTAATAACTTCTCTAGTAACTCTACGCTCCTAGGAGGCATCTTCGTAGCCTACTAAATCGAGGTGCTTTTATAGAGCTTTTATTCCGTTACCTAGTCCTAGGTATTTAATAACTCTATTATATCCCTTATAAATAACTCTTAGGGCGTACGTTTCCTAGTCTATACTTTTAACGAAAAATCTCTAAGCCTATAAAGTTTACGTATTCGAGTTCTATTTTATAGAGTTCGAAGATATTCTACTATACTTATTATAATACCTCGCCTCTTCGAGCTACTAATAGTAGTAGTAAAAGTCCTTAAACGACTAGGTATACTCCTACTACTATATCTATACGCTATTAGTTTCGACCTAGTTCTTAGAATCCTCTAGTAGCTTAGTAAGGTTAGCTAGAGATAGTATCCTATCTTATATACTAGCTCGACTACTTAAGATATTCGTAATCGAATAGTATTCCTTCCTCTACTATTATACTACCTTCTTAATCGGACTAAAGTCGACGAGAGATAGCTACGATTCGGAGTTAGTCTATCGTTCGCGAAGCTATATACTTATATATCTCGAGAAAGAAGAAAGTATAGTACTACTATATTATATTAGAGTCGTAGGATATACTAGTAATACTATAATATAAAGTATATAGTACTAAGAAGGAATCGTAGAACTAGAGAGTAAAAGCTAGTAGAGTAATAAAGGTAAATAATATTTATAGGGGCGATTAAGTTTTATTAGTATAAGTACTAGCGAGGTATCTCTATTATAGGCCGACGGCCTATCCTAGTAGCGTTATAGAGATAGGCACCTCTAGTACTCTTATTAAGCTCGTAATAGTCGCGACTAATAAATATACTAAGTACTCTTTAATTATAGTAACGCTATAGTCGCCTTCGAGGGCAAGTATCTTACTAGCGTAAGAGGCTAGTAGCGTTAATAAAGCTTAAGTCGAAAAAGTAGAGTTAGACTTAGCCTAAGTAGATAAACCTATCGTAGAGAGAATTTAGAAACTACTTAAAAACTACGCAAAGCGATATAATACTATATAGTAGAAGGCTAGAAATAATACTAAAAGTAAGAAGAGGAAAAAGAATATAGTAAGCTAGAAGTTTAAGGTATAGCTAGAGCTCCTAGATCTAGTACTAGCTCTAAAGATAAAGTAGTAGTATATCTCTAAAGGCACAACCGCTATATAAGAGAATAAGGCTAGTATTAAATATACTTAGCTATCGAAGGTAAGACTCTAGCCGTCTATAAGAATTATAAAGGAGAATTATATATTCGGTAAGCTACTATAGAGCGAGAGGTAGAGATAAGAGATATAAGTTAAAGAGGGCCGGCTAGTACTACGACGTAAACCGTAGACTAATATACTATCGGCGGCTGCAACTAATCTTAACTTACGAGATATATCCGTATCCTACCTAGCCTAAGAGGAGTTATAGAGCTTCTATATAAACCCTATCTCTAGCGACTAGAATTTACGTATAAAGGTCTTAGAGATAGCGAGCTTATCCGTAGACGTACCTAGAAGCTACTCGATAATATCCTAAAAGCTAAGTCCTTCTTTCTACTTAGAATCGAGCTATATTTCCTATAGAAGCTCTCCGTATACTAACTTCTTTATATCGACCTTATAAGTATATAACTAGAACGCTAGCCTATTTCGCTTAGCCTACGCTTTAGACGTAACTAGCTTCCGGAACCTATTACTATTCTAATCGTATCCTAACGGGATAAGATAATCTAAGACTTCTAGAGTCTAAGCAAAGCGATTAGCTATATTAAACTTAGAGGACTTCTAGGAGAGATAGTTGCGATATACTATATAGTAATAGGGTAGGAAAATTTCCGTTATAGTTAGAAGACGGCCTTCTACTATTAGCTCCTACTACTAGTTAGTATATAGTCGGTAGGTATAGTCGGTACTAATTTACCTTCGCTTTCGCTATAGATACTAATATATAGACTAATTTTATAAGCCCTCTATAAGGCTTTATAGAGCGTAGAGTATACTTCTAGTCTAATCGGAGGTACTCGAATGCGTCCTAAAGAAGCTATTAGTTCTAGCGGCGATATACTCTTAATAAGAGCTACTTACGTCTACTTTAGATACTTAGAACACGTATCTTCTCTTATTCCTAGATTATAGCCTCTCGATAAGGTCTATTTCTTACTACGAGGAACTCGGCCTCTCCTTTATTAGTTATATAATAAACTCGGCTTAACTCTTATATTACGCGCGTAGTATCGTAAGCGTATATATCTTCTTTTTAAACTATCGAATAGCCTTATTTTAAAAGGCGTAGACGGCGTAGCTCCTCTATACGGCCTACTCGCTCTTAGTAGCGACTTAAAGGTAGAGGTTAGTTATTTTATAGCTAGTACCGGCCGACCTTACTAGTAATACGTAGGGTGCCTCCGGACCCGACTTAGACTAATTAGTATTATACTAGAAGTTATAGTTATAGTATAGGTCGTCTACGCCCTTCTCCTTCTCGATATTAAAATAGAAGCTTTCCTTATTCTAGTTCGCTACCTATATAGTAGGCCTATCCTACGCGCGCTTACGTTTCTTATCGTCCTTATTATACGTTAGTACTACTAACTATATTAGCCGACTATATAGATTATTACTTATACTATTTAGTCGTACTAAGCGTAGTACTCCTCTCTCTAGGCCTTAATCTTCTTCTACTACTACTCCTTCGATAGGGAGCTCTATATATTACTAGAGCTAGTTAAAAGCTTCTTTTACTAAGTAAAGGACTTATTTCTAGCTTTGCCCTACTTATTTACTATAGCTCTTTTAGGCGATATATCTACGCGCTAGCTACGCTTGCGAAGAGTATTAGGATTAGAAGAGTAGTTATCTATATCTTTCCTTATAGCGCCTAGTCGTATCTAAAGTATAGAAGTACTTATACTATCTAAATCCTTATCTATAAGGTAAGGACGCTTCTATAGACTATTAGAGGGCGTAGTACTTATTAGATATCGCTTTTATTACGCTATTATCGCAAGTTCGATCGCTAAGAAAAGATAAGTATCGCGAGGTATATAGTAAATATACGCTTAAAATTCGGTAGTAATATAGGTATAGCGGCAGTTAAGGTAGTAGTTATTATAGTAGGAGCTAAGTGCGACGAATTTTAGCTTTAGGTGCGCTAGAAGCTTAGTATATAGCTGTTCTCGCCTAGCTACTAGCTTACCTCTATACGTAGAGTTTAGCTTCCTATATCGTAGTTAGCTATTATAGTCGGCGATATTATATAATATATCGCTTGCCTAATATAGCGTATACTAATATATACGACTATATATAGATAGCGATAGCTATAGACGTACTCTAGAGCTAGAATCTATCGTATACGTTACTTAGATTAACCTTACTATCGCCGGCCGAAAAGAGTAACTACTATATACTTATACCCTCGACGACTACTCGTCTACTCGTCGCTAATAGGTACTTCTTAGCTTATACTATCGACGACCGCTTATCTCCTTAGCGTAGACGGCTACTTCTTAGCTTATATTATCGACGACTACTCGTCTTCTTAGCGCGGACGATTGCTTTTTAGTTTATACTATCGACGACTACTAGTCTCCTCGGCGCTAATAGTTACTTCTTAGCTTATACTATCGATAACTACTTCTCTTCTTAGAATTAAAGTAGTATCGATAATTATTTCTTCTCTTCTACTATTATAACGACTCGGTTCCTCGATATAAAGGTAGGCTAGAGAGTTTATTTTTCTATTCTACTACTATATTACGACTACTTAACTAGTAATACTATAGAGTACTAGTAAGTCTAGCTCTTTCCCTTCTATAGTATTTTATATATTCGTAAAGAACTTCGAATAACGAAATATATATACTATAGTCGATATTATCTATATAATGCCTAGATATAATCTATACTATAGTAAATATTTACGTCTATTACTATATTCTATAGAGTAGCGAAAGCGATTATAGCGTTCGCGTAACTATAACTTCTACTAGGTAAAGATTAGTAGGGGTGTCCCGATATAGTAGTAGAATGCGATATAGTTCTACTATATAGCGCTATCGAACTCTAACCCTCCCTCTATAGGCCTACGTATTCCGGCGGTCGTATACGATTTTCTAGTACTCCTATCTACCCTAGCCCTTCTCTCCTATATTTCTACCTATCTACTCCTTCTAACTCTTCGATATCTCTATCTATACTACTCGATGCCTTCTTTTATTTCCTAAGCGGACTCTAATATAGAGTTTAACTCGAGCCCTTCTCTACGAGTATATCCTAATATAGATACTAATATACTACTATTAGTACTACCTCTACGCGTAAGAAATAAGGCTACTAAGTAGCGGCAAATATAGCTACTAAAGGCTACGGTACTAGATAATAAGTCTCGTAGGAAGGTAGTAGTTCTATAGAAAAAAGCGATAGCTATAAGGATAATATAGCGACGAACGAGAGCTAGTAAGTCTAGTATCTCGAAAAGGTAGTTAAAGCTAAGGATAGTAGCCTTACGAGAGATTCGTAAGCTTTAGCAAACGATAGCTTTATATATCTATAGGGTCCCTTTTTAGCACGTTATCTACGAGATTATAATAGATAGAGGTAGTAGCGATATTATTAGAATTTAGGCGGTAGTACTTAAATACTTATAGGAAGCGGCGGAGGCATTTCTCGTTATAGAGTTCGAGATTTCTAATCTTCTAGCGATCTACGCAAAGCGCGTTATCTTATAAGTAAAGGATATATACCTATATAGTTATCTACGCTACTAGTTTACTAGCTAGAATAGAGAAGGGAATAATAATATAGGTATATAATACTAGGTTGCCGACTATAATTGCCGACTATAAAGAGCCTAGTATACGTTACTATACTTAGAAGCTTAGAATTAATATATATAGCGCGGGTAAAGCTATAGCTAGCGCGCTAGCGAGCTTAACGTCCGCCTTAGCTAACCTATATACCCTTACTAAACTATTAGTAATACTACTACCTCTACCTCCTTAGAACTTGTCGGTAGTCGCGCTTTATTAGCCTATTATTATCGCCTTTTTTTTTATACCTCTTAACGAATTTTCGTATCGCGCATATAAAGAATACTATCGCGTATATTAATCGTAGCTTAATCGACCGCTTTTCTCTCGCCTCTCTACGCATTTATAATAGCTTAACTTCTTACTAATAAGCCTAGCTAGTTCGCCGAGTAATACTTCTTTAGCCGAGATACGGCGTCTACTTCTCCTCTATCTAAAAACTTCTTCTTACTCGAAAACCCTCTTACGAATAATAGTAATATCGACCCTAGACTTCTTAGTAACTAGGCGCCCTCTTTCGACTAATATAGCGCTTCTACCTCTCCTTCTTTAATTTCTAATCTCTCTACTTATAATAGTAACGACTAAGAGGCTACTAGCGGAAACGACTAGAATAGTTCTTATAGAAACGCGAACGGCGATAATAGAAATAACGAAGATAATAGCTCCGTTATTAATATCGACGATAGTAATAGTAACGAGAGTAATAGCGACGAGAGTATTATACCGCCTACTCCTCTCTCTTAGCTTTCTAGGAAAGCTCTATAGAAAACTATACTAGGCGGTCGGCGTCGTCTCGATAAGTAGAAGCTCGCTTACTAAATAGCTCGTAAGAAATAGATTAAGAGAGATAATATAGTAATAGTAGCGGTAGTAGTAGTAGCTAGAAATATAGTAGATAGAGATATAGTAAATAATAGAATAAATAGTAGCGTAGTAGCTAGAGGAGTAGTAGGTAGAAAACGATTACTAGATAGAAAACGAGTAGCGAAGAAGAGACTAGCTAGAAAGAGAATAGCTAGAAAAGTACCGGCTAAAATAGTAGTAGTAGATAGAGGAGGTCTAGCTCGTAGAGCTAGTATATAGAAGACTTATCGCTATAAGCTAGGTAGTAAGTTATATAGTCGGCATATATAGTCGGCATTACTAACTTATACTCTAGCTATCGCGCTCTAAGAGATCCGTAAGTACTAGAAGTCTATAGATCTACTTATACTAAAGCTACCCTTTAGCCGCCTCGTCTATAAAGTTTACTACGATATTTCTAGAGGCTTAGCTATTTCTTAAGGAGGTTACTATTAGTAGGCGAGCGCCCTTAGTACTCTATAGGAAGCCGCCGAGAGTGCTCTAGTCTACCTCTTCTTAAGTATATATACTCCTAGTCGTTCTATATTCGATCGATATTAACTATATTATAGGTACTAATATTGCCGCGATTTACGTAAAGCGAGTAACTATTTAGTAGAGGGATATAAAGTTTGTTATTAGCCTACTCTCGTCTTAAGGAATTTATATATTTAGTAAGAGATAAATCTCTATAGTATATATAAGGAAAATCGTTATAACTATAAAGAGCATATATAGTAAAAATCGATATAAGTAGAGAGGTTGCTATAGTTAGTATTCGTAGTCGGTATGCCTATAGTTATACTAAATCGTATAATTTGCCGCATTAAATTAAATATGCCTTTAAAACCTATCGCTTTCTATACTTTCTACTTCCTTCGGTTTCTATCTATTTATAACCCTCGATTTTCTATACTATATTCTATCGAATCTTATATTTCTATTAGGACCTATCTTTAGACCTATCGTTAGACCCGAGTCGGACCTATCTAATACCTATATTTATTAGATAAGCCTAGAACTAGGGAGGAACTAGCTAGGACCTAACCTAACTATTATAGTTCTATATATTTAAGTCCTAGACCCGACCCGGACCCGTCCCGACCTATTCTAACCTCTACTAGAAGAGATATATAGAAGATATTATAGATACGTAATCCCGTTAGAAGAGCTAGGTAGTACGCCTACTTCCTAACTACGTCGATTACTTTAAATAGTCTAGCGAACTTATCTGCTAGCTTCTTTAACGGCACCTTTAGTTTTAGGTTCTTCGTAGATAGAAGAACTATATCGCCGACCTTATATTCCTTTAGCTAATACTTCTAGTTATAATACTTAGCCTATAACTCGCTTACTTATTACTAGCGCTTTATTAACTTCTTATAGTTCCGTTTTAACCTTTCTATAGCGTCCTTTACTACTAGTACTTCTTTTTATAGAATTACGCTCTAAGATTCGATTGCGTCTCTCTTATAAGTCTCCGTCGTTAAGTCTAAGTCGAACCTATAGATAACGCGGAATAGCGATATCTTTAGTATTATATTTAGGCTATTATTATACGCGAATTCTATAGAGGCTAGTATAGACGCCTAGTCGTCTTAGTTCTTCCCGTAATAGATACGTAGGTACTACTTAAGTATCTAATTTACGCGCTTAGTTTAACCGTCCGTCTACGAGTAAAACGCTATACTTAGCCTACGTTTTACGTATACTTCGAAATAGAAGTCTAACTAGAACTAGCTAGTAAATATAGATCCTCTATCTAAGATAATACTACTAGATATACCTCGAAGCTATATAACTTCGTCGAGTAGAATATTCGTAAGCTCTATACTTATATAGCGCTTTATCGTCCGAACGAAAGTTACTATCTTAGAATAGTAGTCGATAATTATAAGGATTACGTTAAATATATAACTATTACGCTTACTCGATAGAAGGTCTATAATAAAGTCTATAGATAGATCTTTCTATAGCCGTTCTAGTAGAGGAAGCGTAACTATCTCGCTATAGAGACGGTAGCGCCTCGCTTTTACCTTCTAATAGCTACTATACGATTCGACGTATTATCTAACGTCCTCGTTAATTTCTAGCTACTAGTATTTTCTTCTAACGAGTTCCGTAGTCTTATCCTTATCGAAATAGCTAGCTAGGAAGTCGTCGTAGTATATATAGATTACTTGCGTTCGTAATACGAGATCGTAAGGTAAGTATAATACCTCTTTACGATATATATACCTATCTCGAATAGTATACTTATCGCTTTCGCCTCTATTACTCTCCGCCTACGTATATAGTTCCTTCGTAGTAGAGTCTAGCTAGACTAGCGTAGCTACGTACCTAATTACTAGGTCTAAGGTATTAGCGTACGGCCGTTTCTTCGTAACGATAGCGCTAGCGACCTATATTAGTAGCGCAAATCTATATAGACCCGGTTCGTAGCGTTTAGAGCTAGCGGGCTACGTCCTATTAGCTGCTTTCGTTACTACTACTCTCTAGCTTATTATATACTAGCGGTTATAGGCGGCCTTAATATAGTTTATAATCGGTCTACCTACTTAGAGGTTGCTCTAAACTTAGAGTTTCTACTATAGTAATAGTAATAGGTTATTTATTGCCTACGCGTCTTTTACGTAATTGCTACGCCTTAATAGCGCGTCGGCTACGTTTAGCTTACCTACTCTATAACTAATTATAAAGTTATACGAGGCTAAGAACGTAGCCTACCTAGCCTATCGGCCCGTTAACTACTTTATACTTATAAAGGCCTTTAGGTTAGCGTAGTTAACTAGTACCTCTACCTTATACGTAGCGCCTTCGAGGTTAGGCCTCTATACCTTAAAGGATTCTACTACTACGAGGAGTTCCTTATTATAGACCTCGTAGTTATACTTAGCGTTAATTATCTTCTATAAAAAGAACGCGATTAGGTACTATTCCGACTTAAATAGCTAGCTTAGAATACCGGCGATAGTAAAGTTAAACGTATTAGTCTCGACTTATAAGTATAACGTAGAGTTAAAGTACTTAAGAAGCGGCGCAGTCTAGAAGCGTTCTTTTAATTTTAAGAAAGCCTACTCCTCGGTTTCGCTCTAACTAATAGGCCTCGGCTTCCTACTATTCTTCGCGCTTTTTAAGAGTATAGTTAGTAGTACTATAACCCTTAAATATTCGAAGATAAAGTAGCGATAGAAGTTTACGAACCTAAGGAACGATTAAACCTCTATTAGAGTAGTTAGCCTCGGCTACGAGGTAATTATAGCTACTTTACTAGAGTCTATCGCTACGCCTCTAGTCGTAACTACGAACCTAAGGAAGTTAATCTATTTCTAGAAGAACTTATACTTAGCGCGTTATACGTAGAGTCCGAATTTATAGAGCCTCTTAAGTATAGCGTATACGTCTCGTATATAGTTCTTACGAGTCTTACTATAGATTAGAATATTATCTAGGTATACTACGTAACTTATATCTACTAGCTCTACTAACGCGCGGTTAATATACGCCTAGAACGTTACTAGAGCGTTTATTAAACTAAAGGGCATTACCTTATATTAGTAGTAACTATATTTTGTACGAAACGTAATCTTCTAGCGGTCGCTTAGTTTAATACAGATACGATAATACGCGTTCGTAAGATCTAGCGACGTAAACTATATAGCTTCTATAAGTCTATCTAGCGTTTCGCTAATAAAAGAAAGTAGGTACCGATTCTTAATCGTAATCTCGTTTAGCTCCTAGTAGTCTATATATAGCCGTAGCTTACTATTCTTCTTTAGTACGAATAGAATAGGCGCACCTACCTCGCTATTAGAGCGCTCGATCTAATTATATTTAAGTCTAGTCTTTAGATACTCTTTAAGCTCTTCGAGCTCTCTACCTAACTAGTAGTATAGAGGCCTAAAGAGTAGTATAGTGCCTAGCTTTAGGTCGATTATATACTTAGCGCCGTCGATAGGCCTACTTTATATTTCTTCTATCGGGTTAAGAACATCGTCGAACTAATAGAACTCCTCTAGTATTAGAGTAGGCTTCTCGCCTATTCTACTTAAGCTAACCGTAAATATAGTAGGTATCTTCTAGAGATCTTTAAGGAACTTATAGGCCTCTTAGACTTCGAACTAGCCGAAACGATCGTTACTATAACGCTATTTATTTATACCGCTATCGATACTTACTCGTTATATACGTCGCTATAGACGGCTAAGAATAATATTAGAATCTAGTATATCGTATACGTAAAAGATCCTTTTAGTTACGCGCTCGGTTTCTAAGAAGTCTACGAGCCTTATACGTACGTAGTATACTTTATAATAATAACTTAGTTTATTCGTAAAGGTAGTAGCTAGTAGCAAGGCTACGTTCGGCTATAAGGGCAACTTATACTAGAGTACGAAGGCTCGTAATACTATATTAATATCCGTAGTATTATCGAGAAGGAACTCGGCTAGCTTACGGCCCTCTTAAGACTCGACTTCTCTCCGTACTCGTACCGCTAGTACGTATTATATAGGTAGGTACTCTATACTATCTACTTTAGCGGCGGAAACTTATATAATATCTTCGTCGCTTCTGCTTTTTTCGACTTGCCTACGGCTACTTTATAGACCGCCGGCTTATTACTATCCTTATTCTTATTTAGATAATCTAGACGAATATAGCCTACCTCGTTATAATTGTAATACCTAGGTTACTAGTTCTTATCTTTGCCTTTACGCTTATTCTAAGGGTTCTTCTCTTTCGAGTTAGACCCGTAACTACCTTTCGAGGTATACGCGTTACTATCGACCCTCTTACGCTTTAACTACTAGTACGACGCGTCTCTATTATAGTCGCGTAAGCCTAGGTCGCGTAGTATCGACCTTTCTACCTATTTAAGGCGTTATACTAGAGCGATAAGGTCGGCGCGCTTCGCTAGAATAATATAGTTCTTAATAATATTCTTTCGTAGCGACGGCTTTAACTTTACGAGGAGCTAGCGAACTAACTACGCCTTAGTATAGTCGCCGAGCTATACCTCGAGATTACTAAGGTCTATTACGAATTATTATATACTCTAATTTTTACCTTAGCGTATTATCTCGTACTTAATAGTTATAAGTAGCTAGTAGTTCGCTTAATCCCTAATAATATCGTATAGGAACTTATAGAACTACGCCTAAGTATACTCTACTAGAAGTATACTAGGGTACTCGTTATACTAGGCTTCTTACGCTTCGCCTACGAGGAATATAATACGAGTAATTACTTTCTATTATTCTATTATAAACTTCCTTAGCGCGGCTATAAAGTTTACTTTATATACGTAGACGTATTCCTAGGCTTCCTTAACGGTCTCGCCCTTAAACGGCTTAGAAGAGCGGAGCTTAATAGATTCGTAGAGCGCGTATTCGTCGCCGCCGTAACGCGTACTATCTTTAGTATCTCTAGTAATACTCGCTATACTAGAGTACTCCGAGCTAAGGCTTTATACTATCGTACTTAAGCGTATTAGTAGAGTAGTCGTTCTAACTTCTCGTATTAAGCGTTTATTTTCTACCTAGAGAGCGTAGAGTTCTAGCTATTCGCGTAGCGTAGCGTTTTCTTATTCGAGATACGTACGCCTTACCTACGTATTATTAGCGTCGTTTATCTCCTCGTCTTCTTCTTCTTTAGCTTTAGAGTTTAGTAACTCTTCTATATAGCCTATTAGTAGTACTACGGACCCGGCGCGTTCGCCGTAGTTACCTAGCTATACGGATACTTCTCGCGTAAGTATAGTAGGCCTTAATAGATCGCTATTCTTAATAAGGAAGAAGAATTAGTATTATAAAGGTTAGTATATAGTAATATATTAAGCGCCTCTAACTATACTCGTTAGGGATATTAAGAGACTAATTCTTACCGATTCCTCTATATACGTTTAGCGTACTTTTATCTTACGCTAAGTATATACGGTATAAGCCGAATACTTTAGCGTCTAACTTAGACGCCCTCTAAGCTACTAGCTATAGGCCTATCGGCCTCTTAGCCTCTCGCTCTTATATCGCGCGGCTTCTACTAACCTTCTATAGTCTGCCGTCGCGCGGGCCTAGTAGGCCTATACTAATAGGCGCCGCTTCTATATTCCTTTATATATACTTCGTCCTCTACTCGAAAGATATCGCTAATCGCTTCCTTTAGTTCGCTTATAGCCTATATAGCCTACGCCGCCTAGACGCGCGCTACTAACGCTTAAGAGTAGGTAATATTTAGCGCTCTATTAGTTTTCTTTCGGCTAATATATATTTTTAAGCAGCGCGCCTATAATAACCTAAGGTAGGTTCTTAAGGCCTATAAGGCCTTAAAGCCTTTATAGGCGGCCGGCCTACTCTCTAAGTAATTTCCTACGTTCTCCTCTCTTATTCGTACGAGCTAATTTCTTTTTAGCAAAGTCGCCTATAAGGTAACCGCCTCGGTATCTAGAGTCGTAGCCTAGTAGAGCTAGGTATAAGTATTATTCCTTTCTATACGTTATTCTCCGCTAATCTACTACTATAGCCTAAGAGGCGTATCGCCCGCTCTAGTTCTTAGCGCTCGGCGCTATTCTTAAGTAGAGTAGTAGTTTTTTAGTAGAGCGCGTACGGTTTCTTAGAGTTTCTAGGGTTTTTTTTTAGGGTTTTCTCCTTTTTTTTCCTTTTTATAGATATATAAACTGCCGCTCGTCGGCTATCTCTCTAACTTCTTCTTCTTCTTTCTTTATTTATTAGCTATTCTTCTACGACTTTCCTTCGCGTTTCGCTTTCCTACGCGAATATTCCTATAATAGTCTATTATTAGTATTAGCGTCTCCGAAATTTTCCTTAAACGTATCTAATACGGCGGTATCTACTAATTCTTCTAGAGGCTTCTAGGTAGAGTTATAGTATCTAGCTTATTTTACTAGGACTTCTCGTCTTTTATCTTTATTCTTCGCGCGATCTCGTATATATAGAACCTCCTCTACTTACTACTCGTCGTACGACTTATTTAGTACGAGTACTAGTTATTCGTCGTTAGTAATCTATTTAGAGAGAGGATCGTTACTCGCTAAACGAAGTAAATCTATATAGAAAACTAGGTAAATATTACTAGAAATCCTAGATAACCTAATAGATACTAGCGATAAGACTTCGTTAACTATAAACTTTACGTATCGCGAATCTAGGCTCTTTTAGAACGATCGGTCGAATAATTTCGTAGATCTAGCTATACTTTATCGCCGATCTAATAGATTAGTACTAGAGTCCGTCGTCGGTTCGCGCTTCTCTTCTATTCTTAGGCGAAGGCCGCTATACTACTCTAGCAAAGTTTACTAATTTCTCTTAGCTTCTTTACGAAGTTCCCTACTCTTTAACTAGTAGCTAACGGCCTTCTTATCGTAGCCTCTATTACTAATACTATAGAAGATAGAACGTCGTAACTATAAGTTATAAAGAAAGAACTTATTTCGAGGCCCGAGTAATTTCTACTATTTAGCGCTAGTTCTACGCTAGAAAGCTACTTAGACTAGTCGGCCTAGTCGTAACGAATATAGTTATAGAGATAAGCTTATACGTCTTAATTTAGCCTCTCTAGCTCTTCGTCCGTTTATAGGTAGTAAGTAGAGCTAAGGCGCTACTCTACGCCTAAAAGCTAGTAGAGTTTCCTCTAGAACGTACTCGTCTAGTTTGTCTCTCGGTCGCTTATAATAGCTCTTAGTAACCTATAATATTTTACTTAGAAGTCTAGGAATTTCTCTACGTACTTCTTCGCTTTTATACTAGGTATCGCGACTAAAGTTACCTATTTACTAAGGCAATCCTTAATTACCTAGAGATTGCGGTTTCTCTTTAAATCTAGTAGGTTAGTTATAAAGTCTATAGAGATTTCCTAGAAGAAACGATTAGGGACTAGTAGTAGACGAAGGAGTCCGTACTTATATTCTCTTTATACCTTATTTCTTCTATAGTAATCGTAGTTACGTAAGAACTAGCATACGTATCTCGACTAGAGCGGCTAATAGAAGTCGCGTACTAGTATAATTATAGTAGAGTCCCTCTTTAGGTAACTATAAACCGGTAAGTTATAGATAGACTAGATTAGCTTAGTACGTAATAAGTCTTTATCTTTTTCGGCGTTATCCGCGGCTTAGTATTCGGATTCCGACGAAATTAACGCTTCTAGTACCTATAGTTTTCCTCTATACTATAATCTTCCTATCGAATTAATACTATAGTTACCCGCCTATACTTTCGCTTTAACCTCGCTAGGTATCGTATAGGCTCCCTTACGTATTACTTAGAAGACGGTATTATAAACGGCATCGTTTTTTACTACCGCGTCCTATATATCGTTTAACTCTAAGTCCTTAAAGAGTCTATTTAAATCTACTATAACTTCCGCGGGACCTAGCTAGCGCGTAATTGCCGATAAGTCCTCCTTCTTACGTAGCTTATCCGCGCTAGTCGAGTTTATCTAGACTACTTCCGGCTAGTTTCTTACGCGTTCTAGGTAAAGAAACCGTTATACTCGCGATTACTTATTATCCTCTCCTAGTATATTCTACTCTCGTCTTAATAGAGCGTCTAGTACGATTACTTCGGATCCTAGTCTCTATACTAAATAATACTAGAAGTTAGATAGAGTCTCGTACTACCGTATCTAGCGTTCCGATAACTACCTCTTAACTATAAAGTATTTTAGGTTCTTATAGTCCGTCTAGATAGTAAAGGACCTATACGATTTTAATTCGAGAGCCTAGAATTTTATATAGTTTACTATAGCTAGCATTTCCTTATTATAAATATCGTAATTAAATTCCGCTTTATTTAGCTTTTAAGAGAAGAACTCTATAGGTCGTCGGACCCCGTTCTTTTCCTAAATTAAAGCGCCTTCTATCGCGAACCTACTACTATCTATCTTAAGGAAGGTTAGAAGTATCGGGTCCTAGTAGGAAAGTATTAAAGCGTTATAATACTCTTCCTTTAGCTCCTTAAATATAGCGTCCTATTCTTTTCCTTAGAAGAACTAGGTTCCTATTCTAGTAAGAGACGTTAAAGGTACGGCTATCTTCGAGTAATTAGAAATAAATATCTAGTAGTAGTTCGCGAACTCTAGAAATCGGCGTAACTTCTTCTAAGTCTTTAGGGTCTTCTAATTTTAAATAGCTTTAACCTTTTTAGAGTTAGTCTCTATCCCTTTTCTATTAGTATAAACGATAAAGCCGAGGTACTTAATCTTCTTCTATATAAACTCGCTCTTTCCTATATCTAAATATAAGCCTTCTCGTAGTAGCTTATAGAGTATAGCTCTTATCTTATAGAAGTAGTCTTCCTTAGAACCGTTCGAGTAGATAATTTTATCGTCTATAAATACTAACGTATAGTCGTCTAGAAATTCCTATAGAAGAGTATTAATATACTATTAGAAAGTCGTAGGAGCTCTAGATAGACTAAACGGATATACTAACTACTCGAATAAGCCGAACCTTATACGAAAAGCGGTTTTATACTTATACCCTAAGGCTATACGGATCTAGTAGAAGGCTAAGACTACGTTAACTTTAGTTAACTAGTAGGCTCCCGTAAGATTTCGTAGTATCTCTAGTACTAATAGTAGAGAGTACTAGTTATATTTTATAATTGCATTTAACGCCCTATAATTATAGTAGAAATAAAGACCTCCGCCGGGTTTCTATACGAAAAGAATAGAGGCCGCTACTTCGGAACTAGTAGGCCTAATATATGCCTTAGCTAGGAGCTCGTCTAGCGACTTCCTTAGAACTAGTAGTTCGGTCTTTAATATACTATATAGCGGGCTATAGAGCAATTCTAGTAGGCTCCCGTCTACTTTCTTATAGAGCTCGATATAGTAGTCGACTCTATCGCGATATAGCGCGAGCTTCTTAGCTTCCTATCGATAAAATAGAGGAGCTAGCTCGCGAATCTCTAGTAGTAGTCGATTCCGAAGTTCTTCTACTATCGGATATTCCTTATTCTAAAGGGCCTTCTTAATATTATTAGTAGTCGAGGTAGCTATCGCTATAAAGTTTAAGAAGAACGTTTAAAAATCGCTGCGGTCCTAGAGGCTTTAATAGTATTTCCCTTCTATAACCTAGCGATTCGCTCGACTATAGAAGAAACGCCTCTCTTCTAGCGCGGTCCGGACTATATTATATATCTTCTATAGGTTTCTTAAGATAAGAGGGAACTATAATCCTAGTACTATATATATATAGACTAATTACTAGAACCTACTAATTTCTATCTAGAAAGCGACTACTTCTACTATATCTACGCTATCTATAGCTTTAGACGCTCCTCTAATCTTCTACTTCTCGCAGTCGATAAAGTTAAGGCCGAGGCTTTTCGCTAGGCCTATATTAATTATAGCGTAATATTAGTACTCTTCGTTAATAAGAGTAGATATTCCGACGTTATTCTATAGAACTACATCGGTATATATTAGCTCTCTATTTATTTTTCCTTTAATTCTCTTCTATTTATAATATACTAATGCCTTCTCTACTTCTTTCTTTTACTTTTAAGAAGAAGTTACGCTTTTCTCGTAGCGAATACTATAGAGTCCGAGTATTTCGCGTCGCTTTCTAATAACGGTTTAATGCTTACTATATTAATCGTAGTAGGCTAAACGGTCGGTACGTATAGCTACTTCTTAATACGGTATTTATTACTTTCGTAGTAGAAATAGAGCTTGTTTTCGCGGCGTCTCTCTTTCTCTTTCGTACTTATCTACTTAGCTTATCGCTTCCCTTAGGTTTTCGTATAGTCTACCTAAGTTTTCCTTCGTCTTTCTTCTATATATATTATAGTTATTAGAGTATTACTATTAGTATTAATTATAGGGACTACCTAAGTATTCGGCGTAGGTACTATACTATTACTAACGGAAGCCTTCCCCTTTTTTCTAGCCTACTTATAGTTCGCTATCTTAAACTAATCCGTCGTCTCGAGATTAGTTATAATTCTCTCGACCTTCTTAAAGTATATATAGTAATCCTCTATCTTTAGTATAAATACTATATAAAGTTTTATAGTATTTAAGAACGTATTCTTTAATATCGCGATCTTCGCAGCGCTTTCCTAGTTCTCTCTACTTGCGCTTAGTAGAAGTCCGTCGAATTCTAGCTAGTATTTATACTATAGTTGCTCTTATACATATCGTAGAGTAGTAAGTTGCTCTAAAGCCTTCGACTTCTCGTTACTATCTATAAAAACGTACTCGAGCTATATAAAGAAAGCCTCGGGATCCTTATCTTCTATCGCGCTTCCCTTCTTTTAGAAATGCCTTATTCTCGCTCTCTTTCTTAATAGTAGCGTATTATATATATTATTCTAGTAGTAATTTATAGAGAGCGTTAGTATTACTATAGATTATACGCGATAGGAACTCTATAGATATAGTAAGTAGTCGCGAAAGGTTTCTACGCGTCTATTCTAGGTTAGCGGCTTCTAATCTCTAGAGCCTAATAGTTCTCGTCGGGCCTCTAGTATAGATATAGCTAGTAGCCTTTCTAGTAGCGCGCGGAGAGTATCTACTACCGCGCTTAAGTCCGTCCTTTATATAGTAGATTCCTAGGCATCTCTATTATAGAGCGCGTTTTCTAACTCGCCCTTAAGCCTACGTTATCGAGTATAGAGCTCTTCGACGATATATTATATCTCTACTATAGCTATCTCTAGTATAGGAACTACGTTCTCTAGTAAGTTTACTAGAGCCTTTAGCGTTACTACTAAGAGCGTATTATTAGGTAATAGCCTATCTATTTCTACGATTAATCGAACTTAATATTACGGGCGAATAACGCGTACGTAGATAGTTCGTAGTAGTATTTAATAAGTTCGATAAGAAGAGAGACGTTTATACTAAGGCGTCTAAGAGATATTAGTTAGTACGCTAAGCCTTCGTACTAAAGAAGCTAGTACTTAGCAACTAGGGCTTCGCTCTTTATATACTAGAATAGAGTACCTAGACCGGTTAAAGTTTCTAGAGTTATATAGGCTTATAGTTTTCTAGCTAGGCTTACTCTTAAACTTCTTTAAAAGTTCCGTAGTTCGGCGTACCTACGAATATCTATTAGAGGAGACTAGATCTATTAACTTTAAGAGCGCCGCTACGATTAAGTTATATATCTAGGACGCGGTCGATTACTTAGAGAATAATCTAAAACGTTAGCTATCTAGAACCTTCCGAGTAGCTATTACTCTCGATAGTTAGTATACTAGAGTACTCCGAGTATTATTCCTTATAATACGAGGCTATTAGATCGATAGCGAGTAGGCCTAGTATAAGGCTATACTAGCCTTTCTATATATTTTAGGCCGTTATACGAGCGAAGTTCTCGCGGACCTACTATTCGACGTACTTACTCGTTTCGAAATCTCTAATAGGCTTATAGCGCTAATAGCGAATAATAATTCTAATAATAATATACTATATATAGCTATATACGTATCCTTCCTATATATATATCTCCTAACTAATAAGTTCTAGCGTCGAGGCTATCGATATTTACTTACGCGAGTATACGCGTATAGCGAAGCTATTAGTCTCGATTAAATAACTTCTTCTTCGAGGAATAGATAAAGATATAGGAGAGATATTAGATACTAAAGACTACGAGTTCTTCTATTCGGAATAGTTTCTATACTTTATATATATAATTTAGCTCTCTTTAAGGAAGTTCTTCGCTACTTTTAAGATCGAGCTAAAGAACGAGAAATAAGAACGATAGAACGAGAAGATAGATACGAACGCCTTACGTCGGCTTAAAGTAAGAAGTCTAGCTATAGTTCTTATAAAGGTACTATTAATTCTTTCTATAAAGTATACGTAGTTAGTAAATAAAGTCGGTAGAAGCTATACTAATAACCGCTCTCTATAAAGTTCTATAACCTTATAGTTAAGGTAAACTCTAGTACTTAACGCTTCGAGATTTTTATAGTACTATAGCGAAAGAGAATCGTAGATCTACTTCCGTACCCGAAATAGTATAAACGATAGAAGAAGCCGCTTAATAGGGTTTTACGCCTAATATAAGATATAAAGACTCGTTAGAGCTTAAATACGATTATACTTATAGGTAGTTCTTAACTACGAGATATTATTAACGAGTATATTAAGAACGAGGGTTAGCCCGAGCTTAAGCTAACCGCTACGGAATAGAAGAGGGTTAAATATATTATTAACCTTACTACTTCTTTCGCTAAGGCTACGATATAGATCGGTATAATAAAGAGGCTAATAATCTACCTCGTTCTTAGCTACTATAATACCTTATTCGATATCTTAGATATTATAGATAAGAAACTTAAATATAAAATATAATTCTAATAAAAGGAGATTTATTCTACTCTATAAGCTATATAGATAAAGCTCGAGAAGTATTATACTACTACCTAGGAGCGATTCGGTAATATATATAGTATTACAATTCTTCTTAATCTAGTAATAAAACGGGCGTTATAGGACCGTAAGGCCTTCTCTAGCGAGAGGCTCGATTCCTTCTTCGAGAATTACTACTAGTTAAAATTCCGAGTCGAATACGCGCGATATAAGCCTCTAGTAGCTACGTCCTAGTCTAGGCTAAAAAAGGCCTTATACCGCTCCGCGATATTATTCGTAATAGGTCTCTATAGTAGATTAGATAGTAATAACTCCGACTTTAATTAAAGGGTATCTAGACGGCCGCGGTAGACCGTATAGCCGTAAGCTAATTCGGACGAGGTATCTCGTTATTACTACGCTAGATTTAAGGACTCGGCTGCCTACTCTATAGAGTATCCGCTCTAGTTATAGAAGATAATCGTATTAGAATATCTAGGTTACGCGCTAATAGCTCGGGATATCCTTTCTATTCTAGTAGCTAGAACTAGTTATAAGCGCGACTTTAGTATAGCGCGTTATTAGAGCCGATATAATCGGTCCTACGATCCCTCGACGTTTAGTAATATTATATACTATCGTTCCTAAGAGCGTAACGCGTAGTAATACGCTCGCGATTCGCTTATAGAGAAGGCGCTACTAATATTAACTACGTTCGAGCCTTCGAATAATATAGTTAATTAGTAGTAGGAGTAGCTTAAGGCCGATTAGAAGGCGTTTATAAGTACTAAATAGAGCAACTTCGACTCGATTAGCGATAATAATAAGAATATAGTACTAATATATCTTCGCTATAGTACTTAGTAAAGAAAGTATTTGCTTTTATATTATACCCGTAGAGTAGAATAGGCTTCGTAGTCGCTACTCTAAATCGTATTAAATTCCGATATATCGTATTCGGCAAGTATAGTCGGTATTCTTATTTTTCTTCGTAACTATAGTCGCTAGTTTAACCGGCGCTTCTAATATACTATAACGCTTAGTTCTATATATACGTATATTTAGTATTAGAGCAATTCTACTATCCTCGCGGCGACCTAGTTTTATTCTCTAGTATTAGACCTATCTTTTTAAACTTAAGTCCCTATAAAGACCTATATAGGAACTAATAGTATTTAGACCCGACCTATCGATTTTATATTAGGTCGAGAACTCTATTAATTTAGGTCTTAGGTCGGTTCTCTTAGGAACCGATCTAGACTCGGAATCGACCTAAAGTTAAAGACCTATTCTAACCTCTAAATAAGACTCTATAGCCTCGAGCTACCTACTTAATATAGAACGATATAAACTAGACTTAGTAGAAGAAGAGGAATAAGAGGAGGTAGAGAGAAGATAGATAAAAGATAGTAGATAGAAGTAGTATCTACCTAGAAAGAGAAAACTATTTAAACCGCTATATAGAGCCTTAGAATAGAGGAATAAAGGTAGGCCCTTCTAGACTAGAATAACCTACTACTTAGAAGAGTCGGCTTCTAGGTATTCCGCGAATAGGTAAGAAGACCTACTATATAGTACTATATCTCTCTCTCTCTAGCCTACCTACTTATCTACTAATTTAAATACTAATTTATTTACTATATATAGGGCTTAGTACTTAGCGCTTAGCGCTAAGGCGCATAGCTATAGAATTCTAGCTTCTTCTTAGGCATCGGCCTATAATATATATTTTAGCGCGAATAAGGTACCTCTAAGACTAGAAAGTTTTTAAGCCTAGAAGGCTTTGCTCTTACGACTAGCTAGGCTTTACTAAAGTCTACCCGTACTATATAGTCTTTAACTTCTATAGTACGTTAAAAGAATAAGTAAATAAATAAAATAAATAAATAAATAAATAAACTACCTTTTAAGGCTTACGCGTTACTATCGACTCTCTTACGCTTCGGTTACTAGTACGACGTATTCTTATTATAGTCGCGTAAACCTAAGTCGCGTAGTATTAACCTTTCTACTTATTTAAGGCGTCGTACTAAGGCGACGAGGTCGGCGCGCTTCGCTAGGATAATATAGTTCTTAATAATATCCTTTCGTAGCGATAGCTTTAACTTTACGAGAAGCTAGCGAACTAGCTACGCCTCGGTATAGTCGCTAAGCTATACCTCGAGATTACTAAGGTCTATTATAAATTATTATATACTCTAATTCTCGCCTTAGCGTATTATCTCGTATTTAACGGTTACGAGAAGCGTACGGTTCGCCTAATTTCTAACGATATTATATAGGAACTTATAGAACTACGCCTAAGTATATTCTACTAGAAGTATACTAGAGTACTCGTTATACTAGGCTTCTTACGCTTCGCCTACGAGGAATATAATACTAGCGATTACTTTCTAGTATTCGGTTATAAACTTCCTTAGCGCGGCTATAAAGTTTACTTTATATACGCGGACGTATTCTCGGGCTTTCCTAATAGTCTCGCTCTTAAATAGCTTAGAAGAGTAGAGCTTAATAGACTCGTAGAGCGTATATTCGTCGCTACTATAGCGCGTACTATTCTTAGTATTTCTAGTAATACTCGCTATACTAGAGTCCCTCGAGCCGAGGCTTCGTACCGTCGTACTTAAGCGTATTAGTAGAATAGTCGTTCTAACTTCTCGTATTAAGCGTTTATTTTCTACCTAGAGGGCGTAGAGTTTAAGCTATTCGCGTAGCGTAGCGTTTTCTTATTCGAGACGCTTACGCCTTGCCTACGTATTATTAGCGTCGTTTATCTCCTCGTTTTCTTCTCTCTTAGCTTTAAAGTTAAGTAACTCTTCTATATAGCCTAATAGTAGCGCTCTAGACTTAGCGCGCTCGCTATAGTTACCTAGCTATACTAATACTCCTCGCGTAAGTATAGTAGGTCTTAATAGATCGCTACCCTCGATAAGGTAGAAGAATTAGTATTATAAAGGTTAGTATATAGTAATATATTATCCGCCTCTAACTATACTCGTTAGAGATATTAAGAGACTAATTCTTACTAATTTCTCTATATACGTTTAGCGTACTTTTATCTTACGCCGAGTATATATAGTATAAGCTAGATACTTCGGCGTCTAACTTAGATACCCTCTAAGCTTACTAGCTCTTAAGCCTCTTACTCTTATAAGAAAAGAGCTAGAAAGGTCTAGAGAAAGAGTAGACTATAGAGCTAGCTAAGTCTAGAATAAGTTAGTTAATTCTACTTTAGAATAGCTTAGAATAGACTTCTTAGCTCCCGCGTACTAAGCTAGCGGCCTAGTTAGAAAACGTATCTAAGAGAGTAGATTATTAAAATAATAATTTTAGAAGAAATCGCGATAGCTATTCTACTTCTATAATAGTTAACTCTAGTAGATATAGAGGTTCCTCTCTTTATATTAAGAGAATAGAGTACTCTAGAAACGACTAGTATAGGACGTACTATAAGAAAAGAAAAGAGTAATATAAGAAGTATATAAAGACTCCTTAGAAGATAAGTAAGGCTAGAGATACCTAGCCTAGTACTCTTATAGTCTAGGCCGAAAAGAAGTAGAAAGACTCGAGCGAAGTATAAGACTCCTCTTCTTTTAATCTCTTTTTTTTATTTAAGCGATTTAAGTAGTACTTAGCCTACGTAGTTATTAATACTTAGAAGCAGACCTTTTCTAGTAGTATCTAATATAGTTTACTATAAGATCTAACTATTACTCCTTATTATAAATAATATGCGACTATATTCTCTACTATAGTTAATTTAATTTCCCTTCTTCTTTAGGCCTACGTTCTTTCCCCTTATCGGCCTTACGCCGGAAGATCCTAGTTTTAGTGCACCGATAAACCTATAAGAGACTCTCGCGCTTAGAAACGAAAAACGTAATTGTACCTAGCGCTTTCTAAAGCACATAGTCGAATATTAGCAGGCTTTAATCTACCGCATCCCAATCGATTGCGCTAGGCACATAGTAAAATACAGTCCTCTCTCTTTAAGAAGGGTTTCATGCGTGCCCGACTCGAGAATCTTGCCCTCGGCAACCACGAATATCACGCTAGCATTGCGGACAGTGCTTAAACGGTGTGCAATTGCTACTACCGTGCGGCCTAGCCTAGCACGCTCCAGCGACTCCTGAATAAGTCTCTCGCTTTGCGCGTCCAAGGCCGAGGTTGCCTCATCGAGAAGAAGCATTTGTGACTTACGGATGACCGCCCTCGCCATAGATATCCGCTGTCTTTGACCACCCGACAGCTGTGACCCACCATTCCCACATGCGGTTTCTAGTCCTTCAGGAAGTGACATGACGAAGTCGAGACAGTTGGCTATCTGTAATGCCTCTCGTAGTTGGCCCTCCGAAGGTTCGTCTTCAAGTCCGATGGTTATATTATCCCGGATCGAGCCTTGGAACAGCATTGGCTCTTGCTGAACAAGGGATATGTGGCTTCGATACCGCTTAGGTGACATAGAGGAAATTGCTTGTTCATTCAGCATTATCCGGCCAGAGATTGGATCATAAAATCTTTGAAGCAGGCTGATAATCGTGCTCTTCCCGCTTCCCGAGGGCCCTACAAAAGCCACATACTGTCCGGAGTCGATTTTGAAATCCATATGCTGCAGAACTGGCACAGTTGGCCGGTTCCGATACGCAAAGGAGACTTGGTCAAATTCGACTTCGGCTTGACTTCCTATGGGGCCTCTATCCATGTTCATCGCGGTTTCTTGGATCCGTCCTTTGACAGTGCGCAGCCAGAGCACGTAGTTGACCGCCGATCGAGCCCTGGCCAAGGAATTGCTATGCGTAAAGAACGTGGCGGCGGCTTGCCCCGCGAAAATAATGGCAGTAAATATGACCAGAAACTGCTCTGTCGTATACTCACGTCGTACGAGAAGCCGCGAACCGTACCAAAACCCAAGTGCCAGGATGAGGTACTCCAGTGATTGAGACATCGCATATGGCATACTAGCAAATAGGAAAAATCGGGTTGACTTCTTGGCGTCTTCTCGCACAGCAGCATTGTATTGATCAATGACTTTATCCTCCACAGTCAATGACACAATAGTGCGAATGGCAGCTGTTGATTCTATGGCTAGCGCAGCACTGGAGGCAAAGTGCTTCGCGGTTTGGTCAACGTATCTGTCTTCGCACCAAATCTTGACATATCCTGCGCCAATCAAGGGCGGGAGGCCACCAAATACCAGGACCAGCCCGAGTTTCCAGCCCCAGACGATGCCTAGAATGCAGGAGGCGACCAGTGTTACCAAAATCAGCGATATCACGATCATACTGGATGAAAGAAGTTCCTGGATGGCAGCGGGTACATCATTGAGCTTCGAAGTCAGCGTGCTGACATGTCGAAGGTCAAAGAATTCCTGATCCATGCGCACACAGCGATCGAACAGCTCGCGTCGGTACCGACTAGCAAGCTGCTGGCCAACACCATGCCCCGTCCAAGCCACGCAGAAGTAACTGAGACCTGTTGCGAAGGCGATGACCAGAAACATTAGTGCTGACATGTTAGCTTGCTGGCGCCCTTCCTTAGCAGGCAAAACGAAAGCGTCATTCAGCCGAGCAAACAGAATGGCCTGGATTGGGGTCGCGGCACCCCCAATAACAGCGCTGAAGGCCAGAATCATGTAATTCGTCCCGTGGAGTTGTCGGTTCTCCTTCAGCATGATCAAGAAACAATTCAGTAGCGACAATCTCATCCCCTCACCGAGAACATGTTCACTTGCATCGTGGGCTTCTGGGTCTGTGTGCTTCTTCGAAATCCTGCCTCGGACGGCAGGCATCCGGCCCTTTTTGTCCTCGCGGTCAAATGCAGCATCTTTTTCGTCGAATGTGTCCTTCTTACAAGTGCCATGATCGTCCTGATACAAACTTGCACGACAATGCTCTCGACCAGAGTTGGGCAAGTCGTGGAAGCTGAACGTTGAGTCACTGTCTCGGCGATTTGCGGAAGACTCTTGCCGGTCTAGGTTGAGGTCTTGAGCCCGGGCCATTGCTGCGTATCTTCCACCCTTGGAGATCAGCTCACTGTGCGTCCCTTTCTCCGCGACAGCGCCATCCGCGAGAACAATGATGTTATCCGCCGACTTGATGGAAGAGAGCCTGTGAGCTATGACGATTGTGGTCCTGTTCTTCGAGATCTTGTCTAGCGCAGCCTGTACCACCCTTTCAGTAGCCGGATCTAGGGCGCTTGTCGCCTCGTCAAGAAGGAGGATTTTTGGATCAGAAACAATAGCGCGAGCAATTGCGATCCTTTGTCTTTGGCCACCACTTAGCATGTTTCCTCGCTCGCCCACACCCGTGTCGTAGCACCACGGCAGTGCCATAATGAAGTCGTGTGCATCTGCCTGTCTACAAGCATGCGCCACAAGGTGCCGCTGCTCCTGTTTCGGAAGGCTTGATTGATCATTTGTAAATCCCATAGCCACGTTGTCGAAGACTGTCCCGGCGAAAAGAACAGCTTCTTGCTGGACGAGACCAATATTCCCGCGGAGCCATCTTGTGTTGTAGTGAGAAATGTTGGTCCCGTCAATAGTGATAGATCCACAGCCTTTTCCAACTTCGTACCAACGCTCAAGCAGCGCGAGTACTGTGGACTTTCCACAGCCACTTTGACCAACCAGCGCAGTCGTTTGGCGTGCTGGGATCAAAACGGAGAGACCATTCAGAACGGGCATTGCCGGTCGTTGGGGATATGCGAAGACCACATCTCGTACTTCAATCTTGCCTCGCTGTATCGATCGATGGCCTTCTTCCGTCATCGCCTCGGACATTAAAGGTCGGTCTATGGTGTGCAACAAAGCTGTAGCCGCTACACAAGCATTTGCTACAGCCTGCTGATGCGGCCCAAGCTGTTGAATAGCACCATTTGCCATACACACAGAAAAAAGCACAGTAAAGACCGGTCCGCTTGACTCGATATCCTTGATTTCGAAAAGCCGATAGCCTTGCCAAATGGCTATGACCATAATGCAGGACGTGATGAACGCTTGAGCAGCGTACAAGACACCGTAAACAAGCTTCCTAGGGCGCGCTGCCTTGTCCGCAGCATCCAGATAGCCATGGTGCTTTGCAATCAACTTGAGCTCTGCACCAAAAGCTCGCACGGTTCTAATCAACTTGAAAGCATCCTGCGCTGTATCTGTCGCTAGGTACAGTTCGTGCTGTACCCGAGTTTGTATCGCTGTATCCTTCGGAATCGCCAGGGCAACTATGGTAAGCCATGCTGGTATTAAGCTCAGCGTCATCAATGCGAGTCGCCAGCTGACTGTGAGAGCCACAATGATAGCGGCAAAGAACGTGGATAGCCCCTGAATCAGGGACGACAGCTTCTCTCCGACTCCGAGGTTGATGGTATCACCTCCAGTGGTTAGATGAGTAGCAATTGCCTGGTCGTCTTTGTCAAAGTGCGAAATCTCCTGGTGGAGGGTCTTGCGAAGATAATCTGACCGAAGCGCACAGGTGACGTTCGTCGCGGCGATACTAATGAGCACGTTGGCCAGATATGCCAAGACGCATTTCGCAGCGAAAAGGGCAACCAGCATGAGGACAACATGGTCGACGTCCCGAATGAAATCTGCTGGTAAGCTCGTTCCAAGAACAAAGCCGTTGAACGTCGTTGTAAAGCGACCAAATGCCAACGTCATAAGCGGTCCTGTCGCTCCGACTACAATAGAGGCACATATGGCGATGCCATAGAGCGTGGCGTCCAGCACCCCAGCGTATTTAAAGATCCTCTGGAACAATTAACTTTTGTGCACACCGCAAAATCCAGTCGCTGCTACACTCACCACATAGTCTTTGAAGCTGCCACTGACCTGAGCCTGCTCCTCTTGCGTTCTGCTTGTGACAGGCTCGCATCCATCAGCAACACGCCGTTGAGCGTGGTGATGCCCTGCACGTATCGTCACGAGCTCATGGTCGCTTACATGGCCTGAGGCGGGCTCATGTTGCTTCCTGAACATCGTAATGTGTAACCAACGTCAAGCTTCTATTCAGTTGCAGAGATACTGGGTCTCACTTACGGAGCTGAGGTCTACTTTTATTTCTGCTAGCCGGCATTTTCGATCGACGAGAAACACATCATTACGCGTTCTGTCAGACACGCCACGAGCTAGGTCAGGGGTAGCCTGCGACTGGCAACCCCCGGATAGCCGGTAGGGTAGAATGACGGCGGCCTGAATGTCCAGATGTACTAGGTGACGTTTCTCGTGTTTTGGCAAACTTGCGAAAAGGCTACTTTTTAGAATGTTTCCTCGATTGCCTACGCAATGATGCGTTATTATACTCGATACTATAGTAAGTATATACATCGAGGGTCTCTTCCTCGGTTCTTAGCTTATAGAAATAAAATATATTATATAGCTTTTATATTTCGAAGAATTCTCTCGATTAAAAACAATTTTTTAAAGTTTTTCTTCGGGTTACGTACTTTATATACGGAGCGACGCCTATACTTATATAGAACTATAATAAAGAGCTATATAAAGGTAATCTACTATCTTAGAAGCTCTTATAGTTATAAAGACGATATAGCGTTTATAATTAAGTTTCGAAGAAATATACTTATTAAGAATAAGTTTTCTCGTCGTATTCTACTACTAAGAATTTTAAGGTCTAATTAAATTTTAAATATAAACGCTATATTGTCTTTATAGCTATAAAAGCTTCTAAGATAGTATAGTAAGACTCGTATTATTATACTCTAGTACTCTACTTATAAAAAGTATATAGAAGTAAAGGTATATATATAAATAGAGTAAGTATATAGAAAAATATAAAAAACTACTAAGAATACGAAGTTACGAGGTTAATATATCTAGATATTTAGGCCGCTATTAAATAGTACGCCCGCGATACCTTAATAACTAATTATCTTAGTAAAGTATAGTACGTACCTAATTAATATATCTTACTATCGTTAAGATCGGCTAGGTAGGTCTTTTTTTACTAATCGCGTATAGGTATTACCTCGTTAATAAGCGTAATCTCTTAGCTACGCCCTGCTTACTTATAATAAGGTAGCACTATAGTGTGTTTGCAGTCGATAGTGGGTCTCATGTGTCACCGAAACGGTCGAAAATACAGTCACCACCCTGGGCCCGATCGATAGTCTGCCGCACCCTGTTAGGGCCTATTAGGCTGTTCTCACCCGGGTGTGCAGCTCCCATTTGCTGAAGCCCTTGTGAAATGCTACTTTTTACGGTGAAACAGTGCTCCAGATGGGCTAGAGATTTGCAACTATCGATCGGGCCCAGGGTGGTGACTGTATAACCACAAACCCCCGATGCACCGCCGTATGCTAGGGCTGACCTCGACAGAATCTCCGTAGGGAGCCAAATTGGCTGGTCACGCAACGCCTACATCCTCATTCCTGGATGCATTTCCGATGCGGCTCTCCAAGTTCATACTCCAGCTGACTGCATATGTAAGCAGGCCGTGCGAAGCTTCTGAGAGCGCGAAGTCAGCATTCTCCAATGCCAGAAACACCTTGGTGCCTCTATGGTCCAGGCAGTACAGTAGGAAACTCATAGATACATGAGACTACATGTTGATGCCTCTGTTGGGCGTTCGGACCGCCACAAACTCCCACATCCCTGAGATTGCCGCCCGGCTATCACATAGCTTCAAATGTCGGAGACCGAAAGCAAAGACACCTCCCGCAGTGTCTTTTCGAACTGTCTCATGAAAACTCGACTGCTTTCCTGTCCTGCCACAGATATCAACATGAAATGCAATCGCCTCTCCCTTACGTGCCCAGCAATGGTGAACACTCCCATCGGAGCAAGTTCTTGAGCACTCTGCGGCTCTGAATTTTTAGGCATCTCGAGATAAGTAAAGAGGGAGTTGTCTGACTCGAGCTGCTGGAGTGAAGTGCCCGTGAAATTTAGGCATAATTCCGGAGTGTCCAATTTGAACCTGCTTCTCCCGATCGGATGGAAGTATCGAGAAGGGGTGAATCCCCAACCTTTGTATGGAAGCGAGCGAGTCGCAGCCTTGGTCGCTCGAATCACACCCAAAAGATCTGTTGAGCGAGATGCTGTCTTAGGGAGCTGCACAGGAATAGTGGAGGTGAACCATCCGACTGTCTGTCCGACATCGATTGCATCGTCAAAGAAGTCTCGACCATGTCCTGCGCAAAAGCAGGGCGGCAGAGTTGCTCTTCCCGGGAAAGCCTGGCCAAAGCTGTATAGTAGACTTGCGACGATCATCTCGTGAAGACTTATTTGGCTGACCTTTCTGCCCAGCTTCAGAAGCTTCGCCGATGTGGAATGATCCAACACAAGCTCAAGCTGAATGACCCGTTGCGACTTTATTCCATGGGGCGTCAGGTTCCAGTAATCAAGATGAGGCGTAGCAAGTTCCGAGTTATTCGGCAAAGCAGCATCGGGGTGGAGGTTTTCTTCGGAGAATTTCTTTAGCGCTCTGATCCAGTCTCGATACTCAGAGGAGCGGACTGGCGGCAACGGACGACCGGAGAGAATCTCCTGCAGTTCATTTTCCACAATACGCCAAGACATGAAGTCCATGGCCCAGTGATGTGTTGAGAAGAACAGAGTTTGACTGTTGTCGGGATGATGGAAAACATTCACGACTGTCAATGGCCCCGTCTCTGCGTTAATGCGCTCTCGAGATTGGCGAATGAGTTCTGCGATTTCTTCCTCTTCCACGTACCGATGAACGTGCATCTCGTAGCTGGAAGCCACATCCGGTACGATGAACTGCCTCCACGTCTCAGTCACAGGATCCTCCTCGAAACGTGCTCGCAACATGGAATGCCGAGAAATCACAAGCTCCATGGCCTTTTGCAACGTTGCAGACTCGATCTCCCTCTTAAGCCTTAGGTATACAGGCACGTCGAAGTTGATTCTCGCCGGATGATGTTCGAAGTACCACTGCTGAACTGGAGACAGCTCGAAGTACGTGTTGTGGGCAGCAGCGGGCTCAGGTGCTAGTGTGGGAACCGTGGCAAGCTTCGCGTGATGTCCCGGTGAGAGTACAAGGCAGGCGGCGACCTCACGAAGACTACCTCCCCGCATCAGCATGTCGATGGTGAGGTTCAATTTTCTCTGACGGGCCCGGGATACGGCTTGCATTGCCGTGATCGAATCGCCTCCAAGCTGTGTCCAGTCGGTGGTGACGGAAACAGAATCTTTGCAAACGCTCAGAGTCTCGGCGCAGACGTCGCGCAGAGCAACCTCGACTTCGTTGGCTGGAGTTACGATGATATCGGATTTGCCTGTGTCCTCGATAGCGATCAGCGATGCTGCCAGCTCCCGGAGTTGACGCCGATCTGTCTTCCCCGACTGCGTGAGTGGAGTTTCCGCCAGAGCTTTGTATGCGCTAGGAACCATGTAGCTCGGTAAGGAGTTGAGCAGTGTATCGTTGATTCCATTGAGCAGCAGCTCGGCAGTCTTCATCAGCCCCACGTCACCACAATCCGACGGGATAATGAAAGCGTTCAGAGCGACGATGCCAGTCTCAGGGTTGACAATAGGCTCCACGATAACATGCGCGTTGGTGTCACCTGCGGCGGCGAGATGACGCTTCACGTGGTGCTCTACTTCGGCCAGCTCCAGTCGCTGTCCACGAATCTTGATCTGACCATCGTCACGTCCGATGATGCTCAAAGTACCATCGTCTTCGTAGCGGACCAGATCTCCCGTACGATACATTCTACTCCGTCGCCCTGGGCAAGAGCCAAATCCACTCCGGAGCCAGTCCGCGGCGTTCACAAATGCTTCGGATGTTTGTGCGTCGTCATGGAGATATCCTTGGGCCACGAGTGGACCTTCGAGCCACAATTCGCCCACACAGCCGATGGGTACCAGATTTCTGCTTGTAGGCTCGACAATCCAAGGCACAAGGCCAACTCCAATGCCAATGTGTGACGGGTGTCGTAAGTCAGTTGAGCCGCATGAGCTCGCTGAACATTCTGTGGGGCCTAAAACGAAGGCGTTAGAAGGTGCTCATTTCTTACACAATTGGCATGCCGGTTCGGGCGGATCTCCAAATTGAGTAGCAGAGGTCTCGCCAAGCAAGAAGAGAGGGAGTTACGAGGGGACGTGCCTTGTGGCGAATGCTATACTTACCATAGGTATTGCGGCATCGTGCTGCACTGCGCTGGAGTCTTGCAAGAAGCTCTGCACTGGGTTTTTCACCCATGAGCTCAATTCCCTCCAGTGATTCGAGGGCACTATCGTTCAGAAAATTCGCTATAGTCGGCGTGGTCACAATAAAATTCGCCTTGAAACTTAGTACAGCTTCCGATAGATCGTCCTTCCAGTCGTTGCTGGGGATGCAGAGACAACCTCCAGCGTAAAACGTGTGCAGCAGGTCGTACCAGTTCATGTCCCAGGCATAGGAAGAAACGTTCAGAGTCCGGCTCTCCTCAGTCATCCCAATGGCATGTGCCTGATGCTGTAAAGCACTGCAGAAATTGGCGTGGCTGGTGACGATACCCTTTGGTTGCCCAGTGCTTCCGCTCGTAAATGCTACGTAGAGCGTATCGGTGGGTTGCACCAATTCGGATGTCCTGACTTCACTCTCCAGCTGAAACTCATCAATATGTGACTGATCAATGATCATCAAGGGCCCATCGATAATCCCACGAGCAAAATCTACCTGCTTGATTGAAGTCAGAGCGAGGATAGGGCGAACCCGAATCATCATTGATTTGATTCGATCTGCAGGTTGCGACATGTCCAACATGACGGAGGCGGCTCCCGCCTTCATGACAGCCAGTGCTGCGACTGGATTCCACATGGATTTCTCGAAGAAAAGCGGCACGTAGGTATTAGGCCGGACACCTAGTTCCACAAGCCGGCGAGAGAGCTTGCTGGTCAACACATCAAGCTGACTATAAGTGAGCCGGCCGTCCCATGCATCAATCGCTGTTGACGTCTTCCGTCTTGCGAAGACTGGCTCGAGCATGTGGTGGACGCAGTTATCCACCGACCTAGGTACCGAAGCGTTCCACTTCCAGATATCTGCGAGATCTTTTTCGCCAGCAGACGCGACTCGGAACATCTCGCGATCGGATAGAGGTACCGAATGGTCGCAAAGGCGTCGAAGAATCGACTCGAACTGCTGTGCAATCCTCGTCACTGCCTGTTGGCTGACAACATGGGCGTCAAATCTGAAGAGTACGTTCAAGTCCCTGTTGGTCTGCTCGCATTCCAGGACAATAGCAAAGCCCGTGGAGGTGCCGCTGCCCTCACCGTTCGGACTTTCAATCATCTCCGCTCCGGAAAATAGTCTGCTGTCTCGAGGGAGATTCGAGCTTTGCTGTTCTGCAGATTGAATCACAAGCAGAGACTGGAAGCGACAAGCGAGTCTGGCTTCCGGGCTACACTGCTGTATGTTCACTAGACCGGTCTGTTCCCACTCCGTCATATCTGCTGATTGCTCTTGTATACGGACGAGAAGATCTTCTGCAGACCATTGAGGGTCGACGGCTATGCGGACTGGAACTGTAGCCAAGACTGGCCCCCGAATGTGCTCGATCCCCGCGAGATCCGCTTGTCTTCCGCTGCTGACAATGCCAAAGACAGCCTCAGGGACTGCAGTATACTGGCAAATTAGCGCTGCCCAGGCCGCTCGAATAGCAGTCGGCAGTGTAAAGCGTTGAGGAGCCGACAAAGCTTGAATTTGATGCTGTAGCTTGGTATTAGCCAAGGGCTCGTACGATAAGGAAGGGAGAGAAGGCCACTGGGGAGCTGCTAATCCTGCAAATTCCTCACGCCAGTAGCTGGCGCCCCGCTCGTCATGCGTTACGTTCGCAATGGAATGCACAAATTCACGATAAGGCTTGTTTGGCTGGCGGTCCTCTTCGTAGTAGATATGCTCCAGGTCTTCGAACAGCAGCGGCAAGGACCAGCCGTCGTACACTGCATGGTGAGCAGTCCAAATTAACGTCGCTTCGTCAAGACTGACGTAGATACCAACTCGACTGAGAAGAGACCCCAAGTGCATCTCGCGGACAGGTTCGAGACTTCCCGCCTCGCACATGGACCACTGTACTGGTTGATCCACCACAACCTGTGTAAGACCTTGACCAGGAATGTCGACGATTCTAGTGCGCAGAACGGGCGTGTCTTCTACCAATTTGGCCCACGCACGCTGCAAGCGTCCGACAGCAACCTGCGTGCCAACCTTGAACTTCGCTTGTCCTACAAATTCGCCTGCCCGACGAGAGGATACCGCCAGGAGTGCCTGTTGAAGCGGAGTGCAGGGATACATGTCCTCGACCTGAGAGACGTGTACGCCACAGAGCCGAGCAGCCTCTTCGCGAGCAGCGCTGACAGGCACCGAGAGAAGGGAGAAGGGGGCAATTCCTCGAGAGTCCCTGATTACCTTACTTCCAGTGGGGGCCGATGATACAGAGTTGCTGAGTTGATCGAGTCTTGGACTGCGAAATACGTCCGCCACAGTGAGTGATAGACCCTGGCCCCTTGCGGCTGAGACTAGTTGAATAGTTTTGAAACTATTGCCTCCCAGACTCATCCACTCGCTATCTGCATGGATGGAGGACACAGGAATGGATAAGATCTGTGACCAAAGCTGCCGCAATGTGGCTTCTGTACCATTCACCCCACTTGGTGCAGAAGTGGGATTCGACGTACCCTCGAGACCTTCCATCGACAGACCTATATCTCTCCGCGTCGGAGTCAGTGCATTGTAGCTTACTAGCTCTTCCGCAGTCAGAAGCTCAGCCATAGCTCGGAGTCGCTTTCGATCAGTCTTGCCCGACGAGTTCAGAGGCAAAGCTGAAACCGGTATGTAAATCCCAGGCACCATGTATGATGGGACAGTTGTAGAGAGCATCTCATGCATTTCGCGGCCAATCTTTGGCACGGCTGGCAAAGGCTGATCCGACGTGGAGTCACACGCGGTGGCTAACCCTTCACTACTGCGAGTAATGAACACGGCTAGATAATCGCTTTGAGATGACTGCTTCGGGTGTATGAGCTCGACGCAGACATACCAGTCTGAACACTGCCTTCGAAGATGACTTTCGATCCCGCTGAGCTCAATCCTGTGCCCCAGGAGCTTAACCTGATGATCTTTTCGGCCCATGTACGCAACGGAACCATCGGCATTCTGAACAACGAGGTCACCAGTCTTGTAGAACGGCCAGATCAGCCCGTTCAGTCCTGGGAGATCTTTGGTCCATATAGGCGGTGCAATGAACGATCTTGCAGTGTTTTCTGGGTCATTTATGTAGCCTCGCGACACGTTAGGACCCTCGATCAGCAATTCTCCAGGCCGTCCCATTGGAACAAGCTGATCATGGTCATGCTCATCGACGATCCAAAACCGGCAGCCGAAGGGAAGACCAATATTGGCGATTTGTGTTCTTGATATACCGACACAGCTAGAAAGTGGCGTAGCTTCCGCGGGCCCGTAGGAGTTGAATAGCCGTGCTCTGCCATTCCATCTGCTCACTGCTTTCATGGTGAGAGCTTCGCCCCCTAGGCTCAGCGTTTCGAGAGTGGGAGTTTGGTCGGGATTGAGCACCTCGGCCACGGATGGTGTGGTGTAGACGATGTTCACCCGCATGCGAGTGATCGTGCCCTCGAGATCGTTCATCCTCTCCTGCTCCGTTGGCATACAGATGCAACCGCCGACGAGCAGAGACTGGAAGACTTCCCAAATGCTCATGTCGAAGGCGAAGCTCGATATTTGCAACGTCCGTGTGCTCTTATGGATGCCAAATCGTTCCACCGCACTGGTCAGACTCGTGACGATGTTGGAGTGCTGTATGAGGATGCCTTTAGGTTTTCCCGTCGATCCAGATGTGTAGATGCAATACGCCAGCTGCGCAGGGTCAACAGAGATCAACAATGGAGCGCTCGAATGGAGCGCTCTGATGGACTCCATGTCGTGAGCTACAACCGTGCCTCGACTGAGATGTCTGGCTCGCTCAGCGAGAGAAGAGTGAGCTATGATGAAAGGGGCTCCGGCGTCCTTCAGAATGGTGTCGATACGCTCGTCAGGGTGGTTGACGTCTAAACCGAGAATGGCAGCGCCGGCCTTGATAATGGCCAGCATAAAGACCACGGCTTCGAGGCCCTTCCCACAGAGGAATGGTACTATCTGCTCCGCTTGCACGCCGTGGCGCATATGTAACTCAATGGCCAGGCGATCAGAGAGGTCATCCAGTTCAGCATAATTGAGCTCGTAATTTCCAAAGCAGACCGACGGCGCGTGGGGATATAGAGTGGCCATGTGTCGTACTCGATCGTGAAGGCATGCCGCGACAGCCTGAGGTGCTTTCGCATTCCAGCGCTTAATAAGATTTGTCTGGTACACGCTCAAGATGTTGCGATCTCCAATTATGGATGCTACTGATGCACCATTCGCACCCTCAGCAAGACTCCGCGTGATCGATGCAAGTCGTTCCATAATCTCAGAAGCGAATTTTTCGGGGATGTGCTTTGGCTGATATTCCAACCTGGCCCGAATGACCTGGCGGGAGTAGCGGACTTGAAGTACCACCGCGTACTCCGTGGGATCCTTGACAGCAATTGGCGTGATGTGTATCGATGAGCCCTCCTTTGCACCGATATCATGGGACACGTCGTGCTGAATGGACAGCGCGGTGTTGAATAGAGCCTCGCTTCCGAGTCCCAGAGAGTCTTGAAGAGAAGCCAGGGAGCATGCAGAGTGGGCCATACCATTCGCCAGGTCGGACTTGACCTGCTGTAAGAGATCGCTAATCACCAACTCCCGTCTGACGTCTAACCGTGCAATGAGCATTGAGATCAGAGGCCCAACCGTCTCTTCGGCGCCATCGAAAGCATCTCGACCAGAGTATGCATAGCCGAACGTGATGTTGTCTGTGCCCGTAAGCCACCTCAGCACAATCGCCCAGGCGAGCTGAATGAAAGTAGCGAGAGTGACACCGCTTTCCTTGCAAAATTCTTGCACTAGATCGGCGTGGTGAAAGATCGTATCCACATGGCCAGAGGTCGAGCAACGCGCTGAATGGTCGGGCGACGTGAATTCTGGCAAGCGGCATGGCTTCACCGCGGCGAGGTAGGTCTTCCAGTATTCCCGTGACTCGGCCTTTCGGGCCCGTGCCCAACGAAGATACTCGACGAAAGGCATTCCAGGTACGACACTACCCAGACTAGTGTAGGCGCGTGCCAGATCCTGTACGACGATGGTCATGGCAGCAGCGTCGAGCAGAGCATGACTACTGTATATGCTCACGTATACCTCACCGGAATGAGGCACTTTGCGGATGACGAGGTGGTGGGGCGGATCGCTAGGAGTGAAGGTGCGGGTTATATCTTCATGTTCCGCTGAACTTTGGTAGGAGACTGATGGGCTTGCGTTTTTGAGCACCACCTGCACGAACGCTTCTGCCGTGCTGACACCGCTCACAAAGATGGATCGTAGCATAGAATGGGTCCTGCAAACTGATACCCAGGCTTGATGAAGTCGTTTGATATCCACACTGGGGTCTTGTGCAGGCGCCACTTTCAGCCTGACTTCATGCATGTAGACATTGTCGGAGCTCTTGGCCTGCGCGATTAAAATGCCTTCCTGTACCGCCGACACTGGATGTACAGCCTCAATATCGTCAGTGGCGATGCCAAGTCTGTTGACCCCCTGCTGGACTCTACGGGGTTCGTCACGTTCGAGAAGAGGCATTTCGGTCCTTGTCAAGGTCGTTTTGCGACTGCTCAACAGATTGGCAATTCCAGCCGCGTTCTGTTGTATCTTATCGACCCACTTCCTCAGCTGATCTTGCCGGGCCATTTGACGATTCCAGTCGATGCCGATGCAAAGATGGCCGTCCAAAATCATCGCGTTGATGGTGATCAGACTATGTTGCTCAGCATCGTCAGCGTAATCAGACCCACGGAGATGGAGCATATCCGGTAGGAGGCTGAGAATGCCATCTTTACGATCGATCTGCTGCATCCGGCCAATGAAGTTGAAGCATATCTCAATATCACGGAAGCTTAGAGGGTGGGCTCCGTACATTTTCCTAGCAAAAGATTCAACCGCGGCTGAAGATGCTTCCCGGTATGCCTCTTTCACAGCGGGGACAAGATCTTCACATGAAGATTGCGACAAGTCACCAGTCAAGGTGATAGGGAACAAAGTCGTGAACCAGCCGACCGTGCCGGTGAGGTCGTATCCAGCCTGGTTCGTCGCTCGCCCATGACTCTCCACATACAATGCAGGGCTGCCCCGATCTGGAAAGCTCTGCTGAAAAGACAGGAGGACGGCTGAGAGAAGCAGCTCTACAGGACCAGTCTTGAAGGCGTCGTTCGCAGAGGTAAGCAAGAGCTGGCTTGTTTCATAGTTCAGCATCACCTCTATTTTGACATTGTCTCTCACGAGGGCGGGTCGATCTTCCATGCCCCAAAACCCGCGGTCCGCTAGTGGCCACGAAAGTGCGTCCGATGAGGGGTGAAGATTGCAGAGGTGCTCCGTCCATGAGCCGAAGGGGCATGTTCTGAGCAGCTCAGCGTCAGGGTCTGCTAACAATGTATCGATCTGCTCCCAAATGACGTTCCAGGAGACTATGTCTACTGCAAGATGGTGAGCTGCTATAAAAAGAAGCCGTCTCCCGTCCCTGAGTTCAATGAGATCCGCTCCAAACAACGGCCCTTTATCAAAGTCGAAGGACTTTTGCGATTTCTTTAGAGTTTCCGGTAGGTCATCATCGTGGAGATGCGGCACATATTGGAAGCGCAGCATGCGGTCCGTCGGTGCCACCACCTTCGATGTCCAAGTTCCGTCAGCTTGTAAAGCAAATGTAGTTCGTAGAGCAGCATGATGCTGGACAAGTCGCTTCAGTGCTGCTTCTAGCCTCTCAGGACTTGCGCCAGATCTGAGCTCCAAAAGCCAGGACTGGTTGAAGTGTTTGTTGGACGCTGGACCATTGTGCTCTAGCATGAGCTTCTGCACTGGACTCGGTGGAAACACTCTCCCCTCAACTGGTGTGCCCTGCAGAGCCGCAAGTGGTTTATCCTGCTCGCTTTGTGAGGCTATTTCTGCCAAATTCATGCCACTAAGCAATACTGCAACAGTTGTTCGGCAACCCTTCTTGCGAAAGCGTGTAGCGACCTGCATTGCGCTTATCGAATCGCCTCCAAGATTAGCGAATGAACTTTCCAGACCGATTTCTGCGACAGGTACGGCGAGGACAGAAGCCCAGACTTGTCGAAGAGCTATCTCTGCACCACTCCTTGGCTGTGACAAGGCACCACGGCCTTCCGTTGATGCAGCGTTGAGGGTGCTGAATTCTCGACCTGCTAGCCACTTTTTGATGGCTCCCCGATCAACCTTGGCATTTAAGGTTTGGGGAAGTCTTTCGACGACGATCCAGTGCGTGGGAATCATGAAATGGGGCAGCTTGTGTTTGATCTCTTCGCGAATGGTGTCAAGCGCTAGTTGAGTCGTATCACAGCTCAATTCGTGCAGGATGTTGTGATGAGGCAAGGCTGAAAAAGTCAAGGCCACAACAGCGACCAGGAACTGATGCTGGTCATTCTTCTGTACCGTAACAGCGACCTCACGCACGGCACTGCAGGTCAGGACCGTCGACTCTACTTCCTCGAGTTCAAAACGTTGACTACGAATCTTGACTTGGTAGTCCTTGCGGCCAAGGAAGTCAATACTGCCGTCGGGATAATAACGCGCAAGGTCACCAGTGCGATAGAACCTCCGTTCTACAGGTCGTGCAGGAGCCCATGACGGAACACCGATAAAGACTTCTGCTTGCTTCGCCTCGTTGTTGAGATATCCACGGGCGACAGTTGTTCCCTCGATAAGGATTTCCCCAACCGCGCCAATCGGCATCAATCGGTTTGAGTTCTGTGGGTCCACGATCCACAGAGCACAACCCAAAGGTCGGCCTATAGCACGTGGGAAGGCGCAGTTTGCATCGATGATGTTTACGGAGTTCTGTATTGAAGCCTCGCTCACTCCCCATCCGTTGCTAAAATGGATATCCTTCCATATCTCGGGGGCATTGGGGTCAAGCGCTTCCCCCACCGACTGGACGCTTTCAAGAGTCGGACAGATCTCCGGTGAAAGAGTACGGAGGACAAGCGGTGTCAGTGGTGCCCAATTCACAGCCTTGATCGTGATGTAGGCCGCAAGGTTGGCGTCACGATCGTCGCTGGACGGCACACAAACACACCCACCAAACATCAGAGCGCCAAAGATGTCCGATATCGAAGCATCCCAAACGAGAGATGAGAAATGCAGGCTCCTAGTATTCGGACCCCACCTTTGCGCTATGCCAAGCGCCGTAAGTGAGGTTGCGATGCTTTGGTGCTCTAGCATTACTCCTTTTGGAGTACCTGTCGAGCCGCTAGTGAACAAGAGGTACGCGAGGTCGTTTGCGCGGACCGAGGGCAAATCATCTCGCTCGCGCTTCTCATCGAGCATAACTTCATTAGCCACAATCGTATGCTCGACAAGTCCATCGACACTGTCTGCTGAACCGCATACAATAACGATGCTAGCCTTAGACTCCGCAGCGATGAGGTCTTTCCGGGCTCGCGGGTGTGTGAGTGCGAGAGGAACACAGCAACCGCCTGCCTTGAGGGTGGCAAGTATAGCGATAATCGCCCAGCAGGATCGATCCATATGGATTAGCACAGCGTTCCTATGGCGAATGCCGCAGGCCAGTAGTCGATAGGCCAACTGAGTAGAAAGCGTGTCTAGTTCTGAATACGTTGCGTCTCGATCCCAAGCTTCGACTGCCGATCGGTCGGGATGTACCTGCGCGAGATCATGCACAATCGTATGAAGGCATCGTTGTGTGGGCTCTGGTAATGATGCATTCCAGGCAGATACTTCTTTCCAATCTTCGGTGCTTATTGCAGCCAATTCCTTCAGCTTGCGATTTTGTGGGCCCTCTAGTAGGAATCGAAAGCACCGGTCGAATTGTTGCATCGTTCGCCGCATCTGGCGCTCGCAAACGACGTTAGAGTCGAAACCAGCATCGATGACAACCTCTCTATCTTGAACCAAGATCCGCAAAACTAAGGCGCACGTCGCTGCATCTTCGCTTTCCGTAAGGAGCTGCATTTCCTCGGTCGTCCCGCCAAACATAGGGGTCGTGATAATGTTGAGGACCGTTTGGAACTGCGAAGCCCTCTCTGCGTCTGCACTCAGCCTGCTAATCTTTGATATATCGTAGTGCAGCGCAGCGTTGGATACGGCTTGTCTTCGCTCTTTGGCGCGCTCCTTAATAAATCCAGTAATTGTTAATTCGAGATCGACATTCACTTGTACCGGTATCGTAACTACTGTTGGGCCGAGAGTGGTCGCAAGGTCACCCAGCTGGGGACTCCGGCCAGAAAATACCAGTCCATAGGCGACCGCTCCCTCGCCAGTATAGATGGAAGATGTGTACGCCCACGCAGCCTCCACGAAGACGGGGAGCAGCGTCACGGGTGTTTTGCTGCCCGGTGAAAGGCGACAGCGGTGGGTGATGGCGCTTCTCGCGCGCGCTGCGTAATGCGCATCCACTTCGGGAAAGATGGCGGCTATCCGTGAGAATCTCGGCCTCCAGAATGCGTGCGCGGCGGATTCGTCTATGTTCATGCAGCGCTCAGCGAATAGCCCGAAGGGTGGGCGAGGAATTGGTTCCTGGCCGTGGTAGATCCGGAGGCAGTCCTCGTTCATTGCCTTGATAGAAGTGAAGTCGTAAGCTGCATGGTGGATCGTCAGAGCAACCGTGCGGTCAACAAGGGCCCATCGTGCGAGCGGATCGCCTAGGCCTATAGATCGTGACCGATCCTGTTCCAAATACGCAGCAAGGTCTACAAAAGAGCAGTCGGCAGGCTCTGCATTTCGTAGAACTACCTGCACCAGTCCGTGTGTAGTGCTGTCCGCAATCCTCGTCCTCAAAATGGAGTTCCAATTGGCCACTCGGTTGATCGCATCCAGAAAGCGATTCGTGTCAACCGATGCGCCCAGCTTCCAGACTCCTCGATAACAGTATGCGTCGCGATATCGTTGGGTTCCCGCCAGAACAGTGCGCTGCAGCGGCGTGCAGCGGTAGACATGTGTTATATCGTGCGTCGCCACATGGCATGCTTCTGCCAGTTCCTCCAGGTCGTGGGGAGCAATGGTATCCAGTGACAGTGGTCCCGTCATGACTGCGGCGGAGGTCTCTGCGGCGCTGCAAAAACGATGGCCATTACAACGGGCGTTTCACCCAACATATGCGGGACAATATCAGATACCGCCGTAAAGGCTCGTCAGGCGCTGTGACAGAATGGGGCACAACATGCCGACGGCCGATGTCGTGTTGACGCGTATACAGTACGCCGCGTACGCTCGGACATTCGAGTCCTGAAGTCTCATGCCAGCATTAAGTGTCCGGGCGGTGGTGACTCCGTGGCAGAACGACGGATGCGCTACCCGGTATTCCATCGTGAGACCTTTATGTCGCGCTAAGCAGCGCGGTAGTCACAGAAGTATGCGGGTATCTTCCGGAGAGTCACTTGGAATCATGTAATGTAAAATCAGCGGGAAGCGATCTCTGTCCATTCCCAGAATTTACTATGGAAACGCTTATATACAATCGGGGCCTTGGCATCCAGAATTCCCGCTTTTGATATCCGAGAATTCTTTATGTCTTAGGGTTCTCGTACCCTAAGACACCTTCTCGTATTCTAAGACATCTCCGTATCGTAATATATCCCTTTAGCTTAATAGCTATTAAACTACTATTAGGTTAGATAAGAAGTAAGAAGATATCTCTAAGAGTCGAACTAATTCTACCTTATAAGGTAAACTAGTCTATTAAGGCCGATACTATAGTAGTAGCGTAGCTAGCGTTTAAGCTCGTTTCTATAGTTTCTACGTTACCTTTAATAATTAGTAGGCTTTTCTCGTTCTTTAATTAGCCGTAATCGTTCGGTTCGCGAAGGTTTAGCTATTTTACGAATTTAGCGTATTTCTAGGTAGGTAGTAGTTTAGTTAATCTATTAGCTAGTATAGAGGTTATCTTAATATATTTAACGTAAATATATCTATTCTAAACCTCTTATCGTAGCTAGTATTTATAGATATTAACGTGTCGTAGTTTACTATTAATAGAACCTAGTTTAGTTAATAACCTTAGCGTCTACTAGTTATTATAGTATAGGGTTAGCGTTTCTATAAACTTAATTCCGAGGCGGGTAAATAGCGACTACTACTATATTAACTCGGTTCTAGCGTATAACAACGCTATTAATTTAGCCTTAGTAGATAACTTTATAACTATAGTTTATTTAGCGGCCTTCTATATAATAGAACCTCCGAAGGCGTAAAATAGCTATTCTTTAAACGATTTATAGTTAGTATTATTAGCGAACGAGGCGTCTATAGTAGTAAGGAACTCCTCTCGTACGTACGCTAGCGGCGGTAGTTTATAATATACTAATAGCAAGTAATACTACTTTCGACTATAAACTAATAATAATTAGCGTATACTATAGAGGTAGCGGATATAGTTATTAGCTACTCGGAGGTATTATTTTGTCGGGTTTAGTAGGTAGCGTAATAATACTAATACTAATTTAGTAATATTAGGTCTAGTCTTAATTACTACCTAGTTTATGCTACTAACTCGTTCTTAATACCCCTTAACTTCCGCTAGCGTAGCTTAATAGTATTCCGGAATCGTCTAGTCTATATTTACTAGTAGTAGTATTACTATCTTCTTTAGAGTATCTATAGTAATCTTAAATCGGTACGTTATCTACTTAATATAGTTACTTTATAATAGCTAGAGGAGTTTGCGCTTACGATTACGTATTACTTTAATTCTAAGGAACTACTATATAGGGCCTTATTAAGTAAGTTCGTATCGTTCTATTAATTTAGCCTTTATCTAGTTTACCTCCTTCTAGTAGCGCTTATAATATAATAAGGCGATATTATCTATATAGAAGAAGATAATTAGGTAATTATTAAAGTATAGATATAAATAGTCCGGAACTAGCTATAAACCGAGTTTCTTAAGAGTTTAGCTAAAGTCGTTCTACTATAGTATTAGCGATTCCTTAAGACTATATAACGCTTAGTATAACCTTAGTACCTTACTAGTTTATCTAAATCCTTTAGGTAGCTATATAATATCGTATATAGTAGTTTAGCGTTAAGGAAGGCGTTAATAATATTAAGTTATTTAATCTTAAGGTTAAAGGCGGCTGCTAGCGCGTAGTAGAATCGGAATATATACGCTACTATAGTAGCTACGTACGTATTAAAAGGCGTAGACTAAAGGTTACTACGTGCTATAAGGCGTGCCTTATTACGAACGTAATAGCTATTCTTATTAAACTTATATTTAAATACCTATTAAAGAGGTAAGGCTAGTAGGAGGTGTTATTTATATTCGCTAATTAACTTAATATTAGTCTATTTAAAGGTTCTAGTCGTAAATTACTTATCGAATTCTCTAGTAGCGGCAGCCTTAAATTTATAGTATCGAGGGTATTTTATTATTTAACGCTAGTTACGTAGTTCTAGCGGTAAATTCTTATAGTAGGGACGCTTATTTACTTCCTTAGAAGCGATTATAGTAGTAAACACTATAGCGTTAATCGTTCTATATAGTTTTAGCTAGTCCTAGATAGTTATGCCTCTAACTAAAGGTTCCGCGATCGTAACGTAATTAAGGCTAGTATAAATCTACCTTATATCTATATTCTTAAGTAACTACGTATTTAGTTAGAAGGCGCTATAGCTAGCTTCTAATAGTCGTTCTACTTATTAAGCGATAGCTATTAGCTTATTAGCTAAATACCGGGTTATTAGCGTAGATTGCTTAGTCGTGCTATTAATCGTTAATTTAAATAGTAATTAATTAGTCGTATTATCGATTATTAACTTAAATAGTTATTCTAGTTCCTCTATAATCGTTTCGTAGTCGTTAAGGCGCTAACGCTTACGCGTATAGCTATAGAGTTCGTAGTTATTAGTTATAATCGGCTTAAATAGGTAATTAACTTCCTTAGCGGTTAGTTCTACCCCTTTAGAGGGACTACTACGATGGCCTTACTCTTAATTTAGCAGCAGAGTAGCTATATTCGGAGCGATCGGATCCTAATCGCCTAGCTCGAGAGCTTACTAAGCTAGCCGCTATATATTAAGCGCTAACTCTAGTCGTAACGCTAGCACCGAGAATTTAGTATCGTTCCTAGCGTTCTAATTAGCTATAATTATTCGCTCTAGCTCGTAATTAGACGTAATTATCTACTTAGGTACGTAATTAGAGGTAACGATATCCTCGTTCTTATAGTATACTAGCGCGGTTAGCGGAACTAGTAGTTAAGAGCGCTATAAGTTAAATATCTCTCGCTATATCGCTGCCTCTACGGATTCGTATAGTAGCTTAATATCGTTTACGATCTCTAGCGTAACCGTAGCTTAATTAAGGTTACCTAGACGGTAGAAGCTACGTTTATTAAACCGTACGTAACTCGTGTTTATTACGCGGCTAAGTAAAGGTATCTAGATACGGTATACGTTATTTCTAACGTACCTAACGTAGTATCTAATATATGCCCTTATAGCTATTTTATCCGCTTAATTAGGTAAATAAATACCTACCTTATACGCGTACGTCTTATAGCCGTATATTTAGAGGTTACTAAGATTAGGTTTACGGCCCGTTGCTATCTTAATTAGCGTTTTACTACCCCTGTCGCTAGGTGCTAGTAGTCGATTTAGTAGGTAAACTATAGTCCTTATATATTCTAGCTATAACTTAGAGCTAAGGTTTAACTATATCGCTAAATACCTTATAGTATCTAGTAATCGCTTACTATAGGCTTCTACTAGATCCTAGTAATAACCTTCCTTAGTTACTAGGGTCTATTTAATAGCTTAATTATAGAGTATAGTAGCGAATAGAGGTTAGAATAGGTCCTCGACTTTAGGTCGGTTCTAAGTCTAGGTTAGTTCCTAAGGAAACCGACCTAAGACGTAAATTAATAGAATACTCGACCCGATACGAAATTAATAGGTCGGGTCTAAATACTACCGGTTCCTATATAGGTCTTTATAGAGACCTAAGTTTAAAAAGATAGGTCTAATAACGCGGCATAAAACTAGGTCGCCGTAGGGATAATAGGATTAATTTAATACTAAATATACGTATATATAGAACTAAGCGTAGTAGTATATTAGAAGCGCTAGTTAAAGTAGCGACTATAGTTACGGAGAAAAATAAGGCTGCCGACTATACTTACCGACTACGAGATACGGAATTAAATACTATATATAATATCGACTACGAAGTCTATTCTATTCTACGAGTATAACGTAAAAGTAAATACTTCCTTTACTAAGTACTACGGCGAAGATATATTAGTACTATATCCTTCTTATTATCGTTAATCGAGTCGAAGTTACTCTATTTAGTACTTGCTAACGCCTCCTAATCTACCTCTAGCTACTCCTACTACTAACTAACTATATTATTCGAAGGCTCGAACGTAGTTAATATCGGTAGCGCCTCCTCTATAAGCGAATCCCGAGCCTATTACTACGCGTTACGCTCTTAGGAACGATAGTATATAATATTACTAAACGTCGAGGGATCGTAGGACCGATTATATCGGCTCTAATAACGCACTATACTAAAGTCGCGCTTATAACTAGTTCTAGCTACTAGGATAAAGAGGATGTCCCGAGCTATTAGCGCGTAACCTAGATATTCTAATGCTATTATCTTCTATAACCGGAGCGGATACTCTATAGAATAGGCAGCTAAGTCCTTAAATCTAGCGTAATAATAACGAGATACCTCGTCCGAATTAGCTAATAGCTATACGGTCTACTACGGCCGTCTAGATACCCTTTAATTAGAGTTAGAGTTATTACTATCTAATCTACTATAGAGACCTATTACGAATAATATCGCGGAGCGGTATAAGGCCTTTTATAGCCTAAACTAGGACGTAGCTATAAGAGGCTTATATCGCGCGTATTCGACCTAGAATTTTAACTAGTAGTAATTCTTAAAGAAGGAATCGAGCCTCTCGCTAGAGAACGCCTCGCGGTCCTAGAACGCCCGTTTTATTACTAGATTAAGAAGAATCGTAATACTATATATATCGCTAAATCGCTCTTAAGTAGTAGTATAATACTTCTCGAGCTTTATCTATATAGCTTATAGAGTAGAATAAATCTCCTTTTACTAGGATTATATTTTATATTTAAGTTTCTTATCTATAATATCTAGGATATCGAATAAGGTATTATAGTAGCTAAGAACGAGGTATATTATTAGCCTCTTTATCGTACTAATCCGTATCGTAGCCTTAGCGAAAGGAGTAGTAAGGTTAATAATATATTTAACTCTCTTCTATTCCGTAGCAGTTAGCTTAAGTTCGGGCTAACCCTCGTTCTTAATATACTCGTCGATAATATCTCGTAGTTAAGAACTACGTATTAGTATAATCGTAGTTAAGCTCTAACGGGTCTTTATATCTTATATTAGGCGTAAATCCTTATTAGGCGTCTTCTTCTACTATTTATACTATTTCGAGTATAGATATAGATCTATAATCCTCTTTCGCTATAGTACTATAAAACTCTCGAAGCGTTAAGTACTAGAGTTTACCTTAACTATAAGTTTATAGAACTTTATAAGGAGCGGTTATTAGTATAGCTTCTACTAACTATATTTGCCGACTACGTATACTTCGTAGAGAGAATATATAGTACCTTTATTAGAACTATAGCTAGACTTCCTACTTTAAGCCGACGTAAGGCGTTCGTATCTATCTCCTCGTTCTATCGTTCCTATCCTTCGTTCCTTAGCTCGATCTTAAGAGTAGTAAAGAACTTCCTTAAGAAGAGCTAGATTATATATATAAAGTATAGGAACCGTTCTAGATAGGAGAACTTATAGTCTTTAGTATCTAATATCTCTCCTATATCTTCGTCTATTTCTTAAAGAGGAAGTTATTTAATTAAGACTAATAGCTTCGCTATATATATATACTTATAGGAGTAAATATCGATAGCCTCGATGCTAGAACTCGTTAGTTAGGAGGTATATATATAGGAAGGATACGTATATAGTAGTATATAGTATATTATTATTAGAAGCATTGTCCGCTATTAGCGCTATAAGCCTATTAGAGATTTCGAAACGGATAAGTACGTCGAATAGTAGATCCGCTAGGACTTCGCCTATATAACGGCCTAAAATATATAGAAAGGCTAGTATAGCCTTATGCTAGGCCTACTCGCTATCGATCTAGTAGCCTTATATCGTAAGGAATAATACTTAGAGTACCCCGGCGTACTAACTATTAAGAGCGATAGCTACTCGAAAGGTTCGAGATAGCTAACGTTTTAGATTATCCTCGGAGTAATTAACTACGTCCTAGATATATAACTTAATCGTAGTAGTGCTCTTAAAGTCGATAGATCTAGTCTCCTCTAATAGATATTCGTAGGTACGCTAAACTACGAGACTTTTAAAGAAGTTTAAGAGTAATCTAAGCTAAGAAACTATAAGCCTATATAACTCTAGAAACTTTAACCGGTCTAGGTACTTAGTTCTAGTAAAACTTTTCTTAAGCTGTTCCTATAAATAAGGACCGTTAGTATATCTACGTTAGATATCTCTATAAAGCGTAGTTAGCGAGCATAGTTAGGAAGCGTAGTCGGTAAGCGTAGTCGGCACCTTATTTTCGTAATAATAAATACTAAACTTATAGATTAATCTTTAGTAGCCTTAATAACTTCTTTAGTAACTCTACGCTCCTAGGAGGTATCTTCGTAGCCTACTAAATCGAGGTGCTTTTATAGAGCTTTTATTCCGTTACCTAGTCCTAAGTATTTAATAACTCTATTATATCCCCTATAAATAACTCTCGGGGCGTACGTTTCCTAGTCTATACCTTTAACGAAAAATCTCTAGGCCTATAACGTTCGCGTATTCGAGTTCTATTTTATAGAGTTCGAGGATATTCTACTATACTTATTATAATACCTCGCCTCTTCGAGCTACTAATAGTAGTAGTAAAAGCCCTCGAACGACTAGGTATACTCCTACTACTATATCTATACGCTATTAGTTTCGACCTAGTTCTTAGAATCCTCTAGCGGCTTAGTAAGGTTAGCTAGAAGTAGTATCCTATCTTACGTACTAGCTCGACTACTCGAGGTATTCGTAATCGTATAGTATCCCTTCCTCTACTATTATACTATCTTCTTAATCGGACTAAAGTCGACGAGAGATAGCTACGATTCGGAGTTAGTCTATCGTTCGCGAAGCTATATACTTATACGTCTTAAGAAAGAAGGAAGTATAGTACTACTACGTCGTATCTAAGTCGTAGGATATACTAGTAATACTATAATATAAAGTATATAGTACTAAGAAGGAATCGTAGAACTAAAGAGTAAAAGCTAATAGAGTAATAGAGGTAAATAATATTTATAGGGGCGATTAAGTTTTATTAGTATAAGTACTAGCGAGGTGTCTCTATTATAAGCCGACGGCCTATCCTAGTAGCGTTATAGAGATAGGTACCTCTAGTACTCTTATCGAGCTCGTAATAGTCGCAACTAATAAACGTACTAAGTACTCTTTAATTATAGTAACGCTATAGTTGCCTTCGAGGGCAAGTATCTTACTAGCGTAAGAGGCTAGTAGCGTTAATAAAGCTTAAGTCGAAAAAGTAGAGTTAAACTTAGCCTAAGTAGATAAATCTATTATAAAGAGAATTTAGAAACTACTTAAAGACTACGTAAAGCGATATAATACTATACGGTAGAAGGCTAGAAATAATACTAAGAGTAAGAAGGAGAAAAAGAATATAGCGAGCTAGAAGTTTAAGGTATAGCTAGAGCTCCTAGATCTAGTACTAGCTCTAAAGAAAAAGTAGTAGTATATCTCCGAAGGCGTAACTACTACGTAAGAGAATAAGGCTAGTATTAAATATACTTAGCTATTAAAGGTAAGACTTAAGCCGTCTATAAGAATTATAAAGGAGAATTATATATTTAGTAAGCTACTATAGACTAAAAGGTAGAGATAAGAGATATAAGTTAAAGAGGGCCGGCTAGTACTACGACGTAAACCGTAGACCGATATACTATTAGCGGCTGCAACTAATCTTAATTTACGAGATATAGTAGCACTAATTAGCTATCCGTATTCTACCTAGCCTAAGAGGAGTTATAGAGCTTCTATATAAACCCTATCTCTAGCGACTAGAATTTATATATAAAGGTCTCGGAGATAGCGAGCTTATTCGTAGATATACTTAGAAGCTACTCGACGATATCCTAAAAGCTAAGTCCTCCTTCCTACTTAGAATCGAGCTATATTTCCTATAGAAGCTCTCTATATACTAACTCCTTTATATCGAACTTATAAGCGTATAACTAGAACGCTAGCCTATTTCGCTTAGCCTATACTTTAGACGTAACTAGCTTCTAGAACCTATTACTATCCTAATCGTATCCTAATAGGATAAGCTAATCTAGGACTTCTAGAGTCTAAGTAAAGCGATTAGCTATATTAAACTTAAAGGACTTCTAGAAGAGATAGTTATAATATACTACGTAGTAATAGGGCAGGAAAATTTCCGTTATAGTTAGAAGATAGCCTTTTACTATTAGCTCCTACTACTAGTTAGTATATAGTTAGTAGGCGTAGTCGGTACTAATTTACCTTCGCTTTCGCTATAAATACTAATATATAGACTAATTTTATAAGCCTTTTATAAGGCTTCGCGGAGCGTAGAGTATACTTCTAGTCTAATTAGAGGTACTCGGATGCGTCCTAAAGAAGCTATTAGTTCTAGTAGCGATATACTCTTAATAAGAGCTACTTACGTCCGCTCCTAATACTTAGAACACGTATCTCCTCTTATTCCTAGATTATAGCCTCTCGATAAGGTCTATTTCTTACTATAAGGAACTCGGCCTCTCCTTTATTAGTTATATAATAAACTCGGCTTAACTTCTATATTACGCGTATAGTATCGCAAGCGTATATATCTTCTTTTTAAACTATCGAATAGCTTTATTCTAAAAGGCGTAGATAGCGTAGCTCCTCTATATAGCCTACTCGCTCTTAGTAGCGACTTTAAGGTAGAGGTTAGTTATTTTATAGCTAGTATCGGCCGACCTTACTAGTAATACGTAGGATGCCTCCGGACTCGACTTAGACTAATTAGTATTATACTAGTAGTTATAGTTATAGTACGGGTCGTCCGCGCCTTTCTCCTTCTCGATATTAAAATAGAAGCTTTCCTTATCTCGGTTCGCTACTTATATAGTAGGCCTATCCCGCGCGCGCTTATATTTCTTATCGTCCCTATTATATATTAGTACTACTAACTATATTAGCCGACTATATAGATTATTACTTACGCTATCCGGTCGTACTAAGTATAGTACTCCTCTCTTTAGGCCTTAATCTTCTTCTACTACTACTTCTTTAATAAGGAGCTTTATATATTATTAGAGCCGATTAAAAGCTTCTTCTATCGAGTAAAGGACTTATTTCTAGCTCTACGCTACTTATCTACTATAGCTCTCTTAGGCGATATATCTGCGCGCTAGCTACGCTTACGATAAGTATTAGAATTAGAAGAGTAGATATCTATATCTTTCCTTATAGCGCCTAGTTATATCTAAAGTATAGAAGTACTTATACTATCTAAATCCTTATCTATAAGATAAGGACGCTTCTATAGACTATTAGAGAGCGTAGTACTTATTAGACGTCGCTTTTATTACGCTATTATCGTAAGCTTAGTCGCTAAGAAGAGATAAGTATCGCGAGGTATATAATAAATATACGCTTAAAATTCGGTAGTAATATAAGTATAGCGGCAGTTAAGGTAGTAGTTATTATAGTAGGAGCTAAGTACGACGAATTCTAGCTTTAGGTATACTAGAAGCTTAGTACGTAGCTATTCCCGCCTAGCTACTAGCTTACTTCTATACGTAGAGTTTAGCTTCTTATACTATAGTTAGCTACTATAGTCGGCGATATTATATAATATATCGCTTGCCTAATATAGCGTATACTAATATATACGACTATATATAAATAGCGATAGCTATAGACGTACTCTAGAGCTAGAAGCTATCGTATACGTTACTTAGATTAACCTTACTATCGCCGGCCGAAAAGAGTAACTACTATATACTTATACTCTCGACGACTACTCGTTTACTCGTCGCTAATAGTTACTTCTTAGCTTATACTATCGACGACTACTTATCTCTTTAGTATAGACAGCTACTTCTTAGCTTATATTATCGACGACTACTCGTCTCCTTAGCGCGGACGATTGCTTTTTAGTTTATACTATCGACGACTACTAGTCTCCTCGGCGCTAATAGTTGCTTCTTAGCTTATACTATCGATAACTACTCCTCTTCTTAGTATCGAAGTAGTATCGATAATTATTTTTTCTTTTCTACTATTATAATAACTTAGTTCCTCGATATTAAAGTAAGCTAGAGAGTCTATTTTTCTATTCTACTACTATATTACGACTACTTAACTAGTAATACTATAGAGTACTAGTAAGTCTAGCTCTTTCCCTTCTATAGTCTTTTATATATTCGTAGAGAACTTCGAATAACGAAATATATATACTATAGTCGATATTATCTATATAATACCTAGATATAATCTATACTATAGTAAATATTTACGTCTATTACTATATTCTACGGAGTAGTAGAAGCGATTATAGCGTTCGCGCAACTATAACTTCTACTAGGTAAAGATTAGTAGGAGTATCTCGATATAGTAGTAGAATACGATATAGTTCTACTATATAGCGCTATTAAACTCTAACTCCCCCCTATAGGCCTACGTATTCCGGCGGTCGTATATAATTTTCTAGTACTCTTATCTACCCTAGCTCTTCTCTCTCGTATCTCTATTTATTTACTCCTTCTAACCCTTTAATATCTCTATCTATACTACTCGATACCTTCTCTTATTTCCTAAGCGGACTCTAATATAGAGTTTAACTCGAGCCCTCCTCTACGAGTATATCGTAATATAGATACTAATATACTACTATTAGTACTACCTCTACGCGTAGGAAATAAGGCTACTAAGTAGCGGCGAATACGGCTACTAAAGGCTATAGTACTAGACGACGAGACTCGTAGGAAGGTAGTAGTTCTACGGAAAAAAGCGATAGCTATAAGAACGATATAGCGACGAACGAGAGCTAGTAAGTCTAGTATCTCGAAAAGGTAGTTAAAGCTAGGGACGGTAGCCTTACGAGAGATTTATAAGCTTTAGCGAACGATAGCTTTATATATCTAGAGGGTCCCTTTTTAGCGCGTTATCCGCGAGATAATAATAGATAGAGATAGTAGCGATATTATTAGAATTTAGGTAGTAGTACTTAAATACTTATAGGAAGCGGCGGAGGCATTTCTCGTTATAGAGTTTAAGATTTCTAACCTTCTAGCGATCTACGCGAAGCGCGTTACTTTATAAGTAAAGGATATATACCTATATAGTTATCTACGCCGCTAGTTTACTAGCTAGGATAGAGGAGAGAATAATAATATAGGTATATAATACTAGGTTACTAACTATAATTGCCGACTATAAAGAGCCTAGTATACGTTACTATACTTAGAAGCTTAGAATTAATATATACGGCGCGGGTAAAGCTATAGCTAGCGCGCTAGCGAGCTTAACGTCTACCTTAGCTAACCTATATACTCTTACTAAACTATTAGTAATACTACTACCTCTACCTCCTTAGAACTTATCGGCAGTCGCGCTTTATTAGCTTATTATTATCGCCTTTCTTTTTTATACCTCCTAACGAATTTTCGTATTATATATACGAAGGATACTACTACGTACGTTAATCGTAGCTTAATCGACTGCTTTTCTCTCGCCTCTTTACGTATTTATAATAGCTTAACTTCCTACTAATAAGCCTAGCTAGTTCGCCGAGTAATACTTCTCTAGCCGAGATATAGCGTCTGCTCCTCCTTCGTCTAAAAACTCTTCTCTACTTAAAAACTCTCCTATAGATAATAGTAATATCGACCCTAGACTTCTTAGTAACTAGGCGCCCTCTTCTAACTAACGTAGCGCTTCTACTCCTCCTTTCTTAATTTCTAACTCCTCTACTTATAATAGTAACGACTAAGAGGCTACTAGTAGAAACGACTAGAATAGTTCTTATAGAAACGCGAATAGTAATAATAGAAATAACGAAGATAACGGCTCTATTATTAATATTAACGATAGTAATAGCGACGAGAGTAATAGCGACGAGAGTAATAGCGACGAGAGTAATAGCGACGAGAGTATTATACCGCCTACTCCTTCCTCTTAGCTTTCTAGGAAGGCTCTATAGAAAACTATACTAGGCGGTCGGCGTCGTCTCGATAAGTAGAAGCTCGCTTACTAAATAGCCTATAAGAGATAGATTAAGAGGGATAATATAGTAATAGTAGCGGTAGTAGTAGTAGCTAGAAATATAGTAGATAGAGATATAGTAAATAATAGAACAAATAGTAGCGTAGTAGCTAGAGGAGTAGTAGGTAGAAAACGATTACTAGATAGAAAACGAGTAGCGAAAAAGGGACTAGCTAGAAAGAGAACGGCTAGAAAAGCACCGGCTAAAATAGTAGTAGTAGGTAGAGGAGGTCTAGCTCGTAGAGCTAGTATACGGAAGACTTATCGCTATAAGCTAGGTAGTAAGTTATATAGTCGGTATATATAGTCGGTATTACTAACTTATACTCTAGCTATTACGCTCCGAGAGATCTATAAGTACTAGAAGTCTATAGATCTACTTATACTAAAGCTACTCTTTAGCTACCTCGTCTACGAAGTTTACTTCGATATTTCTAGAGGCTTAGCTATTTCTTAAGGAGGTTACTATTAGTAGGCGAGCGCCCTTAGTACTCTATAGGAAGCCGCCGAGAGTGCTCTAGTCTACCTCTTCTCGAGTATATATGCTCCTAGTCGTTCTATTTTCGATCGATATTAACTATATTATAGGTACTAGTATTACTACGATTTACGTAAAGCGAGTAACTATTTAGTAGAAGGATATAAAGTTTATTATTAGCCTACTCTCGTCTTAGGGAATTAATATATTTAGTAAGAGATAAATCTCTATAGTATATATAAGGAAAATCGTTATAACTATAAAGGGCATATATAGTAAAAATCGTTATAAGTAGAGAGGTTACTATAGTTAGTATTCGTAGTCGGTATACCTATAGTTATACTAAATCGTATAATTTGCCGTATTAAATTAAATATGCCTTTAAAACCCGTCGCTTTCTATACTTTCTACTTCCTTTAGTTTCTATCTATTTATAACCCTCGATTTTCTATACTATATTCTATCGAATCTTATATTTCTATTAGGACCTATCTTTAGACCTATCGTTAGACCCGAGTCGGACCTATCTAATACCTATATTTGTTAGATAGGTCTAGAACTAGGTAGGAACCGGCTAGGACCCGACCTAACTATTATAGTTCTATATATTTAGGTCCTAGACCCGAACCGGACCCGTCCCGACCTATTCTAACCTCTAGTAGCGAAATACTTCGTAACTTTCTATTAAGGAGTCTAGAACGCGGAGTCTATATCGCTAGTAAACCGAGTAACTACTCGATTTATAGTATTCGCGAACCGTACTATATCTAGTAGGAAGTTAGTTAGAGTCTTAGCTAACTAAGCCTAACTTACTCTTAGTAGTAGTAGCGAACTATAAGGCTATTAATATATCGGCTAAGTAAAGTATATAGCGCGATCTATTATATACTAGGTTAAAGTAAATCGTGTTTATAGTTAAGTAACCGAATAGCGTATATTCTTATACTTGCTATACGCGTAAATATACTCTCGTAGATTTGCTAAGTACGTAAACCTCGTAGTCTTTAATTCGTAGAGAGTCGAGTTAGTCGTTATTACTAGTTATCTTAGTACTATTAACGTTCTTAATTAAGTTCTTTAACCTTTCTTTACTAGGGTAGCCTAGAATTATATACTACTACCTCTAGTTTAGCTTTTATAGCGGCCTTAACTTAGTCGTTCGTGCTACTATCCTACGTAAATCGCTTAGAGGCTCGTTATTTAGCGTAAAGTTCGCTAAATTATATAGCGTAAAATACGCTATATATCCCTATTCCGGAATCGTAGTAGAACCGCTACCTTTAATAACTAGTCGCGTAGCTAGTTCGTACCGCTCGGTAGAAGGTATTACTATATTAAAGTACGGTATTCTACCGGCTCTTAATTATAGTTTATAAACTATAGCTAACTTACTAGCGAGTTTGTTAGTCTATTCGTATATAGTATTATGTCTACTATACTACTATAAACCCGTCTTTTTAAGGACTACGTAAGAAACTACGTTCGTATAGAAGTGCGGAACATAGGTAGTATTCTCGAGTTTAATAATAGCTACCTCTATATTAAGGTATACTATTCCGTACGCGACAACTAGGTATAGACTAGACCTAGCCTTTACTATTTTACCTTAAGCGGTTCGCGTAGGTTTAAACCCGGCCTTTAAGTAATAGTTAATAATATAGATGTTAGCGTAGCTATCGTAACCCTAGTAATTAGTAGTATTATTATTATAATACGCGCTAGAGGTAGCTAAGTAAACTAGCGCGTAAGACGCGCTAATTACGCGTTTGTCGCTATTATTATTTACTAAGTCGTTGCCTTCTACCCCTTTAGTAGTCGTATTATCCTTAATAAACTTCTCGCGTTCTTAATTACCTTAGAACTTCGATCGTATAGCCTTAAGAAGTTTATCGTCTTAGATAAGGTTCTTAAAGTAGTTCTAAAGGTACTTCTTAAACGTAGCACTACGTTTGCTAGCGGCTAGTCTTAGTTTAGGGTTAACTACCTTATATTTAGCGAGTAACTCGTAGTTCTTATTATCCGGTTTACCTATAATATACTTATAGCTCTTACTTCTAGATCGTTTTTACTATAGCTCGCTACTACTTTAATCAGTATTTTAGGGCTAGTTCTCTTAATCCTCCGTAGATAAGTCCTCGTATATAGCGAACGCGAATTTGCTAGTTCTAGTTCCTCTACTAATTAAGAGGACATCCTTAGTTAAGTTTACCTAGTAATTAACTATCTTTAATAGTAACTATAGGTCGTTATTACCTAATAGGGTTATAGCGATAGTATATAAGCTAGTTGCTAGTAATTAGTTATATCTAGCGATTATATTTAAGAACTTCCGTACTAGGTCTTTACTAGTATTATATTTAGCTACCTTTATTCTTATCTTAAGAATTAGCTAGCTAGCTACGTAGTTCTCGACGCTCTCTCGTCTATTATAACCCTTCTTAAGAGCTACTAGCTTCTTCGAGTATATATCGATCTTCTATATATTAGAGGGTTCGAATTAATCCCTAAATACTATAAATCGCTCTCGGAGTATAACTTTATCGTTTAGGAGTAGCTTAGTTATTATTATAGCTAACTCCTCGAAGTAGAAGTTAGCTCTATAGGAATTAGTCTTAAAGTTCTCGTACTTCTTAATCCTACGTTCTATATTCTTAACCTTTATATTATATATAGTCTTTCTCTACTAGAAAGCCTATACTATTTCTAAAGGTATCTCCTCTATATTAGCTAGCTATTCCGAGTTAGAGATTAGTCGTAGTTATTCTTCCGTTCCGAATAGATTAGTCTATATCTATATGTCTAGTTCGGTAAATAACCGCTTAGTATATTTACTCTATTTATCCTAGTATTCCTACTTATAGTATTATTAGCGCGGTAGCGTACCTACAGGTATCGTAGCGGCTATAGCGTACGTAGAGGTAGTAATAATTAATAAGATAAGCTAGTTTAGTAATCCGGGCTTATAGCTATCGCGCTAAGTAGCGCGGTAGTTACAGAAGTATACGGGTATCTTCCGGAGAGTTACTTAGAATTATATAATATAAAATTAGTAGGAAGCGATCTCTATCTATTCCTAGAATTTACTATAGAAACGCTTATATATAATCGGGGCCTTAGTATCTAGAATTCCCGCTTTTAATATCCGAGAATTCTTTATATCTTAGGGTTCTCGTACCCTAAGACACCTTCTCGTATTTTAAGACATCTCCGTATTATAATACTTTAAGTATAATTCTTTAGAACTTTACTATAGTATACTATAGAGGGTTTAAGCGAGATATAGGCGGGGGCTTCGGTAGTAGCCTAAATATATAGATATATTAGGTAACGTTTCTCGTATCTTTATAAACTAGTAAAGACGCTGCTTTTTCGGATTATTTCTTAGATTACGGACGCAACGATGCGTTATTATACTCGATACTATAGCTAGTATATACGTCGAGAGTCTCTCCTTTAATTCCTAGCTTATAGAAATATAGATACGTAGTATATCGTTCGTACTTTAAAGAATTCTCTTAATTAAAATCGACTTTTTATCGTATTTCTTTATTTTATATACGTAGGGATGCTTATATCTACTAAATACTATAGTTCTAAGATAGAAGAAAGCTATTTCTATCTTATCTAAAGTTTCTATAGCTATAAAGACGATATAGCGTTTATATTTTAAAGAAATCTAGCGATTAAGAGCGACTTTAAAAAACTAAGAATATAAAGTTATAAGATTAATATATCTAGATATTTACTAGGCTACTATCCTTCTCTATTAAAGTTTATTTTAATTATTAGACAAGTATAGAGATATTATCGAATCTTAATCTCGAGGTTAATAGACTCTCTCTTCTTAGAATTTAAGATATCTTTATAGAAGTATAGGGACTTTAGTAATATAATTAATAACTTCCTTTTATTATATATATTCTTATTAAAATTTCCTATATAAATATAGAGATTTTAAAGTTATTACTAAAAATTACGAGTTACTAAGTTTACGTAACGCGAATGCTAAATATATCTAATAATTATAAATATCTCCTATTAATACTATTAAATTACTATAAATTATTTACTCTCTCCTATTCGTACTTATAAGGCCTAATTATAAATATCTAGAGTAAGAACGTAACCGAATTCCTTAATCGCTTTAATACTATATATCGTAGCTACGGTTTAACTAAGGAAAATAAAGTAACTAACTAAGAGTAATTAGACCGGTTATTAGACTACGTCTACCTTAATTATAAAGAATTAGTTCGTCGTCTCCTAGGTTCCTATACTAGAAAATAGGCGCTATTCCGTATAAGCTTAAATAAAGAATTCCGTAACTTTAATAGTTATAGACTTCTCTAGGATAGATCGTATCTTGCTAAGTTATTAGAGTAATATTATAAAGATAATAAGGAGCTAAATAACTACGTAAGGTTATTTAAGATCTTATCTAACTAGATTAAGGAAATATAGCTTAATTATATTACTAGAACCTAGTATTTACTAAACTTATTCTCTAAAAATCTATATAGTTAGATTTAGAAGCGAGCTCGTCTTAATAAAGATAGACTAGATAACTTCTAGGAAAGTACTATACTAGTTTAGACGTATTATATAAAGGGCGAAGCCCTAATTACTAAGTACTAGCTTCTTTAGTATAAAGGCTTAGCGTACCGACTAATATCTCTTAGACGCTATACTAGAATAAGTATCTCCCTCCTTATTAAACTTATTAGACTATCTACGTACGCGTTATTCGACCGTAATATTAAGTTTAATTACTCGTAGAAATAAATAGGCTATCGCCTAATAATACGCTCTTAGTAGCGACGCTAGAGGCCGTAGGAAACTTAGCGAGGAACGTAGTCTCTATACTATAGATAGCTATAGTAGAAATATAACGTATCGTTAAAGAGCTCTATACTTAGTAATATAGGTTAGAGAGCGAGTTAGAGAACGCGCTCTACGAGAGAAAATTAAGAAATACTCGGGAATCTACTATATAAAGGATAGAGTTAAGCGTAGTAGTAGATACTCTCTACGTACTACTAGAAAGGCTACTAGCCGTATTAATAGCGGAGCTCTAACGAGGACTATCGGGCTCTAGAGATTAGAAGCTACTAACTTAGAACGAACGCGCGGAAACCTTTTAAGACTACTTACTACGTCTCTAGAGTTCCTATCGCGTACGATTCGTAGTATTATTTATTTGTTTATTTATTCTATTAACGTACTATAGGAGTCGAAGACTATATAGCACGGGTAGGCCTAATGCCTAACCGGTCGTAGAAGAGAGAGAAAAGCCTCCTAGGCTAAAAAACTCTCGTAGTAGGAGTGCCTTATTCGCGCTAAAAACGGATATTATAGGCCGATGCCTAGGGGAACTAGAATTTCACTTAGTATGGCTTGGCGCTAAGTGCTAAGCTACTAAGTGCCAAGCCCCTATATATAGAATTTTAACATCTAAAATTAGTTCTAGTAGCAGATATAGCTAGTATAGTATATCGAGTCGATATAGAGGCCTCTATTTCTATTCGATCTCGGACCTAGAGGGTCGTCTCTAGGAATATATATTCTAGGTAGGAAGGGTCTACCTTTCTCCCTTCCTTCTATAGCTCTTTTTAGTAGGTAAATAGCTAATCTCTTACCTAGTAGCTACCTCCTCTCTCTACTCCTATCCTACCTATTCTATTCTATCCTCTCTTTTCTACCTCTTCTACGATAGAGTTCTACCTTAGTTCGTTAGGTAGTCTTAGGGTTGTCTTAGAGTAGTTCTTATTTTATCGGGTATATAGCTAGTAGTAGCGAAGTAGGATTATCTTATATACTCTTATACTTTACTAGTATACTCGAGAGCATCTGTTTCTACCTACGGCCGCGTAAAGGCGTATAATAGGACTTCGTAGGCTACGATTCGTAGTAATACCGACGCTCTCTATAGATTACTACTAGAATACTATATACGATACGCGACTTTTACGAGAAAGAGCGAGAATAAGATATTTCTAGAAGAGAGGAAGTATAATAGAAGATAAGGATTCTAAAGCTTTCTATACGTAGCTCGAGTACGTTTTTACGAATAGTAACGATAAATCGAAAGCTCTAGAATAACTTACTACCTTATAGTACGCGTAAAGGCAACTATAGTACGAATACTATATAGCGGGCTATAAAGTAATTCTAGTAGGCTCCCGTCTGCTTTCTTATAGAGCTCGATATAGTAGTCTACTCTATTACGATACGGCGCGAGCTTCTTAGCTTTTCGTTAATAAAATAAAAGAGCTAGCTCGCGAATCTCTAGTAGTAGTCGATTCTAAAGTTCTTCTACTATCGAATATTCCTTATCCTAAAGGGCCTTCTTAATATTCTTAGTAGTTATAGTAGCTATTACTATAAAGTTCGCGAAGAACGTTTAAAAATTACCGCGGTCCTAGAGACTTTTATATTATTTTCTCTTTATAATTTAGCGATTCCCTCCGCCGTAGAAGAAGCGCTTCTCTTCTAGCGCGGTCTAGACTATATTATACGCCTTCTATAGGTTAGAGGTTAGAATTAGAGGTTAGAATAGGTCGGAATAGGTCCGGGTTAGGTCTAGGACCTAAATATATAGAACTATAATAGTTAGGTCGGGTCCTAGCCGGTTCCTCTTTAGTTCCGGACCTATCTAATAAATATAAGTATTAGATAGGTCCGACTTAGGTCTAACGATAGGTCTAAAGATAGGTCCTAATAGAAATATAAGATTTAATAGAATATAATATAGAAAATCGAGAGTTATAAATAGATAGAAACTAGAAGAAGTAGAAAGTATAGAAAACTACGGGTTTTAGAGGTATATTTAATTCGATACGGTAAAATTATACGATTTAGTATAACTATATATATACCGACTACGAATACCGACTACGGCAACCTCTCTAATTATAACGATTTTTACTACTTATACTCTTTATAGTCGTAACGATTTTCTCTATATATACTATAGAGATTTAGCTCTTACTAAATATATAAATTCCCTAAGACGAGAGTAGGCTAATAATAAACTTTATATCTCTCTACTAAATTATTACTCGCTTTACGTAAATCGCGGTAACGTTAGTACCTATTATATAGTTAATATTAATCGAATATAGAATAACTAGGAACATATATACTTAATAAGAGGTAGACTAGAGTACTCTCGGCGGCTTTCTATAGAGTACTAAGGGCGCTCGCCTACTAATAGTATCCTCCTTAAGAAACGGCTAAGCCTCTAGAAACGTCGTAGTAAACTTTATAGACGAGGTAGCTAAAGGGCAGCTTTAGTATAAGTAGATCCGTAGACTTCTAGTACTTACGGATCTCTTAGAGCGTAATAGCTAGAGTATAAGTTAGTAATGCCGACTATAAATACTAACTATATAACTTACTACCTAGCTTATAGTAATAAGTCTTCTATATATAAGCTCTATAAGCTAGACCTTCTCTACTTACTACTATCGTTTTAGCCGGTACTTTTCTAGCCGTTCTCTTTCTAGCTAGTCCCTTTTTCGCTACTCGTTTTCTACCTAGTAATCGTTTTCTACCTACTGCTTCTCTAGCTACTACGCTACTTTTTATTCTATTATTTACTATATCTCTATCTACTACTTCTATATCTACTACTACTACTACTACTACTACTATTACTACTACTACTACTACTACTACTACTACTACTACTACTACTACTACTACTACTACTACTACTACTACTACTACTACTACTACTACTACTACTACTACTACTACTACTACTACTACTACTACTACTACCACTACTACTACTACTACTACTACTACTACTACTACTACCACTACTACTACTACTACTACTACTACTACTACTACTACTACTACTACTACTACTACTACTACTACTACTACTACTACTACTACTACTACTACTACTACTACTACTACTACTACTACTACTACTACTACTACTACTACTACTACTACTACTACTACTACTACTACTACTACTACTACTACTACTACTACTACTAGCCTACGAAGTCCTATTATATGCCTCTACGCGGCCGTAAGTAGAAATAGATGCTCTCGAGTATACTAGTAAAGTATAAAGACATATAAGATAATCCTACTTCGCTACTACTAGCTATATACTTAATAAGATAAGAACTACTCGAAGATAATCCTAAGACTACCTAACTCGAACTAAGGCAGAACCCTACTATAGAAGAGGTAGAAAAGAGAGAATAGAATAGAAGTAAGTAGAATAGAAGTAGAGAGAGAAGGTAGCTACTAGGTAAGAGATTAGCTATTTACCTACTAAAAAGAGCTATAGAAGGAAGGGAGAAAGGTAGACCCTTCCTACCTAGAATATATATTTCTAGAGACGACCCTCTAGATCCGAGACGAATAGAAATAAAGGCTTCTATATCGACTCGATATACTATACTAGCTATATCTGCTACTAGAACTAATTTTAGATGCTAAAATTCTGTGTATAGGGCTTGGCGCTTGGCGCCAAGGCGCACTAAGCGAAATTCTAGTTCCCCTAGGCATCGGCCTATAATATACGTTTTTAGCGCAAATAAGATACCTCTACTACCGAGAGTTTTTTAGCCTAGGAGGCTTTTCTCTCTCTTCTACGACCGGTTAGGTATTAGGCCTACCCGTGCTATATAGTCTTCGACTCCTATAGCACGTTAATAGAATAAATAAATAAATAAACAAACTACTACTACTACTACTACTACTACTACTACTACTACTACTACTACTACTACTACTACTACTACTACTACTACTACTATATTATCCCTCGCGATCTATCTCTTACGGGCTATTTAGTAAGCGAGCTTCTATAGTAGCTACTTATTAAGACGAGGCCGACCGCCTACCTTTACTAAATCTAGTATAGTTTTCTATAGAGCCTTTCTAGAAAGCTAGGAAGAAGGGGTAGGTAGTATAATACTCTTATCGCTATTAGTCTCGTCGCTATTAATAACGGAGCCGTTGTCTTCGTTATTTCTATTATTACTATTTACGTTTCTACGAGAACCGTTCTAGTTATTCCTACTAGTAGCCTCTTAGTTATTTCTATTATAAGCGAAGAAGTTAAAAATTAAAGAAAGAGGAGAAGAAGCGCTAGTACTACGTCGGTTAGAAGAGGGCGACTACGTACTAAGAAGTCTAGGATCGATATTACTATTATCCGTAGAAGAGTTAACGAGTAGAGGCGTAAGAAGGCTACTAGATAGAGAAGAAGTAGATACTATATCTTAGCTAGAGGAATACTACTCTACGAATAAGCTAGGCCTGCCTACGAAGTCCTATTATACGCCTCTACGCGGCCGTAAGTAGAAATAGATACTCTCGAGTATACTAGTAAAGTATAAGGGTATATAAGACAATCCTACTTCGCTACTACTAGCCGTATACCTAATAAGATAAGAACTATAAGATAACTCTAAGACTACCTAACGATCGTTAACTAAGGTAGAACTCTATCGTAGAAGAGGTAGAAAAGAGAGGATAGAATAGAGGTAGGTAGGATAGGAGTAGAAAGAGGAGGTAGCTACTAAGATAAGAGATTAGCTATTTATCTACTAAAAAGAGCTATAGAAGAAAGAGAGAAAGGTAGACTCTTCCTACCTAGAATATATATTCCTAGAGACGACTCTATAGGTCCGAGATAAATAGAAATAGCGGCCTTCTATACCGACTCGATATACTATACTAGCTATATCTACTACTAGAACTAATTTTAGATACTAAAATTCTATATATAGGGCTTAGCACTTAGTAGCTTAGCGCTTAGCGCTAAGCTATACTAAGTAAAATTCTAGTTCCCCTAGGTATCGGCCTATAATATCTATTTTTAGCGCGAATAAGGCACTCCTACGACTAAAGAGTTTTTATAGCCTAGGAGGCTTTTTCTCTTACGACTAGATAGGCTTCGGCCTACCCGTACTATATAGTCTTCGACTCCTATAGTACTTTAATAGAACAAATAAATAAATAAATAAATAATAAGCTAGGCCTAATAGTAGGAAGTTAAGCTACTATAAGTATATAGAGAGGCGGAAGAAAAGCGGTCGAATAAGCTACGATTAATATACGTAGTAGTTCTCTTTATATATATAAGGCGAAAATTCGTTAGAAAGTAGAAAAAAGTAAGGCGATAATAATAGGCTAATAAAGCGTAACCGCCGATAAGTTCTAAGGAGGTAGAGGTAGTCGTATTACTAATAGTTTAGTAAGAGTATATAAGTTAGCTAAGGCGGACGTTAGGCTCGCTAGCGCGCTAGCTACGGCTTTACTCGCGCCGTATATATTAATTCTAAGCTTCTAAGTATAGTAACGTATACTAGGCTCTTTATAGTCGGCAATTATAGTCGGCAACCTAGTATTATATACCTATATTATTATTGCCTTCTCTATTCTAGCTAGTAGACCGGTAGCGTAGATAACTTTATAGGTATATATCCTTTACTTATAAGATAACGCGCTTCGCGTAAATCGGTAGAAGGTTAGAAATCTCGAACTCTATAACGAGAAAAGCCTCCGGCGCTTTCTATAAGTATTTAAGTACTACCGCCTAAATTCTAATAATATTACTACTTCCTCTATTTATTATAATCTCGAGAATAACGCGCTAAAAAGAGACCCTCCGAATATATAGAGCTATCGTTTGCTAAAGCTTATAGATCTCTCGTAAGGCTACTATTTCTAGCTTTAACCGCCTTTTCGAGATACTAGACTTACTAGCTCTCGCTCGTCGCTATATAGTCCTTATAGCTATTACTTTTTTTTTATAGGACTACTACCTTCCTACTAGACTCGTCGTTTAGTACCGCAGCCTTTAGTAGTCGTATTCGCCGCTACTTAGTAGCCTTATTTTCTACGCGTAAAGGTAGTTATAAAGGTTAGTATATAGTAATATATTAAGCGCTCCTAACTATACTCGTTAGAGATATTAAGAGACTAATTCTTACCGATTCCTCTATATACGTTTAGCGTGCTTTTATCTTGCGCTAAGTATACGTAGTATAAGCTAGATACTTCGGCGTCTAACTTAGACGCCTTCTAAGCTATTAGCCCTCTAAGCTATCGCTCTTATAATTATCTCCTCTTCTTTATAAAGCTACCTTAGCTCGTAGGAGAGTCTATATCGATATAGTAGCCGGCCGCTTACGTTCTTATTACGTTACGGTTACGTTACTCTACTACCTTATAGTAGTACGCGATTTTTAGTAGTACTATAGTAACGTACTAGATCTTAAGGGACTTTTATATTATAGATCCTATATAGGCCGCGCGTTAATTACGGGATAGGTACGGGCTATAAGTTCGCGCCTAGTTACGTTAATACTTATTCTAGTATACTATCTTTAAATAAGCGCCCCGCTCCCGCCTCGTACTATCTATATATCTTCTTAGCTTTTTCCTAGTACCTATTCTATAAGTATTATACCTCCTAAGAAGAACTCTACTCTTATAATCTTAGCCGATCCCTATACTATTACCGACCTTCTCGCTATTAAGAATAACGACTATTATCGTTATCTCTTATATTTAGTAATAGGTAAGTCTAGCGTTCCGCGTACGTATTAGCTACGAGTTCCTTACTAATATAGTACGTATAGCCGGCGTTCGGCTATATAATAAGGTTATAAAATTAGGTAAGAAGAAGAATTACTAGCGCTATAATAATAATAACTACTCCTACGACCGCTATACTAACCTAGATATTATTACGTAGTCGAAGCGCTTACGCTTCTACCTCGCTAAGCTAGCCGAGAGTAGGCTAGCTATACGCGCTAAGTAGCTCCGCCGCTACTCTACTAATCTATAGGCTCTAATCGCCGATAGCGTTAAGGTCCTATAGTCTAATAAGAGTAAGTCGGCTAGAGTCTTTAAGACCCTAAAGAAGAGTAGAGCTAGCGCTACGCTAGCCGGTAGCGGTCCTTCTACTACTAAGCTACTTATAGCTAGTAAGTAGATTACCTTATTCTCTAGGCTCTTTAAGCTTAAGTACGAGGTATATCTTATAAGTAGTATACTCCTCGTACGTATTACTAATATTCTTCGTAGCGTCTACGCCTACTCGGCGCCTCGAAGGAGGCCCTCGATATAGTAGTCTATACCGCCTACGCCGACCGCCTCGCTAGCTAAGTAGAGGAGGTCTCTAATAACGAGGCCTTTATAGTAGAGAAGAAGAAGAAAGAGAAGAAGAAGGAGGGCTCGGCTAGCGAGAGTAGAGAGGAGAATAGTACTAAGTTTAACGAAGGTATAAAGGAGTAAGCTAGCGTATCGCGCGCTCTCCTTATACTCTCTCCTCGCGTTTCTCTCGCGCTACTCGTATAGTCTACTACCTTATTTCGTACTTCTATTCTATGCCGGCGCTACGGCCTATTTACGCTATATCTATAGACGCTATAAATAAATAATTTCTCTCTACTTTATATTCTCTATTCCTTTTAGTAATTTTCGTAACGTAACGTTTCGTCGCAGCCTTAGCGCTTAGCGCGTACTCGTCGTAAGTTATAGTAGTCGCGATAGTTAATTAGTAGCGTAGTAGCCGCGATAGTTAACTTTACGGCTTATATAAGCCCCTCTTACTCTACTCTTACGCCTTAAATTCCTCGAGCGCTTTATATTCCCTAATATATTCGATTAGTTCCTATATATTATATTCTTCTAGCTAGCCTTTCTACTAGACTAGCTACTTCCTCTTACTCTTCTCGACTCGAGTTTCTAGTACTTTCTTTACTATCTACTCGCCTTTATTATCTACGAGGAGCAAGCTAGTCTTTTAAGATTCGCTACTATACTAGAGTTCTAGAAGGGATACGTAGAAGATATTATAGATACGTAATCCCGCTAGAAGAGCTAGGTAGTACGCCTACTTCCCGACTACGTTAATTACTTTAAATAGTCTAGCGAACTTATCTACTAGCTTCTTTAATAGTACTTTTAGTTTTAGGTTCTTCGTAGATAGAAGGACTATATTACCGACCTTATATTCCTTTAGCTAATACTTCTAGTTATAATACTTAGCCTACGACTCGCTTACTTGCTACTAGCGCTCTATTAACTCCTTATAGTTCCGCTTTAACCTTTCTATAGCGTCCTTTACTACTAATACTTCTCTTCGTAGAATCGCGCCTCGAGATTCGATTACGTCTCTCTTACGGGTCTCTATTATTAAGTCCGAGTCGAACTCGTAGATAACGTAGAATAGCGATATCTTTAGTATTATATTTAGGCTATTATTATACGCGAATTCTATAGAGGCTAGTATAGACGTCTAGTCGTCTTAGTTCTTCTCGTAATAGATACGTAGGTACTACTTAAGCGTCTAGTTTGCGCGTTTAGTCTAGCCGTCCGTTTGCGAGTAGAGGTTAGAATAGGTCCCCGACTTTAAGTCGGTTCTAGGTCTAGGTCGGTTCCTAAGACCTAAATCGATAGGGTACCTAACTCGATACGAAATCGATAGGTCGGGTCTAAATACTACCGGTTCCTATATAGGTCTTTATAGAGACCTAAGTTTAAAAAGATAGGTCTAATAACGTAGTATAAAACTAGGTCGCCGCGGGGATAATAGGATTAATCTAATACTAAATATATATATATATAGAACTAAGCGTAGTAGTATATTAGAAGCGCCGGTTAAAGTAGCGACTATAGTTATAGAGAAAAATAAGGCTACCGACTATACTTGCCGACTACGAGATACGGAATTAAATACTATATATAATATCGACTACGAAGTCTATTCTACTCTACGAGTATAACGTAAAAGCAAATACTTCCTTTACCGAGCACTATAGCGAAGATATATTAGTGCTATATCCTCCTCGTTATTACTAATCGAGTCGAAGTTACTCTATTTAGTACTTGCTAACGCCTTCTAATCTGCCTCTAGCTACTCCTACTACTAACTAACTATATTATTCGAAGGCTCGAACGTAGTTAATATCGGTAGCGCCTTCTCTATAAGCGAATCCTAAGCCTATTACTACGTATTACGCTCTTAGGAACGATAGTATATAATATTACTAAACGTCGAGGGATCGTAGGACCGATTATATCGGCTCTAATAACGCGCTATACTAAAGTCGCGCTTATAACTAGTTCTAGCTACTAGAATAGAGAGGATATCCCGAGCTATTAGCGCGTAACCTAGATATTCTAATACTATTATCTTCTATAACCGGAGCGGATACTCTATAGAATAGGTAGCCGAGTCCTTAAATCTAGCGTAACGATAACGAGATACCTCGTCCGAATTAGCTAACGGCTATACGGTCTACTACGGCCGTCTAGATACTCTTTAATTAGAGTCGGAGTTATTACTATCTAATCTGCTATAGTAACCTATTACGAATAATATCGCGGAGCGGTATAAGGCCTTTTATAGCCTAGACTAGGACGTAGCTATAAGAGGCTTATATCGCGCGTATTCGACCTAGAATTTTAACTAGTAGTAATTCTTAAAGAAGGAATCGAGCCTCTCGCTAGAGAACGCCTCGCGGTCCTAGAACGCCCGTTTTATTACTAGATTAAGAAGAATCGCAATGCTATATATATCGCCGAATTGCTCTTAGGTAGTAGTATAATACTTCTCGAGCTTTGTCTATATAGCTTATAGGGTAGAATAAATCTCCTTTTACTAGGATTATATTTTATATTTAAGTTTCTTATCTATAATATCTAGGATATCGAATAAGGTATTATAGTAGCTAAGAACGAGGTATATTATTAGCCCCTTTATCGTACTAATCTATATCGTAGCCTCGGCGAAAGGAGTAGTAAGGTTAATAATATATTTAACCCTCTTCTATTCTATAGCGGTTAGCTTAAGTTCGGGCTAACCCTCGTTCTTAATATACTTATCGATAATATCTCGTAGTTAAGAACTATATATTAGTATAATCGTAGTTAAGCTCTAATAGGTCTTTATATCTTATATTAGGCGCAAAACCCTATTAGGCGTCTTCTTCTACTATTTATACCTTTTCGAGTATAGATATAGATCTACGATCCTCTTTCGCTATAGTACTATAAAACTCTCGAAGCGTTAAGTACTAGAGTTTACCTTAACTATAAGTTTATAGAACTTTATAGAGAGTAGTTATTAGTATAGCTTCTACTAACTACGTTTACTAACTACGTATACTTCGTAAGGAGAATATATAGTACCTTTATTAGAACTATAGCTAGACTTCCTACTTTAAGCTAACGTAAGGCGTTCGTATCTATCTCCTCGTCTTATTATTTCTATTCTTCGTTCCTTAGCTCGATCTTAAGAGTAGTAAAGAACTTCCTTAAGGAGAGCTAGATTATATATATAAAGTATAGGAACTATTCCGAACGGGAGAACTCGTAGTCTTTAGTATCTAATATCTCTCTTATATCTCTATCTATTTCTCGAAGGGGAAGTTATTTAATTAATACTAATAGCTTCGCTATACGTATACGCTCGTAGAAGTAAATATCGATAGCCTCGATACTAAAACTCGTTAGTTAGGAGGTATATATATAGGAAGGATACGTATATAGTAGTATATAGTATATTATTATTAGAAGTATTATCTACTATTAGCGCTATAAGCCTATTAGAGATTTTAAAATAAGTAAGTACGTCGAATAGTAGATCCGCTAGGACTTCGCCTATATAATAGCTCGAAATATATAGAAAGGCTAGCATAGCCTTATACTAGGCCTACTCGCTATCGATCTAGTAGCCTCGTATCGTAAGGAATAATACTTAGAGTACCCTAGCGTACTAACTATTAAGGGCAATAGCTACCTAAAAGGTTCTAGATAGCTAATATTTTAGATTATCCTCGAAGTAATTAACTACGTCCTAGATATATAACTTAATCGTAGCGGCGCTCTTAAAGTCGATAGATCTAGTCTCCTCTAATAGATATTCGTAGGTACGCTAAACTATAGGACTTTTAAAGAAGTTTAAGAGTAATCTAAGCTAGGAAACTATAAGCCTATATAACTCTAGAAACTTTAACCGGTCTAGGTGCTCGGTTCTAGTAAAACTTTTCTTAAGCCGTTCCTATAAATAAGGACTATTAGTATATCTACGTTATATATCTCTATAAAGTATAGTTAGCGAGCGTAGTTAGGAAGTATAGTCGGTAAGCGTAGTCGGTACCTTATTTTCGTAATAATAAATACTAAACTTATAAATTAATCTTTAGTAGCCTTAATAACTTCTCTAGTAACTCTACGCTCTTAGGAGGCATCTTCGTAGCCTACTAAATCGAGGTGCTTTTATAGAGCTTTTATTCTATTACCTAGTCCTAAGTATTTAATAACTCTATTATATCCCCTATAAATAACCCTCGGGGCATACGTTTCTTAGTCTATACCTTTAACGAAAAATCTCTAGGCTTATAACGTTCGCGTATTCGAGTTCTATTTTATAAGGTTCGAGAATATTCTATTATACTTATTATAATACCTCGCCTCTTCGAGCTACTAATAGCGGTAGTAAAAGCCCTCGAACGACTAGGTATACTCCCGCTACTATATCTATACGCTATTAGTTTCGACCTAGTCCTTAGAATTCTCTAGTAGCTTAGTAAGGTTAGCTAGAGGTAGTATCCTATCTTACGTACTAGCTCGACTACTTAAGGTATTCGTAATCGTATAGCGTCTCTTCCTCTACTATTATACTACCTTCTTAATCGAACTAGAGTCGATAAGAGATAGCTACGATTCGGAGTTAGTCTATCGTTCGCGAAGCTATATACTTATACGTCTTAAGGAAGAAGGAAGTATAGTACTACTACGTTATATCGGAGTCGTAGGATATACTAGTAATACTATAATATAAAGTATATAGTACTAAGAAGGAATCGTAGAACTAAAGAGTAAAAGCTAGCGGAGTAATAGAGGTAAATAATATTTATAAGGGCGATTAAGTTTTATTAGTATAAGTACTAGCGAGCTATCTCTATTATAGGCCGACGGCCTATCCTAGTAGCGTTATAGAGACGGGCACCTCTAGTACTCTTATCGAGCTTATAATAGTCGCGACTAATAAACGTACTAAGTACTCTTTAATTATAGTAACGCTATAGTCGCCTTCGAGGGCAAGTATCTTACTAGTATAAGAGGCTAGTAGCGTTAATAAAGCTTAAGTCGAAAAAGTAGAGTTAGACTTAGCCTAAGTAGATAAACCTATTATAAAGAGAATTTAGAAACTACTTAAAGACTACGTAAAGCGATATAATACTATATAGTAGAAAGCTAGAAATAATACTAAAGGTAAGAAGGAGAAAAAGAATATAGCAAGCTAGAAGTTTAAGGTATAGCTAGAGCTCCTAGATCTAGTACTAGCTCTAAAGAAAAAGTAGTAGTATATCTCCGAAAGCGTAACTACTATATAAGAGAATAAGGCTAGTATTAAATATACTTAGCTATCGAAGGTAAGACTTAAGCCGTCTATAAGAATTATAAAGGAGAATTATATATTCGGCAAGCTACTATAGACCGAGAGGTAAAGATAAGAGATATAAGTTAAAGAGAGCTAGCTAGTACTACGATATAAACCGTAGACCGATATACTATTAGCGGCTATAACTAATCTTAATTTACGAGATATAGTAGTACTAATTAGCTATCCGTATTCTATCTAGCCTAAGAGGAGTTATAGAGCTTCTATATAAACCCTATTTCTAGCGACTAGAATTTGCGTATAAAGGTCTTAAAGATAGCGAGCTTATCCGTAGACGTACCTAGAAGCTACTCGACGATGTCCTAAAAGCTAAGTCCTCCTTCCTACTTAGAATCGAGCTATATTTCTTATAGAAGCTCTCCGTATACCGACTCCTTTATATCGAACTTATAAGCGTATAACTAGAACGCTAGCCTATTTCGCTTAGCTTACGCTTTAGATATAACTAGCTTCCGGAACCTATTACTATCCTAATCGTATCCTAATAGGATAAGCTAATTTAGGACTTCTAGAGTCTAAGTAAAGCGATTAGCTATATTAAACTTAAAGGACTTCTAGGAGAGATAGTTGCGATATACTACGTAGTAATAGGGTAGGAAAATTTCTATTATAGTTAGAAGACGGCCTTCTACTATTAGCTCCTACTACTAGTTAGTATATAGTCGGTAGGTATAGTCGGCATTAATTTACCTTCGCTTTCGCTATAGATACTAATATACGGACTAATTTTATAAGCCCTTTATAAGGCTCTATAGAGCGTAGAGTATACTTCTAGTCTAATCGGAGGTACTCGAATATATCCTAAAGAAGCTATTAGTTCTAATAGCGATATACTCTTAATAAGAGCTACTTATATCCGCTCTTAATACTTAGAACACGTATCTCCTCTTATTCCTAGATTATAGCCTCTCGATAAGGTCTATTTCTTACTACGAGGAACTCGGCCTCTTCTTTATTAGTTATATAATAAACTCGGCTTAACTCCTATATTATGCGCGTAGTATCGTAAGCGTATATACCTTCTTCTTAAACTATTAAATAGCCTTATTCTAAAAGGCGTAGACGGCGTAGCTCCTTTATACGGCCTACTCGCTCTTAGTAGCGACTCGAAGATAGAGGTTAGTTATTTTATAGCTAGTACCGGCTAACCTTACTAGTAATACGTAAGGTGCCTCCGGACCCGACTTAGACTAATTAGTATTATACTAGTAGTTATAGTTATAGTATAGGTCGTCCGCGCCTTTCTCCTTCTCGATATTAAAATAGAAGCTTTCCTTATCCTAGTTCGCTACTTATATAGTAGGCCTATCTCGCGCGCGCTTACGTTTCTTATTATCTCTATTATACGTTAGTACTACCGACTATATTAGCTAACTATATAGATTATTACTTACGCTATCTAGTCGTACTAAGTATAGTACTCCTCTTTTTAGGCCTTAATCTTCTTCTACTACTACTCCTTCGATAGGGAGCTTTATATATTATTAGAGCCGATTAAAAGCTTCTTCTACTAAGTAAAGAACTTATTTCTAGCTCTACGCTACTTATCTACTATAGCTCTCTTAGGCGATATATCTACGCGCTAGCTACGCTTATAAAAGGTATTAGAATTAGAAGAGTAGGTATCTATATCTTTCCTTATAGCGCCTAGTCGTATCTAAAGTATAGAAGTACTTATACTATCTAAATCTTTATCTATAAGGCGAGGACGCTTCTATAAACTATTAGAGAGCGCGGTACTTATTAGATATTACTTTTATCGCGCTATCGTCGTAAGCTTAGTCGCTAAGAAGAGATAAGTATCGCGAGGTATATAGTAAATATACGCTTAAAATTCGGTAGTAATATAAGTATAGTAGTAGTTAAGATAGTAGTTATTATAGTAGGAGCTAAGTACGACGAATTCTAGCTTTAGGTACGCTAGAAGCTTAGTATACAGCTATTCCTACCTAGCTACTAGCTTACCTCTATACGTAGAGTTTAGCTTCTTATACTATAGTTAGCTTCTATAGTCGGCGATATTATATAATATATCGCTTACTTAATATAGCGTATACTAATATATATAACTATATACGAATAGCGATAGCTATAGACGTACTCTAGAGCTAGAAGCTATCGTATATATTACTTAGATTAACCTTACTATCGCCGGCCGAAAAGAGTAACTACTATATACTTATACCCTCGACGACTACTTATTTACTCGTCGCTAATAGTTACTTCTTAGCTTATACTATCGACGACTACTTATCTCTTTAGCGTAGATAGCTACTTCTTAGCTTATATTATCGACGACCGCTCGTCTTCTTAGCGCGGACGATTACTTTTTAGTTTATACTATCGACGACCGCTAGTCTCCTTAGCGCTAATAGTTGCTTCTTAGCTTATACTATTAATAACTACTACTTTTCTTAATATCGAAGTAGTATCGATAATTATTTTTTCTCTTCTACTATTATAACGACTTAGTTCCTCGATATAAAAGTAGGCTAGAGAGTCTATTTTTCTATTCTACTACTATATTATAACTACTTAACTAGTAATACTATAGAGTACTAGTAAGTCTAGCTCTTTCCCTTCTATAGTCTTTTATATATTCGTAGAGAACTTCGAATAATAAAATATATATACTATAGTCGATATTATCTATATAATACCCGGATATAATCTATACTATAGTAAATATTTGCGTCTATTACTATATTCTATAGAGTAGCGAAAGCGATTATAGCGTTCGCGTAACTATAACTTCTACTAGGTAAAGATTAGTAGAGGTGTCCTAATATAGTAGTAGAATATAATATAGTTCTACTATATAGCGCTATTAAACTCTAACCCCCCCCTCTATAGGCCCGCGTATTCTAGCGGTCGTACACGATTTTCTAGTACTCCTATCTGCCCTAGCCCTTCTCTCTTATACCTTTATCTATTCGCTCCTTCTAACTCTTTAATATCTCTATCTATACTACTCGATACCTTCTCTTATTTCCTAAGCGGACTCTAATATAGAGTTTAACTCGAGCCCTCCTCTATAAGTATATCGTAATATAGATACTAATATACCGCCGTTAGTACTACCTCTACGCGTAGGAAATAAGGCTACTAAGTAGTAGCGAATATAGCTACTAAAGGCTACGATACTAAACGACGAGACTCGTAGGAAGGTAGTAGTTCTATAGAAAAAAGCGATAGCTATAAGGACGATATAGTAACGAACGAGAGCTAGTAAGTCCGGTATCTCGAAAAGGCGGTTAAAGCTAGGAACGGCAGCCTTACGAGAGATTCGTAAGCTTTAGCAAATAATAGCTTTATATATCTAAAGGGTCCCTTTTTAGCGCGTTATCTACGAGATTATAATAGATAGAGATAGTAGCGATATTATTAGAATTTAGGCGGCAGTACTTAAATACTTATAGGAAGCGGCGGAGGTATTTCTCGTTACGGAGTTCGAGATTTCTAACCTTCTAGCGATCTACGCGAAGCGCGTTACCTTATAAGTAAAGGATATATACCTATATAGTTATCTACGCTACTAGTTTATTAGTTAAGATAAAGGAGGGAATAATAATATAGGTATATAATATTAGGTTGCCGACTATAATTGCCGACTATAAAGAGCCTAGTATACGTTACTATACTTAGAAGCTTAGAATTAATATATATAGCGCGAGTAAAACCGTAGCTAGCGCGCTAGCGAGCCTAACGTCCGCCTTAGCTAACTTATATACCCTTACTAAACTATTAGTAATACTACTACCTCTACCTCCTTAGAACTTATTAGTAGTCGCGCTTTATTAGCCTATTATTATCGCCTTCCTTTTTTATACCTCCTAACGAATTTTCGTATTACGCGTACGAAGAATACTACTACGTATATTAATTATAGCTTAATCGACCGCTTTTCTCTCGCCTCTCTACGTATTTATAATAGCTTAACTTCCTACTAATAAGCCTAGCTAGTTCGCCGAGTAATACTTCTCTAGCCGAGATATAGCGTTTACTTCTCCTTCGTCTAGTAACTCCTTCCTACCTAAAAACCCTTTTATAAATAATAGTAATATCGACCTTAGACTTCTTAGTAACTAGGCGCTCTCTTCCGACTAACGTAGCGCTTCTACCTCTCCTTCTTTAATTTCTAATCTCTCTACTTATAATAGTAACGACTAAGAGGATACTAGCGGAAACGACTAGAATAGTTCTTATAGTAATACGAATAGCGATAATAGAAATAACGAAGACAACGGCTCCGTTATTACTATCGACGATAGTAATAGTAACGAGAGTAATAGCGACGAGAGTAATAGCGACGAGAGTATTATACCGCCTACCTCTTCCTCTTAGCTTTCTAGGAAGGCTCTATAGAAAACTATACTAGGCGGTCGGCGTCGTCTTAATAAGTAGAAGCTCGCTTACTAAATAGCCCGTAAGAGATAGATCGAGAGGGATAATATAGTAATAGTAGTAGTAGTAGTAGTAGCTAGAAATATAGTAGATAGAGATATAGTAAATAATAGAATAAATAGTAGCGTAGTAGCTAGAGGAGCAGCAGGTAGAAAACGATTACTAGGTAGAAAACGAGTAGCGAAAAAGGGACTAGCTAGAAAGAGAACGGCTAGAAAAGCACCGGCTAAAATAGTAGTAGTAGGTAGAGGAGGTCTAGCTCGTAGAGCTAGTATATAGAAGACTTATTACTATAAGCTAGGTAGTAAGTTATATAGTTAGCATATATAGTCGGTATTACTAACTTATACTCTAGCTATCGCGCTCTAAGAGATCCGTAAGTACTAGAAGTCTACGGATCTACTTATACTAAAGCTACCCTTTAGTTACCTCGTTTACGAAGTTTGCTTCGATGTTTCTAAAAGCTTAGCTATTTCTTAAGGAGGTTACTATTAGTAGGCGAGCGCCCTTAGTACTCTATAGAAAGCCGCCGAGAGTACTCTAGTCTACCTCTTCTCGAGTATATATACTCCTAGTCGTTCTATTTTCGATCGATATTAACTATATTATAGGTACTAGTATTACTACGATTTACGTAAAGCGAGTAACTATTTAGTAGAAGGATATAAAGTTTATTATTAGCCTACTCTCGTCTTAGGGAATTAATATATTTAGTAAGAGATAAATCTCTATAGTATATATAAGGAAAATTATTATAACTATAGAGGGTATATATAGTAAAAATCGTTATAAGTAGAGAGGTTACCGTAGTTAGTATTCGTAGTCGGCATACCTATAGTTATACTAAATTATATAATTTGCCGCATTAAATTAAATATACCTTTAAAACTCGTCGCTTTCTATACTTTCTACTTCCTTCGGTTTCTATTTATTTATAACTCTCGATTTTCTATACTATATTCTATCGAATCTTATATTTCTATTAGGACCTATCTTTAGACCTATCGTTAGACCCGAGTCGGACCTATCTAATACCTATATTCGTTAGATAGGTCCGGAACTAGGTAGGAACTAGCTAGGACCCGACCTAACTATTATAGTTCTATATATTTAGGTCCTAGACCCGACCCGGACCCGTCCCGACCTATTCTAACCTCTATTTATAGGTAAAATGCTATACTTAGCCTACTTTTTACGTATACCTCGAAATAGAAGTCTAACTAGAACTAGCTAGTAAATATAGACTCTCTATTAGAGATAATACTACTAGGTATACCTCGAAGTCGTATAACTTTATTAAGTAGGATATCTATAAGCTCTACGCTTATATAGCGCTTTATCGTCCGAACGAAAGTTACTATCTTAGAATAGCGATCGATAATTATAAGGATCGCGTTAAATATACGACTATTACGCTTGCTCGGTAGAAGGTCTATAATAAAGTCTATAAATAGATCTTTCTACGGCCGTTCTAGTAAAGGAAGCGCAACTATCTTGCTATAGGGACAGTAGCGCCTCGCTTTCGCCTTCTAATAGCTACTATACGATTCGATATATTACCTAACGTCCTCGTTAACCTCTAGCTACTAGTACTTTCTCTTAACGAGTTCCGTAGTCTTATTCTTACTAAAATAGCTAGCTAGGAAGTCGTCGTAGTATATACGAATTACTTACGTTCGTAATACGAGGTCGTAAGGAAGGTATAATATCCCTTCGCGATATATATACCTATCTCGGATAGTATACTTATTACTTTCGCCTCTATTACTCTTCGCCTACGTATATAGCTCCTTTGCTATCGGGTCTAGCTAGACTAGCGTAGCTACGTACCTAATTACTAGATCTAAGGTATTAGCGTATAGCCGTTCCTTCGTAATAATAGCGCTAGCGACCTATATTAGTAGCGCGAATCTATACGGACCCGGCTCGTAGCGTTCGAGGCTAGCGGGCTACGTCCTATTAGCCGCTTTCGTTACCGCCCTCTAGTTTATTATATACTAGCGGTTATAGGCGGCCTTAATACGGTTTATAACTAGTCTGCCTACTTAGAGGTCGCTCTAAACTTAGAGTTTCTACTATAGCGATAGTAATAGGTTATTTATCGCCTACGTATCTTTTACGTAATCGCTACGCCTTAATAGCGCGTTAGCTACGTTTAGCTTACCCGCTCTATAACTAATTATAAAGTTATATAGAGCTAAGAACATAGCCTACCTAGCCTATCGGCCCGTTAACTACTTTATGCCTATAAAGGCCTTTAGGTTAGCGTAGTCGACTAGTACCTCTACCTTATATATAGTGCCTTCGAGGTAAGGCCTCTATACCTTAAAGGATTCTACTACTACGAGGAGTTCCTTATTATAGACCTTATAGTTATACTCGGTATTAATTATCTTCCGCGAAAATAACGCGATTAGGTACTATTCTAACTCGAATAGCTAGCTTAGAATACTAGTAATAGCAAAGTTAGACGTATAAGTCTCGACTTATAGGCATAATATAAAGTTAAAGTACCTAAGAAGCGGCGCGGTCTAGAAGCGTTCTTTTAACTTTAAGAAAGCCTACTCCTCGGCTTCGCTCTAACTAATAAGCCCTAGCTTCCTACTATTCTTTACGCCTTTTAAGAGTACGGTTAGTAGTACTACGACCCTTAAATATTTAAAGATAAAGTAGTAGTAGAAGTTCGCGAACCTAAGAAACGATTAAACCTCTATTAGAGTAGTCGGCCTCGGCTATAAGGCGATTACGGCTACCCTACTAGGGTCTATCGCTACGCCTCTAGTCGTAACTACGAACCTAAGAAAGTTAACTTATTTCTAGAAGAACTTATACTTAGCGCGTTATATATAGAGTCCGAATTTATAAAGTCTCTTAAGTATAGCGTATACGTCTCGCACGTAGTCCTCGCGAGTCTTACTATAGATTAGGATATTATCTAGGTATACTACGTAACTTATTTATTTGTTTATTTATTTGTTTATTTATTCTATTTATATACTTTAGGAGTCGAAGACTATATAGCACGGGTAGGCTTACTAGTAAGCCTAACTACCTTATTTGCGAGAGAAAAGCCTCCTAGGCTAAAAAACTCTCTCCTTATTTACTCTTATTCGCGTTAAAATATATATTATAGGCCGATGCCTAAGAATTCCTAGAATTTCTATAGTAGTATACGCTAAGCTTTACTAAGGCTTAGCGCGCCAAGCCCTATATATATAGAATTAAATTTAGATTCTAGAAGAGCTAGTAGGTTATAGTCTAAGTATAGGTAGGTAGGTAAGTAGAGTTATTATATAGGCCTTTATACCTATTTAAAGTAATACCTAGGGCCTCTAGTTCTAGGTAGTAGGTTATTCTAGTTAAAAAGGGTCTACCTTTATCCCTCTTATCTAAAGCTCTATCTTATAGTCTAAATAGTTTTTCTCTAGTAAGGGTAGGTTACTTCTCCTCCTATTTATCTATCTATCCTCTCTTTCTACTTCTCTACTTATCTCTCTATCTTCCTTTTTCTTTCCTATCTATTCTAGTTTATATCGTTCTAGTTTCTAGTTTAGTCGTTATTTTAGTAGTTTTAGTACGACTATAGCGAGAGATTATCTTATTTTGCCCTATACTTTGCTAGCGTACTCTAGGAGTACCTATTTCTACCTACGGCCGCGTAGAGGCGTATAATAGGACTTCGTAGGCTACTACGTAACTTATATCTACTAGCCCTACTAGCGCGCGGTTAATATACGCCTAGAACGTTACTAGGGCGTTCGTTAAACTAAAGAGCATTACTCGGTATTAGTAGTAACTATATCGCGTACGGAATATAGTCTTCTAGTAGTCGCTTAGTTTAATACGGATACGATAATACGCGTCCGTAAGATCTAGCGACGTAAACTATATAGCTCCTATAAGTCTATCTAGCGTTTTACTAATAAGAGGGAGCGGGTACTAATTCTTAATCGTAATCTCGTTTAGCCCGCGGTAGTCTATATATAACTATAGCTTGCCGTTCTTCTTTAGTACGAATAGGATAAGTATACTCGCCTCGCTATCGGAACGCTTAATCTAATTATACTCGAGCCTAGTCTTTAGGTACTTCTTAAGCTCTTCGAGCTCTCTACCTAACTAGTAGTATAGAGGCCTAAAGGGTAGTATAGTACCTAGCTTTAGGTCGATCGTATACTTAGTACTATTAATAGGTCTACTTTATATTTCCTTTATTAAGTTAAAGACGTCGTCGAACTAATAGAACTTCTCTAGTATTAAAGTAGGCTCCTCGCCTATCTTACTTAGGCTAACTATAAATATAGTAGGTGCCTTCTAGAGGTCTTTAAGGAACTTATAGGCCTCTCGGACTTCGAATCGGCCGAAACGATCGTTACTATAACGCTATTTATCTATACTACTATCGATACTTATTTGTTACGTACGTCGCTATAAATAGCTAAGGATAATATCGGGATCTAGTATATTATATATATAGAAGATCCCTCTAGTTACGCGCTCGATCCTCGAGGAGTCTACGAGCCTTATACGTATATAGTACGTACTATAATAATAACCTAGTTTACTCGTAAAGGTAGTAGCTAGTAGTAAGGCTACGTTCGGCCGTAAGGGCAACTTATACTAGAGCACGAAGGCTCGTAATACTATATTAATATCTATAGTATTATTAAGAAGGAACTTAACTAGCCTACGGCCCTCTTAAGACTTAACTTCTCCTTATACTCGTACTACTAGCACGTATTATATAGGTAGGTACCCTATACTATCTACTTTAGTAGCAAAGACTTACGTAATATCTCCGTCGCTTCTGCTTTTTTTAACTTACCTATAGCTACCTTACGGACCGCCGGCTTATTACTATCCTTATTCTTATTCGAATAATCTAGATAGATATAGCCTACCTCGTTATAACTATAATACCTAGGTTACTAGTCCTTATCTTTGCTTTTATACTTATCCTAAGAGTTTTTCTTCTTCGAGTTAGACTCGTAACTACCTTTAGAGGTATACGCGTTACTATCGACCCTCTTATACTTTAACTACTAGTGCGACGCGTTCTTATTATAGTCGCGTAAGCCTATATTACGTAGTATTAACCTTTCTATATATTTAAGGCGTCGTACTAGAGTAATAAGGTCGGCGCGCTTTACTAGGATAATATAGTTCTTAATAATATCCTTTCGTAGCGACGGCTTTAACTTTACGAGAAGCTAGCGAGCTAACTACGCCTCGGTATAGTCGCTAAGCTATATCTCGAGACTACTAAGGTCTATTATAAATTATCGTATACTCTAATTTTCGCCTTAGCATATTATCTCGTACTTAACGGTTATAAGTAGCTAGCGGTTCGCTTAATCCTCGACGATATCGTATAGGAACTTATAGAACTACGCCTAAGTATATTCTACTAAGAGTATACTAGGGTACTCGTTATACTAGGCTTCTTACGCTTTGCTTACGAGGAATATAATACTAGCGATTACTTTCTAGTATTCTATTATAAACTTTCTCGGCGCGGCTATAAAGTTTACTTTATATACGTAGACGTATTCTCGGGCTTCCTTAATAGTCTCGCCCTTAAACGGCTTAGGAGAGCGGAGCTTAATAGATTCGTAGGGCGTATATTCGTTACTACTATAACGCGTACTATCCTTAGTATCTCTAGTAATACTCGCTATATTAGAGTACTCTAAGCTAAGGCTTCTTACTATTATACTTAAGCGTATTAGTAGAGTAGTCGTCCTAACTTCTCGCGTTAAGCGTTTATTCTCTACCTAGAGGGCGTAGAGTTCGAGCTATTTATATAGCGTAGCGTTCTCTTATTCGAGACGCTTGCGCCTCGCCTATATATTATTAGCGTCGTTTATCTCCTCGTCTTCTTTAGCTTTAGAGTTTAGTAACTCTTCTACGTAGCCTAATAGTAGTACTACGGACCTAGCGCGTTCGCTATAGTTACCTAGCTATATAGATACTCCTCGCATAAGTATAGTAGGCCTTAATAGATCGCTACCCTTAATAAGATAGAAGAATTAGGATTATAAAGGTTAGTATATAGTAATATATTAAGCGCCCCTAACTATACTCGTTAGAGATATTAAGAGACTAATTCTTGCCGATTCCTCTATATATATTTAGTATACTTTTATCTTACGCTAAGTATACGCGATATAAGCCGGATGCTTTAGCGTCTAACTTAGACGCCCCCTAAGCTATTAGCTCTCTAAGCTATCGCTCTTATAGTAGTACTAATAGTAGTATATTAGTATCTATATTAGGATATACTCGTAGAGGAGAGCTCGAGTTAAACTCTATATTAGTATTATAAGCGAATAACGCGTACGTAGATAGTTCGTAGTAGTATTTAATAAGTTCGATAGGAAGGGAGATATTTATCTTAAGGCGTCCGAGAGATATTAGTTAGTGCGCTAAGCCTTTATACTAGAGAAGCTAGTACTTAGTAACTAGGGCTTCGCTCTTTATAATTAGAGTCCGCTTAGAAAATAAAAGAAGGCATCGAGTAGTATAGATAGAGATATAGAAGAGTTAGAAGAAGCGAATAGATAGAGATATAAGAGAGAAGAGTAGGAGTAGATAGGAGTACTAGAAAATTATATACGACCGCCGGAATACGCGGGCCTATAGGGGGGGTTAGAGTTTAATAGCGCTATATAGTAGAACTATATCGCATTCTACTACTATATCGGGATACGCCTACTAATCTTTACCTAGTAGAAGTTATAGTTACGCGAACGCTACGATCGCTTTTGCTACTCCGTAGAATATAGTAATAGATAAAAATATTTACTATAGTATAGATTATATCCGAGTATTATATAGATAATATCGACTATAGTATATATATTTTAATATTCGAAGTTCTTTACGAATATATAAAAGACTATAGAAGGGAAAGAGCTAGACTTACTAGTACTCTATAGTATTACTAGTTAAGTAGTTATAATATAGTAGTAGAATAGAAAAATAGACTCTCTAGCCTACCTTTATATTAAGGAACCGAGTCGTTATAATAATAGAAGAGAAACAATAATTATTAATACTACTTTAATACTAAGAAGAGAAGTAGTTATCGATAGTATAAGCTAAGAAGCAACCGTCGACGCTAATAAGACTAGCGGTCGTTAATAGTATAAACTAAGAAGTAATCGTCCGCGCTAAGAAGAGTCGTAACTACCTCTAATAATAGTAAGAATAAGTTTATAGTATTACTATATATACGACGCGATAATTAAAGATTAGACTATTAATCCTTCTTTTACTAAATTAGAATTAAATCTTACTAAACTAGAATCTTAGCTACGACTTAGAGGCTATATATCCTATATCTTACTTATACGAGTTATTACGTAACTCTATTAGTCTCCCTTCTTTTAAGAAATTAGTATTATACCTAGGCTACGTTATAAAATTATATAACTATATAACCGACGTAACCGAGCTATAGCCGACGCTTTTGCTATATAGCTAGCCTATAACTAAAGTAACCGAGATTCGTACTAGGTATTTTATCGACTATCGAGGGAACTTCTAGCTCTAGAAAGCTAGTATATACTAAATAGTACCCTATATACTTTATATCTCGAGTTCTAGGAGCCTAACTATAGTATAGCGTATAGTATTTAGTCCTATTTTTAAGGTATTTCTCGTCGCGTTACTCTAGTATCGATTTAGAGTTTATACTAAGCGAACTAGTTAAGTACTTGCCTAGTACTTTAATAGACTCTAATTAAATCTGCTAGACACTAAATTTGAAAGAGACTAAACTAAATTATAAACAAAGCAGGTCTTGCCACCTAGGTTCGGCCACACGGTTAAAAGCCCTATTTGTGACCAAAACAGCGGTCACGGCCCGGTCACGGCCCGGTCACAGTGACCGGCACATCACTACGAGGGATACCGCCGCCTCTCTCGCTACTCGCCTTCGGCTCGGGCTCGTTCGTTGCCTAACAGAAATAATGCTTACTACTTCGAACGACGTGCTTGCCTTACGCGCTCGAGTATTGCACGTCGTTGTTCCGCTCGCAAGCTCGCTCCTCCGAGTACTTCCTTCGCTCGCAAGCTCGCTCCTCCGAGTACTTCCTTCGCTCGCAAGCTGGCCTCGCTTGTCCGGGGAATTGTTTAGATTGCCGCCTTGTGTAAGACCGGTTGCAGCCGAGATTCTAATGTAGTAAGATTGGAATCTGATTTAGCAATAGCGCATGAACACGATCTAATTGGGTGGAAGCCCCTACAAAACGATCTAGCGGAAGATCGTACCCGAGAATTAGAGTCGGCGCTATTGAATTCACCTTCCGTAAACGAAGGGATGAAGCCGCGTGTGCTCTAAACTAACCTGTCGCTTGTGCAATTCCGCATCATGCGCTTAGTAGAGTATGTCAGCTTCAGGCCGAGATGGGGTTGAGAGCTCCGAATAGAGGTGCTGATACTACCTTCATAGCGGCATATTCGTCCAGTGACATGACTGAAAATGTGGTTGATCTTGCGTGGGAACTCGAGTTCATCAAAAGACCTCTGATTGCAGGCCCCTCTGCTTCCATAGCTATCGGTCATCTTGCAAACATACAAAATGGCCACGTACGAGCCTGTTGCCATAATTGGATATGCTTACAGGTACCACGCATTGCATTTTGAACGATATACGCTTGACGCCGCTGACAATCACACGAAGGAGTCCCGGTGTGGGACGCAAAAACCTAAACACGTTCCTCGAAGAAGGACGATCGGCATGGTCCAAGATACCAAAGCAGCGATTCAACCAGGATGCATACTACCACCCCAATAAGGACCGTAACGGCCTATCTCACGCAAAGGGAGGTTGTTTTCTCCCAGATGACCTCTATGCATTTGACGCAACCTTTTTCAACATGCGCGCCGAAGAGGCACGAACGATGGATCCACAACACCGTCAAATTCTCGAATGTGCATTTGAAGCAGCAGAGCATGCCGGAATCACCATTGATCAACTTGTCGGCACCAATGTCGGTGTATTCGCCGCCACCGACATTTCAGAGCATGCACAACAAGCGTTCGACGATCCATATACGAATTGCAAGTATACAGCAACGGGAGGCGCGGCGTGTATGTTCTCGAATCGAGTTTCGTACTTCTTTGATCTGGAGGGCCCGTCACTGACAGTAGATGCTGCGTGCGCTGGGAGTGTCTCTGCGCTACATATGGCACTTCGAGAAATCCGGGCAGGCACATGTACTACTGCATTTGTCGCCGCATCCAATCTGATGCTCAATCATGCCATGTGGTGCGGATTCGACACCATGGGTGCGTTGGGTGCGGAAGGAAGAAGCTTTCCCTATGACGCGAAGGCGGAAGGGTTTGGGAGAGGCGAAGGCAGCGGATGTTTGCTCGTGAAGAGACTTGCAGATGCCATACGAGATGGTGATCCGATTCACGCCGTCGTCGCCAATACAGCATGCAATCATGGAGGCAGGACTGACGGAATTACCGCCCCGTCACGAGAAGCACAACAAAAACTTCTGCGAAGAGTTCATCGGGAGATCGGGTGGGATCCTACAGACACTCCTGTTGTGGAGGGTCATGGCACTGGAACACCCCTAGGAGACCCAATCGAAGCAAGCTCCATTGCCACAGTACTGGGGGCAAACAGGACCGCAGCAAATCCAGTATACTTGGGCTCACTCAAATCGAACATCGGCCACACTGAAAGTGTAAGTGGCGTCCTGGCCATCATCAAGGCAATCATGCAGCTACAACAGGGGGCCATCTTTCCGACGGCCGGATTCGAAACTATCAACCCCGCAATCGAAGGAAAAGAAAAATTGAGGGTACTTTCCACAACGGCTCCCTGGCCTGAGAATGAAAAGAAGCGCATCTGCATCAATAATTTTGGCTTCGGAGGTAGCAACGCATCTGCACTTCTCGAAGCCTACGCACCTGATGGTCCTAGTGACACTGCTCTCGGACCAAACAACGCGAAGCAGCTCTTTGCCTTCTCAGCGAAAAATGAGGGCAGCCTCCGCACATATCTGAGCACACTCCAAGCGCACCTGAGAGCGGTACGATCACTGCCTTCCACTACAGACTTGGCCTATACACTTGGTAGCAAGAGGAACCACTTCACGTACAGGACGACGGTAGCTGCGACGGATATCGCTACGCTCTCGGATGCCCTTGCTTCCGCAGCAGATTGCAAACTGCAAAAATCTAGAAGCCTGCAAGCCGGGTTCGTCTTCACTGGCCAAGGAGCTCAATATCCGCAGATGACATTAGGACTTCGAAAGCGATTTCCAATCTTTGCGGACACACTGGCGCAGGCAGAGCAATTTCTCTCCTCCTTCTCTGCCCCATGGTCACTGCTGGAAGAGCTGGAGAAGCCTGAAGGCAAGTCTCGCGTTCACGATCCAGATCTGTCGCAGCCATTGTGCACCGCGTTGCAAATCGCCATATTACATCTCCTGCGGGATTGGGGCATCATGCCAGCAGCAGTGACTGGTCATTCTAGTGGTGAAATTGCGGCGGCTTATGCCGCAGGTTTCTTCTCATTCAAGACTGCCATGGCCTTGGCATACTTCCGTGGCAAGGCTGCGAAGGTTGTCGCTGCCAACGAAGCCCTCAAAGGTGGTATGCTTGCACTCGGCGTGAGTGTTGAAGATGCTGAGGCTCTTTTGCCGCAATCAGATACGGCCTATGCCACCATTGCTGCAATTAACAGTCCACGCAGCGTCACGGTTTCCGGGGATGTAGCAGCAATCGAGAGCATTGAAACCCAAGCCAAAGCGCAGGGACATTTCGCTCGCCGATTGAAGATCAACGTTGCGTATCATTCACGGCACATGGAAACGGTTGCAGCTGCTTACATGGAAGATATTGAGCCATACTATCTTGACGCCAGCCAGGCTGACACTGGAGTAGAGTTCTATTCATCGGTTACTGGTCGTCGGGAGACGAGGTCGACTATTAACGCTTCCTACTGGGTCAAGAACTTGGTACAGCCTGTGTGCTTCAGCGACTCGGTCGGAGCCATGCTAGCTGTGAAGCAGCCCAATATCCTCGTGGAGTTAGGGCCACATTCCGCCCTGAAAGGGCCGACAGTACAAGTCATGGAAGAGTCGTCGAGCAAGCCAGCTTATCTGGGGACTTTGATCCGCGGCACTCCAGGGGTTGATGCTTTACTCGAGTTCGCCGGAGCTATGTTCGAAGCCGGTGCTGATGTTGACTTTGCCAAAATCAACTCAATCGAAAGGGCTAAGGTGTTGACAAATCTTCCAGCTTACGAGTGGAACAAGTCTGAACGTTACGCTAACGAATCGCGTATCACATTGAACAAGCAAGATCCTGGAAGTCCTTTCCACGAACTGCTCGGCTGGAGGATGCCTTATACTGAAGGCAAGGATGTTTCATTCCGCCAGGTCTTCACTCTAGACGATATGCCTTGGTTGCGTGGCCATTCTGTAGCTGGCGAAGTCATCCTTCCTTTCGCCGGGTATCTTGCTCTTGCTGTTGAAGCCGTTCGACACGCTGGTCGCTGGAATCCCGGAACATTTACGCTGCGAGAAGTCCATGCCAGGAGGAGCTTGAAGGTCGAGGAGGACGAAAGAATCGACCTCACCACTCGATTGACGCCTCTGGTGACGGGGTCAAATTCAAGCTCTGCTTCTGCTTACCGCTTCCAGATAATGACTTGGACTTCCAGTCGTGGCTGGCTTGAACATTGCGATGGCCAGATAGATACTGAGGAGCTTGCTTCTGTAGAACTCAAGTCGCCAACAATAGACTCTGCGCGGAAACTCCTCCGCAGAAGTGACCTCCAGCCACTAGATACGCAAGCTGAGTATACGGAGCTGGCTAGGTGTGGTCTGAACTATGGACCGGAGTTCCGATTAATGACCAAAGCCTGGACGGTCCCCGGCGGTGCCATCCATGAGGTTTCCTTGGGGGAACCGAATACCGACGATGTCTACAACATCTGCTCCAATCCATGCTTCACGGACAGCTGGCTCCATACAACTGTGATCATTGAGTCCATGAGTCGAGGTGGCCCCAGGGCTCTGCTCGTTCCGAATTATTTCAAGGAAATCAGAACATTTCCCAGTGTTACCCAAAGAGGGCACTCGAACACGCTGACTGCCGTGGTCGAGCAGAAACAAACGGACGAGAAACTGGGAAGCATAATCCTGGATATTGTGCTATTTGCTAAGGATGCAGAAGGCAACATGTATCCAGTGTGCGAGCTGCTCGAAGCTACTGCGCGATCTCTCAATGCTGTCGACGGTGTCTCCCACTCGACAGACGCACTCGCCGAGGGCTATAGTTGGTCCCTTGAGCCTTATCAACAGACTGCTGAGTCTGAGCTGGCGGGATCTCGATTCAATATCTGCGGTGCCCTCGCCGACAGTCAGGAACTTGAGTTTGCACAGCGTGTCGTGGACCAAGCGAGTAAGAACGGGCTTGACGTCAATCTCAAGCAACTCCTCCAGGTGGAACCCGAAAAAGGCACATACTTCGCCTTTATTGATAATCCGACGCGTAGCATTGCGACGGACATGTCCGAGGAAGATTTCAAACGGATACGTAGCGTGCTGTTAGAGTCTGCTGGTTTGCTCTGGATCGTTCCTGATGGCTCGCACCCAGATTCCGCGACCATGAAAGGATTCCTACGAAGCTTGCGCATCGAGGATGCTTCGAAGCCGTTGCTGTACCTCGAAGGTGTCCCACGCAACGACACTGGTGCGGAAACTGTGCTTAAGATTGCAGCTCGGCTCGACAACGACTTTCTGCTGGATGATCAAGAGTTTGTCTACGCCAGTGACGAACTATATGTCCCTCGCCTTATTGCTGATGCGGCCGGCGAAGGCAAATTCGACACTCGACCGAAGCAGGTAGAAAGGGGCCTGCAGAAGGCCGCTGCGCACGACGAGACCAACACTCTGCAGATGACCGTCGATGCGGTCGGCAGCCTGGATTCAATCTACTACCGCAGGGTCAACTTGCTCGAGAGTCCGCTTGGCGAGGACGAAGTTCTGATCAAAGTTCAAGCTACTGGCGTAAACTTCAGAGACCTGCTTCTGGTGCTTGGATCAATGCCGTGGCATTCGCCTGGACTGGAAGGCGTTGGCATTGCCACCAAAGTTGGCTCAAAAGTCACGAGAGTGAAGCCTGGCGATCGAGTCTTTCACATGTGGATGCAAGAAGGGTATGCGGACCATGTACGTACACCCATTGCATACGTACAGAAGTATCCCGACTGGCTGTCTCCTTCTGAGATGGCTTCTATCCCTGTGGCCTACTGCACTGCATACTGGTGCCTCGTCCGCGTTGCAAAAGTGCAAAAAGGCGAAACGGTGCTCATTCATGCGGCCAGTGGTGCCGTAGGCCAAGCATGTATCACTGTTGGACAGCATCTCGGAGCCGATGTTTTCGTTACCGCTGGGTCGGACGTGAAGAGAGATTTCCTCCATGAGAAGTTCAGCATTCCACGCAACCGCATATTTTCTTCCAGAAACGCAAGCTTCCGTAATGAGATCCTCTGCGCCACAGAAGGCAAGGGCATGGATGTCATCGTCAATTCTCTGAGCGGTTCTTTACTGGAGCAGACCTGGTTGACCATTGCAGCCTTCGGCAGGTTCGTGGAGATTGGCAAGAGGGACCTGCTTGCTAACAACTACATTGGCCTACGACCCTTCGCGAACAATGTCTCCTTCCATGCCATTGACTTGAGGCAATTCTTGCAGCGGCCACAGATTGTGCAGGAATGTTTGGCTGACATTGTCGAGCTGTTGGAGCGCAAGGTCATTCAACCCAGTTCGCCCATCACGGAAATCCCAATATCGGATGTTCCCATTGCTCTCAGAAAACTACAAACTGGTCAAAACATCGGAAAGGTTGTGGTCACGATACCCGAAGGCGTTGAAGTGTATGGTGAGCAGCCGAAGATTATCAATCCACCTGCGTTGCTAAAGACGGATGCAACATACCTCATTACTGGCGGTACTGGCGGCATAGGGAGGTCTCTAGCTGAATGGATGCTTGACCAGGGAGCACAGAATGTTGTACTGCTTGGTCGAAGCGGCGGCTCTAGTCCAGAAGTGGCAGAGCTGCTGCAGAAGTACGCAGGATCAGAAGTCCAGCTGAGAGCAGTAAAATGCAATGTTGGTGATAAGTCGAGTCTCAAACACGCGCTCGCCGAGATTGCCGATCTTCCTGCAGTGGGCGGCGTGATCCATGGTGCGGTGTATCTGAGGGTAAGTGGAGCGCGCTCTCGCTTCTAGATCTGTTGACTGACTGTCTCCAGGACGCATTCTTGATAAACACAACCTATGACGATTGGAAGAAAATCACCGCGCCCAAGATCAATGCCGCCTGGAACCTTCATGAGCTATGTCCCAACCTGGACTTCTTTGTCAATCTGGCATCGATTGCGGGTGTTACTGGAAACGCTGGCCAGACGATCTATGCAGGCACGACCACATTCCTCGAGGCCTTTGCAAAGCACCGCCGTAGCCTTGGCATGCCTGCGATAACCATCAATCTTCCCGTCATCAGCGATGCTGGAATAGCGGTGAAGAATAACCTCAGTGATTTGTTGCGACAGACCATTGGCGTATGGCTCGATACTCGAGGAGTGCAAACCCTTGTCCGAGACGCCATTTTAGCAAGCAAAGACATGTCCACGATGGAACTTCAGTCCCGCGCAGCAACATCATTCATCCGGTCTCCGACAGCGAGTGGCACTGTCTTGCCGTGGGAACGATTCGAAATGTTCTCCGCCATGAAGAATACCTCCGCTTCTTCAAGAGACACTACAGCACAGCATGGTAGAAACCACACGCCCGAGACGTTTATTGAAGCTTTGATGGCAAGGGTATGTACACTCACAATGCTTGACGCCGATGAAGTGACGCCAGATGGCGATTTGAATGATTATGGGCTGGACTCGCTCGTTTCAGTCGAGTTAAGGAATTGGATTACTAGGGAGACAGGCGTCGAAGTTGCGCTGAACCAGATTCTAAGCATGGGCTCCTTAAACAAAGTTGTGGAGTTTGTGTTCAAATAGCAGGTAGTACGATATGTTCCAGCTTGTTTACGTTGTTAACTTAGGCTACATCAACCGTCCTGCTATATTTTACAAGTCCTAAGAAGCGTACCTGCCGCGTGCAGGTTTCCCGTAACGAAAGGGGACGTCTGCTTACGTTAAGATAGCACTCTATAAATAATTATATAGTAATAGTAGTAGCAGACTAATTCTAATAGCTAGTTTAAGGAATGTGCCTGCCTCTTAATAACCTTATAATAGAGCGATATATATATAGAGATAGTCGTATAGTCGAGGTTACTATAAGGTCTTCGAGAGTATAAAGACTCGAATTCGTAAGAAGCGAGTAGTAAAGAAAGAACTATATATAATAGATAACTATATATACTATATATATTAGAACTCTTCTATTAGGCTATAGCGCAAATATAAGTATTATAGAGATTACTCTAAATTCTAAATAGAGTATAGTATCTCTATTAGCAAACTTATAGCTACTATAAGCACTTATATCTAATAGTATAAATCTATACTAGAGAGTAACTTTAGTTTAAGTTTAAGTTAAGAGTTCTTTTCTATAAAGTATTATTAGGTTTCTACTTAAGAAGGTATAGCCTAATTATATTACTAAGTAGAAGCTAAGTTTAATTAGGATTACTAAAGCTTATTAAGTATTTATAAGTAAGAACGAGATAGGAGTATTAATATCTAAGCTAAGAGTCTTAGATTCCTTTTAGTAAGATTAAATAGTAAGTTATACGCGATAATTATCTAGAGAGGTAATACTTATCGCTAATATATATAAATATAAAAGGTAAGTATATAGCAATATATTAAGCGCTCCTAACTATACTCGTTAGAGATATTAAGAGACTAATTCTTACCGATTCCTCTATATACGTCTAGCGTGCTTTTATCTTATACCGAGTATACGCGATATAAGCCGGATACTTCGGCGTCTAACTTAGACGCCCCCTAAGCTATTAGCTCTTAAGCCTCTCGCTCTTATAATTATCTCCTTTCTTCTATAGAGCTGCCTTAGCTCGTAGGAGAGTCTATATTAATACGATAGCCGGCCGCTTACGTTCTTATTATATTATAGTTACGTTACTCCGTCGCTCTATAGTCGTACGCGATTTTTAGTAGTATTATAGTAACGTACTAGATTTTAAGGGACTTTTATATTATAGACTCTATATAGGCTACGCGTCGATTACGAGGTAGGTGCGGGCTATAAGTTCGCGCCTAATTATATTAATACTTATTCTAGTATACTAACTTTAGATAAGCGCCCTGCCTCTACCTTATACTACCCTCGTATTTTCTTAGTACTTCTCTAGTACCTAATTTATAAGTACTATAGCTCCTAAGAAAAACTCTACTTCTATAGTCTTAGCTAATCCTTATACTATTACTAATCTTCCTACTATTAAGGACGACGACTATTATCGTTATTTCTTATATTTAGTAACTAGTAAGTCTAGCGTCTCGCGTACGTATTAGCTACGAGTTCCTTACTAATATAGTACGTATAGCTAGTATTCGGCTATATAATAGAGTTATAAAATTAAGTAAGAAGAAGAATTACTAGCGTTATAATAACGATAACTACTCCTACGACCGCTATACTAATTCGGATATTATTACGTAGGTAGAGCGCTTACGCTTCTACCTCGCTAAGCTAGCCGAGGGTAGGCCGGCCGTACGCGCTAAGTAGCTCCGCCGCTACTCTACTAATTTATAGGCCTTAATCGCTAATAGCCTTAAGGTTCTATAGTCTAATAAAAGTAAGTCGGCTAGGGTCTTTAAGATCTTAAAGAAGGGCGGAGCTAGTACTATACTAGTAGCTAGCGGCCTCTTCGCTACTAAGCTACTTATAGCTAGTAAGTAGATCGCTCTATCCTCTAGGCTCTTTAAGCTTAAGTATAAGATATATCTTATAGGTAGTATACTTCTCGTATACGTTACTAATATTCTTTATAGCGTCTATACCTACTTAGCGCCTTCTAGAAGGCCTTCGATATAGTAGTCTATACTACCTACGCTAACTACCTTAGTTTATTTATTTATTATTTATTTGTTTATTCTATTAACGTGCTATAGGAGTCGAAGACTATATAGCACGGGTAGGCCTAATGCCTAACTAGTCGTAATAAGAGAGAAAAGCCTCCTAGGCTAAAAAACTCTCGGTCTTAGGAGTGTCTTATTCGCGCTAAAAACGGATATTATAGGCCGATGCCTAGGGGAACTAGAATTTCGCTCGGTGCGCCTTGGCGTTAAGCGCTAAGCGCTAAGCGCCAAGCCCTATATATAGAATTTTAGCATCTAAAATTAGTTCTAGCAGATATAGCTAGTATAGTATATCGAGTCGGTATAGAAGGCCGCTATTTCTATTCGTCTTAGACCTAGAGGGTCGTCTCTAGAAATATATATTCTAGGTAGGAAGGGTCTGCCTTTCTCTCTTCCTTCTATAGCTCTTTTTAGTAAGTAAATAGCTAATCTCTTACCTTAATAGCTGCCTCCTCTCTCTACTTCTATCCTACCTACCTCTATTCTATCCTCTCTTTTCTACCTCTTCTATAGTAGGGTTCTGCCTTAGTTAACGATCGTTAGGTAGTCTTAGGGTTATCTTAGAGTAGTTCTTATCTTATCGAGTATACGGCTAGTAGTAGCGAAGTAGGATTATCTTATATGCCCTTATACTTTACTAGTATACTCGAGAGTATTTGTTTCTACCTACGGCCGCGTAGAGACGTATAATAGGACTTCGTAGGCTAACTACCTTAGTAGCTAAGTAGAGAAGGTCTCTAATAATAAGGCCTCTATAGTAGAGAAGAAAAAGAAGAAAAAGAATAATAAGAATAAGAAGGACGAGAGTAGAAAGAAGAATAGTACCGAGGTTAATAATAGTATAGAGAAGTAAGCTAGCGTATCGCGCGCTCTTTTTCTACTCTTTTCTCGCGCTTCTTCTACGCTACTTATATAGTCTACTACCTTATTTCGTACTTCTATTCTACGCTAGTACTACGGCCTATTTACGCTACGCTTATAGGCGCTATAAATAAATAATTTCTCTCTACTCTATATCTTTTATTCCTCTTAGTAACTTTTACGACCTTCTTATAGTAATATAACGTCTCGTCGTAGCCTTAGCGCTTAGCGCGTACTCGTCGTAAAATATAGTAGTACTACGGCGGTTAATTAGTAGCCTAGTAGCCGTAATAGTCGACTTTATAGCTTACGTAAGCTCCTCTTGCTCCGCTCTTACGCCTTAAATTCCTCGAGCGCCTCGTATTTCTTAATATACTCGATTAGTTCCTACGTATTATATTCCTCTAGCTAGCTCTTCTATCGGACTAACTACTTCCTCTTACTCTTCTCGACTCGAGTTTCTAGTACTTTCTCGACTATCTACTCGCCTTTATTATCTACGAGAGGCAAGCTAGTTTCCTACGATTTACTACTATACTAAAGTTCTAGGAGAGATACGTAGAAGATATTATAGATATATAATCCCGTTAGAAGAGCTAGGCGGTACGCCTACTTCTTAACTACGTCGATTACTTTAAATAGTCTAGCGAACTTATCCGCTAGCTTCTTTAATAGTACTTTTAATCTTAGGTTCTTTATAAATAAAAGAACTATATCGCCTATCTTATATTCCTTTAGCTAGTACTTCTAGTTATAATACTTAGCCTACGACTCGCTTACTTACTACTAGCGCTTTATTAACTCCTTATAATTCCGCTTTAACCTTTCTATAGCGTCTTTTACTACTAGTACTTCCTCTCGCGGAATCGCGCTCTAAGATTTAGTTACGTCTCTCTTACGAGTCTCCGTCGTTAAATCTAGGTCGAACTTATAAATAACGTAGAATAGTAATATCTTTAGTATCGTATTTAGGCTATTATTATACGCGAATTCTATAGAGGCTAGTATAGACGCCTAGTCGTCTTAGTTCTCCTCGTAATAGATACGTAGTATAGACCTAAACCTATATATACTAAAATTAGTAGCTTATTATACGTACGCTAGTTCTAGTAAGGGTAGCGGTATTATACGATATCCGCCCTTATATTATATCGTCTCCCTAATACTAGAGACGCCTAAAAGACCTATAGACGACGCCGAGACCTTATCCTATATCTAGAAGACGCTAATTTCTAACCTAATAGTAAGGTAAACCTCTTAATACGTTACTTTCTAATATTAGGCCTTATGCGCTCGACTTTCTAATTCGTTCTAATCTTAAAGTTATAAGATTTAAGTAGCAGATAGTTAAGATAGAGGCTAAAAGATATAGGTATCCTATTATTATAAGTAAAAGAAGGAATTATTATACTAGAGGTCTCTAATAATACGATAGATAGTAGATAGAGAGGCAAATCGCTTTCTAAAAATATCTAATCGTAGAAGAAAAGTCGTAAAGAGTATAGATAAAGTAGTAAGGTATCTTATCTCCTCGAGTTACCTAAAGGCTCGTTATTAATATCTTCCTACCTTTCTACTTATTCGATATCCTTCTTTTTCCTTTTTTCTATATTCTAAGTACTCTTAGCTTTTTAGAACCCCTATTAGAACCGTAGTAGGCTACTAGTTAATATATCCCTCTCTTACTCGAATATTTCTTCGAAGATATAGCGTAGATCGCGAGTAACGACGTAGTTCCTATCTGCCGGCCGTATTAGCTTCGAACGATAGCGTATACTCTCCGAAGAGCGTAAGTTACTCGAATATCTTCCTAGAGATATAGCGCGGATCGCGAGCAACGACGTAGTTCCTATCTACTAGCCGTATTAGCTTCGAAGTTCGAATAATAGCGTATACTCTCTAAAGAACTTAAGGTAACCCGAGGAAATGCTACTACGCCTTCTACTGCGCGCCTAGAACTAGTTTAGAAGTCGTTAGAATCCTTAGAATTCTTTACTTGTCTAATTTTCGTAATTTTATTTACTTCTAGAAAGTTATAGTTTATTAGAAGACTATATAAACCTACTACCTAGCCGGCAGCTAATTAGAACGTCGATAATTCTAGAATTAAACCCTTAGAACGCGTTATATATTTGCTATCCTATAATAAATACTTATAATAATTAGAAAACGTTAATTATATACCGGCGAGCCTATTATAAAAGCAGCCCTTCGTTTCTAACTTTCTCTCGAATATCTACTTCTAAATAATAACTTTAATAACCTCTTCTAGCTTTTAGAACCCTCTCGGCCTAATAGTACTCTTTTTAAAAGACTTTAAAAAGCTTTCTTAATATCTATAGCAGCTTATAGTAAGATTTCTCCGCACGTAAACCCTTTCTCGAGTATACTAATAGCTTATTAGAATTGTTAGCTAAGATAACTACTACTTCGCGTCGGTCCTAGCGCGTAGGCGGATTATCTAGTAGGAAACTTACTAGTCTAAGCCTCGGTTCTAGCTCTAGTAGCGGCGGCGATCCTCTAAAGAAGCTAAACTAGGGCTCGCGCTCTCCTACGTACGGCTCGAGTTAGATAGAAAATCTGCTAAATATACTCTAGGAAAAGTAGTTCCGCGCTTCGTTAATTAAATTTCTAAACTAAAAAGATCTACGCTTCTTTCTAGAGGAGATAGTCCTTCTAATCTAGAGAGGCGTATATTAGAGCGATTTCTAGGAAATAATCTACGGCTTTCTTAGCGGTGCTAGCGGAAAGATATACTATAGTATCGATAACTTCTTCGATTCGAATTTTCGTCTTATTAATCTAGACTAGCTACCGAGACTAATCTTTCCTCTAGGTTAGAAAATAAATCTAAAATCGATAGAGTATCGACTTCCTACTCTTATTAGTTCGTATAGTATAGATTTTAGAGGTTAGAATAGGTCCCCGACTTTAGGTCGGTTCCGAGTCTAGGTCGGTTCCTAAGGGAACCGACCTAAGACCTAAATCGATAAGATACCTAACCTAATACGAAATCGATAGGTCGGGTCTAAATACTACTAGTTCCTATATAGGTCTTTATAGAGACCTAAGTTTAAAAAGATAGGTCTAATAACGCAGTATAAAACTAGGTCGCCGTAGGGATAATAGGATTGCTCTAATACTAAATATACGTATATATAGAACTAAGCGTAGTAGTATATTAGAAGCGCTAGTTAAAGTAGCGACTATAGTTATAGAGAAAAATAAGACTACCGACTATACTTACTAACTACGAGATATAGAATTAAATACTATATATAATATCGACTACGAAGTCTATTCTACTCTACGAGTATAACGTAAAAGCAAATACTTCCTTTACTAAGTATTATAGTAAAGATATATTAGTACTATATCCTCCTCGTTATTACTAATTAAGTCGAAGTTACTCTATTTAGTGCTTACTAACGTCTCCTAATCTGCCTTTAGCTACTCCTACTACTAACTAACTATATTATTCGAAGGCTTAAACGTAGTTAATATTAGTAGCGCCTCCTCTATAAGCAAATCCTAAGCTTATTACTACGCGTTACGCTCTCGGGAATAATAGTATATAATATTACTAAACGTTAAGGGATCGTAGGACCGATTATATCGGCTCTAATAACGCGCTATACTAAAGTCGCGCTTATAACTAGTTCTAGCTACTAGGATAGAGAGGATGTCCCGAGCTATTAGCGCGCAACCTAGATATTCTAATACTATTATCTTCTATAACTAGAGTAGATACTCTATAGAATAGGCAGCCGAGTCCTTAAATCTAGCGTAACGATAACGAGATACCTCGTCCGAATTAGCTAATAGCTATACGGTCTGCTACGGCCGTCTAGATATCCTTTAATTAAAGTCGGAGTTATTACTATCTAATCTACTATAGAGACCTATTACGAATAATATCGCAGAGCGGTATAAGGCCTTTTATAGCCTAAACTAGGACGTAGCTACGAGAGGCTTATATCGCGCGTATTCGACCTAGAATTTTAACTAGTAGTAATCCTCGAAGGAGGAATCGAGCCTCTTACTAGAGAACGCCTCGCGGTCCTAGAACGTCCGTTTTATTACTAGATTAAGAAGAATCGCAATGCTATATATATCGCTAAATCGCTCTTAGGTAGTAGTATAATACTTCTCGAGCTTTATCTATATAGCTTATAGAGTAGAATAAATCTCCTTTTACTAGGATTATATTTTATATTTAAGTTTCTTATCTATAATATCTAGGATATCGAATAAGGTATTATAGTAGCTAAGAACGAGGTATATTATTAGCCCCTTTATCGTACTAATCTATATCGTAGCCTTAGCGAAAGGAGTAGTAAGGTTAATAATATATTTAACCCTCTTCTATTCTATAGCGGTTAGCTTAAGTTCGGGCTAACCCTCGTTCTTAATATACTCGTCGATAATATCTCGTAGTTAAGAACTACGTATTAGTATAATCGTAGTTAAGCTCTAACGGGTCTTTATATCTTATATTAGGCGTAAAACCCTATTAGGCGTCTTCTTCTACTATTTATACCGTTTTAGGTATAAATATAGATCTGCGATCCTCTTTCGCTATAGTACTATAAAACTCTCGAAGCGTTAAGTACTAGAGTTTACCTTAACTATAAGTTTATAGAACTTTATAGGGAGCGGTTATTAGTATAGCTTCTACTAACTACGTTTGCTAACTATATATACTTTAGAGAGAGAATATATAGTACCTTTATTAGAACTATAGCTAGACTTCCTACTTTAAGCTAACGTAAGGCGTTCGTATCTATCTTCTTATTCTATCGTTTCTATCCTTCGTTCCTTAGCTCGATCTTAAGAATAGCGAAGAACTTCCTTAAGAAGAGCTAGATTATATATATAAAGTATAGAAACCGTTCTAGACGGGAGAACTCGTAGTCTTTAGTATCTAATATCTCTCTTATATCTCCGTCTATTACTTAGAGGAGAAGTTATTTAATTAAGACTAATAGCTTTGCTATACGTATACGCTCGTAGAAGTAAATATCGATAGCCTCGATACTAAAACTCGTTAGTTAGAAGATATATATATAGGAAGGATACGTATATAGTAGTATATAGTATATTATTATTAGAAGTATTATCCGCTATTAGCGCTATAAGCCTATTAGAGATTTCGAAATAAGTAAGTACGTCGAATAGTAGATCTGCTAGGACTTCGCCTATATAACGGCCCGAAATATATAGAAAGGCTAGTATAGCCTTATACTAGGCCTACTCGCTATCGATCTAGTAGCCTTATATTATAAGGAATAATACTCGGAGCACCCTAGTATACTAACTATTAAGGGCGATAGCTACCTAGAAGGTTCTAGATAGCTAACGTTTTAGATTGTCCTCGGAGTAATTAACTACGTCCTAGATATATAACTTAATCGTAGCGGCGCTCTTAAAGTCGATAGATCTAGTCTTCTCTAATAGATATTTATAGATATGCTAAACTATAGGACTTTCGAAGAAGTTTAAGGGTAATCTAAGCTAGGAAACTATAAGCCTATATAACTCTAGAAACTTTAACCGGTCTAGGTACTCGGTTCTAGTAAAACTTTTCTTAAGCTATTCCTATAAATAAGAACCGTTAGCATATCTACGTTATATATCTCTATAAAGTATAGTTTGTTTATTTGTTTGTTTATTTATTCTATTAACGTGCTATAGGAGTCGAAGACTATATAGTACGGGTAGGCCGAAGCCTATCTAGTCGTAAGAGAAAAAGCCTCTTAGGCTATAAAAACTCTTAGTCGTAGAGGTGCCTTATTCGCGCTAAAAACAGATATTATAGGCCGATGCCTAGAGGAACTAGAATTTTACTTAGTATAGCTTAGTACTAAGCGCTAAGCTACTAAGTACTAAGCCTTATATATAGAATTTTAATATCTAAAATTAGTTCTAGTAGTAGATATAGCTAGTATAGTATATCGAGTCGGTATAGAGGCCTCTATTTTTATTTATCTTAGACCTAGAGAGTCGTCTCTAGGAATATATATTCTAGGTAGGAAGGGTCTGCCTTTCTCCCTTCCTTCTATAGCTCTTTTTAGTAGGTAAATAGCTAATCTCTTACCTAGTAGCTACCTCCTCTCTCTACTCCTATCCTACTTACTTCTATTCTATCCTCTCTTTTCTACCTCTTCTATAGTAGGGTTCTACCTTAGTTCGTTAGGTAGTCTTAAGGTTGTCTTAAGGTAGTTCTTATCTTATTAAGTATATAGCTAGTAGTAGCGAAGTAGGATTGTCTTATATGCTCTTATACTTTGCTAGTATGCTCGAGAGCATCTGTTTCTACCTACGGCTACGTAGAGGCGTATAATAGGACTTCGTAGGCTCTATAAAGTATAGTCGGCGAGCGTAGTTAGGAAGCGTAGTCGGTAAGTATAGTCGGGAAGCGTAGTCGGCAAGCGTAGTCGATAAGTATAGTTAGTACTTTATTTTCGTAATAATAAATACTAAACTTATAGATTAATCTTTAGTAGCCTTAATAACTTCTCTAGTAACTCTACGCTCCTAGGAGGTATCTTCGTAGCCTACTAAATTAAGGTGCTTTTATAGAGCTTTTATTCCGTTACCTAGTCCTAGGTATTTAATAACTCTATTATATCCCCTATAAATAACTCTTAGGGCGTACGTTTCCTAGTCTATACCTTTAACGAAAAATCTCTAGGCCTATAACGTTCGCGTATTCGAGTTCTATTTTATAGGGTTTAAAGATATTCTACTATACTTATCGTAATACCTCGCCTCTTCGAGCTACTAATAGTAGTAGTAAAAGCCCTCGAACGACTAGGTATACTCCTACTACTATATCTATACGCTATTAGTTTCGACCTAGTCCTTAGAATCCTCTAGCGGCTTAGTAAGGTTAGCTAGAGATAGTATCCTATCTTGCATACTAGCTCGACTACTTAAGGTATTCGTAATCGTATAGCGTCTCTTCCTCTACTATTATACTACCTTCTTAATTAGACTAGAGTCGACGAGAGATAGCTGCGATTTAGAGTTAGTCTATCGTTCGTAAAGCTATATACTTATATATCTCGAAGAAGAAGGAAGTATAGTACTACTACGTTATATTAGAGTCGTAGGATATACTAGTAATACTATAATATAAAGTATATAGTACTAAGAAGGAATCGTAGAACTAAAGAGTAAAAGCTAGTAGAGTAATAGAGATAAATAATATTTATAGGGGCGATTAAGTTTTATTAGTATAAGTACTAGCGAGCTATCTCTATTATAGGCCGACGGCCTATCCTAGTAGCGTTATAGAGACGGGCACCTCTAGTACTCTTATCGAGCTTATAATAGTCGCGACTAATAAACGTACTAAGTACTCTTTAATTATAGTAACGCTATAGTCGCCTTCGAGGGTAAGTATCTTACTAGTATAAGAGGCTAGTAGCGTTAATAAAGCTTAAGTCGAAAAAGTAGAGTTAGACTTAGCCTAAGTAGATAAACCTATTATAAAGAGAATTTAGAAACTACTTAAAGACTACGTAAAGCGATATAATACTATATAGTAGAAAGCTAGAAATAATACTAAAGGTAAGAAGGAGAAAAAGAATATAGCAAGCTAGAAGTTTAAGGTATAGCTAGAGCTCCTAGATCTAGTACTAGCTCTAAAGAAAAAGTAGTAGTATATCTCCGAAAGCGTAACTACTATATAAGAGAATAAGGCTAGTATTAAATATACTTAGCTATCGAAGGTAAGACTTAAGCCGTCTATAAGAATTATAAAGGAGAATTATATATTTAGTAAGCTACTATAGACCGAGAGGCAGAGATAAGAGATATAAGTTAAAGAGGGCTAGCTAGTATTACGACGCAAACTATAGACTAATATACCGTTAGCGGCTATAACTAAACTTAACTTACGAGATATAGTAGTACTAATTAGCTATCCGTATTCTACCTAGCCTAAGAAGAGTTATAGAGCTTCTATATAAACCCTATCTCTAGCGACTAGAATTTGCGTATAAAGGTCTTAGAGATAGCGAGATTATCTATAGACGTACCTAGAAGCTACTCGACGATATCCTAAAAGCTAAGTTCTCCTTCCTACTTAGAATCGAGCTATATTTCCTATAGAAGCTCTTCGTATACTAACTCCTTTATATCGAACTTATAAGCGTATAACTAGAACGCTAGCCTATTTCGCTTAGCTTATACTTTAGACGCAACTAGCTTCTAGAACCTATTACTATCCTAATCGTATCCTAATAGGATAAGCTAATCTAGGACTTCTAGAGTCTAAGCAAAGCGATTAGCTATATTAAACTTAGAGGACTTCTAGGAGAGATAGTTGCGATATACTATATAGTAATAAGGTAGGAAAATTTCCGTTATAGTTAGAAGACGGCCTTCTACTATTAGCTCCTACTACTAGTTAGTATATAGTCGGTAGGCGTAGTCGGCACTAATTTACCTTCGCTTTCGCTATAAATACTAATATATAGACTAATTTTATAAGCCCTTTATAAGGCTCCGTAGAGCGTAGAGTATACTTCTAGTTTAATCGGAGGTACTCGAATGCGTCCTAAAGAAGCTATTAGTTCTAGCGGCGATATACTCTTAATAAGAGCTACTTATATCCGCTCCTAATACTTAGAATACGTATCTCCTCTTATTCCTAGATTATAGCCTCTTAATAAGGTCTATTTCTTACTACGAGGAACTCGGCCTCTCCTTTATTAGTTATATAATAAACTTAGCTTAACTCCTATATTATACGCGTAGTATCGCAAGCATATATACCTCCTTCTTAAACTATCGAATAGCTTTATTCTAAAAGGCGTAGACGGCGTAGCTCCTCTATACGGCCTACTCGCTCTTAGTAGCGACTCGAAGGTAGAGGTTAGTTATTTTATAGCTAGTACCGGCCGACCTTACCGGTAATATATAGGGTGCCTCTAGACCCGACTTAGACTAATTAGTATTATACTAGTAGTTATAGTTATAGTACGGGTCGTCCGCGCCTTTCTCCTTCTCGATATTAAAATAAAAGCTTTCCTTATTCTAGTTTATTATCTATATAGTAGGCCTATCCCGCGCGCGCTTACGTTTCTTATCGTCCCTATTATATATTAGTACTACCGACTATATTAGCTAACTATATAGATTATTACTTACGCTATCCGGTCGTACTAAGTATAGTGCTCCTCTCTCTAGGCCTTAATCTTCTTCTACTACTACTTCTTTAATAAGGAGCTCTATATATTATTAAAGCCGATTAAAAGCTTCTTCTACTAAGTAAAGGACTTATTTCTAGCTCTGCGCTACTTATCTACTATAGCTCTCTTAGGCGATATATCTATATACTAGCTATACTCGTAAAGAGTATTAGAATTAGAAGAGTAGGTATCTATATCTTTCTTTATAGCGCCTAGTCGTATCTAAAGTACGGAAGTACTTATACTATCTAAATCCTTATTTATAAGGTAGGGACGCTTCTATAGACTATTAGAGGGCGTAGTACTTATTAGACGTCGCTTTTATCGCGCTATTATTATAAGCTTAGTCGCTAAGAAGAGATAAGTATTACGAGGTATATAGTAAATATACGCTTAAAATTCGGTAGTAATACGAGTATAGTAGTAGTTAAAGTAGTAGTTATTATAGTAGGAGCTAAGTACGACGAATTCTAGCTTTAGGTGCGCTAAAAGCTTAGTACGTAGCTATTCCTGCCTAGCTACTAGCTTACCTCTATATATAGAGTTTAGCTTCTTATACTATAGTTAGCTACTATAGTCGGCGATATTATATAATATATTACTTGCCTAATATAGCGTATACTAATATATATAACTATATACGAATAGCGATAGCTATAGACGTACTCTAGAGCTAGAAGCCGTCGTATATATTACTTAGATTAACCTTACTATCGCTAGCCGAAAAGAGTAACTACTATATACTTATACCCTCGACGACTACTTGTCTACTCGTTGCTAATAGTTACTTCTTAGCTTATACTATTAACGACTACTTATCTCTTTAGCGTAGACGGCTACTTCTTAGCTTATATTATCGACGACCGCTTATCTCCTTAGCGCGGACGATTGCGTTTTAGTTTATACTATCGACGACTACTAGTCTCCTTAGCGCTAATAGTTACTTCTTAGCTTATACTATCGATAACCGCTTCTCTCCTTAGTATTAAAGTAGTATTAATAATTATTTTTTCTCTTCTACTATTATAATAACTTAGTTCCTCGATATAAAAGTAGGCTAGAGAGTCTATTTTTCTATTCTACTACTATATTACGACTACTTAACTAGTAATACTATAGAGTACTAGTAAGTCTAGCTCTTTCCCTTCTATAGTCTTTTATATATTCGTAGAGAACTTCGAATAACGAAATATATATACTATAGTCGATATTATCTATATAATACCCGGATATAATCTATACTATAGTAAATATTTGCGTCTATTACTATATTCTATAGAGTAGCGAAAGCGATTATAGCGTTCGCGTAACTATAACTTCTACTAGGTAAAGATCGGTAGGGGTGTCCTAATATAGTAGTAGAATATAATATAGTTCTACTATATAGCGCTATTAAACTCTAACCCCCCCTCTATAGGCCCGCGTATTCCGGCGGTCGTATACGATTTTCTAGTACTCCTATCTGCCTTAGCCCTTCTCTCTCGTATCTATATCTATTTACTCCTTCTAACTCTTCGATATCTCTATCTATACTACTCGATACCTTCTCTTATTTCCTAAGCGGACTCTAATATAAAGTTTAACTCGAGCCCTCCTCTACGAGTATATTATAATATAGATACTAATATACCGCTATTAGTACTACCTTTACGCGTAGGAAATAAGGCTACTAAGTAGCAGCGAATATAGCTACTAAAGGCTATAGTACTAGACGACGAGTCTCGTAAGAAGATAGTAGTTCTATAGAAAAAAGCGATAGCTATAAGGATAATATAGCGACGAACGAGAGCTAATAAGTCTAGTATCTCGAAAAGGCGGTTAAAGCTAGGAATAGTAGCCTTACGAGAGATTCGTAAGCTTTAGTAAACGATAGCTTTATATATCTAGAGGGTCCCTTTTTAGCGCGTTATCCGCGAGATTATAATAGATAGAGATAGTAGCGATATTATTAGAATTTAGGCAGTAGTACTTAAATACTTATAGGAAGTAGCGAAGGCATTTCTCGTTATAGAGTTCGAGATTTCTAACCTTCTAGCGATCTACGCGAAGCGCGTTACTCTATAAGCAAAGAATATATACCTATATAGTTATCTACGCCGCTAGTTTACTAGCTAGAATAGAGGAGAGAATAATAATATAGGTATATAATACTAGGTTACCGACTACAATTGCCGACTATAAAGAGCGTAGTATACGTTACTATACTTAGAAGCTTAGAATTAATATATACAGCGCGGGTAAAGCTATAGCTAGCGCGCTAGCGAGCCTAACGTCCGCCTTAGCTAACCTATATACCCTTACCGAACTATTAGTAATACTACTACCTCTACCTCCTTAGAACTTATCGGCGGTCGCGCTATATTAGCCTATTATTATCGCCTTCCTTTTTTATACCTCCTAACGAATTTTCGTATCGCGCGCATAAAGAATACTACTATATACGTTAATCGTAGCTTAATCGACTGCTTTTCTCTCGCCCCTCTACGTATTTATAATAGCTAAACTTCCTACTAATAAGCCTAGCTAGTTCGCTAAGTAATACTTCTCTAGCCGAGATATAGCGTCTACTCCTCCTCTATTTAGAAACTCCCTCCTATCTAAAAACCCTTTTATAGATAATAGTAATATCGACCCTAGACTTCTTAGTAACTAGGCGCCCTCTTTCGACTAATATAGCGCTTCTACCTCTCCTCTCTTAATTTCTAATCCCTTCGCTTATAATAGTAACGACTAAGAGGCTACTAGTAGAAACGACTAGAATAGTTCTTATAGAAACGCGAATAGCAATAATAGAAATAACGAAGATAATAGCTCCGTTATTAATATTAACGATAGTAATAGCGACGAGAGTAATAGCGACGAGAGTATTATACTACCTACCTCTCCCTCTTAGCTTTTTAGGAAGGCTCTATAGAAAACTATACTAGGCGGTCGGCGTCGTCTCGATAAGTAGAAGCTCGCTTACTAAATAGCCTATAAGAGATAGATCGAGAGGGATAATATAGTAATAGTAGCGGTAGTAGTAGTAGCTAGAAATATAGTAGATAGAGATATAGTAAATAATAGAACAAATAGTAGCGTAGTAGCTAGAGGAGTAGTAGGTAGAAAACGATTACTAGGTAGAAAACGAGTAGCGAAGAAGAGACTAGCTAGAAAGAGAACGGCTAGAAAAGCACCGGCTAAAATAGTAGTAGTAGATAGAGGAGGTCTAGCTCGTAGAGCTAGTATATAGAAGACTTATTGCTATAAGCTAGGTAGTAAGTTATATAGTTAGCATATATAGTCGGTATTACTAACTTATACTCTAGCTATTGCGCTCTAAGAGATCCGTAAGTACTAGAAGTCTACGGATCTACTTATACTAAAGCTACCCTTTAGCTATCTTATTCGCGAAGTTTACTATAATGTTTCTAAAGACTTAGCTATTTCTTAAGAAGGTTACCGTTAGTAGGCGAGCGCCCTTAGTACTCTATAAGAAGCCGCCGAGAGTGCTCTAGTCTACCTCTTCTTAAGTATATATACTCTTAGTCGTTCTATATTCGATCGATATTAACTATATTATAAGTACTAACGTTGCTACGATTTACGTAAAGCGAGTAACTATTTAGTAGAGGGATATAAAGTTTATTATTAGCCTACTCTCGTCTTAGGGAATTAATATATTTAGTAAGAGATAAATCTCTATAGTATATATAAGGAAAATCGTTATAACTATAGAGGGCATATATAGTAAAAATCGTTATAAGTAGAGAGGTTACTATAGTCGGCATTCGTAGTCGGCATGCCTATAGTTATACTAAATCGTATAATTTACTATATTAAATTAAATATACCTTTAAAACCCGTCGCTTTCTATACTTTCTACTTCCTCCGGTTTCTATTTATTTATAACCCTCGATTTTCTATACTATATTCTATCGAATCTTATATTTCTATTAGAACCTATCTTTAGACCTATCGTTAGACCTAAGTCGGACCTATCTAATACCTATATTTATTAGATAGGTCTAGAACTAGGTAGGAACTAGCTAGGACCCGACCTAACTATTATAGTTCTATATATTTAGGTCCTAGACCCGACTCGGACCCGTTCCGACCTATTCTAACCTCTAATAGATTTAGAGTATATATTAGACGACGATATCTATATATACTACGGAAAGAGGTCTAGTAAGGCTAAGATTTGCATCCGCGTTCTAGACTAGTCGTATAATCCGAGAGTCTCGGCTTCCTCGACTAATTAGCTATATCTCTAGAATAGTACTTATACGAACTACGTTTACGACGGCAAGACTACGTATAATATAAAGGCAAAATCCGGTTATTCTCTTTCTAGTCGAGCGCCGATACGCTAGCACGGCGCTAATTACTAGAATCTACCGCCTTAGAGCGCTACTATCTCTATTCCCCCGATCTCTAGTACTTCTCGGAACCTTTAGAACGATCTGCCTACTAGGAGAGCCTTTCCGATATCGGCTTCTAACCTTCTATCGGAACTATAAGGTATAGCGCTAAATAATACGAGTAACGCTACGTAGAACCTTCGTCGGGAACTTCGTTCTACGATTAATATACTTAATTCTATTCTTAGAAGTCTTAAGGATTAGACTAGTTCGGCGTTTTAATACGTTCCGACCGCTATTCCTCTAGTTCTACTAACTAAGGCCGTAATAATCCCGATTATTATCCGCGTGCCCTATAACCTAGGTTCTAATAGTATCTTACGTATTCTTTAGAGAATAGTAATTATAATAGAAGAGGCGTTTAAGGCTGTTTTAGACACCCGTCTAGAGGCCTTTATAAAGAGTAGTCTACTAAACTCTAGTAGTAAAGCTATTAATAGATATAGTAACGTAATCGAAGGAGGTTTAAGTGCCGAGTTAGAGTATAACTCTAGTAACGAGGATAGTAATATCTAGTAGAGAAAGTAGTTTCTCTAGTTTTATTAGATCTAATACCTTCTAATCCTAGAAGTTTTTAAAGAAAAGTCTTTCGGCGTTCTATTTTCTTATTTTCTACTTATTCTAAGGAGATTAGAATATAGGTACGGCTCTTTTCTACTATAAGTAGATAGAGGGAGGTTTTCGCCTAGATCTAGTAATAGAAAAGGTTTCCTCTTTACTTCTAGTACTATTTCTTATCTTAGATCCGCTCTAGAACTACTAGGAAGGTTTAGATACTCTAGAAGATCTAAGGTCTAGGTTATTTAAATTAGATAGCCTTAGCTTTTTAAGTTTCGCTAATTAGGTACTAAGTAGCTAGCTAACTTCTACTACTTTAAAATTTAGAAACCTTTATCTTCTACCTAATTTCTTCCCTTTTTAATATCCTCTTACTTTCTTTAAACTCTATATTCTACTTTTAAATAGTATTAATAAAGTCTATCGAGAAGCTAAAGGCTAAGGTTTAGATCCTATTAAAGAGCTTAAAGGCCTCTAGTACCTTACTCTTTCTAGAGGATATTATTAGGATAAACCTTAAGTATTAGGTCTTTAGAAAGGATAAGTAGGCTAGAAAGCTATTAAAGAAGGTCTAGAAGAGGTAGTATTCTAAGGAGGTCTAGGGCTAGTAGGATAAGACTATACTCTCTAATTAGGATATCTAGGAAAGGGCTAGCTACTTCTTAGACCTATTTAAATTACTAGGTATCCTAGATATATTTCCTAAGCTATTCTTAAATTATTATAGAAATAGAAGGCTATACTTAAGTATTAGAGGAATCCTAAAGCTAGAATACTAGCTTCTTTCTAAGATAAAGCTATCTAAAGGTTCCTAGATAAGAGTTAGAGAGTATAGGCCCTATAGTTCCCTCTATAGAGTAGTATCTATTATTACTTATTTTCTAGAGTAGGCTAAGAATTCTAAAGGTCCTTATAACTCTTATAAAAAGAGCAAAACTACTTTATTTCTAGCTTATAAAAGAGTATTAAGCCTTAGCTAAGAAGATCTAGATAATAAGTAGCTTTTTAGAGGTACTTATACTAACTACTTATATAATAGCTAGTATAACTAATCTTCCTCTTCTAGATATAGTCTAAGCACCTAGCTAAAAGCAGTTAGAGGACCTAAAGTTATTTAGAAAGAGGTTCTTTCTAATATAAAGCATAATAGATTAACTAGGTTTAAGCTAATAGTCTAAGCCTTAAGATTAGAGGCCTAGGCTAATAGGATTGTCTTAGATGCTACTAGATACTATATAGCCTTTAATAGATTTTAGAAATTCCTAGACTTAAAGAACTTACTAAACCCTACTAATTTAGATTATATTCTAAAAATAGGCCCTTTGCCCCTATACTAGTTCTATTATACTAAGTAGGATAATCTAGATAGTATAGCCTTTAGCTCTAGCTATCTAACCTTCCTCTTTCTAGTTAATTAAAAGGTTTTAAAGGAAGAGACTTTGCTTAGTCTTAGTACTTCCTTAGTAAAGTTAGCTAATTAAGTAACTAGAGCTACTAGTTCCTAGTTCTTAGGTTAATCCTCTCCTTAACTTAGGAAGAAGAAAGTAGCACTAACTAGCTCTATACTAGAGTAATCTTCTAATATAGAAAAGGTACCTAAGAGGAACTTAGAGGCTATAGTTACTAGTAAATCTAATACCTAATCTAAAAATAGTCTAGATACTAAATCTAATTCTAATTCTAATTCTAATTCTAACTTAAATTCTAATAACTAAGCTAAGGACTAGGTAATAGAAGAAGCTAGAAAAGGTAAACCTAAGGAAGGCTAGAAAAGAGAAACTAAAGTCTAAGTAGAAGAGAGCTAGAGATTTAGCCTTTAGACTTCTAGATTTAGAAGGTATGCCTAAGTATATAGTCTTAGAAGTAGTTAAATCTTAGAAGGGTTAAGAAGTAAATCTAAAGAGTTATCTAGGTCGTCGGATATTCGTAGAAAGATAGAAAACGAAGGTCTAATTATTCTAGAAAGAGAAAGCTAAGAATACTTTATAGTATTTTATATTTTTCGTCCGTAGTTTTAAGTCTTTATAGATACGTATGCCGCCTAGGTATTATATTCGGCATTATCGATTTATTTTATTTCTAAGAGATTAATTCTAAGTTCTAGAAACTTAAAACTAGTTAAGGTTTTTTAGTCTTCTTCGTATAAGACTTAGTTTAATATCGTCTCGGACTCTAGTCGATATATTTTCTAAAAAGGGCAGAACTTCTAATTACTTCTAAAGACTATCGTTAAGCTATATCGCTAGTTTAACGTCGTCTCGGACGATTACCTTCGTCGGATATTTTTTTTTCTTTTTTCTTTCTTTTTTTTCTTTAGTTTAACGTTATTACGGACGTTAGTCTTTCCTTTAGTAAGGTCGGACACTTTTTTTTTCTTTCTTTAGTTTAACGTTATTATAGACGTTAGTCTTTCCTTTAATAAGGTCGGAGCTTCTAACTATTTCTAAAGACTATTAAACGCTAGATACTACCTATCCCTCCTCGCTAAACGCTAAAATAAGAGTTTTTATATTCTTTAGTATTCTTATAGTTCTTCTTCTAGAATATATCGGAGTTATACTATCGTAGGATATCGTTCTTCCTTATATTCGACTTCGTCGACTATATTCTCTTCGCTCGAGATTTTATAGACTCCTTCTAGAACTAGTTCGATCTTATTTTCCTCTTCTAGATTTTAAGACGCCTCCCTTACTTAGTATCTTACTAGGTCTTCTTACTTACGAAATAGAAGTATAGCTCTTAGATTGCGCTTATTAATCGTCCCGTTAATCTTAGCGCTACTAAGCTCTTCTAGATAGTAAGTAGAATAGTTCTTCGTATAACTTAATACTTAGTAAGGGCCTTTCTACTAGAAAGAAAGCTTCTAGGAACGTAAATCTTTAATATCTCCTCTCTAGAGAACGATAAGCTAGCCTTTCGTAAAGACTACGTCGGTTACGTTCCTCTTATTATCTATATAGAGAGAGGCTTGTTCCTAAAGTCGTTCTTTACGAGCTAGCGCTTCTACCTTTATAACGTTTATAGCTTCTAGAGCTTCTGCTCTCTTCTAAATAAGGTCTTCGTACGTTCTAACCTTCCTCTAATCTAGAAGACTAAAGGTCGTAATAGAGAGCTCGATTAGAAGGACCGCTTCTCGGCTATATATAAGTAAAAATAGAGTTTAGCTAGTCGTACTATAGATAGTAGTCCTCTCGGCCTAAAGTACCGCCGGAACGTGCTTTATCTAGCTCTTCTAAGTGCTATTTAATATCTTTATAAGAGCTAAAAGAATAGGACGATGCTTAACTTTAACGCAGCTATTTAATTCTAGATTATAAGGCGAGATCCTAGTGCGCTACTACGCCTAACGCTATACGAGTTTAGAAGGTCTTCGACTTCTTTTAAATAGGCCCGAGCGCCGTCTAGAACTATTCTATACGGTAGACCCTATTTATAAAAGATCTAGCGTCGGATAAAATTTATAATCTACTTAGCTATTAAGTTCTTCGCTACGTAGGAAAACGTTTTACCTTCGACCTATCGGCTAAGGCCTTCGTAGGCAATAAAGAGACAACCTTTCTTAACTCTAGTCCCTAGAATATCGCCTATATAGTAGACTATATCGTAATACTAAACTTCTCCGATAGTTTAAATCTACTATAGGACTATTTATATAGGACGGCGCCGACTATCTCTTAGATTATAAGGTCGGTATCTTTAGATATAATTAGAAACGTCGCTATATATTCTAGACTACTAGTATATCCGCCTAATTATCTACTAGTATAAATCCGTACTTCTATATCTAGAAACGTCGTAGATTTCTCGTATAATTTCTAATCGTTTCTAAGGGTTATTAACGACTCGAACAACCGGTAAATTTAGACGTTCTTATCTCTAAAGACATCGTTCTCGAATAAAGAAACGGCGTAATTCTCGAGTATAAGTACGCTATTTTCCGCGGCTAATCGTACGGACTCTCCGACCTCTAGAAAGGATATAAGCGTAGACTAGAGAGTCGTAGGACTATTCTCTATCTAGCGTAGAGCTATTAGGTTCCTCTAGAAGATTAGTAGAACCTATTAGATTATAATCTCTAAAGGTAGCTACCGCGGAAATTAGTTCCTAGTCTTAAAATAAGTCGTTATTAATTGCCGACTTATATTTACTCTTAGATTCTATATTTATATCGGGATTTAGTAGTCGTCGAGATAAGGCATCTAGTCTAGTATATTTTAGACTCGGAATATATCGGATAGTAAACGTAAAGAGCTATATCTAGGCTACCTATCGTACTATTATAGAATTCGGAAGATTAGAAGTAGGTCGACTAAGCTAGTAAGCTAGAGTCTTTGCATCTACTTCTAGAGTAAAGTAGACGCTAAAAAGCTAAGGTTTTAGCTTTTTTAGACTTTTTAGAACCGCGAGGCATTTAAGTTTTCCTATATCGTATCTTCTTTCTATATTATTCTAGAGGCTACTTTCGAAACGTATAAGGTAGCGATAGTCGTCGATAACTTATATAAGGATATAGCTATATCTATCTCTACTTATATCTATAGCTAGAATAATTTCGCTGCTATTAGGTCCGTAGTCGATAGAAACAAGCTAAGGATAGTTAACTAGAGCGTGTCTAAGAGCTACCTTTACCTTCTAATAGGCTCTAGTCTAGATAAACTTAGTATTCTTCTAGAGAAGCTTATAGAGAGGCGCTATAATTAAGCTATGCCTCTCGATTATAAACTTAAAGTAGACTAGAAGCCCGAGATATACGCGAACATCTTTCTAATAAGTAGCGTCTAGCTAGTTTAAGATCTTCTATACTCGTCGTATATTTAGCTACTATTCTTTAAGCCTACTAATATACCTAACGACTTCTAGCTATTTATAGAAGACTTTAAACTTCTTAAATGCTACCGTTAGACTAGCTCGCTCTAGATCCGTAAGAATAGAATTAAGTATAGTAACTACTTCTATAATAAACTAGCGGATTCCTAGTTTAATTTCTTTATTATTATAGCGACTTTTTAGCCCTTTAATCGTAATATCGTCGAGGAAGGGAATAGCTATATACGAGAAATAGTCGTATAGCATAATAGCTATAATCCGGCAGAACTAGGCAACTAAATTCGTAGCTTCTTAAGGTAGGGTTATCTATCGAACTAATCCTAGAGGCGTTATAAAACCTATTAGGTTACGGCTTCCTTTATTTAGAGGAATCTAATCGTATCTAGAGAAGATATTAGTAAGGCTCGAGACTATATAGCTAGCTATCTCTTCTAAAAAGCTATCTATATCTAGTAGTATATTTATATCTCGGATAGTAACCTCTTTAATCTTCTAAGTAGCGTTTATTAGACGATACTTGTTCGTATCTACTTTATAAACTAGAAAGCAAGGATTGCTATAAGATCTATAGTAGAACTCGAGCGTACTAGCGTTTAGGCGCTACTTAATTATTTCTTCTATCGTCTCTTTTAGAGCTAGATTAAGCCGAAAACCTAGATGCTACTATAGCGAATAAGGTATTATTCTAATCTTTTAAGGTAGCGCTACTTCTAGATTTAAGCGTTTAAGATATCGAAAGTCTAAAGTAAAAATAGCTTCTCGGTTAAAGAGCATCTTATAGAGTAGATGCAATTCGTTTTCTAAAAGTTCTATACTAAGATCGAGAGTAGATAGGACTTATAGCGTTAGCCGGCTACCTCTTTCTATCGTCGAGAACTTCTAAACGATATACTTCTAATTAAATAGTCTAGAACCTTTAGGTAGAAGGGATTCGCAGTCGAGGTATTTTTATTTCTACTTTAGATTTGCTTCTAAGGCCTTACTATCTATTATTAAGACATCTACGTTAACTAGTTTAACCTTATTAGCTACTCTTTTATAGAGTATATTATAAAGAACCTTTCTTATTAGCTACTAGGCCTTTCGAGTAAGTTTAGTAAGATAGAAAGCAGACTAGAAAGTAGACTCTTCCTAATCTTAGTAGTAAAGGTTATCGATATCCGAGACCGAGTCGAAAAGGTTTTCTTCGACTAGTTCGTCCTTATTATTTATATAGGCGCGCGCAAGTACTCTTCTAGATTTATATATTATAAGAATTCGAAGTTAATAAGTAGGGTCCCTCCTCTTTAGAGCGCTTAGTTGCTTAAGCTCTTTTAGGTACTAGAGGTAGTAGTAGCGCTAGCCTTCTAATAACTTCTAATAAAGTCTATTTTCTACTAAGGTAAGTAGGGCTATAAAGATCGTTATAGCTTCGATTCTCGGCCCTCCGCTTTTCCTAATAGCTAGTCGAGAGTTATATAGCTGTCGTTGCTATCTAGAGTAGTAAAGGTAATAAGTTTACCTCCCGTAGTAGTAATAGTTCCTTCCTAAGAGCCGTCGTCGTAGTTTCTACTAGTAAGTCGAGTTCGGCGAGTCTAAGAACGCCCGAGGATAAGCTAGATTACTATATCTGCTTCTCCTCGTACGACGATATAAGAAAGTTTAATAATAACGTTATAAACGTTTATTCGAATATCTTTAGTAAGGCTAACGATCTATATGTTTCTAATAGTACTATATATTATAATACTCTACTTCTAAGGAATAATCGCTAGCTTATACTATTTCGTAAAGTAATCTATAATAATATAGTATTTAGAACCTTCGTCGATAAGCGTATTAACTATTCTAGTAGGTGTTCTAACTTCTACTAGTACCTAGATTAATAGTACTCGTACGAAATCTTCGAAAATAGTAGATAGATCGATTTCTTCGCTAGGACTATAAAGATTCTTAGTAGAGGGAGCCGATTCTTAACTTAGAAGGCTTAATGCGTTAATTAGATTTATATTCGCGGATAGTTTAGATCCTTTAGGAACTTCTAGACTCTTAAAAATATTAGTATTCCGGACGTCTATTATATAGAGCCTCTAAAGAAGCTTCTAATCGTTTATTACTCTCTTCTAGAGAAGTCTAGAAAGTATATTATAGTAGGCTAGTAGCTTACCGACCGAGAACTCGACTTTTGCTTATATAAGCTTACTTAGAGTCCGAACTTCGCCGATATTATAGCCTATATCTTCGTTAACCTTTTTAGCCTAATTCTAAAAATAGTTCTTAAGAGAACGTTTCTTAGGAACCTTTCGCTTTAGTAGATTAATAGGCCTAGGCTCGTTTTCTTCGCTTTTAAGTATATCTATATCTTCGATATTATCTAGAAATTCTTAAATAAATAAAGGAGTCTTCGTAGTTTCTCGGCCTTAAGTCTAGCTTTCGGGTTCCTCTAATAACTCTTCTACGACTTCTAGAATTATCGGGGTTTTAATACTACGTATAATTTCTTCGAGACGTTTTCCCTTTACTTTTATAGTACGACTCTACTCTTAGAGTTTTTCTTATACCGTTTTTCGGTCTCTCTTAGAGATAGCTACGCTAGTAGAGCTTACGCTAGGTTTAGGTAATATACGACTTCTTATTTAAGTAGTAGAGGAGACGAGGGAAATCGGCGAACCCCCGAACTATAGTATCTAGTAATAGCTTATTACTAAGGCTAAAGACTTTGTCTTTAATTCTTTTTATCGCTAAAGAATAATTAGCTACTTGCTATTAGAATAGTTAAGCTTTATAGTAGGAATCTAGTATCCTAGATTATAAAGCGTATCCTAGTAGTAAGATATATCTCGTAGTAATAGCTAACTTTCTATAATCCTCTTAATCTATTCGGGATACGTCTACTTAATAGGACTTCTAATTCGTTCTTAGATCTGCGTAGTAATAAACTTTAGCTTTAGCGTCTTCTAGTCCTAGCTAAAGATAATCTTTTCTAGATAGCTAGTATTTATATAGCCGAAGTATAGGATGTTCTATTCGCCTTTATATATATAGCCTCTATTAATTAAGTTAAGAGTAGGACTATATTCCTCTTAAAAGTAAGACTCTTAGCCGTATATATAGTATTTTCCTTTAATAGAAGGGTCGACCTTTCTTTTCTAGAAACTAGTAGCATAGGAACCGAGGTATGCTTTAGTCTAATTAGTCGTCTAGGCTTCTAATTAGTTCTAAAGGGAAGCATAGTACGAGTTAAGCCTAAGAGGGTTAATAGGTATAGCTACGGCGGTCTTCTAATTAATTTACGCCTAAAGAGAAGCTTAATTTATTACTAGATTCTTAAAGAGTTCGGTAAGCTTAGAGACTAGTAGCGAGGGTCTTATTTCTATATTAAACTTTAGCGTAAAGGTTAGTCGCTTCTAGTTAATAACTTCTTAAATCTTTTCGAGTATCGATCCTTAACTAGTCTAGAACTTTCTAAAGCTATTATCTCTAGTCGTAATCTTATAAGCTTCTTTATAAACCTTAGTAAAAGGTTTAGAGAGCTTTCCGGTATAATCGATTCGAAGATAGTTAAAGACCTTCTTTATAATCTAGTCTAGAAGTCTAGAAAGAAAAAGCTAATACCTCGTATAGTTATTTAGCTCTTTAGTAGGAATCGCAGATTAAATTAGCTTAAATTACTTATAGTACTCGAGTATATTCGTGTCTTTTCCTTTCGCTTAAGCCCTTTTTAATAAGGTCTCGAGGCTTGCGCGTATCTAGAAAAGTATTTAAGTATTAAACTTAGCTTACTTATCTAGAATCGACTTATAGAGTATAAGGTAGTTATTATTTAAATACCCGTCTAGAGTCTTAATCTCGATTTTAATAATATAGTCGTAGTTATCTAAAAGACGTTTAATTCTAGTAGAATCCTCTTAGTTTAGACGATAGTCCTTAGTAAACTTATCTATTCTAGAAAGCTATTCTAATACGCTAGCGCCCGAAAAACTTAGATTTCTAGGTATGTTCTTTTCTAGAGGTCGAGCTAATAAAGTCCCGAGATTTTTAGCTAATCCCTTTATAATATTAGGTCTAAGATTCTTAAGCGAGTTATATAAGGCTTCGATAAGAGATTACGTAAGAGCTATAGTATATCTATCTTTAGCCGAAATCGGCTAATCGTAATTATTTCGAGAGTTTAATATATTTATAGTAGAAGTACTTATCTTAGGGGTATTATAGAGCTAAGCGTCTTCTAAAGAAAGTAATTCTAGTAAAGGAAGGTTTTATAGATTAATTTTAGTAGTATTAGAGTCGGATAAATCTAAATCTACTTTCTTTAGACGGATTAGTAAGTTTATTTACTAATCTATCTAAAGAATAGGTCGTATCTAGAGACGTTTAAATATAAAAGAGAAAGAAGCGAAGAAATAAAAGAAGATTCTTAGTCCGACTAAAGAATTAGAAGATTTTCTAGAGATATAGTTAGACTGCGAGGGCTATAAGAAAGAGTCCGGTAAAGAGAAGAGAGTCGTCGTCGTTTTATAGAGTAAAGGGAGAAAAGATTAATTTTAGAAATAATTAGAAGCCTACTAGCCTCCGAGAGTATCTAAAATCGAAGGAGGAAAGGTAGTAAGCAAGCGTTAGTTAAGTTAAAAAGAAGTAATTAGGTTCGTTTAGTATTAAGAGGTCTAATACTAGGAGTAGGAAGCCTAGAAGCAAATATAAGAGCCCTAATTGTTTTTATTAGAAGAGTATAAGAGATCGCCTCTTTTTATACTCTTCTCCCTATCTTTAAAGCTATAAGTATATTTATAAGACTTGCTATCGCGATCGATTAGAAGGTTAGAAAAGTATATAAGTTACTAGAAGGTAGTAGCACGTCTCCTAGGTTCCTCTAATAAGAGTAGGAAGCTCCCTAGTTCTTAGAAGAATACTCTACTACTCGTCGTACGTCTAGAAGTTAAAGAAGTTCGTTTAGAAGCTAATAAACGCTAGTAGGCTCGTATCGAGTATATATATAGGCTCTTATACCTATATCGTAGGATACCTTACTAGAACGCTACTTCTAGAAGCTACTACTTAGTATAGTATACCTTAGAAGTAGAAAAAAGTCGTTAGAAGCTAAAGGGTCTAGTTTCGATCCCGAGGTCTCTAATCGTATTTAGGGGATCTAGCGCTATCGCCTAGTCGTTTAGAAAGTATTAGAAGCCTTAGAGTTAGATAGAAGAAAGCCGCGCAAGTAAGATTCTTATTTTCCCTTCCTAAGATACTATATTTAGTACTTAAGAGGAGCTATATCGTCGTAGCTATAAAGTAAGGCTAGTCTAACCGGGTTTAGAAAAGCAATCTAGTAGTCTTAGATAGTAGCGATATTAAACGCTCTCTACCCTATAGTTTAAATAAGTTTAGAAAGGCGATCCGTCGATCTTAAATAGTAGCGATATTAAACGCTCTCTGCCCTACTATCTAGAATCGAGTCTCTAGAGGTAATTAGCTAAGAGTAGAGAGTAGCGAGGTTAAACGCTCTCTACCCTACGTCTCTTAGCTCTTTCTAAAAGAAAAAGCTATTAGAAAAAGTTCGTATTTATATAAAGTCGTACGATTTTCTACCTAGGTATAGCTTCTAGAATCGGATAGTAGCAAGCTATTACGCTTATTAGAGTCTTTCGTATACCTACTATAAAGCTCGAGAGAAGCCCGGCTTCTTTATAGTTTTCCGAGGTCGTCGTCGTTTAGAAAGTAGGTTCGTAATAGTTAGAAATAAATATCGTTCTTCTAGAAGATCCTTTAAAGTAAAGTAGGCGTTTATATTAGTCGGGCCCTACCTTCGGCTCTAAAAATATAAACCTAAACTTATATATACTAAAATCGGTAGCTTATTATACGTACGCTAGTTCTAGTAAGGGTAGCGGTATTATACGATATCCGTCCTTATATTATATCGTCTCTCTAATACTAAAGAGGCCTAAAAGACCTATAGACGACGCCGAGATCTTATCTTATGTCTAGAAGACGCTAATTTCTAACCTAATAGTAAGGTAAACCTCTTAATACGCTACTTCTTAATATTAGGCCTTATACGCTCGACTTTCTAATTCGTTCTAATCTTAGAGTTATAAGGTTCGAGTAGTAGATGCTTAAGATAGAGGCTAAAAGGTATAAGTATCCTATTATTATAAGTAAGAGGAGGAATCGTTATACTAGAGGTCTTTAATAATACGACGAGTAGTAGATAGAGAGGCAAATCGCTTTCTAAAAGTATTTAATCGTAGAAGAAAAGTCGTAAAAAGTATAGATAAAGTAGTAAGGTATCTAATCTCCTCGAGTTACTTAAAGGCTCGTCGTTAATATCTTCTTTCCTTCCTATCTATTCGATATCCTTTTTCTCTCTTTATTCTATATTCTAAATACTCTTAGCTTTTTAGAACCCCTATTAGAACCGTAGTAGGCTACTAGTTAATACTAGGCTAGAGAGTTCGTCGCTCTTTATAGTAGCGTAGTTTAGTAGTAGAGTCTTAGAGATATATCGAAACTAGTTAGGTCCTTATAGCTTAGATTAAGTAGAATTTAGTCGTAGCTAGAAAAGATATCTACTAGCGACGCAATTACGCATCCTATAAATGCTTCTAAAAATCTATCCGTATCTAGTAGCAAATTAGTATTACGGATAGTAACCTCGTTAATCCGTTACGTAGCGTTAATAAGTCGGAATTTCTACTTCTTTCCGGGCTCTATCTTCTTTCTAACTAAGAAGTATAGATTACGGTACGATCTATAATATCTTTCTAGCGTACTAGTATTTTCCCGCTCTCGAATTATCTATTTAACTTTCTATATTAACGAGGGCGGAAGATAAAACGGTCTCGCTTACTATAGCTTATATAGAATAGTAAGGATCTTCTATAGTAAGAAGACTTCTAGTAGGATTCCTCTAACGTAGAACTAGCTATTAGTAAAGACCTTCTCTCGATTAAAAGCTATCTCTAGTATAAGCTCCCTTTCTTTAAATAGTAGCTCGATTCCGGTATCGATCTAACCTAGAATTTCCGGAGTTAATCGAGATCCTCGAGGTATATTCGAGAACTTTTTAATTAGATATTTTTAGTTAAACGATCCCGTCCCTAGAGGTATAGATGCTTCTTATACGAGCGCCTTATCTCTCTAGCTAGGATCCTCTCTAGGTATAGATCCGTCTATTATCGTAATATCTATATCTACTAGCCTAATCTTATTAGCTACTCTCTTATATAGAGTAAATGCTCTAATCTCTAGCGGTAGTTCTAAGAACTTCTAGATTCGTTCCGGTATAATTAGAGGGGGATCCGTACGCCTCTAGTCCTACTTTCTATATTCCTCTTCGATTATTTAATTATTCCGTACTATAAACAAATATGCTAGATTTTCCTACTATTCTAGGTCGTTTTCGATAGTTTCTACTAAGGGTATATTTAGTTTTATAATAGCTATCCCTAAGATTACCTACCTAGGCACCTAGAAGTATTTAGGAATCTCTTAATTATTAGGATCTAGAGTTAGGCTACTAATCCCGGCCTGCCCCGTAGGCTGCTCTAGCTAATTTCTATGCTCTAAGAAGGTAAGGTTGCCTAAGCGATTACGTAATCGGTTAAATAAACTAATTAGTTTATTCGGCTCGGCTCGAGGCTCCGGGCTCTTAATTTCTCGTTTACTTATATTTATATATGCATTCTAGGTCTGCCTAATAGCCGCCTAAGCTATTCCTATAGGTGTCCTAGTTAGCTCCTTAGCTTACTTAGCTAGCTCTCTAGCTTACCCTTTCGCTAGCTTAGCTATTCCTATAGGTATCCTAGTAGTATTCTAGCTAGTTCCTCTAGCTTCGTCTATAGCTAGCGCGCCTAATCCTAAGCGTTCTTCCTAGTCTATCTAATACTCCCTTAAGGCTATTAGTATCTTCCCGACCTTATTCTAACCCTATTCGTCTCTAGATCTAGTAGGTACTTCCTCTAGCGAGAGCCTAATACTACGTACGTAGTTGCTTTAGTCGGCGTATATAAGTTCTCGGAGGTATATCTCTAGAAGTCGTAGTATTAAGTCTAGATTCTGCGTATACTTAAACTACTAAGCCTAATACTACGGGTTCTAGAGCTTAACTAATAGTTCCGAAGCTAGGAGTAGCTATAAGGCAAACCGGCGTTATAAGCCTAGATTTTCTCTTATTTTATCGGAGCGGTCCTAGCTTAAAGGGTCTATATAGTAGAATAGAAAGAGCTCGTACTATATAAGGTTTTTAAATACGAGGTCTTCTAGTATTAGATCTCTAAAAAATAAGATATAGTATAGGTAGAGAAAGTTATACTCCGGTAAGTCTTTAGAGAAGAAAAGAGAACTATTTAGTAGGTTTTCTTACGTAGAATCTCTAAACCGATCTAGATCGGTTTAGCGTACCTCGCTAATAAGTTATAAAAATATAGTCGCGTCTAGAGTAGGGAACACTCCTACGATCGTTATACTTTTAGTATTATTTCGCTAATAGTAGGCTATAGGCTTAGATGCGCTTAGAGACTAGCCCGGATAGTATCCCTTAGCGCGCGCTCTTTTTTTAAGCGTTAGTAAACGTCTTCTAACGTTAGGTATCTAGTATTTCCTTAGGTACTATAGAAGAATACTTAGTTGCCCTTCTTATTAGCTAGGGATCTCTTTTATAAACTATTATCGCAATTTTAAACTACTAGGCGGACCTAACGTATCTAGGGTCTTCCTAGAAGTAGTAGTATATCCGGGATAGAGGTAATAAAAACTAGAGTCCTAACTACTATACCGTAAACTTTAACGCGAATATCTTTATAGATTCTAGAAAAGGCTACTAGTCTTAAAATACTACGTATCCTCGTAAAGCTCCTATATTCGATAGGTAAGTATATAGCTTAAGCGCTAGCGATACTTATAATAATATATTCTACTCCTTCGTCGATTAAGGCCTTATACTTAACCCGGTAGTTACCGAATCTTCTAACGATAGTAACTCTAGGAACTAGTATATATAGAATATAGAAATCTAGATTAATACTACTAGGATCCTAGTAGAGCTCGCTTGCGGCTATTATAGCTTTCCTAACTAAGTTTAAGTCCTAATTAGCTCTTCTAAGAGCGCCTATATAGAAAAGACCTCCCTATAGTAGTAGTTAGTCCTTATTATCGTTATCGCTATCTTACTTATAGGATCCTATATTACTCTCTATATCTTCCTTAGTATCTTCTTTATTAGAATAGTCTTGCGCTACCGCTTCTAGCCTAGTACTAATTTCTTCGAAATTTACTATAGCTATAGTAGTCGGTTTAATAGTTCGCTTAAATATATAGTATCGCGAAAGAGTAAGGTAGTAAGTAGGAGTTATTAATTTTCGGCTATAAATAAAACGGTTTAGTGCTCCTTTCTAACTAAAAAGCTATAGCTTACTAATTTCGATTAGTAGAGTTAGATTAAGAATCTTCTTAGTCTAGAACGCTTCCTATTCCTCCTTAGTAGTAGCCTACTTTAAATAATTATTTAGTCGTAGACTTTTCGTAGGACTACGCGTCCCTTTAGCCTTTATATATAGTAGCGCTACCGGTCCTAGCGCTTCGTTCTCTATAGTTACGTTCGTTGCCCGAGTACGACCTTAAGTTTAACTCTCTATAGGTTATACTACTTAGCTTCCTACTATATTATCGATAATATTCTACTTGAATCTCGTAATAGATTAGTAGGTATAGGTAGTATCTACTTACTTCTTAGCTTTCTACTTTATAACTTTTATAACTTTAGCTTATAGGCAGGAAGGGTTCTTTAGCGCTTTACTCTTTCGCGAGAAGAACGTAACTAACTAGAAGGTAGTATATGCCCTAGTAAGTCCTTCTTCTTCCTCTACGTTTATACTAATATTAAAACTTCCTACTTTAATACTAACGAAGGTTATATTATACGCTCTAACCTCTAGTATCGCCTTAAACCTCTATAAGCTCGGCTATATACTTATATTAATAGGCCTAAAGCGCTTCTTAAGGGCTAGAATAATAGCCCCGAGTTTCGTAGAGCGCTTATTCTATACGTATCGGATAATTTTAGAGCGACTCTTACCTACCTCGCTATAGTAGATCCTCTAGTCTTTATCCTAGTAGAGGAACTTATTAGCTTCTAGCTACTTAAAGTCCTAGTAACTAGACGAGATATAGCTACGCTAATCGTATATCTAGTAATTTTCGCCTATTTTAATATCGATAGATTATAGCGGCATACGCGGCGATTATAGCCTTCTCCTCGAGTTCTTACTCGTGCTTTAGATTCTTTAGCGGGCTATATTTAGCTTCCTATTTCTTGCTAAATATTATTACTAAGGCTACTATCTACTTTATAATCTTATCGATATCTAACTTACTAGTCTTCGATATTATAGAAGTAGGTTCTAACCTTAGGCCTAATCCTTTTATAGCTTTAGTAAGGGTTTCTGCGGGCTTAGCTAATCCTTCTTTAAAGACGTTAATATAACTCTTCTCGCGACGAAGAACTTCTTTAGTAACTCGTAGAATATTCTTAAAGTCGTAGAAGGTATCGGGCCTATCTTTATTAAGACGAGCTCGCTTCTAGATCTAGCGTCGTAGGTTCTCGAGGAATAGTTTTAATAAATACTAGGTTCTAGTAATATAATTAAGCTATATTTCCTTAATCTAGTTAGATAAGATCTCGAACAACCTTACGTAGTTATTTAGCTCCTTATTGCCTTTATAGTACTATTCTAATAACTTAGCAAGGTACGACCTATCTTAAAGAAGCCTATAACTATCGAAGTTATAGAATTCCTTATATAAGCTTATATAGAATAGCGCCTAGTTCCTAGTATAGAAGCCTAGGAGACGACGAACCGATTCTTTATAATTAAGGTAGATATAGTCTAATAATCGGTCTAATCGCTCTTAGTCGGTTACTCTAGTTTCTCTAGTTAAACTATAGCTACGATATATAGTATTAAAGCGATTAAGGAATTCGGTTATATCCTTACCTTAGAACTACTTAACCTTATCTATACCTAGAACTAGTATATTTAAACGGATTGTTCTAAGGATTTAGTTTAGCTAGTTTAGGCTAATTCTAGCGTTATTCGCTTCGGCTAGCAAACTTAGTTATATATTTAAGTAGGTTAGGTTAATAGGCACTTATAGCCTAAAGGTTCTACCCTTTCCTTTAATACGAGTAGAAAAGGGTTTACGAACTAGTTTATAACTAGTATTATAGTTATAGATATATATAGAGCGTCGAGATACGTATACTAGTCGGAACTTAGTTTATATTTCTAGTTCGAGCTTCTTAGCGATAGCCGTAGTATACTTATTTTTAACTCCGAATAGTACTACTTTATTACGTAAGCTAAAGACTAGTCCTAGAATTAAGGAGGGAGTTAGGCCTACTTCTTCGAGGAAATCCTAGAACGATAATAACGCTATATAGTCGCTAGTGCCGCCTTCTAGTATTTAGATAAAACTAGCTAAAGTTCGAACTACTTAAGTAGTACGGTTAATAGGGTTCGGTATAGTAGCTAGCTATAAGGGTCTAGCTACTAGTTCTTTAGTAGATTCGAACTAAGTTTCCTATTAGCGGATAGCTTCGTTCTAACTATCCGGTTTTGCCTCGGAGTTACTAGAATCGTTAGTATTCTTACTATCCTCTTTAGGGTCGTTAGTTTCCGCTAAAATAGAGAAAGTAGAGATAGAGGAGTAGATTAGGGAGTAATCGGGGTTATTATTAGCGTAAATAACTTCTAGTCTTTCTAGACTATCGATGCCTATTCTATAGAAGGCCCCGAAGGTTCTTTTATTATTTAGTATAGCAGATATTATTCGGCTAATATTTAGACTTAGTAATTAAACTAGTTAGTTTAATTAAAAGTTAGATATTTTATTATTATTTCGTGTTCTAGTTATTAACTACTTATAAATTAGTATAAAAGGAATAAAGGAAGAATAGTAATAAATATAGGAGATTCGTATTATTATTAAGCGTTATTTACGGAGTCGCATCCTCTAGATATTCGTAGTAAGGAAGGTTAGTCTTATATATCTTTAGAGTAAGTAACGAGCCTATATTCGAATAGCTTCTCCTCTTTTAGCGAGTAGGTTTCCTTCTAATCTAGAGTAATAGGGACGATATAAGGGCACTCTAGGCTTATATCGTAGTCTTTTATCTTATTCTAATAGCGCGCTATTTCTTAGGTAGCTAATCCTAGACCTTTCGAGCGAACTAATATAAGAGAGCGAGGATCTCCCTTTTCTTAGCTCTATTAATAGGAGCTTAGTATTAGCTTCGCTAGTTCGAGGTAGTTAATACTATAGTAACGAGGGCAAATAGCAATTTGCCGTATAGGGCTATTACTAGCATTTCTAGAAAGAGAGGGCTAATATAGGACTTCTACGCGGTTAGTTCGTTCCTCTTATCTCCTATAGCTCGTATTATTATCGTTTTTAGCCTAAAAGCCTAGGTAATCCCTCTATATAAGTATAGTAACCCTAAGCGATTCCTTAACGGCCGGGATTAGTCTAATGCCGTAGTACTATTCCTTTCTATACTAATATATAGTTATATAACTAGTGCGTTCTAAGTCGTAATAGATTAAGAGTTCTTAGACTTTTTAGGGTTCTAGTAGCTCCTTATATAGAAGGTATACTTGCCTTCGAGTTTACTAGCGCTTGCTATAGCCTATATAGCATTGCGCCTATATAATAGCTTATTGTCTTAGTAGCTTAATTTCTTTATCTACTACGGTTCGCGCCTTAAGCTACGAATAATATCTTCTTCTTATTATCGATAATCTTATTTATAGAAGTTATTATATAGCCCTACCTTCGGCTCTATTTTAATAAGCGAATAATATACTACTCCGAGGTGCTATCTACGCGTAGCTAGAACTAAATCGCTCTAGAATCGATAGGTATAACCGTGCCTATAGCGTTAGTAACCTATTAAATACCTATACCCGGTTATATAGTTACTAGCTAGACCGCTACTCGTATACGCGTGCTAGCTCTTTAAGAAACGGAACTATAGCAATTAAAATAAGTATAAAAACGTATCGTAGAGGTATAATAATCTACGAAGAGCTACTAGATAACGAGTTTTTATAGGCCCCTGCCCTACTAAGTAGTATAGGTTCTGCTTATTAATAGCGACTCTAGAGATACGGTCTAGTCGCTAATTTCCTTTCCGATAGCCGCTCGCTACTACCGACCTAGTAAAATCGTATACTATAGCGACAACTAGGAGCTATAACTTAATAGTAATATAGGCCTTAGTTCTTTATTTTTACGTACGGACGTCGCTCGCTTGCTTTAATCTCGCCTAAACCTTCTTATCTCGACTATTACTCTAGATAATAATAAGACTAGTAATGCGCTTAGTTTAGTATTAAGGAAACCTAGTAGCTACGACGTAACCGACCTACGCGACTACCTAGGATATATTTTTAAGACTTAGGTCGATCTAATAGGCGACGAACCGAGTACTAATATTAGGCTACTATATATACTAAGAGTAGTAAAAGAAGAACTAAGAAATGCTAAGACGGTTTTTCTTCGAGGATTTAGCGTTTAGATTAGAGATGCGCTCTTCCTATACTCTATACTTTTCTATAGTAATAGACCGAGCTTAAGAGTCCGTCGTATCGTTCTACCTATACTAATAAAAGTCGAGAAAGGCTAGCTACTTATCGATAATAAGGATCGGCTAAAAGAAGTTAGAGCTATATACGCCTCTTACGAACCTCTAGCGTTTTTCTTTACTAAGCGCGAACTCGACTATACCGTCTATAGTTAGATTCTTCTATAGGAGTACCGTATCTACTATATTAATATTATGTCTAATACTATTATTAGAGTTCGAGACTAGTTAGAAAAGTAGGTATAAATAGAGGCTCGACGCCTACTATACTTATCCTATAATAAGTTCCTTTAAACTTACTAGGACTAGACCGAGGTAGCTAAAAAGAAGCTTAAGACGACCTAGGCTTAGGTCTAAGCCGCTAAGAAAAAAGCCTTTAGGAAGGATAGCTTCTTCGTTATTAAAAAGTATATTATATAGGGAGACGCTACTATATTATTTAAGTAGGAATTATAGAACCGGTCTAAAGAAGATATAGGCGTTCCGCGCGAGTTCGATTAGCGTAGAGATAAAGTATAGTAAATAAACTAGTTAGTTTATTCGGTTCCGTATATAGGCCTAACTTTAGGAAAATAACGAATAAAACTTATAAAAGTTAAAGTAGGATTTTATAAATTCTAACTAGTTTTAACTATTTATTTGCTTTAATTAATATAGAGAGTATCTAGTTAGATACTAAGAAAGGGAGGATTAATAAGCGAAACCTATATAACTTAGTAGGGTAGGGGCCTATAAAAACTCGTTATCTAGTAGCTCTTCGTAGAATATTATACCTCTACGATACGTTTTATACCTATTTTAATTGCTATAGTTCCGTTTCTTAAAGAGCTAGTACGCGTATACGAGTAGCGGTTTAGCTAGTAACTATATAACTAGGTATAGGTATTTAATAGATTACTAACGCTATAGGCACGGTTATACCTATCGATTCTAGAGCGATTTAGTTCTAGCTACGCGTAGATAGCACCTCGGAGTAGTATATTATTCGCTTATTAGCGGTTAGCCTCGTCTTAATAAGTAGAAGCTCGCTTACTAAATAGCTCGTAAGAGATAGATTAAGAGGGATAATATAGTAATAGTAGTAGCGGTAGTAGTAGTAGCTAGAAATATAGTAGATAGAGACGTAGTAGATAGAGATATAGTAAATAACGGAACAAATAGTAGCGTAGTAGCTAGAGGAGCAGTAGGTAAAAAACGATTACTAGGTAGAAAACGAGTAGCGAAAAAGGGACTAGCTAGAAAGAGAACGGCTAGAAAAGCACTAGCTAAAATAGTAATAGTAGATAGAGGAGGTCTAGCTCGTAGAGCTAGTATACGAAAGACTTATCGCTATAAGCTAGGTAGTAAGTTATATAGTCGGCATTACTAACTTATACTCTAGCTATCGCGCTCTAAGAGATCCGTAAGTACTAGAAGTCTACGGATCTACTTATATTAAAGCTACCCTTTAGCTACCTCGTTCGCGAAGTTTACTACGATATTTCTAGAGGCTTAGCTATTTCTTAAGGAGGTTACCGTTAGTAGGCGAGCGCCCTTAGTACTTTATAGGAAGCCGCCGAGAGTGCTCTAGTCTATCTCTTCTCGAGTATATATATTCCTAGTCCTTCTATATTCGGTCGATATTAACTATATTATAGGTACTAACGTTACCGCGATTTATATAAAGCGAGTAACTATTTAGTAGAGGGATATAAAGTTTATTATTAGCCTACTCTCGTCTTAAGGAATTAATATATTTAGTAAGAGATAAATCTCTATAGTATATATAAGGAAAAGCGTTATAACTATAAAGGGTATATATAGTAAAAATTATTATAAGTAGAGAGGTTACCGTAGTTAGTATTCGTAGTCGGTATACCTATAGTTATACTAAATCGTATAATTTGCCGTATTAAATTAAATATGCCTTTAAAACCCGTCGCTTTCTATACTTTCTACTTCCTCTAGTTTCTATCTATTTATAACCTTCGATTTTCTATACTATATTCTATCGAATCTTATATTTCTATTAGGACCTATCTTTAGACCTATCGTTAGACTCGAGTCGGACCTATCTAATACCTATATTCGTTAGATAGGTCCGGAACTAGGTAGGAACTAGCTAGGACCCGACCTAACTATTATAGTTCTATATATTTAGGTCCTAAACCCGACCCGGACTCGTCCTAACCTATTCTAACCTCTAATTCTAGTAAAAAAAGATTTATTCCGCCTTATAAGCTATATAGATAAAGCTCGAGAAGTATTATACTACTATCTAGAAGCGATTCGGCGATATATATAGTATTGCGATTCTTCTTAATCTAGTAATAAAACGGGCGTTCTAGGACCGCGAGGCGTTCTTTAGCGAGGGGCTTAATTTCTCCTTTAAGAATTACTACTAGTTAAAATTCCGGGTCGAATATACGTAATATAAGCCTCTCGTAGCTACGTCCTAGTCTAGGCTAAAAAAGGCCTTATACCGCTCCGTAATATTATTCGTAATAGGTCTCTATAGTAGATTAGATAGTAATAACTCCGACTTTAATTAAAGAGTATCTAGATAGCCGTAGTAGACTATATAGCTATTAGCTAATTCGGACGAGGTATCTCGTTATTATTACGCTAGATTTAAGGACTCGGCTACCTATTCTATAGAGTATTTGCTCCGGTTATAGAAGATAATCGTATTAGAATATCTAGGTTACGCGCTAATAGCTCGGGATATCCTCTCTATTCTAGTAGCTAGAACTAGTTATAAGCGCGACTTTAGTATAGCGCGTTATTAGAGCTAATATAATCGGTTCTACGATCTCTCGACGTTTAGTAATATTATATACTATTGTTCCTAAGAGCGTAACGCGTAGTAATAGGCTCGGGATTCGCTTATAGAGAAGGTGCCGCTAATATTAACTACGTTCGAGCCTTCGAATAATATAGTTAGTTAGTAGTAGAAGTAGCTAGAGGCGGATTAGGAGGCGTTAGTAAGTACTAAATAGAGCAACTTCGACTCGATTAGTAATAATAAGAAGGATATAGTACTAATATATCTTCGCTATAGTACTTAGTAAAGGAAGTATTTGCTTTTACGTTATACTCGTAGAGTAGAATAGACTTCGTAGTCGATATTATATATAGTATTTAATTCCGTATCTCGTAGTTAGTAAGTATAGTCGGTAGCTTTATTTTTTTCTATAACTATAGTCGCTACTTGCCTACGAAGTCCTATTATACGCCTCTACGCGGCCGTAGGTAGAAACAGATACTCTCGAGCATACTAGTAAAGTATAAGGGCATATAAGACAATCCTACTTCGCTACTACTAGCCGTATACTCGATAAGATAAGAACTACCCTACGATAACCTTAAGACTACCTAACGAACTAAGGCAGAACCCTACTATAGAAGAGGTAGAAAAGAGAGGATAGAATAGAGATAAATAGGATAGGAGTAGAGAGAGGAGGCAGCTACTAAGGTAAGAGATTAGCTATTTATCTACTAAAAAGAGCTATAGAAGGAAGAGAGAAAGGTAGACCCTTCCTACCTAGAATATATATTCCTAGAGACGACTCTTTAGGTCCGAGACGAATAGAAATAGTAGCCTTCTATACTAACTCGATATACTATACTAGCTATACCTACTACTAGAACTAATTTTAGATATTAAAATTCTATATATAGGGCTTAGCGCTTAGCGCTAAGGCGCACCAAGCGAAATTCTAGTTCCCTTAAGCATCGGCCTATAATGTCCGTTTTTAGCGCGAATAAGACACTCCTAAGACCGAGAGTTTTTTAGCCTAGGAGGCTTTTCTCTCTTATACGACTAGTTAGGCATTAGGCCTACCCGTGCTATATAGTCTTCGACTCCTATAGTACGTTAATAGAACAAATAAACAAATAAATAAATATATAGTCGCTACTTTAACTAGCGCTTCTAATATACTACTATACTTAGTTCTATATATACGTATATTTAGTATTAGAGCAATCCTATTATCTCTACGGCGACCTAGTTTTATTCCGCGTTATTAGACCTATCTTTTTAAACTTAGGTCTCTATAAAGACCTATATAGAAACCGGTAGTATTTAGACCCTACCTATCGATTTCGTATTAAGTTAGGTACTCTATCGATTTAGGTCTTAAATCGGTTCCCTTAGGAACTAATCTAGACTCGAAACCGATCTAAAGTCGAGGACCTATTTTAACCTCTAAGTAAAAGACGCTATAAAGAGGTTAAAGCGGAATTATAAGGAGTTAATAAAGCGCTAGTAGTAAGTAAGCGAGTCGTAGGCTAAGTATTATAACTAGAAGTACTACCTAAAGGAATATAAGATCGATAATATAGTCCTTCTATTTATAAAGAACCTAAGATTAAGAGTACTATTAAAGACGCTAATAGATAAATTTGCTAGACTATTTAAAGTAATCGACGTAGTTAGGAAGTAGGCGTACCGCCTAGCTCTTCTAATAGGATTACGTATCTATAATATCTTCTACGTATCCCTCTTAGAACTCTAGTATAGTAGTAAATCGTAGGAAACTAGCTTACCTCTCGTAGATAATAAAAGTAAGTAGATAGTCGAGAAAGTACTAGAAACTCGAGTTAAGAAGAGTAAGAGGAAGTACCTAGTTTAGTAGAAAGGCTAGCTAGAAGAATATAATATATAGGAACTAATCGAGTATATCGAGGAATATAAAGCGCTCGAGGAATTTAAGGCGTAAGAGTAGAATAAAAGGAGCTTACGTAAGCCGTAAAGTCGACTATCGCGGCTACTACGCTACTAATTAACCGTCGCGACTACCGCGCTACTAATTAACTATTATAGCTACTATATTTTATAACGAGCGCGCGATAAGCGCCGAGGCCGTAGGTAAAATATTACGTTACTATAAGAAGGTCGCGGAAATTACTAAGAGAAATAAAGGATATAAAGTAGAGAGAAATTATTTATTTATAGCGCTCGTAGGCGTAGCGTAAGTAGGCTATAGCGCCGGCGTAGAATAGAAGTATAAAGTAAGGTAGTAGACTATATAAGTAGTATAAAAGAAGCGCGAGAAGAAAGTAGAAGGAGAGCGCGCGATACGCTAGCTTACTCTTCTATACTATTACTAACCTCGATACTATCCTCCTTTATACTCTTACTAGCCTTATTCTTATCCTCCTTCTTATTCTTCTCCTTCTTCTTTTTCTTTACTATAAAGGCCTTATTATTAAAGACCTTCTTTATTTAGCTACTAAAGTAGTCGGCGTAAGTAGTTATTTATTTATTTATTTATTTATTTATTTATTCTATTTATATACTTTAGAAGTCGAAGACTATATAGTACGAGTAGGCTTACTAGTAAGCCTAACTACTTTATTTACGAGAGAAAAGCCTCCTAGGCTAAAAAACTCTCTTCTTATTTACCTTTACTTATTTGCCCTTATTTGCGTTAAAATATATATTATAGGCTAATGCCTAAGATTTCCTAGAATTTCTATAGTAGTATACGCTAAGCTTTGCTAAGGCTTGGCGCGCCAAGCCTTATATATATAGAAATAAATTTAGAATCTAGAAAGGTTAGTAGTATTATAGTCTAAGTCGTATAGGTAGGTAGGTAGAGTTATATAGGCCTTTATATTATAACCCTAAACTATATATACTCGGGTAGCTTATATTAGTATAGATAGAGTAGGTCGTAAGGCAGGTAGGTAATAGAATGCCCTACGTAGCTAGTCCTCGGACACTATCTCGTCCGGCGTACCTATTTCTAGTAAGTGCACGTTAGAAGCTATTATAACTACTTCTCTACTATCTCCTCTATATATACGACTTCGTAAAGGAAGAAGGTTATAGCTACACGTCGTCGTTATATTACTATCTATATTAGTCCTTTTTTTTTTTTTTATATTCGAACTATAGGCTATAAGTACACCCGCCTTACTAATTAAACTCCGACTTCCGAAACTACTAAAATAAGCCCCGAATTTAAGTTCCCGTAGTAGTAGCATGTCTTAATTCTCGTATTAGAATAAGTAGCTAGTTAACGTATATTAGCCGGCTAATATACTCTACCTCTATTATAAACCTAAACCTACGATATTAGTTAAATTCTAGTCTAGTAGAAGTAAAGGTACTTGTAGGAAACACTTATCGTTTATAGTCTAACTTATCTCCCTCGTATCGTCTACTACTATTAACTTTGCTAAGCCGGGGCCCTAGGCCTTAGCTTCCTCCTATACCTCGTTCTATACCTAACCGTAGATCTCCGATTAGTCGTTAATATCCGCGTCTTCGTAAAACTAAGCTATAGGCCGCTTCGAATAGTTAGCTTAGTATAGTACGTAACTATTATTTCCGAAAAACATTTATTCTAGTTCTAATACTAAGGGCTAGATACGAGTATACTCCGCAAGCACGCGGTCGTAGTAGTCGGAGGCCTTAGAAAAGAAGTCTTCCTTAGAGTAAGTTATCTACTTATAGGCGTCCTTAATAACGGCCGGGTTATCCTATCGTAGCTAGCCTATAAGTACGGCCGATAGAGAACTCTATAAAGTAAAATAGGTAGAGGCTAGAAACCGGAAGGGCATAATACTATACTTGTTCGGATAACTAGATAGCGTACTAACTCCTAGAAGGAGGTTATAGTATACGTTATATAGTTTAGTATAGGTTCCTAAAGCTTTACCTATTTCTAGGCTATTATTCTTAATATTAACCCGAGTAAACTAAGGAAGTATAGTTCGGCGAGTCTTCTCGGAGGCCTTCGTACTATATAGTAGATATAGCGACGAGATACGTACTTAGAAAGCGTTATAGACCTATAGTTTTATCCTATAACCGATTAGGGTATAGTCTTCTTCTATTAGTTAGTTAGGGCCGATAGCCTCGATAAATAGGCCCTTATTATCCTTTAGAACCCCTCGCTTCTCTATACGCTCGAACTAAGCCCGGAAAACATCTCTCTTATATAGGCCTCTTACTAATATAGTAGTATTAGCCTCGTTCTTATTAGTAAGGGATACGCTTTCTTAGATAAGGTTAATACTAGTACCTTAGTATAGCTTATTAAGAGCGATGTCGATATAGTAGAACTTGCTCGTACTATTCGCTTCTCTATATCTTATAGCCTTATATAAGAACTTCGCGTAGTATAAGTAGAAATATAGGTGCGTCGTATAGTCCGGTCGGATTGCTATATAATATAGCTAGTATATAGGGTCCTAGCGGAAAATCTACTAGGTTAAGCTATAGTATATATTCCGTAACCAACCGAGATTCTTACGCCTATTAGCCTCTTAAAGGTACTAGTCGTAGATATTAAACTCTCGCTTAATAGCTTCCTCGACTAGCCGAAGCTAATTAAAAAGGGTAATTACGGTCGTACTAAAGTCCTTAAAATCTTAAAGCACCTTCTTATTTAGCCTCGTTTCTAGAGCTACTAAGGCGTTAGTATTCGTAATATATTCTAGTAGCGGATCCTAGCTTAAGGTAGGTCTATATCTAAAGATACCTAAGGCGTCTACTATAATAGGAGGGCGACGCTTGCCCTAAAACTACGTAGAGTTTATTCTCTTAATCTCGTTAATATTACTATATAGGTATACCGCGAAACGACCTCCGAGCTAGTTATCCGTAATATTCGTATAAAGACTATATATTCTACTACTCGCGCGTCGAGAATAGTTCCTATATAGTAGCCTACGGCTATTAGGCATATCCTATCGTGCTCGCTTATAGTACTATTTAATTAGTACGACGGTCTCGGATAGCTATACTACCGTAGTACTCTTAATTATATTAACTATACTAATAAGCTTAGTATCCTCCGTAGAGTAATCCTTATATACTCGGGGAACTTACTTCTATAGTCTCGGGGTATTGCCGGTCGAGATTCTAGAGTATAAGGAACCTAATAGAACTAATTACTAAGAGGCTATAGAGGTAGCTCGGCTACGTATAGTTAACTCCTAACTCTAACTACTCTACCTACGACTTAAGGGCTCTAATCTACGACGATCCTATAGTCCTTAAGTGTGCGGCCCTATAAGTATACCTAATAGGGGACGATTCCTAGTTAGGGCCCCGGGCCCTAGCTTCTATAACCTAGTCGAGGCCCCGGGCCCTAACTATATACTTTATAGTACCTACTTATAGGACTAAGTAACTAGACGACTAGTCTATTACTACTATAAGTTAATACTTATAGAACGAGGAGCGGGCGCTAATAGGGTTAGTCTAGTAGTAATATCTCTTTATAGAGGACTAATAAAGTTCGGAGTAAGTTATAGGCCTCGATCTCGTAGGGCCTATTATACGGCAGCGCTATTAATATTAATACGGTTTACTTCTTTCCTAGCTTTACGAATCTTATCGAAATTACTTTAAGTAGCCTCGGCTAAGGTAGATCTATTAGCTATTAGGTAGAGTAACCTCTAGATAATAGCCTTATAGAGAACTAGGGCAGCCTTATCCTACTTCGGGTTCTTACCTATAAAGGTAGATATCTACTTTGCTATTCCTAAGTACTAAATCGCATTTATAAGTAGAGGATATTTAGCTCGTTCTAGCTTCTAGAGACTAGTAACTATCTTACGATATTCTTCTTTCTAATCTTACTAACTCTCTCTAGCCTTATAGGCCTTAAAGTATTTAAAGAAGTGCGAGGCTACTCCTTTAGTTATACTCTTAAAGTCGTTAGGGCAGAGCGTACTACTAAACTCGAAGGCTAGGTCGTTCTAATAGGATAGGCACTTGTCGATATAGTAGATATATTTACTAATAACGTTACGCCGCTTATTATCGTCTTTAATTAGGTTAATATTCGCGACTAGGTCGCGAATATTAGCGGCCCTAGTCTTATAGCTCTACGCTTGCGGGGACAAGTTCGTATTCGCGAAGATCTTAATAGCGAGAGATATAGTTTAGATATTAAAAAAGAGAGGAAGGGTAGAGAGAGGAAGGTAGGTTAGTAAAGAAAGAAGAGAAGGTTTCCGAGAAAAGAAGGGCTGCTTTTATAGTAAAGGTACAGCCGCCGCTAAGACTAGTAAATAGCAAACTAAGTAAATATTAGGTTTGCTAACTATAATTATAAGTACGCTTAACCTCTATATATATTAAGGCTAAGGCATGCGCGTAACCGGTTCGTAACTAATTATTTTCGTTATATACTAAATTATAAGCGCTTTAGGCTTATGCGGTTCTATATACTAGTTAAGGGTATTCTATCTAGTTCTTCGAGCTCGTAATATAACGCCTTAGGCGTATACGTAGCTACCTAGTATAGTCCGCGCTACTAGTATACGAGTTTATCCGATCGCGAATATTCGAGTTAAGTATAATAGATTATTACTATATCCCCTACGCGAAAGTCTTACTAGTCGACGTTCTAGACTATATTAAAGTACTTCTTTACCTACTTATAGAACTACTTGTTCCTATTCTTTACTTCTTCTATTATTTCCTATATATTCTCGAGCGCGAGTAACTATATATATAGGAGATCTTCTCGAGTCTAAACCGATCCCTAATTTACTACCCTATACGTTCGTATATCTAGTTTAATTAGTAGTACTACTTCTCTTCCGATTATAAGGGCAGCCGGTATCTAGCTAGTAGAAGATACTACGGTCGTTCGATCGGTCTATAATACTAATAGAACGTATAGAATCTAAGGTTTAGAACCTCCTTCTAAGTACTTAGATAAGGCGGCTAGTATTAGTTTATAACCTACCTCGACTAAGCTATTAGATTCTAGATAATACGAAGATACCCGTAGTCGTCTAACTATATAGCTCTCGAGAAGATTAGTAATACCCTTAAGGTTAGCCTTAGTATTATCTATAATAACCTCCTATAGAGCGCCCTATTAGTAGAAGATATCCTTATAGATAAATTTAGTAATCTATAGCGAGGTAATTTCTTTCGCGGTCTTATATACGACCTTAGCCTCGATCTACCGAGAGAGTCCTTCTCTAGCTACGATTAAGGATCCTCTCTTATCTATATATATAGGATCTAGGTACTACTTCTCGCTTACGCTTTAAACCTAGACTTCCCGTATAGGAGCAGGCCGCCGTACTCTATTCCGGAAGCTATATTAAGGACACTTCCTATAGTATATCGCATATTCTAAGTATATTCTATCCTACTAGTATAGGCGGGATAGTATTTAGTATATACCTTCTATACTACGATGCCTATTTCGCTTATATATTAACTAAAGGACCTCTATACGAGCGTAGTTCTAATCTACTACTCTTTATAATAGTGCATCTATATATCTCTAGCGATATAGCTTCCGATCTACGACTACGAACTTCCGGCTAAGTTTAAGGTACCTCCTATATTCTAATAGAGTTATCTCTTTTATACGCTTTCTACGAAGAAGTACGAAGGCAATAGACTTAGTCGTATGCTTATAGTCGTCTAGAGTACCTACTAGTTTATCTAGGAAGATAGAGTCTAGAGATTTAAGAGAGTCGGGGCCCTAGGCCCTAGCTTAGCGAACTCGCTTTATAAACGTATTAAAGAAGGCGCGGTCGATTATATTATTATCCTCGCGATCTAGAACCGTATTAGCCGTCTACCCTAGTTTCTTACGTTTAGGAGGGGTCTGCGGTCGCCTTAATAGCGCGTCTAGCCCTTAATATTTCGTTCTAGGTACGTATCGGACCTCGAAGTTAAATAGTCGAATCTAGGCGATCTATCTAGTTACGGTCGCATTAGGAAGGTTAGTTAAGGCCTTACTAAGCTAATAAACTAATATATTAGCATCGATCTCGAGTACGAAGTATACTTCGAAGAGCTATAGTTTAAACTTCTTTAGTACTCGGAGTATAGCAAGATATTCTCGCTTTCTAGCGTCGTACTTCCTCTACTATTTATCCTATATTCTACTCTCGTACCTAGACGAATATCTCTTATCGTCGACTATTTATATAAGTATAGCTCCCTATCCTTTAATACTAGTATCTACCGCGACGTAGATAACTCCTATCCTAGAGCTATATCGTATAGTAACTAATATAGGGGCGGTAATTAGTAACTATACGTAGTGCTTCTTAGCTCTCTTATAGATAATCGTCTATTTAAAAATAGTATCCTTACGTAGGAGCTAATATAGAGGTTTAGCGATAATAGCGAAACGAGGAATCTAGATCTAGAAGTATACGACGATCCTAACGAAAATACGTACCTCCTTCTAGTTAATTAGCTATAGCTACCTTAGGAGCTTAGCTATACGAACCGCGTTAGGGTATCTACTATCTTAATCTATTACGTACCCTATAACCTTAATCTTAGTTTAGAGGATCTATAACTTCTTAATAGTAACCGTTATCCTAGCTCGCTCGATGTCCGCGAGAACTTAATCTAAGTCTTAAATATATTCGATAATATACCGCCTTATCTCTAGCTCGATCTCTTCGTTTCTATACGTAGTATATAGTCCCTTTACCCCGAAATTATCGATAAAGGGACTAGCTCTATAGGAGAGGTAATCGTATAGGACTATATTTACGATCCTCGCGAACTAAGATACTAAGTTCGTCGCTCCTTATAGTAACGTAGTTATTCTTAAAAGACCGAATAGAGGGCTATCGAAACTAGTTAGGTCTCTGCTCTTCTTAGCTAGAGAAACCTAATCGTATCCCGAGAAGAGGTCGAGAAGGCTAGCTACGACATAACCTATAAATTATTCCGAGAAGGAATCTATATCCGGAGGTAAGAAGGCATCCTTAATTATAACCCGGTTAATCTCTATAGCTGCATTAATTAATCTATACTTCCCCGTATCTCTTTTTAAAACTAAGAAGTAGGGGTTTCTATACGTAGCATAGCTATATTCTAAGGTTCTAGCTTCTATATAGATTCGTAAAATCCCTTCGACCTATACCTTCTATAATAGGCTTATATAGAATCCTAGGTGCTGCTATAGCGTATATAGTATAGTACGGATAACCTATAGTAGGGCTACTCTTAGGTAAATACGACCTAAGTATTCGAAAGACGAAGCGAGTACTTTCTTATAGTTAAATAGTATATAGATTAGTAGTTCCTTCTCCTTCGGCTAGAGCTTAATCCCGACCCTATCTAGTATTAGGGTAAGTATTTCTACTATTAGCCTACTTCCTTACTTAATATCGAATAACTTCTTAATTAAATATCGTCTATTATATAGGCTCGTCCTGGGAGGCGTTAAGGCTTCCTCTCTTAAACACTCCTCTTTCTATTTTAGTATTCCTCCTAGACCTTCTCTAGAAGTCTTATATACGCTAGTAAGTATAAGTAGTACTTTATTAGCCTTTCTCTTATAGAGGGTATATACTCGGATAATAGTAGGAGACCGAGGTAGCTCCTTCTATCTCTTTCGTATTATTATAGAAGCTAATAGTATCGTCTAGATTAGGATCGTTTCCGGATCCTTAAATTCCTCTTCGGCTAAGTAGGAACCTCTATTAGCTTAAGTATCTAGTTCTATATCCTAATATAAGCTAAGGCCCCGGGCCCCGACCTCCTTTTTACTAAAATCCGATAGTATTATAGCTACTTACTTTCTAGCGGTTATCGTTATAGCTACGAAACCGCGTACTAGTTTCCTAAAGCTAGTTTCTAAAGGTAGTCCTAGACTAAAAGGCATCTCTTAGATCCTTTCGGCCTAGTAAAGGTAACCGATTTACCTTTCGTATTACTAATAGTTCCTTCCTACGTTCTATCGTCGTAGTTTCTTCCTACGAGTCTTACCTTACGTACCTAAGTTCGTTCTAGTAGTAGAGGTATAGGTGTAGCTCCTATAACTAGTCTAGAGACGAAAACTAGTACTTTAATTTCGATGCCGAAGACGCTAGTAACTAATCTCCTACTAATTCCTAAGATAGTAACCGGCCCTCCTATAGTAATTATTTTACTTTCCGAGATATTCTAGATTAAGGCAATTCCTATTTCCTATATCTAGTTCTAATCGACGATATAAGAATTTGCACCCTCGTTAACTAATACTTAAACTTCTAGGCTTAGATTCTTGCTCGTTCTAACTATATATAGAACCTAGATAAGAGGAGCTACGATAAAATCGTCTATTACTACCGATAGGTTTATACTAGATAGAGTCTCGTATAGTTCCTCGATAGTCTATACTTTAGACCGCGTAACTACGTAAGCGCGATACGTATTAATCCCTTCCTTCTAAAATAGTTCCTTAGAAAGAGCCTCTCTAGTATAGGGATCCTAGTCCTAGAAAGCTTTATAAAGGAATTTACTAACTTAATCCTTACTAATATCGTCTAATTCCCCGGCCTACTATATATTCTCTACTAGCTAGTTAATATTTATAGGCTCGGTTTAGAGTGCGTTATATAGTTTATTATCGTTAGTATAGATCCTATCCTATAGTAACTTAATCGCTAGCTTAGAACTTCTAAGGAAGATAAATTCCCCGAAGGTAATTAGAATCTTATAGTAGATTAACCTTCTAAGCAACCTAGTCTCTAGTTTCTTAGTAAGTAGTAAGTTCTCCTCGTTCTTCTTTCTCTTCGCCCTTATATAATTATCGAACTACTATCTCTCTAGAGGGTTCCTAGCCTTCCTTATTAAAGAGTTAACGGGTCTAGCGGTTAGAATATCCTTTATATCTTCGTCCGCTATATCTTTATCTATATAGCCGAATGTCTCTTAGCTCTATAATCTCGAAGGTTTAGAGCGAGGATTGTCTCGCTTATCTTCTTAAGAAGCCTAGGTTTATAATACTTAGTCGAAGATCTTCGCCCGTAGCTATCTCGTCTTTACGGCCCCCTTCTATTTCTTAATCCTATCCTTAGCTATACGAGCTAACTACTTATCCTAGCTTAGGATTACTATACTACTAACCTTATCCTTACTCTTTCTCTTAGTACTCGCGACTATAGTAGTAGCTATATTAAGGCTTCTTCTAAGCTCTTCTTCTATAATATTCTCGATCTATCCTCTACTATAGTTATAATTATCCTCCTTTTTAACGCTAGCTTATCTAGACTAGTGCATAGCCGCTCTAAAAATAGTAGGCGTAGGTACGAAACCGAAATATATACCTCTAATAACCTAAGGAGGTATAGTCGTAGTAGTATATATAGGTTTAGGCGTTAGAGGAGTTAGAATCGTAGTCGGGGCCCCGGGCCTTAACTAAATATCTTTAGGTATATACGATAGTTTCCTATATAGTATCTAATATCCTAGGTTCGAGATGCTTCTAGGCGCTATATTAGTTATATCCCTTTATATCTAGAGTACTAATAACTAATTCGCTCTTAATAGGTAAGCCGGCTATAGAACGCGACCGTATAGAGGGAATAACCTCTATACTACCGGGTATATCTAAGCTATTCGTAGTATCTAGCTATCCTACTTTAGTATACTAATTAGCTAATAGTTTCTAGTAGGAGGACTATAGTACTATCTCCTCCGTTTATTCTACTAGATATATCTACTTCTCTAGAGCTAGGCTATTATTAGATATTCCCTTACGTAGTAGTCTTAGTCTCCGCAGTTAAAACACTTATTCTATATCGTTAGGTATACTAAGATCTACGTCGCGAAGGTTCTAACTATACCTACGTATACGAGTAGTTTATTTCCTAAGCTTACGATATTTGCCTAATAGGCTTACTACGTTCCTATTCCTATCGAAGGGTTTACGGGCACGGGGCTAGTTCCGGTCCGTAGAGTAAGTCCGTATAAGATCGATATTTTCGCGAACTTGCGAGTAAAGTTATCGTTAATAAGGGTATTACCTATAGGTACCGCTAGAGCTCTTTCCGGACGGCTAGCCGAGATAGAGTTCTATAACGAGGTTATCTATTATTTATCTCTATTTTTAGCAAGCCTAAACCCTTTAGATCCTTTAACTATTTCTTCTACTAACTTTAGAATCTTATTAAACGGTCGGAAGAACTCTAGCTTCTAGGGATATAGGCTATACTTCCTATAGATCCTTCTACTAATACTATCTAGCAAAGCTTTTAGTAGTAGTATAGATCGTTCTCTATTACTTAAGTCTTCGGAATCGATATAGTTAGAAGCTAATCGAAACTATCGTAAGAATTTATTTAGATTATCGCTTTCTAACTATTAAGTCTTATAGTACGACGTAAGGTACGATACCGATTTAATAATATAATACGTATTACTATTAGCGAAGTAGTCTAATAGGGACTTCCTAAATTTAGTCTAGTTATATTTAGGCACGCCCTTTAACCGCTTTAGTTCCGGTCGTAGGATAATCTTAGTATTAGCGATAACGCTATTAATCTTTTCCTAGTTACTACGCCCTTCTAGATCGAACTACTTCTAGAGACTATCGAACCGTTCGAGGAACTTAGTAGTATTCTAACCTCTAAAGAACGGGTTCGCTTTAGTTCTAGGTAATAGTAGCTTTAGCTTATAAGTATCTAGTATACTCCTTAGGACTTCCTATAAAGTTAGGAGCTACGTTATATCTATCGCGGTAGGCGACCGCAAGGAGGGTCCTTAATTAGGTATATTACTAATAGTACCTATTATAGCGGCGGCAAAGTCTACTAGTCGGTTCCTTATATCGAACTCCTATATACTATAATAGATCCTATCTTCCTTAGTACTAGAAACTATAGTAGTTAGCCTAGGTTCCGTATAATCGTCTTAATTACCTAGTATAGTAGCTCTCTTAGTTCTTAAGTAGTTATATCTTAGCGGATTCCTTCCCTCTTTTATTTACTTAAGCTAAGGCCCCGGGCCCTAGCTTTAATTTCCCTACTTAATAGATACCTATCTTGCTAGGAAATAATTTATCGCATGTTCTTAGGTTGCCTTTACCTAGTCCGCGTCCGGATTAGGTTAGACTATCTAGTTTCTACTTACCGCTCTCTATAGTAGCTTCTCGTCTCGTATTATCTATAGCGTATACTTAACCCGTCCGTATACTATTATCCCTTATCGCGAACTATATTTATAAGAACGGAGCGTAGTCTTCGTTTATCTTTAGGGTATAGGCAATGCCTACGCTACCTATATTCTAGTACTAGTCTCGTCCGCGACTCCTAAACGCGTACTATATTAGATTCTAAGTTTATATTATCCGCGACTCCTAAACGCGTACTATATTAGATTCTAAGTCTATGTTGTCCGCGACTCCTAAACGCGTGCTATATTAGATTCTAAGTCTATATTATCCGCGACTTCTAAACGCGTACTATATTAGATTCTAAGTCTATGTTATCCGCGACTCCTAAACGCGTGCTATACCTAATCCTAAACGCTATATATATAGTAGAAGTAGCTAACTTCCCGCGAACTATATACGTATGCGTATATAAATTAAATCTAAGTCTTGTCTATAGTACTTCTTTTAGTAACGTAGTATCTTTTTAGTCGTAGTCTTGCCCTACCTTCGGCTCTAGAATATAACCCTAAACTATATATACTCGGGTAGCTTATATTAGTATAGATAGAGTAGGTCGTAAGGCGGGTAGGTAATAGAATGCCCTACGTAGCTAGTCCTCGGACACTATCTCGTCCGGCGTACCTATTTCTAGTAAGTATACGTTAGAAGCTATCGCAACTACTTCTCTACTATCTCCTCCGTATATACGACTTCGTAAGGGAAGAAGGTTATAGCTATACGTCGTCGTTACGTTACTATCTATATTAGTCCTTTTTTTTTTTTTTTATATTCGAACTATAGGCTACAAGTATACCCGCCTTACTAATTAAACTCCGACTTCCGAAACCACTAAAATAAGCCCCGAATTTAAGTTCCCGTAGTAGCAGCATGTCTTAATTCTCGTATTAGAATAAGTAGCTAGTTAACGTATATTAGCCGGCTAATAATATCTATTTAGAGTAATACTTAGGGCTTCTAGTCCTAAGTAGTAGATTATTCTAGTTAAAAAGGGTCTGCCTTTATCTCTTTTCTTTAAGGCTTCTTACTATAGTTTAAATAGTATTTCTTAAGCTAGAGTAGTTACTTCTCCTCCTATCTATCTATTCTCTCTTTCTACTTCTCTACTTCTCTTTCTATCTCTCTTTTCTCTCTCTTATATTCTAGTTTATATCGTTCTAGTTTAGTCGTTATTTTAGTAGTTTTAGTACGACTATAGCGAGGGATTATTTTATTTTGCCCTATACTTTACTAGCGTACTCTAAGAGTACCTATTTCTACCTACGGCCGCGTAGAGGCGTATAATAGGACTTCGTAGGTCGGCGTAAGTAGTATAGACTACTATATCGAGGGCCTTCTAGAAGGCGCTAAGTAGGTAAAGACGCTACGAAGAATATTAGTAATATATATAAGGAGTATACTACTTATAAGATATACCTCGTACTTAAGCTTAAAGAGCTTAAAGAATAGAGTAATCTACTTACTAGATATAAGTAGCTCGGTAGTAGAAGAGCTACTACTAGCTAGCGTAGCGCTAGCTCTACTTTTCTTTAGAGTCTTAAAGACCCTAGCCGACTTACTCTTATTAGACTATAGGACCTTAACGCTATCGGCGATTAAAGCTTATAGATTAGTAGAGCGACGGCGGAGCTACTCGGCGCGTACGGCTAGCTTGCTCTTAGCTAGCTTAGTAAGGTAGAAGCGTAAGCGCTTTAACTACGTAATAATATCGAGGTCGGTATAGCGGTCGTAGAAGTAGTTATCGTTATTATAGCGCTAGTAATTCTTCTTTTTACTTAATTTTAAGATCCTATTATATAGCTAGACGCCGGCTATACGTACTATATTAGTAAGAAACCCGTAGCTAATACGTACGTAGAACGCCGGCCTTACTAGTTACTAAATATAGAAGATAATAATAATAGTCGTCGTCTTTAATAGCGAGGAGGTCGGCGATAGTATAGAGATCGGCTAAGACTATAAGAGAAGAGTTCTTCTTAGAAGCTATAATACTTACGAGACGAGTACTAAAAGAATACTAGAGAGGTACGTAAATAGTACGAGGCGAGAGTAGGGCGCTTATTTAAAGTTAGTATACTAGAATAAGTATTAATATAATTAGGCGCGAACTTATACCCTATATATACCCCGTAATTAACGCGTAGCCTATATAGAGTCTATAATATAAAAGTCTCTCGAAGTCTAGTACGTTACTATAGTACTACTAAAAATCGCGTATAACTATAAGGTAATAAAGTAACGTAAACGTAACGTAATAAGAACGTAAGCGGCCGGCTACCGTATTAATATAGACTCTCTTACGAGCTAAGGCAGCTCTATAAAGGAGAGGAGATAGTTATAAGAGCGAGAGGCTTAAGAGCTAATAGCTTAGAGGGCGTCTAAGTTAGACGCTAAAGTATTCGGCTTACGCTATATATACTTAGCGTAAGATAAAAGTACGCTAAACGTATATAGAGGAATCGGTAAGAATTAGTCTCTTAATATCTCTAATAGGTATAGTTAGAGGCGCTTAATATATTACTATATACTAACCTTTATAGTAAGTCGAGCCGAGGCTTCGTACTATTATACTTAAGCGTATTAGTAGAATAGTCGTCCTAACTTCTCGTATTAAGCGTTTATTTTCTATTTAGAGGGCGTAGAGTTCGAGCTATTTACGTAGCGTAGCGTTTTCTTATTAAGGCGCTCGCGCCTCGCCTATACGTTATTAGCGTTATTTATCTTCTCGTCTTTTTCTTTTTTAAGCTTTTAGCTTTAGAGTCTAGTAACTCTTCTACGTAGCCTAATAGTAGTACTATAGACTTAGCGCGTTCGCTATAGTTACTTAGCTATACGGATGCTTCTCGTATAAGTATAGTAGGCCTTAATAGATTACTACTCTTAATAAGGTAGAAGAATTAGTATTATAAAGGTTAGTATATAGTAATATATTAAGCGCTCCTAACTATATCTATTAGAGATATTAAGAGACTAATTCTTACTAATTCCTCTATATACGTTTAGTATACTTTTATCTTACGCTAAGTATACGTAGTATAAGCCGGATACTTCGGCGTCTAACTTAGACGCCCTCTAAGCTATTAGCTCTTAAGCCCCTCGCTCTTATATATAGTATATCCTTATACTAGCTCTAGGCTCGTTTAGATTTCTACTAAGATAAGATCTTCTATCTAGTAGTAGATTAGTTTTTATATAGTACTATCTAGTTAGTTAGAGACTAGTATAGCTACTCTTAGGTACTTAGCTATTAGGAGGATTAAGTAGTATTCTTATAAGATTATCCTTCTATTCTAAGAGTTTATCTAAGGCTTCTAGAGTATAATAATTTAGGTAGTCTCTAGGTCTACTTCTTATACTAGGATTCGTTATATAGTTAGGCTATAGTTAATATTATATTAGTAAATAGTTAGGTTATAGCTATTTATTACTAGTCTACTAGGTAGTTAGCTCTAGTATTATAATATTATAGTCTTCCTAGGAGCTATTATCTACTTAGAAGCTCTAAGAGAATCTAATCTTACTTACTTATTTCTTACTTACTTTTCTTATAGCTATACTACTCGTTAGCCTCTCTAGTCTACTTACTATCTTCTATATCTCTACTTCTTTTAGAGTTAGCTTAAGTTAGGTCCCTTTTCTTTTCTTATTATTTACTTAAGTCTATTTACTTTATATTACTAGAGCTTTAGGTTCCTTTTATTTTTTAGTAAAGAAGTAGGAGAATACTTAGGCCTTTACTTTAGGTACCTACTTAACTTTATATCTTATAAACTATATTAAGTAGGTTCCCTTATAGTTACTATACTTATTTACTATTAATATATAGTCTATTATTTTATAGGGACCTATATATTTCTTATATAGAGTCTTAGTCTCTTTATAATATAAAGAGGTATATCTAAACTAGTAGCACTTAAGGTATTAGATTACTCTCTATTTAGAGTAGTATAGTTCTACTATTAGAATAGTACTTATATATAGGAGGCCTTTCTTAGTAATTTCTTTTACTTACTTCTTATTATATACTATAAAGATAGCTAAGGAGTATTATTATCCCTTTCTAGCTACTATCTTACTTTTACTCTATATACTACTACTCTATATATTACTTTAGAGACTATTACTTAAGGCTATAATTCTTTTAGCTAAGCTAAGTCTTCCTTTATTTTTACTTTATCTTATATTAAGTAGGTTACTACTTTAATATCTCTACTAGATAGCTTCTATACTACTACTACTCTTTACGCTCTAATCTTCTTTCTAAGGTCTTCTATTAATTATCTTTTAGTTATCTCTTTTTCTTCTAAGTTTTCTATTTTAATAGTTACTATCTAGTTAAATACTTAAGGCTATAGAAGTAGCCTTAGTATTATAAGCTAGATTTAAGCTTTTTAGGCCTATATTATAATTTTAAAAGTAGTAGCTAGCTACTACTTCTAGAGATTTAGAGATTCTTCTAAATAGTAGAGAGAGTATTACTAATAAAGTAGTAATAGGCCTAATAGAGGAGAGCCTATTAGGCTCTTTAAAGAAAATAAAGAAGAAAAGAAGGAGTTTAAGCCTAGTAGGAGTCTAAGGCTTCTTAGATATCTATAGCGAGCTTAAGTATATTCCTTTAAATAGTTTTAATTACTATCTATTTCTCTAGAGTATTTTACTAGCCCTAGGAGCTAGTAGGTAGTTACTAGAGCTTCTAGAAGTATCCTTAGGTTAGAAAGTACTAGCCTTCTTCTTTTAAGTACTTTTTACTCTCGTCGATATTTTACTATTACTAGAAGTAGAAAGTAGTATATTAAGAGGCCTCGAGGCCTCTCTTATCTAGTAGTTCTCTCGTTATTATACTTATAGTTCTTCTTAAGTATAATAGTTTTTAATAGTAGTAATAAATAGAACCTTACGAGGTAATACTAATTTAACTAATTCTTTTAAAAGATTTATTCTATATAGTATTCGACTCTAAAAGAACGTAAATAGAATAAATAAATAAAAGTTCCTATCGCTACTAAGTAGCGCGAGAATACTAACTATAGGTTGCCTACGAAGTCCTATTATACGCCTCTACGCGGCCGTAGGTAGAAATAGATACTCTCGAGTATACTAGTAAAGTATAAGAGCATATAAGACAATCCTACTTCGCTACTACTAGCCGTATACCTAATAAGATAAGAACTACCTTAAGATAACTCTAAGACTACCTAACAAACTAAGGTAGAACTCTATTATAGAAGAGGTAGAAAAGAGAGGATAGAATAGAAGTAAGTAGGATAGGAGTAAAGAGAGGAGGTAGCTACTAGGTAAGAGATTAGCTATTTACCTACTAAAAAGAGCTATAGAAGAAAGAGAGAAAGGTAGACCCTTCCTACTTAGAATATATATTCCTAGAGACGACTCTTTAAGTCCGAGACGAATAGAAATAGAGGCCTTTATACCGACTCGATGCACTATACTAGCTATATCTGCTACTAGAACTAATTTTAGATATTAAAATTCTATATATAGAGCTTAGTACTTAGTAGCTTAGCGCTTAGCGCTAAGCTATACTAAGTAAAATTCTAGTTCCCCTAGGCATCGGCCTATAATATCTATTTTTAGCGCGAATAAGGCACTCCTACGACTAAGAGTTTTTATAGCCTAGGAGGCTTTTTCTCTTACGACTAGATAGGCTTCGGCCTACTTATACTATATAGTCTTCGACTCCTATAGTATATTAATAGAATAAACAAACAAATAAATAAATAAACTAACTATAGGTTATATAATATAAGTTAATTCTATCTTAACTATATAAATACTACTAGCTTAGCGCGTAACTATATCTTATAGGTAATAGAGGTTGCTATTAAGAAACTATTAGCTACTATACTACTTTTTATTATATTATAAGTAGAGCGCTATATAATACGACTCTTACTATAGTCGCTTATATAGAATTCTTAGATCTTTTATAATAAAGCTCTTATATTCTATTATAAAGACGCTCTTAAATTCTATTATAAAGAGATACTAATCGCTTTATTATAAATCTAAACTATTCTCTTCTTTTTCTTTTTATTCTTCTTATTTAAATTCTATTATAAAGAGGTACTAATTACTTTATTACTAATCCGAACTATTCTTTTCTTTTTTTTTCTTTTTTTTTCTTTTCTTTTTTTTAAATTCTATTATAAAGAGGCATATAATCTTCTATTCTAAGATACTACTACTTTATCTCTTCTTCTTTAATTTATATCGTAAAAGGCCTTATAGAATTATATTATATAGTAGTATTATTATAGTAATTTCGGTCGGAAAGTATAATTTTAGTCGCAAGGTAGATTTGAACGTAAGTGAGCCACGTGACCGCGTACGGATGCAGTGGAAATTGGATAGACCAATAAGAGCAGACCATGGTGCGCACGGATGTTTTTTTATCGGTAGTATTGACCTGCGGTCGGACAAACAAACAAACCCCTGCGGCATTGACATTCCGCCAACAAACGGCTTCAACACCTATCCGGATCTACAACCTCCTATTGCAACACCAAGATGGGGCCAAAGAAAGTAGAACCTAGCGCATCTCCGCCAGCTCCGCCTATCCATACTAGTACCGAAAATCTGCGTTCAATCAACGACACCTGGTACTGGCGTTTTATGACGCTCGCAGCTATTAAGCTCCTAGGCTCTATTCGACCGAGGCAAGGGATGATCATTTTCATTACACGAACGCTCTGCGTCAAATACGGCCCCTTGCGACATCTTCCAGAGGCGTCTACTATGCAGTTCATCGCGCGTAATACATCCATTCCGGTACCCAAAGTCTATTGCGCTTTTACTTATAATGGATGGACATACATTATGATGCAAAGGATTAGCGGCGAATGTCTTGCGTACAGCTGGAAGTCGAGGTCGGCGGAGTCTCAGGCCAAGATCCTACAGCAGTTAAAGGAAATGATAGATGGTATGCGCCGGATTGCACCACCCTCTCCGGCCGTTGCCAACGTTGATGGAGGTCGACTGTGGGACTGTCGACTACCGGGAAGTACCCTTACTTTTGGGCCGTTTGACAATGTCGATTGTTTTCACCGATACCTTCGAGGCGGCATAAACTCTCAATCTCGCCAATACCCGATGGCCGTGAACGAACTCGTACAACTACATACTCAGGAATGGCCGCGACCCGTGTTCACACATGGTGACTTAAGCAGCCTCAATATCCTGGCAGAGGGCGATACAATCACCGGTATTGTAGATTGGGAAACGGCCGGGTGGTATCCTCATTATTGGGAATACACCACAGCGTGTCAAGTGAATTTTCGAAACACTTTTTGGCGTGAAGAAATCGACAAATTTTTGGATCCATGGCCCGAAGAACTAAGAATGGAGAAGCTCAGACAGGCCTATTTCGGAGATGTATAAGAAATGCAATTTCTCTATACGAAAAAACCAACTGCTTTGCGACCCCTGTTGTTCTACGCATTCGTACCTGCGAATCACGGAATAGTCTCTGCTCCTTCAAGCAAGTCGTATGTGGCGGGCTTGTTCATGTCGAAAGACCCTCTTCCGTCAAAGCGGTGCTCTTGCTTCTTTCTCTCAATATAGGCCATGGCTTTATTCCTTAGGTTCGTCCAATCGAGCTCACTAGTGCCCATAGCCTTGCCGTCCTCTTGCAGGCGCTTAAGCGCTTCCACCACCCAATATACACAATTCCAGCCAGCAATGTTATCTCGAATTGGAACGTCGCGCAGGATCGCCTTCAACCTGCTGTTCTTTTCCACCTTCCCTACGCAGATTCGGACGAGGAGCATTTGTGTAGCTCCAAGCGGGATCTCTTTCTCCTCGAATATCCATCCTATCATTCCGTCCTGTTTCAGTCCTTCTTTGGCGTGGAATCGCCAACCTCGGCCCTCTGAGCTTTCGTCCTTTGGCCCTATGATCAACGCCCAGTGGTAGCTTCGAAGTACGTGTCAGCTTTCGATCTCAGTAACGGTATTGTCGACAGACCACGCACGTATCTTCAAGTGTCGGCATCTTCGGCTGGCCACCACGCGCGTAAAGGGCAACATAAAGGCGGTCCTTGCCTGATGGCATGATGAGTTGAAGAGTCAGGATATTCGTATCTGTTTGAGAGGAAACATGCTAACGGAGTGCGATAGAGGCCTTTTTATATCAGCAAACATCGAGATCCAGCGCGTACCGCTTGCACTGCACCCAACTCGCTCCGCCGTGGCTCAAATGAGGCTTCAGGCACGCAGCAATGCCAGCCAGCGTTCAGCCGCATCAGCGGGCCTCAAGGCTTCGAACCACATCCTGTTCACGAGCCGTCGGACCCACAGACCGTGCAGCAAGTGCTTCTTCCACTGGACGTGTAGTAATGTCAATTCGTGCAACATCTGGATTCCTGTCGCAGAACGACGGCCAGCAATGGAGATGAGGCAACGAATGCACAGCCGTTCGGACCCAGGTTGCACGGTTCTAGTTCTATCGGCATCCCACGTGATCCACAATCCTCGCGTAAATCCTCGGTTTGGAGCGTATTCCACCACCTGGCTGCGAAGACCTACTACACGCGTCGTGGCAGGTACAAACGTAGCCTCAACGACGTTACGGCCAAGTGTCGAGGCGACGAGCGAAGTGGCGCCGTCGCACTGTGGAGAGGAAGACGCGCGACGCACAACCCACGCCACACGTCCCACTCCCTTCGTCGTGCCGGCACGTGGAGAAGGATACAGACGATACCGGGATACGAAGTGCCTGCTTGAAATATCCGGCTGTATCGACCGCACTGGGGGCCGCGCCGTGCCAACCGACGCCGTGAAGATCATCGTCCGAGCGTGATGACATATATCGCGAAGGCGCAGAACATCCCCGACATGACTGCCGTCCAAGACGCGCTGTGCGCAGACGCGAAGGCCGCTAAAGAAGGAATGTCGCAGAGACTAGAATCGCTGAACAAGGAACTACGAAGCACAAATACGCAAATCGAGAAGATCTTCGCCATCGGCGAGGACACGAAGGGCGCAGCGAAAGAGGCAGTGGAAGTGAAAGAGTAGGAAGAGCAATTACGAGGGATCTTCAGAGATATACACGCGGCTTAGTAGTACCTTACATCGAGCTCACGATCGGTGGGAAAGCAGGCCCGGCACCGTTCTCCTGAGACTTATGCCAGAACTCTGCGGAGGCCGCTTCATCATCTTGCCAATCCCTGTGCCGCCTTCGTTCTCTCCGTCGAGTAAAGGGTGAGTCACTTTGCATCATGTGCACCTTTTGCTAACGAAGTACATTGAGAGCAGAAATACCCCTGTAGGGCGATTCAATGTATATTGCGGTTTGACGTACCGCAGTGCTGTGTTCCGCTTGGCACTACCGTGGTAACCGTGGTTTCGATTGTTTCGATCTCTTGCTGTACAGATCGAGCCTTGTGCTGCCAGACCGTTCTCTCCTACATAACAAATTAGGTCGCGGAGCGTTCCCGCTAGGCGGATGCAAAAGACACCGCCTCGATTCCAATCTAGATCGAGATAGCGGCATACAGCCCCGCCAGTCGTAGAAAGATAGTTGTTGTGATCGCCTTGCGAGAGAACTACAGTCCGCGGACCACAAGGGCTGGGTTGCACGAAGGAGTGCTCTGGCCCGAAGCCGAGATGGCTGACATTGTTGAACATCAGAGGCTCGAGCTCGTAAGAATCGTTGGACCATGCCCACCTCTACTTAGTATAGAAGTAGTATATAAGAATTATTTACCTATCTATTACATCTCGTATTGCAACAAGATAGTAGCCTATATATATTAGCTAGCTAATAATATTTAGCTTATATGTAATAGCCTAGCAAAGCACCGCATATTTGATCTCGTCAATATTCTACGCAATCGGCCCTGTGGTACAGTGGGTAATAATAAATAACTCTCTCTGCTCTCAACTTTGTGCTAGCCCTGCGCCTGCCCTGCCCTGGTTGAAAATTCTCCCCGCATTTACCGGGGCACAAGATGCACAGCACAGCGCGACACGATCCCGAGGCTATCAAACCAGCTCCAGCCAGGACTCGCACATTACGACAACCTTTCTCATTAGCCGCAGCTCTCTCTCTCTCTCTCTCTCTCTCTCTCTCTCTCTCTCTTTCTGTTTTCTCTCCCTTTCCCTTCCCTTCAGGATGTAAATAAAATAGTCCCCCAAAATACGAATTCATTCAGTGCCGAACGGAGCGCCTGATTTTGGAGCGAAAGCCATCATCTTCATCACCATGAGTTTCAACAGAAACCCCGTATGGGTCGATGGCGGAGCGAGTGGACTGGGGAATTCGCCTCCGCTTTCCGGACTGCGTGTTTTGGAATTTGCCGGGTTGGCTCCGGGTCCGTTTTTGCTGTTTCTGCTTCTACTGATGATATGATGACATTGTATGTATGCGGTGTTTCTCTAACGATGGTGTGATATACAGGTCCTTACGCGGGCATGCTCTGCGCAGACTACGGCGCCGAAGTTTTGCGCGTCGATCGCGCTCATCCCAAAGCTCACAGCTCCAATGCGGACAACGACGTTCCTCCTCCGACATCCGACCAGCTCGTGCGGCGCAAGGCGTCGATAGCGGTGAATACCAAGACTGCACCGGGGGTTGCACTCATCAAAGACCTGGTCAAGTTTGTTGATGTCGTGATCGATCCTTTCCGACCGGGCGTCCTCGAGAAGATGGGTCTTGGTCCGCAGGAAGTGCTGCTGAAGATCAATCCCGGCCTCATCGTAGCTCGTATGACGGGTTTCCGACGCGATGGGAAGTACAAAGATATGGCGGGGCATGATATCAATTACATTGCTGTTTCGGGCGTGCTCAGTATGCTCGGTCGAGCAGGTGACAAGCCATATCCTCCTGCCAATATTGTCGGCGATTTCGCGGGCGGTGGTGCAGTGTGTTTCATGGGCATTCTGCTCGCTTTGCTGAGCAAAGAGAGGACCGGGCAAGGTCAGGTCGTGGAGGCCAACATGGTCGATGGATCCGCACACCTCGCCAGCATGCCGAGGTTTGGCACGAAGACTCCAACGTGGAATGCGCCCAGAGGCACCAACACCCTTGACGGAGGTGCGCCGTACTACTCGACGTACGAGACGAAGGACGGCGGGTACATGGCTGTCGGTGCTCTCGAACCGCAGTTCTATGCCGCGCTTCTGAAGGGGTTGCAGGTTGATCCGGCCCAGAACAGCTGGGTCAAAGATCGGCTGGATAAGAAGACGTGGAAGACACAGACGGAGGTATACGAGAAGCTGTTCAAGCAGAAGACGAGAGCAGAGTGGGAGGCCGTCTTTGATGGCACTGACGCATGCGTCACGCCCGTCAAAACGCAACACGAGCTCGAGCGGGAGGGATTTGATCAACGACCCATCGTGACGTTGAAAGCATCGCCAGGATATGCGATCCACGAGGCGGATGCAGACAATCGGGACCCCGCAACTGGTCAAGGCATTGGAGTCGAACACGGTGGTTGGGCAAGCAGCGGCATGCATGCAGGCGAAGGAGGCGAAGAGGTGCTTGGCAAATGGATGGGTTGGAATCGCGGTAGAGACTTTGACGTGGTGGACGGCGGGTTGGAGCTGAGGCGTGGGCTCAAGGCGAGGATATGAAGCAAGGAACAGAAAGTGGCTGGCGCGATGCAAGATGAGATGAGGACATTGTCCCGGCCGCTTGGACGGAAATCGTCCATCGTCACCATCGTAGTGATTCGTCAGTGTCTTCGGAACATCGACGCCGGCCGTGGGCCGCTGGGGTGCGTCTGGGTTCATCGGTGCTTGCCACACTACCAGCCCGCCGAAGATCAGCAATAAGACAATCATTTGCGAGGTTGATTAGGTCTACATAGCATTGTGACGAGCACCCAGTGGGAGCAATTCGAATAGCGCGATACAGCACAACTCTGGATGCTGACGAGATGCAGCGACGACGAGTTGCTTCCGACGCATTGCGCGCCGTGCCACATGCGGCACTGTCAGTGCGTTGCAGATTGACGTCTGACGAGGACAATCATCGGCATCAGCGCGATGCTCATTCGAGACAGGCGGATGTCGAGTAATGCATACCTAATGTGCGGATGGAAGTGGCTGTCGTCTACTGTCCCTCGCACTGTCCTGTGCCTCGCTCTCTGCCGACACCGGCACCACGCCGTGTCGAGGCGTATCCTCAAACATCACGCTGGGCCTATCGCCAGCCACTGCAGGTGCCCATTGATATCGCCGTCCGACGTCAGGGTTGTTCCGCCGCCGCGGGGAGCTCCTAGGCTGATCCGCCGCCCGCCAGAATGGGCTTCTTCAGACGACGCGACAAGACCACCACCCACCAGCCCACCAACGGCGACCACCTCGCCGACCCCACCACCTCCTCCTCCTCCAAACGCACTTTCGCCATGCAGCGCAACAACAGCATCGCCGCACACGAACCGAGCATACCTGATGTTCCCCTGCCCAAGGCCCCGGATCCGCAGGCGAACCCCGTTGCCTACCTGCGAAGCATCTATGCCGTGCGAGAGAGGAGCAAGTTGGTGCTGGAGAAGGCAAAGAGAAACCAGCTGCGCCACTTCAATGTGGACATGTCCAAGTTCTCCGATACAGCAGCCTACGTCGTGGCAATCATCAAGGTATGCCTCGGGGGCTGAGCACACACCATGACTTGAGAGCTGAGCAAAACACACAGCGGGACTTTGACCCGGACTACAGCCAAATTCCCCCGCACGGCAGATGGCAGCATTTCGACGTGGGTGGCCGGCCGAGGGTCGATCAGCTCATGCAAACGTGGCCGAGCACAGTGGATAATCAGGAGCGTGCCCGCCGCCTGATTGACTTGTTCCTGGTGTCTGTCCTATTGGACGCCGGCGCTGGCACCAAATGGCAATACAAGTCCAAGGAAAGCGGCAAGTTTTACAAGCGCAGTGAAGGCCTCGCAGTTGCAAGCTTGGAGATGTTCAAGACCGGCCTCTTCTCCAGTGACGAGAATCAGCCTTATCAGGTCGACAGTGATGGTCTGAAGAAGCTCACCGTGGAGAGCATGGCCAAGGGTCTGCAGGTCACGCCAGATAATCCCATCGACGGGCTCAATGGCCGGACCAATCTCCTCATCAAGCTGGGGGACTCTCTGCTCAACCGAGAAATCTTCGGCCTGGAAGCAAGACCAGGAAACATGCTGGACTATCTGCTTGCCCATCCGACAACACATGCCGCATCAACTCCTGTCATACCACTACCGACACTGTGGGACACACTCATGATGGGTCTCGTCGATATCTGGCCAGCCACCAGGACGCAGATCGATGGCGTGCCACTAGGTGATGCTTGGCCGTGTGGGTGCATGCCTTCACATCCGACCCAGCCATGGGAGAATATCGTGCCGTTCCACAAGTTGACTCAGTGGCTGACTTACTCATTGATGGTGCCGATGCAGAAGTTGGCGCACGTACATTTCGTCGGCGTGGAACTGATGACTGGTCTGCCAGAGTACCGCAATGGAGGGCTGCTGGTGGACACGGGGCTTTTGACCTTGAAAGAGGATGATGTCCAAAGAGGTCTTGCTCAGTATCAGGTGAATGCGACGAGAGCAGGCCAGCCGAATGTGGAGGTCGTGCCATTGTTCACAGCCGACGATGATGTTATCGTTGAGTGGCGTGCTTTGACTGTGGGCTTTCTCGACGAATTACACGTCGAGGTGAATGCACTGCTGGGCCTGACTGGAGATGACAAGCTGAGCCTGGCACAGGTGCTAGAGGCTGGCACATGGAAGGTAAGCCACGAGTGCATTGTAACATGTGATCGTTGATCTAACGGCAGTACACAGGGGGGACGAGAAATCGCCGAAGTCTCAAGACCCAACACAAGAGAGCCTCCGATCATGATCTTATCCGACGGCACAGTGTTTTAGTGCAACAGTCTGTGGGTCGATTGGAGTCATGATCCGCCGAGCTGGGATCGGGACGTGAACGGCGATTTTGATGCTCGAATTTGGACGCGCCGGCATTTTGAGGCCCTGGTGGACGGCGCGTGCTCTGCAACACGACGCGACAGAAGGAGGTCGGGGAGCTTGCTCGGAATTCCACGGGGCGAGCATCCGCTCCGAGCACATCCCCCGCGAAGCTACAACACGACTGGCACCAGCGATCATTCCGCCCAGGACGGCCTTACGACCTAGAGAAAGTACGAAGCTAAGGGCCGACGGAACGCTTACGAGGCATGTCATGTATGTACGCATTCCGGCACAAGTGTTGCCCAGTGGAGGAAGATGTGGAGGGCTGCCCCCATAATAATGCTTCTGGTACTGTTTGTTGTGGCTGCAGTCTGGCCGACGGAACTCGTCATGACTGGCTCAAAGCATATCCTAGCATTGCACAAAATAACTGGTGAAAATGGGAAACTGCCGCGCGCGCCGGCTTCACCCACCTATGCTCGAGCGGCCAGCGATGCCGGGTGGAGACCAATGAAGCCTGTCATATACGGGTATGCGATTGCTTGCTCTCCACTGGATTCGTGTCTTTATCAATCTTCCCAGCTACAAGTCTTGCCTCCCTCAAATAAAAGCCAGCGCCAACGAAGCCACAGTGGACAAGCCCACCACAAACCAGCCCGTCTGCTTCACCTTGTGATTCGTAATCATGCTCGCCGTATCCCACACCAAGTGCCTCACGCCATTGAAGCAATGAAACGCAAACGGCCACGCCACGGTAAATTTCGCCGCAACTTGCGCCAGCACCGGCCATGCGGCGAACGAGGCTGCCAGCACGGCCGTCTCGACGTGCCAGCCGAGGTATGGCGCTGCGAGGTACAGCGCGCCGTAGGCGTAGAAGATGCCCGATACGGCGACGCCGGTGATGCGGTTCAGCGCGGACAAGTACCAGGTGATTTGCGGCTGGTAGATGGCGAGGTGGGGTGCCACGGGGCGGTTGAGGCGCTGTTTGGCGAGGATTTCGTTGCGCGCTCCGGCGGTGGACAGTGGTTGCGTGGGAGCTGCGGTGGAGAGTCGGTGGGCGGAGAGTGGAACTGCGACTGCTGCTGGAGCTGCGAGACGGAGGGCGGTGGGCTGCGCGGCGACTGGGTGGGTGGTTAGCATATGGTTGCTGCATGTCGTCGGTGGTGCAGCTACGTACGCCGCCGCAGCGAGTTCTGCGCGATCCTCTGGGCCAACATTGTTGCGGTGTCCGGCAGCGCTGGTGTGCTGTGCTGTGCTGTGCTGTGCTGCGCTGTGTTCGGGGGTGGTGCAGCAGTCAACGTCGTGATGTCGGCCCGTGTCAATTGCCTTCCGATGATTCGTCGGGAATACGGACGGGTGCTGCCGGAACGGACCATTCTTTTCTCTTCTTCTTCCTCTTCTCTCCTTCTTCCTCTTCTCTCCTTCTCACAAGGAATCTCACCATCTCCGTCTGGATCTACGATGAAGGCACGGCGAGCACTCCGCGGTGTGGCGTTATGCCATGCTATCGAGTGCGCAATAGATTTCGAGACCAAACATTCCTGCCCGTAGCGTTAATCGCTTGCAACGAACTGGACTCCTGTGTCTTTGCAAGTTTCATCTCAGGGCTACATGAACGAAGCTCTGCTGCCGTTGGCCATGCATTTGGGAGCGCTGTCGTGATGTGGAAGAGGAGGTGGCACCGTGAAGCTCGTGCTGTCTTGGATCTCGCGTGCGTCAGTCGCTGCACCGACAAGACACAAATGTGCTGTCCTCGATTGCTCATCAAACCTCAGACACGAAGAGTCCATGTACCGTGGCGAGCTCATCTGTTTCACGACCCTGACTGCACAAGCCGCGCCCATACGTGATCACTCCAACTCTATCGACAGTTCAAGCTCGTCGTCAACACAAGCAGACCCTTGTCAACTTTCCGTTTGGCGGTGATATTTCCCAGAAAGATGAATTGTCAATTTCTATTCATGAGAGCATTGGTCAATCGCATTAGGACACGCTGCCTCAAGTGGACCATGGAGCCTGGACCGCAGCATGAGTGCAACGCGCTGCAGCCATTCTTTGATGCCTGCAAAAGATCATCGATGACAAATTTCTTCCATCAAGAGATCAAAATACATTCCGCCTGCGACCTGCGCGCGGATCAACGTGCTACGCCCGGCCAATATAGCCGACTTGCTAGACCGTCGCTTCCGTCAACCATTGCAGATGGAGTCCTATCTGGAACTACAGCGTCGGAAGATTCTCTCGGGCAACGCACGCGTTTCGGGCTATGGACAACAACCGGTGGTTGCCGTCCGCGAGCCTTCGCGCTTGAGAGATGTGTCTGCTAATGATGACTCGCGCCTGCGCGAGTTGGAGGAGCAGCTACAAAAGCTAGTGGAAAGACTGGCAGCAGTGGAGAGCAAGGCAGCAGCGGCATCTAGCACCAAAGACCATGATGTGGACTCGAAGGCACAGACACGGGCACATCGTCGAAGCGCCTCAGGCTTGAGCGCAAGTAGCAGAATCAGTGCAGTCGAGCCTCCGATACCTGAGCTTGATGAGGCACCCGGCGAGACATTTGCAGCCTTCAGCTTCCCGTTCCATACTGGCAACAGCTCCGATACTGGAAGCATGGAAGATTTTACGCCAAAGCGACTGTGGGCTATGTGGCAACAATACCGGTCAAACGTAGACCCATTGCTCAAGATTGTGCACGTCACTGCAGTCCAGCATTTGTTCTTGGCCACCGAAGACGAATCGAAGAATCTCCCTCCAGACGCAGAGGGTTTAAAGTTCGCCATTTGCTTTGCAGCTGCAGCTAGTCTGGAGACGCCTCCAGGACAAGCAACGTCATGCCTGACCAACAAAGCTCTGCTGCATACTTATGCAACAAAGGTCGAATGGTCCCTCGCTCGATCGCGATTCATGAGTGAGCCGACAGTGGCCGCAGTCCAAGCGCTCACGATGTACCTGATCACCGGGCAACGTTTTCTCAGTCGAGACTATGTTTGGTCACTCCTGTCCGTACTCGTGCGGATAGCCGTCAAGCTCAAACTCCACCAGGACCCAGATAGCCAAGGTCTGACTTTCTTGGATTGCGAGTATCGTCGACGCTTGTGGTGGCACATCTGTACCCTAGATGCTCGCATCGCGGAGCTCAACAACACCGACCCTCTCATCTCCGAGCGCAGATGCTCTGTACGATTCCCAACCTCCATACAAGACTCCGATTTTGAGTCTGTACAAGACTTTGACGCTAAGCGTGACTGTACCGAGCACAACGCCGATAGCTTTGGTAATGTCTTGCGTTTCGAGATCACATACTATCTCCGGACGCTCCTCTTCTCGGAGGAATTTATGGAAGAGAATGGTTTCCCTATACTGCCAGTTGACGGAAAGTTGTCGGTCATCGAGTATCTTGAGCAGATCTTGGAAGAAAAGTACCTTCGTGCTTGCGATTGCTCCTCATCCACCTGTCGGCTAGCAATCGCATCAAGTAAGATTACGGTTGCAAGGCTCAAGCTGACAGCACTCTTGCAAGACCGAAGCCCACAACTGGGCAAAGATGAAATGGACGAAGTCCTGACAAGCTCTGCTGTCATCTTGGAGAACTTGCGTACTGTGCGGGAAGACCCCAGCCTATCTCGCTGGGCTTGGCTCACCACGCCTCAAGCCGAATGGGACGCTGCAGCCATATGTCTCTCCGCTTTGCTTTCAATGCACTCCAAGACAAAGGCTGTAACTCGAGCATGGACCGCTCTCACGTTGTTCTTCGTCGAATGGAAAGAGAGCTCTCATGATCCAGCACTGTACAAGAAATGGATCCGCCTCGAAAGCTTGAGGTTAAGGGCGGAAGCGCTACAGTCTTCTCAGAGCGCCGGAGAGTCCGCATCAGGCTGTTCATCAAATGCTTATGTCCCGTACAATCCCAATGCCGCCACTCAGACTCCCATTTCAAAGACACCAACAACGCTCATGACACCGTCGTCGCCATCTACGAACGGTGGTTTTGGAAGTCACATTGGCAGTAACTCCTGCAAGAGCCCTGCTTCCGCCCGCAGCGGTACTTTCGGCGAGCTGGACTGGCCTTTTCCCAAAGAGGCTTTGCACGATTATGCCGAGTTTGATATCAGATCGTTTGCTCTCATGATCTGAAGGATGCGAAAAAACCGAAACCAAAAATTGGAGTGCTGCAAGCACTAATACCAGTCTGGGCACACAAGCGCGGAGCGACCCAGTGGATGTAATCATATTGTACTGGTAGTAATGTTGAGCAGACCGAATTGTTTACTACTGTATAATGGAAACTAAAGTTCACACTAGGAGACGCCCCCCTGCAGCCGTTCACTTCACTTCACATTGCTTGCAGACAAACACGCTAGCGGCTTCGCGCGAGCTCTACCGAAATTCTCGTGTTGTTCAGAACTCCAGCTTGATGACTGACTGACTCTTCAGTCGCACACCTCACCCTCCTCGTCACGTCAAGCAACATGGCGCCCACCAACGCCACCAGTCCCCCGCCCGATGGCGGAACTACCAGCAACGTCAACTGCACTGCCTGTGGCTGCGTCGCCCCTCGCCCGCACCTCACCTGCTTCGAGTGCATTGAGGGAGTCGACGTTCATGGAAACCCTGACTCGATCCAGTACTGCACCGCAAGCTGTCGCGACTGGGCCGCCGCTGAGCACACGGGCAAGTGTGAGAAGAGAAGTGTGCGCAAGCAGATTTATCGTAGCTGGAGAGTTGTTGCAGTCGAGTTTCTATCGCCTCCAGGAGCTCAACTTCCTCATGAAAGTCACCAAAGCGTACAAGAGCGAGGGAATTGTCTACTTCCACCAACTTCCGCTGGGCAGGCGAACGGCCGGATTCGAGATGGCTCCGTACGATATCGCTCGGGACGCCGAAGATGCGCGCGCCATTATGGGTTTGTCGAAGTGCGAACAGGCTCTTGTCACTCACTTCGAGTTCAGCAGAAAACTGCTCGCAGGTACGATGATGTCCCTTGTCAACAGACGATAGTCACTGACAAGAACACACAGGCATTGCGAAGTACTTCGAAGAGGTCGCATTCGACGATGTTGGCCTCAAGCTGAAAGTCCAGGAGGTTTTCCCCAATGGCAAGACGCTCCGAAGTTTACAGCATGCACCAAGTACTTTGTGTACAGACTAAGGCCGACGAGTCGTACATTATCGACATAACTAGAGCCCAATTTGGTCAGCCTAAGGCCGTTCTCCCTCTCGAGACCGCTGTCGCTGTCTACGGAAATAAGCTGGTGCAGATTTGGCCACATGGTCATTACTGCTCCGAGCTTTTGAAGATTATTGAGGAAGAGGTTGCTGGCGGCACTGGCGCCAACCCGCGTGATCGCATCATACCAGCCTACTTGGCCACGCTGTTCAACAAGAAACTGGCCCGCTGGGAGGATACTCACGGGCGAAAGGTCAGTCACTTGCTCAATGCCAAACAGCAAGATTTCAAGCCTCTGAAGACCACGATCGATAAGTTGGTCGTGGAAGCAAGCCTCCAAGGCCGAGCTGTGCTGAGAAAGAAGCCCCCAGTGAAAGTCATTCCCGACATTGAGGTTGCGAGCAACGACAAAGGAATTTTGTCTCAATCAGTCGTTGCGGCCATTTCGAAGGAACATACCGGATCTCGTGTCGGCACGAAATGCCGTCGACATATCTTGACTACTCTACAGCGAAATCAGCCAGAGAGATGGCAGAAGTAGTATCAGCCATTGTTGGCAATCAATGGATCGATCCCGATCAGCTTCGACGATAAAGAAAGCAGACGCAAGGCGTTGGAGCAGATGCATCGCGATTTTGGCACCCCGAACATGGCAGCCTTGAATGCTTTGATGGACACGGCTGCAAATTTCTGGACGTGCGAGGCTTTGGCGAACTGGTTGGTGACTGCAGCTTCTGAGGGACTTGTGATTGTCGGTGGCAAATGGATGCACAGCACTCAGCCGTGTTCCATGGGGACACTTTGAATCAGAAGAAGAGCTATGGTTCGAGCACATTGAAGGAAGATTGTCACACTGTGCATCACTGCGCCTTGGACAGGTCGGCCATCTTGTCTGGTTCTAGTGGACTTGTATCAAAGAAAATGGAGAATTATGTCTCATCATCACCATCAACATCAACCGGAAGCTACCGCTCCACCGCTTCATTTTCTGCTTCAGTTCGCTGTCTTCGCCTCATCACCGTTTACTCCCTTTCGCGATCTTCGCCTTCACTCGCGCGCGTGCATTAGCGCGAAGTTTATTCCAGGGGGCGTTTGTTTGCTCTTCGCTGACTCAACTTCCCACTTCTTCTACCTCCACAACACCCAAATCAACATCAACTGCAGACATCGGCACCAACACCCACCCATCGGCGCGATGTCGACGTACGGCAGCGACCCGAAGTGCGCTGCCTGCGGCGAGTCACCACTACGCCCGACATTGATCTGCGGCGACTGCGATGAGGGAGTCGACATCAATGGCCGCAAGGAAGTGACACCTTATTGTACTACGCTGTGTCGTCAACTCGATCGCGCCGAACATCACAAGCACTGCGCCAGGGCCAACAGGCGCAAGCAAGTTTACCGCGCTGGGAAACTGTTACAGCGGTCCTTCTACCTATATCGGAGCAACACATGGGACTTCAAACTTGCTCGAGTCAAAAAGCGCGAAGGCATCCTACATATGTACGATGACAAGTACAATGCCCAAGACGACGTCTTCTTCGATTCTCCAATAGAAAGGATCGCAGATCCCCAGGACCAAGCCAAGATGCTCACCTACTGCGCGTGTACTGATGTTTGGATGCACTTTCATGACCTCTGCGCCAAATTGCTTCACGGTATGTCCATTCTGGTGCCCAAATGTCTTCAATTACTCACAAAAGTTGCAGGTATCTCCCGCGAGATCGAAGAGGTGGACATACGTGTGGACGATTCGCTCTGGAAGATCAAACGCATTGCACTTGACGGCACTACTCTTATGCCTCCTCCCATTCACCAGACGCTATCAGTGGAGACTATTGACGGAGAAACTTTAGTTCTCGATATCGCTGGTGCACAGTTCGGTCAATATGAACCTGTCCTGTCACTTGAGGCGTTCCTCAGGTCGTACCATGCTCCGATATTTGACATGGTTGACAAGTTCGGTACTGCGCACGGGAAAATCACAGGGACACTTCTGCAATGCCTCACCACTCCCCAATCAGACGGCCGAGCCCAAGTGCTACAGGCAAAGGTCATGGAGGGATTCAACGAACTCGTGTGCCACTGGGAGAGAAAACGCGCTCTCAGTATGACACAGATGACCGATCTTCCCCACCGTCGGTTCAAGATTCTGCTGAGGGACTTTGTGAGCATCACATACGACGCAATGCCGAACGTCATGCTCAAGCTTAAGGCAGACGGATCTGGTGCCTTGGACATCAGGAAGATACTCATGAGCCTCAAGCGGACGGAGCCATTGCCTACGATCTCGACACTCACACTCAACAACAAGGACGAAGGATCTCAAACGCACGAGCTCTGGGTGTGACAGCAGAAAGTCAGACTCAAGCTTTTGCAACCCATGGCATGGGAACGCACGTACGAGCCACAGCTTGCAAGAGGGGCCAATGTCCTTGTCCCTATCCGCCCTGGTGGTCATGGCATGTAGTCTGGAGTCAGGGTCTCAGGCGGTGTTGGACGATCGGAAAAGCCATCGACTCAATTTCGGAGGAACGCAGAGACGCATGGAGATCAACGACCTTATTGACCTGCGTTGCTCTGAGATCTTTGCTTTCGACTTATGCCCTTGGTCAAGGAGCGAGGCCAACTGCTGGTTGGTTCATACCGCTAAGCAGAAAGACTTGATATTTGCCGTTTTGGCTTGCTTCAAGACTGCATTCAATTGCCAGTGGCAAGTGAAGATGAATTACGTAGCTTGCTTCATTGTGTAGGATAGAGTAGGCGCAAAAGGACTACCTACAAGCTAAGAATAGTACTTTTGCACATAAATCACTGCAACATGTTACCTAGATGCCTTTTCGTGGTGCATCGAAGGTGAACTCTAAACACGAAATTCAATATAGATAACGTTGAGAAGCAGTCGAGAAGTCGTTGACATCCTAGTGAAGCGTAGCTGCTGCCAACATCCGCTCACTTGACAAGCACGTGACAGCCTCACTGAGCCGTTGGGTGAATGTTCCCAGCACTCTGACTATGGATGTCGACAATACCATGAAGGAGCTTCCACACGATGATTGTCTATCACATGCGACGCATCTTCGACTCAACTCACTCAATTCTTGTGCGGCGGTTGAAATTAAGACCTTTGCCCGTGCACAACTAAACTCGGCCGCCTCCCACACCATCAACCCACATTCGAAACGCCATGGCAAGCAACTCGAACACCTGCGCCAGATGTGGTGCCACCGTTCCAGCGGCGCGACTTGTGACATGCGAACATTGCAAAGAAGGCCGCGACATTGACGGCACACGGTCGACAATCCAGTACTGCAGTCATCGATGTCGCCAATCCGACACCACTCACCCCGTCGAGTGCGAAGCACGCAACATCCGGAAGCGCCTCTACCGAGCAGGCAGCATTTTGCAATCCATCTTCTACGCGTGGAGGCGGACTTCGTTCCATCGACAAATCGACCGAATCGAAATCGTCGACGGAATACTCTACATTTCAGGGCTGGCAAGGTCCGAACAAGAGAAGAAAGAAGCTGGCATTGTTCCCGGCCCGTTCACTCTCTTTCCGAGAGAAATGGCAGGAGACGACGAGCAGCAAAAGATCCTGTTGAGCTGGATGGGATGCAACGATGTCACGCAAATGTCGTATCAGCTCGTCAGGAACATGCTCGACGGCAAGCACAGCTCGCGCGCTGCATCAAACGACGTTGACACTGACTTTTTTCTTGGTGGTAGAAATTACCACCAGCATAGAGTGCGTATACCTGTGGCCCGCGAAGGGCAGCTACAGAGTCGTGGACAACTACGCGTGCGATAACGTTTGCTCCACGAAGTCCTCGCGATCGACGCCACCGACGGAAATTTCGTACATTATCGATCTCTCCGGGGCACAAATAGGTCTGAGCCGCCCGATCCTGCCTCTCGAAGAACATCTGCAACGCTTCAACGCGAGAATCATTCACATCTACAAGCACGAACGCTGTCTCGCACGCACCGACTATTTGCTGAAGAAGGGTCTGGGAACTGAGCAGCTCGACCGGATTGCTGCGACACTGTTCCACATGTACGAAGAGTTGAACGATTTTGTCGCCGAGACTGAAAAGACAAAAGAAAGTCTGGCCGAGGTGTTGCTATTCAAGGAAGAGGATTATCGTCGGTATCGGTCGTATTACGAGGAGTTGATGATACTCACGATCCAGAAGACCTGGATCTTGCGAGAACGTGACGGACATCCGACTGTCATTGCAGGTTCGACGACTTTGAATCCTGATTTGAAGAAGTTTTTGATTGCTCTGCCAATTGATTTCTCCCAGAGAGATGCTGGGTCTCGTATCTACAAGCGATATCTCGATCAGGAATGGGAGGGGTCATTGGTTCCTTGGACGCCAAAACCGGACTTGAGCGCTTTGAACGCGCAATTTGCTGAGGTTGAGGTACCGCTACCCCCAGTCGTTGGAGAGAAGGCAAATAGATCGTGCTGTCCACGTCCTCGGATCCTGTGGTCGACCTTGTCCACACTCAAAGACCTCCTACGCAAGCGAAAAGGCGTGAGCAAGACGAGCAAGTGAGTCTGATCTCTCGGCCCAGCTCCAGACAGTCTCGATCGGATAAGTAAAGTACCAAAATGCCAGCTCGAGAACTTTTCTCCAGCTGTGTCACTTCCCTCCAGAAAATCCGCACGACCTGTAAGATTTCCAGACAAGGTACCATATAGCCCACCAAGCAAGCATCGCACCGCCTAGCAAAACGGTTGACCACCAAAGCCAGCCAAAGATGTCCGTTAGGTCCGGCTCAGAACCAGACAAGTACCATAGCATCACCACCGAAACCGGTTGCCAGATCTTGCGCAATTGGAAGTGGTTCCAGAAGCAGACTCGATATGCTGCCCTTGGTTGTCCAAGCCAGATGTCGCTGGCAAAGTCTCGCATTGAGAAGTGGAAGACCCAGAGGAGAGTAGCCAGGACCGCGACAAGTGCAAAATGCCAGAATTGTACGTCGTTGAAGTATACACAATCGTTGAGCCAAGGGGAGTCGATCGTTGCGCACCAGTCGTTGACGATGTGTGGTTGTGCCCAATTGGGGTTTCGAGTGTACGGCATAGTGTCCAAGGTGTTTTCTGTTCCCTTTGATCGTCTCCCGGCGGTGAGATAGAGAACAAAGTATTGAATTAGGGCAGATTTGAGAAAGGACCATCGACTCTCGGGCTCTGGCATTTCACTCTCCCGATAAATCGTCGTCCAATTCACTACGGGCCACGTCGAGGTGGACGTTGTGATTTGGTTTTGTGTTCGGTCTGTAAAGGAATGTAGCTGATGGAGAACAGCTGCAAGAGGCTTCAAGTACCTGACCCAGGGTAGTCTCATTCGGGCGGTCTCAGGCGCTGTATCGCGAGGGACGCCAATGATGAGACACTTCTTCCTTCAGACAACCTTGTTTTGTACAGACGACAGTATCAGAAACACTCATCAATTGAGAACTTCGTGTCCACGCTGTCTTCACAGACACTTACGCAGAACCTGTGAATGGAGCGAGTCTTGCAGACAGAATCTAGAGCCTCGCACAATCGAGTAACCTCCTCTGCTTCTCGTCGTATGCTTCGTAGCACCGCAGAAAATCATGGTACCGCGTGCTTTCCCGCCAACGCCATGCTAAGCAGACTTCAAAATCAGCGCTATTCCGCAAATATTCATGACTTGGCTTTCGTGCCATCGTGCGAGATCTCTCGTATAGTCCTCAAACGCAGGTTCTCATGACTTCGGTTGTTCTCAGCCTTCACCTTTTGCTGCTTCCTGCGATCCCGTTCATCAGCCTCTCGCATCTCCAGTCCAGCCAGCTCAATCTCACTCAGCTCCTCTTTTCTGGCCTCTTTGCGTTTGCCACTTGACGTACTCGGCCTGCTGCTGTCCGCCTGCTGTGCTGCCCAGTCCCGTGTCCTCTGCTCGGCAGTTGTTTGTGGTCCACTGGGTGGTTTCGTGACAGGTGGTCCTGGTGCAGCTGTCGCTGCGCCGTCAGAAGTCCTTGTCTTGGGCGGCCTCAGGTCGCTACTCCCGTCATTTTGCGCAGTGGCCGCGTCGTCGATGGCGGACTCTTCCCCGCCGCCTCTAGTGTTCTTCTTCCTCGGCCACAGACTAGGCAGCACAATTTGCTGGAACCGAGGCTCGACGCATCTATCATCAAACCATTGATGTATTCTGGCCTCTACTAGTTGTGCGATTTTGGGAACATCCTGCAAGCGACTCCTGCTGCCGATCAGTGAGTGCACACTCAAGTCCAGCCTGTAGTCGTCCAAGAAAGTGAATGTCAAAGTCGTGGGACTTCGTCCTGTCGGGTTGAATGGATGTCCCTCATTCTGATCCGTCTGTCCGCCAGGTGTTTCGAAATCTACGCCACCTTCCTTTGTGGTTTGCTCAAATGGCCCAGGCTGGCTGCTTGGACTGAAACTCAGACTCAAGGTGCCACTGAATCTGACCACGCTCACGGCCAACGCCACAGGCAAGACCATTACAAATGGCTTGGGATAGTTCAGCACCAGCTTTGTCTCGATGCCCAGTGTCACCACATCGCTCAGATCCACATCCATCCTCGCCTGCAATCTCTCTCCGCGCTGCCCCGTGAGTTCTTTTAGTGGACTTCCATTTTCATCCACCGGTATGACGCGACAGTTACTGAAGATCGGAAACTCATCCCCCAAGCTGATCTCCGTCACCCGAATATCATCGATGAAGTCTGGCTTACTCGGACCATTCAACAATTGTGTCAGACTCCCCAACACCGCCTCATCTTCCTGCGCATCAGCTCTCAACTGTGCAATCGTCTGAGCAATCAGCACATTGAACCAGTCCAAACTCTCGGGCTGATGACCTCGAACATTGTAATACGTCTTTTCCAAAATCTTCTGCACAGTCAGTCCACCATCAGGCCGAGGCTTTAGGATCACTGAAGCAGAAGGGCGAGGTCGTAGGGCTGCAGAAGTCGAGAGGGCGCGTGAGCGGGAGAACGAGAGAGTTCGGTTGCGGCGGGCAGCAGCGCGGGCGCTAGCTCTTTCGTCTGCAGAGGGAGCGTCGCCGAAGATGAAGAACTTGATGAAGATGAAGAGGATGAGGGCGAGAGTGAGTTGGCCGAGGAGGAAGCCCCAGAAGAAGGAGCCGGAGGACGGTGGTGGGTAGGTGTAGGACTGAGCGTGATTTGATTCTGTACTGGCGTCAGTGCTCTCGTCTGTCTGTGGACACTGACAGGATCCGCAGTACGTTGATAGGCCTGCGACTTGGCCTTGGACATGATGTGCAGCTACCAGCGCTGCCGAAACAAAGGACGAGTTGGTCTTCGAAGCATAGTGCAGGTTTCGAAATGTGAAGAAGCACAGATGAACGATCCGCGCGGGCATGAGATGACGTCTGCGGGCGGGTCAATGGCCTTTACGCAACGAAATATCCTTTTCTCCAAGGACGACTTGTTGATTAATTGATGATCATTGTTATGTGTCTCATTTGCATCGAAGTTCCTGTCGACGTGCTCGCTATCAACTCCACAGAGCGCCAGATTCGCCTCCCAACGCTCATGCGCCTAGCATTCATAGCGTACTATACAGAGTCATGTCCGACATTGCCCTCCCAGTCGCCAAGTATGCAGTTCGAAAGCAGAAAACCAATACATATCGCACAGTCCAGACAGCAGATTCGACCGACATCGATCAGTCGCTGTCGTCGCTACCGGCAGTTGCTGTCGACTTCCGCTTCTCTTTCTTGGCTGCTTTCTTGGCTTTGCGGGCGGCCTTCTCCTCTGGTGTCTCGCCCTCGTGCTTTCGCTTCTTTTCCTTCTTGGCCTTCTTCTCAGCTTTCTCCTCGTCTTCCTCCTTTCCGGTGGCAGGGTTGACAGCATCGGCCATCTCGATGTCCTGTTTTGAGGGGAGCTCCTTGACCTTGCCGGTGATGCCTTCCTTGGCAGGAGCGCCTTCCGCAGCCTGTTGCTCTGCGGAGACGGAGTTGCCATTGATGGCGTTTTGTTCATTGAAGTCCTTGTACTCTTGCTTCCATTGAGCTGGAGTCTGCTCGTTAGTACGGCCGTACTTGTCGAGCTTACCACTCTCCTTCAGCTTCTTTTTCTCGGTCGCGACTGGGCCCATACCCCATCTTCTTGGGTAGAGGTCACGCTCCATGATGCAGCGCTTGACCTTGGCGACCACACCATGATCGCATGAGGAAAGTTCGACTGTGCTCATCTGCGCAATAGCAAGCGCAATGGCTTCACCCTTCGTCGTCATGAGGACAACCTCTTCGTGGACCTCGATACCTGCCTCGTATCGGAGCAGACCAGGTATCATCAGCTTCGCACCATAGCAGACAGCATTGACCGCGCTGTCCTTCACCACGATACGCTTGTAGGTAGTCAGAAGCGTCTCGAGTGGCTTAATGACTCTGCGGAGATACGACTCGTCGCGTTGGTTGTCGTAGAGCCACTGTGCGTCCAGACAGTCGTGAAGGGTGACCATAGTGTCGTCCTCCTTCATGGCTCCTGATCTTACACGACGCAGCTCTTGCATGTGACCACCTACTCCGAGAAGGAGTCCGAGATGTACACAGAGCGTTCGGATGTATGTTCCAGCCTCGCAGGACACCCAGAATACAGCAAGCTGGCGATCATTGTCGAACTCAAGCAGCTTGCTCTCGTGGATTGTTCGGATACGCAGCTGACGCTTGACGGCAGAGATGAGCGGTGGACGCTGGAACAGCGCACCGGTCAATGTCTCCAATGCGCGCGCGAGCTGTGCCTCGCCTCCTGGCAATTTGTCGTGCAGTCTCAGCACTGCCACATACTCCTTACCAGCACCCTGCTGACTCTTCACAAGCCTCGTAGCACGATCGACACACACAATCAGACATCCTGTCACCTTTGGATCGAGGGTGCCGGAGTGGCCAGTGCGCTCAACGCGCAGCATGCGCTTGAGCCATGCGACGACTTCGTGCGAGGATGGGTTCGAGGGCTTATCGAGGTTGATGACACCAGATGAGATGTACGATTTGAGGTCGCGCTTCAGAGGTGTGCATCCAGCTGGGATGGGCGTGAAGTGGCCAGTTCGGACGAGTACTAAAAAGTCGGGTCAGCATCTTCGTGCATCGCCTCAAAGAGCCTGTCTCGATCCTATTGTATGCCAGTCGCCAGATCAGGTTCTTGTAGAACTTACATTGGTCCCAGTTCTTGAGCAACAAAGGCCAGTCTGCTGTGTTGACATTTGGCGCAACAGCCTCTGGCTTAATGATCTGCTCTTCCTCCTCTTCCACCTTCTTCACCTTCACCAACGACATGTTTGCGACTGTCTCCCTCTCTTTTGAATGTCCGGCTTTTACCAGTGGTGCCTATCGTAAAGCGGGTGCAATGCGATAGGTGGTTCTGGTTATAGCCGATTTTGAGCGCAATGTGCAATTGAAGCTGTCGGAAAGTCGCTGAAAATTGTCTACCTCGAGGAGCTTGGGCTTTGCCAAGCCTTATTGCCTGAGGCCATCACATCTCCACGTCGAGACCGATTTCACCATCCGGTCAATGGCTCTTCCTCAAACCAACTCGAGCAACGCGAGTGATACCTTGGAGTTGCCGCACAGACTACGAACTACTATGCTTCGGACCTGTTCCGCTGGCAGTTCTGATTTGAGCATCGAATCCGTCATTCGCAGTCTCCAATAATGGCAGTGAGCTGCAACTCGGGCTCTCGGCCTCTCGGGCTGTTCGTTCCTCCCGTGCATGCACGCAATTGTCTTGATGACGAGAGTCGCTGCAGGAGGATCAGTTTGTCAGGGTTCAGTTCCACTCTTTGTTCAACCAGTTTGTCAAATTTGTAGCTATATGAAGATCGCCTTGCCCTTGTGTACAGGTTCACGTACCGATGTTTTGACCAAGCACAGGCGTCTCTATCCATATTCGGCCATGCCTCTCTTCACACCAGTCAAGGTCAAACGCACCACTGTCAATGCCCAAAACCCAATATGCTACGACAACATGCCAGCCAGCGAGATATTCGCTCCTGGGCAAGAGTATCTCGGTCGACAGACTCTTCCACCAGACAATAAATGGTCCAACGGTACGCGATCATTCATGGCGCCAATCCCGCACTACCACCTCTTGCAAATCGAAACTTTCTACGTTGAGTCTGGCAGCGGAATCTGGTACGCCCATGGCAAAGAGATCCCTCTCAGCGCAGGCCAGACCATCACGATTCCGCGGTTCACAGCTCACACGTTCGCCAATGCGCCTGGAAGTACAAAGCCGCTTGTTGTTCTGTACAAGTTTGACGAGCAGATGTACGACATGGAGAGACGATTCTTCGCGAACACGCTCACGTATCTGGATGACTGCCGGTTACACAGCGTCGAGCCGAGTATCTTGCAGCTGTGCATCTTTCTAAGCGATGCGTGGATGCCCCCTAATATTGTCCCTGTGCCCCGGATGTTTGGAGAGTGGACTGGTTGCTTTGTGAATGCGTGCTTTATGTGGATCTGTGCCTTCATTGGCAGAGCGTTGTATGGATATAAAGGCTCGTATGAGGAATACTATACCGGGGGAGATGTCAGTGGTTCTGTATACGAAGGCAAAAAGAATGCGTGAGCTGTTGAATTTGACCTAGACCCGCATAACCCGTATTTTGAAGAGCTTGGGGGATCTTGTACAGAACTTCCAATCAGGCAAGGCCAACAGCTTTTCGCACAGCATTCATTGTGGGTCTAGCGTTGTAAGCAGCCTGGTCGGCGCCAGCTTTTGCGATTGCGTCAAGGCCATCGTGTTCCATAATCTTCGTGTAATTTTCGCGAATCGGCTTGACCAGGTTGTTTACCGCTTCGGCAGCGCGATCTTTGACAATGCGGAGACTCATGGTTTCCATCTCCTTGGCCAAGTCCTCTTGACTTCCAGCTGTGGTAGTGTCGTACCCGGAGGAGTAGTAAATCAGGTCTATCAGATTGCTCACTCCAGGTCTGGCTTGTGGATTGTAGCTGATTCCCGACAACGAATCAGTCACGGCCGACTTTAGCTTTTGCTTGATTGTTTCCTCAGAGTCCGTAAGCAAGATCCTCGATTTCGGATTCGGATGCGATTTGGACATCTTTGAGGTTGGATCACTCAACGACATGACCCTCTTGGCAGGACTAATGAGGGTCTCGGGTGGAGTAAAGATGTTGGCTCCATACTGGTGATTGAAGCCATTGGCCACTTCGCGGGCAAATTCCAGATGCTGTGCTTGATCGTGACCAACAGGCACATGCGTTGTGCCATGGACCAAGACATCGGCAGCTTGGAGGACCGGATAAGAGAAGAGACCGAGCTTCAATCGTTCACTTCCATCTTTTTCGTTAGAGGTCTTGTCTTTCCACTGTGTCATCCGACCAAGGTAACCTGTCGAGGCCTGGCACGAGAGTATCCACATCACCTCTGAATGCGCTGGCACGTCGCTTTGGTGGAAAATGACGCTGCGGTTATGGTCCAACCCAATGGCCAGCAACATCGCCAGCGACTCCTTCTTCCATTCTCGGAGCTGCACCGGATCCTGTCGAATCGTGATGGCATGCAGATCGACTAGCGAGTAGATCAAGGTAGTCGACTCTTCCGCTTCATCCTGCAGTTTGACCCATTGCCGCAGAGCTCCCAGGTAGTTGCCCAGGTGCGGCACCCCAGTGGGCTGTATTCCAGAGAAAATGACTTTCCTTGAGGACGGCCTCCCCTCCGCGGCGCTGCTTGTCCATCTCGCGTGGGGCGAACGACAATATCCTCGCAGTCCACCAGAGAGACGACATCTTGCATTGTTGCAAGATGATCTCAATCCTGAGAACATCAAGAATATAAGCTGCGGCGAGTTGCGCGATGCAAGTGCGCGTAGTGAATGCGGAATGACGGACAAGCCGGCGGAAGCTCTCAAGAAAGTTTGACTTCCTGATCCGCCAGTCTGCGCCAGAATTGCATTTTGTCTCCCACCACGACTGCTGTGTCACTCACATTGCAGATTCCTGCATCACAAATCGCCAACATGGCGTCCATGCACTCGAGCATCCGGCCCAACACGTATCTCTTCCTGCGACTGCCTAGTGAGATGCTGAAACTGGTCGAGATCAAGGTTAACACGTAGGTCATGTCTTCTCGCATTCTCGAGCGGTGTCCAACAATTCGACGATTCCTGTTCGCCATACACGATACTGAGAATGGCGCAGGATCATCGAGGTTGGCAAACTAGGCTCATTTCCCGCAAATCTGCTACTCGGTCGCCCGTATCACCACACATATGAGATTCTCGAGAAAAGAGATGGAGAGGCGTATTCGAGATTGAGAATCGTGCCGCAAGCAGAATTGAATGCTGAAGCAGGCTTAGATGAGGCCACACCTTCGGAATCAAGAGCAGAACCAGCAATACCTAATGGGACAACGAGTCTGCCCGATGGCTACGAATTGCTTGGTGAAGATGGGTCAATACTGATGAAGAACAACCGGTTGACGGTCGATGACGCGACGCGACAGAGGCTTACACATGCCGAGATTGAGGAGCTGAAGAAATCGGCAGGTGCGAAGGAAGTCATTGAGAAGATCCTCGCCAGTCATACTGGACTGGATGAGAAGACTGTATTCTCGAAAGCGAAATACATGCTGCGAAAGAACAAGAAATATCTCAAGAGATTCACGGTGCTGCCGATGGATCTTGGGAGTTTGATCGACTACATCACGGACAAAGAGCCACCTCGAATCATGGACATGCGGCAAGAAGCGCTCGGCTTGATCACTGCTTGGAGTCATGCACATTACAGCGGCACTGACGGACTGCCGGATCAGAACGACGATAGCACACCATACGGCCGGTGGCTTGTTGCTGAAGACACTGGAGGCCTGATTGTAGCAGCTCTGGCAGAACGAATGGGCATTCTCCATCCTTCACAGACGAGAGAATCGTCGGGAAGCATCGGGGGGCAGACACAGCCTACGAATGGCATTGCAGAAAAGTCAAGTGATACCACAGTTCCAACTAAGAGTCAAACTGTGCATCGCGACTATCCTACGCCTGCATCATCGAATTCGATCACGTTGGTCCATCCTGCCGTTCAGCCTAATGTCTCGATACTCAAATATTTTGGCTACGACACCAGCAATCCCACAGGCTCTCCCGATCAAGTCGAGCATCCTTTACACACCCATTTCAAGTCACTATCTTGGTTACAGCTCTTGCAACCTGAAGAAGATCCTTTGTATACTGAGCCCGAACGCCAATCGGAAGAAGTACTCGCATCGTGGAAAAGTGGGAAAAGAGGCACATATTTCAAGAAGCGCCGACGATGGGATCGCTGCAAATCCATCGTGGATGAGACCAGACAGGGCGAGTTTGACGGGCTCGTGATCGCATCGCCGATGGACCCAGTCAGCATTCTCGCGCATACGGTGCCTCTGATTCGTGGAGGCGGACATCTGGTCATGTACAGTCCGACCATCGAGCCCCTCGTGCAGGTCATCGACCTCTACTCCAAAGAGCGACGAGCAGCCTATATCGCGCATCTTGCAAAAGACGAGCTACCTGACGCCGAGGGTTTCCCGGTAGACCCTCGTCTCCTCCTTGCTCCATCAATACAAACGAGTCGCGTGCGGGATTGGCAGGTACTACCAGGCAGGACACATCCTCTCATGACCAGCAGGGGCGGAGCAGAAGGCTACGTACTTACAGCCAGGAGGGTGATTCCAATTGCAGGCGGTGTCGATGCGAGGGGCAATTTTTACGCAAAGAAGCGAAAGACGAATGCGACGCCCTCTGCTGGCCCAGCACAGGAAGCGAGCCCGACGCCTGTGGACGCCCTCATTGAAGCCACTGCAGCTGCACCTACGCCGGCATAGGAGTGATGAGTTGCCTTGGGCAATCGCGGTCGATATTAGCGGATTGAGAGACTTGGATGTGCCATTTGGCTAGACAGAAGACATCCCCTGCTTGGTTCCCTCAAGGATGAAATTTGGCCCTTCGATCCTCATCATTGCGCCTGTTGCTACCTCCATCCTTTCGATATACCGATGCCTCATTCGTCGGCAGAGGTGGTAGCGCGGGAATCTGCTCGTTTTGATCGAGATCTAAAGCGTTGTGTCCGAAAAGCCAATCCCTCCTCTGATGCCAGCCCCAAAAGATTGGGTTGGTTGCATCGTCCCGCTGCATCAGTCCATCTCGCTCTTGTCTTGAGGGACCATCGTATAAGTGCAACCACTCCTGCAGGACTCTCGTGTTCCGTGCTACATAAGCCGCTCTCGGCAGTCTCGCCGTCTGATACTTCGCCAGAGCTGCTGACATACTTGTCTCGCTATCGAGCGCCGCTTTCAACGCTGCTGCGTCTTCGGTCGCTTGCGCAGCGCCTGTGAGCCAGTCAGCATCGACGGCGCGCGACTTGCAGCATGGCAAAAGTACACCATACCTTGGGCCATGTAGGGCATCATGGGATGGCATGCATCGCCGAGCAAGCACACTTTCCCACTCGGGTGCACCCAGCTGTCCAGCTCCGAAAAGTCTGCCAACCTCCATTTCAAGTATTCGCCCGTCATGGCACACAATTTCCTCACCTGTGGACACCAGTCTTGAAATCTCGCCACAAGCTCTCCACTGTTCCTTACACTCTTCCACACGTCCTCGCCCACTGGCTCGCCCTTGTCAGAACCATGCGTCACGTCAATGATGATATTGTAGAGTTCGCCCTCGCGGAGCGGGTACCCTACAGCGTGCCCTTCCGGTCCCATCCAGTGCATTGCCCAGGGCTCAGTGACCAGATGCCGCGTCTCTGGATCTGCAAGGAGAGGTGCGGCGGGTACCAAAATGCGATACGCCACATCGCCTGTGTCTTGCGGAGCGATGGGAGAACCATTTATGGCATCACGAACGGCAGACTTGATCCCATCGGCGCAGACCACAAGATCAGACACTATCACCTCGCCGCTTGCAAGTGTAACGGACGGAGTCTCGAAGTCGTACGACGAAACTCGAGCTCCCATGCGTACCGTCACATTCCTCTTCCTCTGCTGAAGCGTTTGCACAAGCAAATTTATCAAATCCGCGCGATGGATGAAGTAATATTCTGTGCCGTACTTTTTCTCCACATCACTGAAATCGCAATCGAGAAGGACATTGCCTTTCCAGTCTACGAAGCGGTTTCCGCGGGAGATTTCTTTCTTCACTTTGCTGAAGTCTACGCCCCAGGACTCGCTGGGTCGGATGGAATTTGGTGGGACGCGAATTCCAGCACCAACGTCTTCGAATGCGGAGGCACTTTCTAGAATTGTGATCTTGTGATTGGAAGAGCTTAGTGCGAGGGCCGCTTGGAGACCGCCGATGCCTGCGCCTACGATTGTGATGTTGAGAGACTGCATGCTGGGCCAGTGGCGGGTGTTGAGAGCAGGTGATTGAGGGCCTGGAGGTAGCAATGAGGAGTAGAGGGTGAAGAATTGACCGAGAAGACTTTGTCAACTTTAAGGAAATGGCCTGAGGAGTAGCAAGTATAATGAGAGATCACAGGCTGGTATATATGAGCTAACTTATGGCAGTACGCTTGCTACTTCAACCGGCATCTCTGTGCCGCGTTGCTCGAAGTTAGGGTCCATGGCCTAGTTAAGTTAGTTAGTGATGCGCTGACTAACATTGCTAGAGCTTACGTAGCTCGCAGAAAGACAGAACTATGATCGAATAGGTCTACGACAATAGGTATACTCTAACAGAGCCAAATATCTGACAGACACCTTGCATTGCAAGGACTTGGCAAGGCACTCGGCGAGACGTCCTCCGCACGGTCCAGCCATCAATGTGCTCTTGACCATGTAGCATCCAACCTTATTCGTCTGCGTATTGTACGACAACCCGATTCTTGTAGAAACAATATAAGGCAACCCGATTTGGAGCCTTGCAAAAAGAAGAAAACCCCCTACTTGTGGAGGACAAGGACCCAGTCACTGAGGCCCGAAGTCTTTCTAAGTCAGGCTGTTCAAAAGTCGATGTCAAGGCAGCAGTATCGTAACACATGAACACGCCGCTCTGTCGAAAAGGGTTCGCTGACACACTGCCTTCCGACACAGTGCCTGTGGGAACTATTCCCATATTCGGATCCTGCAGCTGCAGATACCAGTTGCTAGTCGCCGTGTGTCCAAATTCATCACACATGCATCTCGAACGCTAAGCGGTACCTCTCGTCATGCCGTCCGGAATTCACCGATTGTTGCAAGGCTATCACAGCCCGACGAAGACAAATCACAGCCACGATCGCTCGTAACAGGCCGATGAGCAGCGTGAACAGGTCATCTTCATTGTCGGCTCAAATGGAAATTTGTCTCGAGCTGTACCTCTATTCTCTCACTTCAGTTGGACCCGAGCAGTGTCTAATGTAGCTTGTTGTTGTGCTGCAAGCAATCTGCATCTGAACGGGTCGAGATGTTCGTCTGGACTACCCTGAAGAGAATCGTAGTCACACTAGCCGCCGGAGCCTGGAAGGCTCTAGTCTCTATCGCGGCAATCGATCGAACGAATATCAAGGAGCGCTTCTAGAAACCACAGGTGAATTTCACTCGTCAAGTGCTAAGGGCAGCTGTCAGACTCGTAGACTTTCCACACTTCAGCCTTGCATGCTCATTCGCCACGAAGCCAATTACAGCCAATGGCATGGATCACGTTGGCTACAAGCACAGGCCATCAATGATCCAGTCCTTCCACGAAAGGTGCAAGGCTACAAGCGTTGCGGCTGGCATCTGCCGTCGTGGGGGAGCTCCTATTTGTACTTAGTCCTCGAACGCTCCAAGGATTTTTCACGAACTTGAGATAGCTCTGACGGCCTGACGGCCGAAAACCACATTTAACGTCGCTTTCCTACAATGGCGGTCCGCTTCACATAGCCTGACTATGCAGGAACAACGCCGACAATATCTGCCAATAACCGCGTGATGGAGTTGGGAGAGAAGGTGAACGTGACGTGGATTGCGACAGTGGACACATATACGTTGACGTTCTGGCATCAAACCGCGGCGTTGGACGCAGTATTCGTTGAAGATATATAGAGTACGGATTCTGGCCGCACCCGAATAATCCTTGACCAATCTTTCGCATAGGGTACGCTGGTGATGGAGACGGTGAGAAATGGTACGACCGGACAGTGGACAACTATGGGGCCAGACTAGATTTATCGCCTGTGTTCTTCTTCTGGTACAGCAACCCTGTGCCTGCAGGATCCCATGGATCGGCATACTTCAACATTACGGAGCGTCGTACGGCCTCTATGGACACATCCAGTGCTACATCCAGCCTGTCGAGCAGCACTACGACTACTCTTCCGAGTAGCACATCTTCTCTGAGTGCAGATCCTGTGTCCTCTTCAACACCGACAGCGACAGCAGCGCTAACTCCCAATCCTAACTCAACCACGATTGGTCTTGGCGTCGGCCTGGGTGTCAGCCTGGGTTTACTTCTGGCTGTTGGAGCATGGTTCGTGCTAAAAGCCATTCGAAAGAGACGTCGAGCTCCCACCTCCACATACCCGGCAGATCCTCATGGAATGATCAGCGACATAGGTGCTCAGGAGGATCTTAGGAGATAGACCGAGAGGATTCGAGACGGTCTCGGAACGGGAGCAATACAGCTGCGTTTGTACTTGCCCGTGAAGAGCACGACATCGTAACTATTCGCGACGTTCATGTGAGATTTCTGATCAGTCAAATCAGGATGGTATAGTCGAACGCAAATTAATGGAGATGCAAGAATGAACATATGAGCCTCACACCTTGCGACTTCACAGGCCATAGATCCGGCACTTGATCTTGCGATGCGATGGTAGAAGTGTCATGTTCACTACAAGGGTCATGTACATTAGGGGGAGTTGGAAATGGTATTCACCTCACCTCGGATGATTGCGGGCATAAGCCCGGCTATAATACAAGTGAAGCCAGTAGGCGATGTTCTCGGACGTCAGAAGACCCTTTGTCATGTTGAGGCTGCGCTGTGCGCTAGAGCGAGGTATAGAGCTACGAACCGTGCCGTGCATTGCGAGTGCTTGATATTCCGTTGCGCGTTCGTGCGTGCATCATGCAGACTTGCAGTCAGACACCTCGGTTAGAAGTGGGGTGCGCGTGACGCACGGAACCACGTGACGCCACACTTTAATCAAAATACCCTCTAATACAATTAACTATAAAACACTCAACATGGATCTAGTATAGCAGGCAGTTAATAGAGTACTAAATAGAGAGTTTACGATAATTACTAAAGTAGTAAATTACTATTATATACACCGTAGTACTATTAGCAAGAGGCTTAATAAGAAGGCTACTAGCTAAGCTATAAAGATTAAATTCTAGCGTATTTTAACTACTTTATAAGAGGCTAACCTTATCGCTTATATTAATACTTTAACTCTTAGAGGGCTACCTCTAAACTCTTTAATAGTTATTTATTTATTTATTATTTATTTGTTTATTTATTCTATTAACGTGCTATAGGAGTCGAAGACTATATAGTACGGGTAGGCCTAATACCTAACTAGTTATAAGAGAGAGAAAAGCCTCCTAGGCTAAAAAACTCTCGGTCTTAGAGGTGTCTTATTCGCGCTAAAAACGGATATTATAGGCCGATGCCTAGAGGAACTAGAATTTCGCTCGGTGCGCCTTAGCGCTAAGCGCTAAGCCCTATATATAGAATTTTAGTATCTAAAATTAGTTCTAGTAGTAGATATAGCTAGTATAGTATATCGAGTTAGTATAGAAGGCTATTATTTCTATTCGTCTCGGACCTAGAGGGTCGTCTCTAGGAATATATATTCTAGGTAGGAAGGGTCTACCTTTCTTTCTTTCTTCTATAGCTCTTTTTAGTAAGTAAATAGCTAATCTCTTACCTTAGTAGCTACCTCCTCTCTTTACTCCTATCCTATCTATCTCTATTCTATCCTCTCTTTTCTACTTCTTCTATAGTAGAGTTCTGCCTACGAAGTCCTATTATACGCCTCTATATAGCCGTAGGTAGAAATAGATACTCTCGAGTATACTAGCTAAGTATAAGAGTATATAAGATAATCCTACTTCGCTATCGCTAGCTATATACTTAATAAGATAAGAACTACCTTAAAATAACCCTAAGACTACCTAACGAACTAAGATAGAACCCTACTATAGAAGAGGTAAAAAAGAGAGGATAGAATAGAGGTAGATAGAATAGAAGCAAAGAGAGGAGGTAGCTACTAAGATAGAGAGAAGCTATTCTATAGCTAAAAGAGCTATAGAAGGAAGGAAGAAAGGTAGACTCTTCCTACCTAGAATATATATAGCCTAGAGGTATTAGAGGGCTCTCTAGGATAACTCGGATAGATATAAAGCCTTCTATACCGACTCGATATACTATACTAGCTATATCTACTACTAGAACTAATTTTAGATACTAAAATTCTATATATAGGGCTTAGTACTTAGTAGCTTAGCGCTTAGCGCTAAGCTATACTAAGTAAAATTCTAGTTCCCCTAGGTATCGGCCTATAATATCCGTTTTTAGCGCGAATAAGACACCTCTACGACCGAGAGTTTTTTAGCCTAAGAGGCTTTTCTCTCTCTTCTACGACTAGTTAGGTATTAGGCCTACCCGTACTATATAGTCTTCGACTTCTATAGTACGTTAATAGAATAAACAAATAAATAAATAATAAATAAACGGTAGGGTTCTACCTTAGTTCGTTAGGTAGTCTTAGAGTTATCTTAGGGTAGTTCTTATCTTATCGAGTATACGGCTAGTAGTAGCGAAGTAGGATTATCTTATATACTCTTATACTTTACTAGTATGCTCGAGAGCATCTATTTCTACTTACGGCCGCGTAGAGGCGTATAATAGGACTTCGTAGGCACTCTTTAATAGTTCTAAACTTTATTTATAAACTATATAGTTATAGGCCTATAGATAACTAGGTTACTAGGTTTATTAAGAGGTAGTAGGGATCTATTAACTCTCGTTATCTTAACTCTATTAAATACTTAAGGTTTAAGGCTAATTTAAAGTAGTTATATAATTAGTAGTTTAAGCTTCTAAAGGCTAAGATTAATAATTATAAGATTCTGCCTAAGAATATATATAATATTAATAAGAAAGGATTTATAGTTAGCTTTATAAATAAAACTAAGAGAGTTTATAGTAAGGAGGTATTAGAGACTAAGAAAGTACTTAGAAATATCTATAGTAGTATTAAGGTTAGTATATAGTAATATATTAAGCGCCCCTAACTATACTCGTTAGAGATATTAAGAGACTAATTCTTACCGATTCCTCTATATACGTTTAGCGTACTTTTATCTTACGCTAAGTATACGCGGTATAAGCTAGATACTTTAGCGTCTAACTTAGACGCTCTCTAAGCTATTAGCTCCCTAAGCTATCGCTCTTATAATTATCTCCTCTTTCTTATAGAGCTGTCTTAGCTCGTAGGAGAGTCTATATTAATACGGTAGCCGGCCGCTTACGTTCTTATTACGTTACGGTTACGTTACTCTACCGCCTTATAGTCGTACGCGATTTTAGTAGTACTATAGTAACGTACTAGATCTTAAGGGACTTTTATATTATAGACTCTATATAGGCCGCGTATTAATTATAAAGTAGGTACGGGCTATAAGTTCGCGCCTAATTACGTTAATACTTATTCTAGTATACTATTTTTAGATAAGCGCCTCGCTCCTACCTCGTACTATCTATATATCTTTCTAGCCTTTTCCTAGTACTCTTATAATCTTAGCCGATCCTCGTACTATTACCGACCTCCTTACTATTAAAAACGACGACTATTATTATTATCTCTTATATTTAGTAACGGGTAAGTCTAGCGTTCTACGTACGTATTAGCTACGAGTTCCTTACTTATATAGTATATATAGCTAGTATTCGGCTATATAATAGAGTTATAAAATTAAGTAAGAAGAAGAATTACTAGCGCTATAATAATAATAACTACTTCTACGACTACTATACCGACCTAGATATTATTACGTAGTCGAAGCGCTTACGCTTCTACCTCGCTAAGCTAGCTAAAAACGCGCTGAGTGACTCTACTAATTTATAAGCCTTAATCGCCGATAGCCTTAAGGTTATATAGTCTAATAAGAGCATAAAATAGCTCACTTGCTACTCTACTAATCTATAAGCCTTAATCGCCGATAGCCTTAAGGTCCTATAGTCTAATAAGAGCAAGTCGGCTAGAGTCTTTAAGACTCTAAAGAAGGGTAGAGCTAGCGCTACGCTAGCTAGTAGTAGTCCTTCTACTATTAAGCTACTTATAGCTAGTAAGTAGATCGCCCTATCCTTTAGACTCTTTAAGCTTAAGTACGAGGTATATCTTATAAGTTATATACTCCTTATATACGTTACTAATATTCTTCGTAGCGTCTACGCCTACTTAGTGCCTCGAAGAAGGCTCTCGATATAGTAGTTTATACTACCTACGCCGACTACCTTACTAGCTAAATAGAGGAGGTCTCTAACGACAAGGCCTTTATAATAAAGAAAAAAAAGAAGAAGGATAAAAAAAAAAGAGCGAGAAGGAGGATAGTACTAAGGTTAATAAAAGTATAAAGAAGTAAGCTAGCGTATCGCGCGCTCTCTTTATACTCTCTTCTTATACTCCTCTCGCGCTACTTATATAGTCTACTACCTTATTTTATACTTCTATTCTACGCTAGCGCTACGGCCTATTTACGCTACGCCTACGAGCGCTATAAATAATTTCTCTTTACTTTATATTCTTTATTTCTTTTAGTAATTTTCGTAACGTAACGTTTCGTCGCGGCCTTAGCGCTTAGCGCATACTCGTCGTAAGTTATAGTAGTCGCGACGGTTAATTAGTAGCGCGATAGCTATAATAGTCGACTTTACGGCTTACGTAAGCTCCTCTTACTCTACTCTTACGCCTTAAATTCCTCGAGCGCTTTAAATTCCCTAATATATTCGATTAGTTCCTACGTATCGTATTCTTCTAGCTAGCCTTTCTACTAGACTAGCTACTTCCTCTTACTTTTCTCGACTCGAGTTTCTAGTACTTTCTCGACTATCTACTCGCCTTTATTATCTACGAGAGGCAAGCTAGTCTCCTAAGATTCGCTACTATACTAGAGTTCTAAGAGAGATACGTAGAAGATATTATAGATACGTAATCCCGTTAGAAAAGCTAAGTAGTACGCCTACTTCCTAACTACGTTAATTACTTTAAATAGTCTAGCGAACTTATCTACTAGCTTCTTTAATAGTACCTTTAGTTTTAGGTTCTTCGTAGATAAAAGAACTATATCGCCGACCTTATATTCCTTTAGCTAATACTTCTAGTTATAATACTTAGCCTACGACTTACTTACTTACTACTAGCGCTTTATTAACTCCTTATAGTTCCGCTTTAACCTTTTTATAGCGTCCTTTACTACTAGTACTTCTCCTCGTAGAATCGCGCTTTAAGATTTAGTTACGTCCCTCTTACGAGTCTCTATTATTAAGTCCGGGTCGAACTCGTAGATAACGTAAAATAGCGATATCTTTAGTATCGTATTTAGGCTATTATTATACGCGAATTCTATAGAGGCTAGTATAGACGCCTAGTCGTCTTAGTTCTCCTTATAATAAATATATAGGTACTACTTAAGCGTCTAGTTTACGCGTTTAGTCTAGCCGTCCGTTTACGAGTAAAATACTATACTTAGCCTACGTTTTACGTATACCTCGAAATAGAAGTCTAACTAGAACTAGCTAGTAAATATAGACCTTCTATTAGAGATAATACTACTAGATATACTTCGAAGTCGTATAACTTTATTAAGTAAGATATCTATAAGCTCTACGCTTATATAGCGCTTTATCGTCCGAACGAAAGTTACTATCTTAGAATAGCAGTCGATAATTATAAGAATCGCGTTAAATATATAACTATTACGCTTACTCGATAGAAGGTCTATAATAAAGTCTATAGATAGATCTTTCTATAGCCGTTCTAGTAAAGGAAGCGTAACTATCTCGCTATAGAGATAGTAGCGTCTCGCTTTCGCCTTCTAATAGCTACTATACGATTCGACGTATTACTTAACGTCCTCGTTAACTTCTAGCTACTAGTACTTTCTTTTAACGAGTTCTATAGTCTTATCCTTACTAAAATAGCTAGCTAGGAAGTCGTCGTAGTATATACGAATTACTTACGTTCGTAATACGAGGTCGTAAGGAAGGTATAATACTTCTTCGCGATATATATACTTATCTTAGATAGTATACTTATCGCTTTCGCCTCTATTACTCTCTGCCTATATATATAGCTCCTTTACTATTAGGTCTAGCTAGACTAGCGTAGCTACGTACCCGATTACTAGGTCTAAGGTATTAGCGTATAGCCGTTCCTTTATAATAATAGCGCTAGCGACCTATATTAGTAGCGCGAATCTATACGGACCTAGCTCGTAGCGTTTAAGGCTAGCGAGCTACGTCCTATTAGCTACTTTCGTTACTACTCTCTAGTTTATTATATACTAGCGGTTATAGGCGGCCTTAATACGGTTTATAACTAGTTTGCCTACTCGGAGGTCGCTCTAAACTTAGAGTTTCTACTATAGTAAATTAGTAATAGTAATAAGTTATTTATCGCCTACGTATCTTTTACGTAATCGCTACGCCTCGATAGCGCGTCGGCTACGTTTAGCTTACCTACTCTATAACTAATTATAAAGTTATACGAGGCTAAGAACGTAGCCTACCTAGCCTATCGGCCCGTTAACTACTTTATACTTATAAAGGCCTTTAGGTTAGCGTAGTCGACTAGTACCTCTACCTTATACGTAGCGCCTTCGAGGTAAGGCCTCTATACCTTAAAGGATTCTACTACTACGAGGAGTTCCTTATTATAGACCTCGTAGTTATACTTAGTATTAATTATCTTCTACGAAAAGAACGTAATTAGGTACTATTTCGACTCGAATAGCTAGCTTAGAATACTAGTAATAGCGAAGTTAGACGTATTAGTCTCGACTTATAAGCGTAACGTAGAGTTAAAGTACTTAAGGAGCGGCGCGGTCTAGAAGCGTTCTTTTAACTTTAAGAAAGCCTACTCCTTAGCTTCGCTTTAACTAATAGGCCTCGGCTTCCTACTATTCTTCGCGCTTTTCGAGAGTATAGTTAGTAGTACTACGACCCTTAAATATCCGAAGATAAAGCAGTAGTAGAAGTTCGCGAACCTAAGGAACGATTAAACCTCTATTAGAGTAGTTAGCCTTAGCTACGAGGCGATTATAGCTACTCTACTAGAGTCTATTACTACGCCTTTAGTCGTAACTACGAACCTAAAGAAGTTAACTTATTTCTAGAAGAACTTATACTTAGCGCGTTATACGTAGAGTCCGAATTTATAGAGCCTTTTAAGTATAGCATATACGTCTCGTACGTAGTCCTCGCGAGTCTTACTATAGATTAGGATATTATCTAGGTATACTACGTAACTTATATCTACTAGCCCTACTAGCGCGCGGTTAATATACGCCTAGAACGTTACTAGAGCGTTCGTTAAACTAAAGGGCATTACCTAGTATTAGTAGTAACCGTATCGCGTATAGAATATAGTCTTCTAGTAGTCGCTTAGTTTAATACGAATACGATAATACGCGTCTATAAGATCTAGCGACGTAAACTACGTAGCTCCTATAAGTCTATTTAGCGTTTTACTAATAAGAGAGAGCAGGTACCGATTCTTAATCGTAATCTCGTTTAGCTTATAGTAGTCTATATATAACTATAGCTTACTATTCTTCTTTAGTACGAATAGAATAGGCGTACCTGCCTTACTATTAGAACGCTCGATCTAATTATACTCGAGCCTAGTCTTTAGGTACTCCTTAAGCTCTTTAAGCTCTCTACTTAACTAGTAGTATAGAGGCCTAAAGAGTAGTATAGTGCCTAGCTTTAGGTCGATCGTATACTTAGCGCTATTAATAGGTCTACTTTATATTTCTTCTATCGAGTTAAGGACGTCGTCGAACTAATAGAACTCCTTTAGTATTAGAGTAGGCTCCTCGCCTATTCTACTTAGGCTAACTATAAATATAGCGAGTATCTTCTAGAGGTCTTTAAGGAACTTATAGGCCTCTCGGACTTTAAATCGGCCGAAATAATCGTTACTATAACGCTATTTATCTATACTACTATCGATACTTACTCGTTATATACGTCGCTATAGATAGCTAAGGATAATATTAGGATCTAGTATATTATATACGTAGAAGATCCCTCCGGTTACGCGCTCGATCCTCGAGAAGTCTACGAGCCTTATACGTATATAGTATATACTATAATAATAACCTAGTTTACTCGTAAAGGTAGTAGCCGGCAGCAAGGCCGCGTTCGGCCGTAAGAGCAACTTATACTAGAGTACGAAGGCTCGTAATACTATATTAATATCCGTAGTATTATCGAGAAGGAACTCGGCTAGCCTACGGCCCTCCTAAGACTTAACTTCTTCTCGTACTCGTACTACTAGTATATATTATATAGGTAGGTACCCTATACTATCTACTTTAGTAGTAGAGACTTATATAATATCTCTATTACTTCTACTTTTTTCGACTTACTTATAGCTACCTTATAGACCGCTAGCTTATTACTATCCTTATCTTTATTTAAATAATCTAGACGGATATAGCCTACCTCGTTATAACTATAATACTTAGGTTACTAGTCCTTATCTTTACTTTTACGCTTATCTTAAGAGTTCTTCTCTTTCGAGTTAGACCTATAACTACCTTTAGAGGTATACGCGTTACTATCGACCTTCTTACGCTTTAACTACTAGTACGACGCGTCCTTATTACGGTCGTATAAGCCTATATCGCGTAGTATTAACCTTTCTACCTATTTAAGGCGTCGTACTAAGGCGACGAGATCGGCGCGCTTCGCTAAGATAATATAGTTCTTAATAATATCCTTTCGTAGCGACGGCTTTAACTTTACGAGAAGCTAGCGAACTAACTACGCCTCGGTATAGTTACTAAGCTATATCTCGAGACTACTAAGGTCTATTACGAATTATCGTATACTCTAATTTTCGCCTTAGCGTATTATCTCGTACTTAACGGTTACGAGTAGCTAGTAGTTCGCTTAATCCTCGACGATATTATATAGAAACTTATAGAACTACGCCTAAGTATACTCTACTAGAAGTATACTAGGGTACTCGTTATACTAGGCTTCTTACGCTTTGCCTACGAGGAATATAATACTAGCGATTACTTTCTAGTATTCTATTATAAACTTCCTTAGCGCGGCTATAAAGTTTACTTTATATAAGCGGACGTATTCCTAGGCTTCCTTAATAGTCTCGCTCTTAAATAGCTTAAGAGAGTAGAGCTTAATAGATTCGTAGAGCGTATATTCGTCGCTACTATAATATATACTATCCTTAGTATCTCTAGTAATACTCGTTATACTAGAATACCTCGAGCTAAGGCTTCTTACTATCGTACTTAAGTATATTAGTAAAGTAGTCGTCCTAACTTCTCGCGTTAAGCATTTATTCTCTATCTAGAGAGCGTAGAGTTCGAGCTATTCGCGTAGCATAGCGTTCTCTTATTCGAGACGCTCGCGCCTCGCCTATATATTATTAGTATCGTTTATCTCCTCGTCTTCTTTAGCTCTAGAGTTTAGTAACTCTTCTACGTAGCCTAATAGTAGTACTACGGACCTAGCGCGTTCGCTATAGTTATTTAGCTATATAGATGCTCCTCGCGTAAGTATAGTAGGCCTTAATAGATCGCTACTCTCGATAAGGTAGAAGAATTAATATTATTAAGGTTAGTATATAGTAATATATTAAGCGCCTCTAACTATACTCGTTAGAGATATTAAGAGACTAATTCTTACCGATTCCTCTATATACGTTTAGCGTACTTTTATCTTACGCCGAGTATATATAGTATAAGCCGAATACTTTAGCGTCTAACTTAGACGCCCCCTAAGCTATTAGCCTCCTAAGCTATCGCTCTTATAAGTAGTAACCGTAAATAGATTATAATACTTAGTAGTAGTAATCTATATAGATAGAATATAGCTATAACTAACTATAATATTTAAGGCTTAAACTAGTAATATTTAAGATACCTAGATATAAGATTTTAATACTAAAGTATATAATATTAGTTAGTAATCCTTAGAGACTAGCTAGACTAATAACTCTATTAGTTTTATATAGCTTAGAGATGTCTTTAATAGATATACTAAGGCTAAGGTAAGGAGATAATAGAGGCTCTTAATTCTTAATAGCTATAGCTCTTATATTACTATATAGTTTATTAACTATACTCTTAAATAGAAGATTATAGTTACTATATTTCTACTATATAGTACTTACTACCTATAGCTACTAGATATATTACTATTTAGGCCCTTATCTATTAGATATAGCTAAGAGCTTAATAAGCTTAATATAAAGTACTAAGAGTTAACTACTATAAGGAAAAGGGACTTCCTTAAGCTATTTTAGCCTATATTTACCTAGGCCTTTATATAGAAGAATATTCTAAGCTCCTTTAAGAAGACTAGTATTAATTTATATAATCTAATACGTATGCTTAGTATATAGTAGCTAGTAGCTAAGGAGTTAAGACTAGCTACTTCTAGCTCTTCTAGCTTCTCTAACTCCTCTATTAGAAGTATATACCTTATAAGGAGTATATTTAAAGAGGTTATAACTAAATTTATTATTTCTAGCTAGTAGGAATAACTCTAAGGCATATATAGCTAAATGTTTACCCTATAGTCTTAAAACTAGCTTCTTAAAGCTAAGAATACTAGCCTTAAAGAGGCTATTATAAATAAGAAGAAATATAAGACTAAAAGCAAGAGCCTTATTACTAATTAGCGTTAGTTAAACTAAGATAGTATAGTTATTTATAGCCCTTAGAAAGTCTAAGAAGCTAAGGACTTTATAGCTAAATAAGAGGTAGCTAAGAAGGCTTAATATACTAAAAAGGAGGCTTAAAAGGAAGCTAAGAAGCTAGCTAATATTAAGGCTAATATTAAGAAGGAATAGCGTAAGTTAGATAGGCTTAGACAACGTAATATTAAGTAGGAATAGGCTACTAAGGCTAAGGATTAAGTAGTACGTATAAAGGAAGTAAAATAAGCTAATAAATAGTTCTAAGACAATCTTAATTAGTCTATTAAGGCTACTAGAAGGTTTAAATATATAGTTATTAAGGAGCTAGTATAATAACTAGTATTTAAGGAGCCTTAGAAGGTTATAGCTAGCTTATAAGCTAGCTCTTTAAGATTAGGTAGAATACGATAACTAAGCTAGAAGGCTATATATAAGAGTCTATCCTATATATAGGCTCTACGTTCGGTTTCTTATAGCGAAACGCGAATCGTTCCTCTTTTAGCCGGCTTTCGTAGTATAGCGGTTATACTATACTAAATTTATAGTTTAAGAACCTCTTTATAGAAGTATACCCTACGTAACCTATAGACTCGCGTAAACCTATAATTTACTCTAATATTTAAGGAGGTGTTTCTTAACTATTACTATATAGATTATTATAATTTAAACTATATTATAATCGCTATATATTAAGCTTGCTAAACTAAAGATTTAGTACTACCTTCCTACTTAGTTATCGTATTCTTAATACTTAATAGTTTAGCTAAGGTAGCCTATAAGCTACCTACTAGCTTTATAGGCTCTTTAAATACTAGCTATAGAGGTAGTAGCTTTAACTCTACTTATTTTAACCTTCTAAGAGCCTTAACTAATTAATTAAAGTAGTATTAGAGTTGTCTATCTACTACCTTATTATATTTAATACGTTCTGCCTCTGCCTTAGCCTTAGTAGCTTATTCTTACTTAACTATACGCTAATTAAGCCTTTCTAGCTTACGCTATTCCTTTATAATAGTTTCTTATATATTAGCTAGCCTACGAAGACCGATTATACGCCTCTACGCGGCCGTAGGTAGAAATAGATAGTCGAGCTTATAACTCGACTATACTAGTAAAGTATATAGTATAGTAGAGCGGAGTAGTAGAGTACGAAATCCGGTACGATCTCGCTAAGACTATTCCGAATAGAGGACTACTACTAAAATAGGTACGAAAACTATCTAATAACGACCTACCTATATTAGAAATAGGTCCGCTCGATCGTAAGTATACGAAAGAGCTACGGAACTCTTAGGTATTAATAGGATACCTCTAGTATATAAGAGGAATCCTTAGCTAAGAGTATTTAGAGCTAGAAGGATAATAAGTTACCTAATATATAGCTCCTAGATCTAGAATACCTACCTCCCGAAGGTTCTAAGAAGAATTAGAGAGCGAACGCGTTATTAAGGCTAGATATAAATGCGTTATATACTTAAAAGAGCCTAAGTAGAAGAGCTAGAAGGATAGTACTAGTTAGTAGGTAATAGAGCTCGGAATAACGCTACGAAGCCTATAGAGGCCTATTAATTACTTAAGTATAAGTAGGAGGGTTTTACTCGGAGTATAGCCTTATAAAGAAGGACACCTAGTCTAGTAGCTATCTAGAAGAGCTCGGAAACCTAAGAAGGCCTATATAGAGAAGTAGGTAACGGAGATATAGAGAGGCGAGCTAAAGAGGATACTTAAAATAAGAAGGAGAAAGATATAAGGCGTAAGAAAGTAAGGAAGAGGCTATATATTAGTTAGTAGGTAGAAACGTAAGAGTACTACTACCTAGCTAGGAGTAGGAGCCCGAGTAAGCCTATAAGATATAGCTAGCTATAGCTAAAGAGATATAATATAGTAACGCAAAGGGAGTTATTCTTCTAAAGTATAGTAAGTAATAGTAGCGACTAAGATACTATCTACTTAGCCTAAGAGGACGGATACGTATATTAGTTTTAGAAGAGAGGTAACCGCTCTCTAGTTCGCTAGAGCCTAAAAGAGTATAACTAAAGCTTAAGGAGCAAATAGGATATAAAGCGTAAGGTAGGGATTTTAGCTTAAGATTCTTGTCTTAAAGCGAGAAGGTATATAGTAAGCTACTTATAGTAAAAGTCGAAGCCTATAAGTAGGAAAGCGTAGGTAGGCCTTGTCTACCTATCTTATATAGGTTCGTAGGAACGTATATAATTATATACTACCTTAGGTAATAGTATCTAAACTAATATATAGAGTAGTAGTATATAGAGTAAGAGTAGGATAGTAGCTAGAAGATAAGACTAGCTAGAGAAAGATAGAGGAAGAGAACCTAAAATAGATCCTAAATCTTAAGATCGAATAAGTAGTCTAGCTTAAGAGCCTAATAGCTAGGAAGAGATAATAATACTTCTTAGCTATTATTATAGTATATAGCGAGGAGTAAGTAAAGAAGATTACTAAGAAGGGCCTCTTATATATAGGTACTATCCTTATAGTAGAGCTATACTACTCTAAATAGAGGGTAATCTAATACCTTAAATACTACTAATTTAAATATATCTTCCTATATTATAGAGAGACTAAGGCTATCTATAGGAAGTATATAGGTCCCTATAAAATAATAGACTATATATTAATAGTAAATAAGTATAGTAACTATAAGGGCACCTACCTAACCTAGTCTATAAGGTATAAGGTTAAGTAGATAGCTAAGGCAAAGGCCTAAGTATTCTCCTACTTCTTTACTAAGAAGTAGGAGGAATCTAAGGCTCTAGTAATATAGAGCGAGTAGACCTAAGTATATAATAAGAAGAGGAAAGGGACCTAGCTAGAGCCTACCCTAGGTAAAGCTAAGATATAGAGAATAGTAAGTAGACTAGGGAGGCTAAGAGGTAGTATAGCTATAGCTAAAGTAGAGGAAAGATAAGTAAGTAAGATTAGATTCCCCTAGAGCTCCTAAATAGATAATAGCTCCTAAGAGGACTATAATATTATAATGCTAGAGCTAACTACCTAGTAGACTAGTAATAAATAGCTATAACCTAACTATTTACTAATATAATATTAACTATAGCCTAACTATATAAAGAATCCTAGTATAGGAGGCAGACCTAGAGACAACCTAAGTTATTATACTCTAGGAGCCTTAGATAAATTCTTAGAATAGGAGAATAATCTTATAAGGATACTATCTAATCCTCTCTACTACTAGGTATTTAAAAGTAGCTCTACTAGTCTCTAACCGACTAGATAGTACTATATAGAGACTAATCTACTACTAGACGGGAGACCTAGTCTTAATAGAAATCTAAACTAGCCTAGGGCCGGTTATAATCTATAACTACTATAACTTAAGTAGACTAACTAGTTACTTCTAAGTAGGGATACTTTAAGAAGTAAAGAAAGCTCTCGAATAAAGCTAGAAGGAGGACTATACCTAATAGATACTACTTAGGGACTTTAACCTCTACTATTTAAGATAGGGAGCTAATCTAGCCTATATACTATATAAGATAGCAGATAAGCTACTAGAAATAATAGTAGAAGCTAGGTTATAACAAATCCTAGAGCTAGGTATAGTTATATAAGAAAAGTAAGGAGCTAGCTACTAGATACTAGATTTAGTATTTATAACTACCTAACTCTAGTAAAATATAATTACCTATAAGGTAGTACTAGAGATAATAAATAGATCGGACTATATCTCTATTATTACTACTATTAATAATACGACCCCCTCCCTAAAATAAAGCTATCCTAGGCTCTAATAGAAGAAGGCTAACTAGGAACTTAGAAGAGGTATAATAGATCCTCTAAGAAAGGCTAGACTAAGCCTAACTCTATAATGTTCCTCTAACTACTAAAGCTAAAATAAATAAGGTAGCTACTTAGGTATAAGAGGCAATTTAAGATACTATAGTAGTAGTAATTCCTAAAGCTAAGCTCTTAAACTTTACTAGGGAAAGCTAGACTCCTAAGAGTTAGAGGCTAATTAAGCTTATAAGAAAGATAAGAAGATAATAGAAGGATACCTAAATAGACTAAGCGTACTAGGCATATATCGCTATAAGTAAAGTAAGAAATAAGTAAATCTAGAGGGATACTAACCTCGCCTAGAGGAAAGTAGTATAGGAGGTTATAAATAACCTAAATAAGATATAGAGACTAGCTAAATAGGTAAGAGAAGGGGCTAACTAAGTATACTAGAACCTCTAATTCCTAGAGATATAGGGACCTAACTAAGAGAAGAAGGATAATAATACTAGGAAAGTAAGGATCCTAGTAAACTACTTCTTCCTAGTAGAGAAACTAGCTAACCTAAGTAATATCCTAAATACGTAATACTCCTACCTCTTCTATATAGAGATAGAGGTCTTAGAGGCAGAGGTAGTATAAGTACTTAGGAAACTACTAGCTAATAAAGCCCTAGGGCCCGACTAAATCCCTAACCTAATACTTAAGGAATATAAAGCTACTATTATACTTACTCTTACTAGGCTATTTATAGTATACTTTAGGCTAGGATACTACCTATAACTATTTAAGTACTTAGTAATAGTAGTCCTTAGAAAGCCTTAGAAACTAGACTACTCTAAACTAGGAGTATATAGGCCTATAGCTCTGCTAAATATACTAGTAAAGACACTAGAAGTAATTATTATAAAGAGGATATCTAAGGAGATAGAAGCTAGGAAACTCCTCCTAGAATCCTAGATAGGAGCTAGGCTAGGAAGGTTTATAGCCTTAGTACTAGACCTTATTACTAAATAAGTTAAGACTATCTAAGTAACTAACCCTAGGGTAGTAGTATCTATACTCTACCTAGATATCTTAGGAGTATTTAATAATATCTTCTATACTAGACTACTATATAACCTTAGACTTAAAGAGTTTCTTAGCTACCTTATAGGATTTATATAATCCTTCCTCTAAGGTAGAACTACTTACCTTAGGCTAGGAGACTTTATAGACTAGCTAAGGCTATAAAATATAGGTATCCCTTAAGGCTCTATACTATTACTAATCCTCTTCCTTTTCTTTATATCTACTCTCCTCCTAACTCTTTAAGAGAGAAGAATAAGAGTAATAGAGTTTATAGATAACTCTAATATCCTAACCTATAGTAATAGTATAAAAGAGAACTATAGGTAGCTAGAAAGAGCCTACTAAAAGTACTTAGACTAGGCTAGCAAATATAGAGTAGCCTTTATACTATAAAAATACTAGCTAATCTACTTTACTAGAGGGAGATAATATAACCTTAAAGTAATAGTCTAAATTTAAGGATTTAAGGAGGGCTTAGTCCTATCTCTTAAACTCCTAGGAGTATAAGTAGATACTAAGCTATAGTAGGGACCTTATATTAAGAGAGTAGTAGAGAAGGGAGCTAACTAAATATAGTTACTCTAGAGGCTATATAAGTCTATATAGAGTATATCCTTCTAGAAAGCAAGATACCTCTATATAGTAGTAGTAAGGCTAGTAATAATATTTAGGTATACTATCTAGATAGACCTAGAGAGTACTAAAGGATATAAGAAAGAGCTTATCTAACTACTAGAGAAAGTATAAAACTAAGCCCTTAGGTATATTATAGGGGTATATAAAAGTATCCTAGTAGCTATACTCTAGAAAGAAGCGGATATCCTACTAATCTACCTATATATATAAGACCTAGTAAGATAGGTAGCTAAAAAGAATAAGAACTAGGTAGTATACTAATATATCTAAGATAGATATAAGGATATTATAAAACAAGTATAGAGAACTAAGAGATATAGATAAGGGAATACCTAACTAACCTAAAGTATAAGATAAGAAAGGATCTAAGAGATAGTAGTAAGCTAAGAGGCCTTATAAGAGGTACCTAAGAAAGACTAGTAGATATTTTAGAAGTAGGAAGCTAAATAGAATAGGCTTAAAGTAAATAGGAACTAAAGGAACGGAGCCTAAGTAGTAGCCTAGACCTTAAATAAAACTAATATAGGTAGGTACCTATATAAAGGATAGTCTAGGCTAGAGAGTATAATAGCTATACTCCTTAGGACTAAATATATTAGGTTTAAGGCCTACCTAGCGAAGAGAAGAGTCCTAGGCATCTCCCTAGACTATATATATAACTAAGGATATTAAACTCTAAAATATATCTATATCTCCTACTTAGAGAAGTAGAGAAATAGATAGGTATTATTTATTATAGCAGGCTTAAGCAACTAGAAAGACCTTATAAATACTAAGAGAGGACTACTAGTAATAGCTAGGTAGCTAATCTAAGAAAGGGTACTAGACTAATTCTCTCTTATAAAAGAAAAGGAACTATAAAGGATCTAGAAGAAAAAGAAGGAGAAGTAGGGACCTAGTAAGAGGAAGGACTTCTAGAGTACCTATATTTATCTAAAAGAAATATATGCCTTAGAGTATAGAGCTACTAACCTATAGAGATAAAAGGAAAGTAAGAGGTTTTTATAGCTAAGGGCCTTAGCCCTAAGCTTTTCCTTTCTAGATAAATAAGTAGTATACGCTACGTGCTCCTCTATAGGAGATAGAATAGTAATTAAATTTATCTATCTATCTATATATTAGCTAGTTTCTTAGCTTGTTTCTAAGCCTCCTTTTTAGCTTATTTAGCTTCTTTATTTAGCTATTATTAAGCTATAAAGTCCTTAGCTTCCTATATCTTCTAAGGGCTATATATTATAGTACTATTAGTATTTAATTTACGCTAGTTATTAATTAGGCTCTTGCCCTTATTCTTATACTTCTTCTTATTAGTAATAGCCTGCCTTAAACTATAGTTCTTAGCCTTAAGTACTTAATTCTAAGCCTATATACTAAATAGCTTATTATAGAGAGTTTAGAGTTGTTTATACTACTTAAGATTAAATACCTTAGATAATACCTATCTAAATATACTACGTATAAGGCGGATACTTAATTCTAAGTAGATTAAGATATTACTTAAGGCCTTAGAGCTAGTAGTACTTAGCCTTAATTCTAGCTACTATATACTAAGTATTACTAATAGATCTAATAGATAAATACTAGTCTTACTAAAGGAGCTAAGTATATTCTTCTCTATAAAAGCTTAGGTAAATATAGGCTAAAATAACTTAAGGAAGTCCTGCTTTCTTACTATAGATAGCCCTTAGTACTTTATATTAAGCTTATTAAGCTCTTAGCTATACCTAATAGATAAGGGCCTAAATAATAATATATCTAGTAGCTATAAGTAGTAGGTACTATATAGTAGAAATACTATAATTAGAATCTTCCTTTCTAAAGTAAAGTTAATAAACTTTATAGTTATATAAGAGCTATAGCTATCTAGAATTAAGAGCCTCTACTTTAGTCTTGCCTTAGCCTTTATATACCTATTAAATATATCTCTAAGCTATATAAAACTAAGGTTATTATTAGTCTATCTAGTCTTAGAGGTTTGCTAGTAAACCTTATAGATCTTAGGGTTAAAATCCTATACCTAGGTATCTTAAATATTGCCTTCTTAAGCCTTATAAATTATTATTAGAGGTATCTATAAACTATTAGTATAGATATAAGCTAGGATAGTAATCTATTTACGGTTACTAGAGTAAATATTACTAAGAACCTTCTTTATCTCTAGAGCGTGTTTTATATAAACACGCTTTATCTTATTTATAAAGCTAATTATAAACCCTTTCTTATTTATATTATATATATACTTAGGCTTAATCTTATAACTAGTAACCTTAGCCTTTAGAAGCTTAAAGTACTAATTAAATAACTACTTAGAATTAGCTTTAATTATATATACCTATTAATATATACGATAAAAGATACCTCTTAAGGGTAGTTAAGAATACGTTAAGATTTAATCTTATTTGCCTTACTACTAGTCTTACTATTCTAGTAGTTACTAAGACTACTACGGTCTACTTTAAACATCCTTAAGGCTATAGAAATGTTCGGCTTGTCTTGTTTACTAAGCTAGTTAAGTGCCTTCTATATAGCATCTATAATAGTAGAATAATTAATAACTAAATATATTAAGAAACGCTAGAAACTATAGGTTTACGCGGGGTTGTAGGTCACGTGGGGCACACTTCTATAGCGATAGCAACGCAGTTTGAATTATCTAATTCTATGCAGTAATAGTTAAGAAACAACACCTTAAAGATCAAGCCAAAGTGTGGCGTCACGTAGTTCCGTGCGGCACGCGCACCCTACTTCTACATGTAGGTTTTGGCACAAAGCTTGGCATTCACATTCAACTCTTCATGGGGCCACGTCCAACTTCCACCGTCATTCAATCAACGATACTTTGTGTCATCACCTTGAATTTCATGTTGCCAACATCACGAAGCCTTGTGCCCAGTGGGACTTCGAGGCGTGGCTTGAGTGACTTACTATGGCCAAATTTCAGAACAGCAGTCGCATGAGATTTCTGACTTCTTTCAGAATACTCGAATTGCCGTCGAGCATATAATTCAAGGCTAGGTCAAGCTCATATTGAAATGAGCGGCATTGTTAGAGAGAAGGAGGTCGCTGTCAGGCAGGCGAAGGAATGCCAAGGCAGCCGATCCCAACCACCTACGGCGAGTTGTGCTACAGCACTTGCTAGAGGTGGTGTTGAAGAGGGGATACTCAGCACCAGTGCTGTCTGCTCTGTTTAGCACACATGCCAGCATAAAATACACATCCAGACTTCACCTTCCCCATCTCTCGTGCTTGGGGCAAAGACTACCTCCATTTCTGATTGACCTTCACGCTGCCACAGCCCCCTCCAGCTGAACCAAATACGAACCAACCGGAACCAACAGGAACCCACCAGAGCTAGCTAATTCAAGCCCCTTTGCAGCCGTTTTTGGCTTGGTTTGGGATTTGTTTTTGTAGTGTTGTGGCGCTGTTTAATGGATATGATGCTTTCTTTCCCGGAAGGTTTAGTGCGAGGAGTTTCGTGCCGCCGTATATTAATATTCCGATTTTTTTGAGCTTGTTTGTTGGGTATTAGGTTATTAAGAGGACGAGGATTGTGAAGCTGGGTGAGATGGATTTGTGGAGTGGTAAGGCGGAGATTGATGCGATGGAGGGTACGTGGCCGGAGCGGAAGCCTAGAAATTGGTTGGAGAGGATATGGTTTTGGATCGCTTGAGCAGTTCATGCGAGATTATATGTCAAGAACGCTCATGATTAGCCTCTAGCTCATGCACCTGCAATGGTCTCTTTGTGTCCTGTGTGGTCCGCCGGTGTCTACTTGTTCTTCGCCTCGATTCCAGTCTGGTAGCCTGCTGCCTGAGCGGCTTTGAATATTCTCTCGAGCTGTTCTTGCTCATTGTCACCTTCCTTCAAGCCGCCTGCCAAATTCTGCGAATGAAGAAGACTTTGTCAGCACAGCTCATCGCGTACGAGAAGGGAGTGCACCTACAACTTTCCACGCGGCAGGCAAGAGTACACTCTGCTCAATCTCATAGTGTCTACCGCCGCTTGAATAGATGAATTGGCCCTGTCTGCTCTCATCCGCAAACAAGGTAGCGACTTGCCGCGCTACGACATCCGGACTCTGCGTTTCCACGCCTGCAGCGTCGGTGACTTCCTTCGGAACCAGGCCAGTCAGAGTCCACGAAGGTCCAATGCAGTTAATCCGGATAGGTAATTTCTGCGCGGTGAGGTTTGGAATTGCTCCTCGCATCCAGCCCAACACGGCATGCTTTGCAGTCGTGTAATCCCACACAGCGAACTGCTGGAACGAAGAGCCGGAAGCGGTACAGACGATAGATCCACCTGGTGGACTCTGCTTCTGGAAATAGTGGAGCCCGAGATATGAAGTATTGATCATACCTCTCTGATTGATTTCATACGTCAATGTGTCCGGCTCTTTCAGCTCGCCAGCGGCGTCGAAGGTGTTCTCGAGGTAGTTTGCGCGTCCGGATATGCCAGCATTCGAGAAGACATGGTCGATTCGAGAATGCTTCGTCTCTGCAGTCTTGAACAAAGCTTTTAGTGACTCCCATGATGTCACATCAGTTTGGAGGAAGGTCAAGTTGTCATGCTGTATCGGAACATCATTTCGGTCGCCAACGACCACGTATGCGCCCGTATCGAGCAGAAGCTGGACGGTGGCTAGCCCTATACCGGAAGCTCCACCAGTGACGACGGCGACTTTATCCTTGAGAGAAGCAAAGTCGGAATCCGCGATCCAGAATTGGGCGGCCATAGCGTGCAGTGCTGTCTGCTGTTCTTCGGCGGCTGAAAGTTCAAGTCGATACAGCGACCTCGTCGAGCAGCTGAGCTCTCTTATCGAGGCTACAGCTCTGCAGTGGTGCTGCCCGACCGAGGAAGCCGTGACATCCTGGTTCCCCTCATGAGGTTCGTAGTTTCAGCAGAGTCGAGCATTGCGACGCTGCGTTCGTGCAGGTGGCCCATGTTGACCAGCCACGACGAGGCGGAGCTTCATGGGTTGCATGGTGGTCACGTCGGATGTGGAAGACAGGCCAGCACATGCGGCTGATGACGGCACGAACGAACGTCGTTGTTGTCACATGCCGGCGGCGGTGCGGCAATCGTCGGACCCTGCAGGGCCTTTCGGGTGCTTGGCCGAACGATCTTCCCCGCGATCGCAGGCGCAAATGACTCCTCCAACATTTTCTCGCCGCATCTGCCCGCCACCGCCGTCGCAGAAGTCCGAGGCGCGTCTTGTCTCGTCGGGCGTCGTGTCACGCCCTACCGAACACAAGCACGCACCCTCGATCCAGCCTTCCATCCTTCCATTGCTCACCATCCGCGTGCCGCATCGAATTCCCTCTTGCGGCCATTGTCTGCCGAACATATAGACTTTGCTAGTCCCGCCGATTTTCCATTCAAGTGCCCCCATCACGCTCTTCCATCCCACCTTTCCTTCCTCACCCCTCACCCCACCGCCACCGCACACATATCTTCCCACTCTGCCCTCCATCGCCAGCACCAACTCGCACATGGCCTCGAACGGAACTTCATTCTCACCCTTTCGGTCCCAGAAAAACGCCACCATGGCTGTCAACGACGCCCCCTCCAACGGCCACGCCGAGCCCTCCACCATCACCGCCGCCTCGAAGACCAACACCACCAAGATCACCTCGCAGACCGACCCTCAGTCCTCCTTCGCCGTCAAGGTCGGCTTGGCCCAAATGCTCAAGGGTGGCGTGATCATGGACGTGGTCAACGCCGAGCAAGCACGCATTGCCGAAGAGGCAGGAGCATGCGCCGTCATGGCCCTCGAGCGCGTGCCGGCAGACATCCGAAAGGACGGCGGCGTGGCTCGCATGAGCGACCCGCAAATGATCAAAGACATCATGAACGCCGTCACCATCCCTGTCATGGCGAAAGCCAGAATCGGCCACTTTGTCGAATGCCAGATCCTGCAAGCCATTGGCGTGGATTACATTGACGAGTCGGAAGTTCTCACGCCCGCCGACCCCGTCAACCACATTGACAAGAGCGTGTACAATGTTCCGTTCGTGTGTGGGTGCCGAAACCTGGGCGAGGCGCTGCGAAGGATATCAGAAGGCGCTGCCATGATTCGGACAAAGGGTGAAGCGGGAACGGGAGATGTTGTCGAGGCTGTGCGGCACATGCAGACCGTCAATGCTGAGATTGCAAGAGCGAGCTCGGCATCCGACGCCGATCTTCGCATGATGGCACGAGAGTTGGAGTGCGATTATGCTTTGCTCAAGCAGACTGCGCAGCTCAAGCGATTGCCAGTCGTCAACTTCGCCGCAGGAGGCATTGCCACGCCAGCTGACGCTGCCTTGATGATGCAGATGGGCTGCGACGGTGTCTTTGTCGGATCCGGAATCTTCAAGTCAGGCGACGCGGCGAAGCGAGCAAAGGCGATCGTGCAGGCCACCACCCACTACAATGACCCCAAGGTCCTCGCCGAGGTCAGCTCGGGTCTCGGTGAGGCTATGGTGGGCATCAACTGCGACAAGCTGCCAGAGACACAGAAGCTCGCGACTCGTGGATGGTAGACGGCGCAAGTTACAGGAAGAAAGAATCAAAAATCATGACTGTACGCATAGCACCAGGCGCTCGGGTATGGATGTGATGCACACAGAAACGCGAGCGAGCGAGCGAGCGAGGTAGAGCACATCTGAGCGTCTTAGATTCTGTGTTGCGCCTCACCGCGCCTAGGGTATCTTATGCAACCGAAATTATGAATTATCAGGCTTGCTTTCGCGATCGTCATTGTATAGCTTGTGCCGTGTGACCCCCGTCCTCACACAAGTTCTTCCAGAATCGACTCTAGTTCCTCTCGCCGGAATGGCACCAGCAAGCGTTCAGTGCCCAAAGCGTCCTTCTTCGATTCGATCATCTGATGATCGTGGAATTCCTTCAATAACGTTCGGAAATTGACTTCACTCGAGCACACGAATTCTTCCACCGCCTTATGATAGAGAGTCCGATACTCGACACCTGCTGGCGCCGCAGCTTGTGCGGGTTTGGGTGGCTTCTTCGCTGTCGTCGCTTTGGGTGGTCTGCCGCGACCTCGTTTGCGCTTCGATGGTGTTTGCTGCTGCTCTGCTGCCGCCTCATCTTCGTCTTCGACTCCGATGATGTCGTCGGGGTCACTATCTTCTCCCATACCGTTCACCAAGGCTGCTTCGCCTTCCGTGTCGGCTAAGGCTAATTGCTCGGCGACCAGAATGCGGAAGAGCGAGCGCGCGTTCTCTGGAAGGGATTTGAGAACGTAGCCTACGCCGTCTTTGCCTCCGAGACGTCTGCTGCTTCGGCCGAGGAGGGCGTTGACGTCTTCGACTACTTCGATTTCTGCGGCGTATGGTGAGAAAGTGGTGGCGTCGTGGTATACGAATTGGTATTGTGATGAGAGCGATATGTCCCACATCAAAGGAAAGCTGGGGTTGTCGCAGGTGGCTATGAGAGATATGCTGGAATGCGCGGCTAGACGGGCTAGTAGACCTTGGGTTGCGGCTTTGCGGAGGTTGGAGTGGTCCAGAGAATGGATGATGAGTTTGATGGTGCTTTTGGGAGGAGTCGTGGTGAGTGTTGCGAGGATGGCATCTAGCATGGCAGCGGGCTGTGCTGGAAGTTTGACCCCCTTTGAAACGGCAACGCTTGCAACATTGGACAGCACATCCCGTATCGTCAAGCCTGGAGCGTAGCCATTCACTACGACAATCTTCGGAGGTCTCTCAGACTGGTGATGTAGATGCTGGGCGAAGCCCATTGCTAGGTGTCTTTTCGATCCGTAGCCATACAAGCAGATGTTGAAGCCTTCTTCAAGCTCGAAGACCCATTGGTCGAAGGCTCGCATGTGGAGCTGCTTCAGAATCTCAATATCGTCCGCGTGTGGGTCCTCGTAGGACGCGATCTGCGTGAAATAGTCTTCGTGATTGAGCAACAGATGGGTTGGCATCGTGTTGGCCGATGTCTTGTTTCCTCCCGGTCGGTTCTGAAAGAAGTATAACTCGTGAGGAGGAAGGTTCGGCGGCGGGCTGGGTGTACGTTCGCGCCTTCGTCCTTTGGGCCGTCCTCGTGGTCTGCCAGTCTTTGAGGGAGTGTCTGGCGCACTCTCTATATCTGTAGGGTTCCCTGTATCATCGTCCTCGCCCAGAATAGCCTGTGCAATGGCCTTCTCTTGCTCATCATTGTCATCGTCGCTATCGCCACGTCCAGCTATCTGCTTTTGCAATGTTCGCTGGCTCTTTCTACGTGCGGAGCGGTCGTTGCGATCGTTGCGAGTGGCCTTGGGAGTCTCTTCCTCATCACCATTGACCTCTTCTCCAGGTTGTGTTGGTGTTGCAAACAAGACCTTCCGCAGCGAGCTCGGCGTGGCATCGACGCTCTTCAGTCCATTTGCTTTGCTTGGAGTCTGCTTCAAGATGGACCTCGAAGGTGTTTCTGATCCTCGCAATGGACTTGACACGGTAGGAGCATGATTGTCAGTCGCACCTCGTCTCGTCTTACGCGGCGTTGTTTCTTCAGCATCGTCTTCGTCGGGAGCCTTGCGCCTCTTGGGCATGTTGCAATGGCGCGAAAGTGTGTTCTGTTGAAAGTTGACACGCGAAGCTGTTTGAGGTGACGCGAATTCCTGGCGTCGTCTCCCTTGCCCATTCCTCCCGAAAGCTGCATCTATACGGACCACAACGACTCCACGCACATACAGCAACAACCTCCACAATGCTGTCCGGCGTGCTGTTGTTCAATCAAAAGGGCGAACTGCTCATTATGCGCGCCTTTCGCCAGGACATGCGCCCACGACTTGCCGATGTCTTCCGCATTCAAGTCATATCGAACCCGCAGATCCGCTCTCCGATCCTCACACTTGGGAGCACGACGTTCAGCCATATCAAAAGCGAGAACATCTATATCGTCGGTGTGTCCAAGGGGAATGTCAACAGCGCACTGGTCTTTGAGTTCCTGTACAAGCTGGTCCAACTGGGAAGGAGCTACTTCGGACGCTTCGACGAGGAAGCAGTAAAGAGCAACTTCGTGATGGTGTACGAGCTATTAGATGAAATCCTGGATTTTGGCTATCCGCAGAATACGGAAACAGAAACGCTGAAGATGTACATCACGACGGAGGGCGTGAAAAGCGAGCGTGCACTGGAGGACAGCAGCAAGATCACGATGCAAGCGACGGGAGCGCTGAGCTGGCGAAGGGACAACATCAAGTACCGAAAGAACGAAGCTTTCGTCGATGTCATTGAGGATGTCAACCTACTTGTGTCAGCCACAGGGACAGTACTGCGAGCCGATGTGAATGGAGCCATTGAGATGCGGGCCTACTTGTCCGGAACACCAGAGTGCAAGTTCGGTTTGAATGATGCATTGACTCTTGGCTCTCATTCTGGAGGCTTAGACGGGACGACTGGACCTATCGGCAATCTGGCAGGAAGCAAAGCGACGAAAGCAGCAGCTGGTAGTGTCACGTTGGAGGACGTCTCCTTGCACCAATGCGTCAAGCTCAGCTCTTTCACCACCGACCGAACAATATCCTTCATTCCCCCAGATGGATCTTTCCAGCTCATGTCCTACCGTTGTTCAGAGAACGTCAACCTGCCCTTCAAAGTGCAAGTCATCGTCAATGAGGTTGGCCGAAGCAAAGTCGAATACTCGATTGCCATCCGAGCGAACTACGGCGCAAAGCTCTTCGCCACGAATGTCAGTGTGCGGATACCTACTCCACTCAATACGGCGAATACAACGCACCGTTGTTCGCAAGGCAAAGCCAAATACGTCCCCGCTGAGAATGTCATCGAATGGAAGATTGCCCGCTTCACGGGTCAGAGCGAATTCGTCTTGTCGGCGGAGGCTGAGCTGTCTGCAATGACGAATCATAAGGCGTGGTCACGACCGCCACTCAGCATGCAATTCAGTCTGCTCATGTTCACTAGCTCTGGCTTACTGGTGCGGTATCTCAAGGTGTTTGAGAAGAGCAACTATTCCAGCGTGAAGTGGGTGCGCTACATGACTAGAGCTGGAAGCTACGAGATACGATTTTGATCGTCTTTATGTTGAAAGTCTGGGATCACTGAACAATGATAGATCGATATCACTGTCTTCCATGCAGAGCTGCCCAGATGCATGAAACACTGTTATGGAGTAGCACCACTTCATGAACACACCTTACTGGAGCGAGACCTTGCTGATATGGGAGCACTTCTCAGCCGTCAAGCTTTAGGCACGACCGCGCACCACTTGGATAAAGTGATCTATCATGAGATGGAAGAACATGCAGCTGCCGATGCAACACGTCACGACCAGCGGGTGGGAAATGCGATCGCTGCAGCGGCAGTGCCCGACTCTGCTACCTACCATCAACAGTATTGACAAGCCTCCAGCCAGCAAGTCGATGGCTGGCAATCGGCAATAGGCCAGCGACCAATCATGCAGGACGCCTCCGCCTAGCTTCTGTGTTCATGGAAGCAAGTGTTCGAAATCCGACAGAAACGAATGGGCAACAAGCTCATTGCCGAAGAGCCAAATGCTACACACGCGAGTCTCGATTCGGCGTATTTCGCGAATGCATGCCTGGACGATAACGATACTATGCAGATCGCCGAGGATGCTGAAAGCCGTGGAGAGGGCAGTGGTGATGAGAGGGCTAGATGTTCAAAGACGCGCCTGCACTAAGGTCATGTTGTGATCGAGGTCACCTCTCGGGACCAACACGAGGTCCACAGACGAAAGAAGGCAGATAGGACTGGATTGTTGGCCTCGAAGAGCACATGTTGTAGAAATTATATTTGATTATGTCAGCTGCGCTCCAGCAACACTGCTGGTATCGCGGGACCATATATTTCAGCCCTGATTCTGTCCGATATTGATTAGGTCGCAGACAAAGCAGAACATGGAAGGCAGCCATTGAATCAATCAAATTATCTTCATCTTCTCCGCAGAACTCATGACTGAGATGGTCCGCGAGGGTCATTCTTGAGGTTCTTCTTATCAGGGAAAGACGTACTGATCACGGACCAATCATGCCCGACGTTTCCAACGGATCAGGCTCGCACAGATAACACCACAACATCACTTCTTATTCTTCTCCTTCTCCTTCTCCTGTCGTTTCTCCTCATCGTCTTTCTCATTCTTCACTCTGCATCGTCTTGGAAATCTCTGTCGTGTCCCACACCGCATGGCCCGGCGCGCAGCGCGGCTAAGAGTTACTCTTACGTCAAGCTCCGCGCTTTGCGACGAACCATCCTCGCCATCGGAGGATGCGGCCTGGCCAGCGCGGGGACACCGATCTGACATCTCGGTGACGCTGCGGAGAAGTTCATTTCCATCTCCATGTCGAGGAGACTCTGCAAATGGACGGCAGAGCGAGAAACAGCATGGCACAATGGAGATGGTGTCATCAATTTCCGCCTCGATCGAGTTCGACAGACGCAGGTTGGAGAGTCTGCTCTCATCACACTGCTTGCGCGGCACGGACACAGCTCGCTCGGCTGAGGCAGTCCGAGGAGAAACAGCGTTTGCACAGCACGTCACCGCAGAAGAAACGACGAAATGGCGAAGTTCGTCTCATCATCTGTCCAGGTAGGAGCGGACAACCGGCAACCGACCATTACTATTTGCATTTCCTCGACTCGTCGCCGGATCTTCTTCACTATTATTGACGTGTTCTTGAGACGACAGCTGCAGCTGTGTTTCCGCTATAGAGCCGCACTTTCCAGCGCTTCCTCCACATCCTTTGTCTCTAACTACCACTGTTTTCTGCCCCATTCTCTTGTTTCAGTGTCTCGCCGCAAGACCTGGGAACAACTGACCTCACACGCCAAGCACAGCAGCAAGCCTGCGGCTCTGCTCAAAACAGCACAGCCAACATGGTGCACTCAGAAGTTGCGCGACAGTTACTCGACTTCGACATCGATCGCTACATCAGCCCGTACATTCCGCACAACCGACTCTACATTCTCCCCGATTGCGCATCGCGATGGCTCGGATACCGACATGAACCGCAAAAGGAGCCCTGGCACGCCTTACAATGGCCCATCACATTCTTGGCCACCGTCGCTGGATTGTGTCTCGTGGGCGGAATCGGCAACCACACGGCGGGAATTCTGGCATGGCATCCGCCTGTGATTATCGCGTCGCTGGGTGCTAGCGCCGTGCTGGACTTCAACACGATCAAGTCGCCGCTTGCGCAACCTCGCAATTCGGTGATTGGGAACACGTTGGCTGCGATCAGTGGCGTGGCGATTTCGAAGCTTTTCCAGCATAATTCGAACTTTGACAATATACAATGGGTTTCTGGTGCTGTGGGATGTGCACTTGCATCGTGGGTTATGAGTCTCACGAATACGATTCATCCTCCTGGAGGCGCGAGTGCGGTGCTCGCTTCGACGCAGATTGAAGTCATTCGCATGGGCTGGAAATATGTTCCGATTGTTCTGCTCGACAGCGTTCTCATGGTTGTGGTGGCGTTGATCTTCAACAACCTTATGCGACAGTATCCACTCTACTGGTGGAGCCCCGGAAGTGTCGGAAGCAAGTTACGGAAGGAGCGGAGGCAGGAGAAGCACGAAAATGAGGATGACGGCGCCGGAGGGAAAGATGAAGAGAAGGGCGAGCCACCAAAGCTGGATTCTTCCCCCTCCGACGACGATAGGTAAAATCGTTCTCCCTGCTTTGAACCCGGTTCCCTTGACTGATCATTCGCTGCAGCGACGATTATGCCCTTCGCAAAGAGCTCTGCGATGCCGTCGACTTCACGGACGGCTTAGAAGAGATTCACATCTCACCCTACCGAATCATCATGCCTCGACATGTCAAGTTGGAGGACCATGAGGTGATGCTTCTGCAAAACTTACAAGTGCGCATTCGTATGCACGGCGAAGAATAATGCTCAATGAGTCTGTTGCTAAGGGATGCCCGTTTTCTTGTTACAGCATGAGCGCAACTTCCCGTTGATTTGCATCGCTATCAATCAAAGACATTCAACATTTGTACTAACAGCGTCACGCAATAACGATTTACTGAACATAATGCATTGTATGGACTGTACAATCTTCCGCAAAAGCTTTCTTGGCTCATCCATCACGTCTTATTCATTCCTTCCCCACAGCAGCTGCTGCCGTCATTCCTTCTCACACAGCAAGAGTCTCCCTCGTCTTCAAATACTCCTTGCGAAACCCATTCGCATCCGTCTCCTCGCCGCGATTCAACGGCGTCCACTTCGGATCCTCCTTGAACAGCCTCATGGCCTTGGTATAATTCTTCTCATCCGTCGTAAACCGATGATAAATCCCCGCCGGCATAATCATCAAATCGCCCTGTTCCAACTTGATCCGGACCCATTCGTCGTCTTTGTCGCGCACGTCAAAGTAGCCTCCGCCGTCGAGGATGTAGCGGATTTCCTCGTCTTCGTGCAGATGCTCGTGGAAGAAGTTTTTCACTTTTTCTTCGTAGTTGGGCAGGAGCGTGGGGGAGATTTCGATTTCGTCGCGGTTTTTGTAGGAGCGTGTGCTGGCTATGCGGTTCACTTCGTCGAGGTTGTTGGGGAGTGCGTAGTGCAGGACGCCCAGTTTGGCGAGGTAGGCTGGGTCGACTGGGCGGCCGCTGTCGTGGGGCTCGCGTTGGTCGCCCTGGGGTAGGGTCTCGTGTTAGTGAATTGTTTGTTGCATGAGAGGCGCTCGGGAAGCGGGGTGTTGGGTGGTGGTGGAGGAACTTACGGGCAGGTTGTCGTACCAGTAGGCCTTCATTGTGTCGAGTGTTGGGTGTCGTTGTGGTCGCAGGTGAATTTCAGAGTTTCCTTGAGGTGAGTGACAGTGGTAGGATCCAGAGTGTTCGATTCTGGTGTCCGTGTTGCGCTGTTGATTGCTCGCTGCGAACTTTCCGTAATCGCGACAGCGAGACCCTGGCGATGACGTGCCCAGCTGGAAACTCCACTCCTGCGCCAAATACATCGCACGTGTCTGGCTACTCTCCTTCACGTCTGGAGCTCTCGCGCCTCCGGAATATGACAGCGCTTTTCTGCTCGTAAGCGGCCTGGTGAAATGATGTTAGCACAGCGATGAAGGCAACGCTGCTCGTTCTGGAAGCAGAGGACCTCCCGCACGTGGAGCCCAGTTCCGACAAGCGGAGTTGTGATTTCAATCGTGCACGAAGTCGCCGTTCAGGAAATTCATCAAGGGAGAGGAAGAGTAGGCCCGTGAGTGATGGACTAGGAAACGCAAGGCGTGACTTCAACACCATGGCAGATGGCATGTACAACCGTTCTTAGGACCTATACCACTGGATCAGGCCACATTTTGCGCATGAGCCCTATGACAATCCCGCTCGGCTGCGTTTTGAGGCAGCATGCATGAAGGGCAAAGCGAGACGAACACAATCAGAGCCTGAAATGTTCATCAAGTGTGAAGTCGAGGAGTGACTCGTGGTGGAAAGAAGGCGGATGTGGAGTTTCGAATGTGATTCCTGACTACAGAATGTGCTGTGGGAATTTTTTGGTCTGTTTATGGGGCTTTGTGAAACCATTGGCGATATGCGAGCTCCACGATGAGGGCTCAGCGGATCGAACTCGGTGCTTGCATGAAGTGCATGTCAGCCTAGACCATGCTCGCAGTTCTTTGTGCGGTGCCTCGTGAGAACCAATGCCGAACATTCTGCCGTAGACCGCTGTTGCATATTGACCACGGTAGCGGTGACGTTGTATGGAGAGGGGGCGAATGTGGCTGCCTCCACATCACGCGGATCACTGCGATGAAGTCTCGCCTGTTCGCGTTCGAGACCCCTTTGCGCCGCAGTCTTCTCGCGATGGGAATTCATACCGGCGGCGTCCTAGAAGTTGCACTCTGCGTGGTCAATGCGTTCAATGCCCTGTAGGTAGAACTTCAAAGGCAAGAGCACCATGGCGCTCGAAGCATGGACAGAGACCTTCGTATGCTGTTGGTAAGCCATCTTGAAGACGTCCAATCTGTCCGATGACGACAAAAGTGGAAGACCAGGCTAGCAGAACGCTGATACGAGGGAGTGCTGCAGCGCCCACTCAGCCCTTTGCGTCCTTGATAGCCACTCCTGTTCTCACTGTGCCAATGAGACCGCCAGTCTGGATGCTCTCGCTACCGCCGCCACTGAGCCGGTATTCGATGTCGGCCAGACCCTCCATCCATGCAACCCGTGTCTGGGCGGGGACTTCTACCTCGCCGAGTTGCTCACCCAACGCAGTTAGAATATCAGCCAGAGCTAGTCCCTTTGCTTTCTTCAGCGTATTGATTGTGTTCATACAGCTGCCGACGTTCTTCGTGTTCAGAAGGGTTTTCATGATAGTCTGAATGTCTGCTGGGTGAGGCGCAGCGATGCAGTCATATATGGTTTCCTGTGTGATGAGGTCCCGCTGGATATCATCATCTTCTTTCACTGGCTGTCCGGGCACATGCAATGGCGTTGATGAAGCATGGCAAGCTTGTAGGACATTCAACGCCCGCCGCATGTCACCTTTGCTCAAGGTGACCAAGGAGTCGATTGCAGTCGCCTCAATGTTGACGTTCTCTTCCACGATAACCTTGTCCACGAGTTGGCGAATGTCGGCATCTTTCAGAGGAGAGAATCGGAATCGCGTGCATCGGGATAAGAGGGCAGGGCTCAGCTTGTGTGTGTAGTTGGCAATAACGCAGAAGCGCGTGTTAGCCGTGTACTTCTCCATGATACGTCGGAGCGCCATCTGTGCAGTACTGGTCATGGCATCTGCTTCGTCAAGAATGATGAGCTTGAAATTGGCAATGGTGTCGTCCCGCTGCGTTTTGTCGAAGCTGCCTGCGAAAATCTGCTTGGTGGAGGAGAACGTCTTGATCTGTTCACGCACCACGTCGATACCTCGGTCGTCGGAGGCATTCAGCTCGAGCACCATCTGTCGCATGTTTTTGTTGCCATAGATGCGCCGTGCCAAAGCCAGCACGGTCGATGTCTTGCCCGTTCCTGGCGGACCGTAAAGCAGTAGATGGGGCAGCCGATTCGAATCGACGAACTTGTTGATGGTGGCGAGAATATCGTGATGACCTGACACGTCCGCCAGCGAGTTGGGGCGGTATTTTTCCACCCACGGCAGGTTGTCCTCTGCTTCCACCGGTAGGTTGGCAGCGCTGCGTTTCCCTTTGCTGTTGGCGGCGGACGAGAAGGTGATGTCGGCGGTGGGCGGCTTGACGGGCGCGTCAATGTCCATCTCGTCCTCGATGTCTGACATGATGGCGCTGGTGGTGCAGTGTGCAATGCTGAGGATGGCCTGTTGCTCCCGCGGTGCAGTGGGAAAGACGCGTCTCGGGCGCGTCGTGATGACGGTTCCACTTTTAGCCTTCCAGACGGAGGAAGACCCTGGTTCCATGCACAAAAGTAGAACTATACCACAGCATCATGTTCGCTGCTTCGCCGCCGTGACGACGCTCGCGTACCATCGACTCTGGCTTTACGCATCAATGCTGGCCCGCACCGCCCAGCTGCCGGCATGGACCAAGCAAGCTCACGTGTGTCGCGCGTGTCGTCGGCAGTGGCAGATTGAGCGAGCATGCCCGCGGCGGTGGCAGAGTCACAGCGCAAATTTGACCTACGATCAGTGGTTCGCTCTCAACGACATCAATGACGAATTCGGCGGAAAGCAGTCAGCCGCGCCGCAGCCGTCGAAGGATCGCGAAGATGAAGAGCAGAAGAAAAGCAAGAACCGCAGAGACAAGGTACAAGTCAGTGAGAAGGGCACAGCCACCAGACCAGATGGGGTGCCAGCACCGGATTTGGAACTCCTGAGGAGTTCGCTATCGAAGGCACTCCCTGGACAAGATGGCAGTCAGGATGCGAATGAGATTTCAAAGCGGAAAGATGCTGTCTTCAAGGCAGCATTCCTCTCCGGCCGTTCGCAGCACAGAGACTACAAGACAAGTCAAGACTCAACAGCCCATCCCGGAGTCGTGTCAGCGAACAGCGATCTGATGGCAAGTCTGCTGGTCGAATTAGAAGCAGATACGAAGACCAATGCGGTCCAACAAGACGCGGGAATGAGTCGACCTGTGGAAGAGGTTGAAGACGATGTCAAAGAAGACATGATACGCCCCATTCCCCGAGATACTGGGCCAAGGCCGTTTCCAAGTTTTCGAGGTGCCTCCTCGTCAACCACTCCTAGTGTCCAAGTACACGTCGACAAAGAGCCTGACGTGGCGAGCAATGGCTCTGTATCGCCAAAGGTTTGGAGGGCCAAAACATCGCCCGCGGATAGAGGCCTAGGAGGACCGATAAGTCCTGGCAGCTTGTCAGGAAAGCCCAGTCCCCTGATCGATCGCCACAGAGAGACGCATCCTCGCAATGCCTGGGGCGCAAGTCATGATGCGTCGTCCAGTCTTCCGTCCAAAGTCACATACAAATCACTCGTCGAGGCTGATCGGACGTCAGCCCCGAAGCGAGCATCTGGAACGCCTACCGGCAAACACCCCTTTGGCATCGTCGATACGGTGGGGGCAGTCTGGCGAGGTGCTTGGCAACCTGGCAGACGAGATGAGCCTCAGCCGCCTCTGGACAACGAGCAGAAAGAGCCACTAACGGCTGAGCGCATGGGCGATATGGAGAGCTTGCGTTCGCGAATTCTCAACAGCATTGAGCTCAGGGACAGCTCAACAGAAGCGGTCGAACCAAATGTTACTCGCAATGATGCCGAGGGTATTGCGCCAGTCGATAGCGCGGCCGCGACGAGTCTTCAACTCCTATATGCCACTCGAGCTCAGCCCCCCAACGATGTAGCTGGGAAAATGTCGCCAGAATCAAACAGCACACTGGGGTCATCGGTCGAAAAAGAGCTCAGGCTACGAAGAAGGATCCAGCTGCTAGAGCAAAGGAGGCCGTCTTCTCAGAACAGAGCCACAATCAAAAGTAATATAAGGGTCACCAGAAAGCGTCTGCGAGTCTTTCGCCAATCTCGTGAACAGAACATCGTCGCCAACGATGCAGACACTGTGGATCCGTCACCAGAGACGACAAGCTCACCAACTTCAAGCACTATGTCAGCGGCCAACGATGGAGATACTGTGGATCCGTCACCAGTGACGACAAGCTCACCAACATCAATCACCATGCCTGCAGTCATCGGAACATCAATCGGTGAGGCCATGAAAAGTGGCAGAGTACCGCCGAAACCGACACGCAAAACACGCAGACCGTCGAGGGTCGCACGTAGGGTTTCTTCCAATGCTACGGGTTCCGCGAGCATCAAAAGTGAAGAAGCCACCGACAACAAAGAACCAGGTGAAAATGATGACGCCGAGACCGAAGATGGCTCGCAAGTAGATCTACTTTCAATTCGACCTTCCGAGTTGCAGGTGCAGGCACTCGACATACCTCAGCCGCCTGTGCCGTACCTTGAATACGGCCTGGACAGAGTGCTGTTCAACCCAGGCGTCTATCAGCTGCAGGACGCTACATCGCGGGTTTACAACTTCGATCCTTATCTGCAACAGATCATGCCAGTGGAGCAATTCGATTTTAATTCGCTAAAAGAGTACAAGACCTCATCTGAAGACACCGCGCTGTCCGCCATAGCGAATCAGGAGAGCGCCAGATACATCGGTTCGACATCGAGCATGACAGGGTCGCTCACGCACTTCCATTATTTAATCTCAAACTGGCGATCTCTTAATCTGGAGGTGCTATCTTATGGCTACGCAGGCGGCGGCAAACCTCCCATTGCAGAATTCACAAAGATCAATAAAGCACCCAGCGCGATCTTCCTGAGATGGAAGAATGGATGCTACGCCATCGATGCGGACAAGGAGTTTGACAGCCCGAATGTGCTGATGCTTTTGGGCAAGTCCATGGAACTGCTTCTCACGTTGCCAAAAGATGAGTACGAAAAGTACCGCAAAAGCCATCCGCGAATGGTATCGGAAGAGCAACGCTCCGCGCCGGAGAGCTACAAGTATAGCACAATGGGAGACTTTCTGATGCGGTCCCAACTCGACGCATATGACCCTCGGCTGCCCGGCAATGGTACGTTCGATCTCAAGACGCGTGCCGTAGTTTCTGTGCGCATGTCGTCTCGTGATCATGAGGAAATGACGGGATATGAGATTTATGGCAATCATGGCAGATGGAACTCCTACGAGAAGGAGTTCCATGACATGGCACGTGCTACCATGCTCAAGTACATGCTCCAGGCGCGAATGGGCATGATGAACGGAATTTTCGTGGCCTATCACAATGTCAAGAGAATGTTCGGGTTCCAGTACGTTCCCATCTCTGAAATGGACAGGGTACTTCATGGCCAGTCCGACGCCTGCCTGGGAGATCAAGAGTTCAAAGCCAGTCTGAGGATTCTGAACGAACTTCTAAACAGAGCTACAACGAGGTATCCGGAGCAGTCATTGCGAATTCACTTCGAGACACAGGCTCCTGGTGAAGGTGATAAGGGCACGCCTGCTACGCTGCACATGTACGCTGAGCCAATGACCGAGTCAGAAATCCAAGCGATCCAAGACAGACAAAAAGACAAGATCTCAGAGTATGAGCGGAAAATCATGGGCAAAGAGGACGTTTCGGGTGTCAATGAGGAAGACGATGCAGATTCCCGTCAGGAGGAAGATGATGCTACTGCACTCGCCCGCAGCAGCCTCAAGTACACATCGACAGACACTCCTGCTGATCAGCCATTCCTGAACGACGTGCAAGACACCCACACCAGCGAGCTCAAGCCCTTGTTCTATGCTCAGGTACTGGTGCAATCACGGGTCAACGGTCACATACCGCAGGACGGGCGCCCTCAGAGTCTCAAGGCCGACGACACGTGGGAGCTGGATTATCTGGTCAAGGAGTTTGAAGTGTCGAGAGACTCGTGGGCGCGGTACGACGATGCGCGTGCAAGACGCAAGCAAGCACTGAGGTTCGATGATGACGAGGCCGATGCGGCCGAGGGGGAGGGCAAAGTCAAGGAAGACGACGGTTATATAAAGTTCTTGAAGGAGTTAAGCAGGAAAGGAGTCGAAGCTCGTGAAAAGCAGGATCTGGCCGATGCCGAGAGCGGTCAACCGGTGCTGAGAGTGGACGAGCCACTGCCTCGTCACCGCGAGAAGATTGAGACGTTGGAGGATTATCTTGCGTGGATGTATAGAAGGGAGCAAGCATAGACGGTGTACAGCGAGCCATGAAGTGTACGATAGATGTATGTAATTGCATAGATGCAGATGACGGTGGAGCATGCCCGTACGAGATGGCGCTTCGGCGCGTCGGCACGCATCGGCTTCTGCCCTTGCAGCGTGTGGGGCATCTTGCTTCGGGAGGGTCCTCTAACGCGCCCCTGGACCAGACGATGGGAGCTGCGCCGTCGGCCGCCGAGTAATTTCACTTGCACGTTTGCGCGGCCACGCACAATTTCGCGACCCGTGTGCGCGTGAGGCGCCAGGAGAGGACAAAAGCGCCGTCGCGCGTGCGAGGGCCAAAGTATCTGCCTAGTGCGAAGCAACCACGTCCGCGCGATTCAGGCATTTCCGACCTGGAGCCCTGCAGATCGTCCTCCGGCACTGGGACAAGGTCGACCAGACACACCGTGTGGCATAGAGCACCCTCCATATACCCGCGACGCCTCCACGCTCCGCTGCAGACCATGCGCCATGGCCGAACCTGCCTCTCCGCCGCCGAGCCAGCCCTCGCGCTATCGGTCGCAACGCCAGCAGCGACATGCGCCGGTCGAGGACGAGCCCGCCGTCCCACCCATCCCCAGCTCGCCGGGCGCGGGGGACGATGAACTCGTCCGCAGCAAATCGCGCTACCACCGGAAGCAAGCCCCCGCGACGACAGCGACCACCTCCTCCGACACGCGCCCGGTGACGCGAGACCAGCATGGTGACACGCCGTCGCGCTACCGCAGCAAGCATCGCAGTCCGCCGGTGAAGCCTCTCTACCAGGAGCAGGTCGTGCAGGCTCCACGACTGCAGCAGACGCGGACCACTTCGAGCGAGAACAACAACAACAAGACACGACTCGTGACTACGCCTCCAGCCGGACTGGGCGCACAAGACTCCAGACACTTCAGCAGCAGCGGCGATGAGCGGGACTCAGATGCAGACAAGCGACAGCATTCCAGAGACACAGCTCCAAAATCGAGACACAGCGATCAGCGACCGCCCCTCCCTCCTCCAGTCCCAGGCTCAATGCCTCCTCCCACCGGCGAGCTCTTTCCACGACCAATGGAAGTCGCAGAACTCCCGAGGCGTGACGGCCCCCCACAATCAGGCCAAATAAGAGCAACGAAGAGCATGGCTGATCTGTCACACTACAGCGATGAGGATCCGGGATGTTTCGGAGGCTTGTTCAAACGGAAAAGGAACGACGTGGCAGCTCCAGCAGTCGAAAAGCAGAGCCATGCTTCGCTTGCTGCTGCTCCAAAAGTTCGCGAGCTAATTCGCCCGGGAGGGGGTGGTGTGGTGCCTGGTATCGATGCACCCAAGTCGGCAGTGAATGCTGGTGACCGAAGAGTTTTGGTGGAGTGCCAATCCTCGCAGAGATGGTTCGCCGTGACGCCAGAGACGACATCAGTCGACATTATCAAGACTGCGGCAACTGTCATGTCTGAGCGCATTGAAATCAAGTCCGCATTGCTGGTCGAAACGTTTAGAAGCGTGGGGGTGCAACGTCCCCTCAGGCGGTACGAGCAGATTAGAGATGTACTGAATAGTTGGGATGACGACGCGCAGAACAAGCTGACACTCGTTGATCCCGGCGCCGGCACCATTGAGCCGGAACTGACCATAGCTGGAGCACCGAAAGAACGACCCGAAGGCGATACCTGGCCGCTCATGTGCTCGACCAGACCCGGAAAGTGGGAAAAGCGCTTTGTGACGCTGAAGCCTGAAGGCCAGATTGTCTCGCACAAGGATGCAGAGAAGCAAAAGGATCTGATCAATGTGTGCCATCTTAGCGACTTCGACATATATATGCCCACGGCGGAGAGGAAGAAAGGCAAGATAAAACCGCCCAAGAAGCATTGCTTCGCAATCAAGAGTCAGCAGAAGACGACCATGTTTGAATCCACCCAAGATTTCGTGCATTTCTTCTGCACAGCAGACCCCGTGACGAGCGACAACTTCTACAAGGCGGTGCAGAGCTACCGCAGCTGGTATCTGGTACACGTACGCGGCGTCGGTCAGAAAGAAAAGCCACTAGTCGCAGCAGCCCCCACTCTTCCACCGCTTAGTTCTGGCGACGGCAACAACCGACGCACGAGCGCAGAGGACAAGAAGACACATTGGCCACAAGAGTCTGTGGGATCGCACTATCAGCTCGGCTCTTTCAGGCCGTTGATGGACGCAGAAGCATTCGAAAAGCGACGTTCGTCAGGAGGATCAGAAACTGGCGCGTTTGGCTCAGGTGACTTCGCAAAGCCTTCGAACCAATTTGACACGAGTGTCCCACTTGAAAAGCGGAGCAACACCGTCAAGCGTTCACACCCACCCGGAGCTATGGCAAACCGAGGCGTGCTTGCTGAAGACGAGCCGTTAGCAAATCTAGGCCGAAGCACATCTGTCAGTAAACGGAGGCCATCAGCGGATCAGAAGCGGGTCGACAGCTCCGACTTCAAGGACACCGGCCTCCTCGGGAGAAATTATTCTCAGAGGCGAAAGGAGAATGAGCATCGGGAGACATCACAGCAGCAAGCTTTCACGACAGGACCCAACCTCTTGAATGGCGGTCTGATGGGTCGTGAAGATTCCTTTGGCAGTGGCGACGGACTGCAGAGACGGACATCCACAAGAAAGCACGCCAGCAACGGAGAACTCAGGCGCACGGGCTCTACGCGTGACCATCATTGGAGCGGTGGGCATGTGCGTGAGGGCTCGGTTGAGCTCGGGAGATCGAGCTCACGAAGAGAAAAGCCGAAGCCGTTGGTCGACCTCACGCCGGAATACAAGGAACCACCTCAGCACAAGAACAAGGGCAAAGGACACAAGCCCGATCGAATCGGAAACGGAGGATTGATCGAAGCTGCAACCTCGCCCGAAGATCCGCTGAACATACCACAAGGCACGGTTTTCCGACACACTAGCGGAGCTCAGCAAAGTCAAAGAGCAACGTCCGGACCTCAAAGTTCCGCACTCGTTGATCTGACGCCTCAACACAAAGAACCGATTCATCACGCACGCAAAGGCCGAGGCTATGTGCCAGAGAGTGGCGGTCATCCTGGCGGCCTGGTTCACAGCGCCTCCACACCCGAAGACCCTCTCAATCTACCACAGAACAACGTCTTCCGCAGTGCTCCAGAGGGACGAAGCACCTCGGGTGGCTTCTCGCAAGCGCAATCGTCGCAATCCTTACAACGAGGTCCATCACTCCGCAAACCTCAGCCAGAAGCTTTTACTGGTGAAGGTCTCCTCGCGTCCGCTGCCAATCGACAAGGCTGGGGTACGAGCGATAAGGGCCGTGGCGTGATTGATGGAAGCCGCGCGGGAGGCAAGCCTTTGGTCGATATCAACTATGACAGCAACTATGCTAAGGGAACTTTGTTGAACAAGGTCGAGAAGTCGCAGGGGGGACCTGTGCAAGCTCCAATCATCGATCGCGAGAAAAGGGAAGAGGTCGACATCAAAGTGGGTGAGAGACTTTGAGCAGGTGGCTTTGTTTTCTCTTCTTGCTGGGTTTCGTGCATCACTCATCAGCGAGCGACAGCGAAGTTTTCCTCTTTATTTCATTTGTGCTCACGCGTTTCCGTTCCTTGGAGGGGAGAGGACTGGGAATGCCAGTACTTCGGAAGAGGAGGACGTGCAGATTGTGTGTTCCGTTCGAGGCGAGAACTCCTTTTCTTCTTCCATCTTCTATTCACCATTGTCGTTTGTCGCACCGGGCGGGCTTTTTCTTTTTCACCTTTCTGTTTGAATATACTCAACGGCAGGAACCTTGATACCCAGTAGGTAATTTGCATCTAGTTCAAATAATGCTTACTTGCTCGCTCAGATGTCCTTCTTCCATTGAAAGGAAGTGAAGTTGAAAGATCCAAGCGCGGAGGCTTATCTCGGCAGATGCATGATGCATGCATAGAGAATTTAGGAAGTAAGTAACTTCTTCTGTTCAAGCTGGCATACGTTGATTGGGGCTTCACTGCATACGCACGAAGTGCACGACCAGGGCTGTGACTTCACGTCTTTCGATCATTGAGTTTTTTCTATTTTGCAACTCCCACTTTGCCACCATTCTTGATGGACCTGGAATTGCTAAACCTCACGCGCACTCATGGATCAATGCTGGATTGGATTTCAACTCAGGTTCTCGGCCAACATGCATGATCTATGCCGTACTTGCTGGAGCATCTGCATCGCATCGCATCATCACTCTGCCTCATCATGGTCGAAGGTTGCGATGGCTTGCCGGTCGGTCTTCTGAGCGATTAGCTCCACGCTTCGGGACACCGTTTCGATTGGATTGCCGAAGGTGTAGCGAATGGTGAGCTCGCAACACCGACCGAGTTGCGAGTGAAATGAAACAAGGTAGCATCCGAGACTGTGGGGTGTGAGAGTTGTGTGGCTTACTCGCCCATGGCTTCTTGATTGAATGCCAAGCGCAGAGGTGCTGTACCAAGGAATCTACGATGGCAGTGGCAGTAGTGTCACTAGCAAACTCCTTTTGTGCTCCCAGCTGCAAGGCCGTTTTTCCAACGCCGCCAACCTCTTTCCACTTACTCTTTGAGGTCTAGGTAGACGAGTTTAAATTTCCTCGCTTCCGGGGTCGGCAGCATAGCTCACGTGGCTATGGTATGGCATGATCTCAGAACGGGCGAGAACGGCGCGCTAAACTTTCGCAGGATGTGTGGCAGTCTGGCAGAAGCATCAGCAGATTTTGGCTGTTTCGGCGAAGACTCTCAGACTATCGAACCGCAGTTCGTTGCGCCATGACTGCAGACAGGAACCGCTATGGGTCCGACGAGGCAAGCAGAGCATCGTGTTCCAAAACCCAGCAGTACTAGCGAAATTATCGAGACCGCAAGAAACCTAGCACTGAGGTAGTATGAAGATTTTGGCCACTAGCCCAAAGCAGAGCTGTCAATAATATGACCGCCGCGTCGAGGCACAGGTGCCAACGATTAGTGCTCGAGCCTCGAGCTATTGCACAAACTCAGAATACGCCTTCTTGTAGGAGAGCATCGCATGGTACCCAAGGTGGTCACACGGCTCTCTCGTCAGTAGGCCGCTTTCCCAGCACGGTCACCAGCTCACAAGTAATGTAGGCAACCGATATATAGCACTTGACAGCTGATGGTAGAACCTTGGTGTGGTGGTATTCAGTGTATTGTTAATGTCTGCTATCTACTACTCCGAGCAGAGAAGGTATACCCTCTCTGCCAAGCCTGCTAGCGACTTCCTTATCAACAGCAGCTAACTATGATATCAGACAAGCACTGCCACCTCCACTTCGACTGTTGTCACCATAGTCTACGCAGCATGCGCCACGGCAAATGCTGCAGATGCGGTCAACGACAAAAAATCAAAAATATGGGCCCCCGACCTCTGCCAGACACAGCTTACAGCATCGTCAAACCTGTCAGCGACTCAGCTTACGATTGCTGCATAGCAGCCAATCTTTTCCAGGGTCGATTTGTTTGCAACTACTACTTTGTCCCATCGATCAGGGCTTGCTCGGGGCTCACATCTGCTGATGATAAGTGCCTGGCGGGAAATTTTGAGGACAGCACTGTCGTGGACTGATCGGCCTCTGCGGCCATGGTGATGGGCAACGTTGGATGCGGCACCATCAATATAATCCCCAAGGGTTAATGCGTGTCAAGCACGTGTGTTGAAGGTGTCACATGAATGTACTCCGTTCGGTCTCTGGATGTGGATTGAGAGACTCGCCATAGCGAAGTTGAAAATTTTCCCGCAGAACAAGTTTTCTTTGCAGCGCAGTAGAATGGAACTTTTTCCATTCATCGAGTTTAATAATCAATCCCGTCCAGCTGACCTTCACTTGCGAGTAGTCTATACCTGATGACCTTTGGGGTCGACGAAGAATCGTCCTCTTCATCACGAATTGCCTCGACCAAGACCAGCAAAAGCCAGACCATTACTGCACCTCTTCCGCCTCCGACATCGTCGGGCTACAGTACCTACCATCCCTCCTCAAATTGCAGGACTTGGTACCAAGCCACTGCACATACTCAATGTACAGTCAAGCGGCACGATACGAACAAGAATGTCCTTTCGCGATGCCACAACCTGTTTCAAAAAAAAATGTAACCCTAAAGCTATTTTCGGGCATCAAGTGGTCTCGTGGCACCGGTGAAAGACAATCCTGGCCCCAGACCGGCCGTCCGAGGAATTGGAGAAAAGAAAAAGGGCCTTGGAATGCTCGAGCCGGGAATAGATAGATACATTCCTTGATTCTTTTTTACCTTTTTGCCACACCACCATAAGCACGAGGATAGTGGGTGGTCCAGACCACGTTGGCGAGCATGTGCGTCTGATAAACTTACGGTGTTGGTGGTGGGTAGTACATGCTGTGAGGATCGAGAGTGATGAAGTGATTTGTGCGAAGCTCAGTTGAGCTCTATCGGGACGCTTTTGTCTCCCTTGGCAAAAACTTCTTCCAAGTTCGACCCTGTCCGGAGTCTTCGGAGTTCGCAGAACGGCAGCTTTGCAGGGTCGCAACGAAGAAACAAGTTGAATAGAGTTCATTAGTGCAATTTTTAGCGTTTTTGTTAAATGCACGACATGGCATTGTCTCTGGAGGCCAGGAATCAGATAGGAAGGAACGCTTTCGTATAGCGAAGATAACTCGGTTGACAACCATACAGAAAGAAGATGGTGAGCGATAGGCGAACAACGGAAAAGCGGAACTAACGCCAACCAGCCTATCGTTCTCCACACACACACACACACACCCCTGTATTCGTCCATTATCATCATGTTCGTTCAGCCACTTTTTCCCCATTCGAATCGATGTGATTGCGGGTGGACACCGGGACGAGCAACAGACTAACGCTGTGAACTCGTCAATGCATACATAGAAACGTTCATAACTCATCGTCATTGACGCACATGTTTTATGCACAACGTACATAATGTACGGCAATTGCGATCGAACACACCGCGAGTGTTCTCCCCATCTTCTCCACATCTCGGCGCAGAAAAGCTTCCGATGGAGGTCTGGTCTGGTCTGGCTCGTTATTGAGATGAAGGGGACGTGAAATCACGAACTCGTATGTATCCCGTATGCACCACGGCACGACTCGTGAAAGCGCAACACCAAAATTTGCCGAGTGAAATGGCTCCTTTTTAAGCTCTGTGGCTTCGTTTTTGCCGACATGGATCGACAGCCACACGTTTCTTGATCCTTCGGGAATTTATTCGTTTCCAGGTACGCGCGGCACAAACTCAGCAAAAGCTCCGTTCGTGCGTCTTCCTGATCGTTGACAAAGCTGCATGCTGTGGTATCCTGCAGTGAGGTTGCCACAAAGGAAACGGGAGAATGGAGATGAAATGCGGTTGAACACCCACATGGTGGACTGGCGCAATATGCGCGGTATATGGTACTTTCTCATCATGTGGTACTGTGGTCCAATGAACCAGACGTCACCCCACCGCGACCAAAGATTCCGTTGATTGATTGCTGTCCGGCTCTACTCCTTCAGACCACATATCGTCATAATCGATGCATGCAAGCTCGTCAAAGCATAAATTTCCCAAGCAGATGCCAAAAACTCCGTCGCTAATACGTCTGAAACTCAGTAAAAAGGTCGATGCAGATGGAACTAAAACATCATTCGTGTACAAGTGCGTGTGTCGCATGGGTGTCACACCGACAGTGGGTTTGCTTTTGGAGGGCCGAGCAATGAATCCCAGTCGCCTTTGGGTGCTGGCGTTGCTGGCACGACTGGCAGCTTTGGCGTTTGTGCTCTGTGGAACCTCCTCCCAGGGCACTCTCGTAATGGTTGGTGAACAGTGATGACTAGAGAATCGCGTCGGCCGGGCGTCGAGTAGCGACTCGTGGTTTTCGTAGCCAGTTCTGCAATATCGACAGATGAATTTCGTCGCTTCAGCTGCTTGAGACTTTCGGTCATTGCGGAAAGCGCAGCGGGTGGGACACCGATGTCGCTTTCTGGGGAGCCGCGCGTCATGATGCGATCGAGGCTTCTCGTCATGAAGGACGGTCGTTTGGTGAGGCGTGGGCGTCCCGGAAAGCTTTCGTTCTCGTCGAAAAAGGTCCAGCTCGCGGACTCCTCGAAGCGGACTCGCTTTACTGGTTTCGCGGCTGGGCTGAGATGGCCGCAGTCTGAAGTTCGACTGCTGCACGAGCTGGCCCTCCCACTGCTCAAGCTGCCGTGCCGGCTGTTCAAAGTGGTGGTCTCTGCGGATCGTGTTGAGTCGACATCCGAGGCTCCTGATCCCAAGCTCAAGTCCAGGTCCATGGTGAAGATCTCCAGCATTGCGACCTGTTTCTCCACGTCGACCGGGAGCGCAGGCGATATCCTGCACGATGTGAGGTGCACAGCGGCCATGACGGTGGGTGTCGGTGCGATGGTCTGCGGTGGGATGTATGGAGCGGGCTGGAGCGACGCGCGAGTGCGAAGAGGTCCAGATAGATAGTGGATAGAGTTCGAAAACTCCGGGCGTTGGCGGATGTTTCAGCCTTGGTGGGCAGCACTCGGGAGATCAAACAGGACGCGGGAAGGCGCACACGGGCGACAGGAAGGTCGTGTCGGCGGGATGGTGTGGCGGGCGGGCGGGCGGGCGGGCGGGCTGGATGTGACGCGGCGAGAGGGAGCCAGGCCAGGCCTTTTGAGAAAGGCTGCGCGACGTGAACTGATGCTGGTTGGGATCAACCTGGCTTCTCTCTGCTGCCACTTTGGTCGCGTCCCGGTGAGAGGCCGGTGCCGTGCCGCCGACCGGCGCCGCCCATTGGCCCGTTCCTGCAGGCCGCACCGAGGCAGCGGTGCACTTATCGTGCAGTGCGCATTGAGCATTGATGAGGCCCCGTTCACTTCCCTGGATTATGGATTGTAGATTACGGATTATTGGCTTATATCAATCCAGAAATAATCCTCACCCAAACTCAGTGTCCAATATTTCAATAATCCACGCCGTTTACTTCCGAGTAATCCACGTTCTGTATTATTGCCAAGATAGTCAGGTGACCAGCTAAATTCGAACCTCGTGCTATTAGAGGTGTTGTCAATAGTAGAATCGCGTCGATTGCCGCACCATTCGTCTTAATTATCTTTAATTATTCTATGCGATTTCTCGAACGCCAATTCGCTGCGATGTCAGTTAGCTGGAAGGCCGAGAAAGACGGTGTTTCTATAGCTAATAACCTGAATTCACTATGCTACACACGACTTTGATAATAGCGCGTTGGCCGCCGCGCACGGACATAATCCGCCAATAATTCCTGCAGTGCAAGAATTATTGGATTATCCACATACACCTACCCTTTTGAGGAAGCCGGATTCACTTGGCAATGGGTGGATGATAATTCAACTAGATTATGGATTATTACTGGATTGTCGAACTGGATTATTGCCAAGCGGCCAAGAATAATCCATGATCCACCTATAATCCAGGGGAAGTGAACAGGGTCTGACAGCTGCCGTGGCCCTTCGGTGGTGTCACTGTTTCAAAGGAATTCAGAGCACAAAAACAACACAAGCCTGCGGAGAATGTCCGTTCCACCGCGCCTTGCCTCTGCCGTCGCTGCGAACATGTCGTCGCTGCAGATCCGTACAGGTCGCGCATGCTCCAGCGGCTGTGTCCGAGGCGACGATGCTTGAGATCATGGCGTGTGGTCGCCACTGCGCAAGCGCCAGTCCACCTGCCTACAGTACATACGACAGTGTCAAAATGCGGTTGAGGCTGTCGTGCTGGCCACTGCACGCGCCGCTTTCGGCTCCACGAGCGTGCCTGTCTTCAACGCATTCTTTCTGAGACATCCAGTGTCCAGGAGGCCAGGGGCCACATGCGGCCTCCCCGCCGTTCATGCAACTGATACACTCTCGTGCTACCTCGTCGACACCTAGATTCGGACCAGCGTGCAGCGTTCAGACGAATCGCATCGGTAAGACAGCTGCTTGTACCACGTCCACCTCCACTTCATCTCTGCGCTGCAATCGCTCCACAGTGCCACAAGTCTGCCACTGTCCGTTGTCCACACTCTGGCGCTGTCAATTTCCTTGGTACAGTACCGCACTTGCCATTCAATATTGGCGGGTCTGGTGGCAAAGGAACATGTGATGTTGCGATCGAATGCATTTCACCATGAAGACATGCTCCACGCTGATGCATCTACGGCACAACTCTCGGCGGGCGACTCTTGAACTCGCCGATGCTTAAAGGTCGCTTCGCGAAAACGAGAAGGAACAACTCGATGCGGTTGACCGAGCACAAGGCCATTGTGCCGTGAAGAGGACGGCCGCATGTATCGGAGCCGCGCATGGCGTCTCACTGATGCACGCATGAAGAGCGAACTCACATTTGTGCTGATGGGTGGATGGTCAGCAGACGCCTTCTGCAACCACTCTGGAGTCGGGTCGGACGCAGAAATCGCTCAAGGTGTGGCATAACCCCAGGCCCACGGTAACACGGCACGATGCGCAACGCATTCTCGCACCTGTGTGTGTGTGTGCAGAGAGCGTGCATCCGAGCACCTCAACGGTCTATTGGCGTGGCATCGAGGCCAGTTGACCAGTCTTTGGCTAGACTCGTCGGCCATGTGGCTGCGGTCCGTTTTAACCTCATGTGATCGTAAGATCAGAGCTTGTCCGGACGCTTTTACTGAGGCTCGATTTCTTGTGCGTTCTCTTCAGTTTATCACGGACGACTTCGACACGCCCCTCGTGAATTAGCCATTTTGGGTCCTGGTCGATACTGATTGTCAACGCCCGAGACACGCCTTATTTCGCAGAGTAGCGCATCCTCATCGGAGAGATGCTGGGTGCACACCGATCCGAAGATGTACGGCCGGAAAAATGAGAGACAGCGCAGCGAAGGTTATCTCCACTGCTGCTCTGCACATGTCACTCCGACTCTCCACAGGGACAGATGATCTAGAGTGGAAGAGTCTGCAGTGCGTGGAGCCGGAGCGAGGTCAGTAGATCACCACCGACTCCATAGCATATTTCGTGCCCGTGGGCATCTTCATACTTTTGCTGACTGGTATGCAGGGCATCGGTTATGCGTAAAAAAGAAGTCCGGTGAATCTCACATCCCAGCGCATTCGGCGCCCCGTGCTAGGCAACGGCCGTGAATCTTTCGGGAATGGATGTGAGGTCATATCGCTGTTTCCGGCAAGATGTTCCTGTTCTTGGGTTGTGCCCGGCAAATTGGAGCTCGCTCCGGCGCCTCCACAAACACAGCGGGGACAGGAAGAGAATGGCAAGATGCCAGACGCAGATCCTAGAGCGTACGATACCTCCTCGTGTTCCCGAGTCCTGACGTTGAGATGCAGACCGGACCAGCTTGTGATGATGAGTGAGGTGTCCGCCGTGTACATCGAAACGCCAACCCATTGGCGTGAGCGACACTGGCATAGTGAAGGCCGAATGCGCGTCGCTTCATCATCGGCAGCATTCTCGCTCAGTGGGATCTGTCGTGCAAGACGTCGTTCATTAGGGGTCGTGCTGAGGCGAGAAAGGTTGATGTTGTTGTCGTGGTTGCCCAGACGCTTCCAAACGAGGCCGCTCCTGCCTCCTCCCGTTCGCGGCAGAGAACACGCGGATGCACGTGGCCACGCGTATCGACAGCACTTCAGCTGAACCGCGTCGTGCCATTCTTGGACACCGACCTCTAACATCGTGTCGCCGACGCCACGGCTGACTTGTGATGATCTTTCAATTTCAGCATGATGCAGGTTGACCCAGAAGTGACAGAACTGTAGTTTCACTGGAAATGGCCGCAGCAAAAATCTCCAGTCTCTTGGCTACAGGATATGGCGTACTGTATCTTGTCGCCGCCTTGGTCTATACAGTTACACAGAAGACGTTCTGGCAAGGATTCAACAAGGAGAAGCAAGCACGTCTAGGTAGAGCTTCAAGAAAACTCTGGTCTCTGCAAGAGAGTCCAGACGGCACAAGACACAAATTCCTCACGTTGAAAAATGGCACGCAACTTCACTATTTGGAGGCCACGCCCCTTACAGCACCAGATTCCAAGTCTCTCGTAATTTTCATACACGGCTATCCGGACTCATGCCACCTATGGTCGAGATATCTGCGGTCCAGCTCTTTGACAGCCCACGCGAAGCTAGTCGCGCTCGATCTACCAGGATGTGGCGGCAGCGATAGTCTGGATCGATACGGACCAGATCAAGTGCTCAATGCCATCGCGGAAGCTATAACCTTGCTCAAAAAGCGTTATCAGCCTCGAGATCAAGCTTCTTCTGGAAAACAAACATCGCCGCAATGCATTCTCGTAGCACACGACTGGGGCGGAATCATCACTTTCCGCCTCGCAGCACAGACTACGGCATTGTTCGATCACTTCATCGCCATCAATGCCATGTATCCTGCATCAGCGGAAGCGAACATTTATTCCAGGTTGGCTCAAACGAAAGTACTGCTCCAGCAAGCAAAACTTCTTTCCGCAATGCGAACGCTCGGACCTGTTGTTCTCCAATTGCTCATGTCGAGTTATGTCTACATGATGAATCTCGAGCTGTCATTCGACAAGTTCCTTCCAGCCTTGACATGGGCTTTGATAGAAGGCTCTCATAAGATCGCATACGAGAAATTTCCAAACCCTTCTCTGGAAGAAGAGGCGGAGCGTTTGGCTCTTGCATGCGGACCGGGAGCTGCAGAGGCCGAACGACCTGCTGATGATGGCTCAAGGTATGGTCCGACTGTTTACGAGCGTAGCATACGATACAATGTGCCAGGACATTGGGATGGACGGATCAAGCTCTACAGAGAAGGTCTTTTGCGGCAGAAATGGATACCGGATTTCCCGGGTTGCTGCTCATCTGCAATTCCGCTCTCGGAGAAGTCTGAAATTACGATGGAGGACGATAAGCGACTGATGTATCCTGTCACTTGTATCTTCGGTATGGACGACATCGCGCTCACTCCGCGAATCATGCTCGATGGCATCGAGGACTTTTTCCTTCCGAGCAGTGATGGGGTTCGAGAAAGCAAGATCGTACGTGTGGCTCAGGGTGGACATTGGTGTTTGATAGAACCGGAGGGCAGGGAGGTAGTAGAAGCTGAGCTGCAGTGGGTTTTGAGAGGCGATTAAGCGTAGATACATGTGTACTGCCGCGCATGCATTGACACTATTCCTTATCTATATTTAAAGTGGAGGGTTCATCGCGGTAAGTCGCAGCGCCATCACTCTACGCCTGTGTTGCCTTCTGTTCCATACACAGCACGTCCAAAGAAGCATCGTCCACGATCTCCTCAACTCGATGAGAAGATACTGTGACCTCCTCTCTACACAGCTCGAGATGCTCGCGCAATTCTTCCAGCCTATCTCCCCCACGGTTGACACGGCTATCTTCGATAGAATTCCCCCATGCCAGCGCAAGTTCATAATGTCATTCCCGCAGACACAGGCGTATCACCCTCCTTCTTCTCCACAAGGTCGAAGACGGTGCTCAGAATGAATTCGAAGTCGTCAGTAGCAGAGTTACCCAAGAAATACACAGATCCGATGACTCCACTGCCCGTCGGCTGAAGGAGGGAAAGACCGAAGGACGCGCGCACATGTTGTGTCCGTCGAGACAGGTTGAGAATTCTGCACAACATTGGCTGCGGCTTGGCGCGATTTCACGAGATGGGCCATTTCGGTCTAGCAGTGGCAGCGTACGTCTCGTTTGTGCTTTAGATGAGGTGGTAAATTTCCCGTAAGTGTCAGGCCGACAAAGGCCGCTGTGTTGCATGTCGAAATACGATTCATTCCAAGTACGCACGAGACGAAAGGGGCGGTTGATAGAGGGAGAGGACAGTCTAAAGGGGTTTACATTGTGTACGTCAAGCATTATTGCAGCTGTTTTAGGCAACGGGAACAATCCTGATCTTCCCAGCTGGTCGTAAGGATTCGATGTTGTTTCGATCGTTGATCTGATGTCTGAGCGTCTGGACAACCTGAATTCTTCGCACTTCGTGATCCTCGCGCCACGGTTCTTGTTATGACTGGCTGGTCTTTGGCATGAGATTCAGGGCAAGGTTGGTACCGCCTACAGCAAGTATCCTCCAATCCTCAAGCCAACGCAGCCGATCCTGGGTACTTCGTTCACAGTAAGACCAGACTGTGCAGCGAAGCTCTCTGCGGCTTACCAAAGCTCGAAGATTGTTGATACGACCTACATCTCAGCCACGCGGCACTTTAGTGGCGACAAGATTTCATGCGTAAGCCCTTCAGCTTGCAAGATGCCATCTAGCATGTCGAGGCCGGTTACCATGATCTCGGCGGCACTTCGCTGGTCGTGCATTCGCGCACGAGAGTAATGCTAATGCACGAAGCGTCGTCATGATTTCGCCTCAACCACTTTCCAGCTTCTTCAATTGCGCGACGACTTGCTCCACAGATGCCTCAACAGCAGCTTTCTCTTTGTTGTCCATCTTCCTCAACACGTATCGCGCCACGTCGTTGGGTTCCCTACTGGCCGGCCGTCCGATTCCAACGCCAATCCTGACAAAGGGCGTATTCCCAATAGTTGACATGATGCTCTTCAAGCCGTTGTGTCCCCTTGCGCTCAGGCCCTGCTGGGTCTTGACATTGACAGCACCGAGCGGTTTTTCCAACTCATCATGTACCACGATCAATCTGCCGTTACCTTCCGGTAAGGTCCTGTTCCATGCCTGATAAGCAGCTTTCACGCCCTTTCCGCTCTCGTTCATATAGTCACTGCTCTGCCACAAGACCCAGTTGCTTGAGTCGAGCCGGCTGACAAGTCCTTTGCCCCACGCCTTCTCTTTGGAAAATGGTCCGTAGCCCAGGCGAGACGCAAGGCGGTTCAGCACGGTGTGTCCGGCGCTGTGTAATGTGTTCGCATACTGAGAGCCAGGGTTGCCGATGCTACAGACGAGCAGCGGGATCGGTCGCGCAGCTGCGAGCATTGATCCAGGCTCTGCGACTTCGGTCTGAGCAGCAGCAGCAAGAACGGCGTCTGCCACCTGCTTCTGCTTCTGCTTCGCTTTCTTCTTGTCCTTTCTCGACTTGGTGGGCGGTTTTGCAACCGATGAGCGTCGTCGCGTGCGGAGGACGACGTCCGACGCGTTCTGCTCCGAACTTTCCCGAGTTTCGACCGCGTCTTGGTCATCCACAACCTCTTCGGTGGCTACGATATCCATGGCTGGCATATTTGTCCTTCGATGAGATACGTATGGCTGGGCTCACAGGTCGCTAGACTAGCGAGCGTGTTATATATATATATATATTCATATTTTGAGGACAAAGCAGGATTGTGATTCTGCAGCGGGTGACTCAACAAAGCACAGCCGCTTACCAACTGAATGCGGACAGCGGTAAGTTCTGATGGCCCAGACTTCAAGTACTGGTTTTGTTGTGAACAAATCAGCGAGTCGTGTTCGGCGGCGGCGTATCGGGGAGGAAGATGAAGAAACGTCGCGCCTGGCCGAGGTGATTTACAAGTCGTATTGTACAATTCACGCTGTGAATCTGTGATTATGTAGTCCTAGAGCACCGGTCTATTCTCTGATCATCTTTTTCCACGACTCTAGTGCCACATAGTCGTATGTTCCCTTCTCCGGCGCTCTGCTCTCCAACATCGCGGCCAGCCCAGACAGCCGTGCTTCATAATTGGTGATGACCTGACGTGCCTTTTCCGCCTGCGGCATCTGCTCACCCAGCATCTTGTTCGCAACGAACGTGCCATGCAGAACGGGAATGGACTGCTGGAACGAAGTTTGCCGGCCTCTTTCTACCAAGAACAGAGCCTCATCCGGAGGAGAAACCTGCGCGTCGTCCATGCAGCTCAACAAACGATCCGCATACCTCTGCACGACGCCGGTGACGTCCTTGCCCCCTGTATGCTTGTACGCGTAGACGGCAGCCAACTCCAGCATGACACCAAGGATTTTTGGGCTTCTTCGTGGATCATCTTTCCTTAATTTTCCACCGTCTCCATGCTCTTCGCTCTCTAGCATCGAAGCGACTATGTTCATCTCTTTCAGCGCTCTTTCAGTGTGTGCCTTGTCCCAGTTCGTCTTCATTGCCAGATTGCGCAAACCCTGGATCAAGGTGTCCAGAACATCAGGCGTCTTCAGCGACATTCCAGTCTTCTGACTCTGCTGCAAGATTGCAAGTATGTGCGCAATTTTGCCCTGATTCAACGCCTTGCGCACAATTTTCGCTTGCATTCGCTCATCCACGGGCTTCTTCAGAATTTTGTTCGCCTGCAATAGTTTGGCAACATTGCTCCACGTTTTGTCATCTTTAGTTTCGAAGATCTGTCCCAAGGCTTGTCGCGTCAAGGTCCCACGAGCCGGACGATCCGTCAGTCGGTTGATCCATTGCAGTTCAATTTCCTCGCCGCCGAACTCAACCGTTTGCGGGTTCTCTTTGAGATAGTCTTTCTGCTTGGGTGAGAAGATGAGTTTCCGCTCGCGCGAAGTCAGGAAGGCGGGCACGAGATACTTGTTGCGGAGATCTGCTAGGGCATCGTTGAGGTCGTCGTTTGCCGTGTACGCGAAAGTTGGAAACTCGCGTGAGCGTGTGGTTGCTTGGGAGAAGGCACGGCTGGCGATGGACTGCGCCTCCTGCTGCGACGCACGATGGATTCGCAGAGCGCAGCGCGTACATACTGAAGCCATTGCTGCTGCGATGGTGGAGGCAGTTCAATGCCTGTGCTGAAGTGAAGGTGTTGCTCCTCAGTGAGAAAGTGGCAGCGGAACAAATCCGCGGGCGAGCTTGAACTTTCTCGACTTTCTCGCTGCACTTTTGCGAGCTGCACAAAATTACTGCGATATCCTCACAATGGCGCTGATCGCCCAAAAGAGACAGTGGAAGAATGAAGCGGGTGAGAGGAGACCCAAGAAGAAGGTCAAGCGGGTCAAGAAGCAGGACGACTACTACAGCTCGTCGGAAGACGAAGCAGATGGAGTGACACAAAGAGCATCCGATGCTCCCAAGAACATGCCTAAGCGGGTCACAAAGGTGGAAGAGACAGAGCCAACTGGGGGCAACTCATTGCCGTTGGGAGAGAGAGTGCCGGGCAAGACGACAACTTCAAGGCGAGAGAAGAAGAGCATGCCGCGACCGAAGCCTATACTAAAGAAAGCCGCACCCGTCCAAATATCGAAAGCCACGGCACCACAATCAGCGATCGACGGCGAGGTTGGTGAGGAAGACGACGACGACGATGAAGATGCGGGCGTGGCAGCCGGCGACTTGGAAGCCAACACTGCGCTCAATATGAATGTAGACGAGAGCTCTGCAGACGATGGAGTGGACGAGGACGACGAGCCCAATCTCAACGACGCCGCTTCCTCCGCCGAAGACTCAGAAGCCGCAGACTCGGAATCCGAAGGCTCGATAGCAACATCGCAGGCATCATCTACGAACCCAAGGAAGCAGAAAAAGCGCAACGATCCCGACGCATTCGCGACCAGCATTACCAAAATCCTGTCGACGAAATTGTCCACTGCTAAACGCCAAGACCCCGTCCTGTCACGTTCCAAGTCCGCATTTGAAGCGAATAAGGCACTCGCAGATTCTAAACTCGACGCCAAAGTTCGCGCACAAATCAGATCCGAGAAACGAGCGGCACTAGAAAAAGGACGGGTGAAAGACGTACTGGGCTTGGAAACAGTAGAGGTGGATACGGGTGCCGTATTAGAGGAAGAGAAAAGGCTGAAGAAAATCGCGCAGAGAGGTGTGGTGTTCATGTTCAATGCTGTGAGGAAAGCACAAGTCAGCGCGGAGGAGGAGAGGAGGAAATTGCAAGGCGAGGGCGTTGTCGGCATGAAGAAAAGGGAGGAAAGGGTCAATGAGATGAGTAAACAAGGCTTCTTGGACTTGATCAGTAGCGGGGGTAAACAACAGCAGGCACAAGCTGCCGCGATGGAGGAGGCGTAGTGCATGCACACGATAATTTCACAGAGGGAAGGGTACGCACGCAGGATTTGTGAGGGGCAGAGGGACGATGTTTGGTCGTGCTGTCGCTATCGCTGCATGCAGCATGCCATCCTGCAACCCATCCTGGCAGCAGCAGCTTCGAGCATCAAACAGCGGGTCAATATGTGTCCACGATGGACATGTATGGGTGAGGGACGTCAAGGGTTCCAGGACGGCTGCAGCTGAACGAAACGATCAGAAGCTGCCCCTCGGAGGATGCGGACGGAATGCTGGCGGCCTTGACAAACACTGTGAGCAGCTGGAGCGAGAAGCCCGCAAGGTCTGATGGAGGCAATGGCAGAGGCGCGATGGCCTGAAGAGTATACTGGGCCTTGGCGCTGTACCTGAATGTGCACAGGCTTGATTTTGCGTGTGCTGATGAAACTTTGCTCATAGGTGAAGAGTGTGTTTTCCGATTGAGGGTCGCTGAACGAAGCTTCTGGCCCGAACATTGTAACATTTTGAGATGATAGACTTGTACCTCAGCTGGTCACCATTGCCAGCCCGACACTGCCAAGACAGCCCTCTCTGCAGCAGGAATGTGACGTAGCAGCTGTAAGGTTATAGTACTGTACCGGCTCCACCAGACGCAAGGCAAAGGTTGGACCTCACAACCGTGATGCAACCGCATTGTTGACACTTCTCAACTCAGATCATTCTTCCTTGACTGAAGCCTGCACTCCGCCAAGCAGAGTGTAGCCCTCGGAAGCAATGTCTACATCCAACAAGGACAAGCGACCCAACTTCTTGGTCATTGTCGCAGACGATCTGGGCTTCAGTGATCTAAGCTGTTTTGGAGGAGAGATTCGTACTCCTAATCTTGACAAGCTTGCTAGCAATGGCCTTCGATTCACAGACTTCCACGCAGCTGCAGCGTGTTCTCCAAGCCGGGCTATGCTCATGACTGGAACGGATCATCAGTACATATAGGCTTATATGCAAGTCTGACAGAAAGCTAACAACGTCGAAGCATTGCAGGTCTTGGAAACCTGATCGAATGGACAAACAGATCCGACCAGAATGCACCTTCCGAAGGCGAGATCAAGTACTGGAGCACCGCTCCTCAAAGAGGCATGCCAGGCTACGAAGGATATTTGAACGATCGCGTAGTCGCCTTGCCCGAGATTCTCCACGACGCAGGATATCTGACTTTCATGGCTGGGAAGTGGCACCTGGGACTGACGCCAGAACGATTTCCTCACAAGCGAGGCTTCGAACGAAGCTTTGCACATTTGCCAGCATGTTCAAATCACTATGCTTTCGAGCCGGAGCTGCAAGGCCCAGACAAGATTCCAGAGTTCATGACAATGTCGTACATTGCTCTGCATGCTGAAGATGGCGAATATGTCAGAAAGCTTCCTGAGGGATGGTACAGCAGTAATGGCTACGGTGATAAGATGCTTCGGTATCTGAAAGACCGACATGAACAGAAGGATGATCGGCCGTTCTTTGCATACTATCCTTTCACTGCGCCACATTGGCCATTGCAAGCTCCGGACGAGTACATTGCACATTACAAGGGCGTCTATGACGAAGGGCCAGATGTGCTGAGAGAGAAGCGGCTGCAAAGGATGAAGGACATGGGACTATGTCCCGAGAATGTTGTTCCACATCCGGTGGTTGCAGATGAGGTCAAAGAGTGGAAAGATCTGACTCCAGAGCAGCGAGCCAAATCGTGCAAAGCGATGGAAGTGTTCGCGGCAATGGTAGAAGTCATCGATCACAACGTCGGCAAAGTCGTCGATTATCTTGAACAAACGGGCGAACTAGACAACACTTTCGTCTGCTTCATGTCAGACAACGGCGCAGAGGGAGCAGCATACGAAGCCTATCCCATCGTGCAAAGCACAATGCTCGGCCACCTCTCGAAATACTACGACAACTCCCTTGAGAATCTCGGACGCGGCAACAGCTTCATCTGGTACGGACCTCGCTGGGCCCAAGCGGCAACAGCCCCAAGTAGACTCTACAAAGCCTTCACGACCGAAGGCGGCGTCCGCGTTCCCTTCCTCGCCAAATTCCCCACCAACTTCCCCGTCCGCGCCAACGGCGAAAGCATCTCTCAAGGCCAAGTCGCAATCCCTTCTTCCGACTCGCCCATCAGCGCAGAACGAACCAGCAGCATCTCCTCAACCTTCAGCACAATCATGGACCTCGCCCCCACCATCCTCGAAATGGCGGGCGTCGCCCACCCCGCGCCAACCTACCAGAACCGCGAAGTCGTCTCCATGCGCGGGAAGAGTATGGTTCCTTACCTCAACGGCACAGCACCTTCCATCCATCCCGCGGATTTCATCAACGGCTGGGAAACCTGCGGCCGAGCAGCCGTGCGTTGCGGAGACTGGAAAATTGTCTTCATCCCCAAACCCAAAGGACCGGAGAAATGGCAGTTGTACAATTTGAAGCGGGATCCGGGCGAAGTGGAGGATTTGGCAGAGCGGGAACAGGAGAGGTTGGAGAAGATGATCAAGATGTGGGATCAGTATGTTTTTGGAGACGGGTGTCGTACCGCTTGCTCCGGCGTTGGGGAATTGGATTGCTGCGATGGAGGAGCAGATGCCTGAGGTGAGTTTTGTTTCGTTCTTTTTTCATCTTCTTTTGCATGGTCGAATGAGAACGAGAATGAGGATGACGTGTTTGCTCATGGATGGTCCACTCCAGGACGCTTGGATGGAATACGAGTACTGGAAGGAAGGCGCAAGGGATGATCCGGAGGCGTTCAGGAAGGAGATTCCGAGGTTTGAGAGAACTGTCAAGGCTATTTAGACACTATGGTTTATTTCTTCTGCAGTATGGTTGGTGAAGGCTCCGAATGAAGAGGAATGGACAATAGAGCGGTGTGAAGGTTTCGTGCCTCGCTTAGCACTCTGCTGCAGGAAGTTGTCCGGGAACTCATGTCACGACTAAGAAGTGCACTTCCATGTGTTCTATGCTGCAATGCAGTCGGGGACGGGTCTGAGGTATGCTCTGACTCGTTCTGGACGCACGCGAACGTGCACTTTTCTCGCTTCGATTGTGCATTAACTTTACATGGGACCTGCGAAAGTTTGGAGAAGGACGCTACGGTGTTCGAAGCAGTTCGGACATTGTGGACTGGTATGACCCGAGAGTCCTGGTTTCCTACGGCTACCTCCTTACGATTCAGCTTTCATCCCGCAAACGAAAGATGATGGTTCCTCGCTGACTGTCCAAATCACAAGACACGCAGTGGGTGCATGCGACTTGACATCAAAGACCCTCCCTCGTCCCAATCTCCGCATCCCCTCCTCAAACCAAATTCATACACGCAAAGCTCACGCTTGACACATTCCTAGCCATCTCAACCCGCGCCGCAGACCTCTCATCCAACAACCATTTGATAGCCTCTTCCGTGACATGACCAGAGCACCGAGTGGGGTCCAGAGTCGGCGGTTACTCGAGTGAATTGGCTCGGCCAAGTGGTCTTTACAGGATGTAGTAGATAGCTTGCTCGTCATCCCACTCACCCCAAGCCTGTTGGGCAGCAGTCGCCCATGTGCAGGGAATGGCATCATTGCGGGAAACCGTCGCAGCAACACTGATCCACTTGTCCAGTCGGGCAAATCGAGGCCAGTGAATTGCTACCACTCGCCTCAGCGAATCATGATTTCGATGGGCATCCATGAAACTGCTCTCAAATCGTCATGATGGCTTGAACAGCTCATCGCCTCTTTCCCCCTTTCCTCCCCGTACCAGAAGCCTTTCTCCCCTCGATGCTCCTCACGTCCTTGTCACTCAGCTTTAACGTACTCCCTCTCATCTTCCCAATCCCAATACCTCCTACACCCCTTTCCCTCCGCTTCTGTTGCGATTTGGGCGCGTTCATCCTCGCCCTCTCCAAGATCACGCCATTCTCCGCCGCTTCTTTTCTTCGACTTGCTTCTCGACTCGCGGCTTTGCCACTGATGCCCCTCCGCATATGCATGGGCATCTTTGCTTGCTGCAGAGCTGAAGTTTTAGCTCCGAGATCCTGGAGCCGCATGTCGAGCGCTTTGACGCGGGATTTGCCTTCGGGCGTCGTGGAGGACGAGAAGGAAGACGTGTCAAGAAGATGTGATTCTTTCAACAAGCGCTGCAGGGCCAGGTCATGTTTGAGATTGGTGGACTCTGTTCCGTCTTCTTCGCCATCTGCAGGGTTGAGTTTCGTCGACTTGGACACTTTCTTCGTGGCAGCTTCGTCGCCATCTCCTAGCGTCGGCGGTTTCGAAGACAGAAATTTCTTGGCAGATCCGTCAAAGATGGAGTCGATTGTTGGTACGTGATGCTCGATCACTTCGACACCGTCCTCCTCATCTTCTTCGCCAGTGAGACCACTCCAATCAGATTCGGCGTCCGAGTCGAGTTCGTCCTGATCATCGCTGTCCGCTGGTGTTGAGCTCTCGATTGGCTGGACTTCCAGAGGCGCAAATTTCGCCTCGAAGGCCTTCTTCAGCAGTTCTCGAGCTGTCGCATCGTCTTCATTGGGTTCGTTCTCATTCTTGGCTGATCTCGTGCGCTGTTGCTCGTCGGCGGCTCGCTTCCTTTTGCCCAGCGCGACCGCCATGATGATGAGTTGTCAATTGCGATGTGCATGTGTCCGTCAGGCTTCAGCGAGGGTTGGTAGCGGGAAGCGGAGAAGGCGAAGCCGAGAAAAGGTTGCCAAGCTTTTTGCTCCTTCCTCTGACACGCTTCAACGTTCCGTCGATTCTACGATGCACAACGACAACGAAGTTCATCCACCTCTGCCGTCCGGAAAGTATGACGCGTTTTCGGCCGTGTATAGATTTGCATGCAGGGTCTGTCAAGCAGATCGTGGGCGGCACGTTGTCGACCAATCATGCAGACCTCAAGACCAACTTCACCTCTGAGCAACCTGCAGCGTACTACGCGGACCTGTACAAGCAGCACAACCTCCGCGGCGGCCATGTCATCATGCTGGGTCCTGGGAACGACGAGGCAGCACGTGAGGCTCTCGCGGCGTGGCCCGGCGGCTTGCAAGTCGGAGGTGGTATCAAAGATACGAACGCGAAGCAGTGGATAGATGCTGGCGCCGAAAGGGTACGAAGAGGACTATTTCCTGGTGTCTTGATGTGCACGCGCTCACCTTCCACAGTAGGTCATCATCACTTCCTTCTTGTTTCCTTCTGGCACCTTCGCTCTAGAACGACTACAGTCTGTCCTGCAAGCCCTCGGCGGTGACAAGGAAAAGCTCGTCATTGATCTCAGCTGCCGCCGTGTAGACGGCGGCTGGAGAGTGGCCATGGACCGATGGCAAACCATTACCGAATTTGAAATACACAGGGGTATGCCAGATCGATCTCTCTCACACTACAGCGAGCGCGCCGTCTCCGCGGGGGACACTAGGCAGGGCTGACACGTGGTACTATGCAGACAACATCTCATTGCTGGAGCCCTACTGCAGCGAATTCCTAATTCATGCGGCCGATGCCGAAGGCTTGCAAGCCGGCATCGACGAGAGATTGGTCGAGTACCTTGCAGAGATCTGCTCCATACCCGTTACGTATGCTGGCGGGGGCCGGAACATCGCAGACCTCGAATTAGTTGAGCGCCTCAGCGAAGGCAAGGTTGATTTGACAATCGGGAGCGCCCTCGACATTTTTGGGGGCAAGACTGTAACTTTCAACGAGTGTTGTCGGTGGAACAGAGCTCGGGATGAGGCTTGAACCTTTGTGAGGCCACGTCGCCGCATTATTGCTCAGTCCGGCATGGCAGCCGCGGAGTGCATGCAATACGTAACTTGTAACCATTTGCGAGTCCCAAAAAGGCTGTTGTAGCCTTGTTCCCAACCTCAGGCTTCGGTTCCAGGCAAGGAGAGACGAAGGCTTAGCGTGTCTTCGGCAGCGAGAAAGCAACCTTGGCAAGCCTTTCTTGCGAATTCTGCATTAGTTAGCCTGGAATCTTCATCGTCATCACGTCGTGCACGCGCGAGCACTTGCGACTCCGGTGTATCGCAGCCATCACCAGCTCATACAGCTACTCGCAGCGTTGGACAGCATCGGAAGCGAGCTGCTGGGTGACGTCGCGACCTGAGCCGCATTGGCGGGCCTCGTTTCCAGTTCCACGAGTGGGTGACACGGTGCCGATTTGTTGAGCCGAACAGTAGTAGACAGGCACGTCCGTTGATTGACGGCAATAGTTCGATTGCTTTGTCAGTACACGAGGCCACGAGCCGGCTGAGGCGTGCCTATGACGAGACTAATTAGTAAGGTGGTGGTGGTTCATCTCTTGCCGAAGCGCCTGGACGTCGCGGCTGTTTGCCCAGTGCAAAACGGGCCGATAACCCGCAGTGCATCAAGCCGCGAGTGGAGGGAGCACGCGGAGACTCCAAGATCTAGTCCACGTTGCCCACAGTGGACGAGTGGTTCGTCAGTGCATGAATCAGGAAGCGAAGACGCAGGCGTTGGCAGAATTTGCAGGCCCGGGCATCCTCGAGGGATCGATACTGGAGGAGCGTGTGCGCCGCATGCTACTCTGCCCCGGCCGTGGAGCTCCAAAAGGGAATTGGGCCTCGAACCGGGGGCGTGTTATTCTTGACGCCGGGGCTGGTACGATCTGCTACCGTCGCAGTGCATGGAGTGGAGTGCAGGGAGGGTTTCGGGTTATGAGCCGCCAAATGCAGGCGAAGCGAGCGCCACAGTGCGGGCAGCAATGGACCGCCATTGTGTGCGCTCTGCCTGCCACCATGGCGGTGGTGCGTGCTGTGAGACCGGTCGGTGTCTATACGTAGAAGAGTGGCGGACCACGGTATTGGTCAGTCGGCGGCAGGTCATCTCTCAGACATTGCAGACTTCAGCCTCGATCCGAGAGTTCGACCAGACTGTGTCTGAGACCCCTACAAGCTTCGCAGGCCCGCTGCCGGCTGGGCGTGGGCGCGCTGCCCGATTCGGCGTCCGCTCCCCGCGCGCCGCAAACAGCTGCAGTCGTCAGTCGTCACACGGGGATCATCAGGAGCGCGAGGGTCAGGTGCTGCAGTGGGTGTAGCTGGTGCCCGCGCCCGCACATCCTCTGATGCCACAATCCGCCTCGACAAAGCCGTGCAACGTCCCGACAAAGCGCCTCCGCGTGCGCCTAGGCTGAGAACGGGTGGCAGGCCGAAGTGCTTTTTTGCGGTGGAATGCAGACCACGGTTGCGGTGCGAGCACAGCCGCGACATTCCAGAGCGGTCGCCGACGATGCCGCCGGCGTGGACGTGTGATGCATCGTGGAGATGGCATCTGGACCAGCGCCGGGGCGTGTCTGCGGTGGACGGGCGGCGGACGGGCGACGGCGGCGTGTGGTGCGGTCTGGAAGACAGCAGCTGGGCCCGAATCGAATCGAATCGTCATGGGCGCGCGATTGGCCACGGTGGGCCACATGGCAGAGGATCTGGAGACGTTGCTGGGGTTCTGGGCCCGCGCAAGCACAATACTGTAATTTCGTTGTTCACCCATCGCCGCGGGCCCGTGCTTGCCTCGCACGTGCCGTCGTGTGAAAGCCACGGCGCGCCTGCTCGTCGGTGTTAAAAGACAGCTCCCTGCTCCGCCTCGCCATTGTTTCTCCATCGCGTGCCTCCGCCTCCAACTCTGCACCCCGACCGCGAACCCGCCTCGTCGCGCCTCGCCCTCGACCTCGAGTACCGAGCATTGCTCCGTGCAACACAACCCAACCCGCGACCAACACCGCGCGCAACCATGCCTGGCGGCGCGCTCGCTGCGACCAGCGACGTCAATCGCATTGAGGCGCCGGTGACCTTCAAGGCCTACCTCATCTGCGCCTTCGCCTCCTTCGGCGGCATCTTCTTCGGCTACGATTCCGGCTACATCAACGGTGTCACCGCCTCGAGCGTCTTCATCGAGCTGATCGAGGGTCCCGGCCGCGATGCCCTCACCGGTAGCCACTTGTCCCTGGTCACGTCCATCCTCTCCGCGGGTACCTTCTTCGGCGCAATCATCGCCGGTGATGTCGCCGACTTCATTGGCCGCAAGTGGACCGTCATCGTCGGTTGCTTGATCTACGTTTTGGGTATGTCGCCGCTCGCATCGACCGATTCGCACCAGCAGTACTGACTTCGCTTCTCAGGTGTGATCATCCAGATGATCACTGGGGTCGGCGGCGACGCGCTCGGCGTGATCGTCGCTGGTCGTCTCATCGCGGGTATTGGTGTCGGATTCGAGTCCGCCATCGTCATCCTGTACATGTCCGAGATTTGCCCCAAGAAGGTCCGTGGTGCTCTCGTTGCAGGCTACCAATTCTGCATCACCATCGGTCTTCTTCTCGCCTCCTGCGTCAACTACGCCGTCCGCACCCGCACCGACCAGAGCGAGTACCGCATTCCGATCGGCATCCAGTTCGCCTGGGGCGTCATCCTCGGTGGTGGTCTCCTGTTCCTCCCCGACTCCCCACGATACTTCGTCAAGCGCGGCCGCGTCGAGCAAGCCCGAAGCGCTCTCGCGCGTCTGAGAGGCCAGCCCGGCGACAGCGAGTACATCGAAGCCGAACTTGCCGAGATCGTCGCCAATGAAGAGTACGAGCGCTCCATCATTCCTGCTGGCAGCTGGGCCAATGGCTGGGCCAACTGCTTCAAGGGCTCCGTCTTCCAGTCCAACTCCAACCTGCGCAAGACCATCCTCGGTACCTCTCTCCAGATGATGCAGCAGTGGACTGGCGTCAACTTCATCTTCTACTACTCCACTCCATTCTTGTCATCGACCGGCGCCATCTCCAACACCTTCTTGATCTCGCTGATCTTCACCCTGGTCAACGTCTGCTCTACTCCCATCTCCTTCTACACCGTCGAGAAGTTCGGACGTCGTCCACTGCTCATCTGGGGCGCCTTTGGCATGTTGATCTGCCAGTTCCTCGTCGCCATCATCGGTGTCACTGTCGGATTCAACAAGACCTACGAAATCCCCAACCCAGCCGGTGGCGACCCACTCACCCGCGCCGTCAACGTCCCCGCCGTCAACGCTCAGATTGCGTTCATCGCCATCTTCATCTTCTTCTTCGCATCGACCTGGGGCCCTGGTGCATGGATCTTGATCGGCGAGATCTTCCCTCTGCCAATCCGTTCTCGTGGTGTCGCCCTGTCTACCGCCAGCAACTGGCTCTGGAACACCATCATTGCCGTCATCACTCCATACATGGTCAACACCGATGAGGGCAATCTCAAGTCGAGTGTCTTCTTCGTCTGGGGCGGACTCTGCACTTGCGCTTTCGTCTATTCGTGGTTCTTGGTGCCAGAGACCAAGGGTCTGTCGCTCGAGCAGGTCGACCAGATGATGGCAGAGACCACCCCTCGTACCTCGTCCAAGTGGAAGCCAACCACCACCTTCGCCAGCCAGATGGGTCTCAAGGAGGGCGGCAAGCTCGATACCGAGATCACGGCTGATGTCGAGCGTAAGGGATCTGTCTTTTAGATGACGAGGTCATGCATTTCTGGGGAGCGGTTACGAAAGAGACGAAGCATCGAGTCACGTCGATGTTGCATAATTCATGATACCCGACTATTGCAAGTGGCTGCTGCGACATGGTCCATAGAGCAGGCTCAATGGTCGATATCGACTCAAGCTGCAGGCGACTACGCACGGACGAGGCTGTAGCGAGTACATATACAGTACACTCATGTTTCCCAAAACTCATTCTCTCCTTCGTTTCCGATGTCTCCGATTCGTCATCGTTCAAGGTTCTTCCAAGTCCCGCTGACTGTAAGCCTGCGATCGGAGCTTTTTGTTCTCCGTTCCCTGCCCTGCACTCCCTTCTTATGCCACTACATACTTGATCTGCACGGCACGGGACCTTTCCATAAATCCCATCGAGACTTTGCCATTTGGTGCTACTCTGTCTCGACCGTACCTCTCTGGCCGCCTGCCGTGCTGACGGCCTCACGCAGGGGGGAGGAAGGAGCTGGACGTTCTCACAGCTTCAGGCTCCAGGATTCAGTTCTCGGTCACACACAGCAGTATCCGAGGCGCTTGCAGGATGCAGTTCCTGATAATGCTGCTGCAGCTGCAGCAACAGCAGTAATGAGTCTCCCAAGACGCGGACCTCTCGCAGCCGGCCGTATTCTAACCTTTGCACGTGAAAGTCTTGGCCTTGTCACCGGTCTTTGATGATCGTTTCAGTAGTCACATCAATCAACGGTTCGCAGACACCGTGATGCCGACCCCTGCGACGCGCAACGTAACGAACCGCAACGAAACGACAAGGATGTCCGGCTGCGATTTCTTTTTCTCGTACCGTCCCGGCTCCGAGAGACGATTCATAATGCTGCCGCTGGCATGCTGCACACCCCACGCCCACCTCAAGGTTTTCGTCTCATCATCGCGGCACGAATGAGTAAAAGATAACTTGTTGCTCTTGCAGATTTTGTATACAAAGACATACCATCTGGAAGTCTTTGGTCAAGAGCGAGAACCAAGCAACGACAAATCATGCCTTGACTGAGAGACTCGGAAGACGGAATGTTTGATTCATGTTTCCGAAGGATTTTCACAGCCATTACAGCTATCTGGCATGCCTTCTTCTGCACTGGCCAACAAATGGGTGACGACTGCTCTATATGACTACCCTTGCACACCCAAGTCGTGGGTTAGGGCTCGTTTGGTTGGCTGTTGTTCTAGTCTATCAACACCCGAGTCCCGACACGCTTCTTCCTGTAATAAGCTGCGCGATTTGTTGGCCATTGACCTTTGTTGGTGTCTGTTGTTTGTCTCGACGTCGAGACTAATTTCAGACCACATCCAGACCAAGTCAATATGCTAGACGTCCTGAAATCGAAGGTGGTGCAAGGGGCGCTATTCGTCTTTCTTGTCAGCTATGTTGTGCGATTTCTGGTCAAAGGACTTCGGATACGGAAGAGGCGGTTGCAATATGTAAGCGACGTTGGAAGTCGAAAAATATTGTGCTAACTACATCATGTCCAGCCTGGAGCGCCACCCTCATGGATCTTTGGCGATCTCAAGAGTGTCGGCGAGATAGCATCGCAGCTTCCCAATCGTGTTCATCCTCATAGTGAGTACAGGGAGATGCAGAGGATTATGCCAAATTTCGATTGCCTTTGCTAACATTGCGTGTGTGTGTGTGTGCAGCATATGCTCATTACATGCGGAAGAAACACAACCTGGGCAATTGGTTCGCTCTCGATTTCTGGCCCGTGTCCGATCCCATGCTCGCTATACTAGATCCTGCGATATGTCAACAATTTTCGACCGAGCACAACACGCCGAAGCACTCCTCGTTGCCGGTATTTCTAGAGCATCTGGTGGGCAAGGATGATATGGTGTCGCTCAATGGCGCGTTGTGGAAGAAGTGGCGGAGCATGTTCAACCCAGGTGCGTTTCACGAAACCATACTCTTGTCAAACATCTCCTAGCTGACGAACTTGGTCCAGGCTTCAGCACACAGCATCTTCTCACTCTCGTACCGGGGATCGTGGACGATGCGCTCATCTATGTCGACAAGCTCACAGAACATGCGAAGAAGAATGAAATATTCCGTCTGGAAGAAGAGACCACGCGGCTGACTGTGGATATCATCGGCCAAGTCGTGCTGGACGTCCGATTCAACATGCAGCGAGGAAATAACGAATGTATCGATGCTCTCCGGGAGCAGATCAACTTGTTACCAAACGAGACCCTCAACCCATTCGCCATGTGGAGACCATATGGCATTTATCGCCGATGGAGGAACAACCGCATCATGCATCGCTACATTGGCAAAGTCCTCGACGAGCGCTTCGCAACCAAAGAAACTCCCGCCAAAGAAAAGAAAGCCCGCAAACGCACCATCATCGACCTCGCCCTCGATAGCTACCTCACGGGAGACGAAACCCTCGAAAACGAAGACCCCGACGCCGTGACCACAACCAACGACCACCCCATCATGGACGCCGCCTTCCGCGAAGGAGCCATCACACAGATCCGCATTTTCCTCTTCGCAGGCCACGACACCACCTCCTCGACAATCTGCTACATCTTCCACCTCCTCCGCCAAAACCCCGACGTCCTCGCCCGCCTCCGCCACGAGCACGAAGAAATCCTCGGGCCCGCGTCCAGCACCGCCTCCGCCATCCAATCCGACCCCAACCTCCTCCACAAACTCGAATACACGCTGTGCGTCATCAAAGAAACCCTCCGCCTCTTCCCCGCCGCCTCCGCGCCCCGGCAGGGCGACAAGGGACTCTTCTTGACAGACCCCACGACCGGCGAGAAATTCTCCACCGAGGGCTGGATGATCTGGCTCGTGCATCACGGTCTCGGACACAATGAAGAAATCTGGGGCGCCGACGTCGACGAATTCAAACCCGAACGCTTCTTGGCTCCTTCGAACCATCACCACAACGCACACAAAATCCCCGAGGGCGCGTTTCGCGCGTTCGAACTGGGGCATCGGAATTGTCTGGGACAGAATTTGGCGCTGTTGGAGGCGAGGATCATTTTGGCCTTGACGTGTAGGACGTTGGAGTTTGATGTTTGTCTGGATGCGGAGAGTTTGGAGGCTGTGGGGAAGGATGGCACGTTTTATGCGAAGGATGCGAGTTTTAGGAAGGGGAAGGTGCATGATGTTGAGGGCGAGGAATTGTATCAGGTTTTGATTGGGGCGGCGAAGCCTAGGGAGGGGATGCCTTGTAGGGCGAGGATGGTGGATTGGAAGCCTTGAAGGGGGGACAGATGGGACGGGATGGGAGTGGGCGTGTTGGTGCAGGATTGCAGACATTGTACCAGGCAAATGTTTGATTTCTCGTATTCACGAAGGTAGACTTTCGCCATCGTGTCTCTTCTCCCCTACTTGTCCGCTTGATTTTCTGCTCTCTGCACGTAAGGGCAAAGAATCACCGAAAATGTCTGCTCCAGCAACAAAGACAGCACACAGCTTCCTCTTCACTGCGGTCCTCGGGACTCTGATCTTAGCCGTGATATGCTTCATCATGACCAGCTTGAGAACGGGTCGACGCGAGAAGTACGAACGTCCGGAGAATCGTAAGTGTCAACGACGGACGGAATCGCATATCCCCAGGCCATCTCGGGGTACGCGAATCATGATGGATTGGAAGAAAGATGATGCCGAAGGCGTGTTCTGCGCGCAGTGCGGGAAGGAAGTGCGTGCGTAGTGAAGAAGAAGAAGAAGAAGAAGAAGAAGAAGAAGAAGAAGAAGAAGAAGAAGAAGAAGAAGAAGAAGAAGAAGAAGAAGAAGAAGAAGAAGAAGAAGAAGAAGAAGAAGAAGAAGAAGAAGAAGAAGAAGAAGAAGAAGAAGAAGAAGAAGAAGAAGAAGAAGAAGAAGAAGAGAAGTATGTGGAAGTTTGAGGAGGATGAGCGATAGCTGCTGCCCTTCTGGTTCCTGCTTTGGTGAGGGAATGATTACGTTGTCCAGGCTGAAGGATCTAAGGGAGAAGGAGTTGTGGTAGTCGATGAAGACATCCTGACTGTTCGATTATTGGCGTGTCCACGCTCGCGTTCTCGCTGCTTTCTTTCGTTCTTGGTGAATTGATGTTGCACACGCGCCAAGCTTATGAGCTATGTTGCAAAGCAGGAGTCCAGCAGGACACCGCAACTATCGTGCCACGTTCAGATTCCGAGCCTGCACTTCAACGCGCGATTGCCATGGCTGCTCGCTCAAGTGCGACATCAATGTCACCCGCCGCTGCCACGTTGATTTGCCATCATTTCCAGTTTCGTGCTTTGTTGTGTACGTCGCGCGGGCGAGTGGTTGACTGCTGTGCTTGTTTGCTATCGGAGATGTTCTTGAATCTGACGTCGATCGGTGGAAGCCATCGCTCATGCTGGGAATTGCGCCAGAGGCACGGAGACTTCTTCTGTGCCGACAATGCCGAAAGTGCGATGAATCTTGGAAGCAGATGTCGTAATGGTGCCTCGCGCCTGCCGATGTAGCATGGCAGAGTCATACGCTCCTACCACAACGAGCAGCTGAGTCGCTGTGATGACTTCACTTCGTGGCGGTGTCGTCTCATTCGTACTTTCACCATCTTGCCGTCTGTTATAAGAGTAAGCACTTCCTTCGGACTGCATGTCTACTTCACCAGAAATCTGGACGAAGCATCTGCACAGCCTAGAGCATCGAGTCACGAGACAAACCCTACAGATTGACCTACCGGCAGCATAGACATGATGGTACACGTCCTCACTGCTGCACTTTACCTCGCAGCCCCGACGGCTGCCCTTGCACTGCCTCAAATCACAACTGGTACTCCAGGCACCTACCCCCAGCCGTTCGCACAAAACACCACTCTCGGATTCTTCTCTGGAAAGAGCTTCAATGCTGGCACGAAAATCGGCTCCGTTTCGGCTGATACCATCACTGATCTGGATGGCTGCGGAATCCGAACGGGTGAAGGTGTAATCAAGGTACGCGGCGTCTTTCTTGTTGCATGCTGCTTTGCTAATGTGCGCCGCTGGTTAGTCCATGTACTGCACGCCAATTACGCACAGCACAATCAGCATTGGGCAAGTCGAGAGCGGTATCTGCACGTTCACGCTCTTCGGTGGATCGAAGAACTGCGAGGTCGTGAGTGGAGGACAAAGGCGCCAGGTTGCCATTCCCCATGGGAAGGAAGAGACTTGCATTTCCACAGGTGTGCTTGATGGAGGGAGATTCGAAAAGGCCAGTGGGATTTGGGCGTGCGGGTGAATGGAGGGATAGATGAGTCTAGAAGTACGTGAGCAGAGACGAGATGGCTTGTCGACATCGAGATAGAATTTGACCAGTTGGCAGTTGGACAGTTGTACCGGGCGGTTCCAGTGCAATCTCCATGGATGCTCTACTCGCACAGCAGAAGGGTGGTGGGGACGGATTCGTGGCGGCCGAGACATGTGCACGTTGGTCCATGATCGCAGCCGGTGATGGAATTGTTGGGCGCACAAACTGCCGCCAGCGCTGTGTTGACGCAGGCATCTCCGATCCGACAGCCGGCACGGGCAGTCTGACGTCCTGGCGATGCCACCGACCATGGCCATTACATACATGCATACAGCGCTGTATAACACCCGAGCGGTATGGAGGAGTGGCGCCGTGCGCGTGACATGTGTGCCGGCCAGTGGAACATACGGCGCGAGAAGGACCGACTCAGCATTTCGGCGTCTGGAGACTAAGTTAGGCCTGGTGGTCGATGCAGGCCGGCTGCGGAGGGGCGCGTGGAGAGAGCTGTGCACACCACACAGCTTTTCGCGTGGCCTGCTCGTTGAAAGCCGCATCGCCTCAACAACGCGCCCAGCCCAGCCCAATCATCCGACTGCCCGTGTTGCTGTGTGAGACACTGCCAGCAACACACATACATACATATACCGAGCCGCACTGCATCCTCACCGACTGCGTGTGGTATTTGCATGCTGCATTGGTTCCGCAGTATTTGCCTTCAGACCGACGTCAGCCTCTCCACCACCGCGCGCTTGACCAGCGGCAGGGCTCGAGCTTGTCTTTCGGACCATCAATTCGCTCCAGCCTCTCCCTCGCTGCATTGTTCCTCTCGTCTACCAATTCCCCTGCCTCCACACACCCAATCGCCCCCGACGTGCCACTTTCGCACGAGGACAGCACCTGGCGCGGGAGAACTTCTGCCAGTAGTGGGACCGAGCACAAAGGTGAGCCTCTAAGCAGTAGCTTCCCCAATGCTGCCACTCCACACTCCGCATTCTTCATAGCTTCGACCGGCTTAAATCACTCTCGCCTGCACGCACCGCCTCACCTCCAGAACGATCGATCCACTGATCCATCTCTCTTCACAGTGACATCTGCCTCGGAAAGAAACTGCGAAGCTCACCACTTGCATCCGGTCTTTACCAATTCCCCGCCGCCCACCACATCGCACGCACAATGGGCGACCAACCCCGCCGAGACGTGCACAACCATGTGCTTTTCGAAGTGGCCACCGAGGTCGCCAACCGCGTCGGCGGCATCTACAGTGTGCTCAAGTCGAAAGCACAAGTCACAACCGCAGAGTATGGCTCGAGCTACACACTGCTCGGGCCTCTGAATCGCGCATCCGCCGCCGTCGAGGTTGAAGAGATTGAGCCGAGGGATCCGGCCCTGATCGCTACGATCAAGAACATGAACGAGCGAGGAATCAAGACCATGTACGGACGGTGGTTGATCGACGGCGCTCCTCGAGTGCTGCTCTTCGACACCGGTACAGGATACTACAAGCTTGATGAGTGGAAAGGCGACCTCTGGTCGACCGCGGGCATTCCCAGCCCTCCAGATGACCACGAAACGAACGAGGCAATTGTATTTGGTTACTTGATTGCCTGGTTCCTGGGCGAGGTGAGTCGCGGTTCCGCGCTATTCTGCCACAGTGCCACAACCAGACACCGACTAATTCCTCGTAGTACGTCTTCCACGAGAAGGAACGTGCCGTCATCGCACAATTCCACGAGTGGCTTGCAGGTGTCGCACTTCCTCTGTGCAAGAAGCGCAAGATCGACGTGACGACCATCTTCACCACTCACGCTACCCTCCTCGGCCGCTACCTCTGCGCCGGCTCCGTGGATTTCTACAACAACCTGCAGTACTTTGACGTGGACGCTGAGGCCGGGAAGCGTGGCATCTATCACCGTTATTGCATAGAACGCGGTGCCGCCCACTCGGCAGATGTCTTCACCACCGTCAGCCATATCACTGCTTACGAGAGTGAGCATCTGCTGAAGCGGAAGCCCGACGGTGTCTTGCCAAACGGTCTCAACGTCAAGAAGTTCTCCGCTACCCACGAATTCCAAAACCTGCACCAGACCAACAAGGACCGCATTACAGACTTTGTTCGTGGCCACTTTTATGGACACAATGACTTCGATCCCGACAAGACGCTCTACTTCTTCACGGCAGGACGGTACGAGTACAGGAATAAAGGTGTGGACATGTTCATCGAGTCTCTGGCTCGTCTCAACCACCGCATGAAGGCTGCCGGGTCAGACATGACGGTGGTGGCGTTCATGATCTTCCCAGCACAGACACAGTCTCTCGCGGTGGAAGCTCTCAAGGGTCAAGCCGTGGTCAAGTCGCTGAAGGATACCCTGGGACACATTGAAAAGGAGATTGGCAAGAAGCTGTTCGAGAAGTCGATCGCCTGGCAAGATGGTCAAGATCCACCAGATGAGAAGGATTTGCTCAGTGCCCAAGACAAGATCATGCTCCGCAGGAGACTGTTCGCCATGAAGCGTCACACCCTTCCACCAATCGTCACACACAACTTGGTCAACGACGCCGAGGACCCGATTCTCAACCAGATGCGTCGCTGCCAACTGTTCAACCACCCTACCGATCGCGTCAAGGTCGTCTTCCACCCCGAGTTCTTGAGCTCTGGAAACCCAGTGCTGCCGATGGACTACGATGACTTTGTCCGCGGCACGCATATGGGCATTTTCAGCTCATACTACGAGCCGTGGGGCTACACGCCCGCCGAGTGCACGGTCATGGGCGTGCCATCGATCACGACGAACCTGTCCGGATTCGGTTGCTACATGGAAGAGCTCATCGAAAACGCAACAGATTACGGTATCTATATTGTGGACCGCAGAATGAAGGGTGTCGACGACAGTGTGAATCAGCTGACCGAATTCATGTTCGAGTTCACGAAGAAGAGCAAGCGACAACGCATCAACCAGCGAAACCGAACAGAACGTCTCAGCGACCTGCTCGACTGGAAGAGAATGGGCATGGAGTACGTCAAGGCAAGACAGCTTGCGCTCAGGAGAGCATACCCAGACAGCTTTGCAGAGGGCGAGGACGAGCCGGGCTTCTTCGATGGCACCGAAAGCATCAAGATCACCCGGCCCCTGTCTGCGCCAGGCAGTCCTCGAGACCGCAGCGGCATGATGACGCCTGGTGACTTTGCTTCGATACAGGAGGGTCGCGAAGGCCTCAGCACAGAGGACTACATTGCGTGGAAATTGCCAGAAGAGGTGAGTTGAAGATGCGGATGATACCGCTAGAAAATTTACTGACCAGATGTGTAGGAGGAGCCTGAGGACTACCCATTCCCACTCACCCTGAAGCAGAAGGCCGGCAGTGGTACGGCTACGCCCACGCTCAATGGTAATGGCAACGGTACGGTTGGTACCTCACTACCAATCCGCGAACCACCAGCTACTCAATAGCATTGAGATGCTGACCTGATGCTGCTATGCCTGTAATGGCGCGTACATATGTCACTCGCGAAGAAATATGAAGGATCGATGAAAAGGATACACAACGACAGCTGAAAAGCTTTGTGATCGGATCAAAAAGAGGCGCGATATACGTTCGTTGCGTCTCTCATCGCTTGGGTTTTTTGTTCTTGTGGGCAGAGACCAGAATGTGGATATCTGATGACGGACGTTTTGGTGTGCTGTGCCATATCTTTGTAGAATTTGTATCATACCCGTCATACATGGAACATGGAAGAAGCGGTTCATGTTTTCGCAATTTCGTCACTACACGCAGAGTACAATGCATTACGCTTTTCTTCAGAGTGCCGTGTCTCCACAATCACATGTGCCAAGCCGCGCCACTTGCCTCGCTTGAAATGATCCATCATCACTTGAACTTGAACTTGCGACAAGCTCTCTTGACAAGGCCATTCCACAACCATGGCCTCACCACCGCACGGCGCACGCTCGCCGCCTGGCCTGTCGTCAGCGCCCGCGCCTCAAAAGCGACCGGGCGGCCTCTCTCTGGCGCTGCCCAAGTCCCGCAAACCATCATTAGCACCCTCCACCGGCTCCGCGCATCCTCTTCGCCAAACCTCATTCCCTCCTCCCGACGGCCGCGAGAAACGATCAGCAGACGATGAAAGGCATCCTCGCTTCTCCCCCGGCGAAGATGATCTCGACGACGGCGACCTCGACTCGGAGATCAATAGCGCGATTAGTGGTCCCGCTGATGGAAGTCTGAAGCGCAAACGTGGGGAGAAGCGGGCGCGTGGCAGGCCGGGAATGAAAGGTCTCAGCTCGCGGAAGGGAAGCGTATCGTTACTTGGTGGGGAAGATGGACGAAAGAAAGGCGCGAGAAGTACGGCTGGCGCGCAGTCCGTTGTGACGGGTGGGGGCTCGCAACCGGACGCAGAAGATTCGGATGATGATCATGAAGATAATGACGGGTTGGGCGAGAGAGGCGAGGCTTTCACTATGGATCCTGCGGAGCTGGATCGGGATAATCAGCGGAAATATTTGTTTCGAGAGGCGGTGCCTACGGAACATCAGGAGAGGTACGATGCGTATAATAAGGTGAAGCTGCGCACGGCGGATGTGAGGAGGCTGGTCAATGCGACGTTGAGTCAGAGTGTTCCGGCGAATGTGGTGACGGTCGTGGGGGCTTATACGAAGATGTTTGCGGGGATGTTGATTGAGAGTGCGAGAGAGGTTCAGGCTGAGTGGATGGCGGTGCAGCCGTTGAGGCCCGACGGAGAGCCGCAGCAGGCGTATAAGAGGCTGAAGTTGATGACGGGGAGGGAGGAGGCGGAGGAGATGGAGAAAGCGATGCATGTGGATAAGGAGAGCGAGATTTCGACTGCGCAGGCGAAGACAAATGGCGAGGACGACAGGGCGGATGCTGAGGCGAACACGGGACTTAAGAAGGAACCGCAATCGCCCAGTAGCATGGTGGCCGACATTCCAGAGGCTGCTCCGTCTGCTTCTCAGCCAAATGGGCTGCCCAATGGGACCCAAACGACCGAAGCCATGAGCACGCCAGAGAAATACAAGAAGAAAGAGGCTGCGGATGAAGATCAGCTTCCGGATGACTTCGCCAACGTTCAGCCAGGCGCGTGGGGTTTGTCGCGCTCTGTGGAAGAATGTGATCGTGGACCTCTACAGCCAGATCATTTGCGAGAAGCTCTGCGGAGGTACAAGAAGGCGAGAAATGGTGGGACCGTGGGTTTCACGGGCATCAGTTTGTATGGAATGGAGAACCGCGATGTTGCAGCCAGTCGGATGGGAGGGAGAAAGCTATTTAGATAGAAGCTCGCATACAGAGCGATGGGTGCAGTGCAGTGGGGGACTACAGAACACTCAGCACTAGCAGCGATCAGATGAAGTTGAACACACTGTATCATCAATATCAGAATTATGAGTGTGCAATGTTTTCCAGATGCGGTTCAGATAGCTCTCCCAATCAGGCAGGTGTAGCGGCGCGAAGTGAAGCTCCATCCCAAGCTTTCGACGCAACTTTCCAATTGACCGGATTCCTCTACACACATTCAATGCCTCCTCGCTCGACGCTGACCGCACGCGTCGCACGCGCCATAGACGGCGAGGGATACGTTTGTCCATCATGCCTCTTCACCAACCGCACCCAGCGTCAGCAACCTCATCCTCATCAACCGCAACGTCGCACCCATTCCCAAACGACAACAGCGACGCGACCTCGCACGACCAAGACTCCGCAATCACCCATCACCAACGAAACCCGCCGACAAAGACTCCAACATCCCCATAATGCTGCTGTCCCCCACCACAGCTCCCGCTCCCACGCCTCCGTCGCCTCTTCCACGGCAATCAACGCCCCCACCTCCATCCCCTCGCATCTCCAACCCCTCTATCAATCCCTCCAACACCTCGAGAAATCTTCTGCGTCCAGCTACATCGACCTCGCGCGCCTGCAACTCTCGCTCCGATCTCTGGAGTCCGAGGATCCTGTAATTCGCATCGCTTTCCTCGGCTTGGGAGGAGCCCAGGGCGAGAGAGCAGCGCGGAGGCTCGTGAGGGTTTTGTTGGCGGATGCGTTGAGTGATGGGGTGGAGGGGTGGGAGAAGAGGATTTTGGAAGAAGACGATGGTGATGGTGGGGGGACGTTGTTGGTGAGGTATGGGGAGGAGGTGGAGGATGTGGGTGTTGGTGGTGGAGGAAGAGGACGAGGGAGGGAGTTGAGGGTTCCGAGCCCGTTGTTGCGGAGGGCGGGGGTGGAGATTTTGGTTACGGGGTTGAATAGTGCTGCGAGGTCGGCTTCGCAGGATGGTGGTGTTGAGGGAGAAGAGGAGGAATTGAGGGAGTGGGAGGATAGATTGTTGGTTCCTGCTTTGACGATTCCCGGGGCAGTGGGCAGGGTTGGGTTTGTGAGGTATCCTGTGCACAAGACGATTGTTGTTGCTGAAGGCGTCCGTGGGGCGGTGGAGTTGGGGAGGCTGCCGAGAGGTTTGGACCAGAATGGGATGATACAGAGTGTGGTTTCTTTGCCTTTGCCGACGGACGGGACACGAGAGATGGCAGGTCAGGATGGAAATGTCGTGGATATTGGATTGGCGGAACACGCTCTCGGACTGTTTAGAGAGAACAGGGCCAATGGAGCTGTTTTCAGCCGAGAGTGGCAGGCGAGCAAAGTTGGCAATGTGGGAACATGGCTGACGGAGAGCTCGAAAGTGGGAGAGGAAGCAAACGGTCTGAAGCCTGCCATCAGAAATTTGCTGGATTCGCTACTCCGCAGAACGGAGACTGTTGTTCACGCAGCAGATCACAGTGCTTTGGCAGTTTACGAAGCACAATCTGTTCCGGATGCGAAGAGAAAGGATCTCCAGGAAGCGGTGGCGACTTGGTCGAAGGACGCGCATTATGACCTGCAAACAAATTTGTCCACAGCTTTCCTGGGTCCTGCTTGGAGACGCACTGTATGGTGGCGACTTTTTTGGCGGATCGATGAAGTCTCGATATCCGCTTCAGATGTCCTTCGACGAGGCTGGCTGGTTGAAGCGGAGCAGAATCTGGCTTTCCTCTCAGGCCGACTCCTTGAAGCAGGTGTTGGCACGGAAAATCAACTTCGTGGAATCTCTCAGCCGATCGAGGATCAAGGAAACGTGTCCGGTACGACAAGCGGCAAGACTCTGTTGGACGAACAGATGGAGAAAGCAATGGCACATTATGATGCCGTCCAACAAGGCGAGCTGAAAGATGGTCGACCCGAGACGGTAGCAGAGTTACTGCAGCTCCCTCCGCTCTTCTCCAGAATCCGGGAAGAAACTGGCCTCAATGCTCTCTTCAACCCTCCTTGGCCCCAGACTGTCAATTTCGCGCGAGCACAGATCCTTCACGAAATGGTTCCGAACTTGCATGCAAAGGCGCAACGTCTGATGCTCGCGTCACTGTCTACGATTGGTGGATCTAGCGCGCTCGCTGCTTGGTTGTGGGTTGCGAGTGGAGGCGTGGCGCTGTACGAAAGCGGTGCTATCGCGGCTCTGGGACTTGTCTGGGCGTTGCGCAGACTGCAGAAGAAGTACGGAAAGGAGAGGGATGTCTTTGCGGGTACGGTAAGAGAAGACGCGAGGAGAGTTTTGGCGGATGTGGAGGGCAGATTATTGGGACTTGTGAGGAATGGAGGAAGGGCGGCGATGAGAGTGGAAGATCAGAAAGGGAGAGAGGAGGCGCGCAGGGTGCTTGGACAGGTCAGAGCCGTACTGGAAAAGGATGGGCAACGATGAGAAATGAGCAGCATACAATCACATACTTTCGTGAGCTTCCAGCAGAGAGATAGCAGGACTGATCACAGAGCTACTACATACAGCTCCGCCCTGTTTGCCTGAGATACCCGTGAAGGCAATTCGGCAAACAACACGACGACATGCTACACCGATTTCGACAGTCACGATACGGCAAGCAATGTGTACAGTTCTTGTATATGTCCGTCGTGAATGCATACTCGGACTTGTTAGCTTTTCTACTTATTCCATCGCACTCACAGATTCTGTATCATGTTTCCCACTCATCACACTTTTCCAACCAGAGACGCCCACGAGACATTGCATCGTCCCCCGTACGTCCTGCAATCCACGAGCAAGCCTCTCTCGAGCAAATCGAAAATGGACCACGAGGAGCAACGTCAACCTTCTCCTCCTCCTGCCGCCGAACATGTGGAATACGCCACTATGCAACCTGCCGCCGAACCACCATCGACCCAACACCATCTCCATGAAGCTTTCACTGGCCTGAACCTGCACGATGGACCTCTGACAAGATTGACCGAGAAACTCACCATTCTCGAAGACAAAGTCGACGATCTGGACAGCAAACTGGCAACCCTCAGTCTCCAAATCGAAGTGCTGACAGAAGAAAACGTTCAGCTACTATCCAGCTTGGGCAAAATATTTCTGACGACTGCTGGACCAGGAGGAGCAGGAGGAGGAGGAGGAGGAGGAGGAGGAGGAGGAGGAGGAGGAGGAGGAGGAGGAGGAGGAGGAGGAGGAGGAGGAGGAGGAGGAGGAAGAGGAAATCAAACATGGTCGAAAATGATCGGAAGAGATGTGGGGAAATTTACCATTCTGGAGCGCAAGGACACAGCTGATGATGATAATGATGATGATGATGAGGAGGAGGAGGAGAAGAAGAGCGCAACAAGATTCGAAATTGAGAAAAAAGACAAAACAGAAATACGGCCTGAAACTAAAAAAATCCACGGCCTCGGCGGTCCGCAGAGCGTGCGTGTCGGTGGTGGGAGGAAACGAGCGAATAGTGGGCATGAGTCTGCTCCGCAGGTCAGACCGGCTTTTGTGGTTGGTAGTTAGTGGTAATGGTGGTAATGGTAGTAATGAATCATGCCATGTAACTTGATGTAAGTTCATATTGCTGGGTTCTCACCTCCTTGATTGCTCGAATGAAGAAAGCAGTCGACGTGTCGTGTCTTGTTGCATGCTTCTGCTCGCGCGACCCCAACCGCCATTGTTGAACTTTTTGAACCTCTCAGTCGGATGACCATCATGGAGGTGGTTGGAGGTTCAATTCGACGCGGTCTGCTCTCGCCAAGACTTCCGATGTCGGATCCAGCAACCAGCATGTGCCTCGCGTTCCAACAACACGATTCACCAACGACCGCGTGCTTCGACGTGATCGCGGTCCGGGTCAATGGACGTGCTTTCTTCAATAACGGAGTATAAATAACGGAGTATACATCACGTGGGCACCGTGCGCATTCCGAGCTACGACGGCCACTGCGGACTGAGCACGCGTTCCACAGGCACTATCGACCGCAGTCAGCATTCACTTTCACATACCAGTTCAGTGACGACGGCGACTTGGGTTTGAGGCGTGGAGATTTCAGACCAGAACGAGACAGAGCCTCGACTCTCTCAAGCTTCAAGCAATGAACCGCTTTGCGCGCAGTGCTCACCAGTGGCTTCACATATACACTGGCCTCCACCACGCACGAATGAAGCAGCCACTGGTCCGGAAGTTGCTTCGTGGATACGAATCTGGGCTCCGATGACTCGTGCTGGTGCTGCTGCGCTTGAGAGCGCTTTCCCGCCCGGATCTGGTGTCTCGGGGGCATTGACCGCCGCATTCGGTCGAGCCTCTTTGTGACTCGCAAAGAACTCATATCCAACGTTTCCACTTCCCATCCTTGAGAGGATGTTTCTCCGCCAGAAGCCTTCGCTCGAGTGACCGTTCGACAACGTTCAGCCGTGCGTTGCACAAGGCACATTCACAGCCGCTAGCGCTAAGCGGACCATTGCCAACGTGCAGTCACTACAACGTCTTCAGATTCGTTCAATAGCGCCAGAACTTCAAAGACGCACTCATTGTATTCGGCTAGAAGCATTCACAGCAGTTTGGCGTAAATCCAACATCCCACCACACGATACAAACCGGCTCTTCCCACCAAAAAACCCCCGCCTCGACTCCGCAAAACTCGCACAAACAACACAACAGCACGACGACACAACAGCGCAACAGCATGCGAACAAAGCAGTACCTAGCAGCCGTTGCTGCAATGCTCGCCACCCCTCACGCACACATGTTCATCCAATCACCCCAGCCAATTGAGCAGACAGACTCGAAGTCGCCACTGGATCCCAATGGCTCTCAATTCCCAGTAAGTGCAGTCGCTAGACGGCATCTCCGGCCGGCGAAAAGCTGCTAATCTCAGGCATTGCCGTGGGGTTCGCTGACTTCTTTTAGTGTCAAGGCGCGCCGCTCCCAGCTTCGGGAGGGCAGAAGATGGAGGCTGGATCCACGCAGAAGCTGACCTTCAACCTCGGCGGTGGCGAAAACACTGCTGTACACGGAGGCGGCTCCTGTCAGCTTTCAATCACATACGAGACAGATCCCGCGAAGCAAAAAGACCCCGCAAACTGGAAGGTGATATTTAGTATTGAAGGCGGTTGCCCAACCGACGCACCTGGAAATTTGGCATCCGCTGTGGAGTGCACGGAGGGTAGCACGGATACCGCATGTGTCAACGAGTTCCCGTTCACGATCCCGAAAGGCGTGAAGGATGGACATGCGATCATGGCATGGTCTTGGTTCAACAACGTTGGCAACCGAGAAATGTACATGAATTGCATCAACGTGAACTTCACCGGAGGAGACGGGTCAGAGGTGGACGACTTCCCGCAAATCTTCGTTGCAAATCAGGCCGGATTCGGAGAGTGTCCAACGACCGAAAACGTGAACGTCAAATTCCCAAACCCTGGCAAGTATGTCACAACGAAGACGGAAGGTGGTAAATATTCGCTTGCCGTACCAACTGGGCCTGGGTGTGGATCTGGGGGTTCAGGGAGCTCGCCAGCTGATCCGACACCAGCAGCGCCCGCAGCACCAACAGCGACAACAGCACCGGCAGCACCAACAGCACCGCCAGCTCCACCAGCTCCGACATCCGGCGCAGGCAAGTGCCTCGAAGGCGAGGTGCCGTGCTCGACCCCTGGCGCCCTCGTGTGCATTGACGCGGAGAACTTTGGTATCTGTGACATCGACAACTGCGCCCTGCCTCAAGCTGTCGCTCCCGGTACACATTGTGTAGATGGGAAGATCATGAGAAAGAAGGCAAAGCGAGGACAGCTTGGGGACGGACACAAGCACCAGTACGGACATATGAGAATGGACTGAACGCGAACTGTCGTACTTGGAAGAGTATCTGGAAAAGAAGCCTAGTCTGACAAATTAGGTGAACTCTCCTTCCCATAGCGTGCATCTCCAGCAGAGAGACGATGATGTGATGAATCCACCGCACTAGAAACAATAAATTCACACCGCTGGATGCATCTTGATCTGAGACTAGCCTGCTGGTGTTGAACGTTCCTTGGGGAATTGTCTTACGTTCCGAATTGGCGACATTTGGAACACCACCTATCCCCATCGAAGCCAGGTTGTGAGTGCAAGCTGATGAGCGTCCATAAGCCTATACAAGGCGACATAGGAGTGAGATAAGTCATCAGCGTGGTTCAATATCATAGCGCGGAAGATTAAACTGGTGAGTATTGCAGAAATCCGTAGTAAGAAAATCTATCATGTCGAGTAAACTATCTCACTTTCCCGTTGTCCCCTCCGATGCCCTCGTAAATTGACTCTCAACGCAAAAAAGTCGAACATCTCAGTAACAAATTGACGCCTCAAAAACCCGAAAACATTCCATGACAAAGCCCCTCACGTCTCACTAACACCTCCCTCCCAACGCTCACCGAAAGAACCCAGTCGCCGTCTCCCACTTCTTCACCTCCCCACCTCCAGCCTCCAGCATCTGCCCCACAATTCTCCGCCTCACCTCACCAACATCAACAGACCCCTCCTCCAACCCAATCATCTCATAATCTTCTGTGTCCGTCTCCGTGTCTGTTCCAACATCTTCCCCCCCAGCCGCTCGATCGTCATCTCCTGATCTCACCGTCCGAACCGCAACAGCCCACCAAAACACCGCAGGCGCCAAGATCGCGAGGCAATAGACCACAAGAAGCACCACACTGCTCCAAACAGCCTCATTCCACGCCTTGCCTCCCGCATCTTCGCCACCCAGCATCCAGACCCCAACAAGCCATTGACCAACAGTACTGACCCCATACACCCAGTAGACCCAACGACTAGCCGTTTCGACGTGGAATTCGAGATATTCAGCATTCTCCTTGCTCGCGCCCCATTTTGTCGGCCGAACGTATTCTTGATCAGCTGGAAGGAGTTTGCGGAGGAGGAGGAGAGTGCCTTGGGTGATGAGGGAGGAAAGGTAGCTTCCGATGATGAGATGGGCTAGGGGGAGGATGTATGGGTCGATGAAGGGAAGGATGGGCGGATAGTGTGCTGCGATCGCTGCGAAGAAGATTTGGATGGCGGGGAGCATTTTCTTTTCTTTTCTTTCTCTTGATCAAGGAATGAAAAATTCCTGGGAAGTGAAGTGGGAGTGAGGGCTCGTTGTCTTCTGAACTCTGGTTGGTGCCGTTCTGTTGAGCGGCTTTTCTTGTTATGTTGTGAATAGTAGTACCGTCAGACGAGAGAAGGGGGTCGGAGGACTTATATATCTCCTTCTTCAGCAGGCGGCGAGTGGTAGTGAAGCGCAGTCTCTTTCATAGTTGTCGACGCCATGTCTTGTGATTGTCTTGAGCTCAGAGCAACCACTTTGCTAAGCCCTGCGTGCTTTGACACGACGAACAACTACCCACATCAGAAGCCGATTGCTCGAAAAGTTGGATCCAGCGTGCAGCAAACGAGCGCCATCGGCTGCAAATATACTGGCAGTGTCTGTTTGCTTCGTTTCATCGCTGTAGCTCTCCGTCTTGGAGCGACAGAGGTCCTGCACGTGCGGACAGCCTTTGTGTTAGATGCAAAGCTTTGGTATGGTATTTTAAAAAGAACCCCAGGTCGGGTGTATGCGATATCGGCGCGAGGAGAGTTGGTGGTTATAGTCAGCGACGAAGCAGATGCACGCTCGTGTGACCGCTGTAGATGTGCGTATGCCAGTCTGCGATTGACTCATCGACTGTGAACAAGCCCCACGCTCTGCCACAAGGCCGCCCACCACAGGCGACCGAAAAATGAAGGGGGAGAGAGACGGCCGTAGCTCCAGTTCAGTTTCACGTCGATCAGCCAAGTTGCAGAACGACCCTGTCACAAAAGTCGACTTTCTATTGACAGAAACGGTGGCACGTCACTGTGTTTCAGGTCAGCAAAGGGTCCCGACCCCAAAGGGAGGGTTTGTGCTGTCCAAAATAGCATCATATCATTTTTCGACTCTATCAATCGCTTTTCAACATTCAATTCATCAACCAGGCGTCGGCCGAAGCCAGCCTCTTTGCGTCGGAGTACGCTGCACTTCTTCGTATACTAATGTCAAATTCATTCATATCCAGAATCGTCGTGTCTCGCAACAGTCTAGATCTTAGACATCTGCCTCAATCCGTCTCTGGCGTATCCCGAGCTCAATTGGTCTAACATTGTGGCTTGAAGATTCCCAAGTCGTAGAGCCAGGCACCAGAGTTGAACTCCGCGTAGACGGTTTCGATAATCCATGGCTCTTGGCCACCACCTTGACAAACTTCCATAACGACGAGACCGGTGACAAGTGCAACAGGTTGAACGGCTTTTGCCGCCTCCGGGGACTGCCAGCGCATGATGACAGTGTTGCAGTTGTGCCAGACGTTCATAATGTTGAAAGGAATGTTTGGCTGAGTACTCTGAGCAGCCATATATTCTTCGCGAGAAGTGACAGTTGCTTGGCCGAGGGTCTCTGCTCCGCTTGGGCAGCCATTGTTCATAAGGGTGGCGAGGCCATCGGAATGGTCGGTGAAGTTTGGAGACAGAACGGCATTGGCAGTGTCGTTGGAGTAGTTGGAAATCAAGCTGCGGAAGTTCTGCGCGACCTTTTGGGCTGCGCCGTCGTCCAGGCATGGTTGACCGCTTGGAGCAGTGCACTGCTGTGCCGGTTTGTCGGCGAAGGCGAGGGCCAATAAGCCATAGAGAGCAAAGATGGCACCGCGCATGTTGTGAAAGGGTCTTGTTCCGTTCGGTGATGTGGGAGAGAGTGCTGTGTCGTAATAGTTTTCTGACCAAGCAAGCGGATGTCGTTGGGATGTCGATAGGGTCCAGTGGAAGTGGACTGATTATATAGTGCAATAGGGTCAATCGAGACGTACCTGTATGCTGTCACCACTGTTGCAATGTGCCGACTAGGCAAGTGTTAGAGCGTTCGCATTAAAGGACCGAGGAGCTTGCTCCTCTAGTGTTGCATAGGGATCAGGGACCAACTGGCGACGTATGTTACAAGGTATCTGTCGTACAGTAGCTGTCGCAAGTAGCGTTCATATCAGTCTACTGAGTCAGAATGTTTGGCAGAGTCGAACTCCGAGCACGAACACGGTTACCATGGGGCTGTCATGCTGTTGCGCACAGCAGAGTGACGAGCTGGGAGGGGCAGATCGCCCTCGTGGCGCGCCGGTCCAGTTCTTCGATAGGTGTCTCGCCCATGCTAGTGGTACATCCTACAGCCAGGCTCCGGCAAGCCAATCCGTGTTCATCAGTCTGGCAGAGAATCAACGATGCTACAACTTAGCGACAATACAGTTGATTGCGTGTGTATAACGGAGTTCTTGACTTCGCTTGACTCTGTCGCTTAAGGCTTGGCCCCGTGACAGAACGTAAATTCGATGGCTTTGAGGGCCAGGTCTAGAATTCGCAAGCAACCGCACAAGGGTGTTTCTGGTCGCAGGGAAACATTGTTTCCAGAATGGGCTGAGTTGGAGGGACGCGCCTCGATAGCGTTCGCAAGCGGACACAGCTACTGTCTGGGCGAAACTTGACGTGATTGCAGTCCTCGCTCTCCATCAGATGCTCCAGCACCGATGCTGTACTTGGTGGACCATGCAGCGCTCGTTTACCGCACGCTTTTGGGAGGCAATGCAGGTCTCGTCGACAATTGGACGGCTTGGGTCGAGCGGAAGAAGTATTTGCAGTCTCAAGCTGTCAATGCTCAGGACGAAGATGGAAGTGTTCGTGGCACAAGTCTCAGGTCGGAGAACGGAAGGAAAAGGGCCGATCGGTCCGGTCCGGTAGGAAGCAAGATGCCACGATCTGATTAGATCGCCAAGAGTTCTCCGTCATACTTCGTACTTCGTAGTTCGAGTTCGAGCTCCAAGCTCACATGCGGCCACTGCAGAGCTACCACCACAATTCACCTCTGTCCTCATTGACGAAGTCTTTCTTCTACCTTCAGAGCTTCGTCGCCATCCACCTTTGCACCGACCATCCAAGCATTTCTTCTATCTTGCGCCTACTCTCCGAGCTCCGCCTGCGGCAAACCACAGCAAACTTGCCCGGCAGCCCGTCCTGCATACAAACCATCGCACGACAGCCATGTCGTACTATTACGACAACACCGATCCGCTCGCAATGTACCGCGCCGGCATGATGGGCGGTCGCGGTGTCGGCGGACGTCCGCGCCGCTTCGACGAGTACTACCGCTGCTATCCCATCGCCATGATGCCCGGTCCTGAGCGCGAGGCTGCCAACCATGGCGGCAAGATGTTCCTACCGGCATCAGCACTCGACAAACTCACGCAACTCCACATCGAATACCCTATGCTCTTCGAGCTCATCAACGGCACCAAGAGCACGACCACACATGCCGGTGTACTTGAGTTCACGGCCGAGGAGGGCAGATGCTATCTACCTTTCTGGATGATGCAGACACTCATGCTCGAGCCGGGCGACTTAATCCAAACCAAGAGCACGAGTCTGCCGCCTGGACGCTTCATCAAGCTCCAACCACAATCAATCAACTTCCTCGACATCTCCGACCCGAAAGCAGTGCTGGAGCAGGCCTTCCGGGGCTTCAGCTGTATGAGCAAAGGCGACGTCTTCACCTTCAGCTACAACGACACCGTCTACGAGATCGCAGTGCTGGAAGTGAAACCAGAAAATGACAAGACTGCCATCAGCGTGCAAGAGACAGATCTTGAGGTCGACTTCGCGCCACCCGTGGGATATGAAGAACCGAAGCACAGCAGAACGAGCACGCCACATAGCATCAACTCGAAGATGGGACAATTGGGTGGAGGCATGCACGTACAGGGAAGCATGGCGCAGGCAATCAACTACAACGCCATCAAGCCAGACTCAGATCAAGCAGCGAGGGGACACGAAAAGGCGAGTTCACATTTCGGTGGTGCTGGGCAGAGATTGGTAGCCAGGAAGAGCAAAGGCACAGCAGCCACTCCTGCATCGACCTCAGGGACAAGCACGCCGATATCCAACGCTGGAGGTGGGGTGGCTATACCTGGTATGGCACCAAAGTCCTCAAAACGCCGCAACGGACCACAACCACTCCGTCTTCCGCCCAATAAGCTGTTCTTTGGCTACGAGATCAAGCCGGTGAAAAACAAGGATGGGCAGACTGAAGAAGAGCAGAGCAAGAAGCAGAGTTTCGAGGGCCAAGGCAATACGCTGCGAAAGAAGAAATGAAGAGATGTAATGAAATCAATGGTTTGTAAATGCGACAATACCTTCCACGAATGAGCTTACGACTCTGCATTATCGGGCCTGTGACATAGACCTGTGGCAAGCATAGCGCCGGCGTTTTGGGAGATCGCTTTTGGATCCAATGCGAACAGCAGCAGCTTCAGCTGATCTGCTAGACGTTGCTCTGTGGTATACAGTGTAACTGCTGTAGCTTTTGAAAATGCGCCATGACCAGCGCTTTCGCTTCCACTACTTCCTTGTCTTTGCTCTAAAATTCCCACCATCTGTCATCAAACACTGCCAGCGTAGCCTCTCCGACATCATTGCCGACAATGGATCCGATATCTGATGCGAATTGGAAGTGAATCTAGAACATAAATCAGTATTTCCAACATCTCTGTAGAATGAAGTAGAAACTTACACCGCCAAAAATCCTGCTGTCCCCATTATCCTTTACGGCCTGCTGAAGGCTGGTGTACCTCCGCTCAATCACCCCACGTCCAGTGGCATTTGTGCTGAGAAGGGTATCGATGGTATCAGACCCATTATTCCACGCCTTGATCACAGCCGCCGCGGCAGCTCCAAAACACGCGTGCGTCGAAGTATACTCCTGATGATTTGGAGTGGGACTCAGCAGTGGTGTCCATTCCGGATCTGAGACACTGTTCCCGCTCGGCAACCAAACGTCCGTTCGACGAATGGCGGTGACGGGTCTCCATGCATCGTAAAAGGACTTGGAATCCCAGCCAGCGATGGCAGCGTTCGCTAGGGCGTAGTTGAGCTGTGCGGCGAATTTGGCGGAACTGAGCACGTCTGCTGCGTATCTGTTCGCGAGCACGTTGTAGGCGAATCTGCTCCAGATGATGGGAGAGGATTCGCGCCAGAAGAAGGCGGTTTCGGTGTTGTAGTCTGTACGCTCGGTGGAATTTTGTTCGCCTTGGGCCTTGACATAGTTTACGATGCCTTCATATTCTTCAGAGTCGATTGCAGGCGGTGGGGGCGCACGGAAGCGTGTGATATTGCCAATGCCGCCGAATGTACGAAGGTAGCGAGCTTGAGGTGTGTCGGGGGCAGTGAGACCTCCTGGCGTGCGTTGATATACTCCTGGATCCTCGGGTCCATAGACGTACTCCACGAAATTATCGAGAAGGTCGCCTTGTCGTGCTGTGGTTACTCGTAGAGCAGCAGCCTGGCCAATCTCAGCAGCTCTTCTGTAATCATCACTCGTGTGGTTGATGCCAATTCGAGCAGTGATATTGGACATCTTATCGTAGATGTTGGCGAAGTTGCGGGTGCCATGGAAGGTCCATGTCAGAGCATTGTGAGCAGCGTGACTGACAGCTAGCTGCTGGAAGGCCAGATCCTCATCACGACTCTGCAAAGCTGCGACATAGACTGAGGCTTGTACGATGGCAGTGAACCAGCCAGAGGGAGGAGATTGAAGACCACCGATCAGGCTGTTGTTTGCCAAAGCTGACGACTGATCAACCCTGCAGCGGAATCAGTGATCATTCGATCTGTCCTGGAAAGACTGGCTACTCACCAATATGCCACTACATCGCCTTCATACTGAGCTCGTCCAAAAGCCGCACTAAGAATGGTCAGTAGTAGAGAGACCTTCATCTTGAAATCTCAGTAAGGAAACAATGATGAGACACATCGGCGAGCAACAACGTAGACTGTCAGGCGTCTTATTTTTGTTGGTGCCTCTGACGTCCACGCATCACCTTATGCTTTCCAAAGATGGCGCGATACTACAAAGGTGCGTACTAACTATCGAGTCCTGATGATCCTCATAGGCTCAGCTCTGATTAAGACTTCTCGGCGCAGGGCCACGTCGTAGCACCAGCCTCATCTGGTGCATTACAAACAGATCAAAAGCATTAAGAACTCGATTCTGATCTATTGAAAAAGTAGCGGCGACGATATTTGTGTTCACAGATACAGACTTGCAGAAGTGACAGCGGAGCAATGTCAGTCGCAGTAGAAGTGTGCCCCGCGTAACTAGGGATGAATAACTTACGGTAAGGCCTTACATGTAAAGGTTGGTATGTAGCAATGTATCAAGCGCCCGAGTGTACCCGTTAGAGATGTCAAGAGACTAATTCTTGCCGCTTCCTCTGTGTGCGTTCAGCGTGCTTTTGTCCTGCGCTAAGCATGCGCGGCATAGAAGTGTGCTCTACGTAGTGTTGTGCCTCAGTCACAGTCACAAATTTATGACTAGGTAAAATCGTATAACTGAGCTGTGACTAAGCGTTTTGCCCTGTAAACGGCTTGTAACTGGTGTAACTAAGATTCGTGCGTATCTCCTGCTTTCGTTACTACTCGGATTCTGCTAAAAGTCTTATATATAGTATTAGCCGGCTAATATACGCTAACTAGCTACTTATTTCTATACGAGAATTAAGACATGCTGCCACTATAGGAACTCAAATTCGGGGCTTACTTTAGTAGTTTCGGGAGTCGGAGTTTAATTAGTAAGGCGGGTATACTTATAGCTTATAGTCCGAATACGAATAGATAGATATATACGAATATAGATAATAACGTAACGACTACGTGCAGCGATAACCTTTAACCCTTACGGAGTCGTATATACGAAGGGGATAGTAGAGAAGTAGTTACGATAGCTTCTAATATATACTTACTAGAGATAGGTACGCCGGACGAGATAGTATCCGAGGACTAGCTACGTAGAGCATTCTATTACCTACTCGCCTTACGACCTACTCTATCTATACTAATATAAGCTACCCGAGTATATATAGTTTAGGGTTATAATAGTTCGTAGTACTATATAGTTTTAGTTACTAGTCCTATATATATATAGACGAAGTATAGCGGATAGTATAGAGTATTCTATAGTCTATTAGAGTAGGGCGAGCTTCTAGCTTAGAGTCGAGGAAGCTTATAGCTTAGAGTTTAGATTAGGGTATAGAGCTACTAGAGTTAGTTCTAGTAACAAGTATCGAGATCCTAGATTCTAGCTCTATAAAATTTTATTAAGATCCTAGCCTTTTTAAATTAATTTATTAAGTTGCTACCTAATTAGTAAATAGTCTTTAGTTACTTAGTTATATAGCCTATTTTATAACTAGAGAGGCTATTATAGCCTAGTTATATAGTTATTACGGTAACTAGTATATTACTAGCTCTACGTAACCTATAGCCCTACGTAAGCCTATAGTTTCTTAAGAATTAGCACCCTTATATCTCGCGCAAATATTACTAGAAATATACGAGATTTTAAATATAGATAGTATATACTATAAAGATAAATTTTAGTAAGTTTAAAGGTATACTAATTTCTATTTACTCTAGTATTTAGAGATAAAGTTCTAGAACTAGAAATTATTATTATTAAGTATTACTTTTATATCTAGTAAGTATAATTATATAAATAGCCTAAGTTAGACTTTAAGCTATATAGTTTTAGTTTATATATAGTAGATAGCTACTAGTATACTAAATACTATATAATATAATAGCCTACGAAGTCCTATTATATACCTCTACGTAGTCGTAAGTAGAAATAAGTAGCTTCGGCTATACTAGTAAAGTATAATATAACCTCTATACGTAGCTTCCCGGCCTACGAAGTCCTATTATACGCCTCTACGCGGCCGTAGGTAGAAATAGATACTCTCGAGTATACTAGTAAAGTATAAGGTATATAAGATAACCTTCTTTCGAGCGTATACGATAAATAAGACTCTATAGCCTAGAGCTACCTACCGATATAGAACGATATAAACTAGATCTAGTAGAAGAAGAGAAATAAAAGGAGGTAGAAAGAAGATAAATAAGAGAAGATAGAGAGGTAGTACCTATATAGGATATAGAGATAAAGGTAGCTCTCCTAGACTAGAATAACCTACCTCTAGGAGACTCGGCTCCTAGGTATTACGAGAATAGATAAGAAGGCCTACTATACTATATCTTTCTTTCTCTCTCTAGCTTACGTACCTACCTACTAATTTAGATACTAATTTATTTGCTATATATAGGGCTTAGCGCTTAGCGCTTAGCGCTAAGGCGCATAGCTATAGAATTCTAGCTTCTTCTCTAGGCATCGGCCTATAATATATATTTTAGCGCGAATAAGGCACTCTTAAAACTAAAGAGTTTTTTAGCCTAAGAGGCTTTTTTCTCTCTAACGATCGGCTAGGCTTTAGCCTACTCGTACTATATAGTCTTCGACTCCTATAGTACGTTAATAGAATAAACAAATAAATAAACAAATAAACGTAGCTTCCCGAGTATATAGTAGGTTTAGAAGTCTAGAAATTTATAGAGCGTAAACCGAGCGAACTTTAGTAAATACCTTAAATCGAAGCTAGCGCGGCTAGAACTAATATAAGATCTAATACTTCGAGACTAGACCGGAATCTCTAGATAGTAAATTCTATTCTAGGCTTAGAAGCTAAAGTAGTAACCTAGTACTAAAATAAGCTAGAAAAAAAGAAGGAGTCTACTAGAATTATAGCTTTAAAGTAAAGTAGAAAGAGTAGAGCGAAGCGTAGGACAATATAGCTAAACTCTAATAAAACCGTCCTAGTCTAAATAGAAAGTAGGATAATAAGCTAAATAAAAGGCTTAGTATCCTCTTAAAAAGTACTTTAGAAAGAAAGTAAGATATACTTCTATATACTAGTATATGTCTTTAGTACTACTAGATTCTAGTTCTAGACTCGCTCGTATAAAGTCGACTCTATTATTTAGTATATTATTAACAAAATCTAAGTCTCGCTCGCTAAGCGCTACTAAAGTAAGCTAATAGTAATAAGCGAATAATATACTACTCCGAGGTACTATCTATACGTAGCTAGAATAGAATCGCTCTAGAATCGATAGGTATAGCCGTGCCTATAGCGTTAGTAATCTATTAAGTACCTATACTTAATTATATAGCTACTAGTAGAACCGCTACTCGTATATGCGTACTAGCTCTTTAAGAAACGGAACTATAGCAATTAAAATAGGCATAAAACGTATCGTAAAGGTATAATATCCTACGAAAGAGCTACTAGATAATAAGTTTTTATAGGCCTCTACTCTACTAAGTTATATAGGTTCTACTTATTAATCCTCCCTTTCTTAGTATCTAACTAGATACTCTCTATATTAATTAAAGCAAATAAATAGTTAAAAATAGTTAGAATTTATAGAAATCTACTTTAACTTTCGTAATTTTATTTATTATTTCCTTAAAGTTAGACTTATATATAGACCCGAATAAACTAACTAGTTTATTTACTACGCTTTATCTCTACGCTAACCGAACTTACGTAAAACGCTTATATCTTCTTTAGACTAGTTCTATAATTCCTACTTAAATAACGTAGTAGCGTCTTCTTACGTAATACGCTCTTTAATAGCGAAAAAGCTATCCTCCTTAGAAGCCTCTTTCTTAGTAGCCTAAACCTAAGCCTAGGTCGTTTTAAGCTTCTTTTTAGCCGTCTCGGTCTAGTCTTAGTAAGTCTAGATAAATTTATTATAGGATAAGCGTAGTAAGTAACGAGCTTCTTCCTATACCTACTTCTTTAACTAGTCTCGAATTCTAGTAATAGTATTAGATATAATATTAATATAGTAGATACGGTACTCCTACGAGAGAATCTAATCGTAGACGGTATAGTCGAGATCGTAGCTAGTAAAGGAAAACGCTAGAGGTTCGTAAGAGGCGTATATAGCTTTAACTTCTTTTAGCTAATCCTTATTATTAATAAGTAGCTAGCCTTTCTCGACTTTTATTAGCGTAAGTAGAACGATACGGCGGACTCTTAAGCTTAGTCTATTACTATAGAAAAGCGTAGGGTATAAGAATAGCGTATCGCTAATCTAAACGCTAAATTCTCGAAGAAAAATAGTTTTAGTATTTCTTAGTTCTTCTTTTACTACTCTTAGTATATAGAGTAATCTAATATCGGCACTTAGTTCGTTATCTATTAGATTAATCTAAGTCTTAAAAACGTACTCTAAGTAGTCGCGAGGGTCGGTTACGTCGTAATTACTAGGTTTTCTTAGTACTAAACTAATCGCATCGCTAGTCTTATTATTATCTAGAGTAATAGTCGAGATAAGAAGGTTTAGGCGAGATTAAAGTAGGCGAGCGACGTCCGTACGTAAAAATAGAGAACTAAGGCCTATATTACTATTAATTTATAGTTCCTAGTTATTACTATAGTATATAATTTTACTAGGTCGGAAATAGCGAGCTACTATTAAAAAGGAAATTAACGACTAGATAGTACTTCTAAATCTACTATCTTATAGAAAGATATTATATAGCTATAGTATAATATCCTAACGTAGTAGCTACTAGGTTAACGAGAAGAATATATTCTATAAATTGCTATAGGCAAAGCTAGTACGATTATTATAGTAATAGTAGAGCTTAAATTCTATTCGTATAATTTCTAGGACTTCCGGATCTATTAGCTAGTCGCGCGCTTCTAGATCGAGCTATATACTTATATATATTAGAGGAATAGAAGAGCCTAGCTAGCGTTTATATAGCTTATCTCGCTTAGTATTAGAGAGCTAGTAAGTAGAGGTAATATATCTAAATTCTAAAACGAGAACTAGTAAAAATATTCTTCTTACTAAGTAGTAAGACGTCTAATTTATACTTCGATTCGTTTCTAATATTACTTATCTTAGCGTTATTATTCTTATCTTACTTCTCTAGAGCTTATTTATAGTTAGACTAAGGGCGCGACTTCGACTTAGACTTCTTCTTAGGCGTCTTCTACTACGGCTTCTTTAGTAATATATTCTTCTTAATAGATAGATAGATAAGTCTTATACGCTAGTCTACCTCTTTAAACTAAAGTAAGTAGCACGCTCTATTTATCTTAGTCGAGGGAAAAACCTTTAAAAAACTCTTATATATCTCTCTACTTTATAGCTTACGTAGCCGCTTTCTTCGTTCTTATTTTTTCTTTAGATAATACTAGGTATCTAGCGAGTCCTTCTCTTACTAGGCTCTACCCTCCTCTTCTCTATTCTTTTATTCTTCTATATTTCTTTTCTTATACGTAAGAACTATTCGAGGACGCCTTCTTAGATAAGCTACTTAGCTATAGTATATAGCTCTCTTTTTATATTAGCTAGGTCTTTTTAGTTTATAGATCCTCCTTCTTAGAATAAGAAGTATTACGGGCGAATAACGCGTACGTAGATAGTTCGTAGTAGTATTTAATAAGTTCGATAAGGAGGGAGACGTTTATACTAGGGCGTCCGAGAGATATTAGTTAGTACGCTAAGCCTTTATACTAGAGAAGCTAGTGCTTAGTAACTAGAGCTTCGCTCTTTATAAGAAGTATCTTCTCTCTTTTTATTTAGAGTAGAATATATATATATACTTTAGTATCTTATATCTCTATTTATATTTATAGTTAGGTATATATTCTAGAACTCTTCTTCTAGTAAGATACTATCTTATTCTAATATATTCTATTCTTAGAAGTATAACTATTATAACCCTAAACTATATATACTCGGGTAGCTTATATTAGTATAGGTAGAGTAGGTCGTAAGGCAGGTAGGTAATAGAATGCCCTACGTAGCTAGTCCTCGGATACTATCTCGTCTAGCGTACCTATTTCTAGTAAGTATACGTTAGAAGCTATTATAACTACTTCTCTACTATCTCCTTCGTATATACGACTTCGTAAGGGATAAAGGTTATAGCTATACGTCGTCGTTACGTTACTATCTATATTAGTCCTTCTATTTCTATTCGTATTCGAACTATAGGCTATAAGTATACCCGCCTTACTAATTAAACTCCGACTCCCGAAACTACTAAAGTAAGCCCCGAATTTAAGTTCCTATAGCGGCAGTATGCCTTAACTCTCGTATTAGAATAAGTAGCTAGTTAGCGTATATTAGCCGGCTAATATACTCTATCCCTATTATAAAACTAAACCTACGATATTAGTTAAATTCTAGTCTAGTAGAAGTAAAGGTACTTATAGGAAACACTTATCGTTTATAGTCTAACTTATCTCTCTCGTATTATCTACTACTATTAACTTTACTAAGCCGGGGCCCCGGGCCTTAGCTTCCTCCTATACCTCGTTCTATACTTAACTATAGATCTCCGACTAGTCGTTAATATCCGCGTCTTCGTAAAACTAAGCTATAGGACGCTTAGAATAGTCGGCTTAGTATAGTACGTAACTATTATTTCCGAAAAACATTTATTCTAGTTTTAATACTAAGGGCTAGATACGAGTATACCTTATAAGCACGCGGTCGTAGTAGTTAGAGGCCTTAGAAAAGAAGTCTTCCTTAGAGTAAGTTATCTACTTATAGGCGTCCTTAATAACAGCTAGGTTATCCTATCGTAGCTAGCCTACGAGTACGGCCGATAAAGGACTTTATAGAGTAAAATAGGTAGAGGCTAGAAACTAGAAGGGCATAATACTATACTTGTTCGGATAACTAGATAGTATACTAACTCCTAGAAGGAGGTTATAGTATACGTTACGTAGTTTAGTATAGGTTCCTAAAGCTTTACCTATTTCTAGGCTATTATTCTTAATATCGACTCGAGTAAACTAAGGAAGTATAGTTCGGCGAGTCTTCTCGGAGGCCTTCGTACTATATAGAAGATATAGTAACGAGATACGTACTTAGAAAGCGTTATAGACCTATAGTTTTATCCTATAACCGATTAGGGTATAGTCTTCTTTCGTTAGTTAGTTAGGGCTAATAGCCTCGATAAATAGGCCCTTATTATCCTTTAGAACCCCTCGCTTCTCTATGCGCTCGAACTAAGCCCGGAAAACGTCTCTCTTATATAGGCCTCTTACTAATATAGTAGTATTAGCCTCGTCCTTATTAGTAAGAGATACGCTTCCTTATATAAGATTAATACTAGTACCTTAGTATAGTTTATTAAGGGCGATATCGATATAGTAGAACTTGCTTATACTATTCGCTTCTTTATATCCTACAGCCCTATATAAGAACTTCGCGTAGTATAAGTAGGAACATAGGTACGTCGTATAGTCCGGTCGGATTACTATATAATATAGCTAGTATATAGAGTCCTAGCGGAAAATCTATTAGGTTAAGCTATAGTATATATTCCGTAGCTAACCGAGATTCTTGCGCCTATTAGCCTCTCGAAGATACTAGTCGTAGATATCGAACTCTTACTTAATAGCTTCCTCGACTAGACGAAGCTAATCGAAAAGGGTAATTACGGTCGTACTAAAGTCCTTAAAATCTTAAAGTACCTTCTTATTTAGCTTCGTTCTTAGGGCCGCTAAGGCGTTAGTATTCGTAATATATTCTAGTAGAGGATCCTAGCTTAGAGTAGGTCTATATCTAAAGATACCTAAGGCGTCTACTATAATAGGAGGGTAGCGCTTGCCTTAAAACTATATAGGGTTTATTCTCTTAACCTCGTCGATATTACTATATAAATATACTACGAAACGACCTCTAAGCTAGTTATTCGTAATATTCGTATAAAGACTATATATTCTACTACTCGCGCGTCGAGTATAGTTCCTATATAGTAGCCTATAGCCGTTAGGCATATCCTATCGTGCTCGCTTATAGTACTATTTAATTAGTACGATAGTCTCGGATAGCTATACTACCGTAGTACTCTTAATTATATTAACTATACCGATAAGCTTAGTATCTTCCGTAGAGTAATCCTTATACGCTCGGGGAACTTACTTCTACGGTTTTAAGGTATTAGTAGTCGAGATTCTAGAGTATAAGGAACCTAATAGAACTAATTACTAAGAGGCTATAGAGGTAGCTTAGCTACGTATAGTTAACTCCTAACTCTAACTACTCTACCTATAACTTAGGGGCTCTAATCTATAACGATCCTATAGCTCTCGAGTATATAGCCCTATAAGTACGCTTAATAGAGAACGATTCCTAGTCGGGGCCCCGGGCCCTAGCTTCTATAACCTAGTCGAGGCCCTAGGCCCTAACTATATACTCTATAGTACCTACTTATAGGACCGAGTAACTAGACGGCTAGTCTATTACTACTATAGGTTAATAGTTATAGAACGAGGAGCGGGCGCTAATAGGGTTAGTCTAGTAGTAATATCTCTCTATAGAGAACTAATAAAGTTCGGAGTAAGTTATAGGCCTCGATCTCGTAGGGCCTATTATATAGCGGCACTATTAATATTTATACGGTTTACTTCTTCCCTAGCTTTACGAATCTTATCGAAATTACTCTAAGTAGCCTCGGCTAAGGTAGATCTATTAGCTATTAGATAGAGTAACCTCTAGATAATAGCCTTATAAAGGACTAGGGCGGCCTTATTCTACTTCGAGTTCTTGCCTATAAAGGTAGATATCTACTTTACTATTTCTAGGTACTAAATCGCATTTACGAGTAGGGGATACTTAGCTCGTTCTAGCCCCTAGAGACTAGTAACTATCTTACGATATCCCTCTCTTCGATCTTACTAACTCTCTTCGGCCTTATAGGCCTTAGAGTATTTAAGAAAGTGCGAGGCTACTCCTTTAGTTATACTCTTAAAGTCGTTAGGGCGGAGCGTACTACTAAACTCGAAGGCTAGGTCGTTCTAATAAGATAGGCGCTTATCGATATAGTAGATATATTCGCTAATAACGTTACGCTACTCGTTATCGTCTTTAATTAAGTTAATATTCGCGACTAGGTCGCGAATATTAGTAGCTCTAGTCTTATAGCTCTACGCTTATAGTAATAGGTTCGTATTCGTAAAGATCTCGATAGTAAGAGATATAGTTTAGGTATTAGAAGAGAGGAAATACGAGAAGAGGAAAGTAGATTAGTAAGGAAAGAAGAGAAGGTTTCTAAGGAAAGAAGGGCCGCTTTTATAGTAAAGGTGCAGCTGCCGCTAAGACTAGTAAATAGTAAACTAAGTAAATATTAGATTTACTAACTATAATTACGAGTACGCTTAACCTTTATACTTACTAAGGCTAAGGCATGCGCGTAACCAGTTCGTAACTAATTATTATCGTTATATACTAAATTATAAGCGCTTAAGGCTTATGCGGTTCTATATACTAGTTAGGGGTATTCTATCTAGTTCTTCGAGTTCGTAATATAAGGCCTTAGGCATATACGCGGCTACCTAGTACGGTCCGCGCTATCGGTATACGAGTTTATCTAATCGCGAATATTCGAGTTAAGTGCGATAGATTATTACTATATCTCCTATACGAAAGTCTTACTAGTCGACGTTCTAGACTATATCGAAGTACTCTTTTACTCGCTTATAGAGCCGCTTATTCCTATCCTTTACTTCTTCTATTATCTCCTATATATTCTCGAGCGCGAGTAACTATATATATAGGAGGTCTTCTCGAGTCTAAACCGATCTCTAATCTACTACTCTATACGTTCGTATATCTAGTTTAATTAGTAGTACTACTTCTCTTCTAATTATAAGAGCAGCCGGTGTCTAGCTAGTAGAAGATACTACGGTCGTTCGATCGGCCTATAATATAGATAGAACGTATAGAATCTAAGGTTTAGAACCTTCTTCTAAGTACTTAGATAGGGCGGCTAGTATTAGTTTATAACCTACCTCGACTAAGCTATTAGATTCTAGATAATACGGAGATACTCGTAGTCGTCTAACTATATAGCTCTCGAGAAGATTAGTAATATCCTTAAGGTTAGCCTTAGTATTATCTATAATAACCTCCTATAGAGCGCTCTATTAGTAGAAGATATCCTTATAGATAAATTTAGTAATCTATAGCGAGGTAATCTCTTTCGCGGTCTTATATATAACCTTAGCCTCGATCTACTAAGAGAGTCCTTCTCTAGCTACGATTAAGGATCCTCTCTTATCTATATATATAGGATCTAGGTACTATTTCTCGCCTACGCTTTAAACCTAGACTTCCTATATAGAAGTAGACCGTCGTACTCTATTCCGGAAGCTATATTAAGGACACTTCCTATAGTATATAGTATATTCCGAGTATATTCTATCCTACTAGTATAGGCGGGATAGTATTTAGTATATACCTTCTATACTATAATAGCCGTTCCGCTCGTATATTAACTAAAGGATCTCTATACGGGCGTAGTCCTAATCTACTACCCTTTATAATAGTATATCTATATATCTCTAGCGATATAGCTTCTAATCTATAACTACGAACTTCCGGCTAAGTTTAAGGTACCTCCTATATTCTAATAGAGTTATCTCTTCCGTACGCTTTCTACGAAGGAGTAAGAAGGCGATAGACTTAGTCGTATACTTATAGTCGTCTAGAGTACCTACTAGTTTATTTAAGAAGATAGAGTTTAGAGATTTAGAGGAGTCGGGGCCCTAGGCCTTAGCTTAGCGAACTCGCTCTATAAACGTATCGAAGAAGGTACGGTCGATTATATTATTATCCTCGCGATCTAGAACTATATTAGCCGTCTACCCTAGTTCCTTACGTTTAGAAGGGGTCTACGGTCGCCTTAATAATGCGTCTAGCTCCTAATATTTTATTCTAGGTAGGTATCGGACCTCGAAGTTAAATAGTCGAATCTAGGCGATCTATCTACTTATAGTCGCATTAGGAAGGTCGGTTAAGGCCTTACTAAGTTAATAAACTAATATATTAGTATCGATCTCGAGTATAAAGTATACCTCGAAGAGCTATAGTTTAAACTTCTTTAGTACTTAGAGCACGGCAAGACATTCTCGTTTTCTAGCGTCGTACTTTCTCTACTATTTATTCTATATTCTACTCTCGTATCTAGACGGATATCTCTTATCGTCGACCGTCTATATAAGTATAGCTCCCTATCTTTTAATACTAGTATTAACTACGATATAAATAACTCCTATACTAGGGCCGTATCGTATAGTAACTAATATAGAGGCGGTAATTAGTAACTATACGTAGTACTTCTTAGCTTTCTTATAGATAACCGTCTATTTAAAAATAGTATCCTTACGTAGAAGCTAATATAGAGGTCTAGCGATAATAGCGAAACGAGGAATCTAGATCTAGAAGTATACGACGATTCTAACGAATATACGTATCTCCTTCTAGTTAGTCGGCTATAGCTACCTTAGGAGCTTAGCTATACGAACCGCGTTAGGGTATCTACCGTCTTAATCTATTACGTACCCTATAACCTTAATCTTAGTTTAGAGGATCTATAACTTCTTAATAGTAACTATTATCCTAGCTTGCTCGATATCTACGAGAACTTAATCTAAGTCTTAAATATATTCGACGATATACCGCCTTATCCCTAGCTCGATCTCTTTGTTTCTATACGTAGTATATAGTCCCTTTACCTCGAAATTATCGATAAAGAGACTAGCTTTATAGGAGAGGTAATCGTATAGGACTATATTTACGATCCTCGCGAACTAAGATACTAAGTTCGTCGCTTCTTATAGCAACGTAGTTATTCTTAAAAGGCCGAATAGAGGGCCGTCGAAACTAGTTAGGTCTCTACTCTTCTTAGCTAGAGGAACCTAATCGTATCTCGAGAAGAGGTCGAGAAGGCTAGCTACGATATAACCTACGAATTATTCTAAGAAGGAATCCGTATCCGGAGGTAAGAAAGCATCCTTAATTATAACCTAGTTAATCTCTATAGCTATATTAATTAATCTATACTTCCCCGTATCCTTTTTTAAAACTAAGAAATAAGGGTTCCTATACGTAGTATAGCTATATTCTAAGGTCCCGACTTCTATACGGATTTATAAAATCCCTTCGACCTATATCTTTTATAATAGGCTTATATAGAATCCTAGGTGCTACTATAGCGTATATAGTATAGTACGGATAACCTATAGTAGGGCTACTCTTAGGTAAATACGACTTAAGTATTCGAAAGACGAAGCGAGTACTTTCTTATAGTTAAATAGTATATAGATTAGTAGTTCCTTCTTCTTCGGCTAGAGCTTAATCCCGACCCTATCTAGTATTAGGCTAAGCATTTCTAGTATTAGCCTACTTCCTCGCTTAATATCGGATAACTTCTTAATTAAATATCGTCTATTATATAGGCCCGTCCCGGGAGGCGTTAAGGCTTCCTCTCTTAAACACTCCTCTTTCTATTTTAATATTCCTCCTAGATCTTCTCTAGAAGTTTTATATATGCTAGTAAGTATAAGTAGTACTTTATTAGCCTTTCTCTTATAAAAGGTATATACTCGAATAATAGCGAGAGCCCGAGGTACCTCCTTCTATCTCTTTTATATTATTATAGAAGCCGATAGCATCGTCTAGATTAGGATCGCTTCCGGATCCTTAAATTCCTCTTCGGCTAAGTAGGAACCTCTATTAGCCTAAGTATCTAGTTCTATATCCTAATATAAGCTAAGGCCTCGGGCTCCGACTCTCTTTTTACTAAAATCTAATAGTATTATAGCTGCTTGCTTTTTAGCGGTTATCGTTATAGCTACGAAACTACGTACTAGTTTCCTAAAGCTAGTTTCTAAAGGTAGTCCTAGACTAAAAAGCATCTCTTAGATTCTTTCGGCCTAGTAAAGGTAACCGATTTACCTTTCGTATTACTAATAGTTCCTTCCTACGTTCTATCGTCGTAGTTTCTTCCTATAAGTCTTACCTTACGTGCCTAAGTTCGTTCTAGAAGTAGGGGTATAGATATAGCTCCTATAACTAGTCTAGAGACGAAAACTAGTACTTTAATTTCGATACCGAAGACGCTAGTAACTAATCTCCTACTAATTCCTAAGATAGTAACCGGCTCTCCTATAGTAATTATTTTACTTTCTAGGATGTTCTAGATTAAAGCAATTCCTATTTTCTATACTTAGTTCTAATCGACGATATAAGAATTCGTACTCTCGTTAACTAATACTTAAACTTCTAGGTTTAGATTCTTACTCGTTTTAACTATATATAGAACCTAGATAAGAGGAGCTACGATAAAATTATCTATTACTACTAATAGGTCTATACTAGATAGAGTCTCGTATAGTTCCTCGATAGTCTATACTTTAGACCGCGTAACTACGTAAGCGCGATACGTATTAATCTCTTTATCCTAAAATAGTTCCTTAGAAAGAGCCTCCCTAGTATAGAGATTCTAGTCTTAGAAGGCTTTATAAAGGAATTTACTAACTTAATCCTTACTAATATCGTCTAATTCCCTAGCCTACTATATATTTTCTACTAGCTAGTTAATATTTATAGGCTCGGTTTAGAGTGCGTTATATAGTTTATTATTATTAGTACGGATCCTATCCTATAGTAACTTAATTACTAGCTTAGAACTTCCGAGGAGAATAAATTCCTCGAAGGTAATTAGAATCTTATAGTAGATTAATCTCCTAAGCAACCTAGTCTCTAGTTTCTTAGTAAGTAGTAAGTTCTCCTCGTCCTTCCTTCCTTTTAACCTTATATAATTATCGAACTATTATCTCTCTAGAGAGTTCCTAGCCTTTCTTATTAGAGGGTTAACGGGTCTAGTAGTTAGAATATCCTCTATATCTTCGTCCGCTATATCTTTATCTATATAGCCGAATATATCTTAGGTCTATAATCTCGAAGGTCTAGGGCGAGGATCGTCTCGCTTATCTTCTTTAGAAGCTTAGGTTTATAATACCTAGTCGGAGATCTTGCCTACGAAGTCCTATTATACGCCTCTACGCGGCCGTAGGTAGAAATAGATGCTCTTAAGTATACTAGTAAAGTATAAGAGCATATAAGATAAACCTACTTCGCTACTACTAGCCGTATACCCGATAAGATAAGAACTACCCTAAGATAACTCTAAGACTACCTAATAATCGTTAACTAAGGCAGAACCCTACCGTAGAAGAGGTAGAAAAGAGAGGATAGAATAGAGGTAGGTAGGATAGGAGTAGAGAGAGGAGGTAGCTACTAAGGTAAGAGATTAGCTATTTACTTACTAAAAAGGGCTATAGAAGGAAGAGAGAAAGGCAGACCCTTCCTACCTAGAATATATATTCCTAGAGACGACCCTCTAGGTCCGAGACGAATAGAAATAGTAGCCTTCTATACCGACTCGATATACTATACTAGCTATATCTACTAGAACTAATTTTAGATGCTAAAATTCTATATATAGGGCTTGGCACTTAGTAGCTTGGCGCTTGGCGCCAAGCTACACTAAGTGAAATTCTAGTTCCCCTAGGTATCGGCCTATAATATTTGTTTTTAGCGCGAATAAGACACCCCTAAGACCGAGAGTTTTTTAGTCTAGGAGGCTTTTCTCTCTCTTCTACGACCGGTTAGGCATTAGGCCTACCCGTGCTATATAGTCTTCGACTCCTATAGCACGTTAATAGAATAAATAAATAAATAAATAAATAATAGTCGGAGATCTTCGCTCGTAGCTATCTCGTCTTTACGGCCCTCTTCTATTTCTTAATTCTATCCTTAGCTATACGAGCTAACTACTTGTCTCGGCTTAGGATTACTATACTACTAATCTTATCCTTCCTCTTTCTTTTAGTACTCGCGACTATAGCGATAGCTATATTAAGGCTTCTTCTAAGCTCTTTTTCTATAATATCCTCGATCCGTTCTCTACTATAGTCGTATTTATCCTCCTCTTTAACGCTAGCTTATCTAGACTAGTATATAGCCGCTCTAAAAATAGTAGGCGTAGGTACGAAACTAAAATAGATGCCTTTAATAACCTAAGGAGGTATAGTCGTAGTAGTATATACGAGTTTAGGCATTAGAGGAGTTAGAATCGCAGTCGGGGCCCTAGGCCCTAACTAAATATCTTTAGGTATATACGATAATTTCCCGTATAGTATCTAATATCCTAGGTTCGAGATACTTCTAGGCGTTATATTAGTTATATCCCTTCGTGTCTAGAGTACTAATAACTAATTCGCTCTTAATAGGTAAGCCGGCTATAGAATATAACCGTACGGAGGAAATAACTTCTATACTACTAGGTATATCTAAGCTATTTATAGTATCTAGCTATCCTACTTCGGTATACTAATTAGCTAATAGTTTCTAGTAGGAGGACTATAATACTATCTCCTCCGTTTATTCTACTAGATATACCTACTTCTCTAGAGCTAGGCTATAATCGGATATTCTCTTACGTAGTAGTCTTAGTCTCCGTAGTTAAAACACTTATTCTATATCGTTAGGTATACTAGGATCTACGTCGCGAAGGTTCTAACTATGCCTACGTACGCGAGTAGTTTATTTCCTAAGCTTAAGGTAGTTGCCTAATAAGCTTACTACGTTCCTATTCTTATAGAAGAGTTTACGAGCACGGGGCTAGTTCCGGTCCGTAGAGTAAGTCCGTATAGGATCGATATCTTCGCAAACTTATAAGTAAAGTCGTTATTAATAAGGGTATCGCCTATAGGTACCGCTAGAGCTCTTTCTAGATAGCTAGCCGAAATAGAGTTCTATAGCGAGGTTATCTATTATTTATCTCTATTTTTAGTAAGTCTAAACCCTTTAGACCCTTTAACTATTTCTTCTACCGACTTTAGAATCTTATTAAACGGTCGGAAGGACTCTAGTTTCCGAGGATATAAGCTATGCTTTCTATAGATCCTTCTACTAATACTATCTAGTAAAGCTTTTAGTAGTAGTATAGATCGTTCTCTATTACTTAAGTCTTTAGAATTAATATAGTTAGAAGCTAATCTAAACTATCGCAAGAATTTATTTAGATTATCGCTTTCTAACCGTTAGGTCTTATAGTACGACGTAAGGTATAATATCGATTTAATAATATAATATATATTACTATTAGCGAAGTAGTCTAACTACTAATACTATCTAGTAAAGCTTTTAGTAGTAGTATAGATTGTTCTCTATTACTTAAGTCTTTGGAATTAATATAGTTAGAAGCTAATCTAAACTATCGCAAGAATTTATTTAGATTATCGCTTTCTAACCGTTAGGTCTTATAGTACGACGTAAGGTATAATATCGATTTAATAATATAATATATATGAGTAGGTCGTAAGGCAGGTAGGTAATAGAATGCTCTACGTAGCTAGTCCTCGGATACTATCTCGTCCGGCGTACCTATTTCTAGTAAGTATACGTTAGAAGCTATCGTAACTACTTCTCTACTATCTCCTTCGTATATATAACTTCGTAAGGGATAAAGGTTATAGCTATACGTCGTCGTTGCGTTACTATCTATATTAGTCCTTCTATCTCTATTCGTATTCGAACTATAGGCTATAAGTATACCCGCCTTACTAATTAAACTCTAACTCCCGAAACTACTAAAGTAAGCCCCGAATTTAAGTTCTCGTAGCGGTAGTATATCTTAACTCTCGTATTAAAATAAGTAGCTAGTTAGCGTATATTAGCCGGCTAATACTATTATACTCTCTAGTCTAGTAAGTTCTTTATATAGAGCTAGTTCTATAGTTATAGAGATAGTAGTTGTCTATACTAGTAGTTATTCTCCTTTTACTCTAGCTCTTTTCTTTTCCTTCTTTTTATTCTATTTCCTATTCTACTAGAACTTCGCCTACTATATCTTATAGCCTAGTTATAACTATATTATTATTTCCTAGCGCCTACGAAGACCGATTACACGCCTCTACGCGGCCGTAGGTAGAAATAGGCGGTCGAGCTCGCAACTTAACTATACTAGCAAAGTATATAGTATAGTAGAGCAGAGTAGTAGAGTACGAAATCTAGTATAGTATCGCTAAGACTACTCCGAATAGAGGACTACTATCGAAATAGGTACGAAAACTATCCGACGACGACCTACCTACGTTAGAAATAGGTCTGCTCGATCGTAAGCGTATAAAAGAGCTATAGAACTCTTAAGCATCGATAGGACACCTCTAGTATATAGGAGGAATCCTTAGCTAAGGGTATTTAGAGCTAAAAGGATAATAAGTTACCTAATATATAGCTCCTAGATCTAGAATATCTACCTCCTAAAAGTTTCGAGAAGAATTAGAGAGCGAACGCGTTATTAAGGCTAGAAGCAAATACGTTATATACTTAGAAGAGCCTAGGTAGAAGAGCTAGAAGGAAAGTATTAGTTAGTAGGTAATAGAGCTCGGAGTAACGCTACGAAGCCTATAGGGGCCTATTAATTACTTAAGTATAAGTAGAAGGGTTTTACCTAGGATATAGCCTTATAAAGAGAGATACCTAGTCTAGTAGCTACTCGAAAGAGCTCGGAAACCTAGGAAGGCCTATATAGAGAAGTAAGTAAAGGAGATATAGAGAGGCGAGCTAAAGAGAGTACTTAGGACGAGAAGGAGAAAGATATAAAGTATAAAGAAGCGAGGAGGAGGCGATATATTAGTTAGTAAGTAGAAACGTAAGGGCGCTACTACCTAGCTAGGAGTAGAAGCCCGAGCAAGCCTACGAGATATAGCCGGCTATAGCTAAAGAGATATAGTATAGTAACGTAAAGGGAGTTATTCTTCTAGGGCGTAGTAAGTAATAGTAGCGACTAAGATACTATCTACTTAGCTCGAGAGGACGAATACGTATATTAGTTTTAGAAGAGAGGCAACTGCTCTCTAGTTCGCTAGAGCCTAAAAGAGTATAACTAAAGCTTAAAGAGCAAATAGGATATAGAGCGTAGGATAGGGATTTTAGTCTAAGATCCCTCTCTTAAAGTAAGGAGGTATATAGTAAGCTACTTATAGCAAAAGTCGAAGCCTATAAGTAGGAAAGCGTAGGCAGGCCTTGTCTACCTACCTTATATAGGTTCGTAGGAACGTATATAATTATATACTACTATATAACTAAGGTATCTAGGATACTAAGTATATTTATATATCCTACTAAAACTATTAGAGTAATAGATATTAGCTATTTATAGTAGTAGGAACTAGCTTATAGGAAGATATATACTTAATACTAAGAGGCCTTAATACTATAGCTAGATAGCTAATCTAAGAGGGATTATTAGACTAGTTCTCCCTAGCTAGAGAAGAGATTAATAAGGGAGAACGAAGCTATAGAGAGATAAGGAGATAAAGAGGAGTCTAGGAAGGAGAGTAAGGTAATAAGAGAGCCTAATTTTGCTTAAGGAAAGGCAAGATAGAAGAAGTAACTACTAACTATAAATATAAAGAGGAAGATAAGAGGTTTTTTTATAGAATTTTCCCTTTTATATAATACTAGAGCAAAGCTACTTACTCTAGATAAAGAGGTAGACCGGCAATAAGATTAATCTATCTATCTATTATTTCCTAGCCCTATACTAGCTAAAGAATTTCTTCTTATCTAGTCTAGACTAGTACTATAACTTACTTTATTCTTCTTTTTACTTATATCTATCTCTTAATCTCTTTATACTTATCTTTAATATATTAGTATATAGGTTATTACGTCTATATTAGACGACTAGGTATACCTAAGGTTAATATCTATCTATTTACGTCTACTAGAGGAAGCGTCTATATACTAAGTACTAAGCCGTCCGTATAGGCCTATAAACTATAATAATCTCCTCTAGTCTACTTAGAAAAAAGTATTATCCGCGACGCGAAGTAGTAATTTATATCGGTACTCTATTAAAGCTCTCTCGATCTATATTAAGCTATATTAAACTATTCCTAATCTATATTAATCTATATCTCTATTGCCTTTCTTATTAATTTATAGTAATTCTTCCGAACTCTTTTTAATCTCTAAGCTCTTCTTAATTTATATTAGATCGTCCTAGAGGTTAGAATAGGTCCCCGACTTTAGGTCGGTTCTAGGTCTAGGTCGGTTTCTAAGGGAACCGACCTAAGACCTAAATCGATAGAGTACTCGACTTAATACGAAATCGATAGGTTAGGTCTAAATACTACCGGTTCCTATATAGGTCTTTATAGAGACCTAAGTTTAAAAAGATAGGTCTAATAACGCGGAATAAAAGTAGGTCGCCGCGGGGATAATAGGATTACTCTAATACTAAATATATATATATATAGAACTAAGCGTAGTAGTATATTAGAAGCGCTAGTTAAAGTAGCGACTATAGTTACGGAGAAAAATAAGGCTACTAACTATACTTGCCGACTACGAGATATAGAATTAAATACTATATATAATATTAACTACGAAGTCTATTCTACTCTATAGGTATAACGTAAAAGTAAATACTTCCTTTATTAAGTACTATAGCGAAGATATATTAGTACTATATCCTTCTTCTTATTATTACTAATCGAGTCGAAGTTACTCTATTTAGTACTTGCTAACGCCTCCTAATCCGCCTTTAGCTACTTCTACTACTAAGTAACTATATTATTCGAAGGCTCGAACGTAGTTAATATTAGTAGCGCCTCCTCTATAAGCGAATCCCGAGCCTATTACTACGCGTTACGCTCTTAAGAACGATAGTATATAATATTACTAAACGTTAAGGGATCGTAGGACCGATTATATCGGCTCTAATAACGCGCTATACTAAAGTCGCGCTTATAACTAGTTCTAGCTACTAGAATAGAGAGGATATCTCGAGCTATTAGCGCGTAACCTAGATATTCTAATACGATTATCTTCTATAACTAGAGCGGATACTTTATAGAATAAGTAGCCGAGTCCTTAAATCTAGCGTAACGATAACGAGATACCTCGTCTAAATTAGCTAATAGCTATAAGGTCTATCGCGGCCGTCTAAATACCTTTTAATTAAAGTCGGAGTTATTACTATCTAATCTACTATAGAGACCTATTACGAATAATATCGCAGAGCGGTATAAGGCCTTTTTTAGCCTAGACTAGGACGTAGCTACGAGAGGCTTATATCGCGCGTATTCGACCTAGAATTTTAACTAGTAGTAATCCTCGAAGGAGGAATCGAGCCTCTCGCTAAAGAACGCCTCGCGGTCCTAGAACGCCCGTTTTATTACTAGATTAAGAAGAATCGTAATACTATATATATCGCCGAATCGCTCTTAAGTAGTAGTATAATACTTCTCGAGCTTTATCTATATAGCTTATAAAGTAGAATAAATCTCCTTTTACTAGAATTATATTTTATATTTAAGTTTCTTATCTATAATATCTAGAATATCGAATAAGGTATTATAGTAGCTAAGAACGAGGTAGATTATTAGCTCCTTTATCGTACTAATTCGTATTATAGCTTTAGCGAAAGAAGTAGTAAGGTTAATAATATATTTAACTCTCTTCTATTTCGTAGTAGTTAGCTTAAGTTTAGGCTAACCCTCGTTCTTAATATACTCGTTAATAATATCTCGTAGTTAAGAACTACGTATTAGTATAATCGTAGTTAAGCTCTAACGGGTCTTTATATCTTATATTAGGCGTAAAACCCTATTAGGCGTCTTCTTCTACTATTTATACTATTTTAAGTATAGATATAGATCTGCGATCCTCTTTCGCTATAGTACTATAAAACTCTCGAAGCGTTAAGTACTAGAGTTTACCTTAACTATAAGTTTATAGAACTTTATAGGGAGCGGTTATTAGTATAGCTTCTACCGACTACGTTTACTAACTATATATACTTCGTAGGGAGAATATATAGTACCTTTATTAAAACTATAGCTAGACTTCCTACTTTAAGCCGATATAAGGCGTTCGTATCTATCTTCTTGTCCTATTATTCCTATTCTTCGTTCCTTAGCTCGATCTTAAAAGTAGCAAAGAACTTCTTTAAGAAGAGCTAGATTATATATATAAAGTATAGGAACTGTTCTAAATAGAAGAACTCGTAGTCTTTAGTATCTAATATCTCTCTTATATCTCTATCTATTCCTTAGAGAGGAAGTTATTTAATTAAGACTAATAGCTTCGCTATACGTATACGCTCGCGAGAGTAAATATTAATAGCCTCGATACTAGAACTTATTAGTTAAAAGATATATATATAGGAAGGATACGTATATAGCTATATATAGTATATTATTATTAGAAGTATTATCCGCTATTAGCGCTATAAGCCTATTAGAGATTCCGAAACGAGTAAGTACGTCGAATAGTAGGTCCGCTAGGACTTCGCCTATATAACGGCCCGAAATATATAGAAAGGCTAGTATAGCCTTATACTAGGCCTACTCGCTATCGATCTAGTAGCCTCGTATCGTAAGGAATAATACTTAGAGCACCCTAGCGTACTAACTATCGAGGGCGATAGCTACCTAGAAGGTTCTAAATAGCTAACGTTTTAGATTATCCTTAGAGTAATTAACTACGTCCTAGATATATAACTTAATCGTAGCGGCGCTCTTAAAGTCGATAGATCTAGTCTTCTCTAATAGATATTCGTAGGTATGCTAAACTATAAGACTTTTAAAGAAGTTTAAAAGTAATCTAAGCTAGGAAACTATAAGCCTATATAACTCTAGAAACTTTAACCGGTCTAGGTACTCGGTTCTAGTAAAACTTTTCTTAAGCTATTCCTATAAATAAGAACTATTAGTATATCTACGTTATATATCTCTATAAAGCGTAGTCGGCGAGCGTAGTCGGAAAGTATAGTTAGTAAGCGTAGTTAGGACCTTATTTTCGTAATAATAAATACTAAACTTATAGATTAATCTTTAGTAGCCTTAATAACTTCTCTAGTAACTCTATACTCTTAGGAGGTATCTTCGTAGCCTACTAAATCGAGGTGCTTCTATAGAGCTTTTTTTCTATTATTTAGTCCTAGGTATTTAATAACTCTATTATATTCCCTATAAATAACTCTCGGGGCGTACGTTTCCTAGTCTATACCTTTAATAAAAAATCTCTAGGCCTATAACGTTCGCGTATTCGAGTTTTATTTTATAGAGTTCGAAGATATTCTACTATACTTATCGTAATACCTTACCTCTTCGAGCTACTAACGGTAGTAGTAAAAGCCCTTAAACGACTAGGTATACTCCCGCTACTATATTTATACGCTATTAGTTTCGACCTAGTCCTTAGAATCCTTTAGTAGCTTAGTAAGGTTAGCTAGAGGTAGTATCCTATTTCGTATACTAGCTCGACTACTCGAGGTATTCGTAACTATATAGCGTCCCTTCCTTCGCTATTATACCGCTCTCTTAATTAAACTAGAGTCGACGAGAGATAGCTACGATTTAGAGTTAGTCTATTATTCGCGAAGTTATATACTTATATATCTTAAGAAAGAAGGAAGTATAGTATTACTACGTCGTATCGGAGTCGTAGGATATGCTAGTAATACTATAATATAAAGTATATAGTACTAAGAAGGAATCGTAGAACTAGAGAGTAAAAGCTAGTAGAGTAATAGAGGTAAATAATATTTATAAGGGTAATTAAGTTTTATTAGTATAAGTACTAGCGAGGTATCTCTATTATAGGCCGACGGCCTATCCTAGTAGCGTTATAGTAGTACTAATTAGCTATTCGTATTCTATCTAGCCTAAGAGGAGTTATAGAGCTTCTATATAAACTCTATTTCTAGCGACTAGAATTTACGTATAAAGGTCTTAAAGATAGCGAGCTTATCTATAGACGTACCTAGAAGCTACTCGACGATATCCTAAAAGCTAAGTCCTCCTTCCTACTTAGAATCGAGCTATATTTCCTATAGAAGCTCTTCGTATACCGACTTCTTTATATCGAACTTATAAGCGTATAACTAGAACGCTAGCCTATTTCGCTTAGCCTATACTTTAGACGTAACTAGCTTCCGGAACCTATTACTATCCTAATCGTATCCTAATAGGATAAGCTAATCTAGAACTTCTAGAGTCTAAGTAAAGCGATTAGCTATATTAAACTTAGAGGACTTCTAGGAGAGATAGTTACGATATACTACGTAGTAATAAGGTAGGAAAATTTCCGTTATAGTTAGAAGACGGCCTTCTACTATTAGCTCCTACTACTAGTTAGTATATAGTTAGTAGGCGTAGTCGGTACTAATTTACCTTCGCTTTCGCTATAGATACTAATATATAGACTAATTTTATAAGCTCTTTATAAGGCTCCGTAGAGCGTAAAGTATACTTCTAGTCTAATCGGAGGTACTCGAATACGTCTTAAAGAAGCTATTAGTTCTAGTAGCGATTAGAGGTTAGAATAGATTAGAACGGGTCCGGGTCGGGTCTAGGACCTAAATATATAGAACTATAATAGTTAGGTCGGGTCCTAGCCGGTTCCTACCTAGTTCTAGACCTATCTAATAAATATAGGTATTAGATAGGTCCGACTCGGGTCTAACGATAGGTCTAAAGATAGGTCCTAATAGAAATATAAGATTTAATAGAATATAGTATAGAAAATCGAGGGTTATAAATAAATAGAAACTAGAGGAAGTTAAAAGTATAGAAAGCGACGGGTTTTAAAGGCATATTTAATTGTTGTTTGTTTGTTTATTTATTTATTCTATTTACGTCCTATAGGAGTTAAAGACTATATAGGACGGGAGCTACTAGTAGCTACCGATCGTATTCTATCGTAGGGGTTTCTTATTCGCGCTAAAAATAGATATTCTAGGCCGATATCTAAGAGAGGTGCTTAAAGGAGTATATAAAAGGAAATAACTATAAGAATAAAGATATTCCTAAACTTTTAAAAGATAGTAGGGTTGCCCTAGAGGTATTAGATTAGGATATAGTATCCCGTTAGGTAGCGACGGTAAGGTCGCCCTTTAGCCGGTCCTACTTAAACTTAAGAGTATATAGGAGAAAGGTCGAAAGAGGATAGGTTCTAAGTAGCGTTCTACTAGAGAGCGTTATCGCCTAGCAATTAGGAGTTTTCTAAAAAATAGCAGGGTTACCCCTAGGTATTAGGTCGCTTAGTTAGCTATTAGGTCGCTTAGTTAGCTATTAGGTCGCTTAGTTAGCTATTAGGTCTAGACCTAATACCTCGTTAAGTAGTAGTAGCGAGGGTATCTTTTAGCTAATTCTATTTAAACTTAAAAGTTTACGAGAAAGAGGTCGTAGGAGGGTAGGTTCTAAGTATCGTTCTACTAGGGGACGTCGTCGCCTAACGGTCTCGAGTTTTCTAAAAATAGTAGGGTCGCCCCCGAGGTATTAAGTCGGGACCTATACTCTCTAGAGAGGACAGTAGGGTCGCCTCTAACTATTCGGATTAAGAAGTCGCTTCGTTCTCTTCCTCTTTCTTACCTTTCTAAAGATACTATCTCCTCGTTCCTATACCTATATCTTCTATAAAGGCTAGTACTAGCCCTCGTAGTATCTTATCTCCTAGTACTTCCTCTAGCGATCTTACTCTCGCTAGCTAGTTTAGGCGTCTATTCTAGTAGAACTAGTATGCGAATAGGAGGTATTCTAGGGTTTCTTAGGATCTATATTAGTATCGATCGTCTATAGCTTTCCCGATATACTTAAGGTAGCTCTAGAAGTATCTATATCCTAGTCTTAGAGAGTAGTATACGCTCGTTATCTCCCTCCGACCTTTTAGGACCTTAGGCGTAGGGTTCTACTTAAAGCGGTTAAAGTAGCTCCCGGGTCTCTATATTCTCCGGGCCTTCTAGCTTTTAAAGTATTATTTCTATCGGTTCTAGACGTACTTCCGGATATCTTACTTAGCCTCTAGTTTCTCTAGGTTACGGAAGTATTCCGCGAACGCTTTAATTATCTATAGTCTCTCCTTATACTTCTACTATACGATCTCGATACCGGTTAGTATCTAGCGTCTTATCGGGCGAATATCTATCTCTCGAAGTACTACTACTAATAGGGAGCTAAACGGTAGGTTGTCGGCTCTATAGCTATCTAGGATTATCTATTTCTCTAGCCTAATCTTCGGTAGTAGGAGGTTTACTTCGAGTTCGGCTAGGACTATAGGAGACGTATAGAATACGTCTAGAATCCGCTTCGCGGCCCTTACTTAGATTGCTTCTAGAGGTCGGATAGACCTCTTTAACTACTACTAGACCGGCGACCCGTAGTCTACTATCGTAGTAATATATACTATATAGATTTATCGTAGAGATCTTACTATAAGGCTATTTTCTATATTAGCGAGGTATAGTATATAGTTAAAAGCCGCTTCTATCTTTACTACTCGGATAGCAATATATTCTTTAAACGATAGGTATATATCGAACTAGATTCCTAGCTAGCGGATAGCTTTCTTTACTAGTTAAACTACGTCGCTACTCGGAAGAGTAATCGTAGCTTCTATACCTTTTCCTTTAGAGAAGTAAAGGAGTTCTATCTTCGCTAGGTCGAATTTAACTTCCTAGAGGGCCCCTTCCCTTATAAGCTTTTCTACTTCGCGTTATAGCACTCTTACGTTCTTCTATAAGCTTATTAATATAGTAGCGATCCCTATATTATCGATATATAAGAGAGGATAGACGTCTTATAGATTCGTAAAGAGGTCTCTTATATATATAAGGAAGAGTATTAGAGAGATAGGGCTGCCTTATAGTACCCCGGTATCGATTTCGGTTTCTACCTCGATTTAGCTATCGAAAGAGAGCTAGATTACCCTATATTCTAAGAAGGATTTCGTCTATTCGATAATTATATATAGGATCTATAATTTAATTATCGTCTATAGAAGTCGTCTCTTAGAGACGTAGTTAAACGCTTCTTTAACGTTAAGGAATACGACTAAGGTTTTAAGGCCTCTAGCCTTATTCTTTTTAACGTAGTTCGTAAGAAGCATAGCTATATCTACTACTAACCGTTTCTTACGTCCTCCTATCTAGAAGTCGTATAGAAGCGGGCCGGTCTCTATATACTTTCCGAGTCTCTATATAAGTATCCTCTCGCTATCTACTAGAGATTTTATAGCCCTCCGCTAGTAGGCCCGTAATTAAGTAGTAGACTTACTAGCGTAGGCAGCCGTAATAATAAAGGCGCGCTACGATAGCATATACCGGCCTATTCGTTTCCGGCCTAGCTAGAAGGTTCTTCTTAAACTCTACTATAGCTATAAGATTCCGGGCCTTACTAGCCGTAAGCTAGACGCCTAACGTACTAGGCCTTTTATAGTCGTACGCGCGGTCGGCCGATTAGTATATAAACTCGAGCTGCTACCGAATATAGGCATTTACCTAGTTATTTTAGTTACTTAACTCGAACTCTACCTAGAGGGCGACTAGAGGTTAGAATAGGTCCCCGACTTTAGGTCGGTTCCGGGTCTAGGTCGGTTCCTAAGAGAACCGACCTAAGACCTAAATCGATAGAGTCCTCGACTTAATACGAAATCGATAGGTCGGGTCTAAATACTACCGGTTCCTATATAGGTCTTTATAGGGACTTAAGTTTAGAAAGATAGGTTTAATACTAGAGAATAAGACTAAGTCGCCGTAGGGATAATAGAATTACTCTAATACTAAATATACGTATATATAGAACTAAGCGTTATAGTATATTAGAAGCGCTAGTTAAACTAGCGACTATAGTTGCGGAGAAAAATAAGGATGCCGACTATACTTGCCGACTATACTTACCGACTACGAGATATCGGAATTAAATACTATTTATAATATCGACTACGAAGTCTACTCTACTCTATAGGTATAACGTAAAAGCAAATACTTCCTTTACTAAGTACTACGGCGAAGATATATTAGTACTATATCCTCCTCGTTATCGCTAATCGAGTCGAAGTTACTTTATATAGTAGTTACTAACGTCTCCTAATCTGCCTCGAGCTGCTCCTACTACTAATTTACTATATTATTCGAAGGCTCGAACGTAGTTAATATCGGTAGCGCCTCCTCTATAAGCGAATCCCGAGCCTATTACTACGCGTTACGCTCTTAGGAACGATAGTATATAATATTACTAAACGTCGAGGGATTATAGGACCGATTATATCGGCTCTAATAACGCGCTATACTAAAGTCGCGCTTATAACTAGTTCTAGCTACTAGGATAGAGAGGATATCCCGGGCTATTAGCGCGTAACCTAGATATTCTAATATAATTATCTTCTATAACTAGAGCAGATACTCTATAGAATAGGCAGCCGAGTCCTTAAATCTAGCGTAGTAATAACGAGATACCTCGTCCGAATTAGCTAAAGGCTATATAGTCTACCGCGGCCGTCTAGATACCCTTTAATTAAAGTCGGAGTTATTACTATCTAATCTACTATAAAGACCTATTACGAATAATATCGCGGAGCGGTATAAGGCCTTTTTCGGCCTAGACTAGGACGTAGCTATAAGAGGCTTATATCGCGCGTATTCGACCTAGAATTTTAACTAGTAGTAATCCTTAAAGGAGGAATCGAGCTCCTCGCTAGAGAAGGCCTCGCGGTCCTAGAACGCCTATTTTATTACTAGATTAAGAAGAATCGCAATACTATATATATTACTAAATCGCTTCTAGGTAGTAGTATAGTACTTCTCGAGCTTTGTCTATATAGCTTATAGAGTAGAATAAATCTCCTTTTACTAGAGTTATATTTTATATTTAAGTTTCTTATCTATAATATCTAAGATATCGAATAAGGTATTATAGTAGCTAAGAACGAGGTAGATTATTAGCCTCTTTATCGTACCGATCTATATCGTAGCCTTTATAAAAGAAGTAGTAAGGTTAATAATATATTTAACCCTCTTCTATTCCGTAGCGGTTAGCTTTAGTTCGAGCTAACCCTTATTCTTAATATACTTGTCGATAATATCTTATAGTTAAGAACTATATATTAGTATAATCGTAGTTAAGCTCTAATAGATCTTTATATCTTATATTAGGCGTAAAACTCTTTAAAGCATCTTCTTCTACTATTTATACTATTTTAAGTACGAATATAGATCTGCGATCCTCTTTCGCTATAGTACTATAAAACTCTCGAAGCGTTAAGTACTAGAGTTTACCTTAACTATAAGTTTCTAGAACTTTATAAGGAGCGGTTATTAGTATAGCTTCTACTAACTACGTTTACTAATTATATATACTTCGTAGGGAGAATAAATAGTACCTTTATTAGAACTATAGCTAGACTTCCTACTTTAAGCTAATATAATACGTTTATATCTATCTCCTCGTCCTATCGTTCCTATCCCTCGTTTTTTAGCTCGATCTTAAGAGTAGCGAAGAACTTCCCTAAGAAGAGCTAGATTATATATATAAAGCACGAGAACTATTCTAGACGGGAGAACTCGTAGTCTTTAGTATCTAATATCTCTCCTATATCCTCGTTTATTCCTTAGAGGAGAAGTTATTTAATCGAGACTAATAGCTTCGCTATATATATACGCTCGTAGGAGCAAATATCGATAGCCTCGACGCTAGAACTCGTTAGTTAGAAGGTATATATATAGTAAGGATACGTATATAGCTATATATAGTATATTATTATTAGAAGTATTGTCCGCTATTAGCGCTATAAGCCTATTAGAGATCTCGAAACAGGTAAGTACGTCGAATAGTAGGTCCGCTAGAACTTCGCCTATATAACGGCCTAAAATATATAGAAAGGCTAGTATAGCCTTATGCTAGGCCTACTCGCTATCGATCTAGTAGCCTTATATCGTAAGGAATAATACTTAGAGTATCCTAGCGTACTAACTATCGAGGGCGATAGCTACCTAGAAGGTTCTAGATAGCTAACGTTTTAGATTGTCCTCGGAGTAATCGACTACGTCCTAGATATATAACTTAATCGTAGTAGCGCTCTTAAAGTCGATAGATCTAGTCTCCTCTAATAGATATTCGTAGGTACGCCGAACTATAGGACTTTTAAAGAAGTTTAAGGGTAAGCCTAGCTAGGAAACTATAAGCCTATATAACTCTAGAAACTTTAATCGTTCTAGGTGCTCTATTCTAGTAAAACTTTTCTTAAGCCGTTCCTATAAATAAGAGCTATTAGTATATCTACGTTATATATCTCTATAAAGTATAGTTAGCGAGCATAGTCGGCAAGGGTAGTCGGCAAGCGTAGTCGGCACCTTATTCCTATATTAACGAATACTAAACTTAGAGATTAATCTTTAGTAGCCTTAATAACTTCTCTAGTAACTCTACGCTCCTAAGAGGCTCCTTCGTAGCCTACTAAATCGAGGTGCTTTTAGAGAGCTTTTGTTCTATTACCTAGTCCTAGGTATTTAATAACTCTATTATATCCCTTATATATAACCCTCGGGGCGTACGTTTCCTAGTCTATACCTTTAACGAAAAATCTCTAGGCCTATAACGTTTACGTATTCGAGTTCTATTTTATAGGGTTCGAAGATATTCTACTATACTTATCGTAATGCCTTACCTCTTCGAGCTACTAATAGTAGTAGTAAAAGCCCTCGAACGACTAGGTATACTCCCGCTACTATATCTATATACTATTAGTTTCGACCTAGTCCTTAGAATCCTCTAGTAGCTTAGTAAAGTTAGCTAGAGGTAGTATCCTATCTCGCGTACTAGCTCGACTACTTAAGGTATTTATAATTAGATAGCGTCCCTTCCTCTACTATTATACTGCCTTCTTAATCGGACTAGAGTCGACGAGAGATAGCTGCGATTTAGAGTTAGTCTATCGTTCGCAAAGCTATATACTTATATATCTCGAGGAAGAAGGAAGTATAGTACTACTACGTCGTATCGGAGTCGTAGGATATGCTAGTAATACTATAATATAAAGTATATAGTACTAAGAAGGAATCGTAGAACTAGAGAGTAAAAGCTAGTAGAGTAATAGAGGTAAATAATATTTATAGAGGCGATTAAGTTTTATTAGTATAAGTACTAGCGAGGTGTCTCTATTATAGGCCGACGGCCTATCCTAGTAGCGTTATAGAGACAGGTACCTCTAGTACTCTTATTAAGCTTATAATAGTCGCAACTAATAAATATACTAAGTACTCTTTAATTATAGTAACGCTATAGTCGCCTTTAAGGGCAAGCATCTTACTAGCGTAAGAGGCTAGTAGTATTAATAAAGCTTAAGTCGAAAAAGTAGAGTTAGACTTAGCCTAAGTAGATAAACCTATTGTAGAGAGAATTTAGAAACTACCTAAAGACTACGCAAAGCGATATAATACTATATAGCAGAAGGCTAGAAATAATACTAAGAGTAAGAAGAGGAAAAAGAATATAGCGAGCTAGTAGTTACGCCTTCGGAGATATATTACTACTTTGTCTTTAAAGCTAGTACTAGATCTAAGAGCTCTAGCTATACCTTAAACTTCTAGCTTACTATATTCTTTTTCCCCTTCTTACTCTTAGTATTATTTCTAGCCTTCTACCGTATAGTATTATATCGCTTTACGTAGTCTTTAGGCAGTTTCTAAATTCTCTCTACGATAGGTTTATCTACTTAGTATACCGTCGGCGGCTATAACTAATCTTAACTTACGAGATATATCCGTATTCTATCTAGCCTAAGAGGAGTTATAGAGCTTCTATATAAACCCTATCTCTAGCGACTAGAATTTACGTATAAAGGTCTCGGAGATAGCGAGCTTATCCGTAGACGTACCTAGAAGCTACTCGACGATATCCTAAAAGCTAAGTCCTTCTTCCTACTTAGAATCGAGCTATATTTCCTATAGAAGCTCTCTATATACTAACTCCTTTATATCGAACTTATAAGCGTATAACTAGAACGCTAGACTATTTCGCTTAGCCTACGCTTTAGACGTAACTAGCTTCTAGAACCTATTACTATCCTAATCGTATTCTAATAGGACAAGCTAATCTAAGACTTCTAGAGTCTAAGCAAAGCGATTAGCTATATTAAACTTAAAGGACTTCTAGAAGAGATAGTTGCGATATACTATATAGTAATAGAGTAGGAAAATTTCCGTTATAGTTAGAAGACGGCCTTCTACTATTAGCTCCTACTACTAGTTAGTATATAGTCGGTAGGCGTAGTCGGTACTAATTTACCTTCGCTTTTACTATAGATACTAATATGCGGACTAATTTTATAAGCCCTCTATAAGGCTCTATAGAGCGTAGAGTATACTTCTAGTCTAATTAGAGGTACTCGAATGCGTCCTAAAGAAGCTATTAGTTCTAGCGGCGATATACTCTTAATAAGAGCTACTTACGTCCGCTCTAGATACTTAGAACACGTATCTCCTCTTATTCCTAGATTATAGCCTCTCGATAAGGTCTATTTCTTACTACGAGGAACTCGGCCTCTCCTTAATTAGTTATATAATAAACTCGGCTTAACTCCTATATTACGTATATAGTATCGCAAGCGTATATACCTTCTTCTTAAACTGTCGAATAGCCTTATTCTAAAAGGCGTAGACGGCGTAGCTCCTCTATATAGCCTACTCGCTCTCGGTAGCGACTCGAAGGTAGAGGTTAGTTATTTTATAGCTAGTACCGGCCGACCTTACTAGTAATACGTAGGGTGCCTCTAGACCTAACTTAGACTAATTAGTATTATACTAGTAGTTATAGTTATAGTATAGGTCGTCCGCGCCCTTCTCCTTCTCGATATTAAAATAGAAGCTTTCCTTATTCTAGTTCGCTACTTATATAGTAGGCCTATCCTGCGCGCGCTTACGTTTCTTATCGTCTCTATTATATATTAGTACTACCGACTATATTAGCTAACTATATAGATTATTACTTACGCTATCCGGTCGTACTAAGCGTAGTACTCCTCTCTTTAGGCCTTAATCTTCTTCTACTACTACTTCTTCGATAGGGAGCTCTATATATTATTAGAGCCGATTAAAAGCTTCTTCTACTAAGTAAAGGACTTATTTCTAGCTTTGCGCTACTTATCTGCTATAGCTCTCTTAAGCGATATATCTACGCGCTAGCTATACTCGCGAAGGGTATTAGGATTAGAAGAGTAGGTATCTATATCTTTTCTTATAGCACCTAGTCGCATCTAAAGTATAGAAGTACTTATACTATCTAAATCCTTATCTATAAGGTAGGGACGCTTCTATATACTATTAGAGGGCGCGGTACTTATTAGACGTTACTTTTATTATACTATCGTTATAAGTTTAGTTACTAGGAAGAGATAAGTATCGCGAGGTATATAGTAAATATATACTTAAAATTCGGTAGTAATACGAGTATAGTAGTAGTTAAGGTAGTAGTTATTATAGTAGGAGCTAAGTGCGACGAATTCTAGCTTTAGGTACGCTAGAAGCTTAGTATATAGCTATTCCTGCCTAGCCGCTAGCTTATCTCTATACGTAGAGATTAGCTTCTTATACCGTAGTCGGCTACTATAGTTAGCGATATTATATAATATATCGCTTACCTAATATAGCGTATACTAATATATACGACTATATATAGATAGCGATAGCTATAGACGTACTCTAGAGCTAGAATCCGTCGTATATATTACTTAGATTAACCTTACTATCGCCGGCTAAAAAGAGTAACTACTATATACTTATACCCTCGACGACCGCTCGTCTACTCGTTACTAATAGTTACTTCTTAGCTTATACTATCGACGACTACTTATCTCCTTAGCGTAGACGGCTACTTCTTAGCTTATATTATCGACGACCGCTCGTCTTCTCGGCGCGGACGATTGCTTTTTAGTTTATACTATCGACGACTACTAGTCTCCTTAGCGCTAACGGTTGCTTCTTAGCTTATACTATCGATAACTACTTCTCTCCTTAGTATCGAAGTAGTATCGATAATTATTTCTTCTCTTCTACTATTATAACGACTCGGTTCCTCGATATAAAGGTAGGCTAGAGAGTCTATTTTTCTATTCTACTACTATATTACGACTACTTAACTAGTAATACTATAGAGTACTAGTAAGTCTAGCTCTTTCCCTTCTATAGTATTTTATATATTCGTAGAGAACTTCGAATAACGAAATATATATACTATAGTCGATATTATCTATATAATACCCGGATATAATCTATACTATAGTAAATATTTACGTCTGTTACTAACTTACTATATTCTATAGAGTAGCGAAAGCGATTATAGCGTTCGCGTAACTATAACTTCTACTAGGTAAAGATCGGTAGAGGTGTCCTAATATAGTAGTAGAATGCGATATAGTTCTACTATATAGCGCTATCGAACTCTAACCCCCCTCCCTATAGGCCCGCGTATTCTAGCGGTCGTATACGATTTTCTAGTACTCCTATCTGCCCTAGCTCTTCTCTCTCGTACCTCTACCTATCCGCTTCTTCTAACCCTTCGATATTTCTATCTATACTACTCGATGCCTTCTCTTATTTCCTAAGTAGACTCTAATATAGAGTTTAACTCGAGCCCTCCTCTATAAGTATATCCTAATATAGATACTAATATACCGCTATTAGTACTACCTCTACGCGTAGGAAATAAGGCTACTAAGTAGTAGCGAATATAGCTACTAAAGGCTGCGGTACTAGACGACGAGTCTCGTAGGAAAGTAGTAGTTCTACGGAAAAAAGCGATAGCTATAAGAATAATATAGCGACGAACGAGAGCTAGTAAGTCTAGTATCTCGAAAAGATAGTTAATACTAGGGATAGTAGCCTTACGAGAGATTCGTAAGCTTTAGCAAACGATAGCTTTATATATCTAGAGGGTCCCTTTTTAGCGCGTTATCCGTAAGATTATAATAGATAGAAGTAGTAGTAATATTATTAGAATTTAGGCGGTAGTACTTAAATACTTATAGGAAGTAGCGGAGGTATTTCTCGTTACGGAGTTCGAGATTTCTAACCTTCTAGCGATCTACGCAAAGCGCGTTACCCTATAAGCAAAGGATATATACCTATATAGTTATCTACGCCGCTAGTTTACTAGCTAGAACGAAGGAGGGAATAATAATATAGGTATATAATACTAGGTTGCCGACTATAATTGCCGACTATAAAGAGCCTAGTATACGTTACTATACTTAGAAGCTTAGAATTAATATATGCGGCGCGGGTAAAGCTATAGCTAGCGCGCTAGCGAGCCTAATATCTGCTTTAGCTAACCTATATACCCTTACTAAACTATTAGTAATACTACTACCTCTACTACCTTAGAACTTATTAGCAGTCGCGCTTTATTAGCCTATTATTATCGCCTTCCTTTTTTATACCTCCTAATAAATTTTTATATTGCGCGCACGAAGGATACTACCGCGTACGTTAATCGTAGCTTAATCGACCGCTTTTCTCTTAGCTCTCTGCGCATTTATAATAGCTTAACTTCCTACTAATAAGCCTAGCTAGTTCGCCGAGTAATACTTCTCTAGCTAAGATATAGCGTCTGCTCCTCCTTTATCTAGAAACTCTCTCCTACTCGAAAACCCTCCTATAGATAATAGTAATATCGACCCTAGACTTCTTAGTAACTAGGCGCCCTCTTCTAGCTAACGTAGCGCTTCTGCCCCTCCTTCCTTAATTTCTAACCTCTCCGCTTATAATAGTAACGACTAAGGGGCTACTAGTAGAAACGACTAGAATAGTTCTCGTAGAAACGCGAACGGCGATAATAGAAATAACGAAGACAACGTCTCTATTATTATTATCGACGATAGTAATAGCGAGGAGAGTAATAGCGACGAGAGTAATAGCGACGAGAGTATTATACTACCTACCTCTCCCTCTTAGCTTTCTAGGAAGGCTCTATAGAAAACTATACTAGGCGGTCGGCCTCGTCTTAATAAGCAGAAGCTCGCTTACTAAATAGCCTATAAGAGATAGATCGAGAAGGATAATATAGTAATAGTAGCGGCAGTAGTAGTAGCTAGAGGAGCAGTAGGTAGAAAACGATTACTAGGTAGAAAATAAGTAGCGAAAAAGGGACTAGCTAGAAAGAGAACGGCTAGAAAAGCACTAGCTAAAATAGTAGTAGTAGATAGAGGAGGTCTAGCTCGTAGAGCTAGTATACGGAAGACTTATTACTATAAGCTAGGTAGTAAGTTATATAGTCGGCATTTATAGTCGGTATTACTAACTTATACTCTAGCTATTACGCTCTAAGAGATCCGTAAGTACTAGAAGTCTACGGATCTACTTATACTAAAGCTACCCTTTAGCCGCCTCGTCTACGAAGTTTACTACGACGTTTCTAGAGGCTTAGCTATTTCTTAAGGAGGTTACTATTAGTAGGCGAGCGCCCTTAGTACTCTATAGGAAGCCGCCGAGAGTGCTCTAGTCTACCTCTTCTCGAGTATATATGCTCCTAGTCGTTCTATATTCGATCGATATTAACTATATTATAGGTACTAATATTGCCGTAATTTACGTAAAGCGAGTAACTATTTAGTAGAGGGATATAAAGTTTATTATTAGCCTACTCTCGTCTTAGGGAATTAATATATTTAGTAAGAGATAAATCTCTACGGCATATATAGGGAAAATCGTTATAACTATAGAGGGCATATATAGTAAAAATTAGTATAAGTAGAGAGGTTGCTATAGTTAGTATTCGTAGTCGGTATACCTATAGTTGCCCTAAAACGTATAATTTGCTATATTAAATTAAATATGCCTTTAAAACCCGTCGCTTTCTATACTTTCTACTTCCTCTAGTTTCTATCTATTTATAACCCTCGATTTTCTATACTATATTCTATCGAATCTTATATTTCTATTAGGACCTATCTTTAGACCTATCGTTAGACCTAAGTCGGACCTATCTAATACCTATGTTTGTTAGATAGGTCCGAAACTAGGTAGGAACCGGCTAGGACCCGACCTAACTATTATAGTTCTATATATTTAGGTCCTAGACCCGACCCGGACCCGTCCCGACCTATTCTAACCTCTAAGGGCGACGATCTATACGGCCGAGTACTATCCTAGCTAGGACTAGTATAGATAGATAAAGACGACGACCTAGTACTTATACGTATCGCGCCCTATTATACTATTAAACGCCTCCTTAGGCGCCGCGTTAGCTAGGGCGCTACCTAGTACCTAGTAAAGTAGGAGAGATACTCCTACGTATATAACGTTTAGTACGACGTAGATAACCTACGCGACGCTATAGACCTCGTCGTAGAATACGATCGCTAGTACTCGTACGAGATACGCTACCGACGTCTAGCTACTAGCTCTTTACTACTTATATCTACTAACCTCCCTTTTTTAGACTAGCGCCGCTCCGCTCGACGCGCTAGATAGCAGGCGGATTAAATATATCGCGGCGCCGTTTTATTAAGTATTACTACCTAGTATATAGTTCTTTAACTTCGTACTACGTTATTATTCCGCGGGTTACTATTATCGCGCCTCGCTTTAGCATAGTAGCACTAGCGCGTTTTTCCGTACTATTATATAAACCTTTTCCGCTAATAGACTCTCCTTATATCTTTATCTATACGCCCTTTATTTCCGTAGTTTATTTTCTCTTTACTACTCTATTCTTTATACTCTAGCGCGTAGCGCCTCCTCTATTATTATAGCTAATCCGCTCCTCGATCCGCTCCTCGATCTACTCCTCGACCTTAATAACTATACTAACCGCGACCTTACTAATATAAACTACGAGCGCCGCCGCCTCGTAGTATTATATATAGTCTACGGCGATAGTAACTTCGTTACTACTACGTCTAGTACGCTACGACTACCTATAGTAGATATAGGCTAGCTTACTACCGAGTAGAAACGCGCCGGCAGCAAGTAGTAGACCTTTACGCTACTCTTTACTAACTCTACTTATTATATTAACCTATTAGCTACTAAAGACACCTACTTATAGGTGCGCTATTCTAAGAATCCGAAGGCGTAGCTACTTACGTAGTTAGTATACGAGGAAGGCTAACTCTACGGCCTAGTAGGTATATTAAAAGAGTAACGATAACTCGTACGTATAGTACTAGAAGGTAGCGAAGCGCTAATCGACGCCTATACTATCCTATAGCTTACCTAGGACTTCGACTATACTATTAAAATAGCTCTAGGCCTTATACGAGAGCAATTCGACGCGGTAGTTAGCCGTCCTATACCCTGCTCTTTATTCGAAGGTTACTCTACTCTTATTACTATCGACGACCTTAGTACTAACCTCCTACTCTACTATAGCCTATAGCTATATACGTATTACCTCGCTAACCTCTATTAAGGCTCTAACGAACTACTATAGCTTATAGACTTCGCCCGACCTACCTTCTAGCTACTCGATAGATCTATAGTACTCTCGGCTATTATAGGTAGACTTTACGATACCGGCCTAGTAGTACTATTTCTACTAGGGAGGCCCTACCTCTACTATAGCGAGGACGGCTACCCTAGCGCTATCTACCTCCTATTACTATACTTTACGTAGATAGTGCTCCCTTATTTCTAAGACTAGGTGTCTTGCCTAGTATACCTACTCTTTATCGCACTCTACGCCCTATATATATTATATATTAGCTACGTTTAGATAGAGGTATCTATCTACGACGCGCTTATCTACGGGTACTACTTTATATCTACCGTAGCTAACGGACTTATCGACGTCCTACGTACTATACCGGGCTACGACTAGCGTAGCCTAGACCTTCTAAACCTCTTCTCGTACGTCGCTAACTATATAATACTACTACCCTAGTACTAGCCTAATATATACTAGGTAGGTTTTAGGCTTTTCGCTTCTTAGTAAACCTAAGTACGACTAGCCGCGCTCTAGCGCCGCCTGCTCTAAATAGAAGGCATCTCTAACGGCGACTACGTCTCTATAGGCATCTAGACTATACCTATAGCAGCCCCGTCTACCTATATATTCTACTAGCCTAAGCGTACTATAGTTGCCCGTAAAGCGTCTATAAGTAACTACTAGCTTATAAAGCGCGACTAGCCCTAGGGCAATTACGGCTCTCTCGTTTAGTAGAATAAGTTTCTATAGAGGGACGACTACCTTAACTATCCCGACGACCTCCTAGGAGCTACTATAGGCCCTATTAGTAACGATGCGATCGCGGTCTAGTACGATACTACTAAGACGGCGAGCGCTACCGCTACTAAACTAGGTATTGCTCTTATAGGTATTAACTCTAATACCGACGAGATAGATAGGCTACCGTAGTAGTATCCCGGCGACCCTCTCTTAATATACGAGGACGTCGACAACTAGCTATTAGACTATAATACCTAGTAGCGCACGGATAGGTAGTCCTTTCTATACCTACTATTAATAATAGACTATCTACGACTACTATACTCGGCCGAGGGCATTAATAGCCTAGACCCTTAGCTATTAAATGCCGTAGTCGACTATATTAATATATACGACCGGGTTCTTTGCTAGCTCGGTCGCATTTCCTACTACTCTAATAATATATACTAGATAGGGACGATATTAAAGTTAGCGCTTTATATAGACGACCTATAGCTAATATTACCTATCCCGGCCGCCTATTTTAGTAAGAAGGATACTACGGCGACCTTACTCGTAGCTTACTAGAATAGGCACAAGGATTAGTCTATCGGTACTTTTAACTATATTTCCGCTACTATTACTTAGCGTAACGTATAGGACGCGGCAGACCGAACTACTATACTACGATAGAGATAGGTAGCGGCCGGCGATATAGCGCTATAGGCTCCTCTGCCTATACCTATATATACGGATAGGCCTAAGGCTATAGTAGTACTAGTTCCCCCTATACTTGCCTAAACTACTATACCGACTACTTCTATCGCTATACTAGACGGTTCTAGTACTACTATAGTACTAGCTTCCTTTATACTTATCTAAACTACTATACCGAGCGCTTCTACTACTATACTAAGTGCGTCTCGTACTACTATAGCGCCGATTCCTCTTATACTTTAAGAGCCGTATAAGGCGCTCTATACGCGTATAGGTTATACTACCTAGTAGACTATTACGTCGTCGTACGCTACTTATAGACGAGTTTATATAGTAGCGACTATACTTTACCTAGTAGTTAGAGAGGCGCGAGCTATCGACGACTACTAGTATAAGGTTCTACTTACCGATAACGATTACGCTACTACTAATAGCTATACGATCGGCGAAATCGACGTAACTACTCCGACGCTTACTACTACCTCCGGGCCGATCTTTACTATACTTCGTAAGGCCTACGAGGTAGTTCTAGTAATATACCCTACTAATACCCTACTCGCACGCGATATTTCTGCCTTATTCGACGACTTACGCTAGGGCGACGCGCGTCGACGCGTTCTCTATAATATTAGTAGCACGAGCCTTAAGGGCCGGCCTTACGAGAATTACTCTAGACTAATAGTCCTACTTAAGCCCGCCGATAGACCGTCTAAACTATAACCTAAGCTAACTAAGCTAGTACCTAGAGATAAGAGTAGGCCTAATAAAGATAAGGGTAAAGTACTTATTTAACTAACCTTTCCCGATAAGGCTACTAACTAGGTTAGTAATTCGGCTCGTATTACCCTTAAAGACGCTATACGTATTACTCGCAAGGATCCGACTAGGGATTTCTAGCTCCCTACTAATCTACCTAACTTCTCTATTAGCTAGGACTTTAACTATAACCCTAGGAAGCGGAACTAGCGCTTCGGGCTACGGCTAACCGAGGCCTAGCTCGAACGCCTTATTAGTATAAAGTAGTTAGACTTCTAAACCCTAGGCTCCTACGCTACCGTACTACGGTATCTCGCCTTTTTATATATCCTTAGCGACGTACTACTACTAGCTAGCTACCTCCTAGAAGATATAGATAAGGGCGTACTACTATACCTACTTAATAAGAAGTATATTAGTAAGGATATCTTATATAAGAAGTAGCCGGATATATTAGGTTCTTAGAGTAACGTCCGCGACGAGTATAAGCCCTTAGGCCGTCTATCGGTAGTATATAATACTAACGGCAAGCGCGTCTATAATAGTAGCTATAACTATATCTTACTTTATAGTAGTAGCTTCTTCGTATATACCTATCCTAACTAGGTTAGTATCGATAACCTATCGTCTACTAGCTAGGGATATATTAATACTACTATGGACTCTAACCGCGCCTAGATAAAGGCGAAGAACCTACGCCTTATCCCTTTTAAAGTCGCTATCTACGAGAGCCTTATCTAGTTCCCTATCGATATCGACTCGTCTATTATACTAGCCGTATAGCTCGAGGTACTAATTACTTAGTTTAAGCGCGTACCTACCGTCGCGCTTTAGAGCTTCCTCTAGCTCGTTAAACTCTAGTATATAGCACTGCTATACTAGTTCCGTACTACTCCTACCTTATATACTTCGATATTATATAATACTACTACTACTAATAAGTATATAGCTACTAAATTCGCGATCGAGGGCCGCTATAAGGCGATCTAAGCCGACGCTACCTTCGCGGATTTAATACTTACGTAGCGTATAGACCCGCGCTTACTTCTATACTCTCTCGTTCGTACGCGATTACTAGTAGTAGTACTAAAGGTACTATTATATAAGCTCCTATCCTTCTTAGACTTACTATATAGGCTAAAGGAGAACTCTAACCTAGAGCTCGACCTTACTACTAACGACGAGATCCTACTAAAGGCCGCTAAGTCTACGCCTACTAAGAGTTCTACTCGACCTAAGCGTAAGGCCGACGCGGTATTAGTACCGATACCTACCCCGAAGTCTAAGAAGCGTAAGACTATACTAGTACCGTTACCTTAGTTTAAGGTAGCTAAGTTTAAGGTAGCTACTATAAAGATACCTAATATTAGCGTATACGATAAGATAGTAGCCGACGCTAAACGTAAGTAGATACCCTCGAACGTATAATTAGTAGACCCTACCGCTATTTATACTAACTATATAGCTGCTACTAGAGAGATAATTATTCGGGGCGGGATAATAAGTTTAAGCTAGAACGAGTTTTAGCGAGCGAGGTCGCTCGCCTTTTATTAAGATAGAGGGGGGCATATATTACGGTGCATCTATACCTATACCGGCTAGCTATACCTATACCGGCTAGCTGCACCTATACTAGCTATACTTACTAGGTATACTTACTTAGAGAAACTAGATAGAGATATAATAAATTACGTACTATACTATATATACTCTATTACTTGCTAGTACTATAGTAGCTATATACGTAGGCAGAGAGTAATAGAGGCGAAAGCGATAAGTATACTATCCGAGATAGGTATATATATCGCGAAGAGATATTATACCTTCCCTACGACTTTATATTACGAACGCAAGTAATTCGTATATACTACGACGACTTCCTAGCTAGCTATTTCGGTAAGAATAAGACTACGGAACTCGTTAAGAGAAAGTACTAGTAGCTAGAGGTTAACGAGGACGTTAGGTAATACGTCGAATTATATAGTAGCTATTAGAAGGCGAAAGCGAGGCGCTACTATCTCTATAGCGAGATAGTTACGCTTCCTCTACTAGAACGGCCGTAGAAAAATCTATCTATAGACTTTATTATAGACCTTCTACTAAGTAAGCGTAATAGTCGTATATTTAATACGATCCTTATAATTATCGACTACTATTCTAAGATAGTAACTTTTATTCGGACGATAAAGCGCTATATAAGCGTAGAGCTTATAGATATTCTACTTAATAAAGTTATACGACTTCGAGGTATACCTAGTAGTATTATCTCTAATAGAGGGTCTATATTTACTAGCTAGTTCTAGTTAGACTTCTATTTCGAGGTATACGTAAAACGTAGGCTAAGTATAGTATTTTACCCGTAAATAGATAGCTAGACTAAACGCGTAAACTAGACGCTTAAGTAGTACCTACGTATCTATTACGAGGAGAACTAAGACGACTAGGCGTTATTACGTCTATATCGGACGACTAGGTATACTAAAGGTTAATGTCTATCTATCTACGTCTATCGAAGGAAGCGTCTATATACTAAGTGCTAAGCCGTCCGTATAGGCCCGGCTAGACCGTAATAATCTCCCCCGGTCTGTCTAGAAAAAAGGCGTCGTCTGCGACGCAAAGCGACGTAAAGCCCTCTATCTTAATCTATATTAATCTATATCTTAATCTATATTAATCTATGTCTTAATTACTTTCTTAATCTATACTAATCTATGTCTTAATCGCTTTTCTTACTATTCTCTAGTCCTTCTATACTCTTCTTAAACTTCCTTCGTACTTTAGTTTAAGTAGAATAACTACCTTTCGGCGATAGAGCTAGTAACGGTCGAGCTCTTCGCCTTCCTACTATCCTTCTTTAGTATACCTACTACGGCTACGCCGGCAGCTCTAGTTGTCCTCGGAGTTCTAGTAGTTTTCGGGGTACTACGTACGCCGCGTAGCGCTAGTATATCCTTCGCCTTAGGTATAGCTAGCGACGGCTTAGCCTTCTTCCTCTCGGATACGGTAGCGTTAGCCGCGGCTTTTCTCTTTAGCGGAGGAGCTTTCTTCTAGTCGTCGCTATTATTAATAAGGAGGTTAGTTATAGTATCGTCGTTACCTATAGTAGTATACTCTATAGTATTATCGTTACTTAGTATCGTAGCGCGCTCGAGGTCGCCTAGTAGGTCCTCGCCGTCTAATTCTTACCTGCTACTTAGGGTCTCTCGTCTACTACTATATATACTAGGATAGAGCTCGGAGTAGACGCTTAGGGCAGGGTCGTCGCGTTACTTAGGCGTTAGAGCCTAGTAACGACCGTAGATAGAACGGGCAGATAGACCGAGAGAGTCGAGGTCGGAGCCTATATTATAGTCGAAATTATAGGAGTTAATACCGAGCTCTACTAACTTGCCGCGCCTCGGTAGGCCGCGGGCGTCCGCTATAGCGTCTAGGACGTAGATAGTACTAAGGAAGTGCTTTAGTACTAGTATTATTAGCTACTAACGGAGGTTATTAAGGACGTTAGGGGAGATACCTACGTAGTCGATATAGATAGGCTAATCGATAGGGTCGCTAGTAGCTAGGAACGTAGATAGTCCGATACGTCGGGCGCCTTTTATAGTATTAGCGAACTTGCGATTAGAGAAGTAGCTATTCTTAAGAATAAAGTAGTCCTAGTTAGCGCTATAGTCGCGGAGCTTCTAGAATTTAGCGCTGCTATAGAGGACACGACGGCCGTATACTACGGCATAGTACTCGTTAAGTACGTAAGGGCGCCCTATAGGTAGGTAGGCGTCTAATACGCCCTTCTTAAAGTCGAAAACAGCGGGCTATATCTTATATATAGAGTCTATAGAAATGTACTTTCTCTAGAGTAGCTTATAAATGCGACCGATATAATAGTCCTCTATCTATAGGCCGTCTAGCGGTAGCGTATCTATATAGGTAAGCCCTAAGGCCTTAAAATAGATAATATAGTCGAAAACGTAGTAGGAATTATCGATATCCTAACTAAAGCGCCGCTATAGCTCGATGTCCTTATACTAGATAGAGTCTCTCTAGTATTAGTAGAAGGGGTCGCCCGACTTATTAGACGCGTTAGGAGAAGCTAAGGCTTTACTAGTAGCGTCGTCGGTAGTATTAAGAGTAGGCGTAGTAGCTTAGCTATCGGGTAGTAGGTTATTACTCGGGGGTAGAGCGAGGGCGTTAGAGACTATAAACGCGGGATTATAGACGTTATTCCTATAGCCTAGTATATCGGAGGCCTTTGCTAGGCTATCTCTACCTTATATACTATTATCGTTAGATAACGTTTAAAAGAAGTCGTTACGAACTACCTAACGTCTACCGCTATCCCTAGCCGGGAAGCGTAATAGTACTACCTCTAGAGACGAGTTCTCTATTAGGCGACGGGCTACTCCGTCGCGTATAGCAAAGCTAATATACGTAGGCTAGTCGCTATTAACGAGATTAACTAGATCGCTAGCGGTATAGGTATAGAAGTAGTAAAGTAAGGATCGCGCTCCTATTAGCTTACTCTAGTAAGGCTTAGAGAGTAAGACTTAGAGTTTGTCTATAATATACTAAATAACGAAGTCGATTATATATAGGCGGGTCTAGAATTAGAAACCTACTAAATAGACGTCGCCGATAATAAACTTAAGATCGTCGGCGATACGGTTAAAGCTAGCTAGTATACTAAGCTAGGAATCGCTATTCTAAATAGCTATCTACGTTAACTATAAAAGGTAAGACGTCGCGACTTATACCGCTACCTAGCTATTAGCGTTAGCCTAGACGCCTATATAGAATTATTAGTAGATAAGGTCGAGAAAGCTATTCTTAGTTACGGCCTAAGAAGGGATAGTACCGTCGCGCTTACGCGCGTATCGAGCGTAGAGTACTACGATCTCGTAGTTATATCGCTCGGTTATACCGTTATTAGTAGCCTAGTAGGCCGCCCTCTCCTGCTTTATATATCGCTTTATAGCGTCCGTAACGTAGTCTATTAGCTAGTCCTCGTCGTAGTTAGTAGTCTGCTCGTATAGCTATAAAAACTTAAGTAGGATAAAGGTTAGGAGGTAGTCGCTATTACGAAGGAGCGCCTAGCCGGTTAATACGTACGGATATATAGTAAGCTAGACGGTCTAAAGGGCGTTAAGGAGGTCTACTAGACCCTTAGCTACTATACTATATTATAGCGTCTAGGATAGTACGACCGTTCGACCGCGGAGGACATCTATAGTAATTAGCGCCGTCCGCTAAGCTATATTATTAGTAGGCTATAGGGTCGCCTCGTCGAAGGATGCCTAGTTAGATTCCTGCCCTATAGTATCGTTAATAGAGTAGCGAGCGGGCAGGTCGGTTAACGAGGGCGGTAGTAGTAGTATTAGTAGTAGTAGTATTAGTAGTAGACCTATCGGGGTCTTATTCTTACCTATTAGTAGTAGAGACGGTCTTATAACGGCCTTATCCTTACTAGTTAGAGCCTTGTCCTTACTCTTGCCCTTGCTCGTTAGTAGTAGAGGTAGTCTCTCTAAGGCCTCGTTAGTAGTATTACCTATAGCGCCTATAAGTTCCTTATCGCCCTAGCCCTCCCTATTACTAATTAACTAGTCTAGGACGCTGTCTTTACTAACCTTACGGGTAAGCTTATAGTCCTTATAAACCGTCGTCTACGTAGCGTAATATCGAAATACCTCGTTAAATCTAGTAGCGTTAGTCTACGCTAGTAGTAGAGTTTACTAAAGTAAGGAGTTAGCGAAAGAGTTCTACTTTAGTAGTCTACCGATACGTGCCTAGTAAACGGTCGTCTTAGCTGCGACCTAGAAGGCTCGTATATCGCTAAAGGCGAAGGTTCTAAGCTAGTAGAAGAGTAGGGCTACCCTAGGAGCTTTTAGTTTATCTACCGACCCGCTAAAGTTATAGCCTTCTATATAGGCGACTACGGCGACCTAGTCGACCGCGTCGTCTATACTAATAAGGTCGAGCTCCTAAGTCGGGTCGAAGAGGATTAGCGCTAATAGATAGCGGACTACTAAGGAGGTAAAGTTAAAGCCGAAGATAAGTACGTTAGCTAATAGTCGAGCTATTTAAGTATAGCGAAGTCGTAGGCAAGAGAGGAACTAGAGCGCGAGCTATAGGTTATAATAGAAGACGTAGGTATAACTATCTCGCGTATCGACGACTATCTAAATTTTCTATATAGTCGAGAGATAAATACGTAGCTTCGGTACTAATATAAGCTATATATAAGAGAGGAAGACGAAGTTAGCGCTATAGTTAAAGAACGCTATTAGTGCGGCTATATTATCGAGTATACTATCGTCTATTAGCTAGAGCGGGAGCGCCTACGAGATGCCGGTTATTAGTAGTATAGGGTCTTATAGTTAGAAAGGGAACGTCGTTATATCTAGTTTCGTCGCCTATATCTCTAGAAGTAGTATAACCGGGCCGTATATAACTACGTTACGTATTTAAGAGGTCGTTATTAGGAGAATATAGTCGTAGCCGGCGAATAAGGCCTTAAATAGTAGATAAGAGAGGACGAGCGAGGCGTCTAAAACCTTCTATAGGCGAAAGAAGTCGCGCGGCTCGTACTAGAAGAAGAGGAGGGTCTAAGTACTAAGGAAGTAGTAGGCGAGGACCTAGGCTTCCTCCGGTATATAGACGTGCGCTAGAACGACGTTACTATAACCGGACGCTAGTATAGTAGCGACTATATCGAGGAATTCCTCCGTCTCTAGTAGTAGCGCTGTTATTAGATTTAGTAGTATAAGGAATATAACTAGAGAGGGGTATACTACGTCGCGCGACTACTATATCTACTAGCCCTTAATCTCTACGACCCTAATAAAGTACGCAAATTCGATAGTATATATCGACGTATAGCTAGCTATTAAAGGGTCGACTTATAGTATTAGCTAAGTAACGATAGAGACGTATAGTAGGGCCGCGATATCGATAACCGTAGCCTAGCTAGCGTCGAACTTGCTATAGATCTCGACGCGTATTCGCGCTAGGGCGCTAGTATAGCCTATTGTCGCTATAGCTAGAGTATATTTAGAGTCGCGTTCGTAGGATAGGTCGTATTACTAGGCGCTATTATTATATAAGGCGAGGACGTAGCGCTAGTAGTTATTAGACTTTGCCGAAGTAGTAGATTTACTAAGAATAATATCGCAGCTGTCGAAATAGCTACTAGATATGCCTGCGGCGATTTACGTAGTAGCGCGACAAGCGATAGTAGTAGTAGCATCGTCGGGAGTAGTAGCGGCGACGGTATTAGTAGCGATAGTATTAGCGGCGCTATATTTAGTAGCTATATAGGCGGTGCTATTAGTAGTAATAGTAGTAGGGAGATATAGAGATAGAAGAGATAATATATAAGAAGAACTATATTACTAGAAAGTAATAGGTAGACTATTTATTCGCTTAGCGTACTATAAAACTAATACTAAAGTAGAGGAAGTAAATAGAAGAGTTAACGGCGTAGCCGGCGTTCTACGCGTGCCTACGGCGATTTGCGTAGTAGCGTCGTTAGGAGTAGTAGTAGCGATAGTATCGGCGGCGCTATCTTCGGTAGCTATATAGGTAGTACTATCGGCGGCGATAGTAGTAGAAAGATATAGAGATAATAGAAGAGGTAAGGTATAGAGGGAACTATATTACTAGAAAGTAATAGGTAGACTATTTATTCGCTTAGCGTACTATAAAACCGATACCGAAGTAGAGGAAGTAAATAGAAGAGTTAATAGCGTAGCCGGCGTTTCGCGTATACGCGACGCGCGACGTTCGCGTCTACTAGTAGGAATTAGGGCAGCGATAGCGACGCTAACTAACGGTCTAAAAAAGGGCTGCGACGTTATCTATAGCTATAGCGCTAACGTAGTAAGAGAAAAGGATAGGCATAGTCGTAAGCTACGATTAGGTCGGCTACGTCCCTAAGGTTATTAATATCGTACTAGATATTATAGCTATAATACTAGTCTCTCTACTTAACGAGGTACTATAGACGACCGCGAGACGTGCGGTAGTTAAGTAGCTACTCGATCTCGTATAAGGGCGCCCTATCGTCGGCGTCTATACTAGTCTCGACTAGGCCGGGCTCTAGTAGCTATTAGTCGTATAGGTCTTAGCCCTCTAGCTAGGGTTCTAACTATACTATAGAGACAATAGAGTATATTTTTATTACTAGTAGCAGGTAGAGTCGATACGCTAACCGTCCTATTAGGTAGTCGATTATATAGAGGCCGGAGCGCTAGTAACCGAATTTCTAGTTAGTCTAGCTAGCGTTCTAGTATCCCTTATATAGGCGAAGTAGCACCTATTAGCTAGGATAGAAGCGAATAGGGCAGTATATCGCGTCGTACCTATCCTTTATTATAGTAGCTACCTACTCTAAGGCGTCCGCTACTTAGTCCCTAGCCTTCTACTATAAGGCGATATAGTTAGCTATTAGTAGCTCTACTAAAGGGAGTAACGCGTCTAGGTTATTCTTAAAACCCTATAGAATAACGTTCGGGATCTCGCTCGAGGAGGTATTTCTAGAGTTATTTAGCTCGGCCTAAATAAATAGAAGCGCGTCGGGCTACTTAGCGTCTAAGAAGGACGTAATAAAGTAGCGTAGCGCGATCTCTATAGTCTAGTTTATCCGTTTACTCTAGCCGTCGGCCTAAGGATAATAGGTAGTAGTAGCGAGGAACCGAGTACCTAGCTTCTAAAAGGCCGCCTTTATAAAGTCCGATATCTAGATCGGGTCGCGGTCTCTAATTATAATAGACGGGAGGGATCGTTCGGATACTATATAACTATAGATCTAAGCCGCGCCGTGTTCTACGGCGGTTTAAGTAAACTAAACTTTAGTAAGGATTACTCTCTTAGAGAACTTATACGTCTCGGTAAGGAAGCTATCGTAATCGCTAATAGGTAGCAAGCTATAAACCTAGTCTATAGTAACTATATAGTTAGGTACGGCGACCGTATAGATCGGGTTTAATTCGCTATAAGGCCTATACTAATAAGTCTAGTTAAGTAGGTAGTCTAGGCAATATTTAATATAACGGTAGAGTTCCCTCGAAAGTTAGCGGATATAGAATAACGTAAAAACGTAGGTATAGGCGTAGTAGAAGCCTAAATAGTAGTAGTCGTCGTATACTATCTTAAAAACCTCCTTATATATAGCTATAGGGATATATAGGCGTTCGCGACCGTCTATATCGTCCTTAAAATAAATTAAACCGTCCCTTAAGAAAAATTATAAGCCTAATAGTATAGCCTTAGGTTCGTTTTATTCTCGATTATCGTCGTCCTCTTCTAACTTACGAACGCGTCGATCCTCTATAGCTCTTAGTTACTATAGCTACTATAACTAAGTAGGGTCGTCTTAGTAGCCTTATACTAAATCGGCCTTAAACTTAGAGGATAGCTCGACGAGTAGAGAATAGAAGACGAGCGCTTCTAGGAACGTAAAGAGGCGGCCGCTATACTTATTAATTAAGGACGCCGGGAAGTATTAAGCGTTCTTATAAACCCTTAGATAGAGGTAGACGGGATTATCGATTATATCCCTAGCCTAGTTAGGGTTATTATATATAAGCGGATCTAGGGTATCCGTATTACTCTTTCTAGAGTCGTTAATAAAGCGATTAAGAGCGTTAGGTATACTATATAGCCGTTTAGGGCGGTAGAAGGCTACTAACTCGGGGAACTATAAAAGATACTAACTAGCCTAGACGAGGCGAAGGTTTATCTTATCTAGGGACGTAGTAGACGTTAATAAGTCGGACCCGATTATGCCTAAGGCGGCCGTATAGTTAGTAAATATAAAGACCGGCCTCCTAGCCGTCTATAGGATATAACGGAGCTTCTAAACCGTCTATAAGAGCCCCGAGACCTCTAATTCTATAGCGGGATACTAGGATTCTATATCGGATAAGGCCTTACTAAGGTATATTACTAGCTAGACCTTAGTAGTAGGGAATCGGACGGCTTTACTACCGTCTATCGAGGTAGGATTATCCTAGACTATATACGCGACGGTAGCGTAGCCGAGGGCACTTAAATCTAGGTCGATATATAGTAGACGATCGGGATCTAGATAGTATAGGAAATTAGCTATCCTATATATCTCGCGTAGGATATCGTAACTATAATACTATCTTACTAAGTTATCGTCCTTATTCTACGCCTACGTCCTCGTAGCGAACCTCTTCCTAGAATTACTATAAGTAGAGGCCCGACGGAGGAGCTATCTCTTACGCTCCTCGAATAGAGCGACGATCTACGAGAAGTATAGAATATAGTATCGCTACTAACCTATTAGGCCGACGTAGAATTCGAGGTCTTTTAGAGTCTAGAGGAAGGGAAGGTCGAGGATAGCCTTAACTTTTTCCTTATACGTAGTATAGCCTAGGCTACTAACGCGCTAACTAAGTAGAGTCGCGGATAGGTAACTAATAAATATCTTCTAGGAGGAGATACTAATATCGTACGAGTCGAGTAGCTAAAATAGCTAGTCGAGGTATAGTAGATAGTCGTCGAATATATAAGAGAAGATTATAATATCGTCGATATATATATAATAGTAGGATCTATATAGCTTTAAGATTCTATTTAGCTATCTCTATACGTACTATATACTACCCGAATAGCCTATAGTAGCGACGTATATTAATTCCTATTCCTAGTAAGAGTTAATAGCGAGCTTATACTAGTCGGCCTTTGCGACCGCCTACTAGTAAAAGAAAGAAACTATATCTATAGTAGTAATATACTTAGCGCCTCTTAGCGCGTCTACGATTTCGTCTTATTATAGTAGTAGGTAGGAGTCCTTAATAGCTATCTTATTTAAGCCGCGGATATTAACTATAGCCCTGCCTTTTTATACTAACTAGCCGTTTAATAGTACCGTCTTCTATACTACGAAGACTAGGAAGCCGAATAGAGTAGGCTTAGTAGTAAATAATATTTTACTCTATTAATATAAGCTATCGAAGGCCTTATCGACGACTTCTTAATTAGGTTTAGATAATAGGTAGACTATAGTAGGGAGGCGATAGGCATCGCTACTAGGTAGTAGTAGAATAGGTATATAGTCGGTTTCTAGGACTCGGACTACTATGCCTTTATCGACCTATAAGCGTTACTACCTCTATACGAGAGCGGCGTACGTAGCCTGCCTATCCGCCGTGCCGTATAGTATATAGCCTTCCGCTATCCTCTTTTCTATATCTAATAGAGGCGTAGTAGGTAGTACTAGTATAGGGGTCTCGGGCTTACGAGCTAGTTTAAACTCTACTATAGAAAATCCGGTATTATAGCTAGATCTTCCTAGTTAGACGTTAGGGTCGTTACGAAGGCGCCCTCGAACGTAGCCTCGCCTACTATACCGAGACGCGCGGCTAGTAGTAGGATAATCTCTATATTTATCTAGTTAGCGATTAAAACGTAGGTTATCTACGAGTCTACTAGGGAGTAATAGACGTCTAAACTCTTCTAAAGGCCGCCGAGGTACTAGGGTTCTAGTATAAAGTTAAAGTCGCGGTCGTTTAGTAGCGAGTACTATAGAATAATAGGGACCCTAGACTTAGTATATAGAGGGACGGTAAAGGCGTCTCTCGTAGTTAGTATAGTATAGAATAGCGTCTACGCCTTCCTAGCGACTAGAAGGAGTACCTTAGCGCCTTTATATAAAGCGAGAGTAGCTTGCTATCGGGGAATATTAATAAGAATACGCTCTATTACGATTATATTTATACCGAGGAGGATCTTAACTAGAAGATCTACGACGATATACGCGGCGTAGCGGAAGTATACTAGGACGTAGTCGCTATCGATTAGGGCTAGAGCCTATATATCTACTACTATATATTAGGTATACTCTTAGAAGCTAGAGATCCTACTAATCTTAAATAGCTAGTTTAGAGGACGAAGCTATACGTCTAGGTAGTACTTCGTTAGAAAGTAAAGATTAATAATAGAGTAGCCGGCGCCCGTATCGAGCGTAATCTCGAAATCGGGGCTGTCGATACTCGTACGTAGGGCTAGATATAAATGCTAAAAGGAACGGATAGGGGGACCTAGTAAGTAGCTAAGTATAGTAGACGAGTTAACTACGCGAGACGGGTCCGGGTTTAGCTTACGGCTACTAGGATACGTGCTATCCCTATAGGTAGATAGTACTTTCGTAGAGAGGAAGGTCTCGTCGCAAGTAGGGTATTTATATACGCGTAATAATAAGGCTAGTATAAAAGGACCTAAGGAGAAGGCTATATTAGACGTATAGATAAGGGTAGAGGTCGCTACGGGTTCGGTGCCCGTGTCTATAAAGTCTACTATCTATACTAGTCTAGTATATACGTCGATAGGTAAGGGGCTATAGCTATAGCTAGACGGCTATAAGACGATAGTATAGTCGCTATCGCGTAATACTAACCGATCGCCTTAGGCGACGTACGTATTATTATCCTTCCTTCTATAGAATAGGTTTCTACTATAGGAGCGCTAACGTCTCGGTTCCTTATATTCGTAGAAGTAGTAGCTAGACTTATTATAGTTATAGTATACGGGCTCTCGCTTTACTAGGTCTAGGTTAGGAGCCTTAGCCCGAGTATTATTAGGCGTGTCTTCTTTTAGACAGTAGTCCTAGCGATCTTAATCGCGTCTACTTTAGCAGTCGTCTCGTCTCTCGTAGCGCTAAAGTCTATCGTTAGTAGCGTTCTAGTTATTCCGACGCGGACGGTCGTTATACTACTAGAGCCTATTCGAGTATTGTCTATAAGTGCGGTTATACTCGTAGAAGGCATCCTATTAGTAGCGCCTATCTCTTCTATTAATACGTTTAGTACGATACTTACTTATTCTCGCCTTAGGATTAAGATAGCGCTAGGAGAATATTCGCATTTCTATACTTTCTATAAAGGCGTCGATAGTCGTTCTATTTATAAGTAGGTCTATATTAAGCTAGAGGTCTAGATAGATTTTTATCTACGCCGCGTTTAACTAGGCGGTCTAGTTAATCGTCTTAGCCTCTCTTATCTAGCGAACTACGTTTAAAACGAACTCGGCTAGTAGACGGTTAGTAGCGACCTCCTTCTAGCCGAAACGCTCGTTAGCTAGTTATACTAAGGCTTTAGCCGAGCAGAGAGAGAACTTGTCGCGGAGGGCTTTCTTTTAACGCTCGATGCCCTTCCTACTACGAATTCTATAGCGGTCGTCTTCTATAAGCTCTAAGAAGAACTAGGTTATTACCGAACTATAGAGGCATTTAACTAGCTATTATCGGGTCGTTTAGGACCCTATAGTTATCGCGTAATCTTTAGCCGAGTCTAAGAATAGGTAGACTAACCTATAGAAGGTTTTGCCTTCTTAGTTAGCTATATTCCCTATAGGGAGCTTAGTAGTCGTAGCGGCTAGATAGAAGAAACCTACTTCCTCTAGCTTAAAGTAGCTATCTTTAGATCGACTACGGCTACGTAACTAGTTTAGCGAGCGGCTAGGACGCTAACTACTATTACGATATAGATCGGGCGAGAAGCTATTACTATCGCTAGGAGACGACGAGGGATCTCGGCGTCTCTATCTGCTATAGTAGCTATCTCGCCTCTAGTCGCGGCTATAATTATTCCGACTACGGTTATAGCGTCCCCTATAACGTAGGTATATTCCTCCGTCCTCTCTACTATCTAGTAGTAGTAGGTCTCCTTCGCTAGAAGAAGGGACTAGCCCTGCTCGCTATAGACGTTACTAGCGATTAGCCTCTAAGTTAATACTATATCGTAGAGCGTCTAGTAGTTAGCTTCTAGCGTACGCTTCTAAACGCTTAAAACAAGCGTCGAAATTACGTTCTATACGGCCGAGCTACTTATCTTAACAGCTCTAAAATTCGTTAAAACGCTTCTAAGCTTATACCGCGTACGCCCTAAGCGTGTCTCTAATTTACGTTAGGAAGCGATCTAGGTCTAGAACTACTAGGGCTAGTATAGGAGGTCGCTATAGTAGTAAAGGCGGCGGAGCTAGGCCGGTATCTACTTCTTAAGGCAGTGCGTCCCCTTATAGTAGAGCGCTACCTAGTAGTACGTTCCTATAAGAAGATATTCTTAGAGGCGTAGAGTTATAGCGAGGCTAGTATCTAGGAAGGGCGTCGTAGTAGTCGTTATAGTTACGTCTGCGACGCTACTCGTCTCTATACTAGTATAGGAAGTTAATATTATTACGACTAGTAGCGTTACTATATAGTATATCGTATAGCGAAGTCGAAGGGGCTCGATATAGCGTAATCGGAAGATATTCTAGTATACGCGCCCTCGAGCTAGAGGTAACCGGCGAGTACGAAATAGTCGTATTAAGTAACGCCTATACTAACGATTCCTAGAGTAGGGAGTTCGTTAGTAGTAAGCGTTAGAAAGAGGAATCGGAGGACGTCTTTATAGGCGGGTTACGTAGTACGTATAGCTACTAGACTAGGTAAACCGTCTATCGTTCCTAGGGTAGCGCTACTAGCTAGTTCGGGGACCGGCTCTATTCCCGTACTAGCGTCTATAGAGGTCGCTCGTATAGCTATACTAGTATCTATAGAGGTCGCTCGTGCAGCTATACTAGTATCTATAGAGGTCGCTCGAGGTACTACTAAATAGGATCGTTAGGCTATTCTTAGAAGGGATATAGTTCTATACGTAGGACCCTATCTACTAGTTAGCGTAGGCGTCTAGCTACGCGGCTTTATCTATATCGGGCTTCGTTCTAAGCCTTTATTAGGCAGTTACGTAGAATAACTACTTATAGTATCTCGTCTAAGGCGAAGGTAGCCGGCTAAGGTACGGTCGCTATATACTATAGTAGGTCTTAAATAAGTAGAAGGTATATAAGGACGAGTTTCGCTACTTCGTTAACGCTAGATAAATTTATAACCTAGTCTTATAGATACTCTAGCTATAATATCCCGCGCTCCGTCGAGGTAACTAAGGGCTCGTACTTAGGTAGTAGTATATAGTTGTTTATAATAAACGCTACTAAGCGCTAGAGGTTAGGCTTACTACGTCTAATCCTTCTCGAGAGCGCGTCCTATATTAAGAAGACTTAGAAGGAGAAGGTAGTTAATAAGGAAGCTACGTCGATATCTAGTAGGATCGGAGCTACTAAGATAAGTAGTAGGGCTAGTTCCTACTCCTATAGAATAGGTACGTCTAGACTAGTAGGGGCCGTTGTTTACGTAGCTACTTATAGGCGTCGCGACTACTTATAGACGGCCCTAGAAAAAAATAGAGGGCGTCTAAGTAGCTAGAGGCTACGGATAACCGACGGCTAACTTTCTAACCGCTCTACTCGTTCTTATATATATACGCCTCGTTATTCTCGTATAATCTTATAGAATATATAGGGCGTCCGCGATCTACGTAGAATGCGGGTCCGGCTACTAATTAAGCTATTAGTACGTTCTCGTTATTCGGTCGTCCGAATAGGCGTAGCCTCGTTCGTTAATCGGTTAAGTATTCGAATAAGGTCGAGATTAACGCTTCCGAGCTACTAGTTATTACGTCTATATTAGACGACTAGGTATACTAAAGGTTAATGTCTATCTATCTACGTCTATTAAAGGAAGCGTCTATATACTAAGTGCTAAGCCGTCCGTATAGGCCCGGCTAGACCGTAATAGGCGTCTATACTAGCCTCTATAGAATTCGCGTATAATAATAGCCTAAATATAATACTAAAGATATTACTATTCCGTATTATCTATAGGTTCGACCTAGACTTAATAATAGAGACTCGTAAGAAGGACGTAACCGAATCTCGAGGCGTAATTCTATAAGAAGAAGTACTAGTAGTAAAGGACGCTATAAAAAGGTTAAAGCGGAACTATAAAGAGTTAATAAAGCGCTAGTAGGAAGCAAGCGAGTCGCGCGCTAAGTATTATAACTAGGAGTATTAGCTAAAGGAATATAAGGTCGGCGATATAGTCCTCCTATCTACGAAGAACCTAAAACTAAAGGTACTATTAGAGAAGCTAGCGGATAAGTTCGCTAGACTATTTAAAGTAATCGACGTAGTCGGGAAGTAGGCGTACCGCCTAGCTCTTCTAACGGGATTACGTATCTATAATATCTTCTACGTATCTCTTCTAGAACTCTAGTATAGTAGCAAATCTTAAGAGACTAGCTTGCCCCTCGTAGATAATAAGGGCGAGTAGATAGTCGAGAAAGTACTAGAAACCTAAGTCGAGAAGAGTAAGAGGAAGTAGCTAGTCTAGTAGAAAGGCTAGCTAGAAGAATATAATATATAGAAACTAATCGAATATATTAGGGAATATAAAGCGCTCGAGGAATTTAAGGCGTAAGAGTAGAGTAAGAGGAGCTTATATAAGCCGTAAAGTCGACTATTATAGCTACTATGCCGCTAATTAACTATCGCGACTACTATAACTTATAACGAGTACGCGCTAAGCGCTAAGGCTACGACGAAACGTTACGTTACGAAAATTACTAAAAGGAATAGAGGATATAAAGTAGAGAGAAATTATTTATAGCGCTCGTAGACGTAGCGTAAATAGGCTATAGCGCCGGCGTAGAATAGAAGTACGAAATAAGGCGGCGGACCGTATAAGTAGCGTAGAAGAAGCGCGAGGAGAGAGTATAAGAAGAGCGCGCGATATACTAGCTTACTTCTTTATATCTTTATTAACCTTAGTATTATCCTTCTCTCTACTTTTCTTCTTCTTATCCTCCTTCTCTTCCCTCTCTACTATAGAGGCCTCGTCGTTAGAGACCTCCTCTATTTAGCTAGCGAGGCGGTCGGCGTAGGCGGTATAGACTACCGTATTAAGGGCCTCCTTCGAGGCGCTAAGTAGGCGTAGACGCTATAAAGAATATTAGTAACGCGCACGAGGAGTATATAACCTATAAGATATACCTCGTACTTAAGCTTAAAGAGCCTAGAGAATAGGGCGATCTACTTACTAGCTATAAGTAGCTTAGTAGTAGAAGGACCGCTACTAGCTAGCGTAGCGCTAGCTCTACCCTTCTTTAAGGTCTTAAAGACCCTAGCTAACTTACTTTTATTAGACTATAGGACCTTAAGGCTATCGGTAATTAGAGCTTATAGATTAGTAGAGCGGCGGTAGAGCTACTTAGCGCGTACGGCCGGCCTACCCTCGGCTAGCTTAGCGAGGTAGAAGCGTAAGCGCTTCGACTACGTAATAATATCTAGGTCGGTATAGTTTGTTTTATTTATTTATTCTATTTACGTTCTATAGGAGTCGAAGACTATATAGAACGGGAGCTACTAGTAGCTACCGATCGTATTCTATCGTAGAGGTTTCTTATTCGCGCTAAAAATAGATATTATAGGCCGATGCCTAGAGGAGGTACTTAAAGGAGCGTATAAAAGGAAATAACTATAAGAATAAAGATATTCCCGAACTTTCGAAAGATAGTAGGGTTACTCTAGAAGTATTAGGTTAGGATATAGTACCCCGTTAGGTAGCGACGGTAAGGTCGCTCTTTAGCCGGTCCTACTTAAACTTAAGAGTATATAGGAGAAAAGTCGAAAGAAAATAGGTTCTAAGTAGCGTTCTACTAGAGGGCGTTATTACCTAACGATTAGGAGTTTTCTAAAAAATAGTAGGGTTACCCTCGGATATTAGGTCGCTTAGTTAGCTATTAGGTCGCTTAGTTAGCTATTAGGTCGCTTAGTTAGCTATTAGGTCTAGACCTAATACCTCGTTAAGTAGTAGTAGCGAGGGTATCTTTTAGCCGATTCTATTTAAACTTAAGAGTTTACGAGAGAGAGGTCGTAGGAGAGTAGGTTCTAAGTATCGTTCTACTAGGAGACGTCGTCGCCTAACGGTCTCGAGTTTTCTAAAAATAGTAGGGTCGCCCTCGAAGTATTAAGTCGGGACCTATATCCCCTAGGAGGGATAGTAGAGTCGCTCCTAACTATTTAAATTAAGAAGTCGCTTCGTCCTCTTCCTCTTCCTTACCTTTCTAAAGGTACTATCTCCTCGTTCCTATACCTATATCTTCTATAAAGGCTAGTATTAGCCCTTATAGTATCTTATCTCCTAGTACTTCCTTTAGCGATCTCGCTCTCGCTAGCTAGTTCGGGCGTCTATTCTAGTAGAACCGATATACGAATAGGAGGTATTCTAGGGTTTCTTAGGATCTATATTAGTATCGATCGTCTATAGCTTTCCCGATATACTTAAGGTAGCTCTAGAAGTATCCGTATCCTAGTCTTAGAGAGTAGTATACGCTCGTTATCTCCCTCTAACCTTTTAGGACCTCGGGCGTAGAGTTCTACTTAAAGTAGTTAAAGTAGCTCCCGGGTCTCTATATTCTCTAGGCCTTCTAGCTTTCGAAGTATTATTTCTATTAGTTCTAGACGTACTCCTAGATGTCTTACTTAGCCTCTAGTTTCTCTAGGTTATAGAAGTATTCTACGAACGCTTTAATTATCTATAGTCTCTCCTTATACTTCTACTATACGATCTCGATACTAGTTAGTATCTAGCGTCTTATTAGGCGAATATCTATCTCTCGAAGTACTACTACTAATAGGGAGCTAAACGGTAGGTTATCGGCTCTATAGCTATATAGGATTGTCTGTTTCTCTAGCCTAATCTTCGGTAGTAGAAGGTTTGCTTCGAGTTCGGCTAGAACCGTAGGAGACGTACGGAATACGCCTAGAATCCGCTTCGCGGCCCTTACTTAAATTGCTTTTAGAGGTCGGATAGACCTCTTTAACTACTACTAGACTAGCGACCCGTAGTCTACTATTATAGTAATATATACTATATAGATTTATTATAGAGATCTTGCTATAAGGCTATTTTCTATATTAGCGAGGCGTAGTATATAGTTAAAAGCTACTTCTATCTTTACTACCTAGATAGCGATATATTCTTTAAATAATAGGTACGTATCGAACTAGATTCCTAGCTAGTAGATAGCTTTCTTTACTAGTTAAACTACGTCGCTACTCGGAAGGGTAATCGTAGCTTCTACGCCTTTCCCTTTAGAGAAGTAAAGGAGTTCTATCTTCGCTAGGTCGAATTTAACTTTCTAGAGGGCCCCTTCCCTTATAAGCTTTTCTACTTCGCGTTATAGCACTCTTACGTTCTTTTATAAGCTTATTAATATAGTAGCGATTCCTATATTATCGATATATAAGAGAGAGTAGACGTCCTATAGATCTATAAAGAGATCCCTTATATATATAAGGAAGAGTATCGGAGAGATAGGGCTGCCTTATAGTACCCTAGTATCGATTTCGGTTTCTATCTCGATTTAGCTATCGAAAGAGAGCTAGATTACTCTATATTCTAGGAAGGATTTCGTCTATTCGATAATTATATATAGAAGCTATAATTTAATTATCGTCTATAGAAGTCGTCTCTTAGAGACGTAGTTAAACGCTTCTTTAATATTAAGGAATATAACTAAGGTTTTAAGGCCTCTAGCCTTATCCTTTTTAACGTAGTTCGTAAGAAGCATAGCTATATCTACTACTAACTATTTCTTACGTCCTCCTATCTAGGAGTCGTATAGAAGCGGGCCGGTCTCTATATACTTTCCGAGTCTCTATATAAGTATCCTCTCGCTAATCTTACTTAGGTAGCTTAGGAGTAAGATAATCTAGTACGCCTTAAGGATAGAGTAGTCTAGTTTATTTAGTTTCGTAAGAGTAATACCTATCGCCTTCCTCTAGTACTTAAAGTAGTAGCCGCGGCTAAGAAGTGCTTAGAATAGAGCGAGGAATGCTTTTAGAATAGCGGCGTATACGTAGCTAATAATCTCTTAAGTTATACTATCTAGTCTAGGAGTCTTACTCTTAACTCTTAACGTAGAGTATACTAGTCGTAGTTCCTCTTCCGAGACTGCCTACGAAGTCCTATTATACGCCTCTACGCGGCCGTAGGTAGAAATAGATGCTCTCGAGCATACTAATAAAGTATAAGAGCATATAAGATAATCCTACTTCGCTACTACTAGCTATATACCCGACCCGATAAGATAAGAACTACTATAAGACAACCCCTAAGACTACTCTACGAACTAAGGCAGAACCCTACCGTAGAAGAGGTAGAAAAGAGAGGATAGAATAGAAGTAGGTAGGATAGAGCAGAGAGAGGAGGCAGCTACTAGGTAAGAGATTAGCTATTTACCTACTAAAAAGAGCTATAGAAGGAAGAGAGAAAGGCAGACCCTTCCTACCTAGAATATATATTCCTAGAGACGACCCTCTAGGTCCGAGATCGAATAGAAATAGAGGCCTCTATACCGGCTCGATATACTATACTAGCTATATCTGCTACTAGAACTAATTTTAGATATTAAAATTCTATATATAGGGGCTTAGCACTTAGTAGCTTAGCGCTTAGCGCCATACTAAGTAAAATTCTAGTTCCTCTAGACATCGGCCTATAATATCTATTTTTAGCGCGAATAAGGCACCTCTACTACCGAGAGTTTTTTAGCCTAGGAGGCTTTTCTCTCTCTTTTACGACTAGTTAGGCATTAGGCCTACCCGTGCTATATAGTCTTCGACTCCTATAGTACGTTAATAGAACAAATAAATAATAAAATAAATAAATAAATAATCTTCCGAGACTAGTTCCTAGTCCTAGTCTCCGACCTAGTAGGAGCTCTATTATGCTCGGAGTTCTCTATTAGGGGGGGGTCTCGGAAAAAGTCCGTTCTAGAATACTTTATATTTTCCTACGAATAATATCTCTTCTTAGATCGTCGGTACTAGGCCTTAAGTCCTAGGCTTTATATACGATATTGCTTTAAAGATTGTCTTTAAGTTAGTACCCTTTAGGAATTTATTCTAGTACTCGCGTTTCGCTCTCTTAATAGCTAGAAAGTACGTATTCTTAGTTTAAAGGTACTCTACTTTCTATTTAGCTATAAGGACTCGGCTATTACTAAAGATACGAGTATATATATACTATATTATCCGTCGGAGGTCTCGAAGCTCGGGTTTCTACTATAGCTTAGACTTAGAGCTAGAATAGTATTAACGGAGCGTATACTCGTAGGCCCTTTATACTAGGCTCGAGAGTTTTTCCGTAGCCTCTTCTAGGTCCTCCTTAACTTCTAGTTCGTCCTCGTAGATCGCTAGGTAGTCTTAGAATTCTTCTTAGTTCGCGTTTTTCGTATTATACGCTATACGTAGATTTAGGAGTTACTAGTTAAGGTTACTACGTCCTAGTATTTAGGTTATTATAGCTAAATAGTCTAAGCCGAACTCGAGTATATTCTAGCTAATTTCTACTTAGGATAGGCTACCTTTTATAAAGGTAAGATTAAGAGTACTTAGTACTCGGAGATTTAACCTATAGAATATCGGGACGCCTATTATATTCCTAAGGAGTAGGTCGGATTCCTCGAGCTACTTAAGGAAGCGGAGGGCTCTAGGGCTCGTATCTTATCCGTTTATATCCTAGCTTAGGTGCCGGATATTAAAATCTCCGGCGAGTAAAACGTCTCGGCCTAGATATATACTATAGAGGCTCCGTTCTACGATCTAAGTCCTGTCGTTATCCCTCTCGTTATAGACGTTTAGTACTTAGGTTTCGTTACTATTAGCGTCTCGGAGGCGGATTAACTAGATATTAGGGTCGCTAAGTAGGTCGGGGCTTGCTTCTACTTCTAGTATCCTCCTTATATAAATATAGGTCTACGGTCGTTGTCCTACCTATAGGTCTAGAAGTATAGGAGTATAACTAGCGTATAGAATTAGTCTTAGGGGGCCTTAGTCTTCTTATATAAGAATCTATAGTTCTTATACTAGAATAATATCGGCCTTCTCGTATATACTTATCTTAAGTAGAGATTCTAGAGCTTAAGCGCTTCGGTTTATATTACCTTAAAGGATATATAGTAGTATCTCTAATATTCTTTTAGGAGTATAATCGTTCTTAGTTTATCTTTTATATAGAATACTTTATAGCTTACTTCTTCTACGAATAGGTAGTCTCGGATAGCCTTTAACGCTTCTTTACGTATATAGAACGCAATAAGTATTAAAGCCCCTATTTGTTCCTTACGTTAGTCGGCTAGCGTTAGCTAAATAGGCCTATTCTAGATTTATAGGCCTAGGTTATATTCCTTAATATCCTTTTTAACCTCGTCTAGGCTATAAAGAGTATCGAAATCGCAGGTAGAGACGCTATTAACTACTACTTTATACTAGGTAGTATCGTCGAGAAGTAAGAGAATTAGTATATTTAAGAAGAGTAGTAGTAGGTTCTCGAGTACTATAGCCTTAGACTTCTAGTCTCGGAAGTATAGAACTAGGTTACCTTTTATCGTTTAGTTAATACTTATAATTAGGAAGTCTTAGTGTCCCGCCTTCTAGAACGAGGCGTTTATCGTCTCTCGAATTTATAGAGGGTCGATCTAGGCACCTTCGGTACGCTAGAAGATTAGGCGGTAGATCTAGTTAGCCTTCTAGGATGTTTTTATCCTTTCTAGTACTATAGTTTAGGTTTCTACGTCTAGCGTAGTCTTCGTGCTCTAGGAGGGTATACTACTAGATAGTATAGAGTTAGTCGAAGTGTTTGCCTTAGCTATAGTAGCGTACGTAGGTCGTTATTCTTATTATCCCTCTCTTAACTAAGTAGTTTATTAAGGTAGTTAGAGTAGGTAGGTAGTAGTATAGACTACTAATTTCGTTACTTATTCGAGGGAGGCGACCTATCTTACGATAGCGTCGGCTAGTCTAGCCGGGAGTCTATTACTTTCGGTATAGTCCTAGAAGATCTCGATTAAGTTAAGGAGTTCTATTTCCTTTAAGGAGTCCGTTACGAGTCCCGCTACTTCGACTAGTAGCGAGCGGGCTTCCTAGAGTTTCTCTATAATCTTCTTACGCTAGACTACCTTAGTAAAGGGGTCCGGGGCTGCTCGGTTGCCTATTAGGCGGTCCTACGTAATATATTCGTTATTTATTAGCGAGAGAGATCGTTTCTAGAAGAGAAGCGGAATAAGAGGGACTAGGGTCTTCTTCTAGCGTCTAGAGGCTTCGTTCGTATCTAGTTCTATCGTTTCTCGGAGCTAGTAGCTTAGAAAGTCGTTAAGAGAGGGAGGGATTATTTAGTATTATATCCGGGGGGGGCCCCGTTAAGGTGCTTTTTTAGGGTTTTCTAGTATTCTTAGTTCCCCTACTTACTCTAACTAGAGGTACGGTTAGGTAGGGTACTTAGCCCTACCTACTATATAGATATAGGCGCTACGTCCTATAGAGATCCGTATTCTACTTCTATTTCGGTAGAGGTTTAGTATTTAACCGTTTTGCTATCTATTAGTTTATAGAAGGGTCGTATAGTAGTCTTACGCCGAGAGGGCTACCTATATACTCTATTTCTAATCGCGTTCGGGTCCTAGCCTACTTGCGATACTAGGGCACTCTTCTACTTATTTTTATAAGAGAAGGTATACTTTAAGTAGAAGTATTCGGGCCTACGGCGACGTTTTGTCTATATAATAGTTTAGGGGGCTTTACGTAGGTAACCTAGTATAAATAGGAGCGAAATATAGACCCTTACTCTCTAGAAGTACTAGGTCTCTACGACTAGTACTCTACTTAAAGTAGAGATAGAGTAGCCTCCTAAGGGAGAAGTATAAGTATCGCCTATAAACCTTTTATTCCTTTACTAATCTACTTAAGTCTAAATCTATTATAGACTCTAGGTTACCCTAGTATAAAGTATATAACGAGAGAGAGAGGTTTTATTAGTTTATAGAGTCGTGCTTTTGCTACCGCTATAGTAGCGTTAGTATTAATATTACTATTCCGACCTTAGTAGGTCTTTTATAGAAGGGGATAAGCTCTTTCGAATAGCCTACTCGGATTTTAAAACGAGTATAGTCTCGTAGAGTAGTAGCTTCGTAAATTTAGCGTAGTTTATTTAGTAGTATTATAGCTTAAGCTAGGCCTAAGGCTTAGTAGTAAGGCACGGGCTAGGCTAGCAGGCTGCCCGTAGTAGAAAATTTTCCTCGGGCGTAATATAGTATAGTACTATAGGAGGATAGGGTGATTTCTCTACGAGTTTAGAGGCTAGCGAGGCGTTCGGTAGCTTAAAAGAGAGCTAAGGATGCGGCGAGTCGCGTAGTATATATTTTAGGTCGGCGGACGATACGGTAGTAGAGCTGCGGCGTAGGTAATTAGTTAATATCGATAGCTATATAAAGGTTAGTATATAGTAATATATTAAGCGCCTCTAACTATACTCGTTAGAGATATTAAGAGACTAATTCTTACTAATTCCTCTATATGCGTTTAGCGTGCTTTTGTCTTGCGCCGAGTATATGCGGCGTAAGCCGGATGCTTCGGCGTCTAACTTAGACGCCCTCTAAGCTATTAGCCTCTCTAAGCTATCGCTCTTATAATAAGGTAGTAGAGTAACGCAACCGTAACGTAATAAGAATATAAGCGGCCGGCTGCCGCATTAATATAGACTCTCCTACGAGCTAAGGCAGCTCTATAAGAGAGAGGAGATAATTATAAGAGCGATAGCTTAGGGGCCTAATAGCTTAGAGGGCGTCTAAGTTAGACGCTAAAGTATCCGGCTTATGCCGCGTATACTTAGCGTAAGATAAAAGCACGCTAAACGTATATAGAGGAATCGGCAAGAATTAGTCTCTTAATATCTCTAACGGGTATAGTTAGGGGCGCTTAATATATTACTATATACTAACCCTTATAGATAGCTACTTCTTAGCTTATATTATCGACGACTACTTATCTTCTTAGCGTAGACGATTACTTTTTAGTTTATACTATCGACGACTACTAGTCTTCTTAGCGCCGACGGTTGCTTCTTAGCTTATACTATCGATAAACGCTTCTTTTCTTAGTATTAAAGTAGTATCGATAATTATTTTTTCTCTTCTACTATTATAACGACTCGGTTCCTCGATATAAAAGTAGGCTAGAGAGTCTATTTTTCTATTCTACTACTATATTATAACTACTTAACTAGTAATACTATAGAGTACTAGTAAGTCTAGCTCTTTCCCTTCTATAGTCTTTTATATATTCGTAAAGAACTTCGAATAACGAAATATATATACTATAGTCGATATTATCTATATAATACCCGGATATAATCTATACTATAGTAAATATTTGCGTCTATTACTATATTCTATAGAGTAGCGAAAGCGATTATAGCGTTCGCGTAACTATAACTTCTACTAGGTAAAGATTAGTAGGGGTGTCCTAATATAGTAGTAGAATGCGATATAGTTCTACTATATAGCGCTATTAAACTCTAACCCCCCTATAGGCCTACGTATTCCGGCGGTCGTGCACGATTTTCTAGTACTCCTATCTACTCTAGCTCTTCTCTCTCGTATCTCTATCTATCTACTCCTTCTAACTCTTTAATATCTCTATCTATACTACTCGATATCTTCTCTTATTTTCTAAGCGGACTTAGATATAGAGTTTAACTCGAGCCCTCCTCTACGAGTATATTATAATATAGATACTAATATACCGCTATTAGTACTACCTCTATACGTAAGAAATAAGGCTACTAAGTAGCGGCGAATACGGCTAATAAAGGCTATAGTACTAGACGACGAGTGCCTACGAAGTCCTATTATACGCCTCTACGCGGCCGTAGATAGAAATAGATACTCTTAAGTATACTAGTAAAGTATAAGGGCATATAAGATAATTCTACTTCGCTACTACTAGCCGTATACCCGATAAGATAAGAACTACCCTAATATAACCCTAAGACTACCTACTCTACGAACTAAGGCAGAACTCTATCGTAGAAAAGGTAGAAAAGAGAGAATAGAATAGAAGTAGGTAGAATAGGAGCAAAGAGAGGAGGTAGCTACTAAGATAGAGAGAAGCTATCCTATAGCTAAAAGAGCTATAAAAAAAAGAAAGAAAGGTAGACTCTTCCTACCTAGAATATATATAGCTTAGAGGTATTAGGGGGCCCTCTAGGATAACTCGAATAGATATAAAGCCTTCTATACTAACTCGATATACTATACTAGCTATATCTACTACTAGAACTAATTTTAGATACTAAAATTCTATGTATAGGGCTTGGCGCTTAGCGCTAAGGCGCACCGAGCGAAATTCTAGTTCCTCTAGGCATCGGCCTATAATATTCGTTTTTAGCGCGAATAAGACACTTCTATAACCGAGAGTTTTTTAGCCTAGGAGGCTTTTCTCTCTCTTCTACGACCGGTTAGGCATTAGGCCTACCCGTACTATATAGTCTTCGACTCCTATAGTATATTAATAGAACAAATAAATAAATAAATAAATAAACTAGACGACGAGTCTTATAGAAAGGTAGTAGTTCTACGGAAAAAAGTAATAGCTATAAGGACGATATAGTAATAAACGAGAGCTAGTAAGTCCGGTATCTCGAAAAGGTAGTTAAAGCTAGGGATAGTAGCCTTATAAGAGATTTATAATCTTTAGCGAACGATAGCTTTATATATCCGGAGAGTCCCTTTTTAGCGCGTTATTCGCGAGATTATAATAGATAGAGGTAGTAGTAATATTATTAGAATTTAGGCGATAGTACTTAAATACTTATAGGAAGTAGTAGAGGTATTTCTCGTTACGGAGTTCGAGATTTCTAACCTTCTAGCGATCTACGCGAGGCGCGTTACTCTATAAGCAAAGGATATATACCTATATAGTTATCTACGCTACCGGTTTACTACCTACGAAGTCCTATTATACGCCTCTACGCGGCCGTAAGTAGAAATAGATGCTCTTAAGTATACTAGTAAAGTATAAGGGCATATAAGATAATCCTACTTCGCTACTACTAGCCGTATACCCGATAAGATAAGAACTATAAGATAACTCTAAGACTACTTAACGATCGTTAACTAAGGTAGAACCCTATCGTAGAAGAGGTAGAAAAGAGAGGATAGAATAGAGGTAGGTAGAATAGGAGTAGAGAGAGAAGATAGCTACTAAGGTAGAGAGAAGCTATCCTATAGCTAAAAGAGCTATAGAAGAAAGAGAGAAAGGCAGACTCTTCCTACCTAGAATATATATAGCCTAGAGGTATTAGGGGGCCCTCTAGGATAACTCGAATAGATATAAAGCCTTCTATACTAACTCGATATACTATACTAGCTATATCTGCTACTAGAACTAATTTTAGATACTAAAATTCTATATATAGGGCTTGGCACTTAGTAGCTTAGCGCTTAGCGCTAAGCTATACTAAGTAAAATTCTAGTTCCTCTAGGTATCGGCCTATAATATCCGTTTTTAGCGCGAATAAGACACCTCTACGACTAAGAGTTTTTTAGCCTAGGAGGCTTTTCTCTCTCTTCTACGACCGGTTAGGTATTAGGCCTACCCGTGCTATATAGTCTTCGACTCCTATAGTACGTTAATAGAACAAATAAATAAATAAATAAACAAGCTACCGGTTTACTAGCTAGGACGGAGGAGGGAATAATAATATAAGTATATAATACTAGGTTGCCGACTATAATTGCCGACTATAAAGAGCCTAGTATACGTTACTATACTTAGAAGCTTAGAATTAATATATACGGCGCGAGTAAAGCCGTAGCTAGCGCGCTAGCGAGCCTAACGTCTGCCTTAGCTAACCTATTATAAGGATATACTATATAGGCACTAGTAGAATAGGCTAGCCTAGCCTATCCTAGTAGTACCCTCGTACGACTTACTAAGCTTACTTAGCTTAGTAGGGAGATACTCTTCGCTACTATTATCGTACCTAGAATAATAAGGTAGATATTCGTATAGTCTTAATCTAAGCCTATTATCCTTCGTGCTAGCCTATAGTACCTATCTACTAACTCTAATATACGAATATCTCCTAAAACTATATAATAGCTTAAAGGATATTAGATAGAAGGACGCGTGCTGCGTTAGATAACGCCGCTATAGACTAGAATAGCGCTATAGAGGGCACCTCGTCCGAGACGCTACGTAGTAAAGGCGACGACGCTACTATAGAAGACTAAGAATATTAGTTAGAGAACGACGATAAATAAGGGCGCCAACCTACGCTAGATATACCCGTAGAAGATAAAGAGATCGTAAGCAAGTAGAAGAGACTATACCTCGCGAGACTATAGTAGTAAACTCTCTAAGTCGAAGCTAAGGTCGGGCGACTAGAGGTAGAATCGGCTTAGTAGAGGGCTATATTCGCTATACTAGACCTAAATAGCCTAGTCGGTAGTAACTAGCTTCCGAAGGCTAAGGAACCTCCTACGTTTAAAAGAAAGAGCCGGGTATAGTACGACGACTAGACCTGCGCTATAGAGCGTTTATTCCGTAGGTATCTAGGTTTTAATAGTCGCGAGGACCGAAAAACAGATTACGCTACTAACTATATAGGCAAGCTCTAGTAAGACTATTAGGAGCGATATATAGACTAGTTAGCGCTAGGAACTACTCTATTCTAGCTTATAATAAAGGAAGTTATAATAGACTCTATAGGTTCGCTATTCGAGCGGCGCTAGAGGGCCTATAATGCGTTAAAAATAGTTAAGTAGGGCTAGCGCACCCCTACTAAGCTTCTTAAGAAGATAAAGGAGCTTTAGGAAGAGGTATAAGAAGACTAAGAAAGCTATAAGATCCTAGCTTTCTATTCGGCCCTATTACTACTACTATAATACTAGGTATAGTTATATCTAGCGCCCGCTAAGTCGCTTAAGGAAGTAGAAGAACGAGCTAATTAGGCCTACTATCTAATCGGAGATAGTATAGAAGGCGAAGAGCGGCGCGAAAGTAGATAGGAGGCTCGGAACTATAAATATACTAGTACGAAGACTATTACTTCTCTACTAAAGAGTAAGTATACGAATAAGTAACGTTCGCCTAGGTTATCCTAAGGAAAAGATATGCTAGAATAGCCTAGATCCCCTTCTATATATTATAGTTATAGGTAGGTAGGCTATAAGAAGAGGGAATGCCCTAACTCTAACCTCTAGAACTATAACTCGGAAAAAGAGAAGGCCTATTACTAGAAGCTATAATAGTAGTAGGCTACGTATAGTATAGCGAAGGATAGAGGCAAGCCGCGAAGCTAGGCCGGCCTAAGGCTTAGATTTACTTAATACTTATCGCTATAGGAATTACGATCGCTAGGCTAGATAGGCCTAGAGAGGTCTTAGAACTAATCGACTTCGGCGTAGTAGTAAACTTTATAGACGCTCTACTCGTAAAAGAAGTTAGGTAGGACACTACTCTTAGTAATAGTACGCGCTTCGTAGCGCTTAATAGCTAGAACCTCTAGGTCGCGAGTAGTATAAAGGAGTTACTATTAGTTCGGGATAGTATAGGCTAGGTTTAAAGGTATAAGGCTACTATATAAGTAGGCCGTATCTATAGGTTCTAAGTTATCCTCGGAATGCTATAGCTAGAGGCTCTAAACTCGTCGATCGACTTTATAACGAAGATAGTAACCTAGAGATATAAACCTTAGAAGAGATAGACCGTAGCGGTAGTAGGCGCTATACGCTTCTAGTAGGACTATAAATCGTCCTAAGGCAATATAGTCTACGCTATATCGGTCTAGGAAGTAGTAGGAGGGGCTATAGTAACCTAAGACGAGATCTCTATAGCCTTCTACGACTTCGCTACTACGTTCTCGAAGTAAAGTATAGGGGAACTACTAGAATATAAGCTAAACGACATAGCTATCGACCTAGTAGAAGGCAGCTAGGCGCCTTAGAGCCTAGTATACCCTATATCCGAAGTAGAGCTATTATATACCTACGACTACATAGAGAGTAACCTTAAGTCGGAGTTTATACGATACTCTACGTTACTAGCCGGCGCACCTATCCTATTCGTACGTAAGAAGGACGGCACTCTGCGGCTCTACGTTAACTATAAGGGACTAAACGTAATAACGATTAAGAACCGTTACCTACTACTTCTAATTATAGAATCCTTAGACTAGCTAGTAGGAGCTATCGTATTCTTAAAGCTAGACGTTAGGAATATATACTATAGAGTTCGTATCTAGAAAGAGGATAAGTAGAAGACGGCATTTAGGACTAGGTACGGCTACTACGAGTATACTATAATACTATTTAGACTATCGAATACGCTAGGCGTATTTTAGGGATATATTAACTAGGTACTCGCTAGCCTTATTAACGTATTCTACGTAGTATACCTCGACGATATTCTAATTTACTCGAAGAACGAGGTAGAATACGAGGACTATATAAGGTAGGTATTAGCCCGCTTATAATAATACGGCCTCTACGCTAAGCTAAGTAAGTACGAGTTCTACTAGGACTAGGTTAAGTTCTTAGGTTATATAGTTAGGCGTAATAAGGTCTAGATTAACCTAGAAAGGATTAGGGCTATATAAGAATAGCCGATACCTATATCTATTAGAGATATCCGGGTGTTCTTAGGCTTTACTAACTACTACTATAGATTTGTTAAGAGGTTCTCTAAACTAGCCGTGCCCCTTAACTAGTACCTCGAAGGGAAGAAGGGTCTATTTAGGCGTAAGGAGGAGTTAAGACCCCTATAGCTCGACGCTAGCGCCCTCGTAGCTTTCGCTAAGCTAAAGTAGGCGTTCTTAGTAGTACCTATCTTATGCTATTTCGACCTAGCCCTGCCTATCCGAGTAGAGACGGACGTATCGAGGTCGGTAGTCTCTAGTATTATAACCTAATAGTACGACCTCGATAGTAAGAAGTAGTAGTTTCTAGTAGTATACTTCTCGTAGAAGATAGTTACTATAGAAAGGAACTATAGTACGGAAGATAGCGAACTACTAGCTATAGTAGCGTCTTTTAAACACTTCCGTTACTACCTTAAAGGTACCCGATACTAAGTTAAGCTCCTAATAGATTATACTAACCTCTAAACTCTAATAATAACGAAGATACTATTTAGGCGCTAGGTAAGGTAGGTAGAATAGCTATCTACGATTAACTTCCGTACAATCTATTGTCCCGAGCCTACTAATAGGAGCGCCGACGCGTTAAGCCGTAGACTAGACTATAAGGAGGCTAATTATTTAGGTAAGTAAGCTACTAAGAAAGAAGTTAGCGTAAGCTAGTAGTTTCTATAGATAGTATTAACGCCGATAGACTAATCTACTCTAGTCTACTTCGTCGCTATAGCAAAAGTAGATACTACTAGCCCGCCTAATAGTATACCTATCTAAGAGCTAGATCGTACGATAGTATACGTAAAGGAAGTATTAGATTAGGACGATGCGCCTACGTAGGCCCGACGATAGTCGCTAGAAGGAGATAGTCTATACTACGAAGGCCGAGCGTATATATAAGAAGAGCTAGAACGGCTTAAGTTGCTCTAAGAGTATTACGACGACCTACTTAGTAGCTATTTTAGGTTCGCTCGTACTCTAGAGCTACTATAACGAAGCTTTTACTAGCCTAAGATGCGCTAGTACGTAAAGGACTTTATACGAACGTACGAAGCATACGCTAGAGCTAAACCTTAGAGACACCTACCCTACGAGTTACTATATCTAAAGAAGCCGTTCTCGGATCTATAAGAAGACTTAACGATAGACTTTATTATAGACTTGCTACCTAGCCGCCTCTAAGACCGCGTATACGACTCTATTCTTATAGTTATAGATAGATTTACTAAGATAGCCTATTATATCTTATACTATAAGGATATTATAGTAGAGAAGCTAGAGGAGCTACTATTCCGAGAAATTATATAGCTATATAGAGTCCCGTGCTCTATTACCTTCGATAGAGGGCCTATCCTAACCTCTAAATACTAGAGTACGCTATACTACTACCTAGGCGTACGCCGGAAACTTAGTACTACGTTCTACTTATAGATAAACGGATAGATAAAGCGCTAAAACTAGACCTTAGAGTAGTATCTACGGACTTACTATAACTTCGAGTAAGATAACTAGGCTATATTACTATCGACGGTAGAGTTCGCGTATAACGATAGCTATTATACGTCTATAGAGTATATACCTTTCTAGGTAAACTACGTCCGTAACCCGCGGCGTCTAAACTAGCCTAGGATACGCTAGGGCGCCGGCGAAGTCCCTAAAGCGGCCGCGTTAGTAGATTAGGTCCTCGTAGTATAGAAATAGCTACGCTTAAGACTAGCTATCGTATATAAGTAGTACGTAACGGCGTATAACTAGTATTATAAGGACGTAGCCTTTTACGTAAGAGATTAGGTCTACCTTTCGACGAAGAATATTAAATTACTATAGCCGTCGAAGAAGCTAGACTATAAATACGTAGGACCCTTCCTAGTTAATAAGGTAGTAAACTACGTAACCTATCGTCTAAAACTACCGACTAATATAAAGATATACCTAACCTTCTATATCTCGTTACTAGAAAGAGCTAGTCTAGACTAGAATAGCTAGGAATAAGCTCCTATATAGAGGTTCGATATAAATAAGAGCGAGATCTATAAGGTTACCTCGATAAAGGAATAACGTATAAACGACCTAAGAAACTAGGAATACTTAGTCTTATAGAAGGGATACGAGTTAGACGACGACTCCTAGGAACTAGTAGTCTATATTAGTAAGAGCGCGATAAACGTATATAAAAATAGAATAGAATAGGAAGCGCCTAAGCGAAAAGGGCGTCGACGCTAAGGGATAGCAAAGCGTAACCGTAGCTAATTAGGTCTAGTTAGAGCTAGTAGGAGCTAGAAGTATTAGGGCGCGACCGAATAGTAGAGATTATACCTCGATAACTTAAGCTAAGTTAGAATAGACTAGTAAGAACTAGTAGACGCCGAACGATATAGTAGGACTTAGGAAAATTTTAACTAAAATCGTAAAAGATCGAAGAATTTAAGACGAAGAGAGAAAAGAGGAACTATCGAGATATAATTTATAAGATAGAGCCCTATAGAATAATAGCTAGGCTTAAGGAGAGGGAGCTAGGCTAGATTAGCCTAGAATAGCGCGGGATGTTATATCCTTACTCTTATAAGGTATCTACGTCCTTATCTAACTCGGCCTTACCTTCTAAGTCCGCGTCTATTACCTCTAGGAGTATACTAGCTAAAGTCGCCTTAAATAGGCGCTTGCTAGCTCTATTTAGGGCCTTAGCATTACGGACTATAGTAGCTATAACCTTTAGGCGGGCAGTAAGGGCCTAATTCTTATCCTCTAAGATAGTACGGGACTTAGTACTCGATTCTATAAATTTCGTACGCTTCCTAGGCGTAGGTATATCCTATTCGAGTTAGCTTATACTAGAATAACCTAGCTCGTTTTTAACTAACTATATTCTTAAGGAGCGCTACTATAGAGCGGTCTCTCTTAGCGACCTTAGAGCTAGACTTATTCTATACGTCCGCGCTAAGGTACGTACTAAGGCTATCCTCTCTATAGACGCTACTACTAAGACTACTAAAGATACGAAATAGTTAGAATAAGCTAGAATAGGACAGGATAGAGCAACTTATAACATAATGCTACCGGCCTAGATCTAAATACGGTCTTAGAGGTCCTTTACGGCCTTATTATCTAGGATAATACCGCTTATAAATAGGTCGTCGATCTCTACCTTAAAAGCGTCCTACTTAGCCTTACCTATAGCGAGGAGCTATAGAATTAGCTTATAATAACGCAAACTAGAGCAGACTAGACTAACCTAGAGATAGTCGGTATTCTTATTACCTTAATAGAATAAGTAGTTATAGATAAGGCCGGGTAGGGCCTTCTCGCTAGTAATCTAGTATAAATCGCGTAAGTCTACGCACTTCGACGCCTAACTAATATAGGTAAAGTAGGGATTAGTATTTTTAGAGCTAGTCTTAGCCTTCTTTAAGTAGTTCTTACGAAATTTAGTAGCGGCTAACGATATATTAAGCGTGCTAGTCTAAGTTAGTATAGTTCTAGCCTATTCTAGCGCTACTTAGCGCAAGTAGGGATTACTAAAATAAAAACGAGTTAGTAGTAGGGAAAAGAAAATAAGGTTAGAACTAAATAGCTAAACCCTAATAGAGGTAAATTCTAAGAACTAGCTATAATTAGCCGAATTTTTTAGGACGGCCCGTAGCCTCCGTCGCCTCTAATTAGCTAACTTAACCCTAGCGGATTTACTATACGGATTCTAAAATACTTAGTAGAAAACTAGAGAAGTGCGATAGCCCTACTATACTATAACGAATACGCGCTACGAATAGCGCCTATAGAAGAGGAGAGAGAATAATATAAGGATATACTATATAGGTACTAGTAGAATAGGCTAGCCCGGCCTATCCTAGTAGTACCTTCGTACGACTTACTAAGCTTACTTAGCTTAGTAGAGAGATACTCTTCGCTACTACTATCGTACCTAAGATAACGAGATAGATATTCGTATAGTCTTAATCTAAGCCTATTATCCTTCGTACTAGCCTATAGTACCTATCTACTAACTCTAATACCTATATACCCTTACTAAACTATTAGTAATACTACTACCTCTACCTTCTTAGAACTTATCGGCGGTCGCGCTTTATTAGCCTATTATTATCGCCTTCCTTTTTTATACCTTCTAACGAATTTACGTATTACGCGTATAAAGGATACTACTATATACGTTAATCGTAGCTTAATCGACCGCTTTTCTCTCGCCCCTCTACGTATTTATAATAGCTTAACTTTCTACTAATAAGCCTAGCTAGTTCGCCGAGTAATACTTCTCTAGCCGAGATACGGCATCTGCTCCTCCTTTATTTAAAAACTCTCTCCTATCTAAAAACTCTCCTATAGATAATAGTAATATCGACCCTAGACTTCTTAGTAACTAGGCGCCCTCTTCCGACTAACGTAGCGCTTCTACCTCTTCTTTTTTAATTTCTAACCTCTTCGCTTATAATAGTAACGACTAAGAGGCTACTAGCGGAAATAACTAGAATAGTTCTCGTAGAAACGCGAACGGCGATAATAGAAATAACGAAGATAACGGCTCTATTATTAATATCGATAATAGTAATAGCGACGAGAGTAATAGCGACGAGAGTATTATACTACCTACCCCTCTCTTTTAGCTTTTTAGGAAGGCTCTACGAAAAACTATACTAGGCGGTCGGCCTCGTCTCGATAAGTAGAAGCTCGTTTACTAAATAGCTCGTAAGAGATAGATCGAGAGGGATAATATAGTTTGTTTATTTGTTTATTTATTCTATTTATATACTTTAGGAGTCGAAGACTATATAGTACGGGTAGGCTTACTAGTAAGCCTAACCCTCTTATTTACGAGAGAAAAGCCTCCTAGGCTAAAAAACTCTCTACTTATTTGCCCTTATTCGCGTTAAAATATATATTATAGGCCGATGCCTAAGAATTCCTAGAATTTCTATAGTAGTATACGCTAAGCTTTGCTAAGGCTTGGCGCGCTAAGCCCTATATATATAGAAATAAATTTAGAATCTAGAAAGGTTAGTAGTATTATAGTCTAAGTCGTATAAGTAGGTAAGTAGAGTTATATAGGCCTTTATACCTATTTAGAGTAATACTTAGGGCCCCTAGTCCTAAGTAGTAGGTTATTCTAGTTAAAAAGGGTCTGCCTTTATCCCTTTTCTTTAAGGCTCCTTACTATAGTTTAAATAGTATTTCTTAAGCTAGGGTAGTTACTTCTCCTCCTATCTATTTATCTTCTCTTTCTACTTCTCTACTTCTCTTTCTATCTCTCTCTTCTCTCCTTTATATTCTAGTTTATATCGTTCTAGTTTAGTCGTTATTTTAGTAGTTTTAGTACGACTATAGCGAGGGATTATCTTGTTTTGCCCTATACTTTACTAGTATACTCTAGGAGTACCTATTTCTACCTACGGCCGCGTAGAGGCGTATAATAGGACTTCGTAGGTAGGATAATATAGTAATAGTAGTAGCGGTAGTAGTAGTAGCTAGAAATATAGTAGATAGAGACGTAGTAGATAAAGATATAGTAAATAACAGAATAAATAGTAGCGTAGTAGCTAGAGGAGTAGTAGGTAGAAAACGATTACTAGGTAGCAAACGAGTAGCAAAAAAGGGACTAGCTAGAAAAAGAACGGCTAGAAAAGTACCGGCTAAAATAGTAGTAGTAGGTAGAGAAGGTCTAGCTTATAGAGCTAGTATACGGAAGACTTATCGCTATAAGCTAGGTAGTAAGTTATATAGTCGGCATTTATAGTCGGCATTACTAACTTATACTCTAGCTATCGCGCTCTAAGAGATCCGTAAGTACTAGAAGTCTACGGATCTACTTATACTAAAGCTACCCTTTAGCTACCTCGTCTACGAAGTTTACTACGACGTTTCTAGAAGCTTAGCTATTTCTTAAGGAGGTTACTATTAGTAGGCGAGCGCCTTTAGTACTCTATAGGAAGCCGCTAAGAGTGCTCTAGTCTACCTCTTCTTAAGTATATATATTCCTAGTTATTCTATATTTAATCGATATTAACTATATTATAGGTACTAACGTTACCGCGATTTATATAAAGCGAGTAACTATTTAGTAGAGGGATATAAAGTTTATTATTAGCCTACTCTCGTTTTAGATAATTAATATATTTAGTAAGAGATAAATCTCTATAGTATATATAAGGAAAATCGTTATAACTATAAAGGGCATATATAGTAAAAATTATTATAAGTAGAGAGGTTGCCGTAGTTAGTATTCGTAGTTAGTATACCTATAGTTATACTAAATTATATAATTTGCCGCATTAAATTAAATATACCTTTAAAACTCGTTACTTTCTATACTTTCTACTTTCTCTAGTTTCTATCTATTTATAACTCTTAATTTTCTATACTATATTCTATCGAATCTTATATTTCTATTAGGACCTATCTTTAGACCTATCGTTAGACCCGAGTCGGACCTATCTAATACTTATATTTATTAGATAGGTCTAGAACTAGGTAGGAACCGGCTAGGACCCGACCTAACTATTATAGTTCTATATATTTAGGTCCTAGACCCGACCTAGACCCGTCCCGACCTATTCTAACCTCTATATATTCTAATCTCTATTACTATTAGTAGTATAGCTTAGTATAAGTATTAAGTTTAGTTAAGTATAGATTTTTTAGCTTATACTAACTCTATATATAGTAATACTTATAGTATTTCTCGAGATATTACCCTCTAGTTTTCGTCTAGAACTATAGGCTTACGCGGGGCTATAGGTTACGTAGGGCATACTTCTACCGCGGCTACGGTTACTACGTATAGGCGTCTAGCTAGCACGACCTCGAGGCGTATTGCGTGCAGGCTAGTCCGGCTCTACAAAGGCCTATAGGTTTTAACTATCTTCTAAGCACGTTAACGGCTATAGAACTATTAGAACAGAGGCGTATTACCAGTCCTTACGTTGCTTGTAAGCCCTTGTAAGGGGTTTATAGGCATACAAGGGTGTTGGTAAGGCCGAGGCCCATCCCTAGAGTGAACCATTATCTCCCTTCTCCGCCGAGCGACCGATCACTTCGGGCTCTCAAGCGAAAGCCTTCACACGATTTTGACGACCTCCGCAAAGAGCCCGCTTCGAGGTAGAAACGCAGAACAAGATCAAGCAGCCACTTAGACACGGCCGAAAGTCCGTATAGTGGTCAATACAGAGCAGTGATACATTGGGACGATTATTTCGGCGATGCTTCGGATTCGCAAGCATCGGCGCCGGACCAGTTGTCCTCGCAAGAGGATGGGAAGTTCAGAAAGCTGTCGCTTCCTTCTGTGACAAGGTTGCAAGAGGAGAATGATAACTTACGTGACAAGCTCGTCGAAGTGTTGTAGGAGCAGCAAAATGATGCACTTAGGCAGCGGCAAGAACAGCAAGATCAAGTTTCGATAAAAAGGGATCAGTTAGCACAGCAACAAGAGCAGATAGAGAACGAGCTATCACGTCATCAGCAAGAGTCTCGTGAGCAGAAGTGTTTACTAAAAAAGCAACTAGCCCAGCGAAAAGCGCAGATGGAACAGCAGCTCGCTCTCCAGGGAGATATCATGACTTTGCTGAAAATGTCGAAAGCGACATAAATGCAGAGAACACAGGTGTTTATCTCGAAGCCAGCATCACATATTTCAGCCAAGTCTCGAGTTCAATCGCTCTGCTCTATGACGCGAGTTCCAGAATGCAAGAGCGGCGAATGCGATCATATCCTGTCTTATCAGCGTCAGCTAATAGCTTCACTGTGAGACCACAACGAGCGAAGCCACGGTATGAGTGGGAGATAGCGACCAATATGCTTACAATCATTGCGGCGAGCATAGTGCTGCTCTCCACTCGTCGGTGACTACTTAAGCGCCCCTTGTATACATGTCCATGGACCACGCGGCGCTCGATGCCAAACACCGGAGGCACACACGAGGACTGTGCTAATGTCGGCGGTTGGACGGCACGTTCCCCAAGCTTCGCGTTCGCAAAGCCCTCCGCTGCGCTCCATGTGCGCCATGCTAGTCGCTAACACTCCAGCAGCAATAATCCTCTGGGGAAACATCTTGTCTCCTTATAGGAGACGGGTGGCTGCTGCTGTAATAATATTTCTTGTTCTTGTCTCCTCATAGGAGACGGGTGGCTGCTGCTGCGATAATATTTCTTGTTCTTGTCTCGGCACTGGTGCCCGGCAAGGTTCTTTCTCAAACTGGCCTTGGAGCTCCTAAATCGGCCAGCTGAGCAAGCTCCACGTATATATTCTCGTATCCTGCAAAGGTCTACGAAGCGCAATCACGCAATGCATCTACGAAAATCTTACCGAGGCTGGCTATTGCTAGCAGCATCTAAGCCTCACCCTTCTGCAGCATTGTGTAAACCGTCGTCGGCGTTCACCTACGACATAGCGATACACAACAGATGCGTAGACTCTGAGCAGCAGACAATCCTTCACACAATGTTGACGACCGGTACTGCACTGGGTTTAGACGCTGCGAATGTTGTCCACAGTCCGCTGAGCTTCAATGAAACAGTCATTCTGCGATTTAGTCACTACGAGATACGGCAGTCTAGCTGGAGGCTCTGGTGGGATGCTACTCAGCAGTTACTAGGATCACGCAACCAAACACTGGTGGAGGCTACGTGCGATGTGCTGTCCGGGCCATCTAGCGAACAAATCTGCCACGTGGACGTAAGCCTTGTCGATGGCTTTACAAGTGAAGTCAGCGTGTACTTCGAGAACACACTACTATCCCCAGCTGTTCCGATTCGTGCGACGGCTGCACAAGGATGGAAGTGCCCTGTGACTAATCGGATGCAGTTTAACAGAGATCGAGCTACTGAGCGAGGTATCTACTTACCCAAGTCGCAGGCTTGCCTCTCCAACTGTTTACTGCTGAACACCGATGCTACTTGCTGTCGAGGACAATCCGACACACCAAAGACATGCCCTAATCCCAATCCAGCGCTACGTGCTGGCATACCGCAAGCATATGCATATGCATATGATGACAGTACCCCAGTGACCGTGGATGACGATGTAGTATCCCACTCAGGGTGCTGAGATTCAAACGCAACGTGCAAATAATGGCCATTGTCACATGTGCAAAGGGTCGAGCAAGCTCGTGAGTTCTAAGGACTTCGAGCTTGGACGGTGAGACCCCGAGCACATGCCGTCGTCATAGCGATCCTCACGTATACGCATGTAGAAACTCAACGCGATGCGTGCACCAAGAAGATATGTCCAGAAAGGGACAATGCAGTCAAATGTATTGAATTGAGCTCACTAGTCGTCGAAGTTCTTCTGCAACAGTAAGATTGTGTTCGCGCTCTGCTACTTCGAGCGCCGTGTTCCCGAGTGAGTCACGAACTGATATGTCAGCGCCATGTGCAATCAAAGTATGAACAGTGCTCAATCGTCCTGTTCTCGCAGCCTCATGAAGAGCCGTGCCTAAGCCCACGATCTTGCAGACCTCATATGAGAAGCAATGGTCTTGGTACATTATAGCGTTGACATCAAGCTGGCATCGTCGAAGGACCAGTCGCAAAATCATATCGCAGTCTTCTGGGACGTCCCGGCCCGCTGCGTGATGGAGGAGTTGGCCTCGAAAGACTGTCGTAGCGGGACAATGTGTGAATAGTTGCTCGACTACTGAGTATCGTGCTACCGCGACGGCAACGGAGAGAGGTGTGATGTCCATCTGGCATATAGCATTTGGGTCAGCCCCGTTGCTGAGAAACCAGGCAATAGTCGATTCGGATGCTTTCGAGTGTATGGCGAATCTGCAGGATCTCGTGAGCTAGAGCGACGTTGATGACGCTTAGGACATACGATAGGAGTGGAGGAAGGCACCATGCCTCCTGCTCATTGATGTTCCACCCATGCTCTAGGAATAGGGAGAGTAGCGCGACCGAATCTTGCTTAATCGCGGCCTTGACAGCCCATTGGCTCGCGAGCACACCGGCAGACAAAAGCATCTGCACCAAGCCCTCTTGGCCGGACTGAGCAGCTACTGTCAGACAGCCCTGGAAATCCTGAGGATCTGTCCCTGTCTGCAGCGAGTGTTGTACGTGCGCAAACGCGCCATCTGCATTGCCTGCCCTACATGCGGCCTCAACAGCCCTAGTCTTCGGGTCGATAGAGATGAGAGACTGCGTCACTTCCTCGCCGTCTGAGGACGGTGAATCCTTGACGGGCTCAAAGACTGGCAGCTCTGCTAGCGGAGGATCGTCGGAGTACAGTATACGTTGCATCTCAGCATTGCCGAAACTGGTTGAAGTCTCCATCCGGATAGGCCGAAATAGCAAATCGCGTGTGATAGGGAGTAGTTCGACGAAATCCAAAGGCTGACAGGGCGGGAGGGTATTATATGCGACAGACCCCGCTAATATGGTTTCGGGTGTCGCAAGAGGCGAGCCAATGAGAAGGGAGGCAAGACTTCCTGGCAAGTCGCAGCCGGTGGCCAGAAAGCGATCCTTACATCATTTGTTTCGACAATAGTTCTGAATCGTGGTTCAACTTGCTCGAGTTCTTCCCATGTAAGCGCCATACTAGGCGTAGAGGCTGGCTTCGAAGGTGCTTATGGTACACAAAACCAAGTCCGAGAGGTTCTTATACCTGCACAGCCTGGAGCGCTGTATAGCCGAGTAAGTATCACGACTACAGCGTCTTGCTGCGGCGAAGGGACATGCGACTTTAGCGGCCGCAGCGATGGCGCTGGCTGATTTGTTGTGATCCTGGATTTCGCTGGGATCATTGATCCACACGGGTAGAGGATGTGATGACTCCGCTGCAGACAGGCGCTGGAGACCTCAACGATGCGAACACGGCGCGTATGGGATCGGCGATGTTGTCGTGCGCGAAGGCGCCATGCTGATTTTGAGGTCCACATTCCTGAGTAACGGATGGTAACACAAGCTGATGTAAAGACTGGAATGCGGCAATTGAATGTTTTAATTCACAGGATTTGCCAGCACGCGCCAGACCGGCGCAGCGGTCCAAGACATGGGGCACAACGCAGAATGAAGTAGGATCAAGGTGAGCGGCTAATGATTAGGTATGGCATGCTAATGCCTACTATGAAGCGTCATTCCTGCACGATTAGCACGGGTCGCCCCGTTTGATTGGCTCCCGATTAGCTAGTTTGCTTGGCAGAGAGCAGACTTCGTCGCCTGCGTCTGACGTCCCTGTGCCCGCTATAGTTCAACCTGCTCATCGACAGATCGCGCCGCCGCCAGTGCTATACAGATTAGTTAATCCTTCCTCTCCCTCTTTCTTCGAGCATCATGGCAAGCGGCCAGAGCGACACGCGACCGACGACGTTTCCGCCGCAGCATGCTAGAGGTATAGTGCTTAAGCTACTCCGATACTGCTGTTCTCTATGTCTTAGCTTCACCTAGGGTAGGTTCCAGCTAGGTCCCTTTCCTCTTCTTATTATATACTTAGGTCTACATTTACTCTATATTGCTAGGGCCTTAGATTCCTCCTACTTCTTAGTAAAGAAATAAGAGAATGCCTAGGCCTTTGCCTTAGCTACCTATTTAACTTTATATCTTATAGACTAAGTTAGGTAGGTGCCCCTATAGTTGCTACACCTATTTAACGTTAATATGCAGTCTATTGTTTTATAGGGACCTATATACTTTCCGTAGGTAGGCTTAGTCTCTTTATAGTATAAGGAGATATATCTAAACTAGTAGTATTTAAGGCATTAGACTACCCTCTATTAAGAGTAGTATAGCTCTACTATAAGGATAGTGCCCGCGTATAGAAGGCCTTTCTTAGTAACCTTCTTTACTTACTTCTTACTATATACTATAATAACTACTAAGAAGTATTATTATCTCTTCCTAGCTATTAGGCTTTTAAGCTAGACCGCTTACTTAATTCTAAGGTTTAGGATCTATCTTAAGTTCTCTTTTTTTATTTTTCCTTAGCTAGCTTTATTCTTTAGCTACTATCCTACTCTTATTCTATATACTACTACTTATTAAATTATATTCTTATAGGTACTTAATAGAAGAGTATAATATATAGTTAAAGTAGAAGTAATAAGTAGGAACTAACTAGTTAATTATATTAGATAGTTCTAGGTTATATCTCGCTCCTAAGATATAGCCTTAGCTTAGTTATATAGCCTAGAGTTATATAACCTATACTAACTAACTTTAATATATAGTTCTTCTTAGAAGATCTAACTAGACTATACTTTCTAATACTACTCTATATATTAGTTTAAAGACTATTACCTAGGGCTATAGTTCCTTTAGCTAAGCTAAATCTTCCTTTATTTTTACTTTATTATATATTAAGTAGGTTACTACTCTAATATCCTTACTTAGTATCTTCTATATAGCTACTACCTTTTAGGCTCTAATCTACTTCCTAATAGCCTTATTCGTTTATTTCTTTACTGCTTCTCTTTCTTCTACTAGATTCCTTATTCTAATTATTACTATTTAGTTAGATGCCTAAGGCTATAGAAGTAGCCTTAGTATTATAAGTTAAATTTAGGCTTTTTAGGCCTATATTATAGTAGTAGAAGCAGCAGCTAGCTACTACCTCTAGAGGTCCCTTTAGATTATAAAGAGAATATTATTAATAGCCTAGTAATAGGCTTAATAGAGAATAGAGGTTAGAATAGGTCGGGACGGGTCCGAGTCGGGTCTAAGACCTAAATATATAGAACTATAATAGTTAGGTCGAGTCCTCGCTAGTTCCTTCTTAGTTCTAGACCTATCTAATAAATATAAGTATTAGATAGGTCCGACTCGGGTCTAATAATAGGTCTAAAGATAGGTCCTAATAGAAATATAAGATTCGATAGAATATAGTATAGAAAATCGAGGGCTATAAATAGATAGAAACTAAGAGGAGTAGAAAGTATAGAAAATAATAGGTTTTTAAGGTATATTTTAACTCGATATAATAAATTATACGATTTAGTATAACTATATATATACTAACTATAAATACCGACTATAGTAACCTCTCTAATTATAACGATTTTTACTATATATACTCTATATAGTAAGAATAATTTTCCTTATATATACTATAGAGATTTATCTCTTACTAAATATATTAATTCCCTAAGACGAGAGTAGGCTAATAATAAACTTTATATCCCTCTACTAAATAGTTACTCGCTTTACGTAAATCGTAGTAACGTTAGTATATATTATATAGTTAATATTAATCGAATATAGAATAACTAGGAATATATATACTCGAGAAGAGGTAGACTAGAGCACTCTCGATAGCTTCCTATAAAGTACTAAGAGCGCTCGCCTACTAATAGTAACCTTCTTTAAAAACGGCTAAGCTTCTAGAAACGTCGTAGTAAACTTTATAGACGAGGTAGCTAAAGAGTAGCTTAGGTATAAGTAGATCCGTAGACTTCTAGTACTTATAGATCTCTCGGAGCGCGATAGCTAGAGTATAAGTTAGTAATGCCGACTATAAATGCCGACTATATAACTTACTACCTAGCTTATAGCAATAAGTCTTCCGTATACTAGCTCTACGAGCTAGACCTCCTCTACCTACTACTACTATTTTAGCTAGTATATCCTTTGCTTATAGAGTAACGCGCTTCGCGTAGATCGCTAGAAGGTTAGAAATCTCGAACTCTATAACGAGAAATGCCTTCGCTACTTCCTATAAGTATTTAAGTACTACCGCCTAAATTCTAATAATATCGCTACTATCTCTATCTATTATAATCTCGCGGATAACGCGCTAAAAAGGGACTCTTCGAATATATAAAGCTATCGTTTGCTAAAGCTTACGAATCTCTCGTAAGGCTACTATCCCTAGCTTTAACTACCTTTTCGAGATACTAGACTTACTAGCTCTCGTTCGTCGCTATATTATTCTTATAGCTATCGCTTTTTTCTATAGAACTACTACCTTCCTACGAGACTCGTCGTTTAGTACCGTAGCCTTTAGTAGCTATATTCGCTACTACTTAGTAGCTTTATTTCCTATGCGTAGAGGTAGTACTAATAGCGGTATATTAGTATCTATATTATAATATACTCGTAGAGGAGGGCTCGAGTTAAACTCTATATCTAAGTTTACTTAAGAAATAAGAGAAGGTATCGAGTAGTATAGATAGAGATATTAAAGAGTTAGAAGGAGCGGATAGATAGAAGTATAAGAGAGAAGGGCTAGAGTAGATAGGAGTACTAGAAAATCGTATACGACTACTAGAATACGCGGGCCTATAGGGGGGGGGTTAGAGTTTAATAGCGCTATATAGTAGAACTATATCGTACTCTACTACTATATTAGAATACCCCTGCCGATCTTTACTTAGTAGAAGTTATAGTTACGCAAACGCTATAATCGCTTTCGCTACTTTATAGAATATAGTAATAGACGCAAATATTTACTATAGTATAGATTATATCTAGGTATTATATAGATAATATCGACTATAGTATATATATTTTATTATTCGAAGTTCTCTACGAATATATAAAAGACTATAGAGAGAAAGAGCTAGACTTACTAGTACTCTATAGTATTACTAGTTAAGTAGTCGTAATATAGTAGTAGAATAGAAAAATAGACTCTCTAGCCTACTTTTATATTAAGGAACCGAGTTATTATAATAGTAGAAGAGAAAAATAATTATTAATACTACTTTAATACTAAGGAGAGGAGTAGTTATCGATAGTATAAGCTAAGAAGCAACCGTTAGCGCCGAGAAGACTAGTAGTCGTCGATAGTATAAACTAAAAAGTAATCGTCCGCGCTAAGAAGATAAGCGGTCGTCGATAATATAAGCTAAGAAGTAGCCGTCTACGCTAAAGAGATAAGTAGTCGTCGATAGTATAAGCTAAGAAGTAACTATTAGTAACGAGTAGACGAGTAGTCGTCGAGGGTATAAGTATATAGTAGTTACTCTTTTCGGCCGGCGATAGTAAGGTTAATCTAAGTAACGTATACGATAGCTTTTAGCTCTAGAGTATATCTATAGCTATTACTATTCGTATATAGTCGTATATATTAGTATACGCTATATTAGGCAAGCGATATATTATATAATATCGCTAACTATAGTAGCTAACTATAGTATAAGAAGCTAAACTCTATATATAGAGGTAAGCTAGTAGCTAGGTAGGAATAGCTACGTACTAAGCTTCTAGCGCACCTAAAGCTAGAATTCGTTATACTTAGCTCCTACTATAATAACTACTACCTTAACCGCTACTATACTCGTATTACTACCGAATTTTAAGCGTATATTTACTATATACCTTGCGATACTTATCTCTTCTTAGCGACTAAGCTTATAATAATAGCGTAATAAAAGCGATATCTAATAAGTACTATACCTTCTAATAGTCTATAGAAGCGTCCCTACCTTATAGATAAGGATTTAGATAGTATAAGTACTTCTATACTTTAGATACGACTAGGCGCTATAAGAAAAGATATAAATATCTACTCTTCTAATTCTAATACCCTTCGCGAGTATAGCTAGCGCGTAGATATATCGCCTAAGAGAGCTATAGTAAATAAGTAGTATAGAGCTAGAAATAAGTCCTTTACTCGATAGAAGAAGCTTTTAATTAGCTCTAATAATATATAGAGCTCCCTATCGAAGAAATAGTAGTAGAAGAAGATTAAGGCCTAAAGAGAGGAGTACTATACTTAGTACGACTAGATAGCGTAAGTAATAATCTATATAGTCGGCTAATATAGTTAGTAGTACTAACGTATAATAGAGACGATAAGAAACGTAAGCGCGCGTAGAATAGGCCTACTATATAAGTAGCGAAGTTGCGAACTAAGATAAAGAAAGCTTCTATTTTAATATCGAGAAGAAGAAAGGTATAGACGACCTATACTATAACTATAACTACTAGTATAATACTAATTAGTCTAAGTCGAGTCCGGAGGCACTCTACGTATTACTAGTAAGGTCGGCCGGTACTAGCTATAAAATAACTAACCTCTACCTTCGAGTTACTACTAAGAGGAAGTAGGCTATATAGAGGAGCTATACCGTCTACGCCTTTTAGAATAAGGCTATTCGATAGTTTAAGAAGAAGGTATATATACTTATAATACTACGTATATAATATAAGAGTTAAGCCGAGTTTATTATATAACTAATAAAGGAGAGGCTAAGTTCCTCGTAGTAAGAAATAGACCTTATTAAGAGGCTATAATCTAAGAATAAGAGGAGATACGTATTCTAAGTATTAGGAGCGGACGTAAGTAGCTCTTATTAAGAGTATATCGCTATTAGAACTAATAGCTTCTTTAGGATGCATTCGAGTACCTCCGATTAGACTAGAAGTATACTCTACGCTCTATAGAGCCTTATAAAGGGCTTATAAAATTAGTCCGTATATTAGTATTTATAGCGAAAGCGAAGGTAAATTAGTACCGACTACGCCTACTAACTATATATTAACTAGTAGTAGGAGCTAATAGTAGAAGGCTATCTTCTAACTATAATAGAAATTTTCCTGCCCTATTACTACGTAGTATATCGTAACTATCTCTCCTAGAAGTCCTTTAAGTTTAATATAGCTAATTGCTTTACTTAGACTCTAGAAGTCCTAGATTAGCTTATCTCGTTAGGATACGATTAGGATAGTAATAGGTTCTAGAAGCTAGTTGCGTCTAAAGTATAGGCTAAGCGAAATAGGCTAGCGTTCTAGTTATACGCTTATAAGTTCGATATAAAGGAGTTAGTATATAGAGAGCTTCTATAGGAAATATAGCTCGATTCTAAGTAGGACGAAGGACTTAGCTTTTAGGATATCGTCGAGTAGCTTCTAGGTACGTCTACGGATAAGCTCGCTATCTCCGAGACCTTTATATATAAATTCTAGTCGCTAGAGATAGGGTTTATATAGAAGCTCTATAACTCCTCTTAGGCTAGGTAGAATACGGATATATCTCGTAAGTTAAGATTAGTTATAGCTGCCGACGGTATATAATATATTAGTCTATAGTTTACGTCGTAGTACTAGCCGGCCCTCTTTAACTTATATCTCTTATCTCTACTTCTCGCTCTATAGTAGCTTGCCGAATATATAATTCTCCTTTATAATTCTTATAGATAGCTTAAGTCTTACCTTCGATAGCTAAGTATATTTAATACTAGCCTTATTCTCTTATATAGTAGTTGCGCCTTTAAAGATATATTACTACTTTATCTTTAGAGCTAGTACTAAATCTAGGAGCTCTAGCTATACCTTAAACTTCTAGCTCGCTATATTCTTTTTCCTCTTCTTACCTTTAGTATTATTTCTAGCCTTCTACTATATAGTATTATATTGCTTTATATAGTCTTTAGGCAGTTTCTAAATTCTCTCTACGATAGGTTTATCTACTTAGGCTAAGTCTAACTCTACTTTTTCGACTTAAGCTTTATTAACGCTACTAGCCTCTTACGCTAGTAAGATACTTGCCCTCGAAGGCGACTATAGCGTTGCTATCTATAATTAAAGAGTGCTTAGCACGTTTATTAGTCGCGACTATTACGAGTAGCGAGCTTAATAAGAGTACTAGAGGTGCCCGTCTCTATAACGCTACTAGAATAGGCCGTCGGCCTATAATAGAGACACCTCGCTAGTACTTATACTAATAAAACTTAATCGCCTCTATAAATGTTATTTACCTCTATTACTCCGCTAGCTTTTACTCTTTAGTTCTACGATTCCTTCTTAGTACTATATACTTTATATTATAGTATTACTAGTATATCCTACGACTCTAATACGACGTAGTAGTACTATACTTCCTTCTTCCTTAAGATATATAAGTATATAGCTTTATAAACGATAGACTAACTCCGAATCGCAGCTATCTCTCGTCGACTCTAGTCTAATTAAGAAGGTAGTATAATAGTAAAGGAAGGGATACTATCTAATTATAAATACCTCGAGTAGTTAAGCTAATATACGAGATAGGATACTACCTCTAGCTAACCTTACTAAGCTACTAGAGGATTCTAAGGACTAAGTCGAAACTAATAGCATATAGATATAGTAGTAGGAGTATACCTAGTTATTCGAGGGCTTTTACTACTACTATTAGTAGCTCGAAGAGGCAAGGTATTATAATAAGTATAGTAGAATATCTTCGAACCTTATAAAATAGAACTCGAATACGCAAACGTTATAAGCTTAAAGATTTTTCGTTAAAGGTATAGACTAGGAAACGTATACTCCGAGGGTTATATATAGAGGATATAATAGAGTTATTAAATACCTAGGACTAGGTAACGGAACAAAAGCTCTCTAAAAGCACCTCGATTTAGTAGGCTACGAAGGAGCCTCCTAAGAGCGTAGAGTTACTAGAGAAGTTATTAAGGCTACTAAAGATTAATCTATAAGTTTAGTATTTATTAATATAGAAATAAGGTGCCGACTATGCTTGCCGACTACGCTTACCGACTACGCTCGCTAACTATACTTTATAGAGATATATAACGTAGATATACTAATAGCTCTTATTTATAGGAACGGCTTAAGAAAAGTTTTACTAGAATAGAGCACCTAGAACGATTAAAGTTTCTAGAGTTATATAGGCTTATAGTTTCCTAGCTAGGCTTACCCTTAAACTTCTTTAAAAGTCCTATAGTTCGGCGTATCTACGAATATCTATTAGAGGAGACTAGATCTATCGACTTTAAGAGCGCTATTATAATTAAGTTATATATCTAGGACGCGGTCGATTACTCTAAGGACAATCTAAAACGTTAGCTATCTAGAACCTTCTAGGTAGCTATCGCCCTCGATAGTTAGTACGCTAGGGTACTCCGAGTATTATTCCTTATAATATAAGGCTACTAGATCGATAGCGAGTAGGCCTAGTATAAGGCTATACTAGCCTTTCTATATATTTTAGGCCGTTATATAGGCGAAGTCCTAGCGGACCTACTATTCGACGTACTTACTCGTTTCGAGATCTCTAATAGGCTTATAGCGCTAATAGTAGATAATACTTCTAATAATAATATACTATATATAGCTATATACGTATCCTTACTATATATATACCTTCTAACTAATAAGTTCTAGCGTCGAGGCTATCGATATTTGCTTCTACGAGTATATATATATAGCGAAGCTATTAGTCTCGATTAAATAACTTCCTCTTTAAGGAATAGATAGGGATATAGGAGAGATATTAGATACTAAAGACTACGAGTTCTCCCGTCTAGAACGGTTCCCGTACTTTATATATATAATCTAGCTCTCCTTAAAGAAGTTCTTCGCTACTCTTAAGATCGAGCTAAGAAATAAAGAATAGGAACGATAGGACGAGAAGATAGATATAAACGTATTATATTAGCTTAAAGTAGGAAGTTTAGCTACGGTTCTAATAAAGGTACTATTTATTCTCCCTACGAAGTATATATAGTTAGTAAATATAGTCGGTAGAAGCTATACTAATAACCGCTCTCTATAAAGTTCTAAAAACTTATAATTAAGGTAAACTCTAGTACTTAACGCTTCGAGAGTTTTATAGTACTATAGCGAAAGAGGATCGCAGATCTATATCTATATCTAAAATAGTATAAATAGTAGAAGAAGATACTTTAAAGGGTTTTACGCCTAATATAAGATATAAAGACCTATTAGAGCTTAACTATAATTATACTAATACGTAGTTCTTAACTACGAGATATTATCGACGAGTATATTAAGAATAAGAGTTAGCCCGAACTAAAGCTAACTACTATAGAATAGAAGAGGGTTAAATATATTATTAACCTTACTACTCCTTTCGTAGAGGCTATAATATAGATCGGTACGATAAAGAGGCTAATAATCTACCTCGTTCTTAGCTACTATAATACCTTATTCGATATCTTAGATATTATAGATAAGAAACTTAAATATAAAACATAACTCTAGTAAAAGGAGATTTATTCTACTTTATAAGCTATATAGATAAAGCTCGAGAAGTACTATACTACTATCTAAGAGCGATTTAGTAATATATATAGCATTGCGATTCTTCTTAATCTAGTAATAAAATAGGCGTTCTAGGACCGCGAGGCCTTCTCTAGCGAGAAGCTCGATTCCTCCTTTAAGAATTACTACTAGTTAAAATTCTAGGTCGAATACGCGCGATATAAGCCTCTTGTAGCTACGTCCTAGTCTAGGCCGAAAAAGGCCTTATACCGCTTCGCGATATTATTCGTAATAGGTCTCTATAGTAGATTAGATAGTAATAACTCCGACTCTAATTAAAGGGTATCTAGACGGCCGCGGCAGACTATATAGCTTTTAGCTAATTTAGACGAGGTATCTCGTTATTACTACGCTAGATTTAAGGACTCGGCTGCCTATTCTATAGAGTATCTGCTCTAGTTATAGAAGATAATCGCATTAGAATATCTAGGTTACGCGCTAATAGCCTAGGACATCCTCTCTATCCTAGTAGCTAGAACTAGTTATAAGCGCGACTTTAGTATAGCGCGTTATTAGAGCCGATATAATCGGTCCTACGATCCCTCGATATTTAGTAATATTATATACTATCGTTCCTAAGAGCGTAACGCGTAGTAATAGGCTTAGGATTCGCTTATAAAGAAGGCGCCGCCGATATTAACTATATTCGAGCCTTCGAATAATATAGTAAATTAGTAGTAGGAGTAGCTCGAGGCGGATTAGAAGACGTTAGCAACTACTATATAGAGTAACTTCGACTCGATTAGTAATAATAAGGAGGATATAGCACTAATATATCTTTACTATAATACTCGGCAAAGGAAGTATTTGCTTTTATATTATACCTATAGAGTAGAGTAGACTTCGTAGTCGATATTATAAATAGTATTTAATTCCGATATCTTATAGTCGGCAAGTATAGTCGGTAAGTATAGTCGGTATCCTTATTTATCTTCGTAACTATAGTCGCTAGTTTAACCGGCGCTTCTAATATACTATAACGCTTAGTTCTATATATACGTATATTTAGTATAAGAGTAATTCTATTATCCCTATAGCGACTTAGTCTTATTCTTTAGTATTAGACCTATCTTTCTAAACTTAAGTCCCTATAAAGACCTATATAGGAACCGGTAGTATTTAGACCCGACCTATCGATTTCGTATTAGGTCGGGGACCCTATCGATTTAGGTCTTAGGTCGGTTCTATTAGGAACCGACCTAGACTCGGAACCGACCTAAAGTCGGGGACCTATTCTAACCTCTAATAATATAGGTATATAATACTAGGTTGCCGACTATAATTACTAACTATAAAGAGCCTAGTATACGTTACTATACTTAGAAGCTTAGAATTAATATATACGGCGCGGGTAAAGCCGTAGCTAGCGCGCTAGCGAGCCTAACGTCCGCCTTAGCTAATCTATATACTCTTACCGAACTATTAGTAATACTACTACCTCTACCTCCTTAGAACTTATCGGCGGTCGCGCTTTATTAGCCTATTATTATCGCCTTCCTTTTTTATACCTTCTAATAAATTTTCGTATTATATATATAAAGGATACTACTATATATATTAATCGTAGCTTAATCGACCGCTTTTCTCTCGCCCCTCTACGCATTTATAATAGCTTAACTTCCTACTAATAAGCCTAGCTAGTTTGCCGAGTAATACTTCTTTAGCTAAGATATAGCGTCCGCTCCTTCTTTATTTAAAAACTCCCTTCTATCTAAAAACTCTCCTACGAATAATAGTAATATCGACCCTAGACTTCTTAGTAACTAGGCGCCCTCTTCCGACTAATATAGCGCTTCTACTCCTCCTCTCTTAATTTCTAACCTCTTCGCTTATAATAGTAACGACTAAGGAGCTACTAGTAGAAACGACTAGAATAGTTCTTATAGAAACGCGAATAGCGATAATAGAAATAACGAAGATAACGGCTCCGTTATTAATATCGACGATAGTAATAGCGACGAGAGTAATAGCGACGAGAGTATTATACTACCTACCCCTCCCTCTTAGCTTTCTAGGAAGGCTCTATAAAAAACTATACTAGGCGGTCGGCCTCGTCTCGATAAGTAGAAGCTCGCTTACTAAATAGCTCGTAAGAGATAGATCGAGAGGGATAATATAGTAATAGTAGTAGCGGTAGTAGTAGTAGCTAGAAATATAGTAGATAGAGATATAGTAAATAATAGAATAAATAGTAGCGTAGTAGCTAGAGGAGCAGCAAGTAGAAAACGATTACTAGGTAGAAAACGAGTAGCGAAAAAGGGACTAGCTAGAAAGAAAACGGCTAGAAAAGCACTAGCTAAAATAGTAGTAGTAAATAGAGGAGGTCTAGCTTATAGAGCTAGTATATAGAAGACTTATCGCTATAAGCTAGGTAGTAAGTTATATAGTCGGCATTTATAGTCGGCATTACTAACTTATACTCTAGCTATCGCGCTCTAAGAGATCTATAAGTACTAGAAGTCTACGGATCTACTTATACTAAAGCTACCCTTTAGCTACCTCGTCTATAAAGTTTACTACAACGTTTCTAGAGGCTTAGCTATTTCTTAAGAAGGTTACCGTTAGTAGGCGAGCGCTCTTAGTACTCTATAGGAAGCCGCTAAGAGTACTCTAGTCTACCTCTTCTTAAGTATATATACTCCTAGTCGATTCGTATACTTCTTAGGCGTAGGTATATTCTATTTAAGTTAGCTTATACTAGAATAACCTAGCTTATTTTAACTAACTATATTCTTAAGGAGCGCTACTACGAAGCGATCCCTTTTAGCGACCTTAGAGCTAGACTTATTCTATACGTCTACGCTAAGATACGCGCTAAGACTATTCTTTCTACGGACGCTACTACTAAGACTACTAAAGATATAGAAATAGTTAGAATAAGCTAGAATAAAATAGGACGAGGTAACTTATAATATAATACTACTAGCCTAGATCTTAATATAGTCTTAAAGGTCCTTTAGAGCCTTATTATCTAGAATAGCGCTACTTATAAATATATTAGTAATCTCTACCTTAAAAGCGTCCTACTTATCTTTATTTATTACGAGAAGCTATAGAATTAGCTTATAATAACGCAAACTAGAGTAGACTAGACTAACCTAGAGATAGTTAGTATTCTCGTTACTTTAATAGAATAGGTAGTTATAGATAAGGCTAGCTAAGGCCTTTAGACCTTCTTACTTACGATCTAGTATAAATTACGTAAGTCTACGCACTTCGAGGCCTAGCTAATATAGGTAAAGTAGAGATTAGTATTCTTAGAGCCGGTCTTAGCTTTCTTTAAATAGTTCTTACGGAATTTAGTAGTAGCTAACGATATATTAGGCGTACTAGTCTAAGTTAGTATAGTTCTAGCCTATTTTAGCGCTACTTAGCGCAAGTAAGTATTATTAAAATCTAGGCGAGTTAGTAGTAGAGAATAGAAAATAAGGTTAGAATAGAATAGCTAAACTCTAATAGTAGTAGCTTCTAAGAACGAGCTATAATTAGCTAAATTTTTTAGAACGGGCTATAGCTTCGTCGCCTCTAATTAGCTAAGGTAGCTAAAACTATTTACTATAGAATTCTTAGGCGCTTAGTAGAAAATTTCGAGAATATAATAGGTCTACTATACTAAAATAAATACGCGCTATAAATAGCGCTCGTAGAAGAGAGAAGAGGATAATATAAGAATATACTATATAGGTACTAGTAGAATAGGCTAGCCTAGCCTATCCTCGACTATATCTTTATATAACGTACTAAGCTTATTTAGCTTAATAGAGAGATACTTCTTACTACTACTATTATACTTAGAATAACGAGGTAGATATTCGTATAGTCTTAATTTAAGCCTATTATCCTTCGTACTAGCTTATAGTACCTAGCTATTAACCTTAATACTTACTACTTTACTTTAAAGCCTTAATTATAATATACTTCTTCTTTCTTTTTAGCTTATTTTAGTACTAGGTTACTACTTTAACTTCTAAGTCTAGAATAGAATTTACTATCTAGTATAGACCTAAACCTATATATACCGAAATCGGTAGCTTATTATACGTACGCTAGTTCTAGTAAGGGCAGCGGTGTTATACGATATCCGCCCTTATATTATGTCGTCTCTCCGATACTAGAAAGGCCTAAAAGACCTATAGACGACGCCGAGACCTTATCCTATATCTAGAAGACGCTAATTTCTAACCTAATAGTAAGGTAAACCTCTCGATACGTTGCTTCTTAATATTAGGCCTTATACGCTCGACTTTCTAATTCGTTCTAATCTTAAAGTTATAAGGTTTAAGTAGCAGATAGTTAAGATAGAGGCTAAAAGGTATAGGTATCCTATTATTATAAGTAAGAGAAGGAATCGTTATACTAAAGGTCTCTAATAATATAACGGATAGTAGATAGAGGGGCAAATCGCTTTCTAAAAGTATCTAATCGTAGAAGAAAAGTCGTAAAGAGTATAGATAAAGTAGTAAGGTATCTTATCTCCTCGAGTCGCTCGAAGGCTCGTTATTAATATCTTAATGCCTTCCTATTTATTTAATGTCCTTCTTCTATCTTTATCCTATATTCTAAGTACTCTTAGCTTTTTAGAACCTCTATTAGAACCGTAGTAGGCTACTAGTTAACATATCCCTCCCTTACTTAAATATCTCTCTAAAGATATAGCGTAGATCGCGAGCAACGACGCAGTTCCTATCTACCGGCTATATTAGCTCCGAACGATAGCGTATACTCTCCGAAGAGCGTAAGTTACTCGAATATCTTCCTAGAGATATAGCGCGGATCGCGAGCAACGACGTAGTTCCTATCTACTAGCCGTATTAGCTCTAAACGATAGCGTATACTCTCTAAAGAACTCGAGGTAACCCGAGGAAATACTACTACCTTCTACCGCGCGCCTAGAACTAGTTTAGAAGTCGTTAGAATCCTTAGAATTCTTTACTTATCTAATTTTCGTAATTTTATTTACTTCTAGAAAGTTATAGTTTATTAGAAGACTATATAAACCTACTGCCTAGCCGGCAGCTAATTAGAACATTAGTAATTCTAGAATTAAACCCTTAGAACGCATTATATGTTTACTATCCTATAATAAATGCTTATAATAATTAGAAAACGTTAATTATATACTAGCGAGCCTATTATAAAAGTAGCCCTTTGCTTCCGACTTTCTCTCGAATATCTACTTCCGAATAATAACTTTAATAACCTCTTCTAGCTTTTAGAACCCTCTCGGCCTAATAGTACTCTTTTTAGAAGACTTTAGAAAGCTTTCTTAATATCTACGGCAGCTTATAGTAAGATTTCTCTATATATAAACTCTTTCTCGAGTATACTAATAGCTTATTAGAATTGTCGGCTAAGATAACTACTACTTCGCGTCGGTCCTAGCGCGTAAGCGGATCGTCTAGTAGGAAACTTACCGGTCTAAGCCTCGGTTCTAGCTCTAGTAGCAGCGGCGATCCTCTAAAGAAGCTAAACTAAAGCTCGCGCTCTCCTACGTATAGCTCGAGTTAGATAGAAAATCTACTAAATATACTCTAGGAAAAGTAGTTCTACGCTTCGTTAATCGAATTTCTAAACTAAAAAGATCTACGCTTCTTTCTAGAGAAGATAGTTCTTCTAATCTAGAGAGGCGTATATTAGAGCGATTTCTAGGAAATAATCTACGGCTTTCTCGGCGGTACTAGCGGAAAGATATACCGTAGTATTAATAACTTCTTCGATCCGAATTTTCGTCTTATCGATCTAGACTAGCTACTAAGACTAATCTTTTCTCTAGGTTAGGAAACAAATCTAAGATTAATAGAGTATCGACTTCCTACTCTTATTAGTTCGTACGGTATAGATTTAGAGTATATATTAGACGACGATATCTATATATACTACGGAAAGAGGTCTAGTAAGGCTAAGATTTATATCCGCGTTCTAGACTAGTCGTATAATCCGAGAGTCCTAGCTACCTCGACTAATTAGCTATATCTCTAGAATAGTACTTATACGAACTACGTTTACGATAGCAAGACTACGTATAATATAAAGGCAAAATCCGGTTATTCTCTTTCTAGTCGAGCGCCGACACGCTAGTACGGCGCTAATCGCTAGAATCTACCGCCTTAGAGCGCTACTACCTCTATTCCTCTAATCTCTAGTACTTCTCGGAACCTTTAGAACGATCCGCCTATCGAGAGAGCCTTATTTATTTATTTGTTTATTTGTTCTATTAACGTACTATAGGAGTCGAAGACTATATAGCACGGGTAGGCCTAATGCCTAACCGGTTATAGAAGAGAGAGAAAAGCCTCCTAGGCTAAAAAACTCTCGGTCGTAGAGGTGTCTTATTCGCGCTAAAAACGGATATTATAGGCCGATGCCTAGGGGAACTAGAATTTCGCTTAGTGCGCCTTAGCGCTAAGCTAAGCGCCAAGCCCTATATATAGAATTTTAGTATCTAAAATTAGTTCTAGTAGCAGATATAGCTAGTATAGTATATTAAGTTAGTATAGAAGGCTTTATATCTATCCGAGTTATTCTAGAGGGCCTCCTAATATCTCTAGGCTATATATATTCTAGGTAGGAAGAGTCTGCCTTTCTCCCTTCCTTCTATAGCTCTTTTAGCTATAGGATAGCTTCTCTCTACCTTAGTAGCTGCCTCCTCTCTTTGCTTCTATCCTACCTACCTCTATTCTATCCTCTCTTTTCTACCTTTTCTACGATAGGGTTCTACCTTAGTTTATAGGGTAGTCTTAGGGTTATCTTAAGGTAGTTCTTATCTTATTAGGTATACGGCTAGTAGTAGCGAAGTAGGATTGTCTTATATACCCTTATACTTTACTAGTATGCTCGAGAGTATCTATTTCTACCTACGGCCGCGTAGAGGCGTATAATAGGACTTCGTAGGCGCTAGGAGAGCCTTTCCGATATCGGCTTCTAACCTTCTATTAGAACTATAAGGTATAGCGCTAAATAATACGAGTAACGCCGCGTAGAACCTTCGTCGGGAACTTCGTTCTACGATTAATATACTTAATCCTATTCTTAGAAGTCTCGAGGATTAGACTAGTTCGGCGTTTTAATACGTTCTAACTACTATTCCTCTAGTTCTGCTAGCCGAGGCCGTAATAATCCCGATTATTATTCGCGTGCCCTATAACCCGGGTTCTAATAGTATCTTACGTATTCTTTAGAGAATAGTAATTATAATAGAAGAGGCGTTTAAGGCTGTTTTAGATACTCGTCTAGAGGCCTTCGTAGAGAGCGGTCTACTAAACTCTAGTAGTAAAGCTATCGATAGATATAGTAACGTAATCGAAGGAGGTTTAGGTGCCGGGTTAGAGTATAACTCTAGTAATAAGGATAGCGATATCTAGTAGAGAAAGCGGTCTCTCCGGTTTTATTAGATCTAATACCTTCTAATTCTAGAAGTTTTTAGAGAAAAGTCTTTCGGCGTTCTATTTTCTTATTTTCTACTTATTCTAAGGAGATTAGAATATAGGCACGGCTCTTTTCTACTATAAGTAGATAAAGGGAGGTTTTTACTAGATCTAGTAATAAAAAAGGTTTCCTCTCTACTTCTAGTATTATTTCTTGTCTTAGATCTACTTTAGAACTACTAGGAAGGTTTAGATACTCTAGAAGTTTCTAAGGTCTAGGTTATCTAAATTAGGTAGCCTTAGCTTTTTAAGTTTCGTTAATTAGATACTAAGTAGCTAGCTAACTTCTACTACTTTAAAATTTAGAAACCTTTATCCTCTACCTAATTTCTTCCCTTTTTAATATCCTCTTACTTTCTTTAGACTCTATATTCTACTTTTAAATAGTACTAATAAAGTCTATCTAGAAGCTAAAGGCTAAGGTTTAGATCCTATTAAAGAGCTTAAAGGCCTCTAGTACCTTGCTCTTCCTAAAGAATATTATTAGGATAAACTCTAAGTACTAGATCTTTAGGAAGGATAAGTAGGCTAGAAAGCTATTAAAGAAGGTCTAGAAGAGGTAGTACTCTAAGGAGGTCTAAGGCTAGTAGGATAAGACTATACTCTCTAATTAGGATATCTAAGAAAGGGCTAGCTACTTCTTAGACCTATTTAGATTACTAGGTATCCTAGATATATTTCCTAGGCTATTCCTAAATTCTTATAAAAATAGAAGGCTATACTTAAGCATTAGAGGAATCCTAGGGCTAGAATACTAGCTTCTTTCTAAGATAAAGCTATCTAAAGGTTCTTAGATAAGAGTTAGAGAGTATAGGCCCTATAGTTCCCCCTATAAAGTAGTATCTATTATTACTTATTTTCTAAAATAAGCTAAGGATTCTAAAGGTCCTTATAACTATTATAAAAAGAGCAAAACTACTCTATTTCTAGCTTATAGAAGAGTACTAAGCCTTAGCTAGGAAGATCTAGATAATAAGTAGCTTTTTAGAGGTACTTATACTAACGGCCTATATAATAGCTAGTATAACTAATCTTCCTCTTCTAGATATAGTCTAAGCACTTAGCTAAAAGTAGTTAGAGGACCTAAAGTTATTTAGAAAGAGGTTCTTTCTAATATAAAGCATAATAGATTAACTAGATCTAAGCTAATAGTCTAAGTCTTAAGTTTAGAGGCCTAGGCTAATAAGATTGTCCTAGATACTACTAGATACTATATAGCCTTTAATAGATTTTAGAAATTCCTAGACTTAGAGAACTTACTAAACCCTACTAATTTAGATTATATTCTAAAAATAGGCCCTTTGCCTCTATACTAGTTTTACTATACTAAGTAGAATTATCTAGATAGTATAGCCTTTAGTTCTAGCTATCTAACCTTCCTCTTTCTAGTTAATTAAAAGGTTTTAAAGGAAGAGAATTTGCTTAGTCTTAGCACTTCCTTAGTAAAGTTAGCTAATTAGGTAACTAGAGCTACTAGTTCCTAGTCCTTAGGTTAATCCTCTCCTTAACTTAGGAAGAAGAAAGTAGCACTAACTAGCTCTATACTAGAATAATCTTCTAATATAGAAAAGGTACCTAAGAGGAACCTAGAGGCTATAGTTACTAGTAAATCTAATACCTAATCTAAAAATAGTCTAGATACTAAATCTAATTCTAATTCTAATTCTAACTTAGATTCTAATAACTAAGCTAAGGACTAGGTAATAGAAGAAGCTAGGGAAGGTAAACCTAAGGAAGGCTAGGAAAGAGAAACTAAAGTCTAAGTAGAAGAGAGCTAGGGATTTAGCCTTTAGACTTCTAGATTTAGAAGGTATGCCTAGGTATATAGTCTTAGAAGTAGTTAAATCTTAGAAGGGTTAAGAAGTAAATCTAGAGAGTTGCCTAGGTCGTCGGATGTTCGTAGAAAGATAGAAAACGAAGGTCTAATTATTCTAGAAAGAGAAAGCTAAGAATACTATATAGCATTCTATGTTTTTCGTCCGTAGTTTTAAGTCTTTACGGACACGTATGCCGCCTAGGTATTATATTTAGTATTATCGATTTGTTTTATTTCTAAGAGATTAATTCTAAGTTCTAGAAACTTAAAACCAGTTAAGGTTTTTAGTCTTCTTTATATAAGACTTAGTTTAATATCGTCTTAGACTCTAGTCGATATATTTTCTAAAAAGGGCGGAACTTCTAATTGCTTCTAAAGACTATTATTAAGCTATATCGCTAGTTTAACGTCGTCTCGGATAATTACCTTCGTTAGATATTTTTTTTTCTCTTTAGTTTAACGTTATTACGGACGTTTATCTTTCCTTTAGTAAGGTCGGAGCTTCTAACCGTTTCTAAAGACTATTAAACGCTATATCGCTAGTTTAACGTTATCTCGGACGATTGCCTTCGTCGGATATTTTTTTTTCTTTAGTTTAACGTTATTACGGACGTTTGCCTTTCCTTTAGTAAGGTCGGAGCTTCTAACCGTTTCTAAAGACTATTAAACGCCGGATACTACCTATCCCTCCTCGCTAAATACTAAAATAAGAGTTTTTATATTCTTTTATATTCTTATAGTTCTTCTTCTAGAATATATTAGAGTTATACTATCGTAGGATATTATTCTTCCTCGTATTCGACTTCGTCGACTATATCCTCTCTACTCGAGATTTTATAGACTTCTTCTAGAACTAGTTCGATCTTATTTTCTCCTTCTAGATTTTAAGACGCCTCCCTTACTTAGTATCTTACTAGGTCTTCTTGCTTAGAGAATAGAAGTATAGCTCTTAGATTACGCTTATTAATCGTCCTGTTAATTTTAGCGCTACTAAGCTCTTTTAAATAGTAAGTAGAATAGTTCTTCGTATAACCTAATACTTAGTAAGGGCCTTTCTACTAGAAAGAAAGCTTCTAGGAACGTAAATCTTTAATATCTCCTCTCTAGAGAATAATAAGCTAGCCTTTCGTAAAGACTACGTCGGTTACGTTCCTCTTATTATCTATATAAAGAGAGGCTTGTTCCTAAAGTCGTTCTTCGCGGGCTAGCGCTTCTACCTTTATAACGTCTATAGCTTCTAGAGCTTCTACTCTCTTCTAAATAAGGTCTTCGTGCGTTCTAACCTTCCTCTAATCTAGAAGACTAAAGGTCGTAATAGAGAGCTCGATTAGAAGGACTACTTCTCGGCCGTATATAAGTAAAAACGGAGTTTAGCTAGTTATACTATAGATAGTAGTCCTCTCGGCCTAAAGTACCGCTAGAACGTACTTTATCTAGCCCTTCTAAGTGCTATCTAATATCTTTATAAGAGCTAAAAGGATAGGACGATGCCTAACTTTAACGCGGCTATTTAATTCTAGATTATAAGGCGAGATCCTAGTACGCCTAACGCTATACGAGTTTAGAAGGTCTTCGACTTCTTTTAAATAGGCCCGAGCGCCGTTTAGAACTATTCTATATAGTAGACCCTATCTATAAAAGATCTAGTATCGGATAAAATTTGCGATCTACTTAGCTATTAAGTCCTTCGCTATATAGGAAAACGTTTTACCTTCGACCTATCGGCTAAGGCCTTCGTAGGTAATAAAGAGATAACCTTTCTTAACTCTAGTCCCTAGAATATCGCCTATATAGTAGACTATATCGTAATACTAGACTTCTCCGATAGTTTAAATCTACTACGAGACTATCTATATAGGATAGCGCCGACTATCTCTTAGATTATAAGGTCGGCATCTTCGGATATAATTAGAAACGTCGCTATATATTCCGGACTACTAGTATATCCGCCTAATTATCTACTAGTATAAATCTATACTTCTATATCTAGAAACGTCGTAGATTTCCTATATAATCTCTAATTGTTTCCGAGGGTTATTAACGACTCGAACAACTAGTAAATTTAGACGTTCTTATCTTTAGAGATATCGTTCTTAAATAAAGAAACGGCGTAATTCTCGAGTATAAGTACGCTATTTTCCGCGGCTAATCGTACGGACTCTCTAACCTCTAGAAAGGATATAAGCGTAGACTAGAGAGTCGTAGAACTATTCTCTATCTAGCGTAGAGCTATTAGGTTCCTCTAGAAGATTAGTAGAACCTATTAGATTATAATCTCTAAAGGTAGCTACTACGGAAATTAGTTCCTAGTCTTAGAATAAGTCGTTATTAATTGCTAACTTATATTTACTCTTAGATTCTATATCTATATCGGGATTTAGTAGTCGTCGAGATAAGGCATCTAGTCTAGTATATTTCGGACTTAGAACGTATCGGATAGTAAACGTAAAGAGCTATATCTAAGCTACCTATCGTACTATCGTAGAATTTAGAAGATTAGAAGTAGGTTAACTAAGCTAGTAAGCTAGAGTCTTTATATCTACTTCTAGAGTAAAGCAGACGCTAAAAAGCTAAGGTTTTAGCTTTTTTAGACTTTTTAGAACCGCGAGGCATTTAAGTTTTCCTATATCGTATCTTCTCTCTATATCGTTCTAAAGGCCGCTTTCGAAATATATAGGGCGGCGACAGCCGTCGATAACTTATATAAGGATATAGCCGTATCTATCTCTACTTATATCTATAGCTAGAATAATTTCGCTACTATTAGGTCCGTAGTCGATAGAAATAAGCTAAGGATAGTTAACTAGAGCGTGTCTAAGGGCTGCCTTTGCCTTCTAATAGGCTTTAGTCTAAATAAACTTAGTATTCTTCTAGAGGAGTTTATAGAGAGGCGCTATAATTAAGCTATACCTCTCGATTATAAACTTAAAGTAGACTAGAAGCCTAAGATATACGCGAACATCTTTTTAATAGGTAGGGTCTAGCTAGTTTAAGATCTTCTATACTCGTCGTATGTTTAGCTACCGTTCTTTAGGCCCGCTAATATACCCGACGACTTCTAGCTATTTATAGAAGACTTTAAACTTCTTAAATGCTACTATTAGACTAGCTCGCTCTAGATCCGCAAGAATAGAATTAAGTATAGTAACTACTTCTATAATAAACTAGCAGATTCTTAGTTTAATTTCTTTATCGTTATAGCGACTTTTTAGCCTTTTAATTATAATATCGTCGAGGAAGGGAATAGCTATATACGAGAAATAGTCGTATAGTATAATAGCTATAATCCGGTAGAACTAGGCAACTAAATTCGTAGCTCCTTAAGGTAGAGTTATCTATCGAACTAATTCTAGAGGCGTTATAAAACCTATTAGGTTACTATAAAAGCGATAGCTTAGGAGGCTAATAGCTTAGGGAGCGTCTAAGTTAGACGCCGAAGCATCCGGCTTACGCCGCGTATACTCGGCGTAAGATAAAAGTATACTAAACGTATATAGAGGAATCGGTAAGAATTAGTCTCTTAATATCTCTAACGAGTATAGTTAGGGGCGCTTAATATATTACTATATACTAACCTTTATAATACTAATCCTTCTATCTTATTAAGGGTAGCGATCTATTAAGGCCTACTATACTTACGCGAGGAGCATTTATATAGCTAGGTAACCGTAGCGAACGCGCTAGGTCTATAGTACTACTATTAGGCTATATAAGAGAGTTACTAAACTCTAAAGCTAAAGAAGACGAGGAGATAAACGACGCTAATAATATATAGGTAAGGCGCGAGCGTCTCGAATAAGAGAATACTATACTACGCGAATAGCTCGAACTCCGCGCTCTTTAGGTAGAGAATAAATACTTAATACGAGAAGTTAGGACGACTACTCTACTAATACGCTTAAGTATAATAGTAAGAAGCCTTAGCTCGGAGTACTCTAGTATAGCGAGTATTACTAGAGATACTAAGGATAGTACGCGTTATAGTAGCGACGAATATACGCCCTATAAATCTATTAAGCTCCGCTCTCCTAAGCTATTTAAGAGCGAGACCGTTAAGGAAGCCTAGGAATACGTCTACGTATATAAAGTAAACTTTATAGCCGCGCTAAGAAAGTTTATAATAGAATACTAGAAAGTAATTACTAGTATTATATTCCTCGTAGGCGAAGCGTAAGAAGCCTAGTATAACGAGCACTCTAGTATACTTCTAGCGAGGTATACTTAGGCGTAGTTCTATAAGTTCTTATACGATATTATTAGGGATTAAACGAACCGCTAGCTACTTATAACTATTAAGTACGAGATAATACGCTAAGGCGAAAATTAGAGTATACGATAATTCGTAATAGACCTTAGTAATCTCGAGGTATAGCTCGGCGACTATACTAAGACGTAGTTAGTTCGCTAGCTTCTCGTAAAGTTAAAGCCGTCGCTACGAAAGGATATTATTAAGAACTATATTATCCTAGTAAAGCGCGCCGACCTCGTCGCCCTAGTATAATACCTTAAATAGATAGAAAGGTTAATACTATACGATATAGGCTTACGCGACTATAATAAGAACGTGTCGTACTAGTAGTTAAAGTATAAGAGAGTCGATAGTAACGCGTATGCCTCTAAAGGTAGTTACGAGTCTAACTCGAAGGAGAAGAACTCTTAGGACAAGCGTAAAGGTAAAGATAAGGACTAGTAACCTAGGTATTATAGTTATAACGAGGTAGGCTATATCTATCTAGATTATTCGAATAAGGATAAGGATAGTAATAAGCCGGTAGTCCGTAAGATAGCCGTAGGTAAGTTAAAAAAAGTAGAAGCGACGGAGATATTACGTAAGTCTCTGCCGCTAAAGTAGATAGTATAGGGTACCTGCCTATATAATACGTACTAGTAGTACGAGTACGAGGAGAAGTTAAGTCTTAGGAGGGCTATAGGCTAGCCGAGTTCCTTCTCGATAATACTACGGATATTAATATAGTATTACGAGCCTTCGTGCTCTAGTATAAGTTATCCTTGCGGCCGAACGCGGCCTTGCCGCTAGCTACTACCTTTACGAGTAAACTAGGTTATTATTACGGTGCGTACTATATACGTATATAGCTCGCGGACTCCTCGGGGATTAAGCGCGTAACTAGAGGGATCTTCTATATATATAATATACTAGATCCCGATATTATCCTTAGCTATCTATAGCGACGTATATAATAGGTAAGTATCGATAGTAGTATAGATAAATAGCGTTATAGTAACGATCGTTTCGGCCGATTCGAAGTCCGAGAGGCCTATAAGTTCCTTAAAGACCTCTAGAAGGTACCTACTATATTTGCGGTTAGCCTAAGTAGAATAGGCGAGGAGCCTACTCTAATACTAAAGGAGTTCTATTAGTTCGACGATGTTCTTAACTTAATAAAGGAAATATAAAGTATACCTATCGACGGCGCTAAGTATACGATCGACCTAAAGCTAGGTACTATACTACTCTTTAGGCCGCTATACTACTAGTTAAGTAGAGAGCTCGAAGAGCTTAAGAAGTATCTAAAGACTAGGCTCGAGTATAATTAGATCGAGCGTTCTAATAGCGAGGCGGGTACGCCTATCCTATTCGTACTAAAGAAGAATAGTAAGCTACGGTTATATATAGACTACTATAAGCTAAACGAGATTACGATTAAGAATTAGTACCTACTCTCTTTTATTAGCGAAACGCTAGATAGACTTATAGGAGCTACGTAGTTTACGTCGCTAGATCTTATAGACGCGTATTATCGCATCTATATTAAACTAAGCGACTACTAGAAGACTACGTTCCGCACGCGATACGGTTACTACTAATACTAGGTAATACCCTTTAGTTTAACGAACGCCCTAGTAACGTTCTAGGCGTATATTAACCGCGCGCTAGTAGGGCTAGTAGATATAAGTTACGTAGTATATCTAGATAATATCCTAATCTATAGTAAGACTCGCGAGGACTACGTACGAGACGTATACGCTATACTTAAGAGGCTCCGCAAATTCGGACTCTATATATAACGCGCTAAGTATAAGTTCTTCTAAAAATAGGTTAACTTTCTTAAGTTTATAGTTACGACTAGAGGCGTAGCGATAGACTCTAGTAGGGTAGCTATAATCGCCTCGTAGCTAAGGCCGACTACTCTAATAGAGGTTTAATTATTCCTTAGGTTTACGAACTTCTACTACTACTTTATCTTCGAATATTTAAAGGTCGTAGTACTACTAACTATACTCTCGAAGGGCGTAAAGAATAGTAGGAAGCCGGGGCCTATTAGTTAGAGCAAAGCCGAGGAGTAGGCTTTCCTAAAGTTAAAAGAACGCTTCTAGACTACGCTGCTCCTTAGGTACTTTAACCTTACGTTACGCCTACGAGTCGAGACCGATACGTCTAACTTCGCTATTACTAGTATTCTAAGCTAGCTATTCGAGTCGGAATAGTACCTAATCGCGTTCTTCTCGTAGAAGATAATTAATACCGAGTATAACTACGAGGTCTATAATAAGGAACTCCTCGTAGTAGTAGAATCCTTTAAGGCATAGAGGCCTTACCTCGAAGGCACTACGTATAAGGTAGAGGTACTAGTCGACTACGCTAACCTAAAGGCCTTTATAGGCATAAAGTAGTTAATAGGCCGATAGGCTAGGTAGGCTACGTTCTTAGCCCTATATAACTTTATAATTAGTTATAGAGTAGGTAAGCTAAACGTAGCCGACGCGCTATTAAGGCGTAGCGATTACGTAAAAGATATATAGGCGATAAATAACCTATTACTATCGCTATAGTAGAAACTCTAAGTTTAGAGCGACCTCCGAGTAGGCGGACCGGTTATAAACTATATTAAGGCCGCCTATAACCTCTAGTATATAATAGACCGGAGGGCGGCAACGAAAGCAGCTAATAGGACGTAGCCTACTAGCCTCGAACGCTACGAGCCGGGTCCGTATAGATTCGCGCTACTAATATAGGTCGCTAGCGCTATTATTATAGAGGAACGGCCGTACGCTAATACCTTAGACCTAGTAATCGGGTACGTAGCTGCGCTAGTCTAGCTAGACCTAATAGTAAAAGAGCTATATATATAGGCGGAGAGTAATAGAGGCGAAAGCGATAAGTATACTATTTAAGATAGGTATATATATCGCGAAGGGGTATTATACCTTCCCTACGACCTCGTATTACGAACGCAAGTAATTCGTATATACTACGATAACTTCTTAGCTAGCTATTTTAGTAAGAATAAGACTATAGAACTCGTTAAGAGAAAGTACTAGTAGCTAGAGGTTAACGAGGACGTTAAGTAATACGTCGAATCGTATAGTAGCTATTAGAAGGTAAAAGCGAGGCGCTACTATCCCTATAGCGAGATAGTTACGCTTCCTCTACTAGAACGGCTATAGAAAGATCTATCTATAGACTTTATTATAGACCTTCTACCGAGCAAGCGTAATAGTTATATATTTAACGCGATCCTTATAATTATCGACCGCTATTCTAAGATAGTAACTTTCGTTTAGACGATAAAGCGCTATATAAGCGTAGAGCTTACGGACATCCTACTTAATAAAGTTATACGACTTCGAGGTATACCTAAAAGTATTATCTCTAATAGAGGGTCTATATTTACTAGCTAGTTCTAGTCGGACTTCTATTTCGAGGTATACGTAAAACGTAGGCTAAGTATAGTATTTTACCTATAAACGGACGGCTAGACTAAACGCGTAAACTAGACGCTTAAGTAGTACCTATATATCTATTACGAGGAGAACTAAGACAACTAGGCGTCTATACTAGCCTTTATAGAATTCGCGTATAATAATAGCCTAAATACGATACTAAAGATATCGCTATTCTATATTATTTACGAGTTCGACCCGGACCTAATAATAGAGACCTATAAGAGGGACGTAACTAAATCTTAGGACGCGATTCTACGAGGAGAAGTACTAGTAGTAAAGGACGCTATAGAAAGGTTAAAGTAGAATTACGAGGAGTTAATAAAGCGCTAGTAGTAAGCAAGCGAGTCGTAGGCTAAGTATTATAACTAGAAGTATTAGCTAAAGGAATATAAGGTCGGCGATATAGTTCTTCTATCTACGAAGAACCTAAAACTAAAGGTACTATTAAAGAAGCTAGCGGATAAGTTCGCTAGACTATTTAAAGTAATCGACGTAGTCGGGAAGTAGGCGTACCGCCTAGCTCTTCTAACGGGATTACGTATCTATAATATCTTCTACGTATCTCTCCTAGAACTCTAGTATAGTAGCGAATCTTAGAAGACTAGCTTGCCCCTTATAGATAATAAAGGCGAGTAGATAGTCGAGAAAGTACTAGAAATCTAAGTCGAGAAGAGTAAGAGGAAGTAGCTAGTCTAGTAGAAAGGCTAGCTAGAAGAATACGATACGTAGAAACTAATCGAATATATTAGAGAATATAAAGCGCTCGAGGAATTTAAGGCGCAAGAGTAGAGTAAGAGGAGCTTACGTAAGCCGTAAAGTCGACTATTACGGCTACTACGCTACTAATTAACTATCGCGACTACTATAATTTACGACGAGTGCGCGCTAAGCGCTAAGGCTATAACGAAACGTTATATTACGAAAGCTACTAAAGGGAATAGAGAATATAGAGTAGAGAGAAATTATTTATTTATAGCGCTCGTAGGCGTAGCGTAAACGGGCCGTAGCGCCGGCGTAGAATAGAAGTATAAAATAAGGCAGCGGATCGTATAAGTAGCGTAGAAGGAACGCGAGAAGAGAGTATAAGGAGAGCGCGCGGTGCGCTAGCTTACTCCTCTATACCCTCGTTCTTATTCTTCTTATTCTCCTTATTATTATTATTCTCCTCCTTCTCTTCTATTATAAAGGCCTTATCGTTAGAGACCTCCTCTATCTAGCTAGCGAGGCGGTCGGCGTAGGCAGCGTATACCGCCGTATTAAGGGCCTCTTTCGAGGCGCTAAGTAGGCGTAGACGCTATAAAGAATATTAGTAACGCGTACGAGGAGTATATAACCTATAAGATATACTTCGTACTTAAGCTTAAAGAGCTTAGAGAATAGGGCGATCTACTTACTAGCTATAAGTAGCTTAGTAGTAGAAGGATCGCTACTAGCTAGTAACGCGCTAGCTCTACTCTTCTTTAGAGTCTTAAAGACCCTAGCCGACTTACTCTTATTAGACTATAGGACTTTAAGGCTATCGGCGATTAGAGCTTATAGATTAGTATAGCGGTAGCGGAGCTACTTAGCGCGTACGGCCGGCCTACCCTCGGCTAGCTTAGCGAGGTAGAAGCGTAAGCGCTTCGACTATATAATAATATCTAGGTCGGTATAGCAGTCGTAGGAGTAGTTATTATTATTATAGCGCTAATAATTCTTCTTCTTACCTAGTTTTATAACCTTATTATATAGCCGAACGCCGGCTATACGTACTATATTAGTAAGGAACTCGTAGCTAATATATATATAGAACGCTAGACTTACCCGTTACTAAATATAAGAGATAATAATAATAGTCGTTATTTTTAGTAGTAGGGAGGTCGGTAATAGTATAGGGATCGGCTAAGATTATAGGAGTAGAGATCTTCTTAAGAGGTATAATACTTATAGAATAGGTACTAGGAAAAGACTAGGGAGATATATAGATAGTATAAGGTAGAAGCGGGGCGCTTATCTAAAAATAGTATACTAGAATAAGTATTAACGCAATTAGGCGCGAACTTATAGCCCGTACCTACCCTATAATTAACGCGCGGCCTATATAGGGTCTATAATATAAAAGTCCCTTAAGATCTAGTATATTACTATAGTACTACTAAAAATCGCGCACGACTATAAAGTAGTAGAGCAACGCAACTATAACGTAATAAGAACGTAAGCGGCCGGCTGCCGTATTAATATAGACTCTTCTACGAGCTAAGGCAGCTCTATAGAGAAGAGGAGATAATTATAAGAGCGATAGCTTAGGGGGCTAATAGCTTAGAGGGCGTCTAAGTTAGACGCCGAAGTATCCGGCTTACGCCGCGTATACTCGGCGCAAGACAAAAGCACGCTAAACGTATATAGAGGAATCGGCAAGAATTAGTCTCTTAATATCTCTAATAGGTATAGTTAGAGGCGCTTAATATATTGCTATATACTAACCTTTATAGTTACGGCTTCCTTTATCTAGAGGAATCTAATCGTATCTAGAGAAGATATCGGCAAGGCTCGAGACTATATAGCTAGCTATCTCTTCTAAAAAGCTATCTATATCTAGTAGCGTATTTATATCTCGGATAGTAACCTCGTTATTCTTCTAAGTAGCGTTTATTAGACGATACTTATTCGTATCTACTTTATAAACTAGAAAGTAAGGATTGCTATAAGATCTATAGTAGAACTCGAGCGTATTAGCGTCTAAGCGCTACTTAATTATTTCTTCTATCGTCTCTTTTAGAGCCGGATTAAGCCGAAAACCCGGGTGCTACTATAGCGAATAAGGTACCGTTCTAATCTTTTAAGATAGCGCTACTTCTAGATTTAGGCGTCTAAGATGTCGAAAGTCTAAAGCAAAAACAGCTTCTCGGTTAAAGAGTATCTTATAGAGTAGATGCAATTTGTTTTCTAAAAGTTCTATACCGAGGTCGAGAGTAGATAGTACTTATAGCGTTAGCCGGCTACCTCTTTCTATCGTCGAGAACTTCTAAACAATATACTTCTAATCGAATAGTCTAGAACCTTTAGGTAAAAGGATTCGTAGTCGAGGTATTTTTATTTCTACTTTAGATTTGCTTCTAAGGCCTTACTATCTATTATTAAGATATCTACGTTAACTAGTTTAACCTTATCGGCTACTCTTTTATAGAGTATATTATAGAGAACCTTTCTTATTAGCTACTAAGCCTTTCGAGTAAGTTTAATAAGGTAGAAAGTAGACTAGAAAGTAGACTCTTCCTAATCTTAGTAGTAGAGGTTATCGACGTCTAAGACCGAGTCGAAAAGGTTTTCTTCGACTAGTTCGTCCTTATCGTTTATATAGGCGCGCGTAAGTACTCTTCTAGATTTATATATCGTAAGAATTCGAAGTTAATAAGTAGGGTCCCTCTCCTCTAGAGCGCTTAGTTGCTTAAGCTCTTTTAAGTACTAGAGATAGTAGTAGCGCTAGCCTTCTAATAACTTCTAATAAAGTCTATTTTCCGCTAAGGTAAGTAGGGCTATAGAGATCGTTATAGCTTCGATTCTCGGCCCTCTACTTTTCTTAATAGCTAGTCGAGAGTTATATAGCCGTCGTTGCTATCTAGAGTAGTAAAGGTAATAAGTTTACCTCCTACGGTAGTAATAGTTCCTTCTTAGGAGCCGTCGTCGTAGTTTCTACTAGTAAGTTAGATTCGGCGAGTCTAAGGACGCCTAAGGATAAGCTAGATCGCCGCATCTACTTCTTCTCGTATAACGATATAAGAAAGTTTAATAATAACGTTATAAACGTTTATCCGAATATCTTTAGTAAGGCTAACGATCTATATATTTCTAATAGTACTATATATTATAATACTCTACTTCTAAGGAATAATCGCTAGCTTATACTATTTTGCAAAGTAATCTATAATAATATAGCATTTAGAACCTTCGTCGATAAGCGTATTAACTATTCTAGTAGGTGTTCCGACTTCTACTAGTATCTAGATTAATAGTACTCGTACGAAATCTTCGAAGATAATAGATAGATCGATTTCTTTACTAGAACTATAAAGATCCTTAGTAGAGGGAGCTAATTCCCGACTTAGAAGGCTTAATACGTTAATTAGATTTATATTCGTAGATAGTTTAGATCCTTTAGGAACTTCTAGACTCTTAAAAATATCGGTATTCTAGACGTCTATTATATAGAGCCTCTAGAGAAGCTTCTAATCGTTTATTACTCTCTTCTAGAGGAGTCTAAAAAGTATATTATAGTAGGCTAGCAGCTCTTTAACTAAGAACTCGACCTTTGCTTATATAAGCTTACTTAGAGTTCGAACTTCGCTAATATTATAGCCTATATCTTCGTTAACCTTTTTAGCCTAATCCTAAAGATAGTTCTTAAGAGAACGTTTCTTAAGAACCTTTCGCTTTAGTAGATTAATAGGCTTAGGCTCGTTTTCTTCGCTTTCGAGTATATCTATATCTTTAATATCGTCTAGAAATTCTTAAACAAATAAAGGAGTCTTCGTAGTTTCTCGGCCTTAAGTCTAGCTTTCGGGTTCTTCTAATAACTCTTCTACGACTTCTAGAATTATCGGGGTTTTAATACTATATATAATTTCTTCGAGACGCTTTCCTTTTACTTTTACGGCACGACTCTGCTCTCGGAGTTTTTCTTATACTATTTTTCGGTCTCTCTTAGAGATAGCCGCGCTAGTAGAGCTTGCGCTAGGCTTAGGTAATATACGACTTCTTATTTAAGTAGTAGAGGAGACGAGAGAAATCGGCGAACTCCCGAACTATAGTATCTAGTAATAGCTTATTACCGAGGCTAAAGACTTTATCTCTAATTCTTTTTATCGCTAAAGAATAATTAGCTACTTATTATTAGAATAGTTAAGCTTTAAAGCGGGGATCTAGTATCCTAGATTATAAGGCGTATCCTAGTAGTAAGATATATCTTATAGTAATAGCTAACTTTCCGTAATCCTCTTAATCTCCTCGGGATACGTCTACTTAATAGGACTTCTAATTCGTTCTTAGATCCGCGTAGTAATAAACTTTAGCTTTAGTATCTTCTAGTCCTAGCTAAAGATAATCTTTTCTAGATAGCTAGTATTTATATAGCCGAAGTATAGGATGTTCCGTTCGCCTTTATATATATAGCCTCTATTAATTAAGTTAAGAGTAGGACTATATTCCTCTTAAAAGTAAGACCCTTCGCCGTATATATAGTATTTTCCTTCGATAGAAGGGTCGACCTTTCTTTTCTAGAAACTAGTAGCGTAGGAACCGAGGTATGCTTTAGTCTAATTAGTCGTCTAGGCTTCTAATTAGTTCTAAAGGGAAGTATAGTACGAGTTAAGCCTAGGAGGGTTAATAGGTATAGCCGCGGCGGTCTTCTAATTAATTTACGCCTAAAGAGAAGCTTAATTTATTACTAGACTCTTAAAGAGTTCGGTAAGCTTAGAGACCGGTAGCGAGGGTCTTATTTCTATATTAAACTTTAGCGTAAAGGTTAGTCGCTTCTAGTTAACGACTTCTTAAATCTTTTCGAGTATCGATCCTTAACTAGTCTAGAACTTTCTAAAGCTATTATCTCTAGTCGTAATCTTATAAGCTTCTTTATAAACCTCGGTAAAAGGTTTAGAGAGCTTATTTATTTGTTATTTATTTGTTTGTTTGTTCTATTAACGTGCTATAGGAGTCGAAGACTATATAGCACGAGTAGGCCTAATACCTAACCGGTCGTAGAAGAGAGAGAAAAGCCTCCTAGGCTAAAAAAACTCTTAGTAGTAGGGGTATCTTATTCGCGCTAAAAACGTATATTATAGGCCGATGCCTAGGGGAACTAGAATTTCGCTTAGTGCGCCTTAGCGCTAAGCGCCAAGCCCTATATATAGAATTTTAGCATCTAAAATTAGTTCTAGTAGATATAGCTAAGGTAGTATATCGAGTCGATATAGAAGGCCTCTATTTTTATTCGTCTTAGACCTAGAGGGTCGTCTCTAGGAATATATATTCTAGGTAGGAAGAGTCTGCCTTTCTCCCTTCCTTTTATAGCTCTTTTTAGTAGGTAAATAGCTAATCTCTTACCTAGTAGCTACCTCCTCTCTCTACTCCTATTCTACCTACTTCTATTCTATCCTCTCTTTTCTACCTCTTCTATAGTAGAGTTCTACCTTAGTTCGAGTTAGGTAGTCTTAGGGTTATCTTCGGGTAGTTCTTATCTTATCGGGTATACGGCTAGTAGTAGCGAAGTAGAATTGTCTTATATGCCCTTATACTTTACTAGTATACTCGAGAGTATCTATTTCTACCTACGGCCGCGTAGAGGCGTATAATAGGACTTCGTAGGCGTTTAGAGAGCTTTCCGGTATAATCGATTCGAAGATAGTTAAAGACCTTCTTTATAATCTAGTCTAGAAGTCTAGAAAGAAAAAGCTAATACCTTATATAGTTATCTAGCTCTTTAGTAGGAATTATAGATTAAATTAGCTTAAATTACTTATAGTACTCGAGTATATTCGTATCTTTTCCTTTCGCTTAAGCTCTTTTTAATAAGGTCTCGAGGCTTACGCATATCTAGAAAAGTATCTAAGTATTAAACTTAGCCTACCTTTCTAGAATCGACTTATAGAGGATAGGGTAGTTATTATCTAAGTACCCGTCTAGAGTCTTAATCTCGATTTTAATAATATAGTCGTAGTTATCTAAAAGACGTTTAATTCTAGTAGAATCCTCTTAGTTTAGACGATAGTCCTCGGTAAACTTATCTATTCTAGAAAGCTATTCTAATACGCTAGCGCCCGAAAAACTTAGATTTCTAGGCGTATCCTTTTCTAGAGGTCGAGCTAATAGAGTCCTAAGATTTTCGGCTAATCCCTTTATAATATTAGGTCTAAGATTCTTAAGCGAGTTATATAAGGCTTCGATAAGAGATTATATAAGAGCTATAGTACGTTTGTCTTTAGCCGAAATCGGCTAATTATAATTACTTCGAGAGTTTAATATATTTATAGTAGAAGTACTTATCTTAGAGGTACCGTAGAGCTAAGCGTCTTCTAAAGAAAGTAATTCTAGTAAAGGAAGGTTTTATAGATTAATTTTAGTAGTATTAGAGTCGGATAAATCTAAATCTACTTTCTTTAAATAGATTAGCAAGTTTATTTACTAATCTATCTAAAGAATAGGTCGTATCTAGAGACGTCTAGATATAAAGAAGAAAGAAGTAAGAAGATAAAAGAAGATTCTTAGTCCGACTAAAGAATTAGAAGGTTTTCCGGAGGTATAGTTAGACCGTAAGAGCTATAAGAAGGAGTCTAGTAAAGAGAAGAGAGTCGTTATCGTTTCGTAAGATAGAGGGAGAAAAGATTAATTTTAGAAACAATTAGAAGCCTACTAGCCTTCGAGAGTACCTAAAATTAAAGAAGGAAAAGTAGTAAGTAAGCGTTAGTTAAGTTAAGAAGAAGTAATTAGGTTCGTTAGTATTAAGAGGTCTAATACTAGGAGTAGGAAGCCTAGAAGCAAATACGAGAGCCTAATTCTTTTTATTAGAAGAGTATAAGAGATCGCCTCTTTTTATACTCTTCTCTTTATCTTTAAAGCTATAAGTATATTCGTAAGACTTGCTATCGCGATTAATTAGAAGGTTAGGAAAGTATATAAGTTACTAGAAGGTAGTAGTACGTCTCCTAGGTTCCTCTAATAAGAGTAGGAAGCTCTCTAGTCCTTAGGAGACTAGTTAGTCCTTAGAGAACACTCTACTACCCGTCGTACGTCTAGAAGTTAAAGAAGTTCGTTTAGAAGCTAATAAACGCTAGTAGGCTCGTATCGAGTATATATATAGGCCTTTATACCTATATCGTAGGATACCTTACTAGAACGCTACTCCTAGAAGCTACTACTTAGTATAGTACGCCTTTAGAAGTAGAAAAAAGTCGTTAGAAGCTAAAGGGTCTAGTTTCGATCCCGAGGTCTCTAATCGTATCTAGGGGATCTAGCGCTATCGCCTAGTCGTCTAGAAAGTATTAGAAGCCTTAGAGTTAAATAGAAGAAAGCTACGCAAGTAAGATTCTTATTTTCCCTTCCTAAGGTACTATATTTAGTACTCGAGAGGAGCTATATCGTCGTAGCCGTAAAGTAAAGCTAGTTTAACCGGGTTTAGAAAAGTAATCTAGTAGTCTTAAATAGTAGCGATATTAAACGCTCTCCGCCCTATAGTCTAGATAAGTTTAGAAAAGCAATCTATCGATCCTAGATAGTAGCGATATTAAACGCTCTCTACTCTACTATCTAGAATCGAGTCTCTAGAGGTAATCGGCTAAGAGTAGAGAGTAGCGAGGTTAAACGCTCTCTGCCCTACGTCTCTTAGCTCTTCTCGAAAGAAAAAGCTATTAGAAAAAGTTCGTATCTATATAAAGTTATACGATTTTCCGCCTAGGTATAGCTTTTAGAATCGGATAGTAGCGAGCTATCGCGCTTATTAGAGTCTTTCGTATACCTACTATAGAGCTCGAGAGAAGCCTAGCTTCTCTATAGTTTTCTAAGGTTGTCGTCGTTTAGAAAGTAGGTTCGTAGTAGTTAGAAATAAATGTCGTTCTTCTAGAAGATCCTTTAAAGTAAAGTAGGCGTTTACGTTAGTTAGGCCCTACCTTCGGCTCTAAAAATATAGACCTAAACTTATATATACCGAAATCGGTAGCTTATTATACGTACGCTAGTTCTAGTAAGAGTAGTAGTATTATACGATATCTGCCCTTATATTATATCGTCTCTCCGATACTAGAGAGGCCTAAAAGACCTATAGACGACGCCGAGACCTTGTCCTATATCTAGAAGACGCTAATTTCTAACCTAATAGTAAGGTAAACCTCTCGATATATTACTTCTTAATATTAGGCCTTATACGCTCGACTTTCTAATTCGTTCTAATCTTAAAGTTATAAGGTTCGAGTAGCGGATAGTTAAGATAGAGGCTAAAAGGTATAAGTATTCTATTATTATAGATAAGAGGAGGAATTATTATACTAGAGGTCTTTAATAATACGACGAGTAGTAGATAGAGAGGCAAATCGCTTTCTAAAAGTATCTAATCGTAGAAGAAAAGTCGTAAAGAGTATAGATAAAGTAGTAAGGTATCTTATCTCCTCGAGTCGCCCGAAGGCTCGTCGTTAATATCTTAATATCTTCTTATTTATTCGATATCCTTCTTCTATCTTTATTTTATATTCTAAGTACTCTTAGCTTTTTAGAACCCCTATTAGAACCGTAGTAGGCTACTAGTTAATACTAGAGATTCTAGTCTAGTCTCTTAGTACTAGGTCTTATATTAGTTATAGCCGCGCTAGCTCCGGTTTATAGTATTCGTTAAAGTTCGCTTAATTTACGCTTTATAGTTTCCTAGGCTTTAAAACCTACTATACGCCTTAAAAGCTACGTCTAGAGTTTGCCTTATACTTTGCTAGTATAGCCGAAGCTACCTATTTCTACCTATAACTACGTAGAAGTATATAATAGGACTTCGTAGGTAATATAATTTAGTAGTTAGTAGGATTGTTTACTATAGCGCGTGCTACGGAATTAATCGGCTCCGCTATCGCGGAGATTAGCTAGCCCTACCTCTCCTAATAAACACTCCTACCTAGACCCGGGTCCGACCCAAATTCGGGGACCTACTCTGACCTCTAGTGACATGTTAAGTGGGTGCGTGCGTCACGTGGGGTAAGCTTCTATTGATACTGCATGCGTACGTTGCAGCACGCGCCACAGCTCCGAATTTCTTCTCAGTTACACCTTCTTCACTTCAAGTGAAGAAGGTGCAATGACCCACTATTCAACATGACTTCTGCAGGCAGCAATTGCATTTGGTCGCGTACCTGTCACATTGTTCTGCTATACGACGACCCCTGACAAGGCTCCAATCATTGCGAAGACAACCCCTCACCGAATTTGAAGACAGTACAAGACAACAAAATCCGTCTTCCACAGACCCACAGACGGATATCGCCGTCTCAGTTACACCATGGCCAATCGACACACCAAGCAAAAGCGCGACGCGGTTCTCAAATCCGGTCGACCACCGCTCGCCAAGACGACCAACAAGAAAACCATGTCCTCCAAGGCCACCCAAAAGACCATCGTCACCTTCCACCAACTCCAAAAAGACCTCGCAACCGCCAAAGCCCAGAAGAAGACCACCTTGGTGTCCGGGCTCGAATCCCAAATTCAAGCTCTCGGTGGCATCAAGGCCTACCAAGCCGCTTCGATTCAAGGTCAATCCGCTGACCGCGGCGGCGACTCCTCACTCATCTTGATGAAGTGGCTCAACTCCGTGAAGTGCGATCTCAGCGAGTTGCAGCCCAAGTTCAAGATGCTAGAGGTCGGAGCTCTGAGCACCAAGAACGCGTGCTCGAAATCCGGCTGCTTTGAGATCACTCGGATCGATCTCAATTCTCAAGCATCAGGTATCTTGCAGCAGGATTTCATGCAGAGACCGCTGCCTTCGAGCACATCACTGGAAGCAGATGAGGAGAAGTTCGACGTCATCGCTCTGAGTCTGGTGTTGAACTTCGTGCCTTCGGGGGCGGAGAGAGGCGAAATGCTACGGCGGACGACCAAGTTCTTGCGGCAGCGGCAGGTGGAAGCTGAATGGGACGGATGCTCTTCCGAAGTATCATCGGATGCGACGTTTCCCTCATCGCCTATCAGAAAGGTCACGCCGACAGACGATAGTGTCCTCCCAGCTTCCCTGACAGACTACCGCTCTACCCTCTTCCTCGTCCTGCCGGCTTCGTGCGTGCTGAATAGCAGGTACTTCAACGACGAGCGTCTCACTCTCATCATGGCTTCTTTGGGCTACGTCATGCTGGAGCGCAAGACGAGCTCCAAACTCATCTACTATCTCTGGCAACTCCGCGATGATCCGGCTCCTCCGCAAGAGCAGAACTTCAAGAAGCTCAAAGTTCGGGACGGACCCGGAATGAACAACTTCCATGTCGAGTTGAAGCCCGAGACTTGAAGAGCTTGGCAAATTCTCTCTCTTCACGACGAGCTACACAGATATGGAATGCAAAGGAGTCGCAATGCCTTGCTCCCGGATAAGGGTGAGCGACTCACCCTCCGCCTGCTCTCCAGGACCATCTACACGACCTGCATCTCTTGGAACTGGCGCAGAAGCAGAATTTCTATTTGCAACCACAACCACGCGCACAGATACCCATCAAGGCGATAGAGCATAGAGCAAGAAGTGGAGCATGATTTCCGTATCGAGGTGGACATATGCACTGAATGTTACATTAAATGCGAGAAGAAAGAACCTTTGAGAGAAATAGTATGAAAACATGCAAATTTCAAGAAACCCGAAACAGACACTAGCTAGCTACTCCGTTTCTCTTCCACTTTCCACTTCATCAAACATCTGCATACCCGACAGTCAACAGTAGTAACAGTAACAGTAGTCGTCAAGAGGAACATTCGCATAGACTTGATTCTCGTGTGTGCGCCCAATTCGCTGCCCGTTGAGAGCCCCACCGCCAGTTGCGCCGTCTTCCCAGTTTCACTTCAAACTCTGATCAAATGAGGTCGTCGTCATTCATATCAGCCGGTCAGGCGCCACTGCCACTGTTTTGCAGAAACTTGGTTGTGTTGTTGATTAAGATATGTATTGGTGGTTGTCGTTATTCGCTGGTATTTGGCGATGGTTGATGGAGGCGCGCAAGAAGCAACAAGAAAAGCAAAAGAACTGCTGATCAGAGTAAACGCCCGTCGATGCAAAGGAGTTGTGTGTGCGGTTTGGTCAACGATGACGAAATCATAAGGAACGTGAGGGTAAGTTTCTCGTCGTGGCGGCGTGAGGGGAGACAATCTCCACGTGTGTCGGTGCAAAACTGTACAAGTAGCCGCCGCCGCCCGAATGAGGAGATCTATCGCTATCGAGTCTGATGCCAGTTTGGAGCACTTCCAGTGTGATGTGATGCAAGTCGAGGGTATCTGATGACTGCCGGCGCTATTGAGACGCGCGTTCAGTGCACAATAGAGCGTGATCATTTAGCTCTGTTTGCACTCAGCAGCCTCCTGCTTTGGCTTGCCACCCTCCTCCTGCCAGTCTGTTAGTACTTGTGGAATGGAGGCTTTGGAGTCACATGCCATCATACCTCGTCTTCATCCTCATCCTCGTCATCCTCATCGCGATCGTCTTCGTCCTCATCCTCATCGTCCTCGTCTTCAAAGTCGTCCTCGTCGAAGTCGTCGAATCCGTGCTCGAATTGAAGGGCCTCGCCTGTGAACCAGTCAATGGCGCGTGGAATCAGCTTCTCCTTGATGTCCTCGCCGAGCTGGTAGTCGAGCTCAAGCTTGGCTTCGATGTCGTCGTCGATCTCCTCGTCATCGTCAGCCGGAGGCTTGGCAGGGTTGAAGAAGTCGAAGAATGATGGTGTGGGGATTGTCTTCTTGACGATGCGGGTTTGCTTGGTGTCTGCGTCATGTGGTTAGCTTGGCCTCTATTATGCCACAGGGCGCAGGGCGCTTACTCTTGTTCCTCTGCTTCTTGCTCTCTACCTTCACAGTCAGGTCCTGACCCGCCTTCCAGTCAATCTTGTCGCCCTCGGCGTGATCGTAGATAAAGTCACCGCCGTAGCCGTTCTCTTCTTGGTAGTAGTACGTCTTGGACAGGGACTTGTTGGTGAAGAACGGGTTCTCGGAGAACTCGAAGATCAGACGGAAGCCAGGGCGGTCGAGGTACTCCATGCGGATGTCGGTGAGGAACTTGAGTGCCTCCTCGTCGCGTTCGGTAATCGTCTCGGCAAGCGAGGAGTTCTTCATCGAGCTCAGCCAGAACTCTGGAATACCCTCTGGGACATCTGCACCCTGGGCATTCTTGTCCGCCTCTGCTTTGGCTTCTTCGGCCTCTTCGTCCTCTTCATCGTCTTCTTCGCCAGCCTCGACCTCGGCATCGGTGGGCTCGGCCTCGCCGTTGATGATCTTCGCACGCTTCTCGTACAGTGGGGTGAATTTGGCGAAGAACTTCTTCTCGAGCTCGAGTACCTCCTCTTGGAACTGAGCCTCAAGCTTGGAGTGCTCTTTTTGCACGCCTTTGAGGCCAGCGACACGTCTTCGCACTGGCGCGGGAAGTGACTCGACGTAGCCGCTCGACTTGCCAATCAGGCCAGACAGCTTGTTCTGCATCATCGACACCAGACGAGGGTTCTGGGCGAAGATGGAAGCGGCTGCGGCGCGGTCAAGGTCCTCTGCACACGAACAACGTCAGCTTTTGTAGTGGTGGCGGGTGTGAAGAAGCATGCGGTAGCGTACCTTCCTTCAGGCTCGTGAGGTTGGGTGCCTGGGCGTGCGACGAAATTGGAGCATTGTTGGCGGGCGTGTTCTGCGGCGTTCTAGCGTCCATGGTGTCAGTGTGGTGGGTGGTGGTGAGCGGTGCGAGCGAGCGGCGGGGCGGTGTCAAGCAGCGCAGCGGGCGAGGTGAGTGCGGTGTGTGCAGGGTTTGGTGTCGACAGAAGAGAAAACTCACGGCGCAGGCGGCTGGGCCTTGCTGTTATTGATATCTCGCGACATGACGTTGAGCGGAACAGTTGGACCAACGAGTGACGGTGTGCCGGTCGGAGGAGCTGCGCGAAGCGGCGAGTTGAGGGGGCAGGTTGGTGGATTGAGATGTCGTTGAGAGTGAATGGAAGTTTTGAAGTCCCGCACCTTCTTCAAGCCGGGATTGGCCCATGCGGGCGACAGGGTCCGCGCGCCTCTGCTTTGCAGACTCTTGTCATGACCGACCGACCGGATGGCGCTGAGCTCCCGGTAGCGACCACCATTCATCAGCAGACTCACCGACACCACACACGCGGTTTCCCATGGATCAGCTCTCCATCAACCCCGATCTGGCCAGCAATCTGTCCGACAAGGACAAGAAGGACCTCAACCAGTTCATCCAAGGCGAAAGCCAAAAGGCAAACATCCAGAACATGGTGCACGAATTGACAGGTACGTTCCTCGCCCTGCGCATCTCTGGTATATACATGTCTGATCTGCGCTAGACCGATGTTTCAAAAAGTGCATCACCTCCAAGATCACACAAGGCGGGCTGGATCGGTACGAAGAGCCTTGCATGCGCAACTGCGTAGACAGATTCATGGATGCCAGTCAGGCCGTGGTAGAGCACATTCAGAAGATGCAACGATAGACATACACTCGACCGGAGCACTGCATCCGACATGAGCGGAACACCTCCATGCGCCGCCTCGAGGATGACTGTACATGTATAGAGCGCAATGGATGCGCCGTGGATGCAAGGTACAGGTTCGCAACGATACCGAGGACATGCGGACGGTAAAGACAGGACATGATGAACAGCAAATGGGTATCATGAGGGCATATATGGTGACGTGAAAACTCGACCGCATGGCGCTTGTACAGTAGCTGTATTCTACGCTCTTCCCAGAGGGAAACGCATTGGCTTTCCTCGACAATCCCCGAACCAGGTCGTCTCGCCGAACGCCGATTCCTTTCTGATGTCTTTCCAATAGCTGTCTGCTCAAACGCCAGTACCGAATGCAAGCATCGCTTTTGATCGCTAACCAGCCTAGACGATGGCGAGCTTGGTGGCAGCAATGTCGAGGGCGTCGACATCGGCAGTCAGGCGGGCGAAAGCCTTCTTGGAGCCGTCTGGTCTGTCCGTTTATTAGCAATATGCTCTGTAGCTCCTTGACCGGCGCGCATTTGAACTTACCGGATCATGGTATTGATCTTGACGGTGTCCACATCGTACAGCTTCTTGAGAGCCTCCTTGATTTGCCTCTTGTTGGCCTTGACGTCCACGATGAAGACAAGGGTGTTGTTCTCCTCAATCTTCTTCATGGCGCTCTCAGTGTTGAGAGGGTGGATGATGACCTTGCCGGCATCGAGACGAGGCTGGCGTGGGATCGATCGGCGAGGGTATTTGGGCGCACGCGAAAGCGTGAGGGTCTTTGGCTGGTGGAAGGTGGTGCTCTTGCGAACTTTGGTGACCTTGTGCGAGTTGACCTGTTGTGAAAACAAGCCGTCAGACGATGGGAGCTCTGACACGCCTCAAGGTGGATTGGAGAAGATGCTTACTCCGCGCAGCGTGGCCTTTGCGGCGGCCGAAGCCTTCGCAGATGGCTTGCTGGACTCTGCGAAATATCGTCAGTTCTCTACACAGATCGAGCGCTTGCGATTTCGAGATGCTCATGCGACAGCGCAGTGCTGCGATCGCGCCCAATGCCTCTCGTATACCACTTACTGCCCTTGGTTGCTGCCTTTGGTGCCATTGTGTTTGTCGTTGGGCGATATGTGCGTCGTGCAACTGAGGATCAAAAGGCGAGATGCAGCAGTGATGGCACTGGGAATATTCGTCTTCGTGCACGCTAGTGCTAGAACAAGCTTAGCGGACTTGGCGTTGAAGACCTTCCGTGCTCCGACTCCAGCCGCGACAGTACACCACACAACACAACAAGCACGCGTCTCACATACAGCACAACCTAAGTTCCAACATGCGCTCTCGTTCTGTGCGGTCGGATGACGCTACGCCCACGTCAGAACTCCCTATGCTGGAAATTCACTCAGCATGAGGGCGCACCAGGATATATGCATTTGACGACTAATGCTTTGCGGCCAAACTACCTCTTGCCGTGGTTCCACAAGCAAAGCAAGACGTTGACAAATGTTGGACCAAGTTAGTCCCGCTCGACGTTCATGACGGACCTGCGGCACCTTTGTCAGATGCTAAGCGCATATCGGACTCGCACAATGTCCAACACGATCTTTCAATGCATCGCAAATCCCCTGCGTCTAGGTTCCGTCAAGGGCCACCTGCGTCGGCTGAACAAACGTCTGGATCAAGGCACGCCAACCGAGTTTCATTGCTCCTCTGCATATCCTCGCAAGAGAGGCCCGTCATAAATTACTAATCTTGGAATAATGCGAACAGGCCTGTCACGCATCTGCCTGTGTTCGAATCCGATCGCCAAAGAGTACCTGGCCCTCTAACAAACGAACCTCACACGTCATATCGGATTGAACACTGGTCTAGCCGCGACCTATGAGGACCTCACTCTCTGCCACTGTCACAAGTGACGTTCGAGAAGGATGGAGCGATATCTTACTCGTGACGGAGGGTCGCGAATTGCTTTATCCAGCGCCATGATCGGCAACCTCGTGCTGAGCTCGTGCTGATGCTTGAATTTCACGTGGCCCAACGAGACATGTGGGCTTGAAGGCAGCCCCGTATATGGCTGTTCGGAGCGATAACTTGTCCCACGCAGGCGAGAAGCTGTTCAGCCCTTGTGTGACGCCAGACGTCAGTGCTCGTGAATGGCTGGTGGCAGTGTCAGCTCTCTCTGTAGACTCACTGATTGAGCTCTAGCATATAACAGTGTGATCATGCGCGCACGCTTTTACAACAGCTGTTCCGTATGCTTGACCATGGCATCTGATAGCAGAGATCCGGATGTTACTCGTCCAGTGCTGAAGAATCAATTCCTCGGCTCTTTGGAGCGTATCCCCGAAACATCTTTTGGTCTACAACCCGGCAGTGCCTTCTACGCAGGTTCCCAAGATCAGGATATCGAAGGCGTGCGAGACCCGGCGACCACGGACAGAAGCACGACCTCATGGCTGCTCGCCATCATTGTTGGCCTGGCGGTTGTGGGTATAGTGCTCGGTGTCGCTCTAGGAGTGCACTATGGAGTCAGCAGGCACAACACAGGATCAGCGTGATGTTCGAATGTGGTATTTCGATTTTGCAGAAAGAGGAGACTCAAGCTGATATCTTGCACAGGCTGTGCGCCCTGTGCTGTCCGAGCAGTTCGGGCACAAAACGCAACTCCCATTTCGGCAGGTCGATTACCTCTCGAGACGAAGAACGAGGGAAGGCAGATTTGTGATTGCGATGACTTGCGCTGTCAATTCGAGAAGGCTCCCCTCCGCATCTGTCGAAATCCGCGTAGTGGATCGGGACCGATCAAATGCCATACGGAGAACAGCTGAGACGGAGCCACGACTGCCGCCAACTACACCAAAAGCACGTGGGCAGCGTTTCTCCTATGCTCGGCAGATAGGACAAGCGGTAGCATCCGGCACGCAGGTTTCCTGCAGGCTCAGGAACACCACCGAATGTGTGAAACATGCAATGATCTTGCTGGACAAATGCCTCGAATCGGAAGAGCCCGCTATTAGCAGCAAATTTCAACACGGGGCATTGTCGAGTCCGCTGCCGTCGGCTAGCCCTCTGATCGTCGCGAGAGTGGGATTCAGAGTCCATGATATCTCCACACACCACTCTGTGATCGATACGGACCCAACGATGCCCAGTACAAACCATGTAGACCTTCCCAGCAGTCTCCGCATTTCAGGAGAGTGGAAGAGCCCCGCGACCAGGTCAACAACCAAGGCCAGCAAAAACCGCCAGCCACCCAAGCTGCGGGAAAGAAAGTTCCTCTCACCAAGACATCGCTTAGCTTATCAGGCTCCTACTTCCTTGCGATCCGATGACCTGATCCGCCACTCCCCAGCGAAAGCAGACGAAACAAGAAAACCAACCCGGCATGATCGATAGTCTGCGCACATGCATCCATGCATGCATGCATGGCCTTCGCAAAACGCCACAACATCCAAGTCGCAAAGTCATCACACACACACACAAGTCATGCACAAGAAAAAAACGGCGCACACGACACTACCACCAACCATCAACTCGTGGCACATGCATAATAACAAAGTAATAGCAAAAGCGTAATATAAGCAATTAGCGTTCGTAACTTCGTTCCCTTTCTTTTAGCTCACGCTTATTTACACGCACGCTTCGTACCGCTTTTCGCACAACCATATATATTATATCCATGCACACGACACGCCACGCCCTGCCACGCGGGAACCCGGAAGCCAAGGCAGAATTGTGTAGCCTATGTGATGATAGACGAGTACGAAAGGCAATACGAATAGCATGATAAGAAAATAGTAGCGGGAAAAAAAAGAAGAAGAGAAAGCTCACCTGGGAAAAGATATTGTATTATTTTAGACACTTGTATGTACGAGTAATATCAAGCAGTATCTCAGTTGGCAACAGGACCACAGCACTTGTTGTCAACACTTGCTGCACCATTTCTTTTTTTTTTGCCCTTCCGGACGAACGTGCACGTCTCAGAAGCACCAAACAGGAAATCGCTCTCGTCCAAAAACAGAAGAGCGCGCATAGAGAAGGTGATACAGAAGGTAGTACCTCCCAAGACAGCAGCCCCCGATGTGAGATGCAGTGCACGGTGTGCACCCAGCGTGCCAGCAGCCTCCAGCCTCATCGTTCAGGAGAAAATTGGAACAAACGAGCGTTAATCAAAGTTGCAAAGTTCTGTGTTTCTTGGATGAAACACCTGGAGAGAGATGATGGCGTTTCATGTTGCATGTTGCATGCAAACTTTAAAAAAAGAGAAGAAGGAAACCCCCGCCCCCCCCCCCCCCAGTTCCAGTGTTTTCACACATGATCGTGCATGCATGCAATAGCCGGAGCCGATCGTAAACAGAAGAGGACGGTTTGACGGGGGGCGCAGAGAGGATCACGTGCGTCGATGCAGGCAGGGTAGGCAGTAAAAAGAGAGAGAAAAAAAAAGAAAAATTAGGGAAGGAGCGAAGAAGAGCGAGATGGGGGAGAAGGGGCAATGCCTGCGAGATGTGTGTACACTGGGATATCATCGGGACGCATGCAGGTTTGTAAAAGGAACTGGTGGCGGGAGACTTTGTAAATCATCATAACAGAGAGAAAAACAAAAGGTGCGGAAGATAGTGGAATGTATGTATTGTATGTTGATGGAATTCCGATGCAAACCAAAATGCTGCTATCCAGTAGTAGTAGTAGTAGTAAGACACAGAATACGCTCTCTGACAAGATCATAGCAGGTTGATTGCTGTCAACAGCAAAACAACAGAAGGCTTTCCAAAAATCTTGTGGAACACACCCATCTTGTCAGGCATCTGGTCTGTGTGCCAATATTCCAACAACAAAACGCATTGCACAAAAGTGTATCCCGGGTTGTCTGCCTGCCTGTTTGCCTGCCTTCCTGCCTGTGCCCACGATTCTAGACCTTCGCCGCGCTCAAAACTCGCACACGCACATGGAGTACCACCTCTATGCCCCCCGGAGGCAAAAGAACTGAATATCCCCCCCCCCAGCGCCTAACGAACAGTGCGAAGGCGAGAGATCGAGGAAACTGATACCAAGGAAGGGGGAAAAATCAAGAGGTTGTCGACCGTAAAGAGTTTTTTCCTCATCATACATTCGTGGCGCGAGCGCTCAAGCTGCGGCGCCTCAAAGCGGCCTTACTGCTGGGTGCAGAGCTTTGGTCTAGTGTTTTGAAAGGAAAACCACAGTAGTAAAAGTTGTTGCCGTGTCAAAAAGTTCGTGAAGAATGCTGTCAGAATCGAACAGCGGGGTGAAACGCTTCGCAAAGGGTATCCATCATAGCCGCCTTTTAGTGGTGGTAGTCGGTACCAGTAGTGACCATCGGTGGAGGGGCCATGTCGTTGTGAGCGACCATTCCCATGTCGACGTGGGTTGGCATGCCCGGCAATTCTGTGCCGGTGGTCATGGCAATCGCTTGGTAAGCGGCGTCGTCGATGGGATCGGGCTCATCATTGGCATCTTGCATTGCATCGCGCTCCTCCTCCATTTCCTCCTCGGAAGGCGCAGAGCCGTCAGCGCTCGTCTCGTGAGTGCGACGGTGCTGAGCGAGGTTATCCGATCTGGAGAACGCCTTGTTGCACAGAGGGCACAAATAAGGTCGTTCCTGCGTATGGGTACGCACGTGGCGCTTGAGGTGTTCTAAGCGTTTGAAGAGACGGCCACACATGGGAATGGGGCACGAGTGGCTCTTCTGAGAATATGGAGTCATCTCGCCAACCGTAGCGGATCGCGCACGGCGAAAGACGCCGTTGGCGGTGCGCTGTACAGCATTGTGCTGCATGGATGGATGAGTCCTGTAGTCTTGACTTGGGCTGTGGTTGTAGTTGGTGTAATCTTCACTGTGCACTTGGCTCATCTGCCGATGTGCACGATGCTGCTCATCATGAGCGCCTTCCACCGCGTGCGATGGCGTGCTGTGACGGGACAGATTCATGAGCTCTCTGTGCTCACCCATCATGGATCCGGGTTGCTGTGTGGTATGTATGCTTGTGGGAGAATCGTTGTACGACATTTCTTGACCCTCTGGTATGGCTTGTGGCTGGACTGATGTCGACATGGATCGGCGCAAGTCACTTGGTCGATGAACGGAGTGTGCGTGCGCGTGGCCCGAAGAGGATCCTGCTGCGGTCACACCTGTCACTGTACTGTTTGTCAGACTCGATCGTCGGCGTCGCTGTTTATAGGTGGGAGACCCTTCCAGGACAGAGTATACCTGTTGTGGCTGGTATTGGCGATTCATGGAGGGGTAGTGCGCACCAGCAAGGTTCGGTGGTACCGACATGAGCGGGTTGAACGGCTGTTGGAGCCCGACTTCCGGAATCGCTGCATACAAGCCAGTGTCCTCATTGGCGATGTACGTTGGCTCAGAAGGCATGCCCACCGAATGCTGTGGTGGAGTGAGAGGCTCAAAGGACAGACCACGTTGGCTGTAGTCCTCGAAATGTGACGACACGAAGGAAGGAGCGGGCGAGTATTCCATATAAGCTGGCATTGAGCTATGTCTCTGTCCAGCCTGTGAGATTGGCACTCCATTGCGATCGAAAACTGGACCCATTGACTGTTCTCGTGTCTTTTGTATCTGCGACGGCATGGGCGGCATCGCCATCTGGCCGAACCCCGGCATGTGCGACATTTGATCCGACTGCATATCTGGCTGGTGTGCCATTTGCGCAGGCATCGAAGTAGGTGGTAAGTGCTGCTGAGGAATCATGGACGGTGGTGGCATGGAATCGGTAGCACGCAGAACTGGCGACGTCGAATGCGACGGTGGCATTGACGATGGCTGCGCGGGATATGTGGACTGGTTGTTCTGTTGTGCCTTGGTGAGCTGTTCAAACAGCGAGACCGACGCGTCGAATTCGAACGACAGGGCGGGCTCGCTGACCGCCACCGTGGTTGCTTCCTGGCCCATCTTCTCTCGCTTCAGGTCGCGCTCCAGAGCATCGAGGAACAGACGGTCGTGCGGGACGCTGTACCAGTAGAAGACTTTTTGCTTCTTCTGCGTCCGGATGCAGTTGTTTTTGTACAGGAAATCGAGGAACGGGCTCTTTGGCTCTTCCAGGGAGGCATCGGTGCCGGACTTGAGATTTCGCAAGTCGGAAAAGATGCCCTCCTCGAATTTCTTCGTGTTCTTCACCGGTCGTCCAAAGGCCTGAAAGCGGAAGGACAAGCAGCGCACAATGTCGGTGCCCGAGATGTGGAAAAGGTTGTTCCTGGATGTGGGTCAGTATGTGGTGTCGCAGCAGCAGCAGCAGCAGCAGCAGCAGCGGGAACAGCTCGCGCGGATGGCGGCATTGGGGACGCACCAGAGCACGCAGGAGACATATTCGCCGGTGGGCAGCAAGAATCGTCGAATGTACTGGTCCTGGCTCCAATCCACGGGGGCGGAGATGAGGAAGTATTTGACTGGGCACGCGTCAGTGCGTGCGTCCTGGCCGGCGTGCAGCGCGGAACGTACGATTGTCGACTTGCTGCAGAGCCACGACGGAATCTTGCGGGAGGCTGGACTGCGCTTCTTGGTCGAGCAGGAAGGTCTCTGGAGCCACCGACCGCGCGTGCTGCGGCGGCATGGCGGGATGGTGCTGAGGATACATGGCGGCGAGACGGAGGCGCGCCTGTCGCAGAGCCGAGCAGACAGGCGAACACGAGGGCTTCTGCGGATAAGCCAAACGTGGTCGGAGGCGTTGCGCGTTTGATGTGCCGTTGGGGAGTCGAAAAGCAGCGGGCAACGAGAGCAGTGCGCTGGGCGGGCGCGAAGACGGGGAGGCGGCGGGATGGGCGGCGACGCGGCGGAGGAACGAACGGAAGAGACGAGCGGCAGCTCTAGTCGGCGCGGAGGGTGGTGATGCGAGGACCGGCCTCAGCGAGGGCAAGCAGCGATGTATTCGGGGCGGAGGTGAAGTGAAGCGTGTCGTTGGAATAGAGCAGTAGCGTGAGACGAGGAGGTCGTAGTGAAGGACTGCGCTGTTTCAGAAAACAGGCCGGGCAGGGCAGCGAGCGGGCGCGTCTGAAACAACGCACGGGGCCCACTTTCGCAACTCGTTCTGGCTGCTTGACTCGATGGCATTAGCCGCCGGCCGGCCTTGGTCGCCAGCCAGCCCAGAGCCAGCCCGCCAGCCCGCCCGCCATCCATGAATCCTGCCCCGACCGGATCCCTAGTTCACCATCCCGTCCCATTGTTGATGATGTGACCCTCGTGCCGTGACGACTCCTGCTGCCCACGAGTCGATTGCGCCCAGCACCGCATGCCCGTGGAAGCCGCACGGCGCTGGTGCTCGGCATCATGGCGCCGATCATACAGGCACGCCTGCAAGGGCGGCGTCGGGAGCTGAAGCCATCTGTTTCATCACACGCTGCGCTCGAGCTGCCTATAGCGCCTGGTCAAGCACAGCGATGTCTCTCGGCCTGCACCAACCGCACGGCCCGGACGAGGCTCGCGGCGGCCTGCCGTGCGGTGACGTGGGGCCACACGCGCTTGGTCGGACTGATGAGGAGAGGCACCCAACACCCTCGACGCCATCCCTACAGCAGTAGTAGTAGTGCGCTCCCCTTCGTGCAAACCCAGCCAGCATCCCCGCCAACCGCCGTCCCACATCCTGTCATCGCGGTCATCATGCGAGTCAGCACTCCTCGCGTGCAGCACCAGCGCGTGCGGTGCCATGAATTGCCTCGCTTCACGACGACGCAGGACACCATCCTCGTCTGCGGCACTGTGATCAAGTTTCCATCCACCACGCTCCACGAAGCCATCGCACAACCACCCCGGTCTTCACCGACGAGATCAACGCCACTCGCGCCCAACGCAGAAGCGCAGCTCTTGCCACACGAGCTTCGCAGCTTCCGGCGCTTGTTTGCTCACTTTCGGAGCGAGCCCGGAAACACACGACACAGCCCCAAACGGTGCCGGACCACTTGCCCACTCTAGACTTCGTGAATGTGCGCTGAATAACGCGAAGCCAGTGCACGACTTAGGGCACAACGACTTCGTGGCTTTCCCGCAGCAATCAGCGCCCCTTCAACATAGGGTTACGTCCAGTCCGCCAGACCGATGCTCCAGTGCCCCCATCTTTACGACGCACAGCAGGCCTCTTCGTCACCCATCTTGCAGGGCAGTCGCAGTCGCGGACACGACCCGATCGAACGGTATCCCGAGATTATCTCGCCGGTAAGCCGGCTCGGAAATGGATGTCAGTCTCGCGATTCGCACAGTCCGCAAGTCTCCACAAAGATTGCCCTCTGATGCGCTTTCCACGATTGGACACCTGCCCTCAAAGCATTTCCGGAGCATCATCAAGCTGCACGGTCAACCACATCCGGATCTAGCACCGTGCCTGCCCTTGCTCCCAAGTAGCTCTCCATCACACAAGTCGGGTCGACAATCACATTCAGATTGTGTGGGCCAGTACAACCGTGGTGCGCGGAGTCCACATGCGAGATGAGCACAGCTTAAAGTGATCCTTGTTGCAGGAGTCTGCCGAATCGATCTTCGCACAGAAGTGCCAGAGTGCCAGCCGTCTTGCGTCCAATCAACGGCGGCTGACCACTTCCCGGCAGCCTTCTCGATCATGTCTCGGCTGTGAACGTCGATGCCGACTTTCTCTTCATTCATCGAGATACGCCGTTCGACGTTTGCATGCAACCTGGCCACGACCTTGTACCTAACGCCTCTCCAGATTCTCCACTCTAACGCACGACTTGATCGCGCCATTCACATGCGCTAGCGTCAAAGCTAATGATTCCTACACGTTGCTCGCAGTAAAAATCGCGACGTGGCCATCCCGGCCATAAGGTGGACAGAGTTCACCTCCCGACTAGGACTCCGATGTCACTTTCAAAAGGAGTTGCACGTGCGATACGACAAACCGAGCCGAGCATCTCCTTGACAATGCAAGCTAACTCCGATGGTGCCCGAGGGGGAGAACGGTTGACCCTGCGATTGAATTCATCCAATTGCTTCAACCTCACACATGCCATTCTATAGACACCTTATTAGTCCGATCGCTCACAACAAACTCAACCACCCACGACCACCCTGGCTACCCCTAAGCCGCGTCGCCAGCAACGCCTGTTACTGGCAGGTCGACCAACAGGAGTCTGAGTCTCACCATCAAGACATCAGCCCGTGGAAGCCCACGAACGGTGCACCTAGATCAGACCATGAATGCATCGACGGCCATTGGAATTGTGTGTTTTGCGCGAAGAGGCTTCGGCATGGTGTAGTCATATCACTTTCATCGCAGCCATGAGGGTCTCGGGTCCCGCGCGTAAGTTCTTCGGAACTTTCATGCTCTCACTCTGATACAGGCACAGCATCGCGTTCATGCAAACATAAAACACGAGGCCGCACGGTTTCTGGTTTGACGTGTCTCGAATCTACCCCTCCGACCACATCGGCGAGCCTGCTCAGGGAACAACCACATCAAGTGACTGTTTGAATCCGCATTTTGGGCTGCGCCTCTTAGTTTCCCAGGAACTCCTTTCCAAGCAATACTGCAATTGAGTCCAGGATGTTCTTCTCTGGCACTGCCGCCCTCTCCACGGCAAGTGGCCACCAGCCTTGTGCGGCGAGTCGTGGCACAGCGAATATGGTGGAAGTGAACATGTCGCCGCACTGATCGAGTGTCTCAGGTAAACAATTCTCAAGTACGACCGGCATTGACGACTCTACCGGCCGGCTTAGCAGAAGCTCTATGCCATGTGCTCTCAACAACCACGAGCGATCGTCAGAGTCATGCAAGTGTGGTCGGACCGTTGGAGCACACAGGCAGGACCCCACGAATATCAGACAACTTGGTATTCGTTATTTGTGGGCGAGCAGGAACTCCTAGCCTCTCCCGCGGTGGAGCCCATACGATCGAGACTCGTGCCTTGTGCCAGGAGAGCGTATTGTCTCAAGGCTCCAGCCATCAGCGATCACGAGTTTGAAGTGATCGGATTATTTGTTCCTTGAGAGGTCCGCGCTGGCAAAGTTGGCGCTCGGCACGCAGATGCTGCCGAAGCGGGCATTGAGCCCCGGTGCCGGCAAGTTTTGTGAGCACCAAACGACCTGGAGGCATGACTGCAATCTTCTTTGACGTGTGTGACGCATGCTGTGCCGACTTGAGCTGGTTTGCGATCACGGTGATTTTCCACTGCAATGCTGCTCGGCGGCCCGGCTGGTGGGTCTCTTGCGCTGGAATCGGAAGTCGCATGTCAGTGTTGGTCGGTCCTTGGAAAGGGAGCTCGCCGGTCTTTCTTCGCGTTACGGAACATGGTTTGAGATGCGTCTGCGCGTTGAGTGTCAGCGTGCGAGAAAGTGACAGCACTATCACGTCGACGAGAACGGGACTTGAGGCGATTAGACATTTGCTGGATCTTCCATGAGACTCGTCGCATTCCCTCCACTCACTGCTTCCCATCTAACGTGAGATCAGCGAGAGCAAGCGAGAGGGCCGTCTGCTTTCGTCATCGGAGCTGCTACTTGAGTAGCGCAAGCTACATGTACTTGTTTCATCAGTACTTTGCAAAGCCATCGAGTGGTGATGTAATCGGCGAATGCAACGTGTATACTCGCGTGATATGTTCGTGCAGGCGTGCAGATGCCATCATCATCAAGGAGATGGCGTTCGCAATCGACTCCGCGCTACTGCTGTACGGCACAAAGTGGCGCCAAGATCAGGGAGAGGTCATTGCTAACTTAGCGCCCGAGCGGCTAGCTCCGACGCTGCTGTAGGAGGCAGTCTTCACCCACGCGCGCGTGCTCAGTTGCGGCCGAGCTGTTCTCTCCACCTCGTTCCACGCCGCCGCCTCGTCGTGACCGCCCGATATTGGAATCCATCCTTCATCTGCGTCAAGCGTGCACGGCTGGCGCTTCGCAAGCCCGCTCCGGTTACGGCGCCAACCAGCACGCAACGTGCGTAGTTACCGCTCCTTTCCCGAAACGCCGGTCTCAATGTGGTGGGAAACATCGCAAACTCCACGGACGGCACTGCGATAGGGAAGGTGTAGCACAAGCCGCCAGCTGCGATGGCATATCAGCAGCAAGGCGGGCTTGGGAATGGCGGAGGAGGGCCGGAACACCATGGCCCACAGGCCACTGAATACACGTTGCAGGGTCAGTATCAACAGTCAGGCTAGCTTGAGCCAGCCGGAGGAGGGTGGTGTACTGATGCGAGCGGTGCAGGTGTAATGCGCTTCCTGCAGATCGAATGGCACAGTCACGAGCGAGCGCGCAATGCCTGGGATATCGAGAGGGCCGAGATGAAGGCCAAGATCGCGAAGCAGGAAGGAGAGTGCAGACAGGCCAAGCGAATCAATGAGCAGCTGGAACGTCAAGTGCGCATGCTAGAGAAGGCGCTGAAGAATGAGCGAGCAAAGAAACAAGCGCCCAACGGGACAATCGAGTCGGCGGAAGAGAAAAGTACGCAAGAGGATGCGGCCAAGATCAAGAAGGAGGAGGGCAAGAACGGCGACAAGCAGGAGAAGCGTAAGTCGTTGTGTGCATCGTTGCGGCGGATGAATGGTATGCTGACACAATCGACACAGCCAGCTTAGCCGCCCACAACTCATTCCTCGAGACGACCGAGCTCCACGACACCAGCGAGAAGGCCCGCGAAGAATATCTCGACCAGACAACCAGATATCTCAAAAACTGCATGAAAGAGATACAATATTTGCTCACACCTCCGCAGCACCCTCCGCCGCCACAGATACTCCCGAATGGCAATATTACTGGCCTGCCCGATGCGCCGCATCCTATGCAGGAGATATACGAAATGCAATATGGCGACCAAGCACGGCAGGCGTATCGCAATGGACGCGGCGCGGGTCAGGTTTTGCCCCAGCAGCAACAAATACCAAACCATCAACCTCCGCCGGTGCCCAACAGTCTACCGCAATCCGCAGCACAGCGGCCAGACAGCCGTGGACTAAGATATCCCGAGTATACGAACCAGCAACCTGCCGGGAGCTTGCAGCAGCAGGCACCGCAGACTCCTGTACAGTATGAAGAGCAAGTCGAGAACGTCACGCATACGTTCGATAGAGAAGGTAGAGAAGTGCGAGCACCTGAAACGCAGCTTCCACAGCCGCAAAGACCAGGCAGACAACATCCCGATGCCGACGGCTGGACGTTTGACGAAGAGCCTCCGCCGCCGTTAGATGCACCGCCCCCGGACGTGCCACCGCCCCGCAGACCAGACACCGATCTGTTTCCCAGCGCTGCCAGTCATTCGCAAGTGACCGCGAAATCACCACCTCGAACAGGACTCCATGGCCGACGGAAAAGCTCAGGCTCACAAAACATGAGCCGGAGACGAAGCTCGCAGGGCAAAAACCAAACGGATGATGCGGCCGCAGCCCTGGAAAGCGATCCCACGCAGTTCAAGGTCAAATTTGCACTTCGAGGTCATCTCGACGTTGTGCGAAGTGTAATATTCAGCGGCGGTGGCAGTCCCTCCGAACCGGAGCTGTGCACTGCAGGTGATGATGGCACGATAAAGAGGTGGATTGTGCCGGCCACCTACCAGAATTACAATCCTGGTAATAATAATCCGGATCTGGACATACAGGCGATCTTCACGCATAGAGGTCACGAGGGCATTGTCACTTCTCTCACCGCACCCCCGGCCAGCACAGGTTTCAGCACTGGAGGAAGGGCAAACGGCGAAGGCTGGGTGTTCTCAGGAGGGCAAGATGCAACCATCCGCGTTTGGGAGCGCGGGAGAGTCGATCCCAAGGCTACCCTGGAAGGGCACACCGATGCAGTGTGGGCCGTGTGCGTGCTACCCGCTTCTGTCGGCATTGTTTTTGGGCCCCAATCTGGCAACTTTGGCGGACCTGATCGGCTATTACTGGTTTCTGGATCTGCCGACGGTACGGTGAAGGTGTGGGCGATCAGTGCTCCACCTCAATCGGCTTCTCCTGCTTCCGGATCTCGAAGAGGTGTTGGTGGCTCGAGAAGACACAGTGTGACGAGCGGCAGCAACTACCCCACAAGTCCTCAGCCGAGCGTTGCGAGTGCGACGCCTTTCAGCTACACACTCGTACATTCAATCGAACGAGCCGGAGACAACAGGTCCAGCCCCACAAGCATATGTCCGCTTTCGCCTTCTGGTGAGACGTTTGTGGTCAGCTACACTGACTCGTCGGTTCTCATCTTCGACACGCGGACTGGCGAGGAAGTACTTGGCATGGCGTCCACCGAGACGTATGATGGTACACTAGACACGAGCATCAATGCCGTCGTAGCTACTAGCTCTGGTCTGGAGCAGCACAGTGGAGGCATCCTTGATGCCACAGCCCGCGGACTGGACTCTGAAGAGGTCGGCGCGGGCGCTACAGGCGGAAGAGAGGGTCTCGAAGGCGTGGTGATTACAGGGCATGAAGATCGTTTCGTGCGGTTCTTCGATGCCAATAGTGGTGAGTCGGAGATCACATTTCCCGCAGAAGTCCTTTTGCTGACAATTGCCCCGTCGCAGGCCAATGCACCTATACCATGCTCGCCCACCCTGCTGCCATCTCCGCTCTCTCTCTCAGTAAAGACGGCCGCGAAGCTGTCTCGGCGGGTCACGACGCTTCAATCCGATTTTGGTCTCTGGAGAAGAGAATTTGTACACAGGACATCACGAGTCATCGAGCGATGCGAGGTGAAGGTGTCTGTGATGTTTGCTGGAGTCAGGATGGGAGACTCGTGGTTAGCGCGGGTGGCGATGGAGTCGTGAAGGTGTTTGCGAGGTGACGTCTCCTTCACAGGCGGTTCTAGGGGTGTGGTGCAGGAGGAGAGGACGTGCAACACCTCGATAAGATGAAGACGGAAGAAGAAGTCTCTCACTGTCATCCTTTTCGATACGAGAGTCAAGATGAGAGGGGGACAGAGAGAGTGTGTGTTTTGCATATGGATCAATGAAGGGAAGAGAAAGAAAAGAACGGAAAGAACGGGATCGATACAGAGAAAGCACAGCATGCTTCTCTCCCTCCCTTCCTTCCTTCATGGATCCCCCTCACTTTTTTTGGTCTTCCATTGTTCTCTTGAGGAAAAAGCCTGGCGGCTGCATTATATGGTTGAATGGATGGATGGATGGATGGATGGATCCATGGACGGACGGAAACGGGACGGCTGATTGCTGCATATGGAAGCTAGTTAGCTGCACTCTGTCTGCATTGTCTCTCTCCTTGGTTGTGTACATATATTATGAGAAGGAAATTCTGCCCTTTCTCTTTTTTTTGGGGGTTTTTTTGGTTTTTGGTTTCTCCCTCATCATTATTATCTTCTTCTTCTTCTTCTTCTTCTTCTTCTTCTTCTTCTTCTTCTTCTTCTTCTTCTTCTTCTTCTTCTTCTTCTTCTTCTTCTTCTTCTTCTTCTTCTTCTTCTTCTTCTTCTTCTTCTTCTTCTTCTTCTTCTTCTTCTTCTTCTTCTTCTTCTTCTTCTATGATTCTTTTTGTTATAGGATTCGTGATGATTTTTTTTTTCCCCCAGTGATGGGAAAGTCCTTGTTTTTTTTTTGTTTTCGTGTCCTTTCTTTTGTATATATATATAATAAATGATGTGCATGTTGTGGGGGTGTTGCTCCTTGTGCATGTCAACGAGCGGAAACTTGTAGCAAGGAAGAACGCGAGGAGATGATTGAGCTTGAGGGTGGATGAGGGAGGAGGAGGGTTGTTGTTGTTGTTGTGTGTTTATATTAGTAATTACTAGAAGATTATATACATATATGTATATATATATATATATATATAGTAGGTATGAGGCGGGCGTGACGAAGCTGGCCTTTTTTCGATGGCTTTTGGGGAGGGGCGGGGGGGGGGATATTGCTAGGATCCACTCTCACTGCTCATCAGTGAATTTTTTTTCTGGTATGTGCTGCTAGCTGGATTCTGTGCGAAGAAAAAAAAAATTACGTCTTGTGTGCAAACTTGGTGTTCCGCATGGAGAAAAGAGTACCAGTTCAACGGGACTTCTGCAGTATGTATGTAATGTATGCTTCTGCTTACAGTAGGTTCCATAGAGAGCCGCTCTGGAATCTTTTCGCTGGTTATCACATTTGGATATTGTGGTTTTGGTGCCGCTGCTTGCTTTCTCGTCTATCGCGCTGCTTTCCCTTCGACGGTATACCCTCCTCTCCCTCCATATGCATGCAATTCGACATGTCTTGCTCGCTCAGAAAGCGCACTGCTCATGCGCTGAAGGGTCTGGCGCTTTTCCTTCCATTCCTCTTTGATGTATGTCTTGCGTTGTGGCAAGATGGTCTGCGAGTTGTGCTGTAGGGACCTGGAGTGGTGCTGCATTCGAATAACAGATGCTGGGGATTTGCTAGGTGATCTGACGGCCAGGTGGCTCGAATTGCGTGGAATGAGTCGAAAGAAGTGGTAGGACTGCTGTAGGGGACGCGCAAGAGAAGTGGTGTGCCGAGCTCTGCGCTCTGCTGATATGACCGTCGAATTGAGCGCATTGGACACTCCGTCACCATGTTCGAATTCTCGGCACGCGGATTGCTGTATGACCGTCAGGAAGCTTGGTGAAAGGGTCGGAGACTGACACATTCGGAATGAGGTTCATTTCACCATCGCTCAAGCTGTTCGACCACGAGAATCGCCCCTTGCTCTGCTGCATCTTTCAGCGCCTGTCTTGCTCTGTCCGCAAGGCTTCTACTCTGTGCTCCTGCCCGTAGTATGATCTTTAGAGCGTCTAGCCGTTGGAATAGAGCCAGTGTAGCCTCAAGTGAAGCCACCGTCCACCCCTCCCTGGCTGCCCGGCAACCCTGCCGATCAGTTTTCCCTGGACAAACAATCACAAACTGAAGGCAACTGACTAGCCACATCACAGTGACAGAGCTGCGCCCCAGGCTCCGCCCACCCTTTTCTTTCGCAAGCCTTCTGTTTTCTTCCAAAACTTTTCCCTTTTTTCCAAACCTCTTCCACAACATCCATCCACCACACACGCACTCAAACACACACACCACAGTACCACTCCCAACACCAACACACACCATGCATCAGTACAACAGTACCATCGCCCGCGAGGTCCTCTCCGAGGCGGAGAAGGACCGCCTCTTGGCTGTCGCCCTCAGTACCAGCGCCGACAACGTGAGTTGTCACCATCCCCTCACTGCCTTCTCACTGAGCAAGCTGACTGACGCGCTTCCCACACAGTCCACCATCAACTGGGAGAAGGCCAGCACTGAGTTCGGCGCCGCTTCTGTGGACAGCATGAGAGTTTCCGTGCGCAACATCTACAAGAAGCTGGACAAGGCCGGTGCCGGTGCCAACGCCGACGGAGCCGCCGCCACTCCCGGCCCATCCAAGGCCACCAAGCGCAAGACCGCTGACACCGAGGATGGCGAGCCAAAGGCCAAGAAGCCGCGTGCCTCGAAGAAGAAGGCCAGCAGTGAGTGTGATTCTGTGCCCTATACCGAGTATAAAGCCGCTGACATTGTATCCAGAGACTGAGGATGGCGAGGAGACCGTGGTGAAGGACGAGGCTGAGGAGGAAGAGGAGTAATTGCTGCTCGCAACGCGACGAAAAGTGAGGCCCACGTGGTCGTCCCTCCACCCATAGCATGAATGAACGACGAAATGAATGACGAAATGATGCGTGGAACTGAAGACTTGTTCCATATATGCCTTTTCCTCGTGTTGATGTGTATGTTCGCCTGAATCCCAGAAGTGAGCCCACGTGGTCGCTCTTGCATAGCAACTGAATGACGCCGACTCGAGGTGAATATCTGTTCTCCTGTGCTTCTCCCTCGTGTTTGGGGTCCAGATTTTGTTTGCTTCCATTGTGCCCCGACATATGGTGCCATTGAGTGAGGAGCTACTGGGCTGTTGTGCCTGCGCCTGTCACCAGAGGAACCGAGCCCGTTTGCTATACCTCTGTCATACTGTCCAGTCGGAAGGCATTCAGGGGCGACAAGGTTCGGAATTTCGCCAAAAAGGGCCATTGGAGACAAGCAGCGGTGTCTCATGTAGCTCCGGAATCAAGAACAGTTGCGAGGCATCGAGTACGACCAATGTCTCTGGAGGTGTTCATCAAATCGATAGGGGCAGGCAGCATGTCTTCTCTATCTCTGCAATGCTGTCCGGTTGTGAGGCAGTAAGCGTAAGAATGGACCTGGAATCGACTCCAGGGGCGTTGTTGGAGATTGGCAGCGTATGTCCCATCTCTGCAATCCTGTCCAGTTGAGAGGCAACCATTATCAACATTGTGTCAGAATGCGCGCAGACTGATATTTGGAGTCAAGTAGCGTGTCTCTTATTCTCTGTCCATTTGAGACACAAACAGTACCGCAAAGTGTGGCAGACGATGCCACAGAACTTGGCGCAGTCGTGTTTTGCGCGTGACTCCTGGGATAATGCCATGGCCATGGCGCCAAAGGCGTAATGGAAGAACAGAAAGGACCAGTAGCTGAACCGGAGAGAGCCTGATAAGGAAGCCGCGACGGTAGCGGCTTGGCAGAAGGTCTCTACCATCTCAACCAACGACCGATAGTCAGCGCTACACACAATACACACGAGTACAAGATAGCACACTTCTACCATCAGAGCCGAAGCGGTGTCTGCGCCAGGCCATCAAAGTAGGCCATGCTTCTCGCAAAAGGCTTGAGACGGACTCAGAAAGCCTACCTTGGTCCAATCGTGCCTGCAAGCCTTCTCAGAAGGCCTAGGTGCCATGAATCAGGAGCATGAAGGACGGCGACCCCGTCAAATTCGTTGTTCCAAGCGACAACAGGAAGGATTTGGAGTACTTTCCACACCATCGATTGGATCCTGCAAGGCTCGTATGTGAAGATCTTGTCAAGCGTATTCCAGGTTGTTTCAATCAAGAGCTCTTGCCTGGGCTGACCGCTGTCGCATGATCCCTGATGCCCTGGCTATGTGTTGTACCATTGCCGTCGCTCCATCTCTTCCTGGTGCACCGTCTTTTTCACGATCGCGTTTCTCGCGGTACTCGGGCACTGAGCAACGGCCACTCGCTATGGACTGTAGACCCTGTGGATGCTCTGTTCGTGCTGCACCATTAGTCGAGAGTCGAGCTGTAGATTTTATTTTTAGACTCAAAAGTCAACCGAGATGAACGCGCCAGATGGAGAGTGGTGCATCGGCGGAGGATGAGCGCGATACGTGGGTGTACTTCGCCGTAAAGCGATCCGAGTCGCGCCTTCGGTCGCTGCTCATCCGCATTGCCTACGAGGTCCATTATCGACATATCATGTACTCGGCCAGCGAGAGTACTCGGGAGATTCGGGGGTGAGAGTGCTGGGGATGAAGTTGATGTATTGGGAGAGATGTGGTGGTCGTGCTTGCAGTCCAAAGAAGCTCGAGCGGGAAGAGCCCGCTTGCCGATCTGACCTCTTCTCCTTCCTTTGCCTCCTATGCTCACGATTACGGCACACTCCAGGCCTCCGCATTCCCAATGGCGCATTTGATCCCACGCGGAGCCTCTCAGTCGCCTCCCATCATACCCATATCCGCCGTAGAGACATTGCCGCCGAGCTGAAGCGACCGTAGCACACCTTCCTCCGGTCCAGCGATGCATTCACCTACGGTCCTCCAGAATGGACATGAAAGCGAAACGTATCTTCTGATTCGGCCTCCATGGCTAGTAATGTCACGATGCCGGCCTGAGGTACGAGTGCTCGCGCAGGTCCCCCCAGCGTGCAGCGCCTTTTCCGACGAGATCAGTTTCGACCCATGCTCAACATGACGGCAAGCTCGAAGTAGCATCGCAGTCCGTCTTTCCATTAAAGCAAAGAGAAGCAATCGAATGGCTACGGCCTGCGATGATGCTCATCTGCTCCCGCGCCCATACTCTGAGATTGGTCCGCGAGGCCCCGGCAGGTGCGCGCGCTCGTCAAAGACAGTAGGTGGAACACCGCCTTGGCGATGGAATAGCCTGCGTGGATATCAACAAGAGCAAGATATCCACGCGTTCCTGGGTCTGCGGTATCACTGCTGCCCATGGCATGAACACCAGGTCTGCGCCGCGGGAGTGTTCCTTGGCAATATACTCCCAGTACACCGATGGATGCAGATGCCATACGTACTGCAGGACGCTGATATGCACAAATGCACAACTTGCGGCACGTGACACCTCATGATGGACATGATAATCGGCCACTTTATCCAACGATCCGCGCTGACGACATGAGGCAGATGGTACTTGTGACTGTTGGTATACGATCGCTTGGGCCAGAGAGGGCCACAAAGTGGCGTCCCACTCTCAGCAGCACCAAGTAGAACCACTTTCTTGGCACAAGCGGCTCCCTGATCAACGGAAACGGAGCTTGCTCTAAAGGCTTTGGAAGCTGCTCAGCCTAGTGCGGCGCGATTTATGGAATACCACATCGCCATCTTTCGAGAATTTCCACCGCATGTAGACATACAGACCATCGAATCGTCCTGGGAGGCAGGTGGAGCGAGGTTCATGGAAGGTGAAGAGTAAAGAAAAAGATGGTGAAGGCCTGCCCACTCACTGCTCATCCGAAGAATGTGGTGGCAAGATAAATCGAGGCTTACGAAACAAAGAGAGACCGGTATACTGACCTTTTTCCAGACGCCATGTCGTCTGGCAAGCAGCAAAGATTTCTCGAGAGATCATGCAAGCGAGCCAGTTGATGATGGCATCGGCACCTTCAATGGCCTGAAATCACCGGCTGGAATGCAACAGCTCGGAACGACACCGACTCCGATGTCAACATCGCTGCGTGAATGCGTGGTCAGGACATGTGTATCACTGGCTATGGCAGTCCCGTCCCGTGGTCGAGCGATCGATGCCTTGTCGCAAAGTCTCTGGTATAAGTCGATATCTCTTCCAGTTGGCAGCCGGTTTGTCTTTCCTGGCGAGCTCGTGCTCGATGTATCTGCATCAGGTATATCTCATCTTGAGGGCTGGCTCGCTGGCGTTCACGTATCCGGAATCTCGAAGAGACTCTTTCCTTCATATGGCAGGCCACTGTCATATAAATCGCACGTTCCATATCACCAGTGGATGGATCAGCATTTGGTGATGCTCGAGATCTCAGGCTTTATGCGCTGCTGTAAGTTTGCATAGCACTTGTGTACTGTCTTTCAGAGGCGGCGGCAGAGTCAGCTGCACGAGGATCGATCAGTGCTTGTAAGTGCTGGTACTCTGATGGAACCTTTGAGATCCAATGCGAAGCGCGAGAGTTGTCTCTTCGAAGACGTGCGGCTTGGGACGCATACCGCGTGCCTCCGGCGCGCAAGTATTTGCCAATTGGATGGCTGATGTACGTGTTGCCTCCGCAGTGATGGCCATCGAAGAAGAAGAAGAAGAAGAAGAAGAGTGGGTAACAGGGTCCCCCTTTGCATGTCCTGTGTCCACAATGAAAACTGTCAGCCAACGCATCGCCTACCGAAATGAGCCGCTGCGGTTGATGAATGTCTTGCTCTCCGAACGTCGATCTGTAGGGCATGATCTGGGTTGCTAGGAGGATCGCGACATTTGTCTGGAAAGCGAGGTCATATATTTGCGACGTGGCGCCTCATCTTGTCTACATGCGACACGCGAGAGAGTAACATAGGGTAGTGCGGCGAAGCGTGCAGGAGCGCTGGTTGAGCTTGGCGCAATACGAAGCTGACGGGGCGGATGTTGGTCGAAGATGATGGGAAGCTGGAACGTCGGTCGAGGCTGTGCAGATGGAGAAGGAGGCGATCGGTGCCGCCAAGAAGGTGTGGCCCAATGGATCACGGAAGGAAGTCGAGAACAGCGAGTCTAGAATGTGCAGAGGAAGAATGGCGGTGGGTTAACAAAGTGGAGTACAACGTAGGTCGTCGTTTCCTTTTGGCATCGCGGAGCAAGTACGGGAAGATCTCATCATGGTCTGCAGGAAGGAAGGAACACAGAAAAAAACACGGGCCGATCCACATCCACAGCAGCGAGACGCGCAATAATGGCGGGACTGTGGTCCTTGGCGCCTCTTCTGCAGGAACGGCGCTCTCAACCACCAAACGGGGCGGAATGATGATTGTGTGTATTCGGCGAAATGGCTGTGTTCACCATAGTGTTTCAGGAACAGGCGCTGGTTCTGCCCGATCGCGGACTGCACGTCTGAAACCGCCGTCGCCCGGACGCTGCCACGGGGGGTGGAGGCGGTGGAAGGGCTCGCTCTGTCGGTGAATTCACGTCTATCTGCGGCGCAAGAGGGGAGCGTCTTCGGCGCATGGGGACGCCAGGAAGGGGGTCGGCGAGGTGGTGGTGATGGTGACGGTGCTGCTGCTTCTGCTTCGGCGCTGCGCTGCGGGGGCGAGTCGAGCGGCGACCATCACGTCCGGCGGGCGGCGAGGGAAGTGGGAGGGACAATTTTAGCGGGCCAGGATGGGTGCATCACACGCGTAATCACCTCGTTTCCACCCGACTCTTCCGCCTCGAGTCATGCCCGCGGAGGGGAGGGGCGGTGGCAGCGACAGTGCACGCGGCTGGAAGTCTCCGCTATACAGCACAGCCCGTGCGAACAGGACGACGACATCTCAGCAGCAGCGTCGTCGCATGAGAAGGGTGGCAGCGGACGATGGCGCGCAGTGATCATCAACCAGGCCTCACGCCGGAGATGGATGGCGCGTGTGTCATGCGTTGAGGCGATGCCGCGAGGAGCATGCCCGCCGCGGCCAATCAGCGCCCACGAAGGCCACGCCGTCCACGCTCGGATAGGGGTGGCCAGGCCAAGCCCAACCCGTCAACCCGTGGTGGTGCCTGCAGTAGTCGCTCCTTCCACCGTCGCGCGCTGAGGACGCCGCGCACCTTCACCTCTCTCACAGACTCACAGACTCACACACACACACACACAACACTCGCTCACGGCTAGCGCCAGCCCCATCGAGCGACCAGCGTGCACTCCTCCTCCTCCTCCGCCCTCTCCTCCTCCCTCTCCTCCTCCCACACTCGTTCTCCGTCGCACCGCTCCACCACGCTCTTTCACCGCCCAACTGAGCGTCGTCTCATTTCCTCCGTCGCCGCCGCCGCCCATCTCTCTGGCCTGCGTGGGGCCGGCGTTGAACCACACGACCGACACCGCGCATTCACCCTCTCGACCTGTAACGGCCGACCGACGTGCATCGCAACGACGAGGGAGACCCGCCCTTCTTCGCTCGACCCGCCGCATTCCACTCATCCGGGTCACACCCCCATCCGGCACCACCACACCTCCATCCATTGGCCTTGCTTGCTCCTGCAACCGACACCGCGCGCATCGCCTGAGAAACGCGCTCGACACCGCCAACACACACGCCCTCGTCCATCTGCGCTCGCGTGGCATGATCACGGCCTGAGGGAGTACCTCGCTCCGCCCGCTACGATTTTGACGACGACGACCAAAAGCGCGAAAGGTGTCGTCCCCCCGACCCTTTCTTTCTTCTCTCTCTCTTCCTCTCCACCATCGAGCGAGTCACGCTTGCGCTGCTGGCAGCCGCAAACAAAGGTGCGATTCACCACCGCCCGAAATAACCCTGCTCCTCCGTCATTCCCCTCCCCCCCATCCATCTGCTTTCATTCACGCCCGCCGCGCCACTCCCACCACCTGTCGCCTACTGACTCCCACCCAGAGCGGGTTTCCAGACCTCGCTTCCGTAATACCGACCCGACGACCGCCACCATGCCTTCGCTTTCGCTTACCGCTCGAACATGGACTCTCCTTTGGCTACTCACACTCTCCGTCATGGCACAAATAGCACAACCTCGAGAAGCCGCACCCGAGCCAAAGTTGGAGAGGCGCGGGAGCGCCGTGTATCAAGGGTGTTACAGTTCAGCGGCCGACATGGCGAGCGTCGGCACATACACCTACCAGTCTTCCGGCTACTGCAGTCAGCAATGTGCCGACCAAAAAGCAGGCGCCATGGCCACCACCAACGGCAACGACTGCTGGTGCGGTGGTGAAATCCCCGCAGACAGCGATAAAGTGGACGACTCGAAATGTAATACGCCATGTACTGGCTACGGCCAAGACAGCTGTACGTGTGAGCAGAGCATGAACCTCGAACACAGGACTAACTTCTCGTAGGCGGTGGTGACGGCTTCTTTTCCGTCTATCTCACCGATGGCACCTCGGTACCCAAGGAGGGCGGCGGCACAAGCAGCTCCAGCAAAGGAGGGTCGAGCACCGAAGCGACTCCATCTCTCGTCACAAACATATCACCCGGCAAGACCGTCGTCGTTACCGTCGCACCATCATCGTCTGGCGGTGTCACCTCCAGCAGTTCATCATCAGCAGGCGGCGGCGGCGGTGGTGGTGGTGGTGGTGGTGGAGGCTCAAACACTGCTGGTATCGCAGCAGGTGTCGTCGTGGGCGTGGTGGGACTTGCAGCCGCCGTCGGAGGCCTATTCTTCTGGATGCGTCAAAAGAAGCGAAAGGAGGCAGAGGAAGAGTACAGGCAACGCACCGCCGTGAGCGACTTCATGCGCGGCGCCAACGAACGGAAACCACCCAGCACGGGCTACAGCCATATGAGTGACACGAGGTTGGATCCCGAAGCAGGAGCAAGAAAGAACAGCTGCGGCAGTCTGGCAGACAACCAAGACTACTCGAGGCGGATATTGCGAGTGGCCAACCCGGATTCAAGCTAGTCGCCATCCGAGACGTCACCTGCTACGATACCCACCGACAGCACTACCACCACCACCCACAATGACCCTCCTCGCCGCTCATCGCGATCGCGCAACAAGCTGTCCAAGAAGCGAACGAGTGTCGTGGGTGGCCACAGACCGTGCCATGTATCTTTTTGACGACTCTCTATAAGACTCTCTCTTGACCCGTTACCACCACTGCCTCTCCTCCTCCCTGACTTTGTATGTGTGTGTGTGTGCGTGTGTGCGTGTGTCGGACTGACTCCTTCTCGATCAACGGACGGGAAATGCGTTGGGGGGGGGGGGAAGAACAATGGGGAATGGTTACCATGGGGCAATGGGGAAATGGGGGGCCGGAGCCGAGAAAAACTCTTTTGAACTACTACTACTACTACTGTGTTTTTATTTTCAACGACCTTTTTCTCGAAATGGGAGCCAGAACTCGGGCAGTCAAACCATCAAAACTATAGAATTTTTTCTGATGTATGCAAAAAAAAAAAAACAAAAAAACAGCGAGCCCAATCTTTTTGTGAAACCTTGGATGATGTGATGATGGTTATTGAGCTGCTTCGTTGTTTGGGATTGTGCATGTGAAAGTGAACGTGAATGTGTTGCAGGCCTGCCTGGGTTGGGAGGAAAAGCAAAAAAATAAAAATAAAAGACTTGTTGATTTTGGGGGATCCAATTGGAAAGTCAAGAATCATACATATATAGTGTTTGTTGGACATGGTTTACATTAGGACGACGGTCTAGGGAGGTTGTTAATTACTTAGTACATTAATTTCTTTGTTATATATATACATAATCGCTTTGCTACCTTTCCTTCCATCCATCCATCCATCCATCCATCCATCTAGTGTGTTGGGCGTGCGTAGCTGCATGTTACATGTTACATATTACATACATATACATTATGCGCCTCTGCCTGTTATGACTATCAAATTAGCATCAGCATCAGCTTTTGTTGATAATACTACTATTACCCATTCCGTTATAGGATGCTGAAAGTCGTACAATCATCGGCACAGGCTTGGAGAACACTTGACACCGTCGATGAATGGAAGTAGAAAGTGGTCGGAAGAGCGATTCGCCGATCTGCGCCAAGCTTCGTGTCGATGCAGGGATGTTGCGGGCTGGCGTTGGTGCTTCGGGAGTCACAGCGGCAGCAGCAGCAGCAGTCACCGCGATCAGTCACATTGCGTCTGTATGTGTATGCTGTCGCGGAGAGCGCCATCACTGCTCCGCTGCCACCGATTCGCCCACCGCCCGACGACACGCCCCCGCGCCGCCGTATGCTGGACCGCGAGCCACGCATTGAGACAGTGTAGCTCACATCATCCCCCCTCGACGAGCTCTGCGCCAAAGCCACCACCACCCACCACCATGGGCAAGGACAAGAAGGCCGACGCCGGTGACTCGCGGCCTCTGGAGCTCAATCCTCCGCCAGACTTCTTCGCCTCGCGCAATGCTCTCTTCGACAAGCGCAAGGCCGAACAAGATGCGTGGATCGCCAAGCAGCCTCGCGAGCCGATCACCATCACCTTGGACAATGGCACGACCAAGGAGGGCACGAGCTGGGAGACCTCGCCTGGTCAAATCGCCCGCGACATCAGTAAGAGTCTGTTTGAGCGCACTGTCATTTCACGCATAGATGGAGAGGAGCTGTGGGATTTGGACAGGCCATTGGAAAAGTCCTGCAAGCTGGAATTGCTCGATTTTGATCATCCCGAAGGCAAGAAAGTCTTCTGGCACAGCAGCGCGCACATTCTGGGAGAAGCATGCGAGCGGAGGTTCGGATGTTCGCTCTGCATTGGTCCTCCAGTCGAAGACGGCTTCTACTACGAAATGGCTCTTCCAGACCAAGCGGCCGTCACTGCAGCTGACTACAAGCCGCTCAAGCAGATTGCGGAGAAGGCGATCAAGGAAAAGCAGCCCTTTGAGCGTCTTACCTTGAGCAAGGAGGACTTGCTCGAAATGTTTTCGTACAACAAGTACAAGCAGCACATCATCAAGGACAAAATCCCCGACGGCACATCGACCACTGTCTATCGATGCGGACCACTCATTGATCTATGCAGAGGTCCACACGTGCAGCATACCGGGCGCATTAAAGCGTTCGAGGTGATGAAGAACTCGGCCAGTTACTTTTTGGGTGATGCAAAGAACGACAGTCTGCAGCGTATTTATGGTGTCTCTTTCCCAGATAAGAAGGTGAGATCATCAGCCTTCGTTGAGCTCGACGCAGCTACTGACTACTACAGGCGCTTGAAGAGCACAAGCACTTCCTCGAGGAGGCTGCCAAGCGCGACCACCGGAAGATTGGCCAAGAGCAAGAGCTCTTCTTCTTCCACCAAATGTCACCTGGCTCAGCTTTCTTCCTCCCCCACGGCATGATTATCAAGAATGCACTCTACTCGTTCATTCGCGACGAATACTGGAAGCGTGGGTACCAGGAAGTCGGTTCACCTAACATGTACAACTCGGCGCTTTGGAAGCAGTCTGGTCACTGGCAACACTACCAAGAAGACATGTTCACTTTCGAAGTCGAGAAGGATCAATGGGCCTTGAAGCCGATGAATTGTCCCGGACACTGTCTCCTCTTCGGCCACCGCGAGCGAAGCTACCGAGAACTTCCAATGCGCATTGCTGACTGCGGCGTGCTGCACCGGAACGAAGCGTCAGGTGCACTTTCTGGTCTCACGCGTGTACGACGCTTCGAGCAGGACGATACCCACATTTTCTGTATGGAGAGCCAGGTCGAGCAAGAGGTCAAGGCACTTTTCGACTTCATGACTGCTGTGTATGGTCTGTTCGGCTTCAAGTTCAAGATGAAGCTGTCTACCATGCCCGAGAACCACCTGGGTGACGAGGCTACCTGGCAGCGTGCTGAGTCTCAGTTGGCAAGTGCGCTGGATGAATTCAAGGCGAATACTGGCACTCAGTGGGAGCTCAACCCTGGCGACGGTGCTTTCTATGGCCCAAAGATCGACGTTACCATCTCTGACGCGCTCCGCCGTGAGTTTCAATGCGCTACTATCCAGCTCGACTTTCAGCTTCCCCAGCAATTCAACCTCGAGTACCGCACGGACGAGGTGGCCACTGCCACCGCCCCCAAAGCGGAGGCCAACGGCGAGAAGCCGGCAGCAAAGGCAGAGGAGAAGACACTGCCAATCCATCCTGCCCCGACCGCTGAAACCGGAGATGTATCGGCTGCTGCTGCTACGCCTGCCAAACCAGAGGCGTCATATCGTCGCGAACTCACTCCTGGCTGCGCTCGTCCTGTCATGATTCATCGCGCCATCTATGGCTCTTTCGAGCGATTCATCGGTATCCTGACGGAGCACTTTGGTGGCAAGTGGCCCTTTTGGCTCTCACCTCGACAGATCCTGATCGTTCCTGTCATGCCTTCTGCGAATGACTACGTTATTGAGCTCCAGAAGGAGTTCCGTGCGGCAAAGATGCACGTCGACATCGATATCACGGGCAATACGATGCAGAAGAAGATCCGCACGGGACAACTCGCGCAGTACAATTTCATCTTCGTGGTCGGTGCGCAGGAGAAGGAGTCCCGAACGGTCAACATTCGAAATCGCGATGACCCGTCTACGCAGAAGATGGGCGAGTTGATCCCTGTGGACACGGCGATGGAGCTGTTGACTAAGCTGAGGGATGAGAGGCGATTGAGCTCGGACTTGAAGGCATAGAGTGCTGCAGAAGCAGATCAGGGGCACGGTCAGCGAGAGATATTGGATTCTCTGCAAGGCTCCATGAAGTCGTTGTTCCACGTGGCATGGCACATGATTTGCGTGATGTTGTGGAAGTTGCTGAAGGCTATAGTCTGGAAAAGCTTCAAGGCTCTGGTCGTTTCGAAACTCGTGCGCAGGTATGTTCTCTCTGAAAATGATACATAACAGCCTATGAAAATGAAACACCCGTCGATATATCGCCATCCACTGGCCGAGCACCTTCCCTGGGCACATGTGGGAAACAGGCCCCACTTGCAACGCAGTGTCGCACCGTGGAGCGCGAAGACGGCGCGTAGTTTCGCCCCTCGCAGTACAAGTATATGGCGCTTGCCACACTGCATTTGCTTTCTGACGCCGGTGCTGAATTCCAGTCCTCTTTACAAGTAACTAACGGCAGTTACCATACATACCGCCAAGCGAGCAAGAACCTTCCACCACCAGAGCGCTCCTCAACGCTACTGCCCCGACTTGCTCGGTGCAAGTAGAAGACACACACATCGCATCACCAACAACTATGGAGGACCTGCCTCTCCAAACTCTTCGGATCCTCCTTGATGGTGATCGCCCCTCACAATACGGAGGCGAAAAGCAGATGCCCTACAAGCCGTATCCGTCCGTGAACTTCGACCACGGCGAGCAGGTGTCAATACCCTTCCTTCTACTCAATAACGCCATTGACGCCGACTTGGTATCAAGTGTCTTCAATTACATCAACCAGCATCGAGCTCCTAGCTCCTCATCGCTTCAACGACTCGAGCTTCACGTATCAAGCAAGGGCAAGATCTGTTGTGGCAATCTCTTCTTGGTGGATCTGTGCAAATACTTGTTAGGGAAATCGTATGCGTGCTACTGGAAGACGACGGGAGAGAAGCAAAAGGAAGTCGTGGCTGAAGAGAAGATGGGCAGAATTGGAGGGAGTGTTGGAGGCGTCTTCCATTCTGAGAGGCTTGAAGGTTCGTTGTAGTGTAGATCGACTCACTGGAGCTCTCCGTCAAATGCTGCATGTCAAAGAAGAGACGCCGGCGTTGGAGATATGTCACATATAGATACGCCAGTTTCACCCTACCAATCAGGAACCAACTCATTCACATATCTCGAACTCCCCCTCTTCACCGCCCTCGCAGCTTCTGCTCCTACCACAGGCAATCGATCTATTCCTTCTCCATCATTCCCACTCCCCCTCCCACTTCCCTCCTCCCCATTCTTCTTCGTCTTCTTTCCCCCTCCCTTCCGTTTCTTCACCCCCTCAGGAACCAACTTCGGATCCAACAACCCCGCCTGCACCAACACACTCGCCTGATCCCAATACACGTGCTCCGACTCCAATTTCGTGCCCACGACATGAAAAATCGAAACCACCACAATCTCAATCTTGCGATTCGTCGGCGGAACACCGGGTAAAAGCCACGTGATCGGAGACGTATGAGCGAAAGAAAGAAAAATCTCGTCCACGATGCGCGAGGTGCCGATGGTACGGGAGAGGAGTTTGATGATTGTAGGAGCTGTGACACTTTTATCATTTGATGGGTTTTGATGATGATGATGATGATGAAGAGGAATCGGCTCGAAGAATTCGGAATAGAAATCTGAGATGTCTTGCGAGCCGATCCCGCCGGTGAGAGTCGGGGTATGAATGACGTGGGCTGTTTCGCGTGTTTGGGATAGGGCTTTGGAGGTGTTGTGTGTTTGGAGATAGGACGTGTGGTGGTCGCGGACGGCTTCGATATCGGGTTCGATGCGGAAGCCTTTGCGGAGGGTGGCGAGGCTTCGCGCGAAGGCGAGTTGAGCGGCGATGGGGTCGTATTCTTCGAGGTCGGATTCGGCGAAGCCGGGGCTGCTGCCGGTGTAGGTGTAGGTTTTGAAGGCGATGTTGAGGCGTTCGCCGAGGCCGATGCCCGGGTCGATGCGCTTTTTGACGAAGTTGCGTTTGCCTTGGAGGCCGAGGACTTCGTGGTGTTTTTCGACGGAGATTTCGGTACCGGCGAGGTGGACGAGGACTTGGATGCTTGCGGGGTATTTGGTGTGGACGGAAGGGATTATGTTGGGGTAGTATGCTACGATCGCTACGAGCTTGGGATGGTTGGGTTTGGTATGGCCTTGGAGGGCGAGGTTTGCTGCTGTGCCGTACGCTGCACAATATTAGGACCGACCCAATGCTGGAGAATAAGGTCTGCCATACCTACAATAGCATACTGCTCACTAACCCCAAAATTATCTCCCACAGTATGCAATCGCTTGATGAAGTCATCGCCGCCTTTGAGTAAGGGCACATAGGCACAATGAAATCCCTCGTCCATCCAGGCTTGCAGAATCTCCTCATCAAAGTCTTCTGTTTCGGCGCATATCGCAAGATGTGCAATCTTGGTCTTGTTGAGAGAATTGAAGAAAGATCGATCTTGTGAGTTGAACCATGGTGTGTTGAAAGTTGACATGGTGGACGCTGAAGCTTCTCGATGAGACTTGGTATGCGATGTGAAGAAGAACTTACCACGTGAAGTGTGATGAATGATAGCCTACCTCATGCAACAGCAAGGATGTTACGCATGTCCCACAGAAACCGGATTGTCGTCGGGATCTCGTGATGGGTGGTGATGGAGCAGATGAAGTGGGAACGCAGAGTGATGTCAGTCGGCTGGGATCTTGCTGAAACTCTTGGCAGGACAAGATTGAACATGATGAACGCCGTCGACCATTATATTTACAATGCGGTTTGACACTTATGCCCCGCTGGACCCACATTGTAGGCTGAAGTGCGTAAGAACGCTTGTCTTCGATATGAAGTCAATCGCTAATGGGGTATCTCTCTATATTCATTATTCATGAGGCATACAATTTTCGACTGCCAGTGTAGATGCGTCGACACGATGGAACCTTTCAGCAGTATCTCAAACCGCTCAATCCCATCTCAGAACTTCTGCTCTTGTCAATCCAGTCGCTCGTGGTGGCTCTGTCAGGTTCTGTCTTTGGTTCGTCGCACCGGCCAGCCCTTCAGGTTTTGCACTACCACAAATTCCACAGCGACCAACATCGCCAGCATTAATGTATAAGCTGTCCTTGCACGTGTTTGATGTACAAGCCCAGTTATTCGGCATCAGTCGAGGGCAAAGCACATGCGCGCATGCAACACATGTAGGGGAATTCACTTCGTTCTCCAAGGAGCATATTGGGCAAGCCAGGACGTCAGCAGGAGGCGAGATGACGGGCCTATCTTCTGGACTTGGTATTGCGACTTCCGGTGCCGAAGCCGGCACTTTGTTTATATCGGGCGATGTATCATCAATCTCGGATTGTTCTTGATGCGATCCATGGGCCGTGGCACCTGCAGAAGAAGCATTGTGCGAAGGCTGTGTAGCAGTAAGTTTACTCCCCGAGCTTGGTCTAAAGTCTTCCGACTCATCTTCTGTCTCAGAATCTGAATCTGCCTGGGCAGGGTGGTCATTCGCAGACTTAGTCGAGGCTTTAGTGGCAATACCCTCCGAGGCAGTGAATCCTTTCTTGGTGGTCATGTCAGCGGCGTCTTCCGCTTCGCTTTCCGTTTCGGAATCTTCCTGAGTGTCGTGCGGTTCGTGCAGCTTCGCCCGCGGGTTCTTGCTGGATTTGGCGTCAGATTCACGACTGAGCATCCTCAGCTCATCCATCTCTCTACCCGCTCCTTCTTCGTCATCCTCGCCGTCACCGCATACTTTGACCATGTCCCGGCCGTGCTCGTCTCTGATCACGATAGCACTGTCTCGTGAACCTCCTCTGGGCCCATCCTCCCACTCCGATTCTGTCTCGCTGTCCAGCTCTTCGGCGGGCTCCGGTGTCTTCTCCGGTGTTTGTTGCTTCAAAGCCTCAAATCTTGCAAGAGCAGCATTTGCACGCAATTCTCTGCCACGCTTGCTGTTGGCCACCCTGGGCTTTCCTGCACCTCGCTTGCCGCCATTCATGGTCTCGAGAGCACCTCTCGTCAATTCGTCATCTCCAAGGACCTCGCTCTTCATGCTGACGCCGTGCTTGCCCAGCTTCCTTTGTATCCTCTTCTGCTGCCTCTCGGCATAGCTCATCTTCTCACCATCCTCCTGTCCCTGTTGCGCGCCCGTCTTTCTCTTCCTCCCTCTTCGTCTATAGGTGCCACCACACAAGTGTTCGGGGACCTGTGTGTTGTCCGGAGGCTGTGCATGCACAAAGGCTCCATGGTGCAGGCCTCGGCCACGACCCCACAGGCCTTCACCTTCGTAGCCCTTCTGCCACAATCCTTCCATTTCCTTTGCATATTCATTTCTGACACTCCAGAAGAACTTGCTGTGATTCATCTGCTTGCAATGGGCCAACTCGTGCATCATGACCATCTGGACGAACTTGAAACTCAGCCATCGTCCTTGCTTGTCCTTCAAGACCAGCTGAATGACCTCGCCAGCGTTGAAGTTGCGACCGAGGAATTCCGGGTTCGGAGGATATTCTTCGAGCGCCATGACGGTGATGAAGTACTTCTTCATGACGGGGTAGCATTGTGCTGCGATACGGGACATGAACTCTTCGGCAACGGCCTTATCGGCTCCTTGGGACACGGTTCTGATGAAGTTGATGTTGGCATTGGGGCGCTGGGAGCGCTCGTTCAGGCGCTCGAAGCCGAGAGGCATGTCGTCGAGCCAGGCTCTATGCCGGTCGGGTGGCAGTGGTGGTGTGGTGGAGTGTGTTAGGTTGCCGCCACTGTTGAGGACTGTGCACGCGTGAGACGCGAACCCTGGTCCCGCGCGCTGACATCACTTCCAGTCCTTCTCGCAGCGCTCTCTTTCTTCACCACTCGGCCGACACCGGGTGGTCGTCACCTTGCAAATCATCAGCACTCGCATACTGTATACTGTATGCCACGTGGACCGGCATTGGCAGCACGCGTCGGTCGGGCGGTGCGGCAATGATGTTCCTCTACAAAATAGTGTGCGGAATGGACGACGCTATTCCTGCACGAATCACGAGTCTCTGACGTTTGCAAAGGAAGGCGCCGCCCTGCCCGCTATTTCCTGCTCCAATTGCCGCGATGCCGTGGAGCTATCGGGCTTCGTAGTGTCGATATTTCCTATTTCTAATCCTCCTCTACGGGACGCGTGAGTGCTTACACAAACCGCCTTCCGTCTCTCGAACGTCATGAACGTTTGTCGCCGCGTCCGTCAAGCGCCTCCGACCTCGCTAGACTAGCAAGAACGTGTGACGAATGATAGTACAGCTCACTCTCCAGCACTCAATGAGATACCGCCATTCCAGTCATGGACCCAGAAAAGGATATCGAGCGAGCTGCAGCAGGCATTTACACATTCGAACAAGTCGAGGAGCAGCACGGCGACGATGAGGACGACGACAGAAGTTCGCGCAGCGTCGCGCGACAACGTCCAAACGCTTCCGGCACCACTTCAGCGTTGGCACCACCACTCACACCCGCACGAAGCCGGTCTTCAGCGCGCTCTCAGCGCTCCTATCACCTACAAGACGGCTACGCGTTGCATCAGGACGAGCATGAGGAGACGCACGGCACGAAAGGTGTCGAGCACTCACCGAGCGGCGACAAGGACTTTGAGGTCCGCTTCGATGGAGAGGACGATCCCTATAGCCCCAAGAATCTCCCAACCTGGCGCAAATGGATCATCGTTTTCATTGTCTCTGCCAGTTCTCTGTGTGTGACATGTGCAAGCGCCATGTACACATCAACCTACCGACAACTCGAGGTCGAATTCCACGTCTCACGCCTCGGCGCTACCGTTGGTCTGACGACCTTTGTATGCGGCCTGGGCCTTGGTCCCATGTTCCTCAGTCCGCTTTCCGAGTTCTATGGCAGGAGGATCATCTACATCTGCGCCTTTGGCATGTACTTGATCTGGCTCATTCCTTGCGCTGTCGCACCCAACATTGCCACCATGCTCATTGCGAGATTCTTCGACGGGCTTGCGGGAAGCGCTTTTCTGAGCGTCGCTGGTGGCACTGTTGGCGACATGTTTCGCAAGGACCAGCTGAGTGCGCCCATGATGATCTACACTGCCAGTCCTTTCGTTGGCCCAGAAATCGGGCCAGTGGTGGGAGGTTTCATCAACCAGTTCACAGATTGGCGTTGGACCTTCTACGTCCTCATTATCTGGGCCGGCTTGCAGTGGATCCTCATCGTGCTCTTCGTGCCAGAAACCTATGCTCCGGTCCTGATGCGACGCAAAGCCCAGAAACTGCGCAAAGACACTGGAGACGAACGATGGCAGGCGCCGATTGAGGTCATGAACCGATCCGTCCTGCAGACTGTCCTTTGGTCTTGCATTCGCCCCTTCCAACTGCTTTTCTTCGAGCAGATGTGTCTGAATCTCTGCCTCCTCTCGGCTATCCTCCTCGGAATCCTCTACCTCTTCTTCGGCGCCTTCGCCCTGGTCTTCCAAACCAATCACAGCTTCAACGAATGGCAGACTGGTCTCACTTTCCTCGGAATTTTCGTCGGAATGATCGCGGGCGTCTCCTGCGATCCTCTCTGGCGCAAACGCTACATTCGTCTCGTCGAACAAAACGGCGGCGTCAGTGAGCCAGAATTCCGTCTCCCGCCCACCATGCTTGGAGCCATCATCGTTCCCCTCTCCCTATTTGGCTTCGGCTGGACGACGTATAGCCACGTGCACTGGATCGTCCCAATCATCTTCTCCGCTTTCTTCGGGCTGGGAAACATCTTCTCCTTCAGCGGGATCTTCACTTTTCTGGTCGAAACTTATCCCCTCTATGCCGCTTCCGCATTGGCAGCGAACAGTTTTGCGCGATCCAGCTTCGCGGCGGGATTTCCGTTGTTTGGTGTCCAGATGTATGAGAAGTTGGGCTTTCAGTGGGCGAGTTCGCTGCTAGCTTTCATTGCACTGGCCATGACCCCCTTTCCGATTCTCTTCTTCAAGATTGGCAAGAGATTGAGGGCGAACTCAAAATTCGCCAATCCGGGATGAGGAACTAGGGACCATCTCGTGCTACGGAACAATGGAGGTGCCTCTGGGCGTATCCGGATGCCACGAAGCTAGCGCAGCCGAAGCTCAGAAGTATTGCGGATCGCGCAAAGTCATTCCGGGGTGTGTTGGACTACGGACAACCAGTGGTTTGAGAAGCAGGAGTATATCGCGATGCGAAGCAACTTCATGGAAGAGGGCAACGACTATCGGAATTGGTGCCGAATCAACGAGAACCTCAACAATGCAATGACGGCCTGAGAGATACTGAGAGGCACACAATGGAAGCAAGCAGGAGGGCAGGAATCTGGCTAATAATGAGGACTAGATGCAGAGCTGATGGCTGAAGAAGTTTCGTACTTTCGCCGTGGCAGTGCGGAAGTCGGGGCTGAATATTTTGGCCCTGGGCTTTGTGCATATGATGATTACTGGTACTTCAAGTGCGACTCTGTCGTAGTGCAGCCGTGTTTTTTTGTTTTGCTGTAAGCAAGCTACTCCACGATGTCAAGATAGAAAGATAGTAATTGTACGATGACCATCGGTACAGTCGCATGTTGCTAGAGATTTGAGTAGTTTACAACTTCCACCATTGGCAAGCAGTGTCCGAATGAGCTTGCCGTGAGTGGATAGGTAGTTCGGCCGTTAAGTATCGTTTCGTCGCCAGGCATTCGCGGCAGGATCTCAAATCAGTTCATCGGCATTCGAACCTTCTACCAACAACTGGCGCTGGAGTGTGCCGAGCTGGTAAGACTTCACCTCCTGACTTCAACTGAGGATGGGTTCGTGGACTGTGGGGCTGGTTGTGCCAAAAACGACAAGACCGAATGCACTTCTTTCATTTGAGCTTCTTTACGTTTCGCGACTCCCTTGGACTACAGGTCTGGAGGTCGAGTCTCGCGCAGGACTCAATCTCTACCACGATGGTCACTGATTTGATACTGGATGAATTAAACAGGACTCTTCGTTGATCTGAAGGAGTCGGCAAAGCCTTGAAGTCGCGAGTCAGTGGTCGGTAGTCAAGTGTCAGCTAACTAAAGCGCTGCAGGATCCATCGTCTGCGGGCGAGCAAGAGCTGCATGTGATGTCGCAGTGGCAAGATCTGGCAGATGCATCGTGTCCGGTCTCGCGTGGCCCTCCGCACACAATAACACTGCAACAAAGCAGCAACGTGTAGGTGAACGGTGTCTGAAGAACGCGACTCGCCCCGTTCGATGTTATTCATGTTATTGCATCGGAAACGGCGCTCCGTTTCACGACTGCCAACACTGCTGAGGTGACGCACGACGCGGCCAGGGCAAGGCGCCAAGGCAGGCCGCAACCTCATTTCAGTCTCTTCTGCGACTTGAACTTTCTCCTTCCTCACCCACCTTCCGACGAGCGACGCGACTCTCCTTCCAAGGCTAAGTACGGCAAGCTGCTTGCTTGCCATCCACGACCGACCTCCAGTCTTTTTCGCTGCACCGCCACCACCCGCTCTTCCTGCAACCTCCAGTCCTCCACCACCTCCACCTCCGCCCGCCGGTGCCAACTCCTCCGACTGCATCAACACCACCACCATCCACCATCCACCACCACTCAAGCCACCGCTCCTCTCCTTCGTCTGCGCGCCATCATAGCCCCGCTGCTTTGCAGACCTTTCTTCTGCGCCCCAGCGATCACGAGCACTGCACAAGTCCGGTCTCTCTGCGCTTCACACTCGATTCTCTTGACCGCTTCAGATACCGCCGCTTCACCACCATCACCACCACCCGTTGCTTCGAGTACACTGCACCGCGCCGCCGCCTCCTCCCCACCACGGCCCCTCGCCCCGCAGTGTACGTAGGCAAGACAGACAGCCGTATCAATCAAGAGAAAGCCATACTGTGAGCATCGCTCGCAACGATACTTCATCTCCATTCCTTTCTCGCGCCCATCCACACAACGCCCTCCGACCATGGCCGAAACGCCGCAGGAAACTCCGGTCGCGAACCAAAAGCGTCCACTCGAGGAGCCATCATCTCCCTCGGGACCCACCGATCAGCCAGAGGCGAAGCGTCCCGCTCTCGATAAGATCATCAAGGACGATGCAGACGCCGAAGAGCTGGCCCACTCGGCCATCGTCCCAGACGATCCAGCCATCGAAGCAGAAGATGAGGCTGAGAAGCAGCCCAAGGCAGCAGACGATGCAGCAGCCGACGTGAAGCTGGACGTTACCGACAAGCACGGTGACACCGTCGTGCCTGACGCACCCACCAATGGCGTCGTAGTCGACGGCTCTTCCGCTGCTGCTCCCACTGCCGCCGCTCTCGACCACAAACACAACGGCCAAGTCGATACACGATCTACTCCTTCCCAAGCTGTGCAGCCATACCACCAGCAAGATGAGTCCCAATGGCTGCACGTTCGTGCCATCATCTCCAGTGCGGAGGCCGCGACTGTCATCGGTAAGGGCGGTGAGAACGTCAGTCAGATTCGCAAGCTCGCTGGCGCCAAGTGCACCGTGAGCGAATACACACGTGGTGCTGTCGAGCGTGTCCTCACCGTGAGCGGCCACGTGGACGCTGTGGCCAAAGCCTTCGGCCTCATCATCCGCACTCTCAATCAGGAGCCGCTCGAGGAGCCGTCCACCCCACAGTCCAAGACCTACCCTCTACGCCTTTTGATTCCCCACATTCTCATCGGCTCCATCATCGGCAAGCAGGGCGTGCGCATTCGCGAGATCCAAGAAGCTTCGGGTGCGCGTCTCAATGCTTCCGAGTCCTGCCTACCACTGTCCACTGAGCGCTCCCTTGTCGTGCTCGGTGTCGCTGACGCTGTGCACATCGCTACTTACTATGTGGGCAGCACTCTGGTCGAGCAACTCACCGACCGCTTCGGCGGCCCGGCAGCTTCCAACTATGCCGGACGCCATGGAGGACCGCAAGGTGTGGTTCCCGGCGGCATGCAAGTCGTCCCGTACGTCCCTCAAAACGCCGGCGGACAAGTAGGACATCCAGATCACAACCGTCGTCACAACGGACCTCCTCCTCGCGGACCACCTGCACCATACGGTCCTCCTCACATGCAACACGCTCAGCCCGCTTATCCGCAACAAACCGTCGCTCCTGTGCACTATGCTGGAGCTGGATCTCCTCGCCAGCCATATGCTGGTGCCGGACCGCACCCACACCAGCCTCAACCATATGGCCATGCTGCTCCTGCTCCGCAGCATGCCGGCCCACCTCAACAACCTATGCAAGGCATGGTTCCGGGACAGCCAATCACGCAGCAGATCTTCATTCCCAACGACATGGTCGGCGCCATCATCGGAAAGGGCGGTGCCAAGATCAACGAAATTCGCCAACTTTCTGGTAGTGTCATCAAGATCAATGAGCCTCAGGACAACAACAATGAGCGTCTCGTCACCATCACCGGCACGCAAGAGTGCAATCAGATGGCCCTCTACATGCTGTACTCTCGTCTTGGGGAATCGAGCAAGAACTCCAACTCCATCATGCCGAGGTAGAGTCTTCGCACTCCGCGGCGTGCTGTGCAATCTTGGCACACAACATGGCGTCGCGCGAGGTCACTTTCTTGCCAAAGAGTGATTCACTGTTGCATGAACCGTACATGCAGTCGGCGAAACATGAATCACGACTGTCGCGATGACAAGAATGAATGAGACTGGACTTTACGCACTCCGTGCCACGACTTTACGGCTTTTCGTACGAGCATGGAATCGGCGTTCGGTTCTTTTGCAGCGGCATTTCCAGCGGGATCGTTCAGAACAACTGCCGAATTGGTTATGGAATGCAAAAAGTGTTGCCACGTGCCGCTCACACATTCCACAGGGTCGGTGCTTTCGCTTGCTGCGAACACCCGTCGGCAGGCAAACCACATAATGCAACTCGTTTGGTATCGCCAACAACGCAGTTCTCTACCAGTCATACATTGTTTCACGCACGGTGAGTATTTTCCTTCCATTGCTTTTGCTTTCATCTTGCGGCGGGCGGCATTGCAGGCGTGAATTAGGATGGTGAGTGTCTCAACGCCTTGTTCTGTTTGCGACGTGCCTCGAATTGTTCTGCATGCGGCATGCGACACGCGTGTTTGATCTCGCATGGCCGAATGCGACAAAGACGACATCTCAGTGAAGATGCATCTGTATCGGTGCGACGAGCATATCTGCTTGCAGGTTTGTCTTCTGACAAATCTACTAATTTCGTAGAGGCGCCTCATCGTCTGCATCGCACGTTTGACACTCTCCCGCACTCATTGCTTTGAATTGTTGACTTGCAGGATTACCCTACACCTACGCTGGACACCACTCACACAGCTCGAGACAAAGAATTTTTCACACGAGACCAGCGACGCCACTTTAGGTCTACTTTGATACATACCCAAGCCTCTTATTACCCTGGATTCGATAGAAACACCAGTGTGGTCTCGCCAGTCGCCTCCCGCGCCTACCACACCTCCCAACAATTTTGGTCCTCCCATGTCAATCTCCACTCACCCCGTCGGCATTCCGCCGATGGAGATACCATCTCCGGTGCCCAGCGATACATCGCAATCGACTCGCCAAGGCGAACAAGAGTCGCCAATAGTGCCTCAACGAACAGTACGGGCAGGCAGATCACCAGTACGGCCACTTCTCAGAACATCATTTCGCAATTTCACTGGCGTAGCAACTGTCATCGTCGGAGAGCCAGGCAACAAGACTCGACCAGAGACACAGTTCCTCGTGCACAAGGAACTGCTCACCTCCGCAAGTCCCTTCTTCGCCGCAGCACTCAACAGCACTTTCGCCGAAGGCATGGAGCAGACTGTACGTCTTCCGGAAGAGAAGCCGGAATCTTTCGAGTGGTTCATTCAGTGGCTCTACACTGGTACTCTCACGACCCAGCCAACAGCCAGCAACGATGCTGTGCTCGGCCGCAGTACAGGCTACATCCGAGACCATGGCGGCCAGATCGTCCGCCTCGGCACCAGCAACGCCCTCTCACAACACCATCCAGCTCTCTACGACGTCCACCTCGACGGCGACCTCCGCAACCACGCCGGAAGCCCCAAATACTTTCTCCTCCTAGACCTCTACGCCTTATCCGACCGCCTCCTCACCACACCCCTCAGCAACCACATCCTCAGCACCATTGCCCGCCTCTCCGAATCCACCAATTCCGTCCCCACGCCCTCAGACACTTGGATCCTCTACGACAACATCCGCGACTCCTCCCCGCTCCGCACCCTCATCCTCGACCTCTTCGCCTACAAAAAGACCGACAAACTCCTGGAAACGCACAAAGACGAATGGCATCCGCGCTTCCTCCGTGAACTTGTCGTTAAACTCAAACGGCCGGGTCCTGAAGCCATTGAGCGACATAGTCTTGTGGCTTGGAGGCCCAGAAGCTGGAGTTTGTCGAGGGCTTGTGAGGGTTGCAGAACGTTGTTGAAGCCTGGGGTCAGTGGGGATAAGTGTTGTAGTTGCGAGAAGGCGTTTTGTGGAGAGTGTTTGAGGAGGAATGGTGGTGGGGGTGGTGCGGGTGAGGGTGGGTTGGGGATGGGTGGGGGGTTGCAGCATGATGGGAGTGGGTGTAAGCCGTGGATGGGCAGGGGGATGTGTTTGAGGTATCATGAACATGAGGGTGGGGAGGCTTGTGGGTGAGTGCGGATCATGGTGAGAAATGAGCGTGATGGATCTGTTATTGTTGGTTTTGTTGCATAGCGAGGAGCTCTTTGATTGTTGTTGTTGTTGTTGTTGTTGTTGTTGTCGTCCTCCGAATCGCCAATGGGGATCATCTTTGCTCTGTACTATATAGCGATCTGTCTGTTGTTGCATTGCATCGTCTCGTCTCCTACAATGTCCTTCTTTATCATTTCCTCCCACTGACGCTGCGAAATCTCTGTTCAGATTCTCATGAATGTTTTCTCCGTCATGAGGCACGAGACCCTTTTATGTAGTCCACGCAATTACGATCCATCGCCACTCATCATCATCACCCCTCGCTTCGCAAAAACCTTTGGGACGACATTATTACATCACTTTTGTTTTGTCCTCTGCCTTGCTTTCAAGTTCCACAAACTACGCGAGCCAAAAAAGAAATGGGAGACAAATTTTCTTACTCTAGTGGGTACTTGCTGCAAACAAAGTGATGTCTGCTACCCGCAAGAATCTCTGTCCTGCAGCAGTCCAAAGAACAGGTCCTTGTAAGCGCCATACTAATGAGTCGTAATAAATCATCCCGAAAACCCAGCTTGGCGTCTCTTGTGATCTTGGTAGAACTTAGAGCTGATTGGCCACCAGCATGCTTCGGTCAGCGAGATGCGTTACTCATAGGAGAGGTCCTAGTTCTGGTCACAACGCTCTCGATATCAAAGGCCGTCGCGAGGCGAGTTCTTCCGAGTTCTTTCCTTCAACTTACAAAAATTACATTAGTTGTTCCTAATTGTATATGCTTGAAACGATTGAAATCGTATCTGAAGTTACTAGTTTTAGTGCGATGCGTTATTAGGAGTTAGACTTGGTAGCACACACATTCGTGGAATGTGGAGCTCTCTTAATATATATCTACTAGGAATTTTTAGCATCATTCTTCTGCACGACACGTTGCTTGCGTCGTGCTACGAGGAAATAACTGCTAGTTATAAGAGTCTCCAGAGCTGCTGGCGTAGCCTGAGGCCTCCCTTAGACAATGGCTCCACGAAACGGCTATTATTACCCCGATGGGGGGCACAAGCAGTTCACGATAGTGGGCGGCAACGCGAAACCGGTGCCGCATAAGAAGGCGCTGAAGACGGCTGGTCTGGCACCTATATTCAAGTCCAAGCAGGATAATATTCCTGCTGCTGCCGCCACGAACCGAAGTCGTACGCTCAGCGTTCCGACAGGATAGGCTGTCGATGATAATACAAGCATTAGAGACGACGTGTCAATTGCGGACAGTCAAGGCTCCATGTGGCAAGGGCTCTTCTCAACTACATCGCCGCACCCTGGCACGTCGGATACGCAGCTGCAGTCCAGAGAGGACTACGAGAGGGCTGATGAAGAAAGACGTCAGCGCCTGGCGGCTGACCTTGCGAAACGAAGGGAGCGGTCGCGCAATAGCTTTGACGAAAATTTCGCGAACGCACAGCTGCAGAGTCATGCTAATATCCAACGGGAGGAAGATAATCACGGACGTAGCTCGAACCAGGAGAAGAGGCAGCGTCCACCGACAGCAGACATGATGACGGGCCGTCAGCCTGTGCCCTCACGTACGCGGCGAAGTACTCCTGAAGAGGGAGAAATGGTTGAAGAAAGGGCTTCGACATCTGAGACTTTTGCGCTGAAGACTGCGGTGCCGTCAAAGGCAGTGCAAAGTTGGACCAGTCCAGAGGCAAACCCGCAAGCTCCAGTAGACGTACACAAGGCCAAAGCAGCCTTCTGTGCAGAGTATTTCATCCGACGACAGCGACTCTCCAATCGAGCCCGAGGGCGGTGTCCCCGCCAGGTGATTCTGGGTGGAGGTTTGAGAAGCTCTGTTCCAAGGGCAAGCAGCAACGGCGTAATCTCATCGACGAGATGCAGAGTCAGTGGGGTGCTTCCGTCGAAACTGTCGTTCCGGAGGACAATATTCGCGGATGGACGTGCAACGGACGGCATTGTTTAGCATGCAATGCAAAGGGTATGAAACCCTTTGACGAGCTCTTCCAGCTCTAGTGCTCCAAACGGCTTGCCATTTCTCATCCGTACGAGTTCCGCAAACGCGAACTCCAGTTCCTTGACGGGACTGAGCTGTGCAGTGCTGGCCAAGACTGTTTCATCTCCGATGTCCATGGTGCCAGATCGCAAGTCGAAACGAGCCACGAGCCATCTCTTCTGCACCATATGGCCGAAGGGAACCTGGACCCAGCCGCGAAGTTCCAGGTGGCGAACATGTTGTACTTGACTTCTGCCGACGCCGTTGATCCAGCGATGGAAGGCATCGTAGAGACCTTCGGCAGAAATTTGCGCCATGAAAGTGTTGTCCGAGTAGAATCGGGGAAGTGCTTCCATTCGAAGTTGCCTGTTCACGCGGCATATTGCTGGAGGATAGGCAGCGACACCTTCCTTGTAGTTGTGCCATGACTTGTGGAGGGTGGAAAGCTCGACGGGCGCGATGAGGATGTGCGACAAAATCTCATCTCGGAGTTCTCTTGGGAGACCAAGCAGACTCGCTTGCGGATGCAATTCCATCGGCATCATCGCCATCGTGAGATGTGGTAGTGAAGTGAACGGGCGGTCGAGGAGTGGCATTGGTGCCTCAGGCCTTGGCATAGTCACGTGATCTTCAATTGCGGGCACAGAATTTCAAACTCGCATTTCGACCCTCACGTCCACCGACCACATCTCGACCTCACCACATACGCAACCATGGGTGTCGCCTTTGACTACTACCCGGACCGACCGGAGAACATTGACGCGATCCTGAACGGCCTCGACCGATACAACCCGGAGACCACGGGCGTTTTCCAGGACTACGTTGCTTCACAATGCGAGAATCAGCTCTACGATAGCTACGCGAATCTGGCGCTTCTGAAACTGTGAGTGAAAGCTGCCTATCTGCGATATGGAGGGAGACGGATACAAGATGAATAAACATTTCACGTTTCCTATTACCTGAGCCCCAAAAGGCCTTGAAGCGCATGTATATTAGCTCTAACTGAACACATCTCCCTCCTTCTGATGACACTCGAGTGGAACAGATGAGTACTGGATGAGAGCATCGACTGACCCCCTTTTGTCCCCGAATTCAGATACCAATTCAACCCGCACCTCGCACGCGACGAAACCATCACCAACATCCTCGTCAAGGCTCTCACCGTTTTCCCTTCACCAGATTACAGCCTCTGTCTCTCGCTTCTCCCACCTCACGTCCTGCAAAAGACGGCAACATCAGGGCCTCCCGCCTCGGGATCGCTCGCCGAAATTGTTCAACATCTCGGCGTCCTCCACAGCCAACTGAACAACGCTCAATACTCGCAGTTCTGGGAAACGCTCTCCGATGATGACACATACGCGGACTTGACCGCCGATGTCGCCGGGTTTGAAGATACCATGCGCGTTAGGATCGCCGTTGTTGTCTCGCAATGCATGCAGGAAGTGGGCCGCGAGGTCTTGGAGTCATGGCTGAACATCTCTGGCTCAAAATTCGAAGGCTTCATCAAGGAGGTTTGCGGGTGGACCATTGAGGGCAACACGGTCAAGGTGCCTTTGAACAAGGAAAATGAGGCCAGAAGTGTGGTGCAGAGAGAGACTGTCAAATTTGATCAATTCTCAAGGATGATTAAGAGGGCGTATGAACAGCCAGCATAGAGGAGAGTTGAGAATGGGCTTGATACTCCAACTACTATGACATGGGAAGCGTGGCGTTCAGGTTGAAATGGGACCAAAAGCGGACCGTGATCAGGTCTGGCATGATGTGATGGCATGAAGATGATGTGGTGGGGTCAAGAGTACGACTCACGGCGAGAAGTGCTTTCAGGCTGGTGTACTGCCCGCAGGTGCTGCCTGCCAAAGCTTTGGGGTGGCAACTGAAGAAAGGTCGCGGGCGCTTGACTGCATCCAACGGATATGTTCAGAAATATTCGCAGGAAAGGTCAGCCTGAACCCGAACTACAATGAGCCTCTTGTGGGCAATTTCCTGCATTCCTGGGTCGGGAGCCAGAAGTTCTCCCGTCGCCGATTAAGTAGACTTGCTGCATCTAGCAAATGCCCTACAGGGTGCCGTAGCCGAAGAGGACGGCAAACGGAAGAGTTCTTCGTCTTCGAATGCAGAATCCTCGTCTTCCAGTCGCCTCCTTCTCTAAGCCTTCTTAACCTCCAATTCCTCCCATTGCACTCCGACCCATTCCTCAACATAACCCACCTCCCCTTCCTTCTTCCCCCGCACCTGGCAGTCTTTCGAGCATACTCCCACTAAAATTGTGCCCCAATCCATTCCCTCCAAGCCCAGTTCATCCGCTTCCAGTTCCGTAATTGCATGCGGCGTCAACTGCAATTCAAAACCCCTCTCCGCACCACAGTTCGTACATCTTGGGATCTTGCCTCCACTTGAACCTCCAGCAACTTTGACTTTCGCATCCTTTCCTTGCGGAGGGTTCGGGTCCCACGATTTCCCCACAACATCTTTCTTGCTGTACAGCAGAGGTTGCCCATCGAACTCATACCGTAGGACTTGTTCCGGATTCTGCGATAAGCGGTCCGCAAATTTCTGAAACGTCTTATCCATGCTGGATTCGAAGGCGTCTCTCATATCTTTTTCGCCGCCTCCGCTGCTGCCTTCGCCATTGTCGACGCGAACGTTCTGCGGAATGTCGGTGGAGGGTGTGGCTTCAATGTATTCTTTGTCGGCGTCGATGTAGTAGGCGGGATATGGCTCTGGGAAAGCGGAAGTTTCGGGCCAGGGTTGAGAAGACCCGATGGGTTGTGGCGTTTCAGATTCTGCTGGAGAGGCTAGGCGCGCTTTTTCTACGAAGGTTTGGGGGAGGCTTTCGGTAGGTGTGGGTTCCGCTGGCTTCTGAGGTGGTTTGGCGGCCAGCGAGGAAGCTGAGGCAAATGGGTTGGTATTTGCAGAGTTGCTGCTCCCAGGTGTGGCAAAAGGATTCGCTTGTGCACTTGAGCTTGACTTGACGCCAAACAGTGTCTCGCCCAAGTTCGTTGGCGGTTGTGCTGCGGGCGCGGGCGTCTCGTCCCTTGCGGCGCCAGCAGCAGATACTGCGGTCTGTCTAATAGCCCTGAAACCTCTGACAGACCCGTCTTTCCTTCTGCATGCCTTCCTTCTGCAAGCCCATACATATAATCTTCGCTCGTGGCCAGGAAATCGATCCGGCAAGTCACCGTTGAGCTGCAGGAGTAGGTTCATAAGGCCATTACAGACTTTGCACTTTGCCAGAGCACCATCAGGGACGCTCGTGCCTTCGAGCCATATCTATATCCAACTCTTAGCCAACGATTCTCGCGTATCTCATGTTGATCGTGGTACCGGATGCCCTCCGAGCTGCGAGAAATCGTCGCCTGTAGGCTCTTTCGAAGCGTAGCCGAGGAGTACATTGGTCTCAATTTCATCACCGCCGGAGGAGTCGCTGTCGTAGTCGGCCATCGCTGCGATGTGGGGTTGTGAACAAGCGCAAGAATCTGTGCACGTCTCTGATGACGTGAATCGACTCCGGTTCCTCGTCACGAGGCTCGTGATCCTTGGCAGTCGCGTCGAACTCCACGCGTCTGCAATGTCCCACTGATGACCATTCTCTTTCCCATCGACCTCTTGATTCTCACCTTGAAAGTCAAGATGGCTTATCTGCTCGATAATCTCCGCTGCACGAAGGGGTCTCCCGCGATACGGCCGGAGGACGCAACTGTCGATTCACTAATGCGAGCCCGCAACTCTCTACTGGCTTCTTTCGACTTCCTCAAGCAATACGGACCACAATTTACAGTCACGTCTTCGGCAGCGGTACTATACATGTGATCTCCCGCGATCACACATCGGCAAATAGATCTATGCCCTCTTAAAGTGGTCTCAGAGACGACGTAGCCGTTGTCGATGGACGAGGTCACGAGATCAGGAAATCCGTGCGACATTATGGAAAGAGCTCATACGCCATCTGCATGGATGTTGATTGGAATCGAACTTATGCCCTAAGTAAACAGCGCGACTTCGCTCTGCGACAAGCCAGAGAAGTCTCTCAGTAAGGCAGGTTTCCAGAGGATTACCGAGAGCGCCATTTCGCACGTCTGCGACCCATCTCCGACTTCCAGCCTGGCGAGAATCCCCTCTCATGCTACTATGAGGAGTACGTCGGTGAAAAGTATGAAGCGTGTCAGCCGGAACACTTCTGCCCTTCGCGAGTTCGTAATGCTGCCAGACTGCATGACGAAACCGCGCTCCATCTGGATTTACTCCTAGTATGCCGAACCATTTACATCGAAGCTTCGAAGGTTCCCTATGCTGGAACATCCGTACTTCAGCAAGCATGTGACAAGCCTTCTGTATGATGCTAGCTTCTACAAGGAAGATAGAGTGGACGACCAGTCAATTTACGCAGGTCTGATGAGTTTTTCAGACTCAGCTTTCGTGAATTATGATCTTGAGCACATGACAGAAGCGTATTTCGACTTATGGCGCCGCACGAAAAATAATACGTCGGACGCCCTTCGGCACATGATACGCATACCACGACCGGAGTCTATTGTCGGTGACAGGGGGCCGCCGGGTAACTACTATCAAGGATACTTCCGGTACAGCATGGCATTCGGACCACAATGCTACATACAAGACAGTGACCTGCCCAAAGAAGCGTTCGAGTTGATTTTCTCCAAAATACCTGGACTGCGTCACATGCGAATGGGAGACTGGCGCAACCTGGCTCGTGCGGACGAAAGCCTTGACAGCCTACGGGATCGTCTCTTTGGTAATATGCTAGCGCCTACTGTTCGTGGCCTCGAAAAGGCATGGGATCCACCTGTCCCAGACTTTCTCTTCCTTCTCGAAATGTGCTGTTACCGCTCTCGCGGAGACCTGCAAAGCATTTCCATTGGTGGACACCCATATTGAGCGTACTCAAAGGTGTACAGCGGCTATGAGGTAGATTGTGACCGCAGACCTGCGGTTGGCTTCAATCTCGAATTCCAGCTTTTACTCCGTGATGATGATCCTTTCAAGAAGCTTGCATGCCTCACATCATTGCAGCTGCCCTTGCACATCATGCAGCGTCGCGTTCCAGGGAAGCCCTTCGAGGGATTCGTGGTTGACTGTCGGCGTGATGCATTCGGCAGACCACTCCTCCAGGCTTGCTCGGCCAGATTTTCATTTCTTGAATTTACAGCGGAAGATAGCGGTCTTCTGGCTTTCGATGAAGTATCCGTTGACCATGTTACACTTCAGGAAAGTGCTCTGTTCCTCGCGAACGTGCTTTTTCCCGTACACTTTTCAGCGCTGGAACTTCTGGATCTCCGAGGATGACCTTTCACAGTGCAGGATATCAAGGCGCCTGATAACCATGCGCGGCACGCTCAAGGAACTGCGGTCGCTCGACAATATCATCCTTGCCGACTCAAAAGGTCAAACTGAGTGGGGAGAGAAGAATATGCTTCTAGATGGCGTGCAGATTGATCATTTTGAGCATGAGCGCGATGGCCGACCATACAATCTGAACCTGGAAGAAACCTGGCTTTCCGGACGATGCAACCGCTTGAAACCTCGCCAACTGGAAGAAAAAAAGAGACGCGGCCGTGTCGAACAAATACTGAATGGCGACGACCATACAATCAAGGAGTGGGACAAATTTCTCTTCGGCTCTGCCAATCCTGTGACCTTTCGCTCGGACCAACCGAAGTGATATCATTTCAAGGCTCTGATCAAGCACTTGCACTGCGGAGAACTTTCCTCTCTTTCCCAATGTAGGGGAGGCTCCATGCATCAGGTTTGCGATCAGTGGTATCTGCACAACATTGCAGGCCTCTTGACTCATAGGCAGAAATGTGCGAATTTGGAGCAAACGTAATCACCTGATCATACGCTTAATACACATGTTGTCTACAGAAGATCGCTTTCTCGGCATGCGTACTGTATGGTCAATGACTGCAGTGATCGTATCTCCGTCGAGAGAGGATGACGAGGCCGATCTGCATTGGCGTTCGCGCTCCCTCTTACCAGCCGTTCGCCGCTCTGTCCTGCAAGCTCGGTTCGCAGTTCACAGAGACGATGACCAGGCGAATTCTGGCAGAACGGCGACACTCACAAAGAGTCGAAGTGTCCCGGTCGCTCTGCTCGCGGCTCCCAGTCGCCAATGGCGGGTTGCTTCGCTTCTGCTTCGTAAATTCGAGATCACAAACACCGAGCCACAACTTTGTTTGCAAAAGAAAGGCACATAACGACAGCAGCAACAACGTAGGAGCCCAAGCAAACATTTGGAGTTGTCTTTATAAAGGGCAATGGAGCGCTCCAATCCATGAGCAGACCGTCTCCCCTCTTCAAAATTGCTTACGCACTTGAACTATCACAACTTTGTGCGTCTACCTTCTTTGACCTCGCAGATTTGCTTAGCTAGAGTACTGCTCAGCTTCGGAACAATAGCGCTGCGTCACATTCCAATTCAGGAGCACGGGGTGAGCAGAGGCAAGAAGCGGTTCGTCACAGCCTGGTCTCAGCATGTGTCCCCGATCTGACTTCAACATTCACTCAGCTTCTCTGCGCCACATGACAACAACATTGCGAGCTTCGACGAATGGCCCTTCTTTTTGATCAATATTCACCAGCCATTGGAGCTGCGCAGCACAAGAACTATACATCTGATTTTGCATGTATATCGCTTGCCTCTGCCCAGTATCTGGAAGTGTGCGTCAGGGGACGGTGAAAGACAACTAGCAAACGTGCAAGCTTTGCCATTCACTACTGTGGGCTAGTGAACAGATGCCTCGAGCAATCTTACAAACTTCTTCACCAGTATTTGATCAGCCACTTCGACTTCTGCTATATATACTCCAGATAAATCGACACCAACCTCCGACACCTACCACCAGACTCGACACAACATCTTCCAGTTCTCATCTTTCCAGTTCTCATCTTTCCAGTTCTTATCTTTTCACACTAAGCACTATGGCTCCAAAGAAGAGGACGCGCTCGGATGCTTCTGATAACCAAGAAGACTGGACTGCCGACATCGCCGCCCCGTCTACTCCATTGGCAACAGACCATCGTGCACCCGCCACTCCTTGGTCAACAACCACCAACATCCTGGCCGAGACGAGAAGTCAGCGGAGGCGTCGAGGGATGACCTACTTTGGGAGTCCTGCAGGCGGGCCAACTGCCGAGGGCTCAGGTTACGGCTACAAACATCATGTGCCTATCAACGGGTCGCCCGACTTCGCCAATCTGGTGCAGCGCGGACACGAAGCACGGCGAAGATAATCGTCTGGTTCTCGACACCTAGGCAGGTCGAGTACGAGTACACACAACGCACCAGCTACTCCGACGCCTCAGCAGGAGGGTACTCGAGCGCAGGAGCCATCGAGTACGCATACGTCCGCGAGCCAGCAGTACGCGAAGGTCGCAAACAATCAAGATAACAACAACGCCTTGCCAAGACCCGATGCCGAAGACCCCTTTGGCGCTTCTTCATATGGGAATGAGAATACTCATCTCCAGGCCGCTCCACTGCCAACTCCGACATGGAGCGGTTCGAGCTATGCATCGTCAAACGCAGTCGGCGGTAGCGGTGCTCCAACTCGACCACCTCGTGCTGCTGCGTTGGCCGCACTCACGAACATTCCTGGCAATCCTGGGCACCATCCAGCTGCGGTACCAAGGGTCTTCGCGAGCAATTACCAGATGGACAAGAAGTCAGCTCCTGTCAGAGATGACCCTTTTGCCTCTCAACCTACCCCATCGTCCCGGTCTGGTGATTTGCGTCAACGCGATCTGCATCCCTCGGTCCAGCAAACTGGCTACGGGGCCACCAACGCACCCATGGGCAATGGCAACGATCGTCGCCCTTCCGCTGAGCGAAGACTATCTCCGTTCGACGACAGCCAATACAATTGGCGTGTTTCTCCAACACCAGACTGGGGCGCTTTCCTGGCTGCGACTAGCACGAATCGTTCAACCCAGGACGCTACCGCAAGTCAAGAAGGCCACGCTGCCCATGAAGGGGCCGATCGGTCCCACGTAGATGGTCTCGAGGCGCAGGCTGGGCATGCCATTCATGAGCCAGCGCAGCGAACCCAGGCTGCCTACCCAGGCACAATCTCGCATGCACAAGAGATGCAGATGCAGAGTTAGGAACTCCGCAAGTGCGATCTCTGTGGCGCGGGGTATGGTCGGGATAAAGAGCACGACTGCCCAATGTTGCGGGAGTGAATGTGAAGGCAGGGTCATTGGGGCATGCAGGACCGTAGCACCCGAGGGAGAGGCGCAGCGGCGAGATGTTGAGCGGGCGACGTGAGCATGAGCATGAGCGTGGGAGTTTTCTTTTCGCAAATATTATTTTAAAACAATGACAGGTCTGCCTCGGTGTTTTCTGCTTTCCAAACCACAATCCTCGATCCACAATGATGCTCATAAAGTCAGCTGTAGGCTTCGAAAGCGGCTGGTCGCTAAGCTTCGTTCGCCAATATCGATCTCAATAACTCTGCGCGATTGATTCCAAGCTTGCTTGAGGCATCACGTTTGACTCTCTCGATATGCTCATCCTTTCCGCCCAGATCGTTCTGCCGTTCGTGTATCTTACTTCTGCTTACATGAAATTTGATCTGCAGCAGTATCAACAATGGCATTCAAAATTCTCAGAACTGTTCACCAAAGCTGCAGATAGGTCCTGACAAAGAGAACGAAGCGGTTGAAAAAACGACTGCTCATGTCGTAGAGAATGACCAACATTTTCGAATTTTCATTTGGATCACACTCGACCCCAGGTATCTCAGACCTGCAATTCGCGGTAGCCCTCACAAAATGAAGGATTTCCTAAACTGCACTCGGGGGTATTGGAGAAGCGGTAGACTAGACAGTCGCACAGTAACGATGAACAATAGCTCACCATAGGATGTTGATGCTGAGCACGATTTTCCAGGCCGTTTCGTCCAATCCTTAAATCTTCCGAGCCTCTCACGTTCAAAGAATGTAACGGCGCTTCCAGGATTGTACGTGTTGCCTGAAACTTCCTTCCAGCCGAGTTAGAGACAAATCATGAATTCGATAGGGAGATAGTCAGTGAACCTTCACTTCACTTCGTCAACTACCCTGTGCAATCTACGCTTTTTCCCATCTGTATCGTGCATCGATGCTGACCAGAACAAAACCACTGTCTGATGCAGCGTCCTCCGCGATCTAGCGATAGCCCCTGCTGTCGAAAACAGCTTGACAGACTGCACGTGGCAGGCGATGCCACAAAATCTCGCCGCCTCTGCGTCTGTTCGTGCCATTTGGCATGATGCAAGGAAGAACTCGGAGAATGAGTGGAGGCGGAAGAAAGAGGTTTGGCTAGGCTAGATTAACGCCAGCTCGATCGTTGCCGGAGAGGGGACATTACCGACTACCACTTGCGCCTCTCAAGGTCGCGATCCAGGACAATGCGTACGTTCTTGACGACTGGTTCAAACAGTAGCTGGAGCATAGGATGGAGATAGACCATCGAGCGTAGGGGAATGTTAGAATTCCAAAAAGCACTTGTGAGCCTGACACAAATTTTTCTCATTTCATCCCCTGAAGTCTCCATCGCAGACCAATCGTCTCAGGATTACACTCCACAGCCACACGAACAGCATCGGCGACAGGGCTCTGACACCAATTAGAGCACAGGGTAGAGATAGATCATCAAGCCTGCAACTCTCTATCCCATCTTCATTCTCACGTATCTACCTCTCCATTCGTTCTCTGCCACTTTTCTCACGACACCCCCAGCCCATTAATCTCACCCTGTTCATTTTTCTGTTGCCCTCCAACAGAGTAACTTGCCCGCCAGCGCATCTTCACGCTTGTTCCTTTCCCTCTGTCGGCACCCTGCAGGCGAATTGTCTGTGTGATGCCGTTTTGCTGATTCGGTGCCAGAGTTCGACTAGATTGGGGTTCTAGCTTCAGAGTCAGACCCTAGAAACATGGAAGATTAGTGACATGTCGTATCGAGAAAAGAGCGAGCGCCTGGTACCTTTGTAACAGCTAATTGGAATGTCAAATCCGCGATGGGCTGTGCAGTAGAGTTGGATATTCGGCTTTCAATGAGCAGTTCAGTGTCATTGGAACGGGAAACGGTAAAAATGGTCTTGATGGAGCTGTCGGTGACTGTGATATCGGCGGACTGGTCGGGAAGTGCGGAAGCGAATTCCCATTCGTCGTCTTGGGGTGGTGCCATTGGTGCTGACGTGCCGTTACTGCTTCCCATCCCTAACAGATCGATACCTGAGGATGCGGAGGGTCCCCCCACCTTAGCAGGACTCTGTTGGAAAGGTGAAGATTGTCGGGGAGGTGTAGACAGCGCGGCGAAAGGGTCGGATTTCTTGGGTTGTTGCAAGGAAGCGGGTATCGGTGTAGCTGACTTGGATGGCGGTTGGGAACTGGAGGGGAAGGAGCTGAAGAGGTTGAAATTCGACGATTGGGCCTGAGGAGGGGAGGTCTGCGCAGGAGCTGCTTTTGGCTGCGTGTTGTAGATTGAGTTGGCTGCTTGGGGCTGGTTGAATTGAGCCATGATGTCGACGTTGCCATTCGATGCGCCACCGAGAGAGATACCTCCACCCGAGCCATAGTTGCCATCACCCATATTCAGCCCCAGAAGATCGTCCTCTAAAGCATTGCCTGCTTGCTTGGGCGCGGCCGGGGCAGAATATGACTGAGCTTCTGTGGACTGCTCCGCTGGTGCGGCATCTTCTGGACCTCCAAAGTCGATCAGAGATAGCTCGCCTCCACCGCCTTGCTTCACACCAGCTCCACTGACGCCCAGCGTACCCTTTGGAATCGCATTCGCGGCTTCCACGTCGCCCTTCTTGATCAGCTTGTATCGCTCAATTGTCCTGTGTATTGAGTCATTGATCTCAAACAGCTTGGCCACCGCCTCGTGATCCTCACTTTCCTGCTCGCACATCTTCTGGATCTTGGGATGTGCGCTCGCCAAGGAATTCGCCAACTCCTCAAAGACGTCTCCCTCCTGGACCTTTTCCCCAGGCTTGACATCCTGCATCATCTCTTCCAATAATTTTGCCTTTTGTTGAATCTTGCCCACCTCTTCAGCTGCCTTGGCCCGATAATCCGTCTTATGCCGGGTGTCGTACCCCGCCATGACCTTCATCAGCTTGTTGGCCTCTTGCAAGTCGTGTGGTGTCCCTCGTCTGATCAACTCCTGGAGTTTGGCACTCTGCGCTGCTTGCTCTTCCGCCTCCATTTCCTCCACACTTTTGAGGTTATCGCTTGGGTTGAGCACTGCAGCATCTTCGCGACTGATTTGTGGGAATTGGTAGCCTTTGTAGTGCAACAGTCTGTGCATGTCCCGAATGAAGCCCAGATCCTCCTTGTATTTGCTCGTTTCGCATATCGTCCTCCTCCATTCCTCAATCAGCTCCAGGATCCTATTCTGAACGCGCGTTGTGCGGATGGGCGGGCGTTCGGGGAAGCGTCGCACGAGCTCGTTGAGAAACTCTTTGGTAGAAATCTGGAGGTGAAAGGGGTATCCACAGTTCTTGACACAGATGTCGAGCAGCGACAATGCCAGCAGGGAGACATTGGGGTTGCGGTGGTTGACGTATTTGACAATATCAATGGCAGCTTCTCGCGGAGCTCCTCCCTTCTTCGCGTTGATCAAGTCGGCGACCTCGAGGCACAGGGCCAAGTTCGGCTCGAAGTTCTCGGGCGAGCAGGCTTGCTGGATATATCGTTGCAGCTGAGACCCGGCGGGCTCCATGGGATATGCAAAGCGGTCGCGGGCGGCGTAGCGAGCAGAGGCAGCTTCCATAGTGGCCGGGAGGGGAGGCGCAATGCCTCTACGTGGTGTCGCGAGCTACAGTCTGGCAGTTTCAGAGCTACAGCGCAAAGGCAATTCTATTGACAAGTTTCATGAGACGGCATCTGCCTTGTTGCACTCTCCAAGCCACGTTGTGTGCACAGCTAAAGGGTTCACTTCGGGCGGGGCCGAGCAGCCACGCCCGCCGATGAAGTCACCGATCAGAATTGTGACCCTCACTTCCACATGAATCACCATACCGTTCCTTTCTTCTGCTCTTTCTCCCGCCACACCCTCTTCTGTACGGACACAGTTCAGCTTAGACCATAACAAATCTCCAGTTTGAGCGTCCTACAGCCCAGCAACCCATTGCAGCAATGGTGCGCCACAAGAAAGACTTCAAAGGCGCCAAGTCCAAGCACGGCGGCGGGTCTAAGACATATGCCCAGCACACCAACCCCGACAACCCCGACAGCACTGCCCACAAACGCCCTCCCTTCAAAGCCGCAGCGTGGGACCTCAACCACTGCGATGCCAAACGCTGCTCTGGCAAGCGGCTCATGCGATTAGGCCTTATGCGTGAGCTGCACGTCGGCCAAAAGCACCAAGGACTCGTCATCTCACCGAAAGGAAAGATATTGTGCAACCCTTCTGATCGCGAGATTCTAGAGCAGTACGGGGCGGCCGTGGTCGAAGCGAGCTGGAATCGCATCGAAGAGGTCCCATTTGGGCGAATTGGAGGGCCGAATCCCCGATTGCTACCTTACCTGATCGCCGCGAATCCGACCAACTACGGAAAGCCGTGGAGATTGAATTGTGTGGAGGCATTGGCTGCGACGTTCGCGATCTGCGGACACTTGGATTGGGCAGAGCAGATCCTGTCGACGTTCAGCTATGGACAGTCGTTTCTGGACATCAACGAGGAGGTGTTGCAGAGGTACGCAGAGGCCAAGGACGAGGAGGGCGTGAAGAAGGCAGAGGAGGAGTGGCTAGCGAAGATCGAGAACGAGTGGAGAGAAGATAGAGAGGACCGAGAGAATAACAAGGAAGATGCGTGGAGAGGAGGAAACATGAATCGGAGACAACGGATTGCAGAGGATGATGCAAACGATGGAAGTCAAGAGGACAGTGGAGACGAGGACGAGGACAGCGACACAAGTAGTCTGGGAGGAATACAGCTCGGTGGGCCGAAGCCTGGAGAGAAGGTGCAGGTCCACGGCAACACAGACGGCACGGATGGGGAAGAAGGACGAGATCCACATGATCTGCCACCCTCAGATGACGACGAGGAAGAGATGGCAGAACTGCGAAGAAGAGTTTTAGCATCAAAACCGTTTTCGAATCCTTTGAAACCTTCGGCAACAGAGGAGGAGAAGAAGCTCGAGCCGGAGCGAATACAACGACCTTGTGAAACGAACAAGCTCGATCTGCCTGAAGATTCCGATGCGGAATCTGGCTCGGACATTGGAGGTGAAGATGATGAGTTTGATAACATCATGAATGCCGCTCCGGTGACAGATCGCGCGGGCATTACAGCCGCACAAAGGAAGAGGGCCATGGAGAAGGAGGGCAAGCTCAGCGCGACGTTCAGCCGAGCTGTGTTGGATGCTTCGAGTAAGAGCCTTGGGAAGCATTGAAGCGGAATCCGAAGGTAGATCGATGTATCTGAGAAGCAGGCGCTGGTTCTGCTTCAACGGGTCCAATGACGTTGTGCTGTTCTGTCGCTGACTGAATCGTACTGTGAATCATTTCAATGTCTGATGGAGAGTCGAGGAACAATGGTTTATGGAGGTCTGCAAGTCAGCTGTATTCGTTGAGCTGTTGGGGTGTTGGGGTGCTTCGCCAAGACACAAGTCACGGTCTTGCGAAGTTCTGAGTTCTGACATGAAACTCCTCCACCCACGCGGGCGATCAGTAGTGAGAACATCGGATTGCCTCCCTGCTCCATCGAACCATTCGTCGCGGCCGCCGCCACGGCTCACAGCCCCTGTATTTCACGGGTGAAAAGGCCCGCGCTGCAATGTCGGGCGCAAGGGTGGCTGTGTTACGATCGGCCCCTAATTGCTCTCGCAGCTGACGACTACTTCCATACACCACGCTATCCGTCACCGGATCTGTTGAGAGAGCGCGACAAGAATCACAAGATGACTGCTTATTTTACACACCCGACCAGGACTTTCCAGAGCGACGAAACACTGGAAATAACCCAAGCATACACCAGCCGCTCGACATTTCACGTCTAAGCAAAGTGCCATCCTCGACCCCGTACAGATCAGCCTCGTCCCCTGCTTAGCCGCATGCGCAGGCCCGACAATCGCAGCTGACAACATCTGTTCTACAGTACCATCGTGTGTAAGACTCCCTCCCTTGCCGTAGTGGCGATCATCTCCTTGGGGATTCAATCACATTTCTCGATATTGTAATCATACCATCTTTCGCATGTTCTCCCATCGTTCCCGCTACCCCATTCTGAGCCTTTCTGCATTGTTGCACGCCCTCAACGGGCAGCTTCCCATGTCTCTCCCTTGACCACTTCTACCGTATACGGCGCACACAAAATGCGATCACGTAGCCTCACTGATGTAGAACTGAGGCCATGCGCTTCATCAGATGCCGAGTGAGTGGACTTCTCCACATATGCGAAAAGCATCATGCTAACCGAATGCTTCGCAGGAAACCAGGAACAGACACAGTATACGTCAGCGACACTTGGAGTAGGATCGCAGCAACGTTGCAACAGGCCTTGATGCGGATCCGCAAGCTTCCACATTATCATCGACAGTCATCTGGCCCACAGTCACCGGATGGCAGTCCACCCACGCGACCAGTATCCAGAACCGCCTACTACGATGGTCTTCGGGGTCTAGCGTGTCTGATCGTGTTCAATTTTCACTTCCTGTACCCCTACACTGACACCTCAAAACGTGGCTGGGGAGCAGATAGATGGAACGTTTACATCCATCAATGGCCATTCATCTGCCTCTTAGTCCGCGGCCGGGCTATGGTAACGCTATTCTTCGCCGTTTCCGGCTACGTCTTGAGCTTCGGCTTCCTCAAAGCAATGAGAGACAGACAAGCCGACAAGGCATTTTCACGAATGGCATCTTTGGCGGTCAGGCGCTGGATCCGCTTGTATCTCCCCGCAACCATAACGACAATTCTCGTCTGCGTTGCCGCGTACTGGGGAGCCTTTGACGCAGGTCGCAAATTCCAGAGGACGAGCATGCTCACGGGAACGCCGGAAGAGCATCCTCCGCGAAAGATGAGCTGGAAAGCTCAATGGGCGGATTACTGTCTCATGTGGTGGAGGTGGTCAAACCCTTTCGATTGGAACTTTTACTGGGAAAACTATGATCCGCACACCTGGACGATACCGGCGGAGTTCAGAAGCTCGATGGTCCTATTTGTTATGTTGTTAGCTGGTGCGGGCTTGAAGCCGCGATGGCGACTTGGAATGATTACGCTCGTCACAGCCGCTGCTCTGCACTTCGCCAGATGGGACGTGGCGACTTTCACCGGCGGCGCCTTGGTCGCTGACATTCATCTATCCGTCTCGCACCGCATAGACGGAGAAGCTCCCAAGCTGCCAACAACCGAAAGCGAGCCTGAAGACGAGGGTTCGGACCGCGAAATCTCGACGGACTTCAAGTGGCTCATCGTCATCCTCGCGCTATACGTTCTCTCCTTTCCCGATGAAAAAGCTCACAGCACTCCCGGATTCCAAACCTTGGCGTATTACACTCCTGAGAGCTACTGGAACGAGTACTCCTTCTGGCACGCCATCGCCTCCACCATCATTCTCTGGTCCATCGAGCAACTTCCTGCAATTCAACGCATCCTGAGCTCAGAGATCCCGCAGTACCTCGGCAAAATCTCGTTTGCATTCTACTTGTGCCACGGACCATTGTTGCATTCTATCGGATTCGCCATGCAGCCAAAGATCTGGAAGACGTTTGGGCACGAGACGCTTGCAATGTGGTGCTTTGGGTTGGCTGTGGGGTGGACGATGATGCTGGCGCTCTCGTTGTGCACGGCGCATGTGTTTTATACGTTTGTTGATATGCCACTCGTGCGAGCGACGAGATGGTTGGAGGACTGTGCGAGAGATAAAATGGCGTTTAGGCCATCGAAGCTTTAGGAGAAGCATGCGAGTTGATAGCTTGCGTATATTGGATGGTTTGTCTCTCGATTGTGATTACTTCTTTTTGATGCAAGGTAGGCATCATCGAACGAATGACGCGAATGCCTACATGCACGCCACCGCCTCTTCGCACCACTTCCCACCCGACTCGCACATACCAGACCCGCCCAAGGCCGCGAAGAGTCCTCGCAGGATCCAGGTGTGGTGGCAGGGGACGGCTTCCCCGACCAAGCTCGACGGCGACGGGGTTGGAAAGACGCACGAGGATGAGCTGAAGAGTGTGCCAGAAGGCACGCAAGAAGGCGCCGCAGAGAAGAACGGACCGCATGTGCCGATATGCAGCCAGAAGCAGGAAATGAGCATCACAATTGGCCGATGTCCATTCCATCATGGCCAACACCACCAGCACACCAGCGCCATCACAACCAACGTCTCTCTCCATCTCTCTCCATCTCATCGCGCCTGCGCATCCGCACGCAAGCTCCAACATGATGGGGGGAAAACAACAGAAGAACAGAGGGGATGTAGCGGCCATCCCACAACCGCGATCCAAAGCAAGAAGTCTGGATTCCACGCGATTGGTAGGAAAGACGGACGCACGACATTTGCTCTACAGGGCCGGGAACGGAAGGAAGTTCATCGAAGACAAGAAGCAACCCTCAGCAAGTCGCCGTAGCGAAGCCATGATGGAAAGTAACATGTAGTTACCTACTGATGTAGTGAGAAGAAAGAAAGAGGTTTGCGACGGGAGGGCGAAGAGGTTTTTGTGTGCGTTGCGGCCGGCGGCGGGCGGGCGGCGGACGGGACGGAGAAGCGGGAGTGAGTGCCTGGTGGGGTGGGGGGCTTGGCGGGTGTTGGTGCCTGATTTTTGGGAGCGCAAATGCAATTCATGTTGACACGGTCGGTAGTAATTGCCAACATGTTACTTTAGAATACACACGCGCGCTATCGATGCACACGACCCTCATACTCGTCCGCACTCCTCGAATCTGCTGCTGTTGTCGACTCATACAGCATACGATCAATCTCCGGAAGTGTCTCTCTCGCGAGCTTCTCTCCTTCTCGCTTGCCCCGCTCCACATTCACCAAGAACATTAATGGAATCGGAAGACCGATGAGAACTGCCAAAAACCAGAAAGCTGGGCGAATATCACCAGTGGCATCGGTGATAGCACCGACTATGGCAGGACCAAACACGCTGCTGCCTTTGTCAGTGATGGCGTAGAGTGCGTAGAATGCAGCTTCGCTTCCGGGAGGGATCAGTTCGCCGTAGAGGCTTCGGCAGTAAGAACTCAGGCCGCCGAGAACAAGACCATAGACTGCTCCCAGCGGATACATTTCCCATTGTTGCTGGAGCCCGAAGGAGCCATAGCGTTGTATGGCTGGAATGTATCCGAGAAGACCGTACAGTGGGATGATCTCGAACAGACAAATGCAGGTGAGAATGGTCTGCGACGGCTTCAGCTGCATCATGCGCGAGACTTTGGACCAAGTGAGAGCGCCAAAGATCCCAGAGATGGTAACAATGACATTGATCATGGCGAGAGCCGTCGACTTCATGCCCAGTGTGGTCTTGGCAAAGAGGATGGCAGTGCCAGAGACTGTTGCGATAGCATCAGAGATCATGAACCAAGCCGCGAGGAAGAACAAGACGTCTTTGAGACGTCGAGCTCGAAGGATGGTTTTGTAGAGGTTCTTCCAGGAGTAAGTAATATAGCCCGTCCATGACCTGCCCGCTGCTTCTTTGGAAAGGGGCGGGCCTGGTCTTGGTCGCATCAGGTAGGCGGCGGGAACCGTGAAGCATAGCCACCACGCGCCTATCATGAACAGGACCAAGCGTAGAGAGAACAAGTCACCACCCATTGACGCGAGCAGAAACACCGAAAGAATCTGAACGATCACGGCGGCAAGATAGCCAATGCCGATGCCATAGGATGAGACCTTTGTAGAGAGCTGCATTTGGGGTGACGGCAGTGATCGTGAGGGCGGGTATGGCTCAGTGTGTCCATCTGTTGGGAGGAGCGATGCAGAGGAGTCTATCATCTCGGACGACTCTCTCGGTCTTTGATAGTCGTCTTCGCTGTACTAAAGAACAAATCAGCTGCCGACACCACGTCTGCGTCTTCCCCACCACACACGACCTTTCTAAAAAGAGCAGACTCACCTCTTGCTCGTGCGCCCAGTCCTGCTGGTTCATCCGTCTCCTGCTCGTCGGCCGCACAGAGGGATGCCACCGGACCAGCAGCGGCAAGAATGAGTTGAGCAGAACAAACGAAGCGCCGAAGCAGACGTTCCCGATAATGGCCCAGATGCTGCCCAAAAGATATACTCCTGGGGTGACAGGCAAAAATAGCATGGTCGCCACTGCTCCAATGACGGCGAACGAGATCATCAAAGACTTCCGATATTTGCCGTGGTCTGCTGCACCAGACATGGTGACGACGAGGAGCGCTTGCAAAAGTACGGATAGGGAGAACGTGTACATGGCGAAGGAAGCAGTATTCACTTCCAGTCCCATGATTTTGAAGACGCATTGCGCGCCCTTGGTCTTGTCATCGCCAGCTCGAGCGAACAGAGAACCAGCGGCGCCCACCAGAGACCGTCTGTCCAGACCGTCAGCCTTGCACGATTTGGTATGGTCATGCGCGAGCACTGCAGTCGAGGAAGCGCGCGCGAGATCCTCGAGAGTGATAGGGATGAAAGCGCCGAGACCGCAGACCACGAACACTTCGGCGGCGAATGAATAGGTGTAGAAGCCGAGCAGTTCCTTGTTCGATGTCGGTCTGGTATCTTCGCCCGGGTACGCAGGCTCGGGCGGGTCGACGGGCTCTCCAGGGCCCATTACGGTGTCAAAGGACGACCGCTCGGAGCTGGTCGAGGGGTTGGAACGCTCGTCATCCGCGTCGTGAGCGTATTCGGAAAGAAACGATGTCTGGCGCGAAACGGGCGGTTTGCCTTTGTCGAGAGACGATGAGCTCTCTTCTGCAAAGGTGGAATAGTCGGTGTCCGGAGGCGTGTGTTGATGCTGGTGGTGATAGTACAGGTGGTGATGTCCGGCGTGGGGAGGTTTGCAGGAGGTCAGCGGGCGACGCGGGTCAGGCACCATCGCTTCTCGGCTGGTTTTCCCTCAGTTGTCCAGCAGCGACGGGACATCACCCACAGGCATCGTCGCAGGCCCCAACAGGCGGCGGAGCGGGCGAGAGGGGCGGCGGCGGCGGAGGAGGATCAGCAGGCTGGGACAGTACGTCGCGTGCTGTGGAGGCGGGCGTATCGCGATAAGACATGAGTCGACTAACCATCCGGCCATGTGCCTCATGATCTCCGCTAGCTAGCTCGAGATTGCGTAGTATGCGAGCAACCACGGGATGCCTGCTTTTGGCGCGCCGACGAGGCCTGTCCTGTCCTCCGCATACGGATGGCCATGGTCGCGAGAAGTCATTGCCTCTTCTGCTCGAGGCAGACATATGCTGACACGGCGATGGTGTACGCACAGTGGGAAGTGGGATGGAAGTAGACCAATGCAGCCTGTGTCCAAGCCCAGCGGCCGCATACGCTAGGATCCGCCTTCGAGCAGCGCCTATTCATAGCGATAGTCACCGCAGTGGAGACGCTCTGCTTGCACTGTGCACCACGCCGCGATGGATGTGAGAGGCTTTGTAGCAGAGCCTCGCAGACAGCAGTCGTGTTGATAGCGTCATGAGAGTCTTTGTCCGCAAAATGCACAGGCTTGGCACGCCTGCCCTGGCCTGGCCCGACCCATCGTCGCTGATCATCCCGTCGCGCGCCTGCCGGTTCCGCGCATGCTCGCGCGCAACATCAACGACTGCACTCGCCCTCGCCGCTCTTTCGCCCACCACCGCCGCGACACCGCTAATCATCTCCGCACTTTCGCGTTTGCGCAACCGAGAGCAAGTGACTGGTGCTCGTGCAAGCATTCACCCCACGCGCGGACCATTTCTAACTGCGGCGCTGACATCACGCCCAACCGACTGCGAGCGGCCGCGACCGTCAACGTCTCCTCGAACGATTCATTCCTGCACTCCTTTAGGCCCTCAGGTCCAACATCAATCGCCGATTGTTCCTTGATTCCAGGACCAGCGCAGACACGGCTGTCCGATCGCGGCGCGGCGTCACTATCGACATAGCGATGACCTAAACTGAAGGAGCGGGCTGCCATCATAGTGTACGCAACTGCAGGTGATCCTGGGAGGGTAGCGGAGGCCTCAGGCGGTGACGGGCGCGGAGTTGGAGGGACGCGCGCCCACGTGGGAGTCAGCGCTGGCGCCACAGCAGCTGGCGAGGAAATGCCCGGCCGACTGATGACGAACGAGCAAGGAGCGGTCGGATCGCAAGACCTTAAGAAAGACCGGAGTCAGGCGCAAATAGGGAACCTCTCGCAAAAGCGCGATCTTGCGCAGATGCAGGGAGCGGCGCATACCAACGGCAATGCCACTGGACATCCCAGCGCGCCCCTACCCAATGGACTTCCCGCCCAAAAAGAGCCGCTACCGACTACCAATGGACGTTCGAATGGTGCAAGTGCTGCCATTTCGAGGCTTCCTACGCCTCCGCCTCTGGATCAGTCCTGGCGCACGTCTGACTCCAACAGACCCTTCGGTGTACTCCTGGCCCGTCAAGCGCAGCTGTGCTTCGGAGAACTCGGTGCCACGCTCGACAAGATGAACGATATGCCAGTCCCACAGCCTGCCGCTACAAATGGAGCCTTGACGCAAACAAATGACTCTTCTCAAGAGAGTCAGGCGAGGAAGCGGCTCCTGATGACCTTCGCTCAGGATCACAGAGACCGCTTTATCAAAGCCCTAATTCTTTCAGACTGGGCGCGCAACGAGAAGGAGACTGCCAAACTCGTAGATCTCAAAACCTGGCTTCTCTCTCAAATGACAGCTCAGGACAATGCTATGCATTTCATCGGAATCACCAAGCATGATGTCGCTCGAGCAAAGATGCCGAATCCTAACATCGAAGGAGCCATGGAGTTATTGGCAAGTGGCAAAGCTCCCTCAAAATGGCCGGATCTTGGCTACATACCTCCCCCCAAACTTACTGCCAAGCAACTTACCAACACTCTACTTGACATGAACGTGGCCCTTGCGACTCGGCTCAACTTGCATGAGGACCTACCGCAATATTTCCGTGACTTCTCCATTGCCAATGGAAGGGCCACATTTCGTGTTCCCGGCGAGTTCGAAGTCGACTTATCAGTTGCTGATGAGGATCCTTCCTCGCAGTTCTATCTCATCGATTTGCGCTTCTCCTTCACACCGGCTCCAGCCTTGACGGATGATGTGCTCCGAAACGCCCTGGAAGCCCAGACAAACGAAGCTCTAAATTCAAGAGGTCTACTGGGTTGCTACGAGTTTTTGCACAACTTTGTGCTGACGCACAAGATCACCGTCCTCAAATCTCAGTCAGTGCAGCTTTTTCGCGAGAAGTGGTTCAATTGCCTGGTGACTGAAACACAACGGAGAGTTCTGGCCATCCAGTATTGGAAAGACCAGTCGGGCAAGAAAAGCTGGATCGAATTTGGCATCAGCACGGGAAAGTCAAAAGGCAAGCAGCCTAGACGAAAGGCAACATCGCAGCATTCGATTCGGTGGTTCAGACAGGGCCAAGAAGTCCACGACCAGGCAATTCTTGTTGACTGGAGTGACCTTGATTTGGATGCCATACTGTCCCAAGTCACAGCCAAGCATGCATCGTGGTCACTCTGCACCATCCATGATCGCTTGCAAGCTCTCGCAGGACCACGATCGAAGGTGCTCACTCAACTCAGCACTTCAGAGTGCAGTGCGGACGACTGTAATCTCACATTGTCGCTATCTGGCTTGCGCAGCCCCATAGCTATAAAGATTGAGACAGTCACTGGTCTCGCCACAATATCTCCGTCTTCCAGGGATGCTGCTACAGCACAGCGGCACCTCAATCGTGATCCATCAATCGACAGTTCGGGCAGCATTGCCCAATTATTATGCCGCGGCGTGCAAGACAAAGTTCGCAAAATGGCCGTGTCCGCCCGCTGGCAGCTTTTAGACCCCCGTTGCTTTGGTCCGCAGCCGAACTTTCGGACGTGGTTCGGCTCAGATTTCGTTTGCTATGATGTGTTTGCATGCAATGAAGCTTGGGGAGAACGATGGCTGTTGTGCACTACCTACAGTCTCACTGGTCAAAAGTGGTGGGTGGTGCAGATCAATCAGAGAGTCGTCGAACAGGGCAGATCCATCATGTCTGTCGTGGATGCACGACCGCTCGACGTCACGTCATCTGCCCCATCTCGAGCTGATCTCTTGCGCATCAAGACTATGGGCGAGGCCGAGGTATCTTTCGCAGTGCTCGTTGCAGAGCTTGGCACGAACAAGATCCCGTACCACCTCGAAAACCTTTGTTCGCTGACATTCGATGGTGATAGATCTAACGAGAGCGCAACGACGGTAGTATATATCCGCATGTCGCCACAAGACCTGAAGAAGGCCGAGCTTGCAACCTACAAACCGCTTGCCATGACCGAATGGATTCGAATCGTATATGATGCGAGCCTCGATGAAAACGAGGACAGCGGAGAGTCGAGACATGACATTCGTTTGACCTTGGAGCCCAGCAAATTGAAGCATCTAAAAGAGTACCTTTGCACTACGCAGAGCCGAGACGGAGATGTTGCTATGAACGCATCTGGCGGATTGGCACTGTCTCTTCGAGCGCAATTTGGGCAGCCGTACATGAAGGAAATCGTCCGGCTACTTAAACGATGCCGTGAGTTGGACTCTGCGTTGTCTGCCGCGCGCCGTCTGCAGTACACGTGCACGACTGTTGGTCTTCGCAAGCTGGCTTTCACCTATGGCACTTCCCAGCAATATAATGGGGTGCTCGCCAGCAAGGGCGCAAGCACTACACTGAGACTAGGCCCCACCTCGAGCAATCCTCATCAACGAATTCGAATTCATCTGGAAGAGGTTTACAACCGAGCGGCGGACAATCCATTCTTCTCGCTTACGTTTGCCATGTCAGCAACGCAGCCTTTCCTGGAGGAAGTATCGAAGTTGGAGGCCAAACACACGGCGCAGCGCTCGTTGACCCTACATACCCACCACGTCTTCAGCTACTCACTCGTTTATCATGCACCTCTGGCCCCCTGCAGGTTCACAATAATGTTGCACTGGGATCATCAACCGAACACTCATAACAAGACTGTTTCGTATACAGTGACACTCTGGCCCAAGAAGGGCGTCGAGCTGGCAGGCGACTTGACACAAGCTCTCATAGACCTCAGCAAGGATGCCGGTTCTACTGCAGAAGGCTGGTTGGGGAATAACAAAGGAGGCTTCACTTCGAACGCCAAGGGTCTTCACGCAATGCTGCAAAGACTGGATGACTTCATGCTGAATACAAGCAATGGCCAGGATGATTATGTGACGAATCTAGACAAGCAAGAAACCCCCCTGCCTGAGGCGAAGCCTCCGCTAAACCGGAATTCATCGAAATCGCAGATACCGACGCAGCAAAAGCCTCCTACCCCAGCTCAACTGAAGAATCAGCCAAGACTGTCGCAGAATCAAATGAGGCCGGGGCAGGACAGCACGGCTCGACAGATGACTGTACCTGCGGCGCATGTTCAGCGCCCCAATCAGAACAATGGCGGGGTCAAGCAAGAAATTATTGAACTGGATTAGGCAACGGGCATATTTCAACAGCTTTACCCTCGTAGCCCAAAAAGAGGTTCGCGTTACCTGTGCTGAACGCTGTGAAGACGGGAGTGCAATGGCATCTGCCGTATAAGCGTGGAGCGGCACACCTTTATCTTCTTGATGGGAAATTATTTGCTTTGAGCGTTGGCGTAGAATTCACTGGAATTCGGGTGGGGTTCGGCCAGCTTCGTTTTCAGTTGCCAGTCACGAATCGACAGCCTCATTCGCTGTTGTCGGACACGGCACAACGGATCGCATGACTATTTCCACGGCGTTTTGTCCTTGCATTGCGGGAAGGGTATTCGAGGTGGTGTTGATTGCTTTTCGTGTCATCTGTATTTCTGATGACATTGCGACAGGAGGCTTCTGTGACTCGAGGGGGATCGATCGAACGTGGCGTGGAGTATGTACGATGGGTATGAAAATGAGCGAGAGGCTTAATTTGCTGCTATTGCATGCTCCTGCTGTGGCGTGGAGGCAGGCGGAAGCAGTCGATTTCACGCGAGGCTGGAATTGGGCAGAGGCACAGATCGTCATCATGGCGGGCAAAATGCTGCGAAAGGAATTGGATTGGATCAAGGCTAGGCTTGCTATTCCGATGATACCAAGATGTATGAAAAGAAAAGATGTGAAATAAGAATTCCACTTTCTTCCGTGACCAATGCCCGGTCAGGCGTAGATTATAGGTTTCCATCGATGCATGCAAGAACTGCAAATGAATTGGAACGGGGCGACTTTTGCTCTTGCGTCAGTCCTATGCTGCATCGGTCGTTGTCCTACAAGCTGCTTGCTGCCATACCGTGAGAGTCGAACTAGTACTACTGGACATGATTCCTTCCCATCGATGTCGCAATGCACACCGAACCAAATCTGTCGTTCGTCCTTTCGCTTGAACGAAAAGAAAAGAAAAGCCTTCTCAACCCGCAGCAGCTTTGACATCTTCTTTCCCACCACCACCACCACCACCTCCTCCTCCTCCTCCTCCTTCCACGTTCTCTTTCCGCCTCTGACCTACGTCCCAATTGTAAACGCGTGCGGTGGCGACTTCCATTGTCTAAGGATGATTTTCACATATTCGGTCAGTAAAGAAAAGACGAAGGGTCCTTCTCGCGGAAAAAAAAAAAGCGTAGAGCAGAGAATTTCTTTTTTTTTTGGCGGGGGGAAGGCGGTAGAAGAAGAAGAAGAAAAAAAAAAGAAGGAAAAAAAAAAGAAAAAAGAAAAACGTACCGTGATTTGCTCTCGCAAGAAATCTATGTCTTCTTCGCAGTTTGCGAGGCTTTGTTGGGCGGTTTCGAGTTTGGAGATTAGGAGGTTTGCGGCTTCGGGGAGGGGGTAGGAGAGCATTACGTTGGCCTGGTTGAGGGGGAAGAGAGGGTGGTGTTAGTGGGGGATTGGGATTAGATGTGGGAATCGTAGTAGGGTGTTGGATGGCCTTATTTTTGGCTGGGATGGATGGATGGATGGATGGATGGATGGATGGATGGATGGATGGATGGGTGGGGGAAACTCACGCCTAGCCAGAGATAGACCTCGTCTGTCTTGTGGATGTGGGCTTTTGCGAATAGCGTGTCGTTGAGCTCGAAGGTGGCTTCGAGGGGTTCGGCGTCTTCCTGTGGGATGAGAGAAAAGAGTGGCGGTCAGCGGGTGAGGTGAGGCGTTCCATGACTGCTACGGAGGAGGGGTGGGGTGGGCGAGTGGCGGCGGGTAGAGGAGGGGCTTGAAATGGATATCTACCTTTCGCTGCTGCAAGAAGCGAACTGTCTCGAGCGTTTTCTGGATATCAGGGATCTTGTCTTTCAGGCCCACGATGCGTCGTTGGTTATTCGCTTCCATGAATTGGTATTTTCTGGGCGGCAGCACAATGATCAGTCTTGCACTTTTCTGGAGGATCATGTCCAGAAGCAAATGCGTAGTGAATGAACTCACGAAATCATCTCTTGAAAACTCTTCAGCGCGCCTTCGACATCGGCTCGTGATGAGACATAGTCTTCCACTCGATCCACAAACGGCGCATACGGGATGCCTCGCGGGTTGGTCGGGGCGTCTTTGCTGGCGCTGGCGGCGGCGGCGGCAGTACTACTGCTGCTGCATGTATCAGCGCTCATCCGCTTCGGATATGCCATCATCTACTCACCCAGCTCTCGAAACCTGCGCCATTGTGGAAATGTGGTATGACAGCGACAATTCACGCAAAAGCACGTGAGCCACAATCCAGCGTTTTGCCTTGCGCCTCCCACAAGCCGCACCAGCCACACTTTTCTTCGGAATTGCAGTTGTTGCACTTCTTCTGTACATAAACAGCACACCAGCGGCAAGTGAGAGAACTGTGGCGCCATCTCCCGCAAAATGTCAAAATTAGCTTCCCGATCTCCCGAAATAGCTTAGCTAGTTGTACCTCCTAGTTCTACTGCCTAAATCAGCATCTGCATCCCACATCCCGTCCTCGACTGCAGCCTAGCAGCTAGACACACCTACTGTTCTAGAAGGTCCTGCGCTCTATGCGTATACGACTTATGAGTCAGTCCCGTTTTTGTCTCGAAATCAGAAAGGGAAAAGCCTACAAAATACGACAAATGATTGAGAAAGAGAGCACAGATTGTCATCAACTGCTTTTGATAGACTACATAGACACTCAAGTAGCCAGCTCTTTGCATCCCACGCGCCCATCTCCAAGCAGCGATGACCTTGAAGATACTGTAGTCAGCCGTAGTATTCGTGTTTAGCATCGTAGATCAATCACCCCGCCCGACCAAGAAAGCACGCTTGCACGCCAATGCCACCCTTCAACGCTATGCCGTTCAAATATTCAAAACCATACTCGCAATCCCCCGTTTCCCCTTCTATTCCGTCTATTATGTTTCGGTCTTCGTTCTGTACTTCCAATGGTACCTCAGGGTTTGCTGGGAGTCGATGAACGAGTGCCGTGCATCACTCCTTGCCGGCCAAGGCGAGTCGTGCGCGGTGGACATCTCGTCGAGTCTCTCAGCGTGTGCCCGCATTTTCTTCCTTCTAAGGCTTCCAGTCGAGTCCCTCGCGGATCAACTTGCCAAGTTCCTTTGCGTGAGGTTCCTTCATCATGCTGAAGTGGTGACCACCCATGACAGCGTTCTTGAATGATCCAGTGCAGAGCTGTGCCCACCCGTTGTCGCCAAAGTCAGTGCGGTGGTTGAGCAGCCACTTCATTGGGGCCGGGTCCTCATCCTCAGCTGGCGGTGGACGTGGGTCACCTGGGTTACCGGCGACTCCGTCTGTGCACCAGATAGCAAACGTTGGCAGTTCGCCGAGCGATGGCTTAGGGTCATAGGCCGACAGAGATCGGATAGCAGCGGAGAAGTGAGGAAGCAGCCACTTTGGTGTCTTGGTTGGGTCGCCAGTGCCGAGGAGTCCAATCTCGTTGAAGAAGACGTGCAAGCGTGTGGGAAGAGGGTCGAGATTGACAGGGCACGGCGAGTCGAGGAGCAGGAGCTTCTCAACCTTCTCACCCGCTGCGAGGAGTGCTTGGGCGACTGCGTATGCGATCACACCTCCTGCGGACCAGCCACCAATAACGTATGGTCCTTTGGCTTGACGACGCTTGATTTCGGCGAGATATATCAACGATGAGATCTCGATACCGCAATCCCATTGATCAGGGTTCTTCATGAATGGGCAGTTGAGTCCGTAGGCAGCGACATCTGGGCCAAGATTGGGAATGCTGACGTAGCTCGTAGCGGACCCAGAACCATCAGGCAGGAAGAAGATCTTCCTCGTGGCAGTCTTTGCGTTACCTTGCAAGAGGACAGAAGTGGCGGCAGGATAACGAGAGATGTCGGTTCTGTTGATTGCGGCGAGCCTAGCAGAGACCTCGTTCATGTCAGTCTGCGTCGAAGCCTTGGCTGAGGGTCGTGCTGCGGGCTTGGGTGCGGGGCGCATACCGAGAGCATTCTCGATATCCTTAATGGTTGGGTTGGTCGACAGAAATGTGCTCGGCAGATCGATGTTGGTCTTCTCACGAAGTTCACCAAGAATGGTCAGACTCATCAGACTGTCCATGCCCAGCTCCGACAAGTCGGCATCATCAGTAATCTCCTCAATGTCAACACCCATTTCCTGAGCCACGACATGGCGAGCAAGTGAAACGTCTCCAACATCTGCCAGGCTGTCACGCGCAGGGGAGTCCGACTCTGGCTTGCCCACAACGGAAGGGGCTGTAGAAGCTGGGGTCGAGATGTCTTCGAGCGGGGTTGGAACATCCGTGGCCGAGATGGACTCGTCGTCAGAGTCGTCATCATCGTCGTTGGCACTGCTGCCGACACTACCACCACTCTCACTGCCGCTGGAAGATGTGTCGAGTTGACCGAAGTACTTCTTCATTTCACCAACACTGGGGTAATCTGTGAAGAGTGTGGAGCTGATGTCCAAGTCCAACTCCTCTCGGAAAATTGCAGAGATGGTCAGCGAGAGAAGCGAGTCAACTCCGAGATTCTCGAAATGGGCATCATCGACCAACTCAGCGACATCCACTTCGGTCTCCTTCGCCAAGATTTGCATAATCTTGTCGACGAGTCCTCCAGATGGCTTCTTTGGCGCGGCAACCTTCTTTGGCTTGACCGCCCGCGGAGCTGGAGCTGGTGCCGCTGCAGGAATTGGCGCCACAGTCTTGGTCACCGGTACAGGTGCCAGACTGATCGGTGCTGCTGCAGGAGATCTAGTCATCGCGGGACGAGCGACAGGCTTCGGTGCAGCTGCAACTGGAGCTTGCGTGGCAGCAGAGCTCTTGTTTGGCGGCAAGAAGGTGTTGAGGACACGACGTGGGATCTGCTGGAACTTGATGCCTTCGCACACCGCGACGATCTCGTCACCTTCGAGGATGTAGACATCTCCCTTGCTAATGTTGTTGGGCTGCGGGATCATGCGCACGTAGTTGCGAAGGCGCATTCCAGCAGTCAGGGGCCTGCTGAACTTCATCGCCCCCCAACCGTGAGACACGTAGACATTCTGTTCCGAGTCGAGCAGGTCAGAAGCGTTGACGATGAAGCCAGAGATATGGCAAGAGCCATCGATGTGGTAAGGTGGGCAGTAGAAGTCGCCATCGTCTGGCTTGGTAGGGAAGTCCAATTGAGCAGACGCCTCAGTATTGGCTCCGTCCAGGACCACCTCGGCCATAGCTCGGTATTTGGAGTCGTAGTTCACCAGTGCCTTGAACAATTTGTATGCCATGCCGCGCTGGACCTTGTGGGCGCCTCCATTCATGGTCTTGTGGGTCAGCATGTCGATCTGAGCCTTGACCATGAAGTTGTAGCGAGCCCACTCATCGGCCCAGGCAGTCTTGTCTTCGTAGCGCACAGTGCAATGGGCATGGTCTTGGATCTTCTTGCCATCTGGCTGCACACTGCGGAAGTTGACCTTCAGGCTGCCCTTCTCGAGGTCTGCCACAGCTTCCATCTCAATGTGCTGGCCTTGCGCAGGTTGTGGGATCTGAGCAATCAGAGGCTTTGGCACCTCCATGTTGCAGACATTGATACCGGGTGCTTCAGTACCTGGACGCATTTCCTTCCAGATGTAGTCACCGACGGTCAATGCCATGTCAGCATAGAGCGACGACGGGCAAAGAGCAGCATTGTTGACCATGTGTCCACACACCACCGGGTACAGCTTTGGGTCAGCCAGGCTTGAGCGGATGATAACTTTAGCACTCGTGTTGTTGAACTCTTCACTGATGATCTTCTGGCATGAAGTCGAGAGTCTCTTGACTGGAACCTCGACGGGGGTGGCGGCGACAGTCACTTCCTTCTCGCGGACGACTTCCCTGACTTGTGGAGCCTCGCCTTTCGTGAGTGTCCAGTTGTTGTGATAGTCGAGCCAATACTTCTTGTTGTCGAAGGAGTAGGTTGGCAGGGTGAGAAGCTCCTGAGCATCGTTGAACTCGCGATGGAACTCATCGAAGTTGATGTTGACGCCTGCAGTGTACAGCAGGCAAATGCTGTTGGAAATAGTCTTCCAAGCATCTTCGCCGCGGCGCAGTGATGGAGCCGCCACAGTGGCGCCGATGGAAGCCTTGACCATGCCAGAGCAGACCGGATGAGCGCCAATCTCGAGCCAAGCGGTCTTCTCGTCGAAGACGTTGGCACTCTGGCCGCTGATCAGAGCAGACCAGAAATTGACTGTCTCGCGAGCGTGGCGGGCGAGGTACTCTGGGTTGATGATACCTTCTTCACGAATGATCTCGCCTGCCAAAGGGGACAGCACGGGAACAGTGGGTTTGTTGAAGGTCACGGCGGAAGCGACCTTCTTGAACTGCTCCAGGATGGGGTCAACCTGCGCCGAGTGGAATGCGAAGGGGACATTGAGCTTGGTGGCCTTGAAGCCGCATCGCGCAAGGATCTCATTCGCAGTAGTGACCACTTCGCCACTTCCACACAGAACGGTCTCCTCGGGACCATTGATACAAGCAATCTCGGTCATCTTGGTTCCAAGTGCCGTGCGGATGGCATCAGCGCTACCCTTGACCGCGAGCATGCCGTGAGTGTGAGGCGTGCAGTCGCGAACGAGGAGCTCTGCACGACGGCCCACCAACAAGATCATGTCAGAAGCCGAGATCACACCAGCAACGTGGAGAGCAGCATATTCACCCAAGCTGTGACCGATGACAGCAGCCGGCGTGATGCCCCAAGAGGCCCACATGCGAGCGAGTGCGACTTGAATACAAGCCATTCCGAGCTGCACCTTGACAGGCGACAGGGTTGCCACGTCGGTGCCGTCAAGGAGCTCCAGGAAAGATGGCAGACCTTGAATGCGGGCCAGCTGATCCAGCTGATCAATGTCATCACGGAAGCTCTTCAGATCTTGGTACAATTTCTGTCCGAGTCCAGTGTACTGGGAGCCTTGGCCGGTGAAGCAAAATGAGACCCTCGTGGGAACCATAGGAACAGGACTGTAAGTCTCCTTGACCTGGCCTTGCAAAGCATCAATGACTTGGCCAATATCGGCGAGCGAAAACGCGACGCGGTAGTTGTGTTGGATGCGGCGTGCAGTCGCCGTGTACGAGAAGGATGTGAGAGTTGTGCCTGGGTTCTGCTTGATGAAACACTGGTAGTTTTCAAGGTTGCGCTTCAGAGATCCAATCGAACGGGCGGACACCGTAATTGGCAGGGTGCTGCGTGGGTCGACGACAGTTGGTGCTTCGCGGATTGGACCATCCTCAAGTAGCAGGGCGGTGTTACCACCAGCAGCACTGAAGTTGTTGAGGAACACCTTGCGAGGTGCGGTGCCTTTTCGTGGCCAATTCACCACACTTTGCGAAATTTGAACATTGCGGTCCTTGAGGTCGGCGGGGAAGGACTTGTTCATCTCGCCCTTGATACCAACGTTGGCGGGAATCTTGTCGTTCTTCATCATGAGCAGACACTTGACCAAGGAATTGATGCCCGAAGCAGCCTCAGCGTGGCCGACGTTTGCCTTGATGGCTCCGAGATTGACAGGCTGGTCACGACGACGCTGGCGGTGACGAGGAGCGAACACGTTCGTAACCGAAGTCATCTCAATGCCGTCACCGGCTTGAGTTCCAGTGCCGTGCATCTCGACATAGCTGATCTCATGAGCATCAACGCCCGCGTTGGCAAGGACTTGCTTGTATAAGAATTCTTGGGCGCCAGCGTGCGGGTGCGTGATTGAGACAGCCTCTGCGGAGTGGTTTGTCGCAGCGCCGAGAATGCAGCCGAGGATGTTGTCCTTGTCCGCGATGGCATCTTGATAGCGCTTCAAGATGACTGTGCCGCAGGCGTCGCCACGGCAGTAGCCATCCGCAGCGTTGTCATAAGTCTTACAAGAGCCGGTCTTCGACAAGAATTGTCCCTTTGAGAGACCGGAGAAAATGTCGGGGTTTGTGAGCACGTTGAGACCACCAGCACAAGCAGTGTCGCAATCGCCGGCCCAGAGAGATGTGCAGGCGAGCTGAATGGCGGCCAGCGAGGACGAGCAAGCGGTATCAATGGAGTACGACGGGCCGCTAAACTTGAAGTAATAATTGATGCGACCAGGTGCAAATGCGCGCACGCCACCCGTGATGAAGTAGGTGTCCACGTTCTCCGCAGCGTTGATCTCACGCCAATCGTCGGATGTCTGGCCATAGAACGTACCGATACGGTTGAGCTTGGTGGATGGAGTGCGGTTGGCAACGTATCCAGACATTTCGAGAGCCTCATAGGCGGTGACGAGAGCGAGACGGCCCATAGGATCAGTCTGAGCGGCTTCACGTGGTGACATGTTGAAGAATCGCGGGTCAAAAAGACCCGGCTCATCAATGAAGCACCCGAACGGAGTGTGGGACTTGTTCTTGCCCTTGCCGGATGGGTCACAGTGGGCATCGGCATCGAAGCGGTCCGATGGGATCTTGCGGTGGACATCGAGACCTTTCATGAGAAGGTCCCAAAGCGCTTCGTGGTTGGCGGAGTTGGGGAAGCGTCCAGCCATACCGACGATGGCAATCTTGTCGTTCTGCGTGCGGCCATTGTACTCAGTGGATTCCGTGAACGCGGATTGGTCGATGATAGAGACATCAGTCTTGCCACCAGCCTTCAGAGCAGAGACGAGGCTGTTCGAGATGTTGCTGACCCCGAGAGCGTAAATCTTGGCAGAGAGCCTGCTCGCAGCCATTTGCGAGACAACTTCTTCCAGCAAGTGGTCCCAACGAACTGGGTGCTGCAGCATTTCTCCCAGAGCAAGTTTGGCGAGCTCAAAGGAATTTTCGGCCACCATGGGCTTCCCTGTAGCTGCCGAGTGTACGAGCGCGGAGGGCACGCGCTTCTTCAGCTCGCGGCCAACATTTCCTGACAGGATGCGTTCCAAATCAGTGTCGTTAAAGAGATGCTGCGCATGATACGGGCCATAGACAGGAATTGCCATGCGGTTTTTCTCGGCCAGTGCGCCTTCCTTGAAGAACCGGTCCAACGTTGTCGGTGGGCCAGATACAGTGATGGCCATGACAGAGACTGCGCTCACATAAGCGCGATTGGATTGGGGGATGGCCTTGGCTTCGTGGAAAGCTGACAAGGCGTTGTTTGCCTCATCTTGCGTGGTGGCAGTGACGATGGTGGACCAGGGCGTCTTCTCTTGACCTGGCTGTGCGAGCACGGAACGGACGCTGTCAACGGCGGCTCCGGAACGGAACGCGATGCGAACAAAGTCCACTCCGAGAGACACCAATTCATCAATCGTCTTTGCAGAAACAACTGCCGAAGCAGCGAGCAGGCCAGTGCACAGACCGAGTACGCGAGTATCGGTTGTTGCAGGCAGCTCATCCGGGTGCTCGGAGAAATATCCGATGTAGTGTCCCAGTTGAGCTATCGTGACGAGCGCGGACTCCAGCATGGGCACTTTCTCGCCCTTTTGATAGTAGGCTTCGACCAGGCTTGTCAAGGTCAGGAAGTCTGGCATCGTGTCCCTTTGACTTCGTGGCAGGGCTCGTGATTCCTCCCTCAGAGCAAGAGCACATCGCTGCACAAAGTTGCTGACAAGGACATTGTCTCGGTGTAGAGTGACCTTGTGGAGGAGAGGGTATTGTTCGGCGGTCTGATCGCCAAACAAAAGGACGTTAGACATGTTGGGCGACGATGCTAGTGTCCTGTGACTTGTTCGTTGTTCAATTATGTCTTCGCTATGTCGATCGTCGGTGGTGGATGGTCGTCGATGGCGATGGTCGTCGATGGCGATGGTCGTCGATGGAAATGGTTCGATGATGAGATATCAATCCGCAAGTGCTCAATCGTGCTGGCTAGACACGAATGGCGATGATGTGTTTGGAGAGGGAAGGGAGCGAGAGCTGATGGATTACAGTAAACAAATTTTTGTATCGCAGCGTGGATGGTGACGAAGGAGATGGCAAGGAAAGGCTGTTGTAACGGCAGATGGCGAGGCTGTCCGTAGCAACAACGGAGATGGTTTGGTACCGGGAAACTGATGTTTGAAGGGCAGGGTCGAAGCGTATGTATTTAATTGTGCTGATAGAGGCAAGGGTGGTTAGGCATGCCCGTCCATCGAAGTGTACAGGGAACAGCATCCGATGGTGGATCTGCATCGGATGGCATGCGGTATCCATGGCTGCCAAATACAGATGGTCGATAATAACGGCCATCATCTGGATGGCGGCGCAGCGCCTCCAGCGCCGGAGCAAGCAATCACGGTGCAGTAGGATGGCAGGCCCGGCGCAGAGGGTCAGCAAGCGCCAGACGGTGAGGCTATTGTTAGGCGGGGATGATGGCAGCGGATTGGTAGGGAGCGTTGGTTGCAGGAGGAAATGCAGTCAAGTCACATCAGTTCGGCTCTCCATCAACGCCCGGACCGCGGCGGTGGAGGAATGCTGGCAGGCCGAATGAAGTAATACTGGGAGGCCGAAGCGAGGGCTCACGGCGAGTCTGTGTGCAAACGAGCAGCAGCAGCATTTGGCAGCAGACCAGGGTGGGCATCACAGCCGGGCGGCCACTTACCACTCGACGCCACACATGTTGCTGTCGCTATTCTGTGTTTTTCTGTTCTTCTTCTTCGCTGCTGCTGCGGCGGGAGTCCTTGCAGACGGCGGGATGAACGGGAGGGAGGTTCGCGTGGGTCTGGTCGCGTGGCTGGCGCCATCCTGCCGCTGCTGGATCGCTCCTCCTCCGCGTTGTCATCGTCGTGTGTGTGTGTGTGTGTGTGTGTGTGTGTGGTCTGGTTGTCACGGCGCGGAGCGGACGAGGGAGATTGGGTCATGTCGAACAAATTACCGTGCGCCTTCACCCGCCCGCCCGCGCCGCGGAGGAGCCAAGCCTTGTGTGCCGCGCCAACCACGCCCGCGCCGCCTTGCTGCTCCGCTCACATCACTGCAGCGTTGCAATCCATCGTGTCGTCCCGCCGCCGCCGCGCTGCACGCCCCTGGTAAACTCTGCCTTGCCCGCCCCTCCCTTCCGAGCGCACCGTGCGGGCCCACATGGCTCCCGGGTGTTGTGCAACGGCCGCATCTGGTTGTCCTCGTGCATCCACGACTCAACGTGACGCCGGGTGCACTGGACTCTCCAGCACAACAACCCGCTCACTGACCCAAGCGGAGCAACGTTCCAGGAGAGGCACGGCCGATTGTTGCTACGCATGAGCCCCCAACACAGGGGACACCGGAGCAATAGATCGTGCTACCTCGTACTGCTAAACGATGTTCTACAGTTCCAATCTACATCCCGTGCCCACAAAATAATGCACTGGTCACCAGCACCATGTTCCAGCGAACGGGCCCTATCACATATGCCAGCCGCATCAAAGCGGCGGATCCACCAGCTCTTGCGCAACGCTCGAACAATCATTGCATGCTTCTATGCATTAGCGACTCTTGCCATGATTCATGACACTGCGAATCCAGTCCTGAGCGGGTAGCCGCTTGTTAAGACGCTGCCGTACATGCGTGGGACCGGTCCTCACCACGGCTCATAGTGATGACCAACGACGTGCTCGGTGTTACGAGATTCCATGCACGTGGTGTCGCACTTCTTTCCGAGCTGCATTACTGGAATTGTCAGCATCTGCTAAACGCGGCTCGTGCTATTGTACAATCACATGTGTTGAGGCATGTGAAGGTCAACTCGGCGCCGATTTCCATCTTATTAATCATCAGTACCGGAGGGCTTCCTTGGATAGCCCACTTTCGCTCAAATCATGACAAAGATGCAAAGGGGCCCGACACTCTGGACCTCGAGAGCGAGGATTCCGACTTGTTTGAAGCAGGAGAGCCGTCCTCCTGGTACGCCAGAAGAAGTTGGTCGTTCAAGTCTGCCTCTCCTCTACGCACGCAGAAATCAGTGACCCACTCCTGTACTAGCAGTGCAACACGAACTATGCAAAGCACAGATGACACAGCCAACGCACACTTCCACTCAACGAACTCCATGCCTGATTCCATATGCGATCGCATCTCCGAACCGAGCGCTTCTATACTACTTACAAATTTCTCTCTTTTAACATCCTCGATTAGTACAAAGTAGGCAGGTACGTGGAGTACTGAAACACAAGGTATCTTTCGCACACGATTTCCCTTTTTTTTAGCGTGCATCTTCATCATCTGTTGCGACTCATATCTCACAATCGATGAAGAATACATAAATAAATAGAACATGACTTTTTTGAAGTTGAAACACACGAAAAGGCGGAGAAAAAAATACCATAAAGTCTCGACCGTTCGTTGCCTAATGAGAGATCCATCCTTCCTCCTTCTTTCCTTTTTGTAACACTCAGTGATTAATTTTAACCTACCACGTGCAACGGCAAAACCAACATGGTCCCCACGTGCGCGTGCGTGCTGTGTAAGTAAAGTAAGAATGCTGTGTGGCAGAAAGGAAAACCTATCACTCTCTTCATCCTCCATCCCGTCCTCCAACAACGTCATCAGTCAACAAAGTCACAAAGTCGCACGAACCCCCGGCTCCTTCTCCCAATTCGTGGCTGCTATTTTCCTGTTTGTTATTCTGCTGTTTCTTGTTCCCCCCCACACACAAACACACACACACACACACACACACACACACACACACACACACACACACACACACACACACACACACACACACACACACACACACACACACCAAAAAAAATCTAGCTATAGATATACGTCAAACACAATTTGCTCTCGCGCGTCCAAAACCAGAAAGTCAAGAGAAAAGGATTTTCCAGTCATCCCTTGGCAGCACAAATGTACCTATTCTCGGGTCCATAACAGCGGCCGAGGCTGATGTGTGAGAGGAGAGAGAGCAAAACCGCAATATCCCCATGTCTCAGCCTGTTGCAAGGCTGTGCGATTTTTGCCGGGGAGTAATTGTGGTGGGACTGGGATGGCCTCGCCATGACCGATAAAAACAATGATGGCCCCTACCAAATCGATTGCATGTCGGTGGGGCTGTGTGGGACTGATTCCAGCCCCCAAGTTCTGCTGTAGTGACCGAGGTGAGGCTGGCAAACATCTAAGGAGCGTTCTTGGACGATAGGTTCAGATTCGTCAGCCGAAAGCCCTTGGTGCTCTCTCCAGTCGATGGCCACATCCCTGAGAGTGTCATTGACAAGCTGTTCGAATCGGAGGAATCCCATTCAACGGCGCTGGTGTCGCTTCATGGTTTGAAATCAACTCAAGAGTCAGCTCACGTCCATTCGCCCAAATCGTCACTCGTTAAAACGCATAGCGACAGCGATGTCTGGACCCTGCTTTTAGGGCTGGCCGCCCAGCACGCCAGAGGAGGGAACCCTTGAACTTGCAGGCGGTGACAGCGGAGTGTGGATCTTGCCAGCTCAGAACAGTATAGGAATTGACAAAACTTGGCTCAATTGTAATGCCACCGTTCTCGGCTTTCCTGATTTGACGGGGGGGAGCTCGCAGGCGTTCACATCAGCTGCGAAGGTGTCTACAATGGTCGAATCCATCCGCGTACGATGCAACGCATGATTGCGGACACTTCGCTTTGCTGGCGCACCGATAGGTGCTCGTTATCTTGGTCTCTGTGCAGCGCGCGCCCCGACTTGGCCAAGCTGGATGACAACCCGGAGGAATTCCAATGCAATTGTGCTAAGCGAGTTCAGCTTAAGCACGCGAGACAGGGGTGTTGGCAATGACTCCCAACAGCATGGTGCAACCGCACGCTGTTGTATCTCGTTAGCCAACAGCGTACCCAAAGTTGCCATGATGTGCACGAGCTCGTATGCAGGATATCTGTGCTGTAACGATCGTTGCACAACTTTGACCCGACGGCAAAATGTGGTTGCGTGGATTTTCGGTGCGCGCTCCTGCAAGGCCAAGTCCTCGAAAGCAGACTTGTGGTATAACGAGTGCCTGAGTGATGTTAGCGACAATAGCGTGCGGTGAATGGAATCAAAGCGAAGCGACTGCCGTGGAATATGTGGCGAGCTGAGCTCAAGCTCCACACTTTGAGAGCTCCTCGGACCATAATTCGCATAACCCGCATGTTCCTCATTACTCTCTGATAGGGCCCGAAAATGCAATCGATACGTCGAGATCGACGCGTTTATTCCGAGTTAGGTGGAATACGAGAGAGCTAGCACGAGCTGCAGTGCGAAGCTAAACATCTCTAGCGTAGGTGGGCGGCACGTACACGTGGATTGAGCAAGGTTAGCCACGCGCGACTGCGGAGAAATAGTATGTTCTTGGTCGCCGCGTGAACTGGGCAAGCGCACGAACGGAGGTGATTGGACCTCATCTTCATCTCCGTAGGCCAGGTATGCTGCTTCGAGGCGGAGAGGTGCTGCAGGCGAAACATGATCCCAGCGTCCCGTCAATCTGTAGCAAATGTACGACCGGTGAGGCATGTGATGCAAGAGCTCTAGAATGCTGCTTCATCAGGTTATCGGTAGTGCATCGTCGGTCTCTGGGAGCAGAAGAAGTGGATCGCCGCCACGCAGTGCTATTCTTGATGAATAGGGCTTGGTCGCCAAAGCGAGAGGGTGAAGCGGATGCAGCGCTATGCAAGGCTTTGTGCCCATGTATCATCGAGCTCGCCAAGATCGCATGCAATGTGCGTGCTTGTAAGCTGAGTTCCGCTTGTGAATTGCCAATTGCCAATGGCCGTGAGATAATGGCGTGAGAACGATGCCTGGTCAGCACATCACCGACTGATGATCCAGCTCGTCAAATCGAGTGCCGCACCGGCCCATGTTCGGCTCGCGGGCCTCAAGCCTCAGCCGCTGGCGAAGAGGGCGTTGAGCGCCTCGGAAGGTGCAATCTTCTGGATGTTCCGCGTGGGAAAACGACTCTCCTTCTCCCCAGGCATCGCCGGCGCGGTCTGGATACATCCCCGAGGTCTGTGGCAGATAAGGAGGAAGAGCGGTCACCAACTTGTGCAGCGCCCACTTCACTTGGAGCGCGCAGTAGGCACCGTAGGGTTCGTGTGCTGCATGTTTCCTGCACGCCTGTGCAGTTCCGCCTTCCTATGCAGGGACGGACTCTGGATGACATGGCAGGTTTGCGTGTTCTGGTCTTGTTGAGGGCAGCCCTATCGCTCGACGGAATCCTGATCTCCTGCGAGAAGACTCTCCACCCTGCGCAGCCATGTCAGCCGCACGCATCGGTGCACTCGAGATCGGGCCATCGTCTGGGACGGTGCGTGGTGCGCGCATAGGATGATATGATGGACTGATCATCAGCACGGAGGAGGCGTGCATGGCCAGCGTTTCTGACCATCAAGATGCCAAGTTTCGACGGTGGGTCTTGCCGTTCGGTTCCGCCCGGCCGCCGCCGCAGAGTTCATCGGCGCGTCGGCAGCCGCGAAACAAGCGAAACGAAACAAGCTCTCCCCTCGCACCGACTCGTTCGTCTCTGCTCCATCCCAGATCGTCACCACTCGTGCGCGACGTCGCACCATGAGATCTCACGGCGCCGCCCGGCACGAAAACGCACTGAGCATACTGACATAATGATCAGCTCCGCCCAGCAGCGCGCGACAGGGTCTGCGTCATGAACGAGAACCGTTGTGGCTCCGGCGCTCCAGCAATCTATCCAATATCTACACGCGCGTGACGGGCTCCGCAACCTCGCGCCATCCGCGACGATGCAGATCGGATCGCAGATGGCCTTTACCACCTGGCCCGCCGCAACTCAAATTCGACTTCCCGCGGACAAGACGCGCGCTCTACACTATTCATCCAATCCGAGTCTGTGCGCTGCTTGCGGCATGCCTGTGACCACTACATACAGAGCTGACGCCATCGACTCGGGTCGATGAATGCCGTGCCTGCCATCATCCCCCGGGAATGGGCATGTTTCTGTCAGCACGTTTCCGTGTGCTGGTGCTGTCGGCGAGGCCTTTGCGCATGTCAAGTGGAAGTAGTGCAGTCATCCGAGCCGTTTAATCACTCGCCGTATGTCTCGGCGCCAGCTATTGCTGCTGAAGTCTGCGCTTCGCGCCAAACCATGCGAATGCCGTATTGGGCGAGAATCGACCGTGGTCGCAGGAGATCATGATCCGAGCACAAGGTCGCCCACATGTTTAGAGGTCTTTTGACTGGCAGTACATGGAATCCGCCACGGGCTCAATGGACGAGATTACAAGCCGAGAGGACGTACCATGGGCTGATGAGTTCGCGATCGCAGGTGTCTTGGAAATCGCACAATTGGCATTCATCAAATTGCGTTGCGCTCAATACCACATGGAAGACTGACGACGCTAATGCAAAGGGCCAATCGTACCCGTCTTTGGGATCGGAAAATAGCTTCTCGCTTCCGGTTCGGCGATAGCGCTGGCTGCAGCGATATCGTGGCAGGGCTGTCGCTCCAACGCGTCAAGCGCTGGAGGCACACCTGTGACGCCCTTTGCTGACGACGTTCTTTCAAGGCTGAATGCACTGCCGGCTTACCGAAGACTCAGTGAGAGGAGGATTCCGACATGCGTGCTGACGTGGAAGGCGACGACTTGCTGAACAGGTACACAGGTCCAAAGGGACGAGCCAGGCCGGCCCAGGCGTACCATCCTTATGCGAGCGCGAGCCAAAGGCCCTCAGCACTACTCGTTGCAACGCCAGCATGCCCATCCGGCTCCTGTGCTGACAGGATGACAGAAGCATGAGATAGCTCTGGGAACAATAAGCATAGCGCGGGACCCAGAATAACACAAGGAATGGGCTACGTATCAGATCATGCGAGCGACGTCGTGCAGTGCACGCTTTATCGTTCACTCGGGTCCGCGTGGCATTAGGACACCGCGTTGGGTCGGGAAGGCGACGTTCCACGATTGTCTCGCCATGTGCACAGCGTCTCACAGCTCGAATGACCTCGTGCAGAATGCCGTGCGAGCGCGGCGGGTGGGACACAACAACGGTGCTGGCGCCTCGAGGTCTGGAGGGCGATGAGATGTACGGCGACGCGCAAAAAGTTCCCTAGCTGCGTTCACCACATCCGGGCAGGGTTGTCGGCTGCACGCCACCTCTTCAGGCGTTCAACGCAGCCATTCTGGGGGCGCCAAGGATGGGAACGCATGCAGTGCTGCGGGTCGCGGCTATCTGGAGCTGGGGCACCTCCCCTGACTTCGGTGGCTGATACTATCCTGGTATATTGCTGGGGTACCCACACAGCCCAGCCTGTATGCACTCTTCCTGCCGCTGGATGCGTGCTTCCTGCATATCCGTGGATTGCGATGGATGCCGGCGTGCTGGCGTGGGCGATCTGCGACTGGCAGAAATGCTCCGCCAGGTCGCTCGTGCGGGCTCCTTGCACCACGAAGCCCTCGCTAGGAACACAGGCGCCCCAGATATCAATGACGAGCTGCGACTGATCTCTAACAGGGCTCATGTCAGACGTGCATCAACTGCCGCAGCATCTATCGCTCATGAACAGACGGATCTGCGACTGAGGCACCACCCTCCAGCCGGTTTCTGACGCCCCACTCCTGTCCTCCTCGTTGGAGTCCTATTGCAGCACCGCCGCTGATTCCTTTCGCGCGCGCGCTGGGTCATATCTGGGCTACCTGCCCGACCGTTCTCGTTTGGGCTTGATCGCTCTTGCATCTCCCCGAACACCTCTGTCTGCTCGTCAGCGTCACACTTTACGCCGGGACAATGGTGTTCTGTACGTACTGCGGGCAGTCGTTCACCAGAGATGAGCATCTCGAACGCCATATCCTCACTCGTATGCACCCGCCCCCTCCACTGGGTTGACCCTACTGACGGACCACAGACACCAACGTCAAGCCATTCAAATGCTTTACATGCCATATGTCATTCGCCAGAAGGTCAGCAAGGTGATCAATGGCTTTTGCGTGCACCGGCCGCTGACATCCACAAGGGATCTTCTCCAACGACATTACACGGTACACGGCAAGGATCAGACCGGACAGCATGAGATACCAGCCGCGAGTGGTATGATACCGAAGTCAGCCGGACGAACACCGATTGCCTGCAGTAATTGTGCAAAGACGAAGACGAAATGCGATAAGAAATTTCCATGCTCAAGATGCGCGGGTCGGAATTTGCGGTGCACACTGCGGCCGACAAGACGGGTGTCGAAGAATGCTGCTCGCGCGAACATGCCGACAGAGGGTGCTATGGCAGGGCCTCCCAACACGCAACAGGCGGGTTCCGAGAACAATGTACAGCCAGCGGAAGTGCAGCAGCAACGCAGTCCGCCGACTGCACCAGCAGACAGCCCACAGCAGCCACTCCAACCGACCACGAAGGACGCCAGCCCAAGACCGACAACGACATCAATAGTGGAGGACACGCAACCCGCCAACTGCGATGATGCATCGGGGACACAATATCCAGAGCAACTCTCCAGCAGGCCAACACCTCCAAGCTCCTTCTCTCCGGAAGCACATGCGACTGGGTTCATGCAACAGACGCCATTGTCGGGTTATACCGAGTTCGCCAATGCTATGAGCAAGGATGGCTCCGACGACGATTCTAGCCCGCGTTTCATGCTGGATTGGAGCCAAATGCAAATGCCGATCGGCTACGATGGTTTGGTGCAACCGCACATGATCATGAATACAGAGATTGGTTTCGATGCTAACATGCTATCGAATCCTGATGCCATGTTGAGCATTTTGCCCACTGTTGACGATCCAATGACTTCGCTCGTAACACCCCTGGAGACACCCAAGATGGAGCGCACATTTGCCGATCTTGAGCTTTCGAATTCTGCAGCAGCATACCAACAACAGCGAACATCGATGACATCCATGCAGACATCACGCTCGATGCACTCACAAGCTTCCACGCCTCCTTCAGACATGAACTCCGAGCTACCAGAAATCATCCAAGCACAGGATGCTTGGTCCGTGTTTCGTTGCACGCCGATCTTGCCCTCTTCCGCTTGTCCCAGGACTGCCAAAAGAAACCTTGAGCGACTAGAAGACACATTGCGAAATCGCGAAGGTTGGGCAAGCTGGAGTCCTGCCTGGGACGATGCCGACTTGTCCGGCGGCGACCACCTGACAGTGATGCAACTTCACGAAAGTACACGCGACAAATTACTAGCCATTACGCAAAGCTTCCTCCACAAGGCGCTCGAAATTCATCGGGAAGGCGGCAATCGTCAAAGCGTCGACTCGGGTTATCATACGCCGAACTCCTACTATGGTTCGAATTTCGTACTGCTGCCCCCAGCGCGCGTTCTCGAATACTTCCTTCGATCATACGCAAACAGTTTCGAGCGCTATTTCCCACTGACGTCGAAGGGAATACTGGATGCGAACGAGCTATTGCATTGCTGCAACGATCGTGCAGCAAGCCTGCTGGTCCTGATGATGATCGCTCAAGGCGCCATGAGCATCCAGTCCACGGAAGCGCGACTTCTAACCGGCGGACTGACCGAGGCCTGTCGGATATCGCTGTTTGACCTCATAGAACGGAACATCATCATGTCTGCTGACCCCGTCGTACTGCACTCTGCCCTTCTATTCATTGTTCAGGCGGCCTGGAGTGGCGACAAGTGGCAGATGGACATCGCGATGGGTCAGCGTGGGATGTATCTCGCCATGTTGCGACACTCGGGTATGCTGGACAAGCCCTCTACATCGTCCAATATCAATCAGCACTCCACGAGAGATCAATTGTGGCAAGAGTGGATCCTCAACGAGTCCAAAAGCCGACTTGTCTATTCGTGGATCATGGTCGATCAAGATCTGGCCTTGTTCCATGACACCGCTCCGCTCTTTGCAGTCTCCGAGTTCGCCGTGCCCATGCCCGATTCAGATCGGCTTTGGCAGGCGAAGAGCGCTGCAGAGTGGTCCTCTATCTTCGAGCAAGTGCATGAGTTCTCAGGCGGCTACTCCTCGGTGGGCTCGGGTGCTCGGCCGCTGTCTCTGCGCGATCTGTTCCGCCATTTCCTCGACGATGAAATACTTCCACTCGGCATCGAAATGACACCACTCCAACTCCGCTTGTTGCTTCATCCCCTTCAGGCTCTCGTCCATCAGTGCACTCAACTCCTCACCTGCTTTTCCGAGTCTCGCTCGAGTCGGAACCAGACCCAGCCGCGGGCGGTCAGCGCTTCAACAACAAGGAATCGACTCGAGGAAGTCCAGTCGCTGCTGGGAAGATGGTTCGACCTGGCCGAGAGATACCTTCGCGCCAACCCAATGTGTGCAGTGATGCAAACAAACCTTGTCATCTTCCACCTCGTCAGCCTCAATGCCGCCACCAACTTCCCAGAAATCGAACGACTTGCTCGGCGAGAGAACTTCGATGGCACCTACCAACAATTGGTCTGGACGCACAAGCGATGCATCTACGACGTCGAAGAGGCCATTTACCATTGTGGACAAATCCTTCGCATCGTTCGAAGCATGCCACGAACCATACGCCCTCCCTGGTGGGCTGGTGCCATATATCGCGCAGGTCTGGTGCTGTGGACTGACAGCCTGACGCACAAGGAACAATCCTCTCCGCGCAATAATGGCATGTTCCCGTCAGTTCCTGGGCCTTCGTTCGCCATTGATTCTCTGCCACCCGACCATCCTCTCATTGTACGCTACCTGACCAAACGGGAAGGTGTGCCATGCGTGACGAAACGTGACGGCTCTCAGATGAGTTTGGATCGCGCATATCCTGTCCTTCAACACTGCATTGAAGTCATTGACGATGGTGCCTCAAATCGCTTTTCAGACGGAATCCGATCCAAGATTGATAAGCTGGCCCGAGGTTGACGAACAGGCTCTGTCATCTTTGCGCAGTATGGCCCGTTTCGGAGCACAATTCTGTTCCAGCATCCGATTTCTTTGCGTTCTGTTTTTTTTTATCGCGCCGTGGGTGGCAAGCGTCGTTTTTAACAAGCATATTGCAATAGCGTCGGTGTTCTTGATTGGGTGGACATGTGTACAGGATGCGAGCAAACGATGTCACGTCTTCCGAGAGAGACTGAAGCTCCTCTTTGATAATGTTTGAACAATGACAGAGCCCAATAATGAGAGACAGAAAGCGATAGGCGCGAGAAGAACTGCTGTTCGCAGCGGACACCGCTCCTATATACAACGAAATATTGAGAGGGAAGGTTCCGTGGACCACGAGAGCTAGCTAGCTATTATTTGCTTTTGCTTCCTATGCAATCTGCGCTCCTTTGCTTCGGGAATCTCCAATGACCGTTTGCATGCACCTTGCCAGAGATCACGGTTCTCCGCACTCCCATTGGCAAAGCAAGGTCTGTTGCTACCATGTCCACTCCGTGTTGAACGTGTTTTGCTCCTGCAGACTGTGGTCGCGTCCGTCGGACAAAGTTCCCTGCAGTGATCACAACAACGACCGGACTTCCCAACTCCAACAACCTACTGCATTCGCATGACGAGTCAGTCGGTGCTCTAGCCTGTCGCACTCCGGATCGCAGCAGCTATTGCTACTACTGACGCGCAATCCCGTTCTTGTCAAGAACGAACGGCTCTCCAAGTGTTCCATCATCACATGGCTTCACCATTCTCAGGAGAACCTTTGTCCCGCAGCCGTGTGAAGAAGTCCGACAGACGCAATGCAGATCTTTCAAATTTCCAGCAACAGAACCACGGCTTCTCTCCCAATCTGAGACGGCAAGCATTTTGCGGTCGTCGGAAAATCGCTGCTTTGTTCCTGGCGTGCCTTGCAGGAGGAGACAGCTGTGAAATGCGCAAATTGAATGCTGTTGACAGAAGCAAGAGCTTCTACCCGCGGTCGCTTTGCATGGTGCAGTCGTGCCATTGATGCCTATTGGCAGTGCGTGATGCCCGGCGATGAATGTGAAACGGGCATTCGGGGAAGATATGCATTGTGTTCCGGATGTACATTGTTGGGCGGACCAGAGAATGAACATTCTGGGCATTACTGCTCTCCAGCATTGTTTGTTGCTGCTGCTGCTGCTGCACAGTCTACGAAGAAAAGGCGTTGGTTTCCATCGAAACCCCTTGTAAGCACAATGATGTTGTCGTTCACACAACGGCTTCTCCCAAAGGATGGTTTGATTCCAGCACTTGTTGCGCAATCACGTTTGATCAAACACGACTCGGTACCGACGTCACCGCCAAAAGTCAGGTTGTTCAGATAGACTTCACAAGGTTCAAGGCAGCATCTGATGGCTGCGCATCCAGAAAATGCTTGGTTTGACCGCTCATCTTCGTACATCAGAAAAGCGTCAATCGAGACCATTTGCGAAGAAAACTTGCCTCTTCATGAAACGCAAGAGTACTCTGTCGCAGTATCATCAGCATCGAAGTATTTCCAGCAACAAACGATACGAATCCCACATATTTACCCCGACAAACGCGAGTTCGTTGAAAGTCCGAGCCTGGCACCCCACACGAATGTCCGGAGCGGATGGAGGCGCTCCGGCTTGCGTAGTTTCTGCAGCTTTCCCCGTTGTGCGTCTTATTCGCTGGCATGTCTCGCGAATAAAAAGCCGTCCCTCCAGGGCCGCTGTCGAGAGCCAGCCAAGGTAGCAGAAGCCAAATTAGAAACAACAAAAATGTTCCAGGATCTTGTTCCTTTGCTCCCCGCTACGGAGGTGAGAGCTCGCGCTGTCGGCCTTTGACAACCACGCCGAACGCTTTCGTGTGTCTCTGTCTTGTCCGTTTGATCAACGGGCGGTGACTTGCTGCAGCGCGGTAGCGTGGGCGTTGCAAGATCGGAGCCGTGAGGGGTAACGAATCGTGTCTCCGCGATGTGTGTCGTTGGCCAGAGAGTCGCTTTTGGCCACAACGGGATCGATGATAGCGGTCTGTGATACTTCGCGCTCTCGCTCTCTCGCACATAGCAACGCAACGCGAAGATGGAGAAAGCCGATGGACACTTGCGTAGTATCGTTCGAGCAGCTTCGCTCGGGACGCAGTACCGAGTCCGTCGATCGCAAGGTTGGTTGACTAGGCACGCAGCCGCGTGATGAATAGTACCAAGGTGGACTGAGTTTGGTCCGAAACATATATATGTTTCCCTTCCCATCTGTCTACCTCAGAAGATGTCAACTAACCAGTCCTCGTCGAACGCTACAACAACTCCTACCTCATCACAAACTCCAAATACGAGCAATCACCGCCTATCTCTCGACCCTCTAGGCGCGATCGCCCAATCGAACGCCCTCTCCAATCACTTCCTCTCTTTGCTCGCAAACCCAAACAGCAAAATGTCTTCATCAGCCTTCCCATGGGGCATTGAGACCTCCCGCCTCGATGGCAAAGTCGCTCTCGTCACAGGGTCTGGTCGTGGTATTGGAGCTGCCATTGCACAGGAACTCGCTCGCCGAGGAGCCAAAGTCGTCGTGAACTACGCCAACTCATCCGAAGCTGCCGACAAGGTTGTTCAAGCCATCAAGGAGCACGGAGGAGATGCGATTGCGCTTCAAGCGGATGTTGGCGATGTCTCACAAACCATCCGACTGATGGACCAAGCAGTCGAGCACTTTGGACAATTGGACGTCGTCTGCTCTAACTCTGGTGTTGTGTCATTCGGGCACTTGAAGGATGTGACAGAAGAGGAGTACGACCGTGTGATGAGGGTCAACACTCGTGGACAATTCTTCGTTGCCAGAGAAGCATACAAGCATTTGTCCGTGGGCGGGAGAATCATCATGATGGGCTCGATCACTGGTCAGGCAAAGGGCGTGCCGAAGCACGCAGTCTACTCTGGGTCCAAGGGCGCGATTGAGACATTTGTGCGATGCATGGCAATTGACTGCGGTGACAAGAAGATCACCGTGAACTGTGTGGCACCTGGTGGTATCAAGACCGACATGTACCACGCTGTGTGCAGAGAGTACATTCCAGACGGAGAGAAGTTGAGCGATGATGAGGTCGACGAGGTGAGTTCCGATTGCGATCCTTTGCTTGGATTCGTGCGTGCTAACAGTTCTCGCAGTACGCAAAGACATGGTCTCCTATGGCTCGTGTTGGACAACCAGTCGACATTGCTCGTGTCGTTGGGTTCTTGGCCTCTCAAGATGGCGAGTGGGTCAACGGCAAGGTCATTGGTATCGACGGTGCTGCTTGCATGTAATGCCATCATTGAACCTTTGCTCGACTTTTAGCGCATACATAAATCAAGATCGGCTCAGCTCGTGCGTGGGACAGATATTCAGGTAGCCAGTCCAAACGGGGTTCATGCCAACCGATTCCTGTGCCGCTATGCGCTCAATGATGCACTGATGATAGAGGACTGTCTTCGGAGACTGCGCCGATGCCCCTCCGGTCCACTTGGCCACAACTGACGTCCACGAATGTGGCGGGCCGAGAGCAGCGCGTGTACGCGACCCGCGGTATGCCGTTTAGTACTTCCTGTTGGGAAGTCATCACGGTCATACTGTACTGCGTCTCATAGTGGTGTGATCACATGCAGACGTGGCAGAACCACGCGAAGCCAGTGCCGGATGCGGGTCAACAATCGCTGGACCTGTCTCCGAGAGAACATTCCTTGCGCGTATCGTCGCTTAAGATAGTGCCAGGGATGTTTTAATGTCGAAGCCATCGTTGCACTAAGATCGGAGTCATTGTGGATGCCAGATCGCCCTTGTGAGAGAACCACGCTATACTCCGTAGCGTATCCGAGTATGCGGTAGTGGTGTGGCTTCGCCCTTGGCGTGAACAATATTGCACAGCATGGTATCGTGATAGTGCATGATATTCCGAGTCCAGTAGTGTCGTGCGCTGTCTCAACATGAATAGTCGGAAACTCGTGTCGTCATGAGGACGCTTACATTTGGTGCACGAAGAATGCAGGAGAGTATCGTGTCGGAATCGCAGCGGCACGTATGACCGTTTGATGGAAAAACTGCCGTAGGTGTGAGTAGCCACTACGGATCCCCGGCATGTTATTTGAGTCGGGCGAGTGGGACACTTCGGAGCGGTGATTTGCTGTCGTCAAACATTGCCGGTCATCAGCTCATAATTCGCGGCGGCGACATTGCCCCTGAGTCTTCGCCGCTTAACTACAGGCTGTGCGGTCGCGTCATGCGCTACAGCTCTGTAGTTCGGGTCTCGTTGAAAAGAAAAGATGATTTCATTGAAGTCATCCTCGCAAACTCTCCATGCTGCTCGATTGACAGTCGATTTCGAGCACAACAGGCCCAGCACTGGTTGAGGGCTTGTGTCGACTCCTACGAAGTGGGCGATGAACTTTTTGACGAGCGTTGACCATGTTGGCGGAGATTTCCATGCACATTGCGTAGGGTTTTCGTTCATCAGTCGTTGTAAAAGGTTTCTGTAGCGAGTCAGCTCAGCTCGTCATGAGTGCCTCTGCGAGATAGCCATGCTGAGCCAAATCAGAATAGGTAAGACACTCACAGATTATCGCGACGCCAGCCTGCTACGCCCTGCTCTATCTCGGCAACTTCCTCGCTCCAGATCCCACAATCAAACGCAGTAAACATTTGTAGAGCAGGGAAATGACCGAGGTGCTGCAGTGTGCGAATGGTGACATCCCTCTGTCCATCAATGAACAATAATCGGAGCTTCGACAGCGCTCCTGAATCTTCCGCTGCCGACGACCATGCCCGCAAGATTCTGTCAGACACATATGGCTGCTGAGGGAAGCTCCGCATGGGCCGTCGAAGGTGGATCGTCCTGAGATTGGGTATCTTCGATATTGAGATCATATCGTCCATACCCATGGATACATCACCGATTGCCAGATCCACAAGCCAAGCCATGTCGGCACTTGTTGCGAATGTTGTGAGACATATTGGCCTCATACAAGCGAGCTTCGAAGCGAAAACATCTTCCCGGTTCAAAAGGCCGGTGTTGGCGAAAACCTGCCAAGCATGCAATGAAACTGCACCAGATTCATTCATCCATCTCCATAATTGTTGGGTCAGCGGCTGTGGCAGATCATGCAAAGAGCTAATGTCTAGCCGATCCATGTTTTGGAAGAATATCCTCTTCGCCATGACCACGAGTGAGCCGGCACCACGCGTAGGAAGGCCAGGTATCTCGATTAGGCTCATCTTGTGTTTGTCCCGCAAACAGCGCATATGGTTGTCTGCCTTCATGACACTCTCGGCGTATACCAGTCCGTTCTCCTGGTCGAATGGCATTTTTCCTGCATGTCGCTTGTGATTTTCATCTTCCGAGCAAAGCGTACAAGATCATTCGCAAATGTAATGAGGTGTCAAGGGTCGTTGCGCAGTGCTCATCCGTTTCTCAAATCCCAAATCATGTTGTCAATGCTATCCGCAATCGCGTCGCGTGTCGCGTGGGGAAGGGACATTTCGCCAAGATATCGCGCGCTTCGGACCGTTTGTCCGAGGCAATCCCCAATCGATATCGCACCTCGAACCCTCTCAAACATGCGCATGGCCAGTGACTTGCTTACATACTTCCATACCACATTATTTTTCTTGCACACAGCTCATGCTCCTACCATGAGCTGCTGTGCACATCTCAATGGTTTCGATTACCCGCAGCTGTAGTGCCCTCCTCGCAACCACCCATAGCCTCCCGTCCATCTCAATATCGTCGACGTCATCGAGCCGAGGCCAACGAGCAGGCACACGACCAGCAACATGTCGCGTGGGCGGGTATGCCACGATTGCGGGTGATGCAAGAGACATTGGAGAGCAGTCAGAGGGCCGAAAATGGGAGCACAAATGGCCAGAAGCGCCGACAGGACAGAAACACCCCACACCATACCAGATCTTCGACATGAAGCATGACGCAAAGTACTCCAAGACAGGATACTACAAGCTGGTCAAGCTGTACCATCCAGATCTGCAAGTACATAGTGTGGGGAGCACAAGGGGCAACAACGAAGTCTCGAACGCAGCAAAGATGGAGCGGTACCGCTTGATTGTGGCAGCGCATACGATTCTTTCGGATCCTGTCAAACGGAGCGCATACGACCGCTTCGGAGCCGGCTGGAATGGAAAAGCAGAGGTCGGTGATCGAGATACTTGGGCGCGACCTTCACCTTTCCACCCTGCAGGACCGTTCAGCCAGAGCTGGCATGACCCATCAGATCCCGTGTGGCAAAATGCTACGTGGGAGGACTGGGAGCGGTATCATGACAAAAAGGCGAATCCCACGAAAAGGGCGCCTGTGTACATGAAGAATTCCTATTTTCTGGTTGTGGTGGTTGCACTGGCGATCATGGGAAGCAGCTTGAATGTGCAGAGAGCACACGAGAACGGGACGTATATTGTGGAGGCTCGAGATATGGTGCACGATCAGGCATCGAAGAATTTGAGACAGGTGAGGAAGGAAATGCAGGTTTTGTCGAGTAGACAGGACCGGATCGATTTCTTCATGCGACAGCGGGAAGCTTCTCTGGGTGGAAGCGTCAGTGACCACCAGGCACTGAGGGATGAGCGGGCGAGCAGACTGCTTAAAGACCAAGAAGTCTGCTCCAGCGAGGAGGTCAAAGAACGAGGCACGTGAGATGTCGGCACCATACTCTTCGACGTTCTCCCTGATTGATACTTTTCGGTGGTCAACACGAAGGGCTAGCTCGACCATGGACGCTTCTGGTCACACTATGCAACTACGTTAATGATGGCTGGTCGGAAACATAGACTCTGCATAGCTGAGACTTATGACGGGGACCATAGCTGAAATGGCGGGCCCCATCCTTCATACAGTAGAACCAGAGAACGCAGACGTCGGAGACTCAACAGCTAGGAGGACGCCGCTTCAACAAGATTCCCTTTGCAGTCCCGAGATCGACAGTGCCTGCAACCGCTTGTTGACACAGGTTAGCCGAATCACTGCCTTCCCTCCCACCTGGGGAAAATCGCATTGGCACGAGACCATAAGAAGGATGATGGGTCGAATCCACGGATCCATGTGCTCGTAGTGCTGAGCGTGCATTCGGACTTGATTACGATCTGCACAGCCTCTATCACAATGCAAGTAGGAGCAGCAATGGCATGGTACAGCTGCCAAACCATGCCTGTATGACAAGTAACCATAAGAGACCTTCGGAAAATGTACATAAGAGAAGCAAGCATTATCTGCCATTCGGGTCCAAACCTACTGCGGTCCATTGCCATGCGAGGGAACGTAAATGTAAACATGTATGTAACACGTGGATCTTTTATACTCGCTGATAGCACGACAGCGAACGAAGATGCCATCTCGCGCTAGTCGCAGAGAAGCGTAGAAGGATGGATGAGTATAAAGAGAACCACATTGAAAACTTGAGTCTACCGTGCTTTGATACAACTCTCTCATTCATCACCATCGTTGCATACATTCTATCTCCCATTCCCACTTTCCCTGATCCATCCCCAGACCCGCTCCTTCCAAATCGTTCAGTGTATTTACACAAGTTCCCTGCTTGCAGGCCAATTTGCTGTGGTGCAATGCTTGTAAGTCTTCCAGACTCCCTTTCCCGATGCCTAACTATATCCTAGTCGGCAACCCGTAAACGCCCAACATTGATGATCAATCTTCCCGCGATGATCACCAGAGATGCCGCTTGTACAGACAGCGCAGAGAAAAGAGAAAAACAAATGCAGGGAAATCCTTCAACATCGGCTAGCGGCAGAAGTGATCTTCGAATCAGACCACGCATTCCACTTGTTGAAGGATTTCCTGTCCTGTACAAGAAGTGTCTCTCGTGGATCGTTGAGCACGTCGGCTTCGTTGTGAGCTCACAGTCGAACTCTCAGTTCGTGCCAACGTCAATCTTTCCGAACAGACTTCTCACTCTTCTCTCATTATCATCCTCATGCTTCATCTCTCATGTTTGTATCCTTATGCATAACTCCCTTGTTCTTTTCCTTCCTCGTCCTTATCATCACTCATCCGTTAACTTATCCAACAAGTGAATACTCAGAATCATGACAAGCAATCCAATCGTCACGATAATAAGTAACGCGAAACCAAACCAACCCAGGACCATGGCACTTGTCCCGACGCCGCTCCGCACTGACCCATTCCCAAAGTCTTGTGCGACTTGTGCTGCTGCTACCGAGGCCGTATGTTGCCATAGGACGCTGACGAGCACGAAAATGGAAGCGATGAAAATGAGTGCGAGTGCGACTTGGGAAACGGGTCGTGAGGGGAAGGGTTTGATGTCAATGTCGGAGCCTGTGCGGGCGTCGTGTTCTTCGTGCCAGCCGGGGAATGTGGCCAGGAGGAGGAAGGTGATGAAGGCGAGGACGATGGCGATGATGCTGTGAGATTGTCAGTAATGTGCCTCGCTTGTTCCAAAAGGAGAGTCGACTCACAGTAGGTATGGAAACACCACACTGTTCTTGAAAGTATTCGCGATCCAGATCAAGTTCAGCGGATCCTGGTCGATGGAAATTTGCTCGGCGAGCAGCGTCGCATTGTTCGAGCACAGATAACTGTCGCCCGAGTCTTGGTTGACGCAAATTCCAAAATATCCTACTCGAACTTCCAGTCCCGCATTGCCGACCAGATTCGCAATGGCGTTTGTCACCGCGGGGTTCACTTGTGTGGGATCGTATGTCGGTGCGTAGGATTGGTAGTAGAATGTGATGAGGAAGATGCTGGGGATTGCGGGCGATGATGACGAACAGCCCGCGAGGAGAAGTGCTGGTGTATCGAGTCAGTACTCTTGTTCCAAGTCGCGGTGAATGTTCTGCAACTCACATAATAGCACAATAGCGATTGCGATCAATATCATCAAGACGTGATGGTATCCCAGGAACGGTATCAGCCGCTGGATGCCGACGGCGAATCGTACGTTCGCCATGGCGTCGGTAGAGACGGTCTACCAGCTGTCTGCGTGTGTTCTTTGTCCAGCGAGCTCCAGCGGCCCAGTGGCCGTGGAGTTGGGAGGGCGTGGAATGCAAGCGCCGAACGAGTGTTTGTCGCGGTGGTGAGGATGTCGGTAGAATGCGGTGGTGTCGAGAGCGAGTGTATGGTATTTCGGGACGTCCAAATGTCTCAGATGAGGTGGGAAGGCACGAGTTGGAGGAGGAGGTGGTAATGGTAATAGTTCGGGATGGGATGGGCTTGAGTCGATGGTCAACTTGTGCACGGCAACAAAGGCTTTGTTGGGTGAGGAATGGAGAAGAGGAAGCTTAGCTGCAGCAGTCTGAATTCCTTCGGAGTAGAGTGTGGCCCGTCGTGCTCTGAGCAATCAATCGTCCCCTGCGGCGGGAATACGAAATCATTGAGGTTGGACGTGGCTGGCAGCGACCCAGCCTCGTGTTTATTCGCATGGGTCCCACGGGGCAACGCCGACGTCATGCGGCTCTGCGGGAACAGCAACCTTAATTGGCGGTTCCCGTTTCGCCATGTCGCAGGGTCAGGAATATGTATTCCATGCGCTGGCCATCGTTCACATAGCAACCGTACGTGTTGTAATTCTGACACGACATGTCTGCGCCTCGTTCCACGTTGTCTGCGACGTAGCATACGGTGCTTGCAACTCCGCGTATCCGTACAGAAAGGCACGAGCCTCGATGATTCGAAGCCGCTGATTCTTGGTGCGTCGAATGTTCGATACAACGTGCGTGGCTTGCGCGCGCCTTTGTGCTGGGGCTATGCTCTTTGCGTACCATATCCTCTCATCATCTCAATGGCGTATTCCCCCGCTTCCATTGCACTTCGCCGCAACGCGCGAACAGATCGCGAGTCTTCTGATCAAGACAGGCGCGAGGCCTGGCTAGTCGTTGAACCGACCGCCTCTTGTAAATTTATGCCCCGTCGCGAGTAGACCCCGGAAGTCGCAATAGAGATCTGGTATGCGTGGTATCCGTTCCTATGCCGCTTCATGTGTGTCGAGGGCACTCCACGTAGTGGGTGGGCATCTCCCGCCGCTCACGACAATATTATTTCGTCTTGTGTAGCGCCATTCCATTCCATACATCCTCTATGGTCCTAATCTTTGCGTGCTCCCTACCGGCCCTCCATTGTTACTCGTCGTACTGGGCAAAACTCCGTACCTCCCATACGTCTTTTGGTCCACACTCACATAATGCGGCAGCCTCCCCAGCAGATTCAGCTTGCCCTCCACCCATCTCAAAATCTTGTCAGGCGGTGCCAAAAACCGTATCCATCCCAGTCCCCACAGGTATCCCACGGCAGCACCACACAAATGTCCCAGTAAACTCGTTCCCGGAACCAGAAACCACACCAATAGCAATCCGAAAAGTGGCGTCACCCATGTTGGAATTCCAAATCCTGATATCACAAACTCTGGGTTGGATTTGTAGATTTTCATCGACTCGTTGGCGAGGAGAAGGAAGACCCAGATGGAGGATCCGACAGTTCCGGTGTTGAAGCCAAAGATGTAACGTTCGAGGAAGGTGTACATGAGCCCCGGGATCAGCCCAAAGGGCCCGGTGAAGAGGAGAAAGGTCGTGATGGTGCCATGCTCGGCTTCGAAGCGTTCGAGGAGCGGGAGAAGCGTGATTAGGTTCAGAAGGAGGTGGAAGAAGGATTTGTGGATGAGCGGGAAGGTGTTGAGGCGGTATACTGTTGACAGGAAATTAGCGATCTGGTCAGCGGGACATTGAAGCATGGCTGCATTCCGGAAAATGGTGGGAGGCTGATCTGGGGTGTGTTGTGCTTACATGACTTGATGTTGATTTCGTTCGGTATCAAGGCTCCCCAGAGATCCAATGCGCCTTGCATGCGCAAATGTGCAATGTAGAATAGTATGATAACCAGCAAGAAGCCTCTCGTGGCCAAGGGCAGTCGCAAGAAGAACGATCGTATTCGGCGCGCATCGGGAAGGTATTGTGAATACGTCGCCATCCGGCTGGGCTTCGCGAGGCTGAGGCCTCTCTCCAATCTCCAAGCGGTATGAGAGGTGCTGTTGTTGTGGTGTTTCGCACCTGTTCTATCCAAGAGGCTGGTGTATTGCAAGAGGCGTGTGCGACATGATACTGCACGAGCAGTTTCTCGCGGTGCGGAGTTTCGCGAAAGCATCGCGAGGAGCGCGCTGCTTCCTTGTTCCGAGGCCGACGCCCAGACGATCTTGTGAAAGATTCCAACGTCTGGTGTTGCACCTCACACATTTCGACTTCCTCTGCCTTGGCTCGACATCCTGCTCAAGCGTACATACAGCTGACGTGCCGCACAACAGATTCTCCGTATCCGGATGACTCTTTCACCGCGCGTCGCACACGGCTGCAACGGTCAAGACACGGCGCGCCGGCGAACGAGCGTCAATAAAGTTCTCCCACGCTGCAGTAAAGCAGAGCCCCAGACGGTCTGGATTCACTTGGCGGATTGATCGGCATCAGCTGCGGAGGGACACTGAACCACCCAAGATGGAACATTTTCATCCTTTTCGCTGTCGCTGCTACCGACTATCTAGATGTCGCGCTTGCCATGTGGTCGGAGCAGGAGGCGTCGGCTCTGGACGACATAGTTTCCATCCTCAAACTTCGCGACAAGGACTGGCTGCAAGAGACCCTTCACAAACGTTACAGTGTGCTCAAAGCGGCCTGCGACACATCCTCCAAGCCTCATGCGAGAAGCGTCAAGCACAAGCGGGAATCCACCGATGAGTCTGCGGAGGATGCGGAACTGCGTTATGACCGAGCTGAGATTGGTCCCTTCGACCTGACCGCGGCATCATTGAGGCCGGGACAAGCTGTGTCGAGCCATGTCGCCACCCTGCGTTCCCTGGACTGGTCGTCCACCCACCTTGGACCCATTTCGACATGGTCGGCACAATTGAGGCGAAGCGTTAATTTCTTGCTTGTCGATCCGAGGCCCGCTGCCTTGTACTGGGGTCCCAGCAAGACGTTGATCTACAACGAGCCATATCAGTCAGTGCTAGCTGAAAGACATCCATGGGCGATGGGAAAGACTGCGGATCAAGTTTGGCCGGAGGCTTATCGTGAACTCTCAGGTACTTTCGCCAAAGCGGAAGCTACTGGACAGTCGAGCAGAGGTGATCGTGAGGTATTTTTCCTCAACAGGCGTGGTTTTGTTGAAGAAATGTACGGCTCTTGGTCCATGTTGCCTGTCATCGGTGGTACGGGAGTCCTGGGCTTTTACAACAACGTGCTTGATCTAACCGATCGCGTCCACGAAGAGCGGCAAATGGCAACGCTACTCAAGCTCGAGAGACAGACTGCAGACGCAAAGGGCCTCCATGAGTTCTGGCCTTCGATAACCGACGGATTGGAGGTGAACCGGGAAGAGGCTCCCTTCGTTGCACTGTACGCAGCTTTGCCGCGGAATCAGACCAATAACTCTCGCGCTGCGTCGGTATCAAGCTCGAGTGGGCTTCTGGAGTCGGGCTCGCTGCTACCATCCCGTCCATGGACTCTGGAGGGCACACTTGGTATCCCCGCCATCAATGAAGTCTTCCCAAGCCAGATTAATACGAATTGGGCAGTGCAACACATCACCCCCACTTTCAAGGATGCAGTCTTGACGGGTCAACCCCAGATCATAACAATTCTCCCAGACTCGCATATGTATCCGGCTGCTAAAAGTCGTGCATATGGCGACCAATGCACCTCGGCGATGCTCATTCCACTTGGCAGGGCGCAGGACGGTGACGGTGTTGGCTTTCTGGTCCTTGGAATCAGCAGTCGACGGCACTACGACCTCAACTACAAGCAATTCATTCGTCTGCTCGCACGGCAGCTTGTGAGCACGCTGTCAGCCGTTCGGCAGGCGGAAGAAGATGCGAAGAAAGCGAACATGCAAGCAGAGCTGGCGGAATTGGACAGAGTCCTCCTATCGGAAAGACTTGCTCTGACCGAGCAGCAAGCTCGAGACAATGAACGACGCTTCCGGTCCATCGCCGCGCATATGCCCATGGCTATGTACGAGCTGAGCCCAGCGGGCGAAATTGTATACGCGAACGAAGCATACCATGATTTGGTTGGAGTTCGACCCGAGCAACAACATCCGTACTTCTGGAACGAGCTAATTCACGACGACGACAAGGTAATGCACGAACAGCAATTTAGTCAGCTGATGGCAGGCGAGTCAGTGCGCTTCGAAGTAAGGCTCAATCGCAAGTTCGTTGCCGGGGACGCCTTGAGTGGGGAAACCATAGAAGGGGAGACGTGGTTCCTTTCTGCTGCGTTCTGCGTCAAGTCTGACGATGGGAGCGTTCAATGCATACAAGGCACACTCATTGACATCTCAAGGCAGAAGCTACTGGAAGCATTTCTTGCTAAACGTTTAGACGAGGCGATTGAGCTGAAGAGGCAGCAAGAGCATTTCATGGTGAGTCCATTCTTGGGTCCGACTCCGCGCTCGAGTTGGCGCTCAATTGTGGTCGGAAGCAGCCTATTACACGGTGCATTCGAACCACAGTGTGCTCGACAGTACGTCTGGACTGGACTGACTCCATCTCTTACCAGGACTTCGTTGGTCACGAGATTCGCAATCCTCTCTCTGCAACCAGCCTTTGTGCAAGTTCAATACAAGTTACACTGGAAGGCTTACTCAAGGATACGACATCAGAGGCTACAACAGAAACCATCACGATAGACAAGGAAACAATTCGGACGCAGATCGAGAACACGGAAATAATCACAACGTGCATACAGCATCAAAAACGAATCATTGATGACGTCCTTACCTTGAGCAAGCTGGATTCAAACTTGCTCGTCGTCACACCGTGCGCGACGAAACCGACAGATCTGATCGCGCAGTCACTCCGGCTCTTTGAAGCGGAAGTGCAAGTCTCAGACACACAATTGAGATATGTGATCGACCGGAGCTATAAGGAGCTTGACATCGAATGGGCTATGCTGGATCCTAGCAGGTTGCTGCAGATCTTGATAAACCTCGTTACGAATGCGATTCGATTTACCAAGAACGAGCCGACCCGCATCATCACTGTCACCCTTTCGGCGAGCAGTACACGACCCAAAAGCTCGGTGGCGGGCATTCACTATCTGAACCAGCCGAACGTGCCCTCGGAGAACGAGGGAGAGGCTGAAGAGGACGACAATCTCTATCTACTCATCGCTGTCTCAGACACTGGTTGCGGCATGAGGCCGGAAGAGTTGGAACGCATCTTCTTGCGCTTCCAGCAATCGTACAAGACACATATCGAATATGGGGGATCTGGGCTTGGCCTCTTCATTTCACGAGAGCTAGCAAGACTTCAAGGCGGGCAGATTGGAGTCCGTTCGCAGCATGGATCGGGTTCGACATTCGAGTTCTATATCAAGGCCCTAAAATGCAATCCACCCAAGTCTACGCTTCGTGAGGCAGATCAAGGGAATGAGGATCAACAAGCTGTGGGCCAACCAGTCCGGCGGAGAAGTCACATCCAGCAGACACACGCTGAACATCCAACGCATATCCTTCTCGTTGAAGATAATGTAAGTTTACTCCCTTTCCAAATTAGGCGCTCACATCATACAATACTGACCTTGCCTCGCTGCAGCTCGTCAATCAAAAAGTCATGGATCGACAGTTACGAAGAGCGGGATATCATGTCCACCTCTCAAACCATGGCGGAGAAGCTCTCGAACATATTCGGCGCTCCAAATACTGTCGGAACGATGGCGTCGCACTGGATGTGGTGCTGATGGATATTGAAATGCCTGTCATGGGCGGGTTGGACTGTGCTAAGCGGATTCGAAGTATGGAGTCTCGCGGCGAGATCGCTCGGCACATGCCGATCGTGGCTATTACAGCAAATGCGAGGGGCGAGCAGCAGACAGAAGCACTCGATGCAGGCATGGATGCTGTGGTCACGAAGCCTTTCCAGATGGCCGATCTGTTGAGTGTTGTGGAAAAGGTCTGGAAAAGAGAGGGTAAGACGGACGGGAACACCGAATGAGGGGAAGATGCCACGACGATGAAGACGAATACATGCTTCTCAGACGCCACTCGCACAATCGCACGCACACAGAACGTGGCCCAGGCTGCTCTGAATCAAGCCCTGGAGCCGAGCTCACGCCAGGCGTCGAAAAAGCTCTTTCAAGCTTCCCGCGCTTATCCGAGATCAGCTTAGGCTCGATCACACAATCGTTCCTCTTCCACGTGGACCCCAGCGTGCTTGAGTTCTTTGTGTATTTTTCTTATCGTCGACTGGCTAAACATTGCGGCAGGGCTGAATGATGCTTTCTCGCAACGGCGGCTCCGAGCATGCAACGCAACGCTATCATGCCCGTCGACCAGGTCTGGGCGATCACGCCTTATTTTGCGAACCATGTTAGCGAGCTAGAGAAGTAGAAGTGTATTTGAGTGCTGTATAAGATTCTCCGACGTTTACTCGTGAAGTCTACGTTTATCCTAGAGAGGTGTCCGACTTCATCACCAACCCACCGTCTCGATCTTCTTGACACGAGTCGAGCGAAGATGACAACTCCAACCTGGCACCAAGATGTCGAAGGCGACGCAAAACTCGACCCCGTCGTCACCCAAACCCACATCCCCGGCGACCAAACCCCCTCCAGCGACGATGGCAGCGGTCCCTCTATCAACAAAGCTCTCATCGCCGCCCTCGTCACCGAAGACCACCAACACGCCATTAAACTCCGCACCATGTCCTGGCAAAAAGCCGCCTGGCTCCTCGCAGGAGACCAAGTGTGCCTCGCCATCATGGCACAATCCTGGTCTCTCTCCGTCCTCGGCTGGGTGCCGGGCCTGTTAACCATGTTCATCTCCGGCATTCTCTTCTACATCACCTCCCTCACAATGCACAAATTCATCATGAAGAACCCGCAAATCCTCGACATTTGCGATTTCGGTTACTATGCTTTTGGCAAGTCGAACGTCGCGTATGCTTTCACGGCATTCATGTTGTTGGCGAATAATATTTTGCTCATCGGGTTTCATGTTTTGACGGGGGCGAAGGTGCTGAATACTTTGTCGGATCATTCGCTTTGTACTGTGTTGTTTAGCGTTATTACCATGGTCATGGGCATTGTGTTGTCGCTGCCGAGGACGCTGAAGCATGTGAGTTTTATGTCCATGTTTTCGGCTGCGGCGATGGGGATTGCGATTTTGTTGTTTTTGGTTTTCGCTGGGGTTGAAGACCATCCCGGGGCAGGGTATGGAGGCAAGTATCCGAAGTTGGGAGAGGTGAGGACTTATGCTTTTCCGAAGGAGGGGACGACGTGGGTGGATTGTATGAATGCTGTGTGAGTACCGCTTGCGAGCCAGATGTGGAGAGATCTTTGGCTGACTTTTCTCTCTCTCTCTCTCTGTTTTGCAGACTCAATATCACGTTCCTCTGGGTGCCGCAGATCCTCTTTCCGACCTTTATCGCGGAAATGGAGAAGCCGCAGGATTTTCCCAAGGCGCTGACGGTCCTTGCTGGTATTTCTACCATCCTCTTCATCATTCCGCCAGCCATCGGCTTTCACTATCTTGGACAGTACGCCACCGCACCAGCCTTCGGATCTCTGGGCACAGACGTGTACAAGAAGGGTTCTTTCGCTTTTGTCATCGTTCCGACACTCATAATTGGGGTCATTTATGGTAACGTGACGGCCAAGTGGATCTACAGTCGTATCATGGGGAACTCTCACCATGCGCACAGCAACACCGTCATCGGCTGGAGTGCTTGGGTCGGCGTCATGGTCGCAATTTGGCTCGTGGCGTTCGTCTTCGCGGAAGTCATTCCTTCAATGGGTGACTTCTTGTCTTTGCTCGGCGCAGCGTTCGATTCCTTCTTCGGATTCATCTTCTTTGCCGTTGCCTACTGGCAGCTATACAAGGGCAAGCTATTTGGCAGTGCTACTCGGTCGGTCATGACAGTCGTGCACATTCTCGTCATGTTCTGCGGCTTGTTCTTGCTCGGGCCAGGTCTTTATGCTGCAGTGAAGGCGATCATCGCCGATTATACAGGAGGGACGAAGCCAGCATTCAGCTGTGCTGATCTTTCGTTGTAGGAGATGTTTGTGTAGATTTCAAGATTCCATGACGATTCGCTTTCTCAAAACTTCGTTAAGTCTTGTCCACTCGCAAGTTCGCGGACCGCCCACTTTTCTAGCTTGTGTTGGAGAACAGAAATTTCGAGCTGATAATGATTTGGTATACCAGTGGCGTGGCATGGCTTGAGCATCGTAAAACCCAGCCGAGCCCTGATGGCAAACATCTCTCTCGCTCAGAACACCGCCTCTCCTCGGGTGCTCTCACTTGGCAAATCCTTTGCTTTATTGATCCCTTGTCTGCCACATCGGTAATAAGAACTGCCGCTTGAACCTGCTGTTCCAAATTGCATGCATCTTGGACACTACTCCCAGAATGAAGACCGCTTTGATTGTCCAAGGTATGTTCCAGATAATATCCTTAATTTTCTGCCACCGCATAAGGACATCCCGCCGCATACTTCCAAATCTACCAAAGCGGTCAAAGTTTTGTCGCCAGATGTGCCGATACCAAGGGGGATCTCCAAAGTCTGCGCATCGCCATGACCATCTACTGCACGATTTGTCATCTGGGTGGGGCGGCCGATAGTCAGTGACGCGATCCAGCAAGTTCACATTTACAATCTTGTACGAAACTTTTGGGTCGTTAGACGGTCTTGATTTCGGGTCATGAAGCTCGATCTCGACAAACTTCTGATCTAGAGCATCGAGAAGTATGTCGTGGAAAGACGTGTTGCCTTTGAAGACCCTCGCTCCAATAAGATTCAGATAAATCCTGGGATAGTAGTTGTAGTACACAATATTGTGGTCGTCGCGGTTGTTCGCCCAGAGTTCGTAGTCGAGCTCGACATAATTCGTGGGAGTAGCGCGAATATTCACAGTGATATTAGCGGTCAGAGATACTTGAGCAGCAGTGATGAGGCGAGGGCGAGATGGATCTGGTACTCGGAGGGCTAGAAGTTCGCCGTTAAGAAGAAGATGCTTGCCGTTCTCCGAGACTGAAAAGTTAAGGAGAAGTGAGCTTGAAGAGTCGGGGTCTGCAGTGGACAAAGAAGGTATCGGAAGACCGGGAATTGCGAGCTTCACCAAAGCAGACATAGAATTTTCTGCGGTGAGAATGGCATTGGCAGCCATAGAGTTGGGAGAAGGATTCGGGGGCGTCTCATCGCTTACAGGCGGCTCCTGATACTTTTCCTCATGCGTGATGACTGGAATGGGCGACGTCGGGTAGGTGCCATTAGTCATTGCAGAGATGATGCTGTATGAAGATCAGTGAACACTCCGCTTCTGATCAGGACAACGCTCTCGCACTCGTCAGATGATTTCCTCCGACCCTCGTACGGCTGGAAAGATTGAGTGCTGCCATGATAGAGTCGCAGCGTTGGATACGCGCTGATGTCGTGGCAAAGATCGTGTTCTTCAGGAAACATATCTGTGCAGTCGACCTTGGCAAACACGATATTGTGGTCTGCGAGGAATTCGGCGGCGACTTCATAATGTGGCTCGAGGAGTTTGCAATGTCCGCACCATGGCGAACCAACTAGCATCGATTAGCACAGCTCTTGATTGCAGCGATATAATCCACTTGCAATTCACGAGAACGGTATCATGGTGCTTGATGAATTGGGCAAAGGTATCCGTGGTCAATGGATGGACCTGGGCTGAGACAAGAGTTGGCAATGCGACCAAGAGTCGCTTCAACTGCATTTCAGTCCGTGAGATTCATATTGCGAACGAACAAGAGCGCGTAAACAGTCTTTGAACGGGGAGCAGTGGCGATTGAATCCTCCAGCCAAGAATAGCACGGCGATGACGAGCAACGCAAAACTTTTAAAGCTTGGTAGTTATCAAAATTCAGAGCATAGAAGGAGGTTCAGTGGGTCGAGTGGAAGCATCGCAAGAATATGTTGCCGCTGTGTAAGGATGACAGTTGTCTGCGTGGTCAGAAGTCTCAAAATTGTATGCTTGGAACCTAGAGTTTCATAAGTCGTGGCTAAATATCAACTCAGACTTATGGCCGCACGACAAGAACAAACATAACGACACGCAGACTTGTCGCAGTTCAATCTCGAAAAGAGGACTCGACTTTCCGGATAGAAGGGATCAATGCTGTCTGTAGAACGCTCTTGTTCAAACAGTCGTTGCCGTCGTCAGCCACCGCCAAGCGTTCCCGGGTTTTGGCCAAAAAAAAACAAATCCCTTAACACGCGATGCATTTGTAGAACCACAAACAATCTAAGCAAGCCAACGACAGTGCAAAAAGATGTCTCCCGACGCGGGATCGAACCGCGGGCCTCAAGATATAGGTTTGATGCAATTACAGTCTTGCGCTCTTCCAGCTGAGCTATCGAGAGAGTCGATGTTGGAACATCGGATAGCGTGCTTTGATTGGCTGCCAAACTGTAAACGCAATACAATATGATGAGCGCAGTATTGTGCAGACGACGTCCCGAACTGGCACGGCAAACCGATTCTTGTCGTACTCGACTCTTGTCATACACCACTCGAGGGAAGAGATTCTTGACTGGCGGTTTTCATCGTACTTTCGAGCGGGTATAAGGACATTTGCAAGCAGTCATGTAGGCAGCTTTCCTCTCCAGTCACTGCTTGACGGGGTAATGAGCTCTGCACTGTGCCAGACGTCCTGATCGATGATGGTGGAAGCGTCCAGTCTAGTTGACGACGTTAGAACGAATAGTCGGAGGCATGCATATTCCTAGATCTCTCACGTCGACATTTTGATATACTTGCTGTTTTGAATATTGATAGTTGTAGGTACGATTTTCTGACTAATCAGCAAGCGCACACTCCCACTCGACAAACTGTGTTCCTCAATCGTATATCGCCAACGCCTATACATCATGCCGCCAGTGCTGTCGAAGTCTCATAGATACACTGATAATATGGCGTACATTCTGCCGCGAGCTCTTCCGACAGGGAGGCCACTAGCCACCGGGCAGAATAGATTGACCCGATCCTGAGGAGCGATATTTGGCCAGGATCACTTGCAGCACACTTGTGCAATGCCCCTGTATTGCTCGACAAGCAAGCTGTATGTCAACGAGCACAGACTCCGCATTCTGCATGCAACATACAATCTCGCTTTACCGGCTACCGAAATCCGCAAACTATGCATGAACAGTTCTGCCAGTCTGCACGCTTCCGTCCTCAGCTCTGTGGTCAAAAAAGAACAACATTTATCCGCCGACACCACGGATCCGACAGTCGATAAACCTTCACCATGTGCACTGTATGGGTAAGAGATCTGCAGTACCGGAGGAGTGGCCACACCTAGAAGCTGGCTTAAAGCGTTGGCATCTTGGTATGATGATATCCCCAGAGATTCCCGGGGTAAATCGCGGAGAAAGGGCACGCCAATGCTCGTGGCAAGAACGTGCTTGGTCTGCAGCTCCTACTTGAAAGCCTTGGTATAGGCGGGGTTGAGTCCTGTACTGTGTGGCAAGTTTGCCATGCGAGTGCGACAAATTTCGCCTGACGTAGGAGGTACACTGCCCGTGTACAACAATTCATAGTGATCAGCAGTTACTGCTGTTGCTGATGAGTATAAAGCGCAGGTGAAGGATCATCTCTTCTTTAGCTTTCACAACTTTTCCCCTCCTCAGACGTGTTTCTGAGAGCATTTTGACCAGCATGGAGAAGTCAAAGAACGACGAGGTCTCCATGACCGAATATGTCCAAGATCCAGAGACAGGAGAGAAGCTTCACCCCATTGCAAAGCTCGACTATAGCGGTGCAGCAGCAAAGACTGATCCGAAAGAGATTAAGCTTGTCCGGAAGCTGGATCTCTGGATCATGCCCATGTAAGTTGCCGTTTCAGCCTTGACGGAGGTGAAGGAGATGCTAACAACCGGCAGGCTTTGGCTTAGTAAGTTACTTCGAGAGCATCAATCTTCTCGGGATAGAAGATCATGCCCGAGCCTAATAACTGACGAAATTGAAAGTGTACTGGCTTAATTACCTTGATCGGAATGCCATCACATTGGCGAAGCTCAATACTCTCGAAGAGGATACCAACATCACCAACACGCAGTACCTGACATGCGTCAGCATTCTGTTCGTCGGTTACATCATCGCGCAAGTACCCAGCAATATGCTCATCACGAGAGTTCGTCCTTCGTGGTACATGGCTGGTGCGATGGCTTTGTGGGCGGTTGTCAGCGCTCTCACTGCGTTGGCAAATGACTACACTTCTCTGTACGCGAAGCGAGTGCTATGTACACAAGAGGAAACTAACATGTGCACAGGCTCATCACACGCTTCCTTCTCGGAATTGTAAGTTGCAGAGGCTAGCAATGTCAATGTGGCGTTCACTGACAACAGACAAATAGGTCGAAGCCCCGTTCTACCCTGGAGCGATTTGGCTGCTCGGCATATTCTACACAAGAAAGGAGATTGCCACGAGAATTTCAATTCTCTACTCCGCCAACATGTTCGCCATGTGCTCTGCTGGTCTCATCGCCATCGGAGTCTTCGACATGCACGGAATGGCAGGAATTTCTGGCTGGCAATGGCTCTTCATGTACGCCCACTTGCATATCAACAACTTGAAGAAGCAAACCCACTGACTCGTCGCCCACAGCATCCAAGGCGCCCTGACCTTTGTCATCGCAATTGCCTCCACTTTCGTCCTTCCCAACCAGCCGCTCGACACATGGTGGCTCACGGAAGAAGAGAAGCATCTAGCACACAACCGTGTCACACGCGACACCGTACACGCTTCGTCATCAACTGGAAGCATCCAAGGTCTACTTGTCGCCATGAAAGACCCTCGCGTCTGGTTATTCGTCTTCATGCAACACATGCACCTCGCCGCGAACGGATTCAAGAACTTCTTGCCTACTGTCGTCGAGACTTTGGGTTTCGAAGATCAGAAAGTAACGCTGTGAGTTTCATCGTCACACGAAACCAATCCACATTGAACGAGAAAACAATGACTAACAGCATTTCTGCAGCGCCCTCGTAACACCACCCTACTTCCTCGCCGGCGTAATCTCCATCTTCTGGGCCGCCAGCTCCGGCCGCTTCAACGAGCGAACCTGGCATCTCACCATCGCGAAAGGCGTCGCAGTCGTAGGCTTCATCGTGGGAACCGTCACACTCAACACCGGAGCACGATACTTCTCCATGAGTAAGTTCCTCCCTACCATCCAAACCTCCTCCTCCTCCTCCTCCTCCTCCTCCTCCTCCTCCTCCTCCTCCTCCTGCTCCTCCTCCCCATTACTAACCCTCTCTTCTTCTTCTTCTTCTACCCAGTCCTCTTCTGCATAGGCACCTACTGCGCCAACAGCATAATCTACGCCTGGACGGCCTCAACCTGCGGCCAAACCGTGGAAAAGAAAGCTTCCGCACTAGCTCTCGTCTCGACGATTTCCAACGTCGCATTTGTCTGGACGCCATATCTGTGGCCTTCGAGCGACGCTCCAGCTTTCCGACCTGCGATGATTTCGAGCGCCGGGTTCAGTATCGTCTGCGCGGGATCTGCGTGGGTGATGAAGTTTTGGTTGATGAGGATGAATCGCAAGATCAGGATGGAGGGTGATGAGAGGGTGTTGAGGTATGCTTATTAGAGACAGATGATAGATATGGACGTAGAACCACGGAGAGAGGATCGGGAGATGAAATTTATGATATTTTTCTTCAACTCGGAGGTGCAGTGACAGCGAGGTGGTTGGTACGGTGGTATGGTTCGGCGGAAGTTGCCCGGCATAAATGCAGCCTTCAATGTTGACCAAATGTCGCCCAATCATGGTTGATTTACTACCCGGTAAGCCATGAGTGACTATGGACATTTTTGTTTCTCCGCAAGTGAGCACATCTTGCTCAGGTCGTGCAAAGACTTTCACAGCAGCGTGGCAGGTACGAGGTCTGCCGGTTCTGAACGGATGCTGCGAGCCCGGGCAGGACTTGTTTTGCGCATGCCCATCGTCATCCACACCTCTTGTCTGCATCGCAACATGCGTTACTGTAACAACATACAATCCGTATCGGCATCATGCTCTCTATCGCGTGTCACATCAAAACCTTCGCCCTCGACGATTCTTTACCGCCTAGGCATGCCGCGTCCTCTTCCTCTCATCGCCCTCTGCGCAGCACCAGGCGGCAACCCTCTCGTCGGAGCCTGCGCTTGCTGTGATTCCTGATTCTTGATCGTCTCATCCACACTCAAGATCAAGCAACTGGCCTCGATCGCTGCCTGAATAGCATTGATCTTGACCAATGCAGGCTCCCACACGAACGCTTCCAGGTTATCGCGAATGCCTTCGTGGTCAAAATCCACACCTGCCCATGTGTTGCCTTTCCTGTGCTCGACACGTAGTCGGTTGAGGATATCCGTCGCATCGAACCCGGCATTATCGCAAAGTTGTCGAGGAATGACCTCGAGTGCTTTGGCGAACGACTTGATAATGCTTTGCTGCTTGTGCGGCACATTCTTGTCCGCGAAGCTGTGTAGGTATGCCGAGATTTCCATCTCGCAAGCACCGCCGCCTGCCACGATCGTCTGGTTCTTGATTGCGCGCTTGACGATCATGATGGCATCGTGCAAACTGCGCTCGACTTCTGCAATGAACTGCTCTGCACCTCCACGGAGCACCAAAGTGCAAGTCTTTGCGCCTGGGCAGCCTTCGAAGAAATTGTATCGTTCACCTCCAATTTGTCGTTCCTCAAAGGTCTCGCAGGTTCCTAGATGGTGTGACTGAATGTCGGAACATGTTGATTGTACTGAAGCGCCAGTCGCTTGACAGACGCGTTCCAGATCATCTGACGATACACGGCCAGCGCAGAAGACGTCTCGATCAGCAAAGTACTGTGTTGCCAAATCTCCAATGGGTAGTTTTGAAAGAACGACCTCTGCGCCTGTGTTGTAGAGAGCCTCCATCTTATCGTAAATGATCTTCCATTCTGCGTCGACGATGGCCTGGTATTCCGAAACCTGCTCCACACGAACTTCGGCGTTGTCCTTTTCACTCTTCAATTCCAGCTCTACGTTCAGGCAAACGATCTTCGGATTCTTGAAAGATTTGGGTTGTTGCTCGAATCCGGCATATGAGAAAGTCTTCTTGAAAGCGACTCCGTTGACGAATAGCGAATCCTGGAGAGCACCTCCAGTGATCTTCTTCACGCCAATGAGCTTCTCGTTCAGATCGTCCTGGTCCAGAGATAACACGGCATCGACGACCACTGTCACAATGTCAGAATATCCATAGCTTCCAACACCTCCCGCCGGCACTCACTTTTGGTGAAGAATTGCTCATTGCGGTAAATGAGCTTGCTGCTCATCGCTGTCCTCGCCAATTTCCGCAGCGTTTCCCTCTGGTTGCCCTCTGTTGTGCTCACTGCAATCTCCTTGACCTTGTTCACAGCCATGGTTCCCGCTCTTCGCAGACCTTTGATGATGACCTGACTGCTGACGCCCTGCTCCACATGCTCTTTGATCTCCTTCAAGATTTCACCGGCCAGAACCACAACTGAAGTGGTCCCGTCCCCCACCTCGGCATCCTGTGACCGCGCAATATCGGTGAGCACTCGCGCAGCTGGGTGGACGATATCCAAGAGTTTCATGACTGTCGCGCCATCGTTGGTGATTGTCTGCTTGCCATTCTCATCGACCAAAAGCAGATCTCCGCCATAGGGACCCAATGTGCTCTTGATGGTCGACTGCACTGCCAGACACGCGTTGATGTTGGAAATAACCTGTCCTCGTCCTTGGGATTGGTCCGTTCCTGTGGATGATCAGTCACTCCGCCAAATATCCAGCGCTTTCTCGTGTGCCATACCCTCTTTCAGGACGATGATGGTCGGCGTCTGTCCGCCGAAGGACATTTTGGACGATTCTCACGATGTGTGCTCCTGATGCCTGTCCGGTCTGGTCTGTGTCGCGGGGCTGGTGGATCTGGTGTGCGAGGAAATGGGCTGGGCAGCTGCGGCGATATGTTTCTTCGAGCTTCAGAAAATCGCGGTCCTCGCGTCGAACACGCTCCGCCAAAGTTGCAGCCTCAGGCATCAACAGTGCTTGGCGGCCATCTCCCCTCCTCTCCTCGCTTGGTTTTGATGGCCGAGTTGATGCTAGTATGCTTCTGTCGCAGCTCTTGCATGACCCGCCGCATTCGTATTGCCAGCAGCTCGTCCTGCAATTGACGTCAGATAGGCCAAGGTGATCGCCGTGAGACAGAATCCGCTTGTGTAGCTGCGGCTATGTTCTGCCGCCATGAGAGGTGGTATATTAGCCTTGTACCGGTCCCCGAAGCTTGATCTTTTCTTGGACGTCTCCATGAGTATGATGCGGACGTCTCTACTACTCACGGCCCTCTCAGGCACTTTGGCTCTGGCCACCGAGCCCACTATCAAGATCCTGAACGGCTCCTACTCCGGTGTACATCTCCCGCAGTACCAACAAGATATCTTCCTCGGCATACCATATGCCCAAGACACGGGTGGTGAGAATAGGTTCTTAGTGCCCCAAACGCTGGACGAAGTGTGGGACGATATTCGTCCGGCGACATCCTACAGCCATGCCTGTCCGAGCTACGACCCCGACGACGCCATTGATGGCATGAGCGAGAACTGTCTTAGTATCAACATTGTCCGCCCTCATGGTATACCTGAACATGAAAAACTTCCAGTCATGCTTTGGATCCACGGAGGCGGTTATCAAGTCGGCACATCAGGGCGTCCTGACTACAATCTCACCTTCATTGTAGAAAGGTCGATTCAAATCGGTAAACCAATCATTGGAGCCTCGATCAACTATCGCAAAGGAGGCTGGGGCAACATGTACAGCATCGAGATTCAAGGCTCAGGAAACGCGAACCTTGCCCTTCGAGACATGCGGAAAGGTCTAAGCTGGATTTCCGAGAATATTGCCGCCTTCGGAGGCGACAAAGACTCTGTCACAATTTGGGGTGAGAGCTCTGGATCCTTCGCTGTAGGTCAGCTCCTGCTCAGTTATGGCGGTAAGGCTGATGGCCTTTTTCATCGCTCAATACAAGAGTCCGGTTCGGCTACGACCGCTTGGTATAATGGGACTGATTGGTATCAACCCATCTACAATGATCTCGTCGACAATACGAACTGCACCGAGGCGCCTGACACGTTGGCTTGCTTGCGGACTTTGCCCTACCATGCGATCTTCCCTTTCTTGAACGACTCAAACGTCGCTGGACCTGGCTGGTACCCCACTGTGGATGGCGATGTAATCCGCAACTTTCCAACGATTTTGCTCGAACAAGGGCATTTTGCGCATATCCCTCACTTGTACGGTAGCAATTCAGACGAAGGCACGGATAATGTGTAAGTTACTCTGCAGTCCTCTCCGATGCTATGCAGTTTCGCGTGAAGCAAGACTAGCACAGCTTCTCAGCAGCCCCAAACCGAGCAATACAACTAATCGCTCCATCAGCATCCCTGGAATCGACACAGACGAAGAACTCCGCTACCACCTCCTCTACAACACGGGCTTCCAATTCCCCAACTCCACCGTCTCCCACATCTTAGACCTCTACCCCGACGATCCACCTCAAGGCGTGCCCATCAACACCGGCACCGAGCGCTTCGCAGCCTACGGCAAACAATACAAACGCGCCGCCGCCATAATCGGCGACGTCTTCTACCAGGCTCCGCGTCTCTCTGACGCTCGTTACTACGCCCAATACTCTCCCACCTATATCTACCGCTTCAACACCCGGCCCTGGCTCAACAGCACCGGAACCTTAGCCCTACCGCATAAAGGCGTCCAACATTTCAGCGAAGTGGCATTCGTGTTCAATAACCCAGACTTCGTAGGTCCGGATCCGGAATACCAGGCGTTGAGCGCGCAGATGAGCGCACAGTGGATTAATTTTGCTTGGAGCGGGGATCCGAATGGAGAGGGACTGCCGAATTGGCCATTCTATAACGCGAGCCATGCGGGGCAGAATCTGGTATTGCAAACGGAGAGTCAGGGAGGCAATTATGTGGAAGAGGACACATATCGATTGGAAGGACGAGAGTATTTGACCAAGTGGGCGAGGCGGAGACATGTGTGAAGGTAATTTTCTTCTTTTGCTTTTGTGGTCTGTCTGTCCGTCCGTCTAATCACAAGACATACGGTTCATTGACATCGACATTGAGCTAATCACTCGTGGCAACGCTCCGAGCCATTTCTCTCGCTCATTCCTACTGCTTAATCACTCCAAAGCCCTCCTCATCGCCTCCCATCCCTGTTTCTCCCAAGGCGCCAAGAACATCGCTCGTTGCGCATCTCCCACCGTACCCGTCCCAGCAAAAGCTTGAGCCAAACCATCAGCCTCCAAGATCCCATTCGGCGGTACAGCTTGCGAGGCTGTTTTCAGCGCCATCTGTGCTGCATGGTCCTCGCCAGACAGAGCTGCAAGTTGTGTCCAAGCCTGGGAATCATCTGGTTTGAGCAAAATCGCCGTCTGAGCCTCTGTCGTCAACGCATCCCCCGCTTTCTCCCCACTGAACAGACCCGCCATGGCTGCGAGCAGGGTCTCGATGCCTTGTAGATCTTTGGTGGTAAAAGCAACGGCTTCTTTTGTGCGAAGGTGGAGTAGGTCATCTCGCACCGCGTTGGCCGTGTCAGAATCGTTGTCGAGAGCGGCGATGGCACCAAGGAGAGTGACGACACCGATGTGCTCGGGATGACGCTCTGCCGCACCGAAGAGTTGTTGGCGCGCAACGTCTTTTTCATCTTGTCCGCCTTGGGCCCAAAGAACCTGAACGAGAGAGCAGACGACATCCGGATCGTTGTCGCTTTCAAGGAGAGCGGCTTTGAACATCGTCACGCTTTCGGGCATATCTTTCAAGTAGTACCGCACAAGACCTGCGGTTAAGTGACAGGATAGTCGTAGTTTGCGTCTCGCTTCTGCATCGAGGCCGCTGCTATCGGCATCGGAGGAGAGGTCCAGGGCTGTTGCGGCATTTTCTGCTGCATTTGTGAAGTCTGAAACAGCTAGTTGGTTCCGTGAGAGATCTGATTTCGCCAGAGCGTAGCGTGCGAGTGCGGAAAGTGATTCGCTGGCTTCATAATCTGCTTCTGCGGTATCGCTGAGCTCTGTCAAGGTCTCGATGGCGGCGACATGGTTGCCTACGCGTTCGAGGAACAGCGCTGCGAGATGCCGGTAAGGAAGGTCTTTGGGGACTTGATTCCGCAGCTGTTCGAGTGCAAATATGGGTTGAATGAGTTTTGTGAGGTCATTGGACGCAGACTCTGCCGAAAGCAAATGATCGAAGCTCGAAACAGAATATTGGCGCTTAGTGATGAGCGAAGCCGAATCTGAGATCTCTGCAGCGTGGGTGAAGTGATTCAGTGCCTCCTTTGTGTTGCCGGTCATGAGAGCGATAATGCCCTCGCCTACCCATGCATGAGCGTACTCCGGATCAGTGCTCTGTGCTCGGCCGAATGATTGATGAGCGAGTTCGATGTCGTTCTGAAGCAGATAGAGGACTCCCAGATTCGCCCATACCTTAGCATTTAGCTCATTGAGATGGAGAGATCGCACAAAAGAGTGCTGCGCGACCTTTGGGTTCAGCGTTGTAGTGACCACACCAAGCGCGTTCCAAAGTTCGGGATTTCCAGCTTCAAGCTCGATGGCGCGCTTGAAGCACCTGACAGCAGTGTTCAGGTAGCGCTTCCCGGCTTTCTCCATACTGCTGGCATGAGCTCGCTGCTCCGCCCAGCCTAGGTTGTACCAAGCCACCGCCTGAGCGTGTACATCATGGGAAGCTGCGGAGACCGCTCTCTTGTACGCCAGAATCGCTGCTACGAGAGATTCCGGAAGTGATACAGAGTCATTGGTCCCGTCGGTGTCAAGAGAACCCAGAGACACCTGGTCAACATCGGCGAGTATTTCATACATGCTTTGCTCGGCAGAGGTGTTGAGCAAGTCCTGCACTTCGGCCGAGGGGAAGTCGCTGATGCTGTTTCGTACCCAAGAGAAGATTGAGCACGCGTCTCCCACTGACTTCCACATGTTGAAGGCGTGTGGCGAATGCTTGCCAACTTTCATGGCCGTTTCAATAGCGCTGATGGCACAACGCACTGCTTGGCCAAAGAGACCTGTCTCTATACATCTCCAAGCATGCTCAGTGTAGCATTGGAGCAAAGACATGAGCACACCAAATTCAGAGGAGCGTTCTTTGAGGACATTCTGCAGGCCAGATTCTGCCTCGTCAAACTCTCCAAGTTCTCTGTGGACATTGGCCAGCATATATCGGGCGAACCACGTCTCTCCGTTAACCTTGAGTTTCAAGCCGTCATGCGGGTCGAGTGCATAGGTGAAGGTCCTCAGAGCGGAGTTGTATCTGCCGGAGTTATGGTAACTTTCACCAAGTCCGACGTATGACTGGTAGTCGTCAGGGCTGATTCGTAGCGCGGCGAGGAAAGATACGATAGCTTGCTGATATTCCTGCTTATTCATCTGCACGACACCGAGCGCAGAATACGGCCAGCTGATGCCCTTCTTCCTTGAACCTGGCGGCGGTCGTGCTTTTCCTGAGTCGACTACACGTTGCGCAACGACCTCCACGATGTCCCAGTCTCCTTGAACGGCGAACAGTTGTGCCAGTCGCCGCGCAGCATCAACTTCTCCAGCCGAGAGCTCGAACGCCTTCTGAAAACACTGGCGAGCACGCTTCTTGTCTTTGGCATAATCATTGTAGTATATGCCGAGCTTTGTGTATGCAGGCGCGAAATTGACATTTGTCTTGATCGCAGACAGAAACCGGCTGTAGCCACGGTTGCGATCCCTGCGTGCAGCTTTCGATGTGTCCGACTCCCAAAGACAGACGCCGATCCGATAAATCGTCAGTGCACGCAAGTCTCTCGTGCGCGGATCATCCGCCTTCAGCATCTGCAGGAAGTCTTCCAACTCCTTGAGCGCCTGTGAGTAGTCGCTGCTTAGTGCCCTACACCAAGCGAGCTCTGTGCCCACACGCACGTTGCCCTTGTCTTCTTCGAGAGCTCGCAAGAAGAAATTGATGGCATCCTGGTAGTCGTCGGTCTCCTCTAGGATCAAACCTAAACCAACGAGTGCCGGAGTGAACTTGGGCTTGCGCTGTAGAATGTCCTCAAACAGGCGCCTCGCCTCAGGGTGATTTCGTGGCGCTTGATGATGAACTAAGGATGTCCCAAGTACAGCATTTAGGGCATCGCGCGTGTTCTGCAGACCAAGTCCAAGCTTATTGCTCTCAATTTGAGCTACCTTGAGTCCATTCCTAGCGGTATCCACTGCACTTGCATGTTCTTCAAGGTGCAAATAGTAGTCCCCAACGAGTCTGTGCGCAAAAGGCGATTGCTCGGCATCGGAAAGACCCTCTGTGAACAGCAAAAGTCGATCCTCAGGAGCGATCTCTTTCACAGGTTCTTCGCCTTCGGCTTTCGGTGCTGGAAACGGTGACAACTCACTTGTCAACCATGCTTGGAGGATTCGTGCAAGGCCCGAGCTCTCGAAGAGTGCAACATATTCACGTAATATGCCTGCATCCAGATCCTTCAGATCATCCATGTCTCTCGAATCGAGTACCAGGTCCCAAGCCAGGCGGAAAGGATGATGGATGATGACCATGCCCTCTGCGAGCGTCAGAACATGGTCAAGCTTGGCGGCTTTCTGGTCGAACGGCAGCACAATGAGCGTGTCATACGCGCGCTGGAGCAACTTTTCCTCATACTCACGCCGGACCCCATCGTCAGTCGACCAGTTTATTAGTTGCTGATACAGATGCTCGAGATCACTGTTGGTAAAGACTTCTCGCTTCACTTCGACAGTGACTTGGCCAACCTTTGCGCCTATTCGTGTTCGGCGTTCGCTGATCTCCTTCTTGATACGTTCCGCCTCTTCCGTCTCGGTAATCTCAATGAGCCGCGTTAATGTGTGCGAGGCACGAGGTATGCGTCCTTCCAAGGCATCATAAATGGGGCTACCTGGCAGCATGACCTCAAGCACTTTCTTATTGTGCGTGGAAGTGCCATATTGCTTGGTAAAAGCCGTGAGCTCGTCCACAGTTGACTGAGCCCGATTGATGTCGTCGGCATTGACGAAGTGCTCTGCAACCTTGACCGCTGCCTCGCGGTATTCGTCCACTCTTTTCGAGCCCTGTGCTTTGTAGACACTCACAAGCCCTTGCCACGCCTGGGAATCGTCCGGCTTTGCCTTGGCGGCTGATTGATATGTGCTCGCAGCTTCATCGAACTTGCCCTGCTTCTCTAGAGCTCTACCCACAAAAAGTCGAGCGAAGTGATTCTGGGGATCCGCAGAAAGCACGGAGGTCGCGTGCTCGATTGCCTGATCATACTGCGTGTTGTCGAGCGCAAGTTTTGCTGCTTTCAGCGCAGCCTTGGCCGACATGATCCGTCATTGAGCGCCACTCGGCAGATTGCTTGAAAGAATCGTCTGAGCTGTATAGATGTCCAGCGGCCGGCGAGCGCTTACAGTTGGTGTTGGTGTTGCGTTTCTGGCAGCAAGTCGATTGTTGTGCGCGTCACTGGTGGAATCCACGGCCGAACTTTCTCCGGCGGTTTGATACGCGACTTGCAGCACCAACGCGCTCATCAAATCCCACCTCACTGCAATTTGGACCAAACGACTATGGACGCAGAGTGGACTGCATCAGCGCTCTTTTCGCCGTCCAAGGCCAGAGCACAGCAGGCCCAAGCAAAGGACTGGGCTGCTGTCGAAGCCTGGCTCGCGAAAAGGTATGGCTCTCGCGTGCCTCCTTTCGAAAGAAACGAAGACACCTTGCAAGCCCTTTTGACTCTGGCCAACCTAAACGAGAGTGCCGATGAGCAGCGCAGCCAAGCAGAGCGCATCGAGAAAGCGGCGCATTCGAGTCTCACTCGCCAACATGGCAGTCTGCACGATGAAATTATGCATATCCTGCAGGCTGAACTGGCAAACGAGACCCAGTTGGATACACTCGCCGAGATAGCCGTCGCACTGGACTGCCCGCACATCAATGCACAGGAGATTGCTCGCGAAATTGTCACGCTGAACACTACCGAATTCGAGATGAAGCAGCAGCTTGCACGAGTTCGGCAGCAACTGGCCAACATGAAGCAAGAGACTAAGCGAATGCGGCATTTGCTTGAGGAGCTATCTGGACCTGAATTTGAAGCACCTTCAGAAATTGTGGACAATGCAGCAGAATGGACACGTACCACCAAGACACTCAAAGCCAAGATCGCGGAATATGATGAGCGACTGAGTGCCAGTCGACCATCCTCATCATCGACCAGTCTGGATCATATTTACCACAAGACAACTGAGCTGGAGACGCAGAAATCACGGCTGCGGGAACTTGAGAACGAGTTGAAGCAATTTAGGGAGCTACCGTCAGACGCACGATCGGCGCGTACTAGACTTGAAGAGGCTCGCGAACAGCTGAGGCAGCTCACCACGAGACGAGATCAGCTCTTTGAGGACCTGGCAGAGAGATGAGATTATCTTGACGACGGTCCGCCGCGTAGAGCCGCCATCTCCGTAAGCCAGACTATGCTCATGCAATCTTGGCCGCAAACTCAAGAATATCCTTTCCAACCAGCTCAGGAACCTCAATGCAATGCCAATGGCCCACCTTACTGTACACTTTGAGCTCCTTCTGCTTGCTGCCGAGATTATCGTGGATGTACTGACAACCAGTCAATGGTGCGGACTGGTCCTCCTCGCCAGCCAGGATGACAACTGGCGTGGTCATGGAAGAGAAGCCGGGATCTTTCATGTTAATGATAGCTTCGCAGTGCATCGCGTATGACTTTGGTTCTTGTCCAAGGATGAGTTCGCGGATGAATGCTCGTTGCAGAGGTGTGCTGTTCGAGCCAGTGGCAGCCTTCGGAACCGTGTTGGCCAACGGCTCCATACCATCTGCAAATATTCAGTGCGCGGTTCTGGGGGTTCGAAGCTGGCTCTGGGATTCGTACCTTTCATGACAGTCTCGATTCTTGCCGTGAACATTTCTGCTTTGATAGAGGATGGATTCACGGGCCCAATCGCGACAACGCCTGCAACTCTGTCCGGATGTCGTGCCGCAACGGTCAGTGCCATTGGCCCACCCATGGAATGTCCAGCCACAATAGCCTTCGGAATTCTCAGATGATCCATCAAGCTTATCACATCTTCGCCCATGTCCACCAAGCTCAATTTCTCTCCTTTCGCCTTCGACTCCGCCGCCCCATATGTGGTGAGCGCAATGACTCTGTGGCCTTCCAAGTACGGTACGACCGGCATGTAATAGTTCTGCGAGCTTCCCAAGCCGTGTATGCAGACAATCGGAAGCCTGTCCTCCTGCACGTCGTACCCTACCTGCCCACTCTCGACATACTGGATAGCATGTCCATTGACAGTGGCAAATGGCATTTTGTTTCACTTTGCTTGTTGTCTGGCGCACCGCTGGCTTGGTAGGTCACGGGAGATCAGAGTTGCATGTGAATATGATGCAGAGGAGATTGAGGCAGGTGCAAAGCTCTTGCCATTGATTGTACATCCAACACCACGGGCCGGTAGCTTTGCTCGCGGTCAGCTTCGAGCCGGCTTGGCATCTCGATGGCGTTCATCCGATCCGATCCGAGCACCAAATCTCGCAGACATTGAAGAGTTCATCGGGTTCCATACCACGCGAGGAATTCGAGACAAGTCAAGGAGTACTACTTCCATAATACCAGCCATACAATGACAACAGCAGTGGTTCGACAGATTGCTCATTGATCTCGTCACAAAATATCTGTGATGCTGTACGGACCCACACATTGGCCAAAACCTACGAGCAGAGCAAATGGTACACTCTGGTGAAAGTCTTGCAATGGCAATGAAGATATGTCGTGCAGTGTGCAATCAAGGCAAACGGTGCACAAGAAAGCACAGCAATATTCCAAGCTCGCCTGACCTTCTCCCGACCTATGTCCTGCACTACTAAGTTACTGCAGTCAAGGCCAACTGCTCCCATCCGGCATGCTCGCATGTACGTCGTAGCGACGTGCTCTGTGTGTCGTCAAAAGAACTGCATGTGCGTGAACGTGAGCGCTTCTGCACGCAAATGCGGCGTCCTTCTCCGCACGATTTGCTCCGCAAGCCCCCATATGGATCTGCATGATCGCGTGGCGGACATGCAACATGGCTTCCTACGTGCGGGCAAGATCTACACCGAGTGGGAACACCAGAATGGCAAAGAAGCAGGTCTTCCGCAATGATCTTCTTTCTGGCAGATCTCTTTAACGCCACTTCTATTCTTCACCCTCTGTTGCTCGTCTTCTTCTTCACTTCTATCGTCACACAAGTGGTTGGCTACGAACGTTGAGCAACATGGCAGTGACCGAAAAGGATGAGCACAGAGCAATCCGTGCCGAAGACGCCAGCGACACATCACCCGTGAGTACACATTGCTCGCTGCAAAAACCGACGTGGCTGACTACACGACAGAGCCCAAAAGAAGACTCAGTCGAAAATGTGCCCTTCGTGGAAGACAGAGAACGAGCACGAAAGCTCGTCCGTCGCATGGACCTCCACATCCTCCCGCTTTGCGCGTGGGTCTATCTTCTCAACTACCTCGACAGAGGCAACATCGGCAATTCCAAAGTCCTCAACCAAGAGACTGGTGACTCACTTCTGCAAGCTACCGATATGACGAATACCCATTACGCCGTGGCGGTTTCGCTCTTCTCCCTCGCGTACGCGCTGTTTGAAGTTCCTAGTAATTGGATCATGAAGAGATACGTCCGTCCAAGCATATGGCTCGCAACCCTACTGGGAGCATGGGGAGTATTCACGGTTGGGTTTGCTGGAGTACAAAATTATGCCCAGGTAGTCGTGTTGCGTTTTTTTATTGGTGTCTTTGAAGCTGTAGGCATGTCCGATCTTGTGCTCGTGATGATTGGGCGCTGACGAGTCGTACAGGGCTTCTTCCCAGGTATCGTCTACCTCATCACATTCTGGTATCCCGTCGAGGAGCGCAGTGTGCGAATCGCTTTCGTCCTTGCATCTGCCACCGCCGCAGGAGCATTTGGTGGCTGCATCGCATACGGTGTGGGAAATATGAACGGCGCAGCGGGACTCGAAGGCTTCCGATGGCTGTTCATCATCGAAGGGATCATCACCGTCATCATGGTCATTCCAGTTCTACTATTCTTGCCCGACTATCCCAGTCGCGCGAAGTGGCTGAACAGCGACGATAAGAAATACATCCACGACCGCATCGCTGTCAAAGGCGGTGGTTTCACTCAGCAAAAGTCCACGAAGCAGGAACTCATGGCCACGGCGTTTAGCCCGAGAATGCTCACGCACTATTTCGCATACGTGAGTCGTTACTCCCTCATCATCCCACAGTTCACCTCCGAATGACTGACACATCACTCAAGGCAACCAACTGCGTCCCGCTCGGCTCCCTCACCTTCTTCACTCCCACCATCGTCTCCGGCCTCGGCCACACCAGCATCTCAGCCCAACTCATGACCGTCCCACCCTGGGTCGTAGGCTACATCATCTGTCTCTTCCTCGGGTGGTCCGCCGACCGCACAAACAAACGCGGCCTACACATCGGGATCTCTTCCACGTTAGGTGGAATCGGCTGGCTCACAGCCGGTCTCTTACCCGCAGACGCTTATACCGCCCGCTATGGGTGTCTGATGCTTTGCGCCGCGGGAGCCTTCCCGTCTTCGGGTCCGCTGAGCGCTTGGGTGACGTGTAATGTTCCGGCGATCACGACTATGGCCGTCGCAACGGCGATGAACAACAGTATGGCGGGCGTCAGTCAAATCATCGCGCAGTGGATTTGGTTGCCGAGAGAGGCGCGGAGTGGGTATCCCACGGGAAATTTTGTTTGTGCGGCGTGTAGTTTTGCCACGGCCGCGCTGGCATTGGGGCTGAGGGTGAAGTATGGGAGGATGAACAGACATGGCGTGGTAGATGCGGCTGGGAAGGAGAGGATTTGGTTGTTGTGATGGAAGGCCTGTGAGCCGTTTCCGTTTGTCTTGAAGTTCTATTGGTATATTCATGGTGACGGCTATCTCAGACACAGATCTCACCAACATCTGCCTTGCTGGTTTTCAAAGCATTCTCAGCGTGTGGTTCGTCTGTTGTGCTTGAGAATCCTTGATGGCCGTCAACGAACAAATGTCGTGCGTCTTTGCCTCCGAAGCTCTTGACCTCCCGGCAGTGACGATCCAATTTGTGCGACACGCGCCGCCATCTCCTTCTACTCGGCACATCGAGCACACAGCCATTCTTAGTATCGTAGGGTACACCGCGCTTTGCGAAGTACGGCGAGTTTTTCTGCAATTCTGTGCACTTTGAACACGGCCGTACATCGTGCCCCAAGAGTTCCAGTCGCCCTGAGCGCTGCAGAGAAAACTCGGCGTGGAACACAAAGCGCGTGGCATCCGAAATTGGGGAGGATGGCCGTACGCTAGAGTAGCCGAGAAGCGCCGAGACGACCATGTACTTCCAACTTCGAATCCGATTTTCACGCCAAAGGAGATGCATTCCTCATCAGCATCGCCCTCAGCGAAGAAGAATTCGGCAATGCCAGCCATTGTCTTTCAAACGCATGTTCCGGCTCTCCCTGCTAGCCCGCGCCCTCGGCCTCGGTTCACTTGTCTTCCTCACCGGAAACCAGGAGCTTTCTCCATTAACACATCGAATACGAAATCCGGAGCCAAGGTGCCTTTCCTAGCAGCGAGCTCTGACTTGGTCAATTGGTTGGAGTACAGACTCACGAGGAATTGGCGTGCATCAGATCCCTCCATCGTGCCATCATAGATGATATTAGACTAGTCGCTCACAAGTGGTCCGATGTTCTTGTCGTTGGCTGACCATCTCGAGTGATTGAGGGAAGCCAGAACATCACTCTTGAACTTGGTGTCCATCAGTTCTTCTCCCAAGACATACGCCCTCGCCAGCACGATCCAAAGATTATCATCGTCTTGCTTCACGGGCTTGGAGTCGGGCTCAACTTGAAGCTTCTCGGCAGTTCTGTCCTGCATGACAAGATCCGAGTCGGGTTCAGCGTGAGGTTTCTCGGCTGATTTGTCATTCGCATCGGAAGACGCATTCGCTTCCGTTTGAGGCTCATCAGGCGATGCTTCTACCGCGACTCGCTTCCAGCCGGGATCAGCTTGAGCCGTGTTTGCTGGATCTTCTTGCTTCTTGGCAGGAGTTATCAATCCAGAGTAGGCCCAATTCACGTATAATTTGAATGTCGCTGGTGTGTGGTTCGGAATGTCGATCGCACTGCCAGACTCGGACCAAACCTCTTTGCTTCTCGTTCGTAGGAAATCCGAGGAACGACTTAGAATATCCTGGTGCACGCGAAAAGTTGCAGTGCCCTTGTCTGGAGTTCCGACTTTGACAGTGAGGATCGGACTGCTGGGGCTACTCGATTTTTAGTACCTGCTGCACAATGACGTTCGAGACGGAAAACGCGACATACTCAAAAGGCTCAACCTTACGACTAGGCTTTAAAGCTTCGCGGCTCTCAGACTTCAATTTCGGTCGAGGCGAAAGGGTCCTTGCTGGTTGGTTCAAAGGTCCTGAAGAGAATAAGTTCCTGGCCGCCGCATTTGCGTTCGAAGCCGCAGCAGGACCAGATCTCGACGCAGGCGTGGCATTTGAAGTCGTAGAGCCAAAGACACCAGCAGAGGCCCAGGGAGGAAGCGCGGCACTTGAAGTATTGGTTGAGCCAAAGGGAAAGGGCGCTTGGCCGGAAGCGCCAGTTGACATGGCTCCAGTCGTGTACGACGGTCAATTGCGTTGGCTTGTTGGCACAAGGCGAAGGCTGCGGCGACACGATTTCCACGTTGCAGGCAGTCGGAAAGACAGATAGCCTTGTTCTTGCAAGCGGGACTGGCCGGAGTGAGTGGAAGCCGTATAAGTTAATTACGGGAGTCAAGCCAAGCCTTTAGCTTACCGACGTCATGACTCGTGCTCAAAACATGATATACATGTATACAAGAGAACGGCAAAGTAGCTGTGATCGCATGTGCGTTCTGCTCGTGAAAAGATAATCGGCATCAAGTTTTATGGCGTCTTTTAATCAGCTGCTATCTTCTCAGCTCTAGGTCTATTCAAATTCGCACGCTGCCTACTTACCGGGTGTGAGCATGCTCTTGGGCGCCAATTGTGCTGTCGTCCATAAGTTCTTCGACGAGTACCCGGGCTCTCTTCCCAGTAAGCTCGCTCCATGTATCATATGTGTCCTCGAACCCTGTCGCGAAACACTCTTTCGGCCACGCCATCTTAACTCTGGAGTCACTCCACGTGCCTTTCAACGATTACAATAATTAGATGTACTTCTTCTCCGGGTCCAGTGTTTCCAACAGCTCCATCGTCTTCTCATACATGGCAAATACGATTCCGCCGCTGAACATCAGCCTTCCCAGTCTCGGCAGCGCCCCCGACCACAACTTGAAGAAGCCCTCCTCCTTGAAAATCTTTACAGCGCAGTCAATGCTGTTCTTGTATTGCCCCTTAGCATCCAGACTCTGCATCCTCGTCTTTACTGTATCGATTGGTTGTGTCGCATACACGGTGATTGTGCCCGCCACAGCACCAATTCCAAACGTCGATATTGTCCCGAGCTTTTCTCCTGGCGCGACGTAAGACTGCGCAAGTTGCTTCAGCGAGGTGTATGATGAGAAGCGAACAGCACTATTGGCAGCCTGTCGCGCAGTCGTGGGCACGAATCCCTTGAAGAAACCTCGCACTCCCTGTTCTCTGAATATCACACCTGAACCGTGCAAAAAACCTCGCATCCTCGGCTTTTCTCGTTTTCGGTCGTCAATGAGTTGCGTCTTGATACTTTCGAAAGGTGTCACAGCCAGCAGAGACTCGGTGGCTCCAGCTAAGAAACCAGAGACCACAGTCATGGGTCCTGAAATTGTCCCGTCCGCATTGCCCAACACGCTCTTATATTGATCGAACGCGACGAAGCGTACTCCAGCTTTGATGCTGTTTCCTATAATGAGAGTGGTGCATCCCGCATACCATTGCGGGCCGAAGGGAGGGAAGGCGACTTTCTGGCCGGGTGCGAGGCGTGAATTGAGTTGTGTTCGTGTTTTGGCGAATTCGGCGGGATATGTGATGGCGATTTCGACTGCGCCCGCAGAGGATCCTGCAATGATTGATCGGAGTGGTGAAGGCTTCTCCTTCTTGCTCTCGGAGGCTGTGGGCGTCGGGCTGGCATTGGAGCCAGGAGCGACGCCTTTGGTGTTGGGGACGGTGCTCATGGCCGCGTCGGTGACCTCGATGCGCAGCTCCCTCGCTCACGCTTTCCACGGCGTCGTCGAGCTCCTCAAGCACCTCCGTCGTCACGAAATTCGATAACTGTGCAGCTCAGGTGAGGTGTTTGGCTCGTCATCGCGCAGCGAATCGGCCTCCTTCACGTGCCTGCGCGACTGCAGTCCAAGCTTTCCTCCGCGCGAAGAACGTTCGAACATTTCTGATCCACCCCGACACTTTGCATTTGCATCCACTGACCATCGCATCTGCTCGACATCGCCTGTTCGATCCTTTCTCCTCCACACATCCCTCACCATGCTGTCCCTCCGCGCCCTCGCCCGCAGCGCGCCACGCACAGCATCTCGCCTCGCCACGACCTCGATCAAACCCTCCTTCACATCGACCCTGCGATCACGCATCAGCCAACAAGCTCCCCGCAGCGCTCTCTTCTCCACAACACGCGCACGCTTCGATGAGTTCTCGCAGCAGCTTGCCGCCAAGCTCGACAACGAGATTAGCATCGAGAATGACGAGTCGGCAACAGAAGCTGGCTCAGACCAGAACATTGCGCAGTTCAAGGACCAGAACCCATTCTGGACGTTCGAGGACGTTGCAGGCGAGCAAGATGTCTTCTTGACCCGCAAGTACGAGGATGAGCAAATCACCGTGCACTTCTCGATAGCAGACTTCAACACGGAAATGGACGACGGCTATGGCGAGGAGGACATGGCACTTGGTGATGAGGACATGGATGTGCAGTCGGGCGGCGCCAACACCAAGGGTGCTATCAACAAAGGTGGCAAGGCAGATGGCAACTTCAAGGTCGCGCCAGAAGACTCCATTTCCCCAGCTGATCGTGAAGAGCTGGCCGATGAGGTAAGAACACGGGCTTAACATGCAATTTTTGTGACACTGACTGACTGAACAACAATAGGATTCTGGAGAGGCCCCACAGCAATTCCCCGTGGCCGTCACAGTCCTGATTCAGAGGCCTGACAAGGGCGCTCTCAAGTTTTACCTCACCGCAAGCGATGGCGCCTTCATGATCAACCAGCTCGTCCAATTGCCAAAGACCGTCACGGGCGACGCAAAGGCTTTGATCCGCGAGCATCCAGAGCAACTCTACGCTGGGCCACCTTTCCAGCAGCTCGACGAGGAGGTGCAAGGTCTGTTGGAGCAGTACCTGATTGCACGAGGTGTCTCAGAGTACCTCGCCCAGGTTGTGCCGGATTACATTGATGGCAAGGAGCAGAAAGAGTACCTTGGCTGGTTGAACAGGGTCAAGGACTTTGTTGAGTAAACGCGAGCCCTGGTGTTTGGGAAAGTTGAAAGTTTAGGAAGAGTGACTGCCTGAGATTTGTCGAATCGTGCTGGGAAACAGTCGACGTACTCGAAGATGACACTTCCCGTCCAGGCAAAGAAGGGCAGGAGGAGGGAAGCGGAGGAGCTGTAGGTTCCGAGGAGAACGCCACAAGCGCAATGGCGCATAGATGATTGTATGGGTTTCCGCATGCCATGTGATTCCATGCACGCATGCATTCTGTACATCAGACCTATCTTAGTGTCACATAACTGCCACCATCTCACCTCTCACGGTGCCATACCAAAAACGACGCCGAAACTCTATTCTGTTTCCCTCTCTGTCAACTTCATCTTTTCCTACTGACCAACTGCCAAACTCCACCCTTCTTTCTCAACAATGCCAAGTAATACACAATCCCAAACGCATACCCGCCCAAATGAGCGGAATGCCCCACTCGACTGCTCTCACTGTCTAGCAGGAACAAATCCACCGCCGCGAACAATAATGTCGCGGCCCACAGAGGCGCGGGCACGACGCCCATGATCAGCATTGGAGTGAAAGGCATCAGACAGGCTGCCATGGAGCCGGTAGCCATTACGAAGCCAGACGCGCCAAGCGCGTGCTCGATCTTTTGCGTCCGGGCTGCTCGACCACTGGTGGAAAAGGGGTTCCAGGATTTGCCACTGCTTTGGAGGGCTTTTTGGGAGCGGCGATGGAAAATGAAGGCGGCGGAGGAGGCGATGCTGCTTGTTAGAGCGAGGAGGTAGATGTGTCTTGCGCCGATAAAGGGAATTTGTGCGAGCAGGCCGCCGAAGGTCGAGAGTACGAACATGTCTGTTGGGGGCTGGTTAGTTTGGGGTTTGCTTTGGAGATGGTGGGTGGAGGGGGTGGAGGAAGAAAAGGGTGTGCTGGGCTTACTGAAACCGAAGTGCAGCAAATCTTTGTGGCTGAAGGCTGATGTGAGCATGGTGTGATACCGTCCTTGGGCGAGGTTGGGCTCGGATAGGATGAAGTTTTGGTAAAGAAAATGCAAGGCCTTGGTGTCGCCTCTGCGTGCCTTGGACTCGGCCCAGATCCAGGAGACGAAGACTCCGGTGTTGATCAGTATGATGGACCAGATGGCGCGTTTGGCCGATTTGTAGGAGGCTCGCGCCTTTTCGGGGTTGTCATAGTAGCTGCTGTATTGCCTTCGGAACGGTTTGGATTGGGATATGAGTTTGTCGAGCCTCTGGGCGAAGGGGGCTGGGCGGGCGAAGAGTGGAGATGTGATTTGCGCCACTGGTTTAGTTGGACCAGTCGTGTGAAATCTTGGAGAGCTGATATTCAGCGAGGGACGGATGGAGGAGTATGTGCTTTGCCGTAGGCTCGGACATGGTCGCGTGACCGATCGTAAAACACGTTGACTGCCAAAAGGTTATTTAGTAGCGAAGCTCGAAAGATTTCTGTCGATTCCAGCGGCAATGCGTCATGGCCTGACTGGTGCATTCGAATTGTCTTGTGATGGGCATCTGTTTGTTTGATGGCTAGGGTCCACTCACAAGGCAGACATGCTGATCGTGCGTGAATACAGAAGCGGCAGATGCAAGTGTTTGTCGCAGCAGATGTCGCGCAGAAGCCAATTTGCAGTCAGAAGGAAATGAAGTCATGTCACTGCTCACATGACTGTGATATGTTTTTACATGGCGAAATGCGAGAGGGCGCGTTGCGGGTACAGTGCGCAGCTTGTGCAACACTTCGATGCAGCTCGAAGGACCGCCAATGAACGCCAAGCTTTGGGCTTCTCGCCGACTTCATTCTTCCAAGTCTCTCGAAGTCGACTCTTCAGACACCTCCACACTCTACCCATCCACCTCCACAACTCCTCCGAACCTTCAATCCTCACGCACGCTTCCTGCAGCCACACCAGATCCAGAGCCAGAACCGCCGCATTGCCGCCTTGCCGCCTTGCCTGCCACGCCGCATCGCGCACCGCAGACACTTCCGGAGTCTAACTAGTCTGCTGTATAGGGCTTTCACCACTAGCTTGCATTACGGCCTGTGGCCTCAGAATCGCTTGAAACAGACGCGCGGCTTTCACAGCAGTCTGCTCGAACACCTCCGCCGGCGACGTGTCTGTCAGCTCCAAGTCAGCCGCATCGCTCGTGGGAGCACCACTGCCGCGCAGGCACACGTCTGGCTCCCTCCGGACATCAAACGCATCACAGGGCGCTGGCACTAAGCACAGCACACACATCATTGCAATGGCGGACGGGCTAGCCAACAAGCTCGAGAAGACGTCGCTGAACGAGGCTGCCGACGGAGATTGGAAGTCAGGGCTAAAAGCGCCTCCGAAAGATGGCAGGCAGCAGACAGAGGATGTCACAGCGACGAAGGGCTTGGATTTTGAGGAGTTTTACCTCAAGCGCGAGCTATTGATGGGTATCTATGAAGCAGGGTTCGAGAAGCCTTCGCCCATCCAAGAAGAGACGATTCCAGTCGCATTGTCGGGGCGCGATATACTTGCACGAGCGAAGAACGGCACGGGCAAGACCGCAGCATTTGTCATCCCTACTCTGGAGCGCATCAACCCCAAATTGGACAAAATTCAGGCTCTTCTTCTTGTTCCCACACGAGAATTGGCACTGCAAACATCGCAAGTCTGCAAGACTCTTGGCAAGCACCTTGGCATCAATGTCATGGTCACCACTGGAGGAACGGGACTTCGCGACGACATCATACGACTGAACGATCCTGTGCACATTATTGTCGGTACGCCGGGTCGTATTCTGGATCTGGCGGGCAAGGGCGTCGCCGATTTATCCGAAGCGAAGACCTTTGTCATGGACGAGGCTGATAAACTGCTCTCACCCGAGTTCACCGTAACGATTGAGCAGCTCCTCAAGTTCCACCCCAAGGACAGGCAGGTCATGTTGTTCTCAGCAACATTCCCAGTAGTGGTGAAGGACTTCAAGGACAAGCACATGAACGATCCCCACGAAATAAACCTAATGGACGAGCTCACCTTGCGTGGTATCACACAATACTACGCCTTCGTCGAAGAGAAGCAAAAGGTGCACTGCCTCAACACACTTTTCAGCAGACTGCAAATCAACCAGTCCATCATCTTCTGCAACAGCACAACCCGTGTCGAGCTGTTAGCCAAGAAGATTACCGAGCTCGGGTACTCATGTTTCTACTCGCACGCCAAGATGCTCCAGCAGCATCGTAACCGCGTTTTTCACGACTTCCGCAATGGCGCCATGCGCAATCTGGTCTGTTCTGATCTCCTCACCCGCGGTATCGATATTCAAGCCGTGAATGTCGTCATCAATTTTGACTTCCCCAAGAATGCGGAGACATATCTGCACCGCATCGGTCGTTCTGGACGTTTTGGTCATCTTGGTCTGGCCATCAACCTGATCAATTGGGAAGATCGCTTCAACTTGTACCGCATCGAGCAGGAACTTGGTACTGAGATCCAGCCCATTCCTGGCACTATTGACAAGAAGCTGTATGTATACGATGCACCGGAGAACATTCCTCGGCCCATCAACACTGCGCCGCCGCCGCAGGCGCAACAGCCGGCGCAACAAGCCGGCAGACAGCAGGGTAGCGGACAGGATCTGCTCAACCCTGCTAATCGTACTGGAGGCTATCGTGGAGGTCGTGGTGGTGGCTACGGCCGCGGTCGTGGCGGGCCGCGCAATGACCAGAATGGCTTCCAAGGACAGCAGAGACCAGGTGGCTTCCAGCAGCGAGCACCACCACAGCAACAGATGGCACCTGCTGGTCCGCCTGCGGCCCAGGCCTAGTGGCATTTGGGCTTCTTGTCGACAAAGCTAGCGCAATCTGTAGGAGTAGGACAGGCGTTTGGGTGGGAGTGCCGCCAGAAAGGGAGGCATGCGGTATGTTGGCCGGCGTGCCGACTGGCGTTTTTTCTTTAATGGGCATGACTTGATGAGATTCCGGTTCTTACGCTCCGGATTGACGTTCACCACGAAGCGGTTTGTTGCATGGCTTGCGCGGTTTGGCCACAATACGACTGCAGAGCAACACTCTTTTCCCGGCTCGACTCTTTCGACACTGTGAACCTCGAGCACTAGTACAGACCTGGCAGTTCTGCCATGGGCCGTTCTCACTATACCTTTCACCACGATTCGACCCCGACATGTTATGAGGTATCAATACGCGACATTCTCAGTTCTGCCGACCCACGGAACCTTTCGACTACACTGGAGACAGCGACTGCCATCTGGTGTTGCTGTCAAGCTTCAGAAACAATTGGCAATTTTGCGAGCAGCTTTCTGACTCTTTGACGAGGCTGCCTTCCTGCATGAATACTGGCTGAGCGCGACTTTATCAGCTTAGCAGACCACGTTGATCACATCTTCTTCACTCGTTCAGAAGATGCCGGATCAGTGCAGATGCAACCCTTCCCTCGTCAATACGCGTGCGACTACGATGGTGAAGCACGGCACATGTGGCCTCTGGGCAATGAGGGAACAGGGCGGACGTCTGGAAGAAAGAGAAATTGTGCAGAAAACCTTTTTGGGAGGATGCTATGGGGCGCCACGATACTTGTTAGAGTGCTCAATGATCAAGATTCCATCCTCTCACAACGCTTGCCACTATTCCCGCATTGATGACTGCTCCGACTACTTGCCGTTGAGAAGCGCCAAGGTGTGTGGGTGGGTGGCGTGATCTCGATTTGCTGACCGCATGACCAGCGCTCTCGACAACCTCGTGTGACAAGGATGGATCGATAGTCGCGCAGACAGTCAGAAGACATTGCACAGGTGAAATGTGTTCATCACATTCGGTTCGGGCAGTGACGCGCGTGATGCGACTTCCTGAACGATGAACAGAGCAACGGCGACAGATGCACGTGCAATGTCGTTGTCATGTGCAGTGCAGATGAGATAATCATGTCGAAGCGATGCTTCTCGAAGAAGCACGGGACGGGGAGGGGGGAACACGCGACAGCCATGAGGCGCGTGGAGTGCCAAGATCATAACAAAGAAGAGAGGGCGTCGAGGAAAGTCGAAGTGCGCTCAGGAAAGGCTCGCCGCGACCGAGACACGACGGTGGAATCCGGGCCTATCAGCGAGAAGAATCAGACGAGTAGACGAGAGAATGGAGCTTAGCTCGCCGAAGAGGTGCAGGGTCGCGATGGGTTTGATCCAAGTGCTGCGCAGCGGGCTAGCTTGTCAATAAATAGGGCCCTTTCCCCGCCGCACGCGCGACTGCGGCCTTTTACTGCTCTACCTGTTGCTTCCCACCCAACCACGCTCTCGACCACAACGCGCGCCCACCGTATTCCATACATCCGTCGACGCGCCCGACCACCCGCTGCAAGCACAATCCCTCACATTCCAGCCAACATGCCTCCCAAAGCCGCTACCAAGAAGGCCAGCAAGCCCGCTGCCGCCGCGACTCACGGCTCTTACCAAGGTGTGTTTGCGACGACCGCCCGTCCGCATGCTGCGTCGCGGCGATGCGAGACCGCTTGGGTCGTGTTCGCCGGTTGCTGACGCGTCGTTTCGCTAGACATGATCAAGGAAGCGGTTGTCAGCGTAAGTTGAGCTCTCCCGGCGCATTTGGTCTGGTCGTCTCCATGAGGGTCAGATTGCGACAGGCGACACGTCTGATCGCACCGCGCCCGCCACAGACACTGCTGCGATGCGAACCTTGGGCTGACGCGTCTTGATATACAGCTCAAAGAGCGAAACGGTTCTTCGTAAGTCCAAACTTGCACCTCGTCGTCGCCGTCGTTACCCATTTCGGAAGTAGCGCGGTGCGACCAGGACTTGAGCTCTGACTGACATTGCTTCCTTCCGACAGTCGCCAGGCCATTAAGAAGTATGTGCTGGCCAACAACAACCTCGCTGGCAGCGATGCTGTCTTCACCGCACAATTCAACCGCGCCCTCCAGAAAGGCTCCGATAACGGTGTGTTCGCGCGACCGAAGGGTACGTCAGACCGATCGATGACATCCACGACGCAATGCTCGCACAACGCGACCATTGATGTGCGCCGCTTCTCCGTGTCGATGAGCACATCACCCCATCGCTTTCCGCCCGAATGTCAACGTGATACCGAGCACGCAGCTGACCTCGCCGTCGCCAACAGGTGCCTCCGGACCAGTGAAGCTTGCTGCACCTGCGTCCAAGACCGCTGGTGCCACCAAGACCACCGTTGCGAAGACCGCAAAGGCCGTTGCCCCAAAGAAGGCCGCCGCTGCCACCAAGAAGACCGCAGCCAAGACGGCTGCTGCCCCAAAGAAGGCTGCTACTACAACCAAGAAGGCCACAACCACAAAGGCCAAGGCCCCAGCTAAGAAGGCGGCAACCAAGACAAAGGCAAACACTGGCACCAAGCGCAAGACTCCTACTGCTGTAAGCAACCATCCCGTCGTGTCGCGTCCGATCCGTGCTAACGCATTTGTAGGCCCCCGCCGTTGAGGAGAAGGCCCCAGTCGTGCTCGGCAAGACCAAGTCAGGACGCGTGACCAAGTCGACTGCACCACAAGCTGTCCGAAAGACCACCGCGCCCAAGAAGGCCGCAGCGAAGAAGGCGACACCAAAGAAGAGCGCAACGCCCAAGAAGGCGTAAGCGTCTCGTTGCTTCTTCCGTCCATTCTGACGATATTGCGGCCTTCCCGGGATGAGGACTGCCGCCCGACGCGCCATACTCTCGGATATACAGTTGTCGCCGGAGCGCGTCGCCGCGATGGCGACGCAAGGTGTTCGGCGTCAGATGAAAGGCCCATGGATATATGTGATACCAGCTCGCGGACAGTGGGAGAACGCGTTTGTTCTCTCATCAACCTTCTCGTATTGGGACCGGCTTCTCGGGGGATTTTATTTTGCTTTGAGGCGATGTTTCATGACTGGCGTTCGGGGAGAGAGCACGGCCGAGGGTACTGCTACTGCTATGAGAGATGTCACCATGCTATGCAGCGCGCACAGAGTACATAGCCTGACATGCATTTTAGTTTTGCACTGCACTCGTTCTCCATGTCTCACTGGTTGTATAATGAATGCCGCGAATGGTTGGGCAGTCTGACGGGCAGTGCTGGGAGCCCAGCTGGCGACGCGTGTGCAGCGGTGATTCGACGCCAAACAATGGGCGGGATGCAGAGCTCCCGGAGCTTGTGCAGGGAACACGTTCACCCGCCGAGTCCCATTGCACCACGCCGCTGCTGATGAGGCCGCACGTGTTGTGTCAGCCCGAGAATAGCACGACACGGGATAGACACAGTCACACACAGTACATGTTTGTGCGGTCGACAAACGCGTGCCAGTCAACGCTGAGGCTCCGATCAACAATGACGACAGGCTGATCTCGCCAAGCCTCGTACGGACCCGGCCGCGAGCCGACCGACCGACGTCTGTTCTCTTCTGCGCGACTTTCCCGGCCAGCCAGCCTCCAACACACCACGTCCGCGCTCCCATACGCCCTTGCAGCGACGGCTATTGCTCGCCCAGCATCACGAATAGCGCAACACATTACACGACCCCTCTGCAGGACCCCCGGACGCCATAGGACAGCGTTCGTCGACTCCTACTGCCGCCTCGGTGGCCCACCACAGCGCCGACCCGGACTTCTTCGCGCTGGCGACCACCACGGCCTTCCGCACAGGGGACGATGCGCCGCCTTCAGACCCACCACCATCCACGACGGCGCCGCTGAGCAGGAAGTCCGCCGAGCTGTCCTATGCTCATGCCTTCATGGTGCACAGCAACCTGAGCGCCGCGCCTGGCAGGGACATGTCGCTCGGAGCTGCGGACGGCCTCCCCACCCCGACCGCGAATGGCACCTATCCTCGAGTCCTGTCAAATGACCAACATCGGACGCCGACTGCAGAGCAGCTCACTCCCTTCACCGCCGCCGCTCTCGCAGAGGCCTACCCGCCTACGTCAAACGCCAATGCCGCGCCAAGACGCAGCACAAGCGTCAAGGAGGGCTTCGGGGGAAGGGACGGCAGTGTGCTGAGTGTGCCCAATGCCCCCGGAAGCGACAGAGCGCCGAGTGCGAAGAGCATTGCGCTGAGCATGAAAAGTCGGCGGAGCATGAACAATCTCAGCGCAACGAACCTTTCCGTGTCGGACGGCGGTGAGCGCAGATCGGGAGAAGCTGTCAAAGAGGCCACGACACGTCTGGGAGCAGCTGAAGAAGGCTACTTCACTGCTGTGCCACATGCGAATGGCAAGCCTGCCATTGCAGCGACCAAAAGTCCACTAGGCAAGCCGGTCAGCATCTCGAACGGAGAGCCAATCACGTCACACCAGCCAATACGAAGCGTCAGCCATGGTCAAGTTCCGATGACACCCAGCTCCGCTCTCCCGCCGGTGGAGGAGAGCTCGCCGCAGACCACTACGGATGGACTGTTGAGGCCGCCGGGCTCCAAAGCCTCCCGACATCGTGCATCTTCACCACCAGCCTTTGACCCTAGCCAGAGTCTTGTTTCCACAAAGGCAGAACGGATCACTCAGCGGCACACACTGGAGGTGCCGGGTGCGACACGCACCTCAAAGGATGGCGCAGACCCATCGTCACAGCTCGACGGCGCAGTGCTGTCCACCGGTCGTTTTTCGCCCAATACTCCGACGAGACGTAGGGCATCTCTGCAACTGGGAAGGCGTAACACGCGGTCCGTGCACTCAGACATGCACCTGGATGACATCCCACAAGATGAGGATGCGGCCAGGTGGGCAGAACACATCAGAGCGAAGCGCGCGTCGAAGAAGCAGCGAGCGGACACCGACGATGACAGAGTGGTGGTGGGCACCAAGGTCGACCAGAACCATGTCAACTTCGTCACCGCGTATAATATGCTTACCGGTATCCGTTGCTGTGTTAGCCGCACGAACGCGAAACTCGACAGAGAGATTACGGACGCCGACTTTGAGACGAAGCACAAATTCAGTTTCGACATTAGCGGGAGTGAGCTTACTCCCAGCTCCAAATATGATTTCAAGTTCAAGGACTATGCACCGTTTGTCTTCAGGAAACTACGGGCTAACTTCCAGCTGGATCCTGCCGACTACCTCATGTCCTTGACTTCCAAGTATATCCTCTCTGAGCTCGGCTCGCCCGGCAAGAGCGGATCGTTCTTCTATTTTTCACGAGATTACAAATACATCATCAAGACGATACACCATGGAGAGCACAAGTTCTTACGGATGATCCTTCGGGACTACTACAACCATGTCACCGAGAATCCAAACACTCTGCTCTCACAATTCTATGGGCTTCACCGGGTCAAAATCCCGTATGGGAGAAAGATCCACTTTGTAGTCATGAACAACCTCTTCCCACCACATCGCGACATACATCGCACATTCGATCTGAAGGGTAGCACGATTGGACGGGATTTCAAGGAAGAAGATTTAGAGAAGAATCCTCGTGCCACACTCAAAGATCTGAATTGGTTGCGTCGCAATCTACATTTGGAATTCGGCCCCACGAAGAAGGAAGCATTTGTAGCGCAGATGCAGAAGGACGTTGCGCTACTGCAGCGTCTAAAGATCATGGATTATTCTATGCTGGTTGGCATTCACGATTTGGAGCGCGGCAATGAGGAAAATCTGCGCGACAAGACATTACGTGTCTTCCAGCCCGAGGGAGAGCAGAAAGATGATGGAATTCATACGCAACTGGACAGGACGCCCAGCAAGATGGAGAATGCGAAGAGAGTCAGAGAGATGCGAGAGGCGGTCAAGAGACAGAGACCTGTGCCCATCTCACAGACTCTGGACAAGATGCCAGATGAGGCGCACCGCAGTCCGTTCTTCTTTTATGCGGACGACGGCGGCTTCCGCGCCACTCATGAGGACGATAGTCCTGGGGAGGAAATTTATTATCTCGGCATAATTGATTGCTTGACGAGAGTGAGTTTTTGGCCATGCCATGTTTCACGGGTTAGAAGCTCACACATTCGCAGTATACCCTTTTCAAAAGACTCGAGCATGCCTGGAAGGGCATGGGCGGACACGAGTCACAGATATCCCCTATTCCGCCCGAACGATACGGCGACCGATTCATCAGATTCATCTCGGGCATCACAATGTCACGAGAACGTGCGGAGCAGGAACGGCTCTCGACGACATTGGAGGCGACTGCAGGGATAACAATCCCGGCAGGTATCGAGGGCACGGTCCAAGACGAGCGCCTGGGCGGCATGAATCTATCCCCGCGCGATAGTACCAACCCTCCCGGGACAGAGAAGGTCATCCGTAAGGCAGAGCACCAGGCTGAGAAGTCGCGCCGGAAGGGCTCGACGGAAGAGGATATACCCGATCGGAGTATCATGGCGGTCAGGGGCCCCGGAGATACGCAGAACGATCAAGTCACACTGCCCGTTATTGGCGAGGCGGCTGAGAACTCGAGCAATATCTCGCGAACTCCATCGCGAGTGACGCCCAAGCAGAGCGAAGAGAAAGTGTGGAACAACGGCACACCGATCATCGGCAACGCGAACATGCCACCAGAAGCGATTGGCGAGATTCCCCCACCCACGCCACCAAAGATAGATGGCTCGACGGATCGTCGAAGTGAGGAAGAGAGGCGCAGTTGGCAGAGTGGTGGTCTTCCACCGCCAACGCCTCCCAAGGAGTCGCGCCGCATGGCGAACGCGACAGATGACAGCTACACAGAAGCTGGCTGTTTCGACATGCCGCGAACAACCAAGATTCAGGCATTTCAAGAGAAGCAATTGCCGTTACCACCCACGATGGTTGCCGCGCAGAAACAATTCAGCGCGAGCCCGCAGAATTTGTCACCTCTCGAATACGGAGCCGACGAGAGCCGCTCGGGAATCTTTCGAGGGAAGAGCTAGGAGAGCTTCCGGGCGCGAAGTCTGAGCATCAAGAAGAGTTAGGAGGTGCTTCGCCGGAGACTTTGGAGGATGAGCGAAGTAGAACAGGACTCCTCTACACCTACCACTCCAGCATAAACGGACGGGATATCGGACAGGCCTCAGGTGTGCATGTCCAGACATGTCTGTCACTGGGTCTCCTTGTTTGAGAGTCTTTTGGCTTTTTGCATGTTCACTTTGTTACTATGGATGGATGGAGGGCTGGAGGGATGGAGGGATGGAGGGATGGAGGGATGGAGGGACGGAATGGACGGGAACGGGAAGCGAGCGAGTAGGAACCCGGGGCGGAAACCCGATCAAGTGATTACCTCCTTATCCTGGGTGGAGAGACTTGGAACCCAGCTGTCTTCTTGTTTCTTTTTTGCTTTGGGTTTCTTTTTGTTGTACTTGCGGGCTTGTTTCTGTTTATATGTCCGATACTGCTCGTCGCTGCTATTTTGATTATTGCTGCTGCTGCTCCTGCTGCTGCTGCTGCTCCTTGTTGGTGGCATCATGTCATGACGAGTATGGCTCATCCGTTGGGTCGCTCCTGCGAGAGTTGGTCTCTACCATCCATTGTGCTTCCAGATACAGTCGTACCATGCAAGTACACGGCTTCTTGCGAAGATGGTTGATGGCGCGTTCCGCACAGATTTTCTGGTTCGACGCGAGAGATGTGTGAGATCCGGATGATATCTCGCGAGCGTGTGGCAACGGCTCACCGGTGTGTGAAGGTGTGTGAAGGTGCTTCCTGCGGGACGCTGGAAGCGGCAAGTGCGGTTGGGGAGTGAGTGCTAGGTACATGTTGTGGATAGGTCAATAAAAGATGGCGCTTGTTGGAGGGTAGTACATGGTGATGAAACGTGTGCGATGCCTACTGCCGTCCACAGAACATGATGATGATGATGATGATGATGATGAGATTGCTGCTGCTGCTGCTGTTACTCCTGTACCCTTTTTTTGCCGCTGCAGCTGCCCGTGATGCGAAGTGACGAGAGCGGCGTTGGCTGATGTGCTGTTTTGCCCTCCTCCTAGCACAACAGACTCGTTGAGGGATTGTTATCGCGTCTCCCATGATCTGCCACCGACGCTGGGGAGAAGGGAACATGGCACTGCTGTTGATGGAGCTGTGCTGACTGCATCTGTGACGAGCACGTTGCTGATTGGCCGCTGCAGTGTCTTTCTATACCTCTCCATTCTATAGCTCGCAGTGCTGGCCCCTCGCAGCTATATCTTCGATGTGTTATCATCACCCGTCGGTGCTGCTGCTGCGCGGGACCGGCTTGGATGATGAGGTTGCCGCTGCGACTGCATCTGCCGAATGCCACGGTAACGTCTCATCAGAGGCGCCCCGACGCCGTCGCACCACATGCGCCTCCAGCCGGCCGAAAAGGTCGCGAAGATTCCACTCCACACCCGGGCGGCAATGCGAGATGGTCTCCCACGAGCCACCGCAGGGGGATTCCCGGCCGTGCAAGCCGTGTGTTTCACCTCGCGGTGGGTGGGCTCTGCGCGAAGCAGCCGTCACCGCGGACGAAGCGTCTAGGCGCAGCCCTACCTCCTATGGTTCGCTGGCCGCCCAGACCACCCTGGATGCTCGTATCCGACTCCGCTCATGCAGACCCAAGGCCGTGGGCGCGGGTCTGATGCACGAATCGAAGGCTCCCTGAGCGATGGATGCTGGGTGGCAGCGCGCTCATGCAAGTACAAGTACCAGCTGCACTCCCCACTGCTGTACGGCTGAAGATGGCGCCGCTGCTCTACTGCTGCCACTCCTGTTGTCCATCTGAGATCATCCCCCGCTCGCGCACCGACTCCCCATCATGTTCTACGCCGTGCTCGAGCAGACCATCCCGGCGCATCGTGTAGCGTTGAACATCAGCGATCCTACTACTACTACTACCACCACCACCACCACTCCCACTGCCGACGATTCCACACGCCAGCAACCCGACGCTTCTGCGCTGCGCACCCCGGACGCGACGCCGCTCTACACGTGTCCCTGGGATCCCACGCGACGACTCTGCTTCGCGAAGCTCGCGAGCGACGCTGCTGTCGAACAATGGCGACGACGAGACGTCCGATCCCAGACTCAACCGAGACCGGGCGAATCACATCGACTACGCCTGGGATCCCCCGTTTCGCCCCCGCACGACATGGAACAGCATGATGATGACCCGTCCCCCATCGCCCGCAGCGAGGGCCCATTTCTGGTCCTGTACGAGCAAGCACTGTCCGACCGAACGACTCCCGTGCGGCATCAAGACATTCCCGTCCTCCTCGGACCCGTCGCTGATGAAGGAGGAGAGGGCGGCACCCCGACCTCGAGCTCGTGTATCGAGGTGTTGAAGGGCCTGGTCGATTCTGCAGTATATCAACGCGAGAGAAATCTGCTCTGGCTCTCGACGTGGCCCACGCAAGACGCTGCGCTGGCATACGTGGACTCGATCGATCGCGTGGAAGGAGATAGTGTGGGGCTGATGAGAGTGTTGCGAGACGACAGGATAGAAGCGTCGCAACGAGAAATGGCCAAATGGTGACATGCAGCGAAGCGGCCGGTAGAACGTTTTCATGTGTGACGACATGCGCAATGTCGCGTGGGTTTCTTTGATGAGCGTTTGTCGGTTTTATCATGAGCGTTTGTCAAACTTGTTTTTTTTTTCCGCTTTTTTTTTTTTTTTTAATTTTTTGCTTTTTTTTTTCTTCTTCTTCCGATTTGCGATAATTCTCATTTTCTCACAGTCTTCTCCACTGATGATCCGAAAAAAAAAACATACACACAAATGAAAGAATCGTTTTTTTTTTCCCTTTCGCCAGCGTTTTCCCTTCCCATTGAAAACCCAACGAACGTCATTCGCATCACAACGCCACCACATTACCTCACAACAACAACAAGACGCATCCCCTCATGTTTTAACCTCTCCCCGCACCTGAAACCTATACTCCTCCGCCCTATCCAAATACACCACCCTTCCTTCCCACCCCACCCTCTCCACCTCCTTCCGAAAATCCTCCAGCGGACTCCAAAACACATCATAATCATCATAATGGATCGGAATCGTGATATCCGGCTGGATCAGCTGCATCAACTCGACACCTTGCGTCGCGTCCATCGTGACCATGACCAGTGGCACACTCGGGCTCGGAATCGTCGTTCCGCCGAGATGGACGAGCATCAAATCCATGTGTCTCGAGCGGTATTCGGTGGCGATGGTCGAGAGTTCGGGTACGAGGAGTGTGTCGCCTGAGATGTAGATTCTGTAGCCGCAGTGGAAGGCTGGAGGTGATGAGGAGGAGGAGGAGGAGGAAGAGGAGGAGGAGGAGGAGGAAGAGGAGGAGGAGGAGGAAGAGGAGGAATTTGTCGAGGGGGAGCTGTGGCCGAGTTCGAGCATCCAGCCGTTTGTGGGCGGCACGGCGGCGAGGAGGTCGTTTGCTATGGAGAGAGGGCCCGGTGGGACGTGTTTGCCTGGCATTCCGGTGATTTGCATTGCTGGGGCGGGAGGATTCTTGTTCTCCTCTGCGGTGGCCTCTTTGGTGTGGTCATCATTGAGGACTGCGGAATCGAAGTCATCATTGTTCTTGTTCTCCTGCTTCCGTTTAATCTCAAGAATCGCAGATTCAAAATGATCCAAATCATACACGTGCGTAAATTTCTCTTCCTCGGCCTTCTGCTCCGTAAGGCACTGTTTGGCATGAGGCGTCGTAACAATCGGCAAATCGCGTCGCAGGCTCTGTTCGACTTTCTGGTCGAAGTGGTCGGCGTGGTAATGGCTCAGCAAAACGAGATCCACATGAGGTAGCTCGTGCAAATCGATTGCCGGGTTGGTCCGCCGGGTGCCTTGCACTCCTGGTCCGAGATGCACGTGGTCGCCTGCGTGGAGGAAGTTCGGGTCTGTCAAGATTCGAAGACCTTCCCATTCGATCACGGTGGTGGCTGTGCCGATGAAGTAGACGCTGGCGTTCTCTTGGCCCGTTTTACTTGGATGCGTTTTGGTCTGTTTGGCTTGAGGGATGGAAGCTGGGAAGTCGGCATCGTCGCGAGTGGGAGCCTTTGGCTTGGAAGGGTCGAGTTGGACGGTGTACTTTGCTGCAGCCATGATGATTGATGCTTCGTTGGAGTCTATCCGCTGGCGAATTGTCGGACAATGTCGAATGTGTTGACACGTGAAGTACATGTCAATATACTGTCATCGTTCTCATACTTGTCGCCATTCTAACGTCATGCCTGGTCGCCCGGGAGTTGCCTCCGATCCGTACATGTATACGAACCGGCGAGACATAAAATGCTGCTGGAAAGCAACTGAAGTCTTTGAAAGGTCTTCATTACAATTGCTAAGTCTGGTGCAATCTTAAATACATCTATCCATCATGAATCGTATGCTCTAATAAACTGCTGCATTTCTCTTATTCGTGTGCACTCGTGCCAGATTATGCGTGAGGTAGTCATCCGCCACACCGGTAAAGGTGGGTGTCCTCACCATGCTCATCCGTCTGGTCTGATTCGCCTCTGGCGCCCGGGCATTCGCCTCGTAGTCATCTTCGTGAGACTCGGTAGGTTCAACCTCATTTGGAGGTCCTTGAGGCCGAGTCTCGCTATTTTGACCAGAAGTTTCGTTCTTGTTGTTCTTCTTTGACTTCTTGCTCGTCTTGCTATTCTTGCTGCTCGATCGCACGCGGAAGAAGTAATACAAGAGTACTGCAACAGCGATGTTGAAGGCAATGTACGCAAAGAGGATGCCGAAGTTCCTCCAGCGATCGCTCCACTGGATTCTGACGCCTTCTAGGAATGTATCTGCCACGCTGACTTGGCAGTAACCACAGTCAGAGGTGGCATCTGGATTGGTCAGGGTGCCTGGTGCTTGAGTGAGGTATGGAACCATGTACTGTCCGCAAGTCTGCCCAGAAGGTGGTTGAAAGACACTCAATTCGACATCTGAGCAGGTCACTTGTCGATCGTGCAACATTGTGGCCGCCATACCTCCAACCCAGTACGTGAAGAACGATACCCGGTACATGAAAATCCAGAAGCCGGGCAGTGCGTTGGGTGCTTGCATAACGCCGTTGAATATAAGCGACATGGCGAAGAGGAATGTAACAATTGCTCCGGCGGTTTGTGCATCAGGCAATGCTGCGATACACATGTGTGCGAACGTTCCAGCGTACACGAAGAGGACAACGCAGAACAGCAAGACCAAGCCTTGTCGTTCTGAGCTCTGAATGCCAACAATCGGATAGTAGAATGTGGCGTACACGACCAGACCCGAGGCAATCTGGTAGGGAATTTCGACCACGATGTTAGCGATGATGAAGGCAACCCAGCTGTAGGCCTTGCTTGGACGCTCGCGCACTTCGTAGAGCGACCTTTGCGTAACAAAGAGTGGCATGATTTGCTGGACCAGAGTCGAGAAGATGGTGGTAACCATGAAAAGTCCGTAAATAACATTTTGCATGCCCTGGAGTGAAGCATTCGCCTGGTAGAAGGAAAATCCGATGAAGAGACCAGAAGCAGCACTCAAGATAAATTTCGCAGCAATGTAGGAAGGCATGCGCCAGTACTGAGCGAAAACACGCTTGGTGACCTCGGCGAGCTGAGTTGCGAAAGGCATAGCGAACTCGTTGTGAGTGGATTCGTCCTGGTCGGAGTCCGTTGCGCCGGCGCGGTCTTTGTGGATTCGTTCGATCTCTTCTTGGACTCCGCTAGCTTGCTGGCTGTCTTTCCAGATCTGGAACCAGTCGGTGCTGAAATCACCTACGACCTCGAGCATGTACTCGGCCGGGTTCTCGTCATCGCCACACTTGCGTGCGCCATTGGCTTCGATATAATTCAAAAGGGTTCGCGAGTTTTTGCCAATGTCGCCAAAGTAGACTGTCTTACCGCCTTTGCGCAAGAACAGGAGTCGATCGAATTCCTGGAAGAGGATAGCAGAAGGTTGGTGAATAGTACAGAGCACAGCCTGGCCACTGTCGGCAAGCTTGCGCAGGAAGGCGCAGATAGCCCACGAAGATTGCGAATCAAGACCGGAGGTAGGTTCGTCCAGGAAGAGTAGAAGTTTCGGTTTGGCCGCCAGCTCAACGCCGATTGTCAAGAGCTTACGTTGCTCCACATTCAAGCCTTCACCGGGCACACCCACGACAGCTTCGGCGAAGTCTTCCATATTAAGCATCTTGATAACATCTTCGACATACGCGAACTTTTCTTCCTTGCTAACGTTCTTCGGCTGGCGGAGCATAGCGGAGAATCGGAGAGATTCGCGGACCGTTGCAGTCTCAAGGTGGAGATCTTGCTGTTGGACGTAGCCAGTCTTGCGTTGGAAGGACGAATCCAGAGGAGCACCATTTACGAACATACTGCCCGTGACCACACCCATAGTGGTGCGCTGGGCAAGAACCTGCATCTCAAATCAGATTCACATGCGAAAGCACGCAACGATGCAGTACTCACATCAAGCAAGGTCGTTTTGCCAGCTCCGGAAGTACCCATCAGAGCTGTCAGAGTACCGGGCTTAACGAATCCAGAGACCTCGTCCAACAATCGTCGCGGCTCTCCCTTGATCTCAATGTCATAGGAAACGTCCTTCCATGTGAATATGTCAGTCTGGGGCGGAATCACGTTGACATCGCCGGCTCCTTCCTCGTCCTGGCTAGCGATCTTCTCAGGCGCCTTCTGCTCTTCATCATTGGCCTTACCCTTGACCATGCCTTCCATGTAGTCGGGAACATGGCCACGTCGAAAGACCAAGACCTCGGCAGTAGAAGTTGTCTCGGAGTTCAGCTCTACCGCGATGAAGTACATGATCATGAATGCGAAGAGGAAGGCCAGCAGAATTCCGAAGTTGCGCCATACGTGAGAGTAGGAGTAATTGTACATTGCTTGAATGTAGGCGTCTCCCGACACACTCGTCTCGCCGGCCACAGCTCCAGTCGTTGCGCAGATGAAGTTGGGTCCACTTCCAGCAAGATTTGGGTACTGTGGAACGAGCTGCGAGCATGGAAAGCGTCGTCCGTGAAACTCGTTGGCAACCAGGATCTCGAAGGCGTAGAACACGGGATTGATCCATCTGATCCAACCGAACCAATCTTTCATATATGGGATAGGCACCACAAAGCCGGTGTAGACCACGACAGCGAGAATCAGCACACCGGAGAGAGCCATTGCTTGCGAAATTGTCTTTGTGAGAGCTGCCATGGTACGGAAGACAGCCGCCATCACGAACATTGTCACAAAGTTGATCAGGAAGAAGAGGAAGAATTGTCCGGGTTCGCGTCTAAGGCCGGCCATAAAGTAGAGAATAATGTTGAAGGCAGTAGCGAATGCAAACTTCAATGGTAGATCCAATACAATTCCCGATATTGCCTCAGTAGCAGGGTGGTAGAATGCATAAGACTTATGCTTTTCCACAATCGGCCGCTGTTCGTACAAGCTGTTGATTTCCGAGATGGCGGTGAGAGCATTGAGAAGGACCGCGAAGAAGAGCGTAGCTCCTTTAGATTGAAATCCAACGGTGGCATCGGGAGTTCCGTAAAACACTGAACCGAGAATTAGCGCCATGATAATGTTGGAAAGGATAGGCGTGAACGTCGAGGCTTTGTCGTTCCAGATTCGCTGGGCTTGTCTCTTGGTGTTGAGTTTGATTTGCATGAAGACGCTGACCACGTACGGTGACTTGGGCCGGACGTGTTGAGCCTGTGCCTGATTCTTGTAGTCTCGGAATTCCTGAAGTTCCCCACCACCGCCAGCGAGTCCAGCTTGATACTCCTCAATTTCTTGATGAAGAGCTTTGTACTCGGGACTGTTCTTCCAATACTTCTCGAAATCTTCAGGCGTTCTCGGCACCTTCTTATCGAAACCCTCTCTGGTCTGTCGCTCAGCAGGGTTCGTAACGCTAGTGAGGAAGTCACCAGTCGTCTGTCGAGGTGGGCAATACCAGCCCATTTCTTCGAAGTAGGCTTTCGCCTGGGTTGCCTTGCCAAAGTAGATCTCGCGACCTTCGTAGAGGACAATGGCCTTGTCGAAGAGGTCATAAATCGCCTGTGATGCCTGGTAGATAGCGACAGCATGAGCAGAGCCCTCCATATCGGCAGCAAGTCTCAGCGATCTGACAAATGTCAGAGCTGTTGCCGAGTCGAGACCTCGTGTGGAATTATCCCAAGCAGCCAGTGCAGCTCCCGCCAGAGCCATTTCCGCGATGGACACTCGCTTCCGCTCTCCGCCAGATACTCCACGCACGAAGTCGTTGCCAACTTTCGTGTTGTAAGTATGGGAGAGTCCAAAGACGGCCATGACGACTTGTGTGATGTGTTTGACTGCGTCCTGTCGAGAGACCTGGCCCGGTCGGGCTTGCGGCATGCGGAGCGCAGCAGCATGCTCTAACGTCTCACCGACTGTGAGATGCGGGAAATGCTTGTCCACCTCCTGGTTGTAGATGACTTCTCCTTGAAATTCCTTGATCATTTGCTTCTGAGGTATGCCATTGTAATTGATGTCTGAGCCATCATCCAGATGCAGGCCATGCAGTTGTCCAGTCATGGATTTGAGTAGAGTGCTGCAACCTGAGCCTGGTCGTCCGAGAACGATCAACAGCTCTCCGCTCTGCATGATGCCGTTGAAGTCGTGCAGAATGTGACGAGGGGTCTTCTTCATGCTGAAGGTTTCCCGGAATCGCAGAGGGGCCGTGAACATGGACGCAACGTCCTGTTGCAGGTTCAATGCCGCACCAGAGCCGCTGACATTGAGGTCTTTGAAGACAATACCGGCACGTTTGAGCTTGATGCCTTCTTCGTCTACAAGCCGAAGCGTCTTCTTTGTCCATTTGTAGAGGTCGAATTTGTCGCTTTTTGGGTCGAGCTGCTCGTCATTGTAATCCAGATCCAGTGTCGCTTTTCGTTCGAGATTGCCCGCCTCCGCTGAGTCGTAACTCTGGCTTCGCTGTGTCACGAATGACCGGCCTGTTTGTGTCGCGATTCGGCGGAGTGCCGCTTCGGCTCTGGGGTTGAATGCTCCTGCGCGTTCATCGCTCGTGTCGGAGCTGTACTTGCGATCAATGTCATCGTCTGCTGGCTCTTCGGCGGCCTCCTTTCCCTCTGTGGTGATGAAGGCATCGTCGCCAGTGTCAAGTTGTGACGCGTTGTGATCAAGCGGAGAGGTGGTAGTAGTTGAATTCCGGTGGCTGTTCGCGGCGCCACCAGTGGATTCCATCGTTGGCGCTCCAGTGGCCTCCGAGGCTCGAACGACTTCTTGCGTGAACGTCTCGCACCTGTCCTCAGATTGCGCGGTGGGGTGGCCGGGGGGCAGTGCGAGGATATCTTCGAGCCTTGACGGATCATAGCCGGGCACGGTGGGTGTGGAATCACTTATGCGATCCGGCGCTGCATTTGACGCCATCGCCACGGGCGGCGAGGACAAGATTCGACCTCCAATGCCGGACACGGTCGGGTGCTGTTTCGTCACAGCTCGGTCAGGAACACGCAGGCTCCGTCCGTACGCACAAAAGCCAGCCCTAACTCAGCACAGTTGTGACTATTATGTCCGGGAGCACTCGCCGCTTCTCGGTCCTGGTCCCCGGTTCTCGGAATGCTGGAGTCCCGAAACGGCGAGCTGGTCGGTGCCGATGGAACGGGTGTCCAACGACTGTCAAACGACTGGAGTGGAGGCAAGTGGGAGGAACATGATCCTCCGCATCAGTCAGTCTCCACAATTGAAGTGCTCCAAGATGACCGCATCATCACCGATCGTCACAACAGTTGAGCTTCGGGTCTGGCGCGCTTGTTGACTTTGAGAAGGCAGTTGTGGTGGTCCGACAATACCAAGCCTCCTGCGGCTGGGGAGAGCCTCCAGCGCTGCATTCCACGTTGCAGAACGAATAAGCCATTTTGTGCAGCACGCGCGGAACGGGCCTCGTCGTGCACAAGGCCGACAGTTCTCAGGAACATGATGACGTCGTGTTGATGATGACTGATGGTGGAATAAAATGGACAATGATGATGATCGTGCAAAAGTCTAAACGCTGCAGACGGCTTCGGTCGTGCTCGCCATCCGCTCCGGTGTGGCGGTGGACCTCATGTTTTCTCAACCACGCACCGACGTGTTTCTGATCTAGTTCTACCTACCGGTCGAGCAACACACATATTCGAGGTACACGTCAGACTGTCGCCCAACGATTGTTATACTACTGCTGCTATGCAAATTTTATGCATTGCTTGGACCTCGCCCCTGCCACACTCTCATCTGCCGTTCTCGCTATTCGATCCGCTTCTTCCATGATCCTGGTCGCTCCATGAGACCTGATCTGAACTGCTAGTCTTACTCATGCTGACCAACCACAGCGCCCAGGCACGGCGCCGTATACCATGCGGGCGATCGTTCAGCCGCATATTGCGTGTACAGACAGGACACTACGGTAGTGCGGCGCGTGGCTGTCATCCGGCACTGTTGCACCTTGGAGAAGTGCTCGCTCTCATTTCCTGATGCTCGTATAGATTGATGCTCGTTCTCACAATGTATCCGCTTACTCATCATGATCCTGCATCCCGTCGCGAATCCTGGCGTTGGCACCGTATTGCCCAAGCCATCCACTACCGGTGTCGAGATGGATCCTCAGCTGCGCTTGACGAGAACTGCGAAGAGCTTCGATTTGAGAGGAGAAGAGGACACGGTGTGACCTCGTAGTCCTGTGTAGCTAGCTCTACAGCACGTCGTGGTCGGCAGAAGACAAGTGCGGGATCGCGGTGCGGTGTACTGCATATTCCAACATGGATCTCGACGTCCTCCCATGATCATACAGTGCGAACTCGGATCGCTCATCTTCAATGCTTAGCCATCTCAGCTGGCACCTTGCACTCTTCCCTCTAGCTCTTTTGCGACGCCGGCCAAGCTGCGTAGCATCTGCCTCTGCTGTCTAATCCTCTCTTCCAACTCCTCAATCTCCTCCTCCTGCTCCTCGACCGTCCTGTCCACATCAGGCAACCGCTCCACGCTCCTCAACGCGTCTCTGATGTCGTCCTTGATGCCCTTGACGAAGACATCTTTGTCGTCGGGCTTTGTGCCCTTTTTCGTATATCCGAGCACTGCAGTAGGCAGGTCTTTCGGATTGAGCGGCTGGAACTCCGGCACTCGATCGTAGGCTGTTGCGATGTCGCCGTGTTCTACATCCTGAAGATTGAGATCGTCGGTGTGGAGTGAGCTTACGTTCTGGTGCGCGTCGACGCGTGCGAGGAGCTCGTGGAGTTTCGGGAGCAAGTCGAAGGTGCTGGGATCGGGAAGCTGGAGTTGCGCGCGTTGTTCCGCGGCGGGCGGCGCGTTGGTCGTGGTCTTGATGGGCTGCTTGAGGGCCATGATTGTGATTGTGTTGGTCACGCACGATGCATCAGATCATGCAGTCGTGCATATCCGTGCTTCTGGTCGGAGATGCTCGTGGCAGTGAACGGCTCCAGTCCGTGGAATGGACCCCTGCAATCGCGCGGCAGCCGATGTCATTGAGCAGAACAGTGGAAGGTGGGGGGACTTTTCGGAGCGACTGTGAGAAAGCGCTGAGTCGGCGTCCAGCATTCAGCACTCACCACCACTTAGCATTGCACTCACAATCTGTCAAAAGTTCAAGACTGTCTCCAGAATATAGACAGGTCTCTGCCACTTGATCAGCTTGCCCCACGCACAAACCTAGCAGAGCCGATCACAGGAAGAGGGGTCGTCGGCCATCATGGTCCAAGTCCAACAAAAAGTTGCCCTCATCTGCATTGACGGCTGGGGCATTCCCTCCGAGACCTCAGCGCCCGAAGGCAACGCCATCCTCAATGCAGAGACACCATGGATGGACGAATTCGCCAAAGATGGCAGCAAGGAAGCTCAAGGCTACACCGAGCTCGAGGCGTCTTCGCTGGCCGTTGGTCTGCCTGAGGGGCTGATGGGAAACAGCGAAGTCGGACACTTGAACATTGGTGCGGGCAGAGTCGTGTGGCAGGACGTCGTCCGCATCGATCAGACAATCAAGAAGGGGGAGATGAACAAGGTGGAAAATATTGTCAAGAGCTTCACGAACGCGAAGGAGAGCAATGGCCGTCTGCACTTGTGCGGTCTGGTCAGCGATGGCGGTGTTCACTCGCACATCAACCATTTGAAGTCCCTTCTTAAGGTCGCAAAAGAGATTGGCGTGCCGAATGTTTACATCCACTTCTTCGGCGATGGACGAGACACCGACCCCAAGAGCGGCAAGGGCCATTTAGAGGCCCTGCTCGCGTTCCTCAAGGAAGAGCAAATCGGTAAGCTTGCTACCATTGTTGGCCGCTACTATATCATGGACCGTGACAAGCGTTGGGAGCGTGTCGAGATTGGTCTCAACGGTCTCGTCATAGGCGAAGGCGAAGAGACTAACGACCCGGTCGCGACATTCCAAAAGCGTTACGATGCTGGCGAGAACGACGAGTTTTTGAAGCCGATTATAGTCAATGGCAAGGAAGGGCGCATTCAGGACAAGGACACCGTCTTCGTCTTCAACTACCGCTCAGATCGTGTCCGCGAATTTGTCCAGTTGCTCGGCGATCAGGATCGCTCACCACGACCAGACTTCCCATATCCCGCAGATGTCCATCTGACGACCATGACGCGATACAAGACAGACTTCAACCTGCCAATCGCATTTGCTCCTCAGGTCATGGACAATGTCTTGGCTGACTGGCTGAGCAAGAAAGGCTGCAAGCAGACGCACATCGCAGAGACGGAGAAATTTGCCCATGTCACCTTCTTCTTCAATGGCGGGCAAGAAGTGCAGTACGAGAATGAAGACCGCGAGCTTATCGATTCACCGAAATCTGTCGCCACGTATGATCAAGCACCCAAGATGAGCGCGATGGGTGTCGCTGAGCGCATGGCCGAGAAAATTGGCGATGGCAAGTACGAGTTCGTCATGAACAACTTTGCTCCTCCGGACATGGTGGGACATACTGGTGTCTACGATGCCGCTGTCATTGGTTGTGCCGAGACCGACAAGGCCATCGGTGTTGTGTATGAGGCTTGCAAAAAGCACGGGTATACGCTATTCATCACAGCCGATCATGGGTGAGTGCCCAAACATTCCCGCAGGTGCAGGGGATGAATCTATTACTGACCACGCGCAGAAACGCCGAGGAAATGCTCACCGAGGAGAAGACGCCCAAGACTTCGCACACCACGAACAAAGTGCCTTTCGTCATGGCCAATGCTCCGGAAGGATACTCCCTGAAGAAGGAAGACGGCGTGCTTGGCGATGTTGCGCCTACACTTCTCGACATTATGGGTCTGGATCAGCCTGAGGAGATGACTGGTCGCTCACTGCTTCAGCGGAAGCGCAAGGCTTAAGGGCAAGAAGGAGGGCGATCAAAGTGGTGTGGAGATGGCGCATCGACGTGAGAAAACCGTCGTCCATGTTGTAGATCGATGCCAGTCGACAAGCATTAGAGCCATAGAAATATGATACAGTAGAACTTTCCGTCCGAGGCAGGTCCTGCTTATGTTCCTCTAGAAAGAGACTCATCAGCTTGACGTCTACTTGTGCGCCGGAGGATCATGTGGCTGGCTTGTCCCACCACTTTGGAGACATGCAATCCACGTCTGACACGGCACGCTGCACATCGTATTTCTTCGAGACAACTCCACCTGCATTGATCTACGCATCAACAACAACAACAACGACTGTCGCTCATCGCGTTTATATGCAGATTCACTTGGACGAGAGTAAACCCGCGGCGCGACCAGAAAGTGACGCCACGATGAAGTGCAAGATGGACAGGACTCACAGGAGCTACTGCAGGTTACCCGCCACCAGCAGCAGCGTCGTGGTGGGACATGTTCCTCGTGCGCGCTCCTTTGTCCATGACCGCAGCAATCACATTCACACGCTGCCTACGTCTCTCGTCTGATGAGCTGACCCGTTTGCCACCATGACTCTCTGATCGTGCTGCCCTTTTGCTAATTCCAGACCTCACGCGTTCTCGTCACACTACCTCGGAGCGAGCTTGGCATCGAACAGCAGCAGTCGACCGAGCACTTTCGACTCGTCTTCAGGCCAGCCCGGGACGCCTGGGCAAAACACTGCCTACTCTGCTGCCTTCACGGGTCAACAGTCACGCGGCAAAATGTCGTCCTTCATCAAAGATGTATTCGACGTGGGCCGGCGCGCCGCTGTTGATGTCCTGGAAAGCGCCAGCATCAACCACGACGCTCCGCACAGCCCTGAAGTACCCGAAGAACTACGCGCATTCATGCCTGATCTCTTCGACCGCTTCCCCATCGTCTGGCCTTGGACCAAGTCCATCCCAGTCGATCCGGCTTTGGACAATGTCTGGATCTTGGACAACACAGCTTTCAGAACCCCACAGCCCGGTGACAAACGCCCAGACCTTGCCAAACCGAAGAGTACGAAAGACACGAAGCCGTCAACGATCTCCGAAAATGGTGGCAGACCGGAGTCGGTGCGTGGTGGCAGCGGTTGGGAGGTGGAATTCGTGGCGTGCTACTTCCTGAAAAACTCGGGACGAGATCTATCTCGCGTCGTGGCTGTGATCGCGCACGAGCTACAGATCAGCGATGATGATATCGCCACCAAGAAGCGCATTGCGGAGCGCGTGCAGCCGTTTGTAGACACTATCCTGCCCAAGCGAACGCTGCGCATCTCCATCGATGGCAAGGAACAGCAGACACTTGGCCCGTCTGGCTATAGCGGAATCTCCTCTGGTCTGCATCAGCTGCACTTTTCGCCCGATGGCCAGTTTTCACCTTTCCTCAGCAGCGCTGTCAATGTACCGCCACCGTTCGCTCTGCCGGCAGTCACGATACCTGCTGAAGAACGAGGGTGGGGCGTCATATCGGATATCGACGACACCATCAAGATCACACAAACGCCATCTCCGCTCGGAATCTTGCACAGCACTTTTATCGTCGAGGATCCTAACCCGGTGCCTGGCATGCCGGCTCTGTATGCGCATATCCAGGCTACTCTCCAAACTCCGCCGTTTTTCTATCTTTCGGCGTCGCCCTACAACCTCTATCCTTTCCTCCGCCAGTTCCGCGAGGCCCATTACCCACCAGGCACCATCATCCTTCGAGATGCTTCTTGGCAGAACCTCGGCGGCCTGATCGCATCCCTCAACCAGAACACGCAGGAGTACAAGGTAGACCGCATGGTCAAGATCCACTCCTGGTTCCCTCATCGACGAATGGTCTGCATAGGCGACAGTACGCAAAAGGACCCCGAGAGCTATGGCGAAATCGCAAGGAAATTTCCTGGCTGGATCCGTGCCATATATATCCGACGCGTACAGGGAATCGCAGAAATGGACGAGAAGGACAAGAATAGCAATGAAAGGTTCCAGAAAGCTTTCGAAGGACTGGACCATACTTTATGGCATGTCTTTGACGACCCCGCGGAACTGGCCGAGAGAGTCGATGTCCTTCAGCACCAACAGGGACGTTAGTGAGTATTGCTCCGGGTGGACCTACTTGATTCTTGCTGCAGGTTGATGCCTTTTATTGTTGCGGTTTCGAAGCTGTGTTGCGTTTCGCTTCGCTTCTGTTTCAAACAGTACATGTCGCCCCACGGAACGCTAACGGCAATTCGACAGTATTCATGACGGACCAGAGTTGAATGTGTTGAAGACCTGGTCGTGGTAGAAATGCGGCTGCTTTGTGGAGTCTTGGGATTGTGAATGTTGTGCTGGTGGATGGTGCGCATGGGGGGTCTCATGATATACGAAGTTATCCCCTATTCTTTCCATGCCTTTTCCACGTCTCCTTCTCGTTCTCTTGTGGTGCTACGACTGTCTTCTTCTCTCCAGGCCTCCACACCTCTTGCGATGTTCGACTTGGGTCACGGACGTGAGCACCAGCAGTTATCGTGCAGCGACACTTTTGCGATTTCCGACAATTTCACACAAGTCGCTAAATCGATAAATCCGACACAACTGCCGCAAATCGGGACGAACCAGCACAAAGATCGGCAGACATATTGAATTCCCACCAAAGAGGAGTCATACGAATTGCGAAGCACTTCAGTCTTGCCATCGTCGCTGTCTCCTCGTCCCACAAGTTGTTGCGCATATAACTCTAAGGCTTCACAGCGAAGACTTGGCCCCGGGGCCGGGAGGGCCCCAACACGATGGCAAACGATCGCACATACACGTTCGACTACATCCAATCGTCTACAGATAGTAGCTTCAGGAAAGCCAGAGCTTTGCACACTGTCACCATCAACAAGACACAGTACCACCAAACACATAGTCGGCCCAAATCTTCCCGTCTGTAAACCTAATGACCTCGCAGCGCAACACGGCAGACCCTGACAAGCCGACAAAAAACACTTTCTGCACGCTGCAGAAAATGGCACCGCATGAAGAGGACAAACACTAGAGCGCAGGAATTCTGGGCCAATTGTATCCAGCTGTGAGAGCTAGGGAGGCCAAGTAGAAAGTGTACAACAGTGTCTTGCGCATGTAATACGTTGTCGTGCGCGCAACCTTATGAAGAGAGAAGGAAGACGCGAAGTAGGCAGGCGCAGCACCGCGCTGGCTAGCACCGCAAGGGTGGAGCGGGACGAACTGTGAACACCGCCCCCGCTCTCGAAGCTCGCGCAGTAACAAAAGGCTGCATGCGCTATCGGTGTGGCAATGTCTTGATTGGGTAAAAGGGGTTCTCTTAGATGGTGTGCATCGAAGAAGAATGTTTCTTCGGGCAAGATTCAATATTGATAATGATTATGAGAGCGACGGGATTTCGCGTCGCACGCCTTGCATACTTTCGCGCTCGTTGCCGATGATGAGCAGAGCTGCAAAGCAGCGCTTTGCTAAACAGATGGAATGTCAATATTACGCACAGTACAGCTGAGACCAGGATCGTAGCGTGCAGACGATCCGAACGATACCCCAAAACATGTTCTGCCAGTATTTTCGGCTTTGGCTGTGGACCAACAACAACAAGTCACACCAACAAGGGTTCACTTGGCTGGATCCACTTCTTTTCAAGCGTCCGTGCGCTGACCAAAAAACGGCAACACAACGAATACTGCACCGGAGGGCCAAAAATGAATGAATGGGATGAAAAGTCTCGTCGAGAAGATCATAGGGAGCGGCGTACAATGCTGTCGAAGGCTTCCGTAAGACCACAGATCGGCCCCTGAAGCCTAAGATTGCATTTCGTCTAGAAATGCGTTTTGCACCATTTCCACTACAATTTTACCAGCAACAAATGGCAAAAGGAGTGGCTTTGACGCCAAGCTTCCCACCTGGATCGAACAAGTGACCTGCAAAGATCCATCAGTATATGACAGGTTTGCTTAGCAATCGTTATGTGCTTACCTTAGGATGATTGCTAACTGCAATCCCACGCTCTACCACTGAGCTAGAGAAGCTTTTGTTGGTGCGCTCTGGGGATGCATTATTATATATATACCCTGGCTTCGGCTACGATACTAAGCACCCGGGCTAAGTTAGTATTAAGAAGGCTTGAGTATTCCTATAGTCTTTATTAATATTATTAGGGATGCGGGCTATCTACTAGCTCTAAATAGCTACTATATATCTCTCTCTCTCGCTTAAATTTATAGTATAGCGTTAGATTTAAAGTATAGGTTACGTATTAGTATTAGCTATCGTATAGCGTAAGACTCTAAAAAGCTATAGCTAAGCTACGCTTACGCCTAAACGTATAGATAGATACGTATACGCGTACTAAGAGAAAGAGTTTAAAGAGAGATAGAGATAGCTTATCTACTTTATTATTTAAAAATACTTTCTATAAGTTATCTATTATAAAGTCTATTAAATCTACTAATAGTAATAAGCGGAACCTATATAACTTAGTAGGGTAGGGGCCTATAAAAACTCGTTATCTAGTAGCTCTTTTATAGATTATTATATCTTTATAATACTTATTATACTTATTCGTTTTACTATAGTTTTATTTCTTAAAGAGCTAGTACGCGTATGCGAGCGGCGGTTTAGCTAGCAACTATAGAACCTAGTATATATATTTAATAGATTACTAACGCTATAGGCACGGTTATACCTATCGATTCTAGAGCGATTTAGTTCTAGCTACGTATAGATAGTACCTCGGAGTAGTATAACTCGGTAAAGGAAGTATTCGCTTTTACGTTATACTCGTAGAGTAGAATAGACTTCGTAGTCGATATTCTAAATCGTATTAAATTCTAGTATCTCGTAGTCGGCAAGTATAGTCGGTATTCTTATTTTCCTTCGTACTTATAGTCGCTAGTTTTACCGGCGCTTCTAATATACTATAACGCTTAGTTCTATATATACGTATATTTAGTATTAGAGCAATTCTAGAGGTTAGAATAGATCCCCGACTTTAGGTCGGTTCTAGGTCTAGGTCGGTTCCTAAGGGAACTAATCTAAGACCTAAATCGATAGGGTCCCTAACCTAATATAAAATCGATAGGTCGGGTCTAAATACTACCGGTTCCTATATAGGTCTTTATAGGGACCTAAGTTTAGAAAGATAGGTCTAATACCGGAGAATAAGACTAAGTCGCCGTAGGGATAATAGAATTGCTCTAATACTAAATATATATATATATAGAACTAAGCGTTATAGTATATTAGAAGCGCCGGTTGAACTAGCGACTATAGTTATAGAGAAAAATAAGGATGCCGACTATACTTGCCGACTATACTTGCTAACTACGAGATATCGGAATTAAATACTATTTATAATATTAACTACGAAGTCTATTCTACTCTACGAGTATAACGTAAAAGCAAATACTTCCTTTACCGAGTACTATAGCGAAGATATATTAGTACTATATCCTCCTCGTTATTACTAATCGAGTCGAAGTTACTTTATATAGTAGTTACTAACGTCTCCTAATCTGCCTTAAGCTACTCCTACTACTAATTTACTATATTATTCGAAGGCTCGAACGTAGTTAATATCGGCGGCGCCTTCTTTATAAGCGAATCCCGAGCCTATTACTACGCGTTACGCTCTCGGGAATAATAGTATATAATATTACTAAACGTTAAGGGATCGTAGGACCGATTATATTAGCTCTAATAACGCGCTATACTAAAGTCGCGCTTATAACTAGTTCTAGCTACTAGGATAGAGAGGATGTCCCGGGCTATTAGCGCGTAACCTAGATATTCTAATACGATTATCTTCTATAACCGGAGCGGATACTCTATAGAATAGGTAGCCGAGTCCTTAAATCTAGCGTAGCGATAACGAGATACCTCGTCCGAATTAGCTAAAGGCTATACGGTCTGCCGCGGCCGTCTAGATACTCTTTAATTAGAGTCGGAGTTATTACTATCTAATCTACTATAGAGACCTATTACGAATAATATCGTAGGGCGGTATAAGGCCTTTTTTAGCCTAGACTAGAACGTAGCTACGAGAGGCTTATATCGCGCGTATTCGACTTAGAATTTTAACTAGTAGTAATCCTCGAAGGAGGAATTAAGCCTCTCGCTAGAGAAGGCCTTATAGTCCTAGAACGCCCGTTTTATTACTAGATTAAGAAGAATTGCAATACTATATATATTACCGACTCGCTTTTAGGTAGTAGTATAGTACTTCTCGAGCTTTGTCTATATAGCTTATAAAGTAGAATAAATCTTCTTTTACTAGAGTTATATTTTATATTTAAGTTTCTTATCTATAATATCTAGGATATCGAATAAGGTATTATAGTAGCTAAGAACGAGGTAGATTATTAGCCCCTTTATCGTACTAATCTATATTATAGCCTCTACGAAAGGAGTAGTAAGGTTAATAATATATTTAACCCTCTTCTATTCCGTAGCGGTTAGCTTTAGTTCGGGCTAACTCTTATTCTTAATATACTCGTTAATAATATCTCGTAGTTAAGAACTACGTATTAGTATAATCGTAGTTAAGCTCTAATAGGTCTTTATATCTTATATTAGGCGTAAAACCCTTTAAAGCGTCTTCTTCTACTATTTATACTATTTCGGGTACGAATATAGATCTACGATCCTCTTTTGCTATAGTATTATAAAACTCTCGAAGCGTTAAGTACTAGAGTTTACCTTAACTATAAGTTTCTAGAACTTTATAGGGAGCGGTTATTAGTATAGCTTCTACTAACTACGTTTAATAACTATATATACTTTATAGAGAGAATAAATAGTACCTTTATTAGAACTATAGCTAGACTTCCTACTTTAAGCTAACGTAACGCGTTCGTATCTATCTCCTCGTCCTATTATTCCTATCTTTTATTTCTTAGCTCGATCTTAAGAGTAGCGAAGAACTTCCTTAAGGAGAGCTAGATTATATATATAAAGTATAGGAACTATTCCGAATAGGAGAACTCGTAGTCTTTAGTATCTAATATCTCTTCTATATCCCTATCTATTTCTTAGAGAGGAAGTTATTTAATCGAGACTAATAGCTTCGCTATACGCGTACGCTCGTAGAAGTAAATATTAATAGCCTCGACGCTAGAACTCGTTAGTTAGAAGCTATATATATAGTAAGGATACGTATATAGCTATATATAGTATATTTTTATTAGAAGTATTATTCGCTATTAGCGCTATAAGCCTATTAGAGATTTCGAAACGGGTAAGTACGTCGAATAGTAGGTCCGCTAGGACTTCGCCCGTATAATAGCTCGAAATATATAGAAAGGCTAGTATAGCCTTATACTAGGCCTACTCGCTATCGATCTAGTAGCCTTATATCGTAAGGAATAATACTCGGAGCACTCTAGCGTACTAACTATTAAGGGCAATAGCTACCCGGAAGGTTCTAGATAGCTAACGTTTTAGATTATCCTCGGAGTAATCGATCGCGTCCTAGATATATAACTTAATTATAGCGGCGCTCTTAAAGTCGATAGATCTAGTCTCCTCTAATAGATATTCGTAGGTATGCCGAACTATAGGACTTTTAAAGAAGTTTAAGAGTAAGCCTAGCTAGGAAACTATAAGCCTATATAACTCTAGAAACTTTAATCGTTCTAGGTGCTCTATTCTAGTAAAACTTTTCTTAAGCCGTTCCTATAAATAAGAGCTATTAGTATATCTACGTTATATATCTCTATAAAGTATAGTCGGCGAGCGTAGTTAGTAAGCGTAGTCGGCAAGCGTAGTCGGCACCTTATTTCTATATTAATAAATACTAAACTTATAGATTAATCTTTAGTAGCCTTAATAACTTCTCTAGTAACTCTACGCTCCTAGGAGGTATCTTCGTAGCCTACTAAATCGAGGTGCTTTTAGAGAGCTTTTATTCCGTTACCTAGTCCTAGGTATTTAATAACTCTATTATATCCCCTATATATAACCTTTAGGGCGTACGTTTCCTAGTCTATACCTTTAACGAAAAATCTCTAGGCCTATAACGTTCGCGTATTCGAGTTCTATTTTATAGAGTTCGAAGATATTCTACTATACTTATTATAATACCTTACCTCTTCGAGCTACTAATAGTAGTAGTAAAAGCCCTCGAACGACTAGGTATACTCCCGCTGCTATATCTATATACTATTAGTTTCGACCTAGTTCTTAGAATCCTCTAGCGGCTTAGTAAGGTTAGCTAGAGGTAGTATCCTATCTCGCGTACTAGCTCGACTACTCGAGGTATTCGTAATCGGATAGCGTCTCTTCCTTTACTATTTTACTACCTTCTTAATTAGACTAAAGTTAACGAGAGACGGCTACGATTCGGAGTTAGTCTATCGTTCGCGAAGCTATATACTTATACGTCTCGAGAAAGAAGGAAGTATAGTACTACTACGTCGTATCGGAGTCGTAAGATATACTAGTAATAAGCGGAACCTATATAACTTAGTAGGGTAGGGGCCTATAAAAACTCGTTATCTAGTAGCTCTTCGTAGAGTATTATACCTCTACGACACGTTTTTATACCTATTTTAATTACTATAGTTCCGTTTCTTAAAGAGCTAGCACGCGTATACGAGTAGCGGTTTAGCTAGTAACTATATAACCGAGTATAGGTATTTAATAGATTACTAACGCTATAGGCACGGTTATACCTATCGATTCTAGAGCGATTTAGTTCTAGCTACGCGTAGATAGTACCTCGGAGTAGTATATTATTCGCTTATTAAAATAGAGCCGAAGGTAGAGCTATATAATAACTTCTATAGATAAGATTATCGATAATAAGAAGAAGATATTATTTATAGCTTAAGGCGCGAACCGCGGTAGACGAAGAAATTAAGCTACTAAGATAATAAGCTATTATACGGGCGCAATGCTATATAGGCTATAGTAAGCGCTAGTAAGCTCGAAGGCAAGTATACCTTCTATATAAGAAGCTACTAGAACCCTAAAAAGTCTAAGAACTCTTAATCTATTACGACTTAGAACGCACTAGTTATATAACCGTATATTAGTATAGAAAGGAATAGTACTACGGTATTAGACTAATCTCGGCCGTTAAGGAATCGCTTAGGGTTACTATACTTATATAGAGGGATTACCTAGGCTTTTAGGCTAAAAACGGTAATAATACGAGCTATAGGAGATAATAGGAACGAACTAACTACGTAGAAGTCCTATATTAGCCCTCTCTCTCTAGAAACGCTAGTAATAGCTCTATATAGCAAATTACTATTTGCCCCTATTACTATAGTATTAACTACCTCGAACTAGCGAAGCTAATACTAAGCCCCCCGTTAATAGAGCCGAGAAAAGAGAGATCCTCGCTCTCTTATATTAGTTCGCTCGAAAGGTCTAGAATTAGCTACCTAAGGGATAGCGCGCTATTAGAATAAGATAAAAGACTACGATATAAGCCTAGAGTGCCCTTATATCGTCCCTATTACTCTAGATTAGAAGGAAACCTACTCGCTAGAAGAGGAGAAGCTATCTAAATATAGGCTCGTTACTTACCTCGAAGATATATAGAACTAACCTTCCTTACTATAAATATCTAGAGGATACGACTCTATAAATAACGCTTAATAATAATACGAATCTCCTATATTTATTACTATTCTTCCTTTATTCCTTTTATACTAATTTATAAGTAGTTAATAACTAGAATACGAAATAATAATAAAATATCTAACTTTTAATTAAACTAACTAGTTTAATTACTAAGTCCGAACATCGGCCGAATAATATCCGCTATACTAGATAATAAAAGAGCCTTCGGGGCCTTCTATATAATAGGTATAGATAGTCTAGAAGGACTAGAAGTTATTTACGCTAATAATAACCTCGATTACTCCCTACTCTACTCTTTTATCTCTACCTTCTCTATTTTAGTAGAAACTAACGACCCTAAAGAGGACGGTAAGAATACTAACGATTCTAGTAACTCCGAGGCAAAACCAGATAGTTAAAACGAAGCTATTCGCCGATAGGAAACTTAGTTCGAATCTACTTAGGAACTAGTAGCTAGACTCTTATAGCTAGCTACTATACCGAACTCTATTAACCGTACTACTTAAGTAGTTCGGACTTTAGCTAGTTTTATCTAAATACTAGAAGGTAATACTAGCGACTATATAGCGTTACTATCGTTCTAGGATTTCCTCGAAGGAGTAGGCCTAACTCTATTCTTAATTCTAGGACTAGTCTTTAGCTTACGTAACGAAGTAGTACTATTTAGAGTTAAAAACAGGTATGCTACGGCCGTTACTAAGAAGCTCGAACTAGAAATATAAACTAAGTTCCGACTAGTATATATACCTCGACGCTCTATTCGTATCTATAACTATAATACTAGTTTTAAACTAGTTTATAAACCCTTTTCTACTCGTACTAAAGGAAAGAGTAGAACCTTCGGACTATAAGTGCCTATTAACCTAACCTACTTAAATATATAACTAAGTTTACTAGCTAAAGCGAATAACGCTAGAATTAGCCTAAACTAGCTAAACTAAATTCTTAGAATAATCCGTCTAAATATACTAGTTCTAGGCATAGATAAGGTAAAGTAGTTATAAGGTAAGGACGTAACCGAATTCCTTAATCGCTTCGATACTATATATCGTAGCTATGGTTTAACTAGAGAAACTAGAGTAACTAACCGAGAGCGATTAGACCGATTATTAGACTATATCTACCTTAATTATAAAGAATCGGTTCGTCGTCTCCTAGGCTTCTATACTAGGAACTAGGCGCTATTCTATATAAGCTTATATAAGGAATTCTATAACTTCGATAGTTATAAGCTTCTTTAAGATAGGTCGTACCTCGCTAAGTTATTAAAGTAGTATTATAAAGGTAATAAGGAGCTAAATAACTACGTAAGGTTATTCGAGATCTTATCTAACTAGATTAAGGAAATATAGCTTAATTAAATTACTAGAATCTAGTATTTACTAAAACTATTCCTCGAAAATCTACGTCGCTAGATTTAGAAACGAGCTCGCCTTAATAAAGATAGACTAGATACCTTCTACGACTTTAAGAACATTCTACGAGTTACTAAAGAAGTCCTCCGTCGCGAGAAGAGTTATATTAATATCTTTAAAGAAGGATTAGCTAAACCCGTAGAGACCCTTACTAAAGCTATAAAAAGATCTAGTCTAAAGCTAGAACCTACTTCTATAGTATCTAAGACCGGCAAGTCGGATATTAATAAGATAATAGAATAAATAGTAGTAATAGTAATAATATTTAGTAAGAAATAAGAAGCTAAATATAGTCTACTAAAGAACCTAAAGTATAAGTAAGATCTTAAGGAGAAAGCTACGATCGCTACGTATACTACTATTAATATTAAGATAGGCGAGAACTACTAGATATACGACTAGCGAGGCTATATCTCGTCCGGCTACTAGGACTTTAAGTAGCTAGAAGCTAATAAGTTCCTCTACTAGGATAAAGACTAGAGGATCTACTATAGCGAGGTAGGTAAGAGTCGCTCTAAAATTATCCGATATATATAAGATAAGCGCTCTACGAAACTCGAGGCTATTATTCTAGTCCTTAAGGAGCGCTTTAGGCCTATTAATATAAGTATATAGCCGAGCCTATAGAGGTTTAAGGCGATACTAGAGGTTAGAGCGCATAATATAACCTTTATTAGTATTAAAGCAAGAAGTTTTAATATTAGTATAGACGTAAAGAGAGAGGAAGGACTTACTAGGGTATACGCTACCTCCTAGCTAGTTACGTCCTCCTTATAAAAGAGTAAAGCGCTAGAGAACCCTTCCTACCTATAAGCTAAAGTTATAAAAGCTACGGAGTAGAAAGCTAAGAAGTAAGTAGATACTACCTATACCTACTAATCTATTACGAGATTCGAGTAGGATATTATCGATAATATAGTAGGAAGCTAAGTAGCGTAACTTATAAAGAGTTAAACTTAAGGTCGAACTTAGATAATAGACGTAACTATAGAAGACGAAGCGCTAGGACCGGCGGCGCTACTACGTATAAAGGCTAAAGGGACGCGTAGTCCTATAAAAAGCCTACGTCTAGATAATTATTTAAAGTAGGCTACTACTAAGAAGGAATAGGAAGCGTTCTAGGCTAAGAAGATTCTTAATCTAACCCTACCTATCGAAATTAGTAAGCTATAGCTTTTTAGTTAGAAAGGAGCACTAAACCGTTTTATTTATAGCCGAAAATTAACGACTCCTACTTACTACCTTACTCTTTCTCGATACTATATATCTAAGCGACCTATTAAACTAACTACTATAGCTATAGTAAATTTCGAAGAAATTAGTACTAGGCTAGAAGCGGCGGCGCAAGACTATTCTAATAAAGAAAATACTAAGAAAGATATAGAGAGTAATATAGGATCCTATAAGCAAGATAGCGATAACGATAATAAGGACTAACTACTACTATAGGGAGGCCTTTTCTATATAGGCGCCCTTAGAAGAGCCGATTAGGACTTAGACTTAGTTAGAAAAGCTATAATAGCCGCAAGCGAGCTCTACTAGGATCCTAGTAGTATTAATCTAGATTTCTACATTCTATATACGCTAGTTCCTAGCGTTACTATCGTCGGAAGATTCGGTAACTACTAGGTTAAGTATAAGGCCTTAATTAACGAAGGAGTAGAATATATTATTATAAGTATTACTAGCGCTTAAGCTATACGCTTACCTATCGAATATAGGAGCTTTACGAGGATACGTAGTATTTTAGAACTAGTAGCCTTTTCTAGAATCTATAAAGATATTCGCGTCGAAGTTTATAGTATAGTAGTTAGGACTCTAGTTTTTATTACCTCTATCCCGGATATACTACTACTTCTAGGAAGACCCTAGACACGTTAGGTCCGCCTAGCGGTTTAAAATTATAATAATAGTTTATTAGAGGGATTCCTAGCTAATAAGAAGAGCAACTAAGTATTCTTCTATATTATTTATTTATTATTTATTTGTTTATTCTATTAACGTGCTATAGGAGTCGAAGACTATATAGTACGGATAGGCCGAGGCCTATCTAGTCGTAAGAGAAAAAGCCTCCTAGGCTATAAAAACTCTTTAGTTATTAGAGTATCTTATTCGCGCTAAAAATAGATATTATAGGCCGATGCCTAGGGGGACTAGAATTTCGCTTAGTGCGCCTTAGCGCTAAGCTAAGCGCTAAGCTCTATATATAGAATTTTAGTATCTAAAATTAGTTCTAGTAGTAGATAATATAGCTAGTATAGTATATCGAGTCGGTATAGAAGGCCGCTATTTCTATTCGTCTCGGACCTAGAGAGTCGTCTCTAGGAATATATATTCTAGGTAGGAAGGGTCTGCCTTTCTCTCTTCCTTCTATAGCTCTTTTTAGTAGGTAAATAGCTAATCTCTTACCTTAGTAGCTACCTTCTCTCTCTACTCCTATTCTACCTACCTCTATTCTATCCTTTTTTTTCTACCTCTTCTACGATAGGGTTCTGCCTTAGTTCGTTAGGTAGTCTTAGGGTAGTCTTAGGGTTATCTTAGAGTAGTTCTTATCTTATCGGGTATACGGCTAGTAGTAGCGAAGTAGGATTATCTTATATGCCCTTATACTTTACTAGTATACTCGAGAGCATTTGTTTCTATCTACGGCCGCGTAGAGGCGTATAATAGGACTTCGTAGGCGGTATTCTTCTATAGTACCTAAGGAAATACTAGATACCTAACGCTAGAAGACGTTTTCTAACGCTCGAAAAAAGAGCGCGCGCTAAGAGATACTATCCGGGCTAGTCTCTAAGCGCGACTATACCTATAGCCCGCTATTAGTAGAATAATACTAGAACTATAACTATCGTAGGAGCATTTCCTACTCTCGATACGACTATATTTTTATAACTCGTTAGCGAGTTACGCTAAACCGATCTAGACCGGTTTAGAGATTCTACGTAAAAGAACCTACTAAATAGTCTTCTTTTCTTCTTTAAAGACTTACTAGAGTATAACTTTCTCTACCTATACTATATCTTGTTTTTTAGAGATCCGATACTAGAAGACCTCGTATTTAAAAACCCTATATAGTATAAGCTCTTTCTATTCTACTATATAGACTCTTTAAGCTAGGACCGCTCCGATAAAATAAAAGAAAATCTAGGCTTATAACGCCGATTTACTTTATAGCTACTCCTAGCTTCGGAACTATTAGTTAAGCCCTAGAACTTATAGTATCGGGCTTAGTAGTTTAAGTATACGTAGAATCTAGACTTAATATTACGTCTTCTAGAGATATACCCTCGAGAACTAGTATATACTAACTAAAGCAACTACGTACGTAGTATTAGGCTCTTACTAGAGGAAGTACCTACTAGATCTAAAGACGAATAGGATTAGAATAAGGTCGGGAAGATACTAATAGCCTTAAGGGAGTATTAGCTAGACTAGAAAGAGAGCTCGGGATTAGGCGTGCTAATTATAGACGAAGCTAGAGAAACTAGCTAGGATACTACTAGAATAACTAGAAGAATAGCTATACTAGATAAAGAGCTAGCTAGGGAGATAGCTAGGTAAGTAGAAGAGTATACTAGAATACCTATAGGAATAGCTTAGGCGGCTATTAGGCAGGCCTAGAATATATATATAAATATAAGTAAACGAAAAATTAAGGAACTAGAGCCTCGGGCCGAGCCGAATAAACTAATTAGTTTATTCGGTCGATTACGTAATCGCTTATATAACCTTACCTTCTCGGTATATAGAAATTAGTATAAAGGTTAGTATATAGCAATATATTAAGCGCCTCTAACTATACCTATTAGAGATATTAAGAGACTAATTCTTACCGATTCCTCTATCTACGTTTAGCGTACTTTTGTCTTACGCCGAGCATACGCGGCGTAAGCTAGATACTTCGGCGTCTAACTTAGACGCCCTCTAAGCTATTAGCTATAGGCCTATCGGCCCTTTAGCCTCTCGCTCTTATAATTACCTCCTCTTTTCTATAGAGCTACCTTAGCTCGTAGGAGAGTCTACGTTAATATAGTAGCCGGCCGCTTACGTTCTTATTACGTTACGGTTACGTTATAGCGTCGCCCTATAGTCGTACGCGATTTTTAGTAGTACTATAGTAACGTACTAGACTTTAAGGGACTTTTATATTATAGACTCTATATAGGCTATATATTAATTATAGGGTAGGTGCGGGCTATAAGTTCGCGCCTAATTACGTTAATACTTATTCTAGTATACTAACTTTAGATAAGCGCCCCGCTCTCGCCTCGTACTATCTACGCCTCTCTCTAGTATTCTCCTAGTACCTATCTTATAAGTATTATAGCTCCTAAGAAGAACTCTACTCCTATAGTCTTAGCCGACCCTCGTACTATTACCGATCTCCTCGCTACTAAGAATAATAACTATTATCGTTATCTCTTATATTTAGTAACGGGTAAGTCTAGCGTTCCGTATACGTATTAGCTATAAGTTCCTTACTAATATAGTACGTATAGCCGGCGTTCGGCCGTATAATAGAGTTATAAAATTAAGTAAGAAGAAGAACTACTAGCGCTATAATAACGATAACTACTCCTACGACTACTATACCGACCTCGATATTATTACGTAGTCGAAGCGCTTACGCTTCTACCTTACTAAGCTAGCCGAGGGTAGGCCGGTCGTACGCGCCGCGTAGCTCCGCCGCTACTCTACTAATCTATAAGCCCTAATCGCCGATAGCCTTAAGGTCCTATAGTCTAATAAAGGTAAGTTAGCTAGGGTCTTTAAGACCTTAAAGAAAGGTAGAGCTAGCGCTACGCCGGCTAGTAGCGGCCCTTCCGCTACCGAGCTACTTATAGCTAGTAAGTAGATTACTCTATTCTCTAGGCTCTTTAAGCTTAAGTACGAGGTACGTCTTATAGGTTATATACTTCTCGTATACGTTACTAATATTCTTCGTAGCGTCTACGCCTACTAGGCGCCTCCTAGGAGGCCCTCGATATAGTAGTCTATACCGCCTATACTAACCGCCTTAGTAGCTAGATAGAGGAGGTCTCTAATAATAAGGCCTCTATAATAAAGAAGAAAAAGGAAGAGGAGGACGACGTAGCTAGTAAGAGTAGAAAGAAGGATAGTACCGAGGTTAACGAAGGTATAGAGGAGTAAGCTAGCGTATCGCGCGCTCTCCTTATACTCTTTCCTCGCGCTTTTCCTACGCTACTCGTACGGTCTACTACTTTATTTCGTACTTCTATTCTATACTAGCGCTACGGCCTATTTACGCTACGCCTACGGGCGCTATAAATAAATAATTTCTCTCTACTCTATATCCTCTATTCCTTTTAGTAATTTTCGTAACGTAACGTTTCGTCGTAGCCTTAGCGCTTAGCGCGTACTCGTCGTAAATTATAGTAGTCGCGATAGTTAATTAGTAGCGTAGTAGCTATAATAGTCGACTTTACGGCTTATATAAGCTCCTCTTGCTCTACTCTTACGCCTTAAATTCCTCGAGCGCTTTATATTTCCTAATATATTCGATTAGTTCCTACGTATTATATTCTTTTAGCTAGCCTTTCTACCGGACTAGCTACTTCCTCTTATTCTTCTCGACTTAGGTTTCTAGTACTTTCTTAACTATCTACTCGCTCTTATTATCTACGAGGGGCAAGCTAGTCTCTTAAGATTCGCTACTATACTAGAGTTCTAGAAGGGATACGTAGAAGATATTATAGATACGTAATCCTATTAGAAGGGCTAAGTAGTACGCCTATTTCCCGACTACGTCGATTACTTTAAATAGTCTAGCGAACTTATCTGCTAGCTTCTTTAATAGTATCTTTAGTTTTAGGTTCTTTATAGATAGGAGGACTATATCGCTAACTTTATATTCCTTTAGCTAATACTTCTAGTTATAATACTTAGCCTACGACTCGCTTGCTTGCTACTAGCGCTTTATTAACTCCTTATAGTTCCGCTTTAACCTTTCTATAGCGTCCTTTACTACTAGTACTTCTCCTCGTAGAATCGCGCCTCGAGATTTAGTTACGTCTCTCTTATAGGTCTCTATCGTTAAGTCTAGGTCGAACTCGTAAATAATATAGAATAGCGATATCTTTAGTATCGTATTTAGGCTATTATTATACGCGAATTCTATAGAGGCTAGTATAGACGCCTAGTCGTCTTAGTTCTCTCTATAATAGATACGTAGGTACTACTTAAGCGTCTAGTTTACGCGTTTAGTCTAGCCGTCCGTTTGCGAGTAAAATACTATACTTAGCCTACGTTTTACGTATACCTTAAAATAGAAGTCTAACTAGAACTAGCTAGTAAATATAGACCCTCTATTAGAAATAATACTACTAGGTATACCTCGAAGTCGTATAACTTTATTAAGTAGGATATTCGTAAGCTCTACGCTTATATAGTACTTTATCGTCCGAACGAAAGTTACTATCTTAGAATAGCAGTCGATAATTATAAGGATCGCGTTAAATATATACCTATTACGCTTACTTAATAGAAGGTCTATAATAAAGTCTATAGATAGATCTTTTTATAGCTATTCTAGTAAAGGGAGCGTAACTATCTCGCTATAAGGATAGTAGCGCCTCGCTTTCGCCTTCTAATAGCTACTATACGATTCGACGTATTATCTAACGTCCTCGTTAACTTCTAGCTACTAGTACTTTCTCTTAACGAGTTCCGTAGTCTTATCCTTACTAAAATAGCTAGCTAGGAAGTCGTCGTAGTATATATAAATTACTTACGTTTATAATACGAGGTTATAGGGAAGGTATAATGCCTCTTCGCGATATATATACCTATCTTAGATAGTATACTTGTCGCTTTCGCCTCTATTACTCTCTACCTACGTATATAGCTCCTTCGCTATCGGGTCTAGCTAGACTAGCGTAGCTACGTACCCGATTACTAGGTCTAAGGTATTAGTATACGGCCGTTCCTCTATAATAATAGCGCTAGCGACCCGTATTAGTAGCGCGAATCTATATAGACCTAGCTCGTAGCGTTCGGAGCTAGTAGGCTACGTCCTATTAGCTACTTTCGTTACTACCTTCTAGTTTATTATATACTAGCGGTTATAGGCGGCCTTAATACGGTTTATAACTAGTTCGCCTACTCGGAGGTCGCTCTAAACTTAGAGTTTCTACTATAGCGATAGTAATAGGTTATTTATCGCCTACGTATCTTTTACGTAATCGCTACGCCTCGATAGCGCGTCGGCTACGTTTAGCTTACCTACTCTATAACTAATTATAAAGTTATACGAGGCTAAGAACGTAGCCTACCTAGCCTATCGGCCCGTTAACTACTTTATACCTATAAAGGCCTTTAGGTTAGCGTAGTCGACTAGTACCTTATACGTAGCGCCTTCGAGGTAAGGCCTCTATACCTTAAAGGATTCTACTACTACGAGGAGTTCCTTATTATAGACCTCGTAGTTATACTCGATATTAATTATCTTCTATAAAAAGAACGCGATTAGGTACTATTCCGACTCGAATAGCTAGCTTAGAATACTAGCGATAGTAAAGTTAGACGTATTAGTCTCGACTCGTAGGCGTAACGTAGAGTTAAAGTACCTAAGGAGCGGCGCGGTCTAGAAGCGTTCTTTTAACTTTAAGAAAGCCTACTCCTTAGCTTCGCTCTAACTAATAGGCCCTAGCTTCCTACCGTTCTTCGTACCTTTCGAGAGTGCAGTTAGTAGTACTACGACCCTTAAATATCCGAAGATAAAGTAGTAGTAGAAGTTCGCAAATCTAAGGAACGATTATACCTCTATTAGAGTAGTCGGCCTTAGCTATAAGGCAATTATAGCTACTTTACTAGGGTCTATCGCTACGCCTCTAGTTATAACTACGAACCTAAGGAAGTTAACTTATTTCTAGAAGAACTTATACTTAGCGCGTTATACGTAGAGTCCGAATTTATAGAGCCTTTTAAGTATAGCGTATACGTCTCGTACGTAGTCCTCGCGAGTCTTACTATAGATTAGGATATTATCTAGGTATACTACGTAACTTATATCTACTAGCCCTACTAGCGCGCGGTTAATATACGCCTAGAACGTTACTAGGGCGTTCGTTAAACTAAAGGATATTACCTAGTATTAGTAGTAACCGTATTACGTACGGAATATAGTCTTCTAGTAGTCGCTTAGTTTAATATAGATATAATAATACGCGTCCGCAAGATCTAGCGACGTAAACTATATAGCCCTTATAAGTCTATCTAGCGTTTCGCTAATAAGAGAGAGTAGGTGCCGATTCTTAATCGTAATCTCGTTTAGCCTATAGTAGTCTATATATAGCCGTAGCTTACCGTTCTTCTTTAGTATAAATAGGATAGGCGCACCCGCCTCGCTATTAGAACGCTCGATCTAGTTATACTTAAGCCTAGTCTTTAAGTATTCCTTAAGCTCTTCGAGCTCTCTATCTAACTAGTAGTATAGAGGCCTAAAGGGTAGTATAGTACCTAGCTTTAGGTCGATCGTATACTTAGCGCTATCGATAGGTCTACTTCGTATTTCCTTTATTAAGTTAAGGATATCGTCGAACTAATAGAACTCCTCTAGTATTAGAGTAGGCTCCTCGCCTATTCTACTTAGGCTAACTATAAATATAGCGAGTGCCTTCTAGAGATCTTTAAGGAACTTATAGGCCTCTCGGACTTCGAATCGGCCGAAACGATCGTTACTATAACGCTATTTATCTATACTACTATCGATACTTACCTATTATATACGTCGCTATAGATAGCTAAGAATAATATTAGGATCTAGTATATTATATACGTAGAAGATCCCTCTAGTTACGCGCTCGATCCTCGAGGAGTCTACGAGCCTTATACGTATATAGTACGCACTATAATAATAACCTAGTTTACTCGTAAAGGTAGTAGCTAGCAGCAAGGCTGCGTTCGGCCGTAAGGGCAACTTATACTAGAGCACGAAGGCTCGTAATACTATATTAATATCTATAGTATTATCGAGAAGGAACTCGGCTAGCCTATAGCTCTCTTAAGACTTAACTTCTCCTCGTACTCGTACTACTAGTACGTATTATATAGGTAGGTACCCTATACTATCTACTTTAGTAGTAGAGACTTACGTAATATCTCTATCGCTTCTACTTTTTTCGACTTGCCTACGGCTACCTTACGGACCGCTAGCTTATTACTATCCTTATTCTTATTTAGATAATTTAGACGAATATAGCCTACCTCGTTATAACCGTAATACCTAGGTTACTAGTCCTTATCTTTACCTTTACGCTTATCTTAAGGGTTCTTCTCCTTCGAGTTAGACTCGTAGCTACCTTTAGAGGCATACGCGTTACTATCGACCCTCTTACGCTTTAACTACTAGTATAACGCGTCCTTATTATAGTCGCGTAAGCCTATATCGCGTAGTATTAACCTTTCTACCTATTTAAGGTATCGTACTAGAGCGACGAGGTCGGCGCGCTTTGCTAGGATAATATAGTTCTTAATAATATCCTTTCGTAGCGACGGCTTTAATTTTACGAGGAGCTAGCGGACTAGCTACGCCTTAGTATAGTCGCTAAGCTATATCTCGAGGTTACCGAGGTTTATTATAAATTATCGTATACTCTAATTTTTGCCTTAGCGTATTATCTCGTACTCTACGGTTACGAGTAGCTAGTAGTTCGCTTAATCCCTAACGATATCGTATAGGAACTTATAGAACTATACCTAAGTATACTCTACTAGAAGTATACTAGGGTGCTCGTTATACTAGGCTTCTTACGCTTCGCCTACGAGGAATATAATACTAGCGATTACTTTCTAGTATTCTATTATAAACTTCCTCGGCGCGGCTATAAAGTTTACTTTATATACGCGGACGTATTCCTAGGCTTCCTTAACGATCTCGCCCTTAAATAGCTTAAGAGAGCAGAGCTTAATAGATTCGTAGGGCGTATATTCGTTGCTATTATAACGTATACCGTCCTTAGTATCTCTAGTAATACTCGCTATACTAAAGTACTCCGAGCTAAGGCTTCTTACTATTATACTTAAGCGTATTAGTAGAGTAGTCGTCCTAACTTCTCGTATTAAGTATTTATTCTTTACTTAGAGAGCGTAGAGTTCGAGCTATTCGCGTAGCGTAGCGTTCTCTTATTCGAGACGCTCGCGCCTCGCCTATATATTATTAGTATCGTTTATCTCTTCGTCTTCTTTAGCTTTAGAGTTTAGTAACTCTTCTACGTAGCCTAATAGTAGTACTATAGGCCTAGCGCGTTCGCTATAGTTACCTAGCTATATAGATGCTCCTCGCGTAAGTATAGTAGGCCTTAATAGATCGCTACTCTTAATAAAGTAGAAGAATTAGTATTATAAAGGTTAGTATATTGCAATATATTAAGCGCCTCTAACTATACCCGTTAGATATATTAAGAGACTAATTCTTACCGATTCCTCTATATACGTTTAGCGTGCTTTTATCTTACGCTAAGTATACGTAGCGTAAGCCGGATACTTCGGCGTCTAACTTAGACGCCCTCTAAGCTATCGGCTATAGGCCTATCGGCCCTTTAGCCTCTCGCTCTTATAATTAGCTAGAGTAGCTAACGGGGCAGGCTAGGATTAGTAGCCTAACTCTAGATCCTAATAATTAAGAGATTCCTAAATACCTCTAGGTGCCTAGGTAGGTAATTTTAGGGATAGCTACTATAAAACCGAATATACCCTTAGTAGAAACTATTAAAAACGACCTAGAATAGTAGGAAAATCTAGTATACTTGTTTATAGTACGGAATAATTAAATAATCGAAGAGGAATATAAGAAGTAGAACCGGAGGCGTACGGATCCCCCTCTAATTATACCCGAACGAATCTAGAAGTTCCTAGAACTATTACTAGAGATTAGAGCATTTACTCTATATAAGAGAGTAGCTAATAAGATTAGGCTAGTAGATATAGATATTACGATAATAAATAGATCTATACCTAGAGAGGATCCTAGCTAGAAGGATAAGGCGCTCGTATAAGAAGCATCTATACCTCTAGGGACGGGACCGTTTAACTAAAAATATCTAATTAAAAAGTTCTCGAATATACCTCGAGGATCTCGATTAACTCTAGAAATTCTAGGTTAGATCGATACTAGAATCGAGCTATTACTTAAAGAAAAGGAGCTTATACTAGAGATAGCTTTTAATCGAGAGAAGGTCTTTACTAATAGCTAGTTCTACGTTAGAGGAATCCTACTAGAAGTCTTCCTACTATAGAAGATTCTTACTATTTCGTATAAGCTATAGTAAGCGAGACCGTTTTATCTTCCGCTCTCGTTAATATAGGAAGTTAAGTAGATAATTCGAGAGCGAGAAGATACCGGCACGCTAGAAAGATATTATAGATCGTACCGTAATCTATACTTCTTAGTTAGAAAGAAGATAGAGCTTAGAAAGAAGTAGAAATTCCGACTTATTAACGCTACGTAACGGATTAACGAGGTTACTATCCGTAATACTAATTTGCTACCAGATACGGATAGATTTTTAGAAGCATTTATAGGATGCGTAATTACGTCGCTAGTAGATATCTTTTCTAGCTATAACTAAATTCTACTTAATCCGAGCTATAGGGACCTAACTAGTTTTAATATACCTCTAGGACTCTACTACTAAACTACGCTACTATAGGGAGCGACGAACTCTCTAGCCTAGTTTATAAGGGCGATATATACGGTCCTATATAAGTAGATCTCGTATACTACGAAACTCTTTATAGATAATATTAGAATCCTTAGACCTAAGACACGATATAATAATAAAGAAGTAGAACCTAGCATCCGTCGCTTAATCTAAGAGCATCTAATAAACCTAGATAACGTTCTAGTAGATCTTAAACGAGCTAGATTAATAGTTTATACGGAAAGCTTTAGATTTACTATCCGCGGATTAAGATTATTAGCTATATTACGGACGCTAATAGTAGATACCTAGATGCTCTACGAGTAATTAAGATCGTAGAATAGCCTAAACCTAAGGATTAGAAAGGCGTTCGTATATTCGTTAGTATAGTAGTTTACTACTAGATCTAGATTAACGAATTTATAGTTATCCTTTAACCTCTATTTAAGTTACTAAAGAAGGATACGGAATTTAAATAGACTAAAGAATATAGATAAGTAAAGCAAAAAGTTACGGAAATACTCGTTAGCGCTCTAGCGCTAATCTCTATTAACTATTCGTACGGTTATTACCTAATTATTATAGTAATTAATACTAGTAGAGAAGGTTAGGGAGCTATACTATTCTAAATCGGAGCGGATAGACTTCGTTATCCTACCCGATTTAAGTCTAGGCTATTCTTAGTATACGAGCGCAAATATAACGCTAGTAAGCGCGAAATGCTTAGAGTATTAAAAGTATTAAAGAAGTGCCGACCGTAGCTATTTAGAGTTTTCTTCTAGCTAGAGGTCGACGCTAATACGCTCGTATACTAACTTAATAGCGCTACGTTAGACCTGCCTAACGTAGTAACTACCCGGTAGCTAGTATAGATTCGGCTATTCGATTTTAATATAGTTTATATTCTAGGGAAGTACTATACTAGCCTAGACGTATTATCTCGTAAGCTACTAACCGACTATAATTTAGAGGAGCTTTAAAGTAAATCGGATGTCGACGATCTAGTTAATAGCGCCTTCTTTACCTACTTAGCTATAGTCGAGCTAGATACTTTTCTAGCTAGAGTAGATTAAGATAAGGAAATACTAACTAGAATATATTCGGACGATTTAAAGAATATTACTTATTTCCTTATATACCTTTAGAAACCTTAAGGAATAAGCGATACGTAGTACTAGTCTCTAAGGAAACGTACTCGTTTCTTTTATATTAGCGACGAAGGTTAGCTAATATAGTAGCTAATACTAGGAGCAATCCCCTAGAGAGTAGTAGACGATCTAGAGTATTAGGATCGAATTATTAAAGCCTACTACGACTTCTACGGCCACCCTAGCCTAGAACGTACGTTTTATATAGTACGAAAGCGGTAGTAGTAGGATAGTATATATACGTCTATTTACTAGTAGTATAAAGGATGTCTATAATACTTATACTAGAATAGTACTCGCCGGCCTAGACCGCTATTCCTACTAGAAAAACGGTTCTTAGGAGAACGTTAGTATATCGATACTATCTAGCTATACGAGCGCTTAATCTTAATTAATACGAAAGAAGCTATTTCCCGATAGCTAGAAGTACGAGTAGTATAAGTCTAACTAAACTATAAGGTTTCTACTACGTAGTATATAAGGTTTATCTATAAAGAACTTTTCTACTAATAGGGAGTAATAGCTAAGATCGTAATAGATAGCGGCCTAGAAAATAAGAAGGAAGCTCTACTTTTACTAGCCTCGTATAGAGTATAGAATATTAAGATTTCGACGTATTATTCGCAATTAAATAGAATAATCGAGCGTAGCTATCGGACGATACTTATAGCGCTTTCGAAGCTAACGAATAGTAGATTATAGAACGCTCGATCTTATATCCTAGCGTTACTATAGGCTATTCGAACGATAGTAGTATAAGTAATAGAGCTAACGCCTATAGAGATTATAATTAGAAGGGATGCTATTCTCCTATTAGAACTAGAGTTTCGGACGTATTCTATTACCGATTAGAGAAAAGTTAGAGACTAGCCTTCTCTACTCGCTATAAGAGCTAAGTTAGTAGTAAGGATAAATACGACCTTCGAGGAAGCTCGTTCTAGGTAGAAGAGACTATAGGAGTATAATGCCGAGTATTTCTTTAACTATATACGTACGGATTAGCGAATATTAAAGCCGGGCGATATAGTTGTAGTTTTCCGTTCGGAGTTAAAAACTAGCTTTACTAATAAGCTTAACTATCGGTAGAGAGGGCCGTACCTAGTATACGCTATAGTCTAGGAGGGTAAGAGCTATAAGCTCTAGGAACTTAACGAGGTAGTATTATAATATACCTTTTCTAGGTTTATTCTTAAGCCTATACTATACTAAAGGGATCTAGAGGAGCGGCCGCTAGAGAATACTATTCTAAAGAGCGAAGAATATATCTATCTATAAGTATATATTAGTAAGCTATTAGGTATAACTTAAGAAGAAAGAGAGGAATATATTCGATAGCTACCTACGAACCTAGAGTAGAATTAGAGGAAAATTTAAAAATTTAGACTTTATAGAAAACCTAGTAATAGAGAACTAGTATAGGTAATACTTACTCTAAACCGGCTAATAGCTACCTAAATAGGGCCGGAGTTAAGACGAAATCACGTTACCTTAACAATTTCCGATAAATAAACTAATTAGTTTATTCGTCTAATTACGTAATTATCTAGACTTTACTTTAGATAAAGGCGTATAACGCCCCTACTTTAGTAATATAGAGGAGGTAGTATAAAATTAGTAGACTTCGAACCTCTCTAACTAATCTATTAAACTCCTCTAATAACTAATAAAGAACCTAGTTACTATAGTAACCGCTTTAAAGAACTCTACTTAAACGGCGACGTTACTAGGATAGCGCGTCTATTTATTTACTATAATAAGCTTAGATAAGCGCGTCGTCCTAGGCTACCTACGAATAACTAGCTAGTACCTTGCTAAAAATACTAACCGCGCGTATATAAAGACCTTTTTAGTATAATAGTTCTTACTTCGCCTAGCTATTATAGCGCTCCTTTTTAGTACCTACTCGCTCTCGCTCCTTTAAATATAAGAACTCTACCTATTAAAGATAGCTACTCCTAGTAAGGTTATTAAGCTAAAGATCCCGTCGGCGAGACTAGCTTATATACTATCTAACTACTTTGCTCGCTCGCCTCCTCCTTTTTTATTTACTTGCCTTTCTAAACCTATACTCGCTATTACGTAACTATATACTAAGAATATCTAGACTGCTAATAACGCTCTCGATATAGTCGGCTAGGAAGAAGCTCTCGCCTATAAGAGATTTAAGAGCGTAAGTAGTATAGAAGAAATTATTCGTAGAATCGGTACTCTTGCGCTTAAGGCCTAGTTAGAGGCTATTAAATAATTCTATACTAATATCGAGACTACTATAAATTAAGTCGCGTTAAAAGTATATAACCTAAGTAATAAGCTAGAGGAATTCGTTAGTAAAGAAGAATATAATCGAATTCTTAGTAAGAATAATATAGTAAAGAAGCTCTAAAAGAATAGTAAAGAATAGTTAAGAAACCGCGTCTCGATTAAAGATACGCTAGATAGTTGCTTTAGTAATAAGAGCGCTTTTACCTATCGCGATATATTCTTTAAAACTTACTCGCTTATAAAGAAGGCGTTATTATAGCTTCGCTACTTTAATATTCTCGAACTATAAGATAATCTCGTCTATATTAGGCTTATATTAGCGAAGGCTATTTATTTTCGGTATCTTAAGAACGAAGGAGGCCGGAAGCGGCTAGATATAAGACCTACGTAGGCGGAGATAACTATACGCTTCTAGAAGAAAGATAGATAGTCGGTCGCGTATAAGATTATATAGATCGATATATAGGATAATAAGTACGTATAGTTATATAAGGAATCGAGGACGCGCTTTAATACGTATTCCTTCTTAGTAGATAATAGTATTAACGATCTAGAGGATAAAAGTAGTATACTTAAAGACTATAAGCTCGGCTATAACTTTATAAGAAAAATTAAAGTAAGTATAGAAGCTTTCGTCGCGCTTTATAATAGAGGTCTATAATAGCTTAAGAAGTAGCTAGGAACTAAGACTAATAAAGAGGATCCTATATATATTACGTATATCTACTAGAAAATACGCTAGTTATACTTTAAGGACCTTATCGTCTAAGATTAAAAGAAAGGCGAAGGACCTATAAAGCGTACTCGGAAATAGCTCGCTACGCCTACTAAGCTAAGAGGCGGAATTGCTACTCCCTCTACTCCTACTCCTCTTATACTTAAAGAAGATATCCTCTACGCTAGCTATAGCTATAGCGCTAAGCCTCTCCCGACCTTAGATAATAGTCGAGATAAGAAGGTTTAGGCGAGATTAAAGTAAGCGAGCGACGTCCGTATATAAAAATAAAGAACTAAGGCCTATATTACTATTAAGTTATAGCTTCTAGTTATCGCTATAGTATACGATTTTACTAGGTCGGTAGTAGCGAGCGGCTATTAGAAAGGAAATTAGCGACTAGACCGTATTTCTAGAGTCGCTATCCTATAGAATAATATTATATAACTATAGTATAATGTCCTAACGTAATAACTACTAGGTTAACGAGAAGAATATATTCTATAAGTTACTATAGGCGGAGCTAGTACGATTATTATAGTAACGGTAGAGCTTAAACTCCGTCCGTATAATTTCTAGGATCTCGGGATCCTATAGCTAGTCGCGCGCTTTAGGAACGAGCTATATACTTATATATATTAGAGGAATAGAGGAGCCTAGCTAGCGTTCGCGTAGTTCGTCTCGCTTAGTATTAAAGAGTCGGTAAGTAGAAGTAATATACCTAAAACGAGAACTAGTAAAAATATTCTCCTTACTAGGTAGCGAGACGTCCGATTTATACTTCGAGTCGTCTCTAGTATTACCGCTATAAAATAACTAACCTCTGCCTTCGAGTCGCTACTAAGAGCGAGTAGGCTATATAAAGGAGCTACGCCGTCTACGCCTTTTAGAATAAGGCTATTTAATAGTTTAAGAAGAAGGTATATACGCTTACGATACTACGCGCGTAATATAGAAGTTAAGCCGAGTTTATCGTATAACTAATAAAGAAGAGGCCGAGTTCCTCGTAGTAAGAAATAGACCTTATCGAGAGGCTATAATCTAGGAATAAAAGGAGATACGTGTTCTAAGTATCTAGAGCGGACGTAAGTAGCTCTTATTAAGAGTATATCGCCGCTAGAACTAATAGCTTCGCCTACGAAGTCCTATTATACGCCTCTACGCGGCCGTAGATAGAAATAGATACTCTCGAGTATACTAGTAAAGTATAAGGGCATATAAGACAATCCTACTTCGCTACTACTAGCTATATACTCGATAAGACTAAAACTACCTTAAGATAACCCTAAGACTACTCTACGAACTAAGGTAGAACTCTACTATAGAAGAGGTAGAAAAGAGAGAGGATAGAATAAAAGTAGAGGAGCAAAGAGAGGAGGTAGCTACTAGATAAGAGATTAGCTATTTACCTACTAAAAAGAGCTATAGAAGGAAGAGAGAAAGGTAGACTCTTCCTACCTAGAATATATATTCCTAGAGACGACCCTCTAGGTCCGAGACGAATAGAAATAATAGCCTTCTATACCGACTCGATATACTATATCTACTACTAGAACTAATTTTAGATGCTAAAATTCTATATATAGGGCTTAGCGCTTAGTGCCAAGGCGCACTAAGCGAAATTCTAGTTTCCCCTAGGTATCGGCCTATAATATTTATTTTTAGCGCGAATAAGACACCCCTACGACTAAGAGTTTTTATAGCCTAGGAGGCTTTTTCTCTTACGACTAGATAGGCTTCGGCCTACCCGTGCTATATAGTCTTCGACTCCTATAGCACGTTAATAGAACAAATAAACAAATAAATAAATAACTATAGAGTACTAGTAAGTCTAGCTCTTTCCCTTCTATAGTCTTTTATATATCTATAGAGAACTTCGAATAATAAAATATATATACTATAGTCGTTATTATCTATATAATACCTAGATATAATCTATACTATAGTAAATATTTGCGTCTATTACTATATTCTATAGAGTAGCAAAAGCGATTATAGCGTTCGCGTAACTATAACTTCTACTAGATAAAGATTAGTAGGGGTGTCCTAATATAGTAGTAGAATACGATATAGTTCTACTATATAGCGCTATTAAACTCTAACCCCCCTCTATAGGCCCGCGTATTCTAGCGGTCGTATACGATTTTCTAGTACTTCTATCTACTCTAGCTCTTCTCTCTCGTACTTCTATCTATTTACTTCTTCTAACTCTTCGATATCTCTATCTATACTACTCGATACCTTCTCTTATTTCTTAAGCGAACTCTAATATAGAGTTTAACTCGAGCCCTCCTCTACGAGTATATCGTAATATAGATACTAATATACTACTATTAGTACTACCTCTATACGTAGGAAATAAGGCTATCTAGTAGTAGCGAATACGGCTACTAAAGGCTATAGTACTAGACGACGAGTCTCGTAAGAAAGTAGTAGTTCTATAGAAAAAAGTAATAGCTATAAGGATAATATAGCAACGAACGAGAGCTAGTAAGTCTAGTATCTCGAAAAGGTAGTTAATACTAGAGACGGCAGCCTTACGAGAGATTCGTAAGCTTTAGCGAATAATAGCTTTATATATCTAGAGGGTCCCTTTTTAGTATATTATCTACGAGATTATAATAGATAGAGATAGTAGCGATATTATTAGAATTTAGGCGGCAGCACTTAAATGCTTATAGGAAGCAGCGGAGGCATTTCTCGTTATAGAGTTCGAGATTTCTAACCTTCTAGCGATCTACGCGAAGCGCGTTACCCTATAAGCAAAGGATATATACCTATATAGTTATCTACGCCGCTAGTTTACTAGCTAGGATAGAGGAGGGAATAATAATATAGGTATATAATACTAGGTTGCTAACTATAATTGCTAACTATAAAGAGCCTAGTATACGTTACTATACTTAGAAGCTTAGAATTAATATATGCGGCGCGGGTAAAGCTATAGCTAGCGCGCTAGCGAGCCTAACGTCTACCTTAGCTAACTTATATACTCTTACTAAACTATTAGCAATACTACTACCTCTACCTCCTTAGAACTTATCGGCGGTCGCGCTTTATTAGCCTATTATTATCGCCTTCCTTTTTTATACCTTCTAATAAATTTTCGTATCGCGCATACGAAGGATACTACTATATACGTTAATCGTAGCTTAATCGACTACTTTTCTCTCGCCCCTCTACGTAAGCTTAATCGACCGCTTTTCTCTCGCCTCTCTACGTATTTATAATAGCTTAACTTCCTACTAATAAGCCTAGCTAGTTCGCCGAGTAATACTTCTTTAGCCGAGATATAGCGTCCGCTCCTTCTTTGTTTAGAAACTCTTCTCTACTCGAAAATCCTTTTATAGATAATAGTAATATCGACTCTAGACTTCTTAGTAACTAGGCGCCCTCTTCTAACTAACGTAGCGCTTCTACCCCTCCTCTCTTAGTTTCTAACCTCTTCGCTTATAATAGTAACGACTAAGGGGCTACTAGTAGAAACGACTAGAATAGTTCTCGTAGAAACGCGAATAGCGATAATAGAAACAACGAAGATAACAGCTCTATTATTAATATCGACGATAGTAATAGTAACGAGAGTAATAGCGACGAGAGTATTATATCGCCTACCCCTCTCTCTTAGCTTTCTAGAAAGGCTTTACGGAAAACTATACTAGGCGGTCGGCCTCGTCTCGATAAGTAGAAGCTCGCTTACTAAATAGCCTATAAGAAATAGATTAAGAGGGATAATATAGTAATAGTAGTAGTAGTAGTAGCTAGAAATATAGTAGATAGAGACGCTATAGATAGAGATATAGTAAATAACGGAACAAATAGTAGCGTAGTCGCTAGAGGAGTAGTAGGTAGAAAACGATTACTAGGTAGAAAACGAGTAGCGAAAAAGGAACTAGCTAGAAAGAGAACGGCTAGAAAAGCACTAGCTAAAATAGTAGTAGTAAGTAGAGGAGGTCTAGCTCGTAGAGCTAATATACGGAAGACTTATTACTATAAGCTAGGTAGTAAGTTATATAGTCGGCATTTATAGTTAGTATTACTAACTTATACTCTAGCTATCGCGCTCTAAGAGATCCGTAAGTACTAGAAGTCTACGGATCTACTTATACTAAAGCTACTCTTTAGCTACCTCGTCTACGAAGTTTACTACGACGTTTCTAGAGGCTTAGCTATTTCTAAAGGAGGTTACTATTAGTAGGCGAGCGCCCTTAGTACTCTATAGGAAGCCGCCGAGAGTGCTCTAGTCGACCTCTTCTCGAGTATATATATTCCTAGTTATTCTATATTCGATCGATATTAACTATATTATAGGTACTAACGTTGCTACGATTTACGTAAAGCGAGTAACTATTTAGTAGAGGGATATAAAGTTTATTATTAGCCTACTCTCGTCTTAGGGAATTAATATATTTAGTAAGAGATAAATCTCTATAGTATATATAAGGAAAATCGTTATAACTATAGAGAGCATATATAGTAAAAATCGTTATAAGTAGAGAAGTTATCGTAGTTAGTAGTCGTAGTCGGTATATATATAGTTATACTAAATCGTATAATTTGCTATATTAAATTAAATATACCTTTAAAACCTATCGCTTTCTATACTTTCTACTTACTCTAGTTTCTATCTATTTATAACTCTCGATTTTCTATATCGTATTTTATCGAATCTTATATTTCTATTAGGACCTATCTTTAGACCTATCGTTAGACCCGAGTCGAACCTATCTAATATCTATATTTATTAGATAGGTCTAGAACTAGAGAGGAACCGGCTAGGACCCGACCTAACTATTATAGTTCTATATATTTAGGTTCTAGACCCGACCCGGACCCGTCCCGACCTATTCTAACCTCTAAGCAATTCTATTATCCTCGCGGCGACCTAGTTTTATTCCCTAGTATTAGACCTATCTTTTTAAACTTAAGTCTCTATAAAGACCTATATAGGAACTAGTAGTATTTAGACCCGACCTATTAATTTTATATTAAGTCGGGTACCCTATCGATTTAGGTCCTAGATTAGTTCCTAAGGGAACTAACCTAGACCTAGAACCGACCTAAAGTCGAGGGCCTATTCTAACTTCTACTTAGACGAAGTATAGTAGATAGTATAGAGTATTCCGTAGTCTATTAGAGTAGGGCGAGCTTCTAGCTTAGAGTCGAGGGAGCTTATAGCTTAGGGTTTAAATTAGGGTATAGAGCTACTAGTATTAGTTATAGCAACAAGTATCGAGATCCTAGATCCTAGCTCTATAAAATTTTATTAAAATCCTAGCCCTTCGAGTGCCGAGCGACCTAGCAAAGTATGCAAACCCTTCACCGGCCAAAATCTTTCCAGCCATGCTAAGTAGCGATCTCGCGAGGGCTTGGTCCTACAGCTTCGTCGTATCTTACGCATGCCTTGTCTGGATTAGCACCGAGTGCTAGAAGCGTGAGGGCGATCGGCAAATTGGCGTTCTTGCATGCATAGTACAGGGGGGTCCCACGGAGGAATTGACCTCGGAAGCGGTAAGACTTCGTGTCCTGGAACAAAGTCTCGTCGATAGGCTTATGATGTTGGTGTAGAAGGCGGATAATTCTTGTGGACTCGCTTGTGTCTGAGCGCTGTGTAGCATAAAAGGCGAGATGGCCGTTATGGCTGTGCTGTGCATACTGAAGCATAAGCTGCACGACCCAGATCGAAGCTCCTTTGACAGCGACCGAGAGAGGAGTGTAATCGATATCGCAAGCAGCATTTGGGTCAGCTCCTTTCTGGAGCAGCCAGTATACCAAAGGGAGACTACTAAGAGCTACACTGTCTACTATCAGCCTCGATAACTGCCAGATGCGCGGCTGAAATCTACCTGAGAACTGGCGGCTCAGTATTGCCCAGAGCTGCGTTGATTTCCCATCCAAGCGCAAAGAGTATGTCAAGGTAGACGGTCGCAGATTGCAGCGGCAAGGCCACCGCGGACTTCACGGCCATTGCATCGACAGACACGCCGTGCTCTACTAGCGTCTCGAAAAGAAGCTCTAGCAGGTCATGTCTTTGCAGGCGGACTATAGGCGACAGGAGACGCGATAGCGCTCGCTTCGTTTTTTGCGAATGCTCTGGCGATAGGCTGAGATTGTACGTGACTCTGTGTACTACTTCTTCTGGAGATTCGAACTGGATAGCGTCCAAAAGAATATCGTACAGTGAGGGTGGTAGAATAATGTCCATCGTTGTTCTGACAAAACGCTGTCCTTTGACACTGAGATGCTCGAATGAAGGCGTTCAGACAACGAGATGTGTAAAAGCAAGAGAGGTTGATGGTATGATGGTATCTAGAGCTAAGAACGAACGGGAAAGGAGGTGTAAGTACATCGGCTGCCAAGCTTGGGCAGCGGCCTGAATGTACAGATGTATCAACCTCGCAACTTCGTGTTTTCGCAAACTTGCGAAAAAGGCTACTTTTTCGGATTATTTCTTCGATTGCGTACGCAACGATGCGTTATTATATTCGATACTATAGCTATTATATACGTCGAGAGTCTCTCCTTCGATTCCTAGCTTATAAAAATATAAATATATAGTAAATTATTCGTATTTCGAAGAATTCTCTCGATTAAAATCGACTTTTTATCGTATTTCTTTATTTTATATACGTAGGGAGGCTTATATCTACTAAATAATATAGTCCTAGTATAGAAGATAGCTATCTTTATTGTTTCCGAAGTTTCTATAAATAAAAAGACGATATAGCGTTTATATTTCGAAGAAATCTCGCGATCGAGAGCAACTTTTCCTCGTCGTAAAGTTATCGTTCGGCTACTAAGAATTTTAAGGTCTAATTAAAATTTAATTAACTACTAATTAATATTTAATTAGCTCTTAAATATATACTATTTTTAAAATCCTTCTTATAGAGTCTTATAGAGATTCTAGCTAAATTTTAATTATATATTAACTAAATCTTAATTATATTAATTAAATTTTAATTAGACCCTAAAATTCTCGGTAGCCGAACGATAACTTTATAACGAGGAAAAGTCGCTCTCGATCGCGAGATTTCTTCGAAATACGAATACTATATCGTTTCTATAGCTATAGAAGCTTCGGAGACGATATATTAAGAGTCGCTTTATTATTTTATATTCGAGAAAAGTATTTTAAAGTAGAGGTACATACGCAAATAGGGTAAGTATATAGAAAATACGAAAAACCAAAAACACAAAGTTGCGAGGTTGATACATCTGTACATTCAGGCCGCTGTCCTTGCCAATCAGCGTCATAGTCAGGTGACACGCTCCAATCGCTTCCTGTAAAGGTAACGCCCTGCTTTAGTTAGCGCACAGCACAGACTGTCTTGGCACACTCGCCTTGAGGGATCGACCCCGTGAACGTGCCGCAACAACTTGTCTCAACCGCATTGGTTGGCATACATCGTTCAAGGTGAGGTCTTGACGAAGTGATGGCGAATCGACCCGATGAGGTGATACTGATGAGCTTTCGCAGACGCCCATCAATTCCTCAAGTATATCTGGTGCACCTATGGTGCTATAAGAATGGTGCATAAGGACGGAGTCTGGGCAAGGATATGAGTTCGCTGAGTTACGCCAAGCTCGTCTACGCGCGGACGCCATTGATCTCCTGTATAGCGCGCAGTACACCTGAGCAGCTGAAGCGAACTAAACTATATATTCTGTTTCTCCATCCGCCCTCTCAATCTCGCTCCAACACAACCCGATCACAGCCATGACACTCGATTACAGCAGCCCAGAATCGCGCGATCATATCAGGAGCCAATGCCATAGCGCGTCCCTGACCAGGCACAACATAATCAGTCCCAATGATCGGACCAACTTAGTGCTAAGACTGACACCTGCCATCGCCGTGAAATATGGACCAGGGGTATCGGCAACAGAAGCATGCTCCTCGCAGCATCATCATCGATCGTAGAGGTGCCATATGCCTCTTAGATTGAGCTAATGCCGGATTCTATCCCGCAAGCTTTGACACGTGGTCACTACGTTTTGGAGCTCATCTCAGACCACATCCCGTTACTGTTCAATTGGCTTCTCGCGCGATGAAAGCTGTCACGGGAGCTGAGAATGATCAGATCTGCGTTTTGGATAAGGTGTTCTCGACCAATCAACGATTCGCGTTATAAGTATGTTTTCTCCGAGCACGAAAGTCATTAGATCGACATTCATCTATAGTGCCGATCACGAGAGGCAAACGCAAACAGATATAATCATGCGGGCTGCCTTGGGCCATACACCATGACACAGCTGAAAACGGTGTCTGTCGTTTGACCCTGTGAAGTCGGCCACTAGAGCTGAAGTCCCACATATAGCAGAAGTTATGGTCTAACACAGTTCGCACCCCGCTCCAATTCTAGCAGCTACACGACCCATGGTGAGAAATACCCAAACGCGGCAGAGGGAGCTCGATCAACGATGCACGAGCTCGAAAGCGAGTCAAGAGTAACATACGGAGCGATATTTCTCGTTATTCGAAATCCGGCGCATTGGCCTCGACGATTTTAGCGCTGATACCAAATCCTAGAGCGAACCAGAGACTGGAAGGTGGCAATGCATCTTCAAACGAGACTGTTGAAGTGTCTAGACACCTTCGTTATAGCGCTAGGACCGCGAACAATAGGAAAGAAGCTGCGATGAATGCACCTGTACGAACGCCCCTGTCATGGGGACTCAACGCGATCTAGATAAATGCACGCCGGTTGAAAGACTCATCGACGTGAAAGCAGTGTACGCAAGCTGAAATTTCACCAAAGCTTCCGATTTCGCACTTCCAGGCAGCTTCTCATAGTCGAGCCGCCCTATGCTTCAGGCATTGCGCTACCGCCTCGTTTCCATGCAAAGTCGCCACGTCTAACGCAGTACGCCCATTTGAGTCCAGGATCAGAGGGTCCACACCATGTTCCAACAAGACGAGGGCGGCTTCCGGTCTGCCTCCCCTTGCAGCCTCGTGGAGCGGTGTTCCTAGACCAGTGACTTTCAGAGACTCATAGGACATTGCGTGGTTTTGATACATGATATCGTTGACTCCGAAAAAGTCGCCGCATCGCTGGAGGATATATCGGCAAATTTCGCCACTGTCGTTGAAGTTGCGCATCGCCGCATGGTGGAGTAGTTGACCGTTCTGGACGCAGCCGAGGGGTTCGAGGAGCATTTTGATTACCCGAAGCGGCGCATTCTGGACGGCAAAAGAGAGAGGTGTGATGTCCATACCGCATCCTGCGTCGCCTTTAGCCCCGTTTGCGATGAACCACGAGATGGTGCGTTCATCTATGTCTCGTTCGGGCCAAACTGCGTGCCTAACAATAAGATCAATTATCATACTCCTCTTCCGTCAGTTCGAAGCTAACTTACGCCAACAGAGGAGGAGAGTTCCATGCAAACGGTTTGTTGATATCCCAGCCGTGCTGAATGAAAAGCGCTAGGAGATTCGTCGCGTTTTGAGAGACGGCAATGTCGACATCCTCGATAATGAATGGCACACCAAGAGACAGTAGCTTCCGCACTATCGATTCGTTCCCCGAAGTAACGGCTGCCTTCATGCAATGTGTAAATTCTCGAGCGTCGATTCCGTTCTGCACCAGGTGCTCGAAAACTTGTAAAACGGACTCGTCTCCAGCTTCGCACCTTTCCTCTGCTTCAGCGATACGATCATCTGGATGTCGGAATTTCGATAATGTTACTGTTGGACAATCGCTGATGGGTGTGAATACCGGAAAATCGTCGTCCATGATTTTAAGTGAAAGGAGTTGTTTAAACTTGGAACTTCTTCGCGAGGAACTGCAAACTTATGTACCCGCAGCTAATAATAAGTAAGCGCCCGCCCTGACCATGACCCCGCTCTTGGCGCATCATCACCGCTTTCGTCACATGCAACTTGATGCACGTCCTAAACCACACAGTCTCGCATATCTAAAATCCAAAACATGGCCACACAAAAAACCGACCATCTTCCGCGCACGTTCTCCAACTCCGACTGAGCTATTCAATTCAACAACGCGCTGTTCACATCCACCTGTGGCATGAGTCCTGGCTGCGTCGCCTCAATCACCACCGATGTGAAACCCTCTGGTCGAGGTTGCGGCGGCGGAAGCACTGGATAGTTCTTCCACGTTGTACTCAGTCCGAGACTTTGCAGCGCTCTGTGAACTAACCGGATGCCATCTTCCATAGCCGGCTGTTGGTTCCAAATCCCAGCTATCACGAATGTTTGAGCTGGATTGAATTTGGCTCGATTCGCATTGTACAGCTGCATCATCCTATTGAGGAGACTTTGGACGTGCGCCGGCCCTGGATTGGTGCCTGGTCGAATCTCCGTCGTACCATCAGGCAAAGCAGCGATGTGGGCGAGTATGGCAGCCTGTGGCGAGACAATTGCAATCGCAGTGCATGAGTTCAGATGGGCGGTTACCAAATAGCGAACGTGGGATACCGGCGGCCAGTCTACCATCTGTACATCATTCTGTGTTACATGTACGGTTTGAGGAGATCTGCGGACCCTTGCGTAAGGGTCTGGACTTGGTGCTGCCATTCTTCCTGCTTTTCGACCTGGTTAGCACTCACAACCATGATTGGACTTATTCATGGCTATTGTTGTCGAACTTACTACCAGTGGGGAAGAGTGCGAGCCGAGTGAAGTATTGAGACCAACCTCGAAGGTGGAACGTTGGGAAAGCAGAGTGAAGGGACAGTGCGGCCATGGACATGCGTCGTCCGGTCTGGCTCTGTTATACTGTATCATTTCCTTGCGACCGTCTTGGCCATCGCTTACCTCTCCAGTGGACCAGTGGAGCTTTGCACGAGGGCGCGAAAACATACTGACACCTGAGACAAGGTCATGTGCCGCATCACACGTAACTGTATCGCTGTGATGTGCTCAATGCAGATTGATGAGACGCCAAGCGTGGGCGCAGTCAGAACCAGCGATGCTATTCGCTCGTGGACCGGTAGCGGCCTCGCAGTGCGGCGAAACGCTCCATGAATGCCTCTGGCCAGATGTTGTCGCGCTAAGCAGCGCGGTAGTCACGGAAGTATGCGGGTATCTTCCGGAGAGTCACTTGGAATCATGTGATGTAAAATCAGCGGGAAGCGATCTCTGTCCATCCCCAGAATTTACTATGGAAACGCTTATATACAATCGGGGCCTTGGCATCTAGAATTCCCGCTTTTAATATCCGAGAATTCTTTATGTCTTAGGGTTCTCGTACCCTAAGACACCTTCTCGTATTCTAAGACATCTCCGTATCGTAATAGATATAGTATAGTTTTAAGCTTTTCTACTTTAGTATAGTAGAAGTAAGGTACGCGTGCCGCACGGAACTACGTAACGCTATACTTTAGCTTAATCTTTAAGGTGTTGTTTCTTAACTATTACTATATAGAATTAGATAATTTAAACTACGTTATTATCGCTATATAGAGAGGTTCTTATACTATAAATTTAGTATAGCCTTCTAGCTTAGTTATCGTATTCTACCTAATCTTAAAGAGCTAGCTTATAAGCTAGCTATAACCTTCTAAGGCTCCTTAAATACTAGTTATTATACTAGCTCCTTAATAACTATATATTTAAACCTTCTAGTAGCCTTAATAGACTAATTAAGGTTGTCTTAGAACTATCTATTAGCTTATTTTACTTCCTTTATACGTACTACTTAATCCTTAGCCTTAGTAGCCTATTCTTACTTAATATTATATTATCTAAGCCTATCTAACTTACGCTATTCCTTCTTAATATTAGCCTTAATATTAGCTAGCTTCTTAGCTTTCTATTAAGCCTCCTTTTTAGTATATTAAGCCTTCTTAGCTACCTCTTATTTAGCTATAAAGTCCTTAGCTTCTTAGACTTACTAAGGGCTATAAATAACTATACTATCTTAGTTTAACTAACGCTAATTAGTAATAAGGCTCTTGCTCTTAGTCTTATATTTCTTCTTATCTATAATAACCTCTCTAAGGCTAGTATTCTTAGCTTTAAGAAGCTAGTTTTAAGACTATAAGGTAAATATTTAGCTATATATGCCTTAGAGTTATTTCTACTAGCTAGAGGTAATAAATTTAGTTAAAACCTCTTTAAATATACTCCTTATAAGGTATATACTTCTAATAAAGGAGTTAGAGAAGCTAGAAGAGCTAGAAGTAGCTAGTCTTAACTCCTTAGCTACTAGCTACTATATACTAAGTTTATTATTTATTTGTTTATTATTTGTTTATTTATTCTATTAACGTGCTATAGGAGTCGAAGACTATATAGTATAGGTAGGCCTAATACCTAACCGGTCGTAGAAGAGAGAAAAGCCTTCTAGGCTAAAAAACTCTCGGTCTTAAAGGTATCTTATTCGCGCTAAAAATAAATATTATAGGCCGATGCCTAAGGGAACTAGAATTTCGCTCGGTGCGCCTTGGCGCCAAGCGCCAAGCCCTATATATAGAATTTTAGCATCTAAAACTAGTCTAGTAGATATAGCTAGTATAGTATATTAAGTCGGTATAGAAGGCTTTATATCTATCTATAAGGTCCTAGAGGGCCCCCTAATACCTCTAAGCTATATATATTCTAGGTAGGAAGAGTTTGCCTTTCTCTCTTCTTTTTATAGCTCTTTTAGCTATTAGATAGCTTCTCTCTTACCTTAGTAGCTACCTCCTCTCTTTGCTCCTATTCTACCTATCTCTATTCTATTCTCTCTTTTTTACCTCTTTTATAGTAGGGTTCTACCTTAGTTCGTAGAGTAGTCTTAGGGTTATCTTAGAGTAGTTCTTATCTTATTAAGTATATAGCTATATAGTAGCGAAGTAGGATTATCTTATATACCCTTATACTTTACTAGTATACTTAAGAGTATCTATTTCTACCTACGGCCGCGTAGAGGCGTATAATAGGTCTTCGCAGGCGCTATATACTAAGTATACGTATTAGATTATATAGATTAATACTAGTCTTCTTAAAGAAGTATAAAATATTCTTCTATATAAAGGCCTAGGTAAATATAGGCTAAAATAGCTTAAGAAAGTCCCTTTTTCTTATAGTAGTTAACTCTTAGTACTTTATATTAAGCTTATTAAGCTCTTAGCTATATCTAATAGATAGAGGTTAGAATAGGTCCCCGACTTTAGGTCGGTTCCGGGTCTAGGTCGGTTCCTAAGAGAACCGACCTAAGACCTAAATCGATAGGGTCCCTAACCTAATACGAAATTAATAGGTCGGGTCTAAATACTACCGGTTCCTATATAGGTCTTTATAGGGACCTAAGTTTAGAAAGATAGGTCTAATACTAGAGAATAAGACTAAGTCGCCGTAGGGATAATAGAATTACTCTAATACTAAATATATATATATATAGAACTAAGCGTTATAGCATATTAGAAGCGCTAGTTAAACTAGCGACTATAGTTATAGAGAAAAATAAGGATGCCGACTATACTTACTAACTATACTTGCCGACTACGAGATATCGGAATTAAATACTATTTATAATATCGACTACGAAGTCTACTCTACTCTACGAGTATAACGTAAAAGTAAATACTTCCTTTACTAAGTACTATAGCGAAGATATATTAGTACTATATCCTCCTTATTATTACTAATCGAGTCGAAGTTACTCTATATAGTAGTTGCTAACGTCTCTTAATCTGCCTTAAGCTACTCCTACTACTAATTTACTATATTATTCGAAGGCTCGAACGTAGTTAATATTAGTAGCGCCTCCTCTATAAGCGAATCCCGAGCCTATTACTACGCGTTATACTCTTAAGAACGATAGTATATAATATTACTAAACGTCGAGGGATCGTAGGACCGATTATATTAGCTCTAATAACGCGCTATACTAAAGTCGCGCTTATAACTAGTTCTAGCTACTAGGATAGAGAGGATATCCCGGGCTATTAGCGCGCAACCTAGATATTCTAATGCGATTATCTTCTATAACCAGAGCGGATACTCTATAGAATAGGTAGCCGAGTCCTTAAATCTAGCGTAGCGATAACGAGATACCTCGTCCGAATTAGCTAAAGGCTATGCGGTCTACCGCGGCCGTCTAGATACCCTTTAATTAGAGTCGGAGTTATTACTATCTAATCTACTATAGAGACCTATTACGAATAATATCGCGAAGCGGTATAAGGCCTTTTTCGGCCTAGACTAGGACGTAGCTACGAGAGGCTTATATCGCGCGTATTCGACCTAGAATTTTAACTAGAGGTTAGAATAGGTCGGGACGGGTCCGGGTCGGGTCTAGGACCTAAATATATAGAACTATAATAGTTAGGTCGGGTCCTAGCTAGTTCCTACCTAGTTCCGGACCTATCTAATAAATATAGGTATTAGATAGGTCCGACTCGGGTCTAACGATAGGTCTAAAGATAGGTCCTAATAGAAATATAAGATTCGATAGAATATAGTATAGAAAATCGAGGGTTATAAATAGATAGAAACTAGAGGAAGTAGAAAGTATAGAAAGCGATAGGTTTTAAAGGTATATTTAATTTAATGCGGCAAATTATATGTTTTAAGGCAACTATAAGCATGCTAACTACGAATGCCGACTATAGCAACCTCTCTACTTATACCGATTTTTACTATATATGCCCTCTATAGTTATAACGATTTTCCCTATATATACTATAGAGATTTATCTCTTACTAAACATATTAATTCCCTAAGACGAGAGCAGGCTAATAATAAACTTTATATCCCTCTACTAAATAGTTACTCGCTTTACGTAAATCGTAGTAACGTTAGTACTTATAATATAGTTAATATCGATCGAATATAAAACGACTAGGAGTATATATACTCGAGAAGAGGTAGACTAGAGCACTCTCGGCAGCTTCCTATAGAGTACTAAGGGCGCTCGCCTACTAATAGTAACCTCCTTAAGAAATAGCTAAGCCTCTAGAAACGTCGTAGTAAACTTTATAGACGAGGTAGCTAAAGAGTAGCTTTAGTATAAGTAGATCTATAGACTTCTAGTACTTGCAGATCTCTTAGAGCGCGATAGCTAGAGTATAAGTTAGTAATACCGACTATAAATGCCGACTATATAACTTACTACTTAGCTTATAGCGATAAGTCTTCCGTATACTAGCTCTACGAGCTAGACCTCCTCTATCTACTACTACTATTTTAGCCGGTGCTTTTCTAGCTATTCTCTTTCTAGCTAGTCCCTTTTTCGCTACTCGTTTTCTACCTAGTAATCGTTTTCTACCTACTACTCCTCTAGCTACTACTACTACTACTACTATTACTATATTATCTCTCTCGATCTATCTCTTATAGGCTATTTAGTAAGCGAGCTTCTGCTTATTAAGACGAGGCCGACCGCCTAGTATAGTTTTCTATAGAGCCTTCCTAAAAAGCTAAGAGGAAGAGGTAGGTAGTATAATACTCTCGTCGCTATTACTCTCGTCGCTATTACTCTCCTTGCTATTACTATCGTCGATAATAATAATAGAGACGTTGTCTTCGTTATTTCTATTATCGCTGTTCGCGTTTCTATAAGAACTATTCTAGTCGTTTTCGCTAGTAGCCTCTTAGTCGTTACTATTATAAGCGGAGGGGTTAGAAATTAAAGAAGGAGAGGTAGAAGCGCCGCATTAGCCGAAAGAGGGCGCCTAATTACTAAGAAGTTTAGGGTCGATATTACTATTATCTATAAGAGGGTTTTCGAGTAGAGAAGAGTTTCTAAATAAAGAAGGAGTAGACGCTATATCTTAGCTAGAGAAGTATTACTTAGCGAACTAGCTAGGCTTATTAGTAGGAAGTTAAGCTATTATAAATGTATAGAGGGCCGAGAGAAAAGCGGTCGATTAAGCTACGATTAATATACGTAGTAGTATCCTTCGTATACGTAATACGAAAATTCGTTAGGAGGTATAAAAAAGGAAGGCGATAATAATAGGCTAATAAAGCGCGACCGCCGACAAGTTCTAAGGTAGTAGAGGTAGTAGTATTACTAATAGTTTAGTAAGGGTATATAGGTTAGCTAAGGCAGACGTTAGGCTCGCTAGCGCGCTAGCTATAGCTTTACCCGCGCTATATATATTAATTCTAAGCTTCTAAGTATAGTAACGTATACTAGGCTCTTTATAGTCGGCAATTATAGTTAGTAACCTAGTATTATATACCTATATTATTATTCCCTCCTCTATCCTAGCTAGTAAACTAGTAGCGTAGATAACTATATAGGTATATATCCTTTGCTTATAGGGTAACGCGCTTTGCGTAGATCGCTAGAAGGTTAGAAATCTCGAACTCTATAACGAGAAATGCCTCCGCCGCTTCCTATAAGCATTTAAGTGCTACCGCCTAAATTCTAATAATATCGCTACTATCTCTATCTATTATAATCTCGTAGATAACGTACTAAAAAGGGACCCTCTAGATATATAAAGCTATTATTTGCTAAAGCTTACGAATCTCTCGTAAGGCTGCCGTTCCTAGTATTAACTACCTTTTCGAGATACTAGACTTACTAGCTCTCGTTCGTTACTATATTATTCTTATAGCTATTACTTTTTTCCGTAGAACTACTACCTTCCTACGAGACTCGTCGTCTAGTACTATAGCCTTTAGTAGCTATATTCGCCGCTACTTAGTAGCCTTGTTTCCTACGTATAGAGGTAGTACTAATAGTAGTATATTAGTATCTATATTAGGATATACTCGTAGAGGAGGGCTCGAGTTAAACTCTATATTAGAGTCCGCTTAGGAAATAAAAGAAGGTATTAAGTAGTATAGATAGAGATGTCGAAGGGTTAGAAGGAGCGAATAAGTAGAGGTATAAGAGAGAAGAGCTAGGGCAGATAGGAGTACTAGAAAATCGTATACGACCGCTAGAATACGTAGGCCTATAGGGGGGGAGTTAGAGTTCGATAGCGCTATATAGTAGAACTATATCGTATTCTACTACTATATTAGGATATTCTTACTAATCTTTACCTAGTAGAAGTTATAGTTATGCGAACGCTATAATTGCTTTCGCTACTCTATAGAATATAGTAAGTTAGTAATAGACGCAAATATTTACTATAGTATAGATTATATCTAGGTATTATATAGACAATATCGACTATAGTATATATATTTCGTTATTCGAAGTTCTTTACGAATATATAAAATACTATAAAAGGGAAAGAGCTAGACTTACTAGTACTCTATAGTATTACTAGTTAAGTAGTCGTAATATAGTAGTAGAATAGAAAAATAGACTCTTTAGCCTACCTTTATATCGAGGAACCGAGTCGTTATAATAGTAGAAGAGAAGAAATAATTATTAATACTACTTCGATATTAAGAAGAGGAGTAGTTATTAATAGTATAAGCTAAGAAGTAACCGTCGGCGCCGAGGAGACTAGTAGTCGTCGATAGTATAAACTAAAAAGCAATCGTCTATACTAAGGAGACGAGCGTTCGTCGATAATATAAGCTAAGAAGTAGCCGTCTACGCTAAGGAGATAAGCGGTCGTCGATAGTATAAGCTAAGAAGTAACTATTAGCGACGAGTAGACGAGCGGTCGTCGAGGGTATAAGTATATAGTAGTTACTCTTTTTAGCTAGCGATAGTAAAGTTAATCTAAGTAACGTATACGACGGATTCTAGCTCTAGAGTACGTCTATAGCTATCGCTATTCGTATAAAGTCGTATATATTAGTATACGCTATATTAGGCAAGCGATATATTATATAATATCGCCGACTATAGTAGCCGACTATAGCATAGGAAGCTAATCTCTACGTATAGAGGTAAGCTAGTAGCTAGGCGGGAACAGCTACGTACTAAGCTTCTAGCGTATCTAAAGCTAAAATTCGTCGTACTTAGCTCCTACTATAATAACTACTACCTTAACTACTACTATACCCGTATTGCTACTAAATTTTAAGCGTATATTTACTATATACCTTGCGATACTTATCTCTTCTTAATAACTAAACTTGCGACGATAGTATAATAAAAGCGATATTTAATAAGTACCGCGCCCTTTAATAGTTTATAAAAGCATCTCTACCTTATAAATAAGGATTTAGATAGTATAAGTACTTTTATACTTTAGATATAACTAAGTACTATAAGGAAAGATATAGATAGCTACTCTTCTAATCTTAATACCCTTCGCGAGTATAGCTAGCGCGTAGATATATCGCCTAAGAGAGCTATAGTAGATAAGTAGCGCAAAGCTAGAAATAAGTCCTTTACTTAGTAGAAGAAGCTTTTAATCGGCTCTAATAATATATAAAGCTCCCTATCGAAGGAGTAATAGTAGAAGAAGATTAAGGCCTAAATAGAGGAGTACTATACTTAGTATAACCGAATAGCGTAAGTAATAATCTATATAGTCGGCTAATATAGTCGGTAGTACTAATATATAATAAGGACGATAAGAAACGTAAGCGCGCGCAGGATAGGCCTATTATATAAGTAGCGAACTAGAATAAGAAAAGCTTCTATTTTAATATCGAGAAGGAGAAGGGCATAGACGACCCGTACTATAACTATAACTACTAGTATAATACTAATTAGTCTAAGTCGAGTCCGGAGGTACCCTACGTATTACTAGTAAGGTCGGCTAGTACTAGCTATAAAATAACTAACCTCCGCCTTCGAGTCGCTACTAAGAGCGAGTAGGCCGTATAGAGGAGCTACGCTGTCTACGCCTTTTAGAATAAGGCTATTTAATAGTTTAAGAAGAAGGTATATATACTTGCGATACTACGCGCGTAATATAAGAGTTAAGCCGAGTTTATCGTATAACTAATTAAGAAGAGGCCGAGTTCCTCGTAGTAAGAAATAGACCTTATCGAGAGGCTATAATCTAGGAATAAGAGGAGATACGTATTCTAAGTATCTAAAGCGGACGTAAGTAGTTCTTATTAAGAGTATATCGCTACTAGAACTAATAGCTTCTTTAGGACGTATTCGAGTACCTCTAATTAAACTAGAAGTATACTCTACGCTCTATAGAGCCTTATAAAGAGCTTATAAAATTAGTCTGTATATTAGTATTTATAGCGAAAGCGAAGGTAAATTAGTGCCGACTACGCCTACCGACTATATACTAACTAGTAGTAGGAGCTAATAGTAGAAGGCCGTCTTCTAACTATAATAGAAATTTTCCTGCCCTATTACTATATAGTATATCGTAACTATCTCTCCTAGAAGTCCTCTAAGTTTAATATAGCTAATCGCTTTACTTAGACTCTAGAAGTCCTAGATTAGCTTATCCTATTAGGATACGATTAGGATAGTAATAGGTTCCGGAAGCTAGTTACGTCTAAAGCGTAGGCTAAGCGAAATAGGCTAGCGTTCTAGTTATACGCTTATAAGTTCGATATAAAGGAGTCGGTATATAGAGAGCTTCTATAGGAAATATAGCTCGATTCTAAGTAGGAAGGAGGACTTAGCTTTTAGGATATCGTCGAGTAGCTTCTAGGTACGTCTATAGATAAGCTCGCTATCTCCGAGACCTTTATACGTAAATTCTAGTCGCTAAAGATAGGGTTTATATAGAAGCTCTATAACTCCTCTTAGGCTAGGTAGAATACGGATATATCTCGTAAGTTAAGATTAGTTATAGCCGCCGACGGTATACTAAGTAGATAAACCTATCGTAAAGAGAATTTAGAAACTACCTAAAGACTACGCAAAGCGATATAATACTATATAGTAGAAGGCTAGAAATAATACTAAGAGTAAGAAAAGGAAAAAGAATATAGCGAGCTAGTAGTTACGCCTTCGGAGATATATTACTACTTTATCTTTAGAGCTAGTACTAGATCTAGGAGCTCTAGCTATACCTTAAACTTCTAGCTTACTATATTCTTTTTCTTCTTCTTACTCTTAGTATTATTTCTAGCCTTCTACTATATAGTATTATATCGCTTTACGTAGTCTTTAAGTAGTTTCTAAATTCTCTTTACGATAGGTTTATCTACTTAAGCTAAGTCTAACTCTACTTTTTCGACTTAAGCTTTATTAATACTACTAGCCTCTTACGCTAGTAAGATACTTGCCCTCGAAGGCGACTATAGTATTACTATAATTAAAGAGTACTTAGTACGTTTATTAGTCGCGACTATTATAAGCTTAATAAGAGTACTAGAGGTGCCTATCTCTATAACGCTACTAGGATAGGCTATTAGCCTATAATAGAGATACCTCGCTAGTACTTATACTAATAAAACTTAATCGTCTTTATAAATATTATTTACCTCTATTACTCTACTAGCTTTTACTCTCTAGTTCTACGATTCCTTCTTAGTACTATATACTTTATATTATAGTATTACTAGTATATTCTACGACTCCGATATAACGTAGTAGTACTATACTTCCTTCTTCCTCGAGACGTATAAGTATATAGCTTTATAAACAATAGACTAACTCCGAATCGTAGCTATCTCTTATCGACTTTAGTCTAATTAAGAAGGCGGTATAATAGTAAAGGAAGGGACGCTATCCGATTACGAATACCTTAAATAGTTAAGCTAGTATACGAGATAGGATACTACTTTTAGCTAACCTTACTAAGCTACTAGAGGATTCTAAGAACTAAGTCGAAACTAATAGCGTATAGATATAGTAGTAGGAGTATACCTAGTTATTCGAGGGCTTTTACTACTACTATTAGTAGCTCGAAGAGGCGAGGTATTATAATAAGTATAGTAGAATATCTTCGAACTCTATAAAATAAAACTCGAATATATAAATGTTATAAGCTTAGAGATTTTTCGTTAAAGGTATAGACTAAGAAACGTATACCCCGAGGGTTATATATAAGGGATATAATAGAGTTATTAAATACTTAAGACTAAGTAATAGAATAAAAGCTCTTTAAAAGTACCTCGATTTAGTAGGCTACGAAGGAGCCTCTTAAGAGCGTAGAGTTACTAAAGAAGTTATTAAAGCTACTAAAGATTAATCTATAAGTTTAGTATTCGTTAATATAGGAATAAGGTACTAACTACGCTTACTAACTACGCTTACTAACTACGCTCGCCGACTATACTTTATAGAGATATATAACGTAGATATACTAACAGCCCTTATTTATAGGAACGGCTTAAGAAAAGTTTTACTAGAATAGAGCACCTAGAACGATTAAAGTTTCTAGAGTTATATAGGCTTATAGTTTCCTAGCTAGGCTTACTCTTAAACTTCTTCGAAAGTCCTATAGTTCGGCGTATCTATAAATATCTATTAAAGGAGACTAGATCTATCGACTTTAAGAGCGCCGCTACGATTAAGTTATATATCTAGGACGTAGTCGATTACTCTAAGGATAATCTAAAACGTTAGCTATCTAGAACCTTCTAAGTAGCTATTACCCTCGACGATTAATACGCTAGGGTGCTCCGAGTATTATTCCTTACGATATAAGGCTACTAGATCGATAGCGAGTAGGCCTAGTATAAGGCTATACTAGCCTTTTTATATATTTTAGGCCGTTATACGGGCGAAGTCCTAGCAGACCTACTATTCGACGTACTTACCTATTTCGAGATTTCTAATAGGCTTATAGCGCTAATAGTAGATAATGCTTCTAATAATAATATACTATATATAGCTATATACGTATCCTTGCTATATATATACCTTCTAACTAACGAGTTCTAGCGTCGAGGCTATTAATATTTACTCCTACGAGCGTATATATATAGCGAAGCTATTAGTCTTAATTAAATAACTTCTTCTCCGAGGAATAGATAAGGATATAGAAGAGATATTAAATACTAAAGACTACGAGTTCTCCTATCTAGAACGGTTCCTATACTTTATATATATAATCTAGCTCTCCTTAAGGAAGTTCTTCGCTATCTTTAAGATTAAGCTAAGAAATAAGAGATAGGAATAATAAGATAAGAAGATAAATACGAACGTATTATATTAGCTTAAAGTAGGAAGTCTAGCTATAGTTCTAATAAAGGTACTATTTATTCTCCTTACGAAGTATATATAGTTAATAAATATAGTCGGTAGAAGCTATACTAATAACTGCTCCTTATAAAGTTTTAGAAACTTATAGTTAAAGTAAACTCTAGTACTTAACGCTTTAAGAGTTTTATAGTACTATAGCAAAAGAGGATCGCAGATCTATATCTATACCTAAAATAGTATAAATAGTAGAAGAAGATACTTTAAAGGGTTTTATACCTAATATAAAATATAAAGACTTATTAGAGCTTAACTACGATTATACTAATATATAGTTCTTAACTATAAGATATTATCGACGAGTATATTAAAAATAAGAGTTAGCTTAAACTAAAGCTAACTACTATAGAATAGAAGAGAGTTAAATATATTATTAACCTTACTACTTCTTTTATAAAAGCTACGATATAAATTAGTACGATAAAGAGGCTAATAATCTACCTTATTCTTAGCTACTATAATACCTTATTTAATATTTTAAATATTATAGATAAGAAACTTAAATATAAAATATAACCCTAGTAAAAGGAGATTTATTCTACCTTATAAGCTATATAAATAAAGCTCGAGAAGTACTATACTACTACCTAAGAGCGATTTAGTAATATATATAGTATTACGATTCTTCTTAATCTAGTAATAAAACAGGCGTTCTAAAACCGCGAGGCCTTCTCTAGCGAGGGGCTCGATTCCTTCTTCGAGGATTACTACTAATTAAAATTCTAGGTCGAATACGCGCGATATAAGCCTCTCGTAGCTATATCCTAGTCTAGGCTAAAAAAGGCCTTATACCGCTCTACGATATTATTCGCAATAGGTCTCTATAGTAGATTAGATAGTAATAACTCCGACTTTAATTAAAGGGTATCTAGACGGCCGCGGCAGACCGTATAGCCTTTAGCTAATTCGGACGAGGTATCTCGTTATCGCTACGCTAGATTTAAGGACTTAGCTACCTATTCTATAGAGTATCCGCTCCGGTTATAGAAGATAATCGCATTAGAATATCTAAGTTACGCGCTAATAGCCTAGGACATCCTCTCTATCCTAGTAGCTAGAACTAGTTATAAGCGCGACTTTAGTATAGCGCGTTATTAAAGCCGATATAATCGGTCCTACGATCCCTCGACGTTTAGTAATATTATATACTATTGTTCCCGAGAGCGTAACGCGTAGTAATAGGCTCGGGATTCGCTTATAGAGGAGGCGCTACCGATATTAACTACGTTCGAGCCTTCGAATAATATAGTAAATTAGTAGTAGGAGTAGCTCGAGGCGGATTAGGAGACGTTAGCAACTACTATATAGAGTAACTTCGACTCGATTAGTAATAACGAGGAGGATATAGCACTAATATATCTTCGCTATAGTACTTAATAAAGGAAGTATTTGCTTTTACGTTATACTTATAGAGTAGAGTAGACTTCGTAGTCGATATTATAAATAGTATTTAATTCTAATATCTCGTAGTTAGTAAGTATAGTTAGTAAGTATAGTCGGCATCCTTATTTTTCTCTATAACTATAGTCGCTAGTTTAACTAGCGCTTCTAATATACTATAACGCTTAGTTCTATATATACGTATATTTAGTATTAAAGCAATTCTATTATCCCTACGGCGACTTAGTCTTATTCTCTAGTATTAGACCTATCTTTCTAAACTTAGGTCCCTATAAAGACCTATATAGGAACCGGTAGTATTTAGACCCGACCTATCGATTTCGTATTAGGTCGGGGACTCTATCGATTTAGGTCTTAGGTCGGTTCCCTTAGGAACCGACCTAGACCCGGAACTAACCTAAAGTCGGGGACCTATTCTAACCTCTAATTTTAACTAGTAGTAATCCTCGAAGGAGGAATTAAGCCCCTCGCTAGAGAAGGCCTCGCGGTCTTAGAACGCCCGTTTTATTACTAGATTAAGAAGAATCGTAATGCTATATATATTACCGAATCGCTCTTAAGTAGTAGTATAGTACTTCTCGAGCTTTGTTTATATAGCCTATAGGGCAGAATAAATCTTCTTTTACTAGAGTTATATTTTATATTTAAGTTTCTTATCTATAATATTTAAGATATTAAATAAGGTATTATAGTAGCTAAGAACGAGGTAGATTATTAGTTTTTTTATCGTACCGATCTATATTATAGCTTTTATAAAAGGAGTAGTAAGGTTAATAATATATTTAACCCTCTTCTATTTTATAGCGATTAGCTTTAGTTCGGGCTAACTCTTATTCTTAATATACTTATCGATAATATCTCGTAGTTAAGAACTATATATTAGTATAATTATAGTTAAGCTTTAATAGGTCTTTATATCTTATATTAAGCGTAAAACCCTTTAAAGTATCTTCTTCTACTATTTATACTATTTTAGGTATAGATATAGATCTGCGATCCTCTTTTGCTATAGTACTATAAAACTCTTAAAGCGTTAAGTACTAGAGTTTACCTTAACTATAAGTTTCTAAAACTTTATAAGGAGCGGTTATTAGTATAGCTTCTATTAACTATATTTACTAACTATATATACTTCGTAAAGAGAATAAATAGTACCTTTATTAGAACTATAGCTAGACTTCCTACTTTAAGCTAATATAATATATTTATATCTATCTCCTTATCTTATCGTTCTTATCTCTCGTTTCTTAGCTCGATCTTAAAAGTAGTAAAGAACTTCCTTAAGAAAAGCTAGATTATATATATAAAGTATAGGAACTATTCTAAACGGGAGAACTCGTAGTCTTTAGTATTTAATATCTCTTTTATATCTCTATCTATTCCTTAAAGAGGAAGTTATTTAATTAAGACTAATAGCTTCGCTATATATATATACTTATAAGAGCAAATATCGATAGCCTCGACGCTAGAACTTATTAGTTAGAAGGTATATATATAGTAAGGATACGTATATAGCTATATATAGTATATTATTATTAGAAGCATTGTCCGCTATTAGCGCTATAAGCCTATTAGAGATCTCGAAATAGGTAAGTACGTCGAATAGTAGGTCCGCTAGGACTTCGCTCGTATAACAGCCCGAAATATATAGAAAGGCTAGTATAGCCTTATACTAGGCCTACTCGCTATCGATCTAGTAGCCTTATATCGTAAGGAATAATACTCGGAGTACCCTAGCGTACTAACTATCGAGGGCGATAGCTATCTAGAAGGTTCTAAATAGCTAACGTTTTAGATTGTCCTCGGAGTAATCGACCGCGTCCTAGATATATAACTTAATTATAGCGGCGCTCTTAAAGTCGATAGATTTAGTCTCCTCTAATAGATATTTATAAGTACGCTAAACTATAGGACTTTCGAAGAAGTTTAAGAGTAAGCCTAGCTAGGAAACTATAAGCCTATATAACTCTAGAAACTTTAATCGTTCTAGGTGCTCTATTCTAGTAAAACTTTTCTTAAGCCGTTCCTATAAATAAGAGCTATTAGTATATCTACGTTATATATCTTTATAAAGTATAGTCGGCGAGCGTAGTTAGTAAGCATAGTTAGTAAGTATAGTCGGTATCTTATTCCTATATTAACGAATACTAAACTTATAGATTAATCTTTAGTAGCTTTAATAACTTCTTTAGTAACTCTATACTTTTAAGAGGCTCCTTCGTAGCTTACTAAATCGAGGTGCTTTTAGAGAGCTTTTATTCTATTACTTAGTCCTAGGTATTTAATAACTCTATTATATCTCTTATATATAACTCTTAGGGCGTATGTTTTTTAGTCTATACCTTTAACGAAAAGTCTTTAAGCTTATAACGTTCGCGTATTTAAGTTCTATTTTATAGGGTTTAAAGATATTCTACTATACTTATTATAATACCTCGCCTTTTTAAGCTACTAATAGTAGTAGTAAAAGCCCTCGAACGACTAAGTATACTCCTACTATTATATCTATATACTATTAGTTTCGACCTAGTCCTTAGAATCCTTTAGCGGCTTAGTAAGGTTAGCTAGAGGTAGTATCCTATCTCGTATACTAGCTTAACTACTTAAGGTATTCGTAATCGAATAGCGTCCCTTCCTCTACTATTATACTACCTTCTTAATCGGACTAGAGTCGACGAGAGACAGCTGCGATTCGGAGTTAGTCTATTATTTATAAAGTCGTATACTTATATATCTTAAGAAAGAAGGAAGTATAGTACTACTACGTCGTATTAAAGTCGTAGGATATACTAGTAATACTATAATATAAAGTATATAGTACTAAGAAGGAATCGTAGAACTAAAGAGTAAAAGCTAGTAGAGTAATAGAGGTAAATAATATTTATAAGAGCGATTAAGTTTTATTAGTATAAGTACTAGCGAGGTGTCTCTATTATAGGCCGACGGCCTATCCTAGTAGCGTTATAGAGACGGGTACCTCTAGTACTCTTATTAAGCTTATAATAGTCGCGACTAATAAATATACTAAGTACTCTTTAATTATAGTAACGCTATAGTCGCCTTCGAGAGCAAGCATCTTACTAGCGTAAGAGGCTAGTAGCGTTAATAAAGCTTAAGTCGAAAAAGTAGAGTTAGACTTAGCTTAAGTAGATAAACCTATTATAGAGAGAATTTAGAAACTACCTAAAGACTACGTAAAGCGATATAATACTATATAGTAGAAGGCTAGAAATAATACTAAAAGTAAGAAGAGGAAAAAGAATATAGTAAGCTAGAAGTTACGCCTTTAGAGATATATTACTACTTTGTCTTTAGAGCTAGTACTAGATCTAGGAGCTCTAGCTATACCTTAAACTTCTAGCTCGCTATATTCTTTTTCCTCTTCTTACTTTTAGTATTATTTCTAGCCTTCTACTATATAGTATTATATCGCTTTACGTAGTCTTTAGGTAGTTTCTAACGAGATGTATTCGTATTCTACCTAGCTTAAGAGGAGTTATAGAGCTTCTATATAAACTCTATCTCTAGCGACTAGAATTTACGTATAAAGGTCTCGGAGATAGTAAGCTTATCTGCAGACGTACCTAGAAGCTACTTAACGATATCCTAAAAGCTAAGTCCTTCTTCCTACTTAGAATCGAGCTATATTTCCTATAGAAGCTCTCTATATACTAACTCCTTTATATCGAACTTATAAGCGTATAACTAGAACGCTAGCCTATTTCGCTTAGCCTATACTTTAGACGTAACTAGCTTCTAGAACCTATTACTATCCTAATCGTATTCTAATAGGACAAGCTAATCTAGGACTTCTAGAGTCTAAGTAAAGCGATTAGCTATATTAAACTTAGAGGACTTCTAGGAGAGATAGTTGCGATATACTATATAGTAATAAGGTAGGAAAATTTCCGTTATAGTTAGAAGACGGCCTTCTACTATTAGCTCCTACTACTAGTTAGTATATAGTTAGTAGGCGTAGTCGGTACTAATTTACCTTCGCTTTCGCTATAGATACTAATATACGAACTAATTTTATAAGCTCTCTATAAGGCTTTATAGAGCGTAGAGTATACTTCTAGTTTAATCGGAGGTACTCGAATATATCCTAAAGAAGCTATTAGTTCTAGCAGCGATATACTCTTAATAAGAGCTACTTACGTCCGCTCTAGATACTTAGAATACGTATCTCCTCTTATTCCTAGATTATAGCCTCTCGATAAGGTCTATTTCTTACTATAAGGAACTCGGCCTCTTCTTAATTAGTTATACGATAAACTCGGCTTAACTTCTATATTACGCATATAGTATCGCAAGCGTATATACCTTCTTCTTAAACTATTAAATAGCCTTATTCTAAAAGGCGTAGACGGCGTAGCTCCTCTATACGGCCTACTCGCTCTTAGTAGCGACTCGAAGGTAGAGGTTAGTTATTTTATAGCTAGTACCGGCCGACCTTACTAGTAATACGTAGAGTACCTCCGGACCCGACTTAGACTAATTAGTATTATACTAGTAGTTATAGTTATAGTGCAGGTCGTCTACGCTCTTCTCCTTCTTAATATTAAAATAGAAGCTTTCCTTATTCTAGTTCGCTACTTATATAATAGGCCTATCCCGCGCGCGCTTACGTTTCTTATCCTCCTTATTATACGTTAGTACTACCGACTATATTAGCTAACTATATAGATTATTACTTACGCTATCTAGTCGTATTAAGTATAGTACTCTTCTCTTTAGGCCTTAATCTTCTTCTACTACTACTCCTTTAATAGGGAGCTTTATATATTATTAGAGCTAATTAAAAGCTTCTTCTACTAAGTAAAGGACTTATTTCTAGCTTTACGCTACTTATTTACTATAGCTCTTTTAAGCGATATATCTACGCGCTAGCTATACTCGTAAAGAGTATTAGGATTAGAAGAGTAGGTATTTATATCTTTCCTTATAGCGCCTAGTCGTATCTAAAGTATAGAAGTACTTATACTATCTAAATCCTTATTTATAAAGTAGGGACGCTTCTATAGACTATTAGAGGGCGTAGTACTTATTAAATATCGCTTTTATCGTACTATTATTATAAGTTCTATCGCTAAGAAGAGATAAGTATCGCAAGGTATATAGTAAATATACGCTTAAAATTTAGTAGTAATACGAGTATAGTAGCGGTTAAGGTAGTAGTTATTATAGTAGGAGCTAAGTGCGACGAATTTTAGCTTTAGGTGCGCTAGAAGCTTAGTACGTAGCTATTCCTACTTAGCTACTAGCTTACCTCTATACGTAGAGATTAGCTTCCTATACTATAGTTAGCTACTATAGTCGGCGATATTATATAATATATCGCTTACTTAATATAGCGTATACTAATATATACGACTATATATAGATAGCGACAGCTATAGACGTACTCTAGAGCTAGAATCCGTTATATATATTACTTAGATTAACCTTACTATCGCCGGCTAAAAAGAGTAACTACTATATACTTATACCCTCGACGACTACTTATCTACTCGTTGCTAATAGTTACTTCTTAGCTTATACTATCGACGACTACTTATCTCCTTAGCGTAGACGGCTGCTTCTTAGCTTATATTATTAACGACCGCTCGTCTCCTTAGCGCGGACGATTGCTTTTTAGTTTATACTATTAACGACTACTAGTCTCCTTAGCGCTAATAGTTACTTCTTAGCTTATACTATCGATAACTACTTCTCTTCTTAGTATTAAAGTAGTATCGATAATTATTTCTTCTCTTCTACTATTATAACGACTCGGTTCCTTAATATAAAAGTAGGCTAAAGAGTCTATTTTTCTATTCTACTACTATATTACGACTACTTAACTAGTAATACTATAGAGTACTAGTAAGTCTAGCTCTTTCTCTTTTCTAGTATTTTATATATTCGTAAAGAACTTTAAATAACGAAATATATATACTATAGTCGATATTATTTATATAATACCTAGATATAATCTATACTATAGTAAATATTTGCGTCTATTACTAACTTACTATATTCTATAGAGTAGCGAAAGCAATTATAGCGTTCGCGTAACTATAACTTCTACTAGGTAAAGATCGGTAGAGGTGTCCCGATATAGTAGTAGAATACGATATAGTTCTACTATATAGCGCTATCGAACTCTAACCCCCCCTCTATAGGCCTACGTATTCTAGCGGTCGTATACGATTTTCTAGTACTCTTATCTACCCTAGCCCTTCTCTCTTATACCTCTACCTATTTGCTTCTTCTAATCCTTCGATATCTCTATTTATACTACTTAATACCTTCTCTTATTTCCTAAGCGAACTCTAATATAGAGTTTAACTCGAGCCCTCCTCTACGAGTATATCTTAATATAGATACTAATATACCGCTATTAGTACTACCTCTACGTATAGGAAATAAGGCTACTAAGTAGTAGCGAATATAGCTACTAAAGGCTATAGTACTAGACGACGAGTCTTATAGGAAGGTAGTAGTTCTATAGAAAAAAGTAATAGCTATAAGGACGATATAGCGACGAACGAGAGCTAGTAAGTCCGGTATCTCGAAAAGGTAGTTAATACTAGGGATAGCAGCCTTATAAGAGATTTATAAGCTTTAGCGAACGATAGCTTTATATATCTAGAGGGTCCCTTTTTAGTATATTATCTACGAGATTATAATAGATAAAGATAGTAGCGATATTATTAGAATTTAGGTAGTAGTACTTAAATGCTTATAGGAAGTAGCGGAGGCATTTCTCGTTATAGAGTTCGAGATTTCTAACCTTCTAGCGATCTACGCGAAGCGCGTTACCCTATAAGTAAAGGATATATACCTATATAGTTATCTATACTACTAGTTTACTAGCTAGGACAGAGGAGGGAATAATAATATAGGTATATAATACTAGGTTGCCGACTATAATTGCCGACTATAAAGAGCCTAGTATACGTTACTATACTTAGAAGCTTAGAATTAATATATGCAGCGTAGATAAAGCTATAGCTAGCGCGCTAGCGAGCTTAACGTCCGCCTTAGCTAACCTATATACCCTTACTAAACTATTAGTAATACTACTACCTCTACTACCTTAGAACTTATTAGTAGTCGCGCTTTATTAGCTTATTATTATCGCCTTCCTTTTTTATACCTCCTAACGAATTTTCGTATTATATATACGAAGGATACTATCGCGTACGTTAATTATAGCTTAATCGACTACTTTTCTCTCGGCCCTCTACGTATTTATAATAGCTTAAGTTCCTACTAATAAGCCTAGCTAGTTCGCCGAGTAATACTTCTTTAGCTAAGATATAGCATCTACTCCTCCTCTATCTAGAAACTCCTCCCTACTCGAAAACCCTCCTATAGATAATAGTAATATCGACCCTAGACTTCTTAGTAAATAGGCGCCCTCTTCTAGCTAACGTAGCGCTTCTACCCCTCCTCTCTTAATTTCTAACCTCTTCGCTTATAATAGTAACGACTAAGAGGCTACTAGTAGAAACGACTAGAATAGTTCTCGTAGAAACGCGAACGGCGATAATAGAAATAACGAAGACAACGTCTCTGTTATTATTATCGACGATAGTAATAGTAAGAAGAGTAATAGTAACGAGAGTAATAGCGACGAGAGTATTATACTACCTACCCCTCCCTCTTAGCTTTCTAGAAAGGCTCTATAGAAAACTATACTAGGCGGTCGGCCTCGTCTTAATAAGTAGAAGCTCGCTTACTAAATAGCTTATAAGAAATAGATCGAGAGGGATAATATAGTAATAGTAGTAGTAGTAGTAGTAGCTAGAGGAGTAGTAGGTAGAAAACGATTACTAGGTAGAAAATAAGTAGCGAAAAAGGGACTAGCTAGAAAGAGAACAGCTAGAAAAGTACTAGCTAAAATAGTAGTAGTAAGTAGAGGAGGTCTAGCTCGTAGAGCTAGTATATAGAAGACTTATCGCTATAAGCTAGGTAGTAAGTTATATAGTCGGTATTTATAGTTAGTATTACTAACTTATACTCTAGCTATCGCGCTCCGAGAGATCCGCAAGTACTAGAAGTCTATAGATTTACTTATACTAAAGCTACTCTTTAGCTATCTCGTCTACGAAGTTTACTATAACGTTTCTAGAGGCTTAGCTATTTCTTAAGGAGGTTACTATTAGTAGGCGAGCGCCCTTAGTACTCTATAGGAAGCCGCCGAGAGTACTCTAGTCTACCTCTTCTCGAGTATATATGCTCTTAGTCGTTCTATATTCGATTAATATTAACTATATTATAGATACTAACGTTACTACGATTTACGTAAAGCAAGTAACTATTTAGTAGAGGGATATAAAGTTTATTATTAGCCTACTCTCGTCTTAGGGAATTAATATATTTAGTAAGAGATAAATCTCTATAGTATATATAAGGAAAATCGTTATAACTATAGAGGGCATATATAGTAAAAATCGGTATAAGCAAAGAGGTTGCTATAGTTAGCATTCGTAGTTAGTATACCTATAGTTGCCCTAAAACGTATAATTTGCCGTATTAAATTAAATATACCTTTAAAACCCGTCGCTTTCTATACTTTCTACTTCCTCTAGTTTCTATCTATTTATAACTCTCGATTTTCTATACTATATTCTATCGAATCTTATATTTCTATTAGGACCTATCTTTAGACCTATCGTTAGACTCGAGTCGGACCTATCTAATACCTATGTTTATTAGATAGGTCCGGAACTAGGTAGGAACCGGCTAGGACCCGACCTAACTATTATAGTTCTATATATTTAGGTCCTAGACCCGACCCGGACCCGTCCCGACTTATTCTAACCTCTACTAATAGATAAGGGCCTAAATAGTAATATATCTAGTAGCTATAGGCGGTAAGTAATATATAGTAGAAATATAGCAACTATAATCCTCTATTTAAGAGTATAGTTAATAAACTATATAGTTATATAATAGCTATAGCTATTAAGAATTAAGAGCCTCTATTACCTCCTTGCCTTAGCCTTAGTATATCTATTAAAGATATCTCTAAGCTATATAAAACTAATAGAGTTATTAGTCTAGCTAGTCTCTAAGGATTACTAACTAATATTATATACTTTAGTATTAAAATCTTATATCTAGGTATCTTAAATATTACTAGTTTAAGCCTTAAATATTATAGTTAGTTATAGCTATATTCTATCTATATAGATTGCTACTAGTATTATAATCTATTTACGGTTACTACTATAGACATTTCTAAGTACTTTCTTAGTCTCTAATACCTCCTTACTATAAACTCTCTTAGTCTTATTTATAAAGCTAACTATAAACCCTTTCTTATTAATATTATATATATTCTTAGGCAGAATCTTATAATTATTAATCTTAGCCTTTAGAAGCTTAAACTACTAATTATATAACTATTTTAAATTAGCCTTAAACCTTAAGTATTTAATAGAGTTAAGATAACGAGAGTTAATAGATCCCTACTACCTCTTAATAAACCTAGTAACCTAGTTATCTATAGGCCTATAACTATATAGTTTATAGATAAAGTTTAGAACTATTAAAGGGGTTAGAGGTAGGCCTCTAAGAGTTAAAGTATTAATATAGGCGATAAGGTTAGCCTCTTATAGAGTAGTTAAAATACGCTAGAATTTAATCTTTATAGCTTAGCTAGTAGCCTTCTTATTAAGCCTCTTACTAATAGTACTACGGTATATATAATAGTAATTTGCTACTAAAGTAATTATTATAAACTCTCTACTTAGTACTCTATTAACTGCCTACTATACTAGATCTATATTAAGTATTTTATAGTTAATTATATTAGAGGGTATTTTAATTAAAGTATAGCGTTACGTAGTTCTATACGGCACGCGCACTCTACTTCTAACGAGCTAGTTTATAGATATTTGCTCGTCGACTCTACGTCTTACCTATTATACTAGCCTTCTATAGCCGATCGATCGTCGCTCTAGTATTAAATCTTATAGTAGCTACTATAGGCGCTAGACTATACTAGAGATAGGTAGCTTACGGTAAGACTTTATAATAACTCTTATAAGCGCGGAATTTAGGCTATAAGGCCTTATAAGGGCTTCTTTACTACTATATTTCTCGCTACTTATATTAGCTCTAGCTCCTATTATAGTATAAAGCTATCGCTATCGTTATAAAGACTAGTAATTATAGCCTACGAAGTCCTATTGCACGCCTCTACGTAGCCGTAGATAGAAATAAATACTCTCGAGTATTCTAGCTAGAAGTCTATCTCTATTTTAAACTAACTACCTTTCGGAAACTACTTAGAAGCTCGGCGTTATTCGGAAACTATAGAATTTAGGGTCTAAGGGTCTTCCGACGATAGTCGGTCTAAGAACAAATCTAGAAAAAGAGATAAATCTAGAAAAAGGGATAAATCTATATCCTAAGAACGCGAATATCGCTATAGTACGAGATATAGTATATTATAATATATAGTGCGATAGCGTAGCTATTTGCGAGTTTAAAGAACTAAAAATTATATATATGCGGCGTCGCGTTATTTAGATCTCGTCGTATTCTAAAACCTACTCGTACTAAGTATAGGCTAGTAGCGATAGCGATAATATAAGATTATCTTTAATTTCCTTTAAGCTTAATAAGAGCCCTAGTAGCAATAAGGCGACTAAGTTTTATATTAGGTACGTATAGTTAGTCCGACTATATCGTCTATAATTAAGCCTTAGGTTACGGTAGTAGTAAGGTTAATAACTCGAATCCGTATAAATTACTCGGAGTCCTCTTTAGAATAGTAAGGCGACTAGGTTTAGTATAAGTAGTATATCGACAGCTCTATTTATTATTAATTAGTAGCTATACTAATAGAATAGGCTATGTCTAAACTAGTAGTAAGGCTAGCGTAATCTAAATCGAGCTAATAGCGCTAGAGTTTAGCCTTCTAAATAATCGCCTCGCCTCGTAGTCTTAGCTACTAGAAAGTTAGTATCCTCGCTAAAGTATTTATCTAAATAACTCTAAAGCGGCTATCTAGCCGCCGTTATTTATAGTGTCTATAAACGCGATCGTTATATCTCTCCCTCTTTTCTTCTTTCGAGTCTTACGCGCTAGTCGTTTAAATAGTCGCCTCGCCTTATAGTCTAAGCTATTATAGCTCTTAGCTAGTACTATTACTAAAGTACTTATCTAAGTAACTCTAAAGCGGCTATCTAGCCGCCGCTACGGATTTAGTTACTATAGTTTCTACTTAGATTAAGTCGGCTAGTCGTAGCAACTTCGGCGCCGTATTCTATAAGGTAGTATTAAGGCCTTAGTAATATTATAAAGGAACGAAATATTAGAGTATAGCTATATACTAATAGTATAGGTAGAAAGAAAGAGAGGCGCGAGTAAAGAGAGAGGCGCGGGTAGTATAGCTAGTACTAGTAATATAGTAGTAAGGCTAAGTACTCGTTATACGCGTCGTCGTAGTTAGCGTCCGCCCTTAAACCTAGTTATTATTATAGTCGCGTAGTAGTTTAGTAGAGAAGTAGAGAAGCGGAGAAGTAAAGACGTTATAACTTCCGCGCGATTACGCTAAGAACTAATCTTAAGCATAGTCGGTAATAACGACTATACTAATAATAAGTACTTAGCGTAGTCGCGCGGAAGTTATAGTAGAGAGATCGGGAGATCTTATCGTTATATTATATCGCGATTTAAGAAGAGCTAGAATATATAGGAATAGCGAGCGATATATAGTATGCTTTTAATAAGATTACTTGCCTGCCTAATATAAAGGGCCCTAAGCGCATAGCTCTAAGCGTATAGCTCTAAGCGTATTACTAATTCGTCGATTGCCGTAGTCTCCGCTATTTTATTAAGAATTAGAGGCCTTTCTCTATCGTATAATTAGCTAGTATCTCTTTCTTTCTATACTAAGTAGCGATTAGACCGCTAGTAGCGCCTATTCTACCTCTACTACCTCTTCTACTACCTCCTCTACGGCTACTACGTCTACTACGACTATATCTACTACCTAGGCCTAGACGATAGTCTCTAATATAGTATAGACGAGCCTAGCGCCAGGTATACTCGATCTTGCGACGCGTATATATAGCGTATTTACTAATAAGGACACGGTTATTCCCCTCGTTATATCTACTAGAGGTATAAGCTGCTCTAGATACTATATATTAGAGGTACTTCTCGCTATTACCTATTATATAGAATAACGCTACCTAATTAGTACGGAGGTATATACTCTTAGTATTCTAAGATGCCTTATTCTACCGCTCTTATATTATTAGACTACTTAATAGAGGAGCTATAATATTAGCGTATTTCCTAGTACCTTTATTTAGAGCCTCTCTTCCTATCTTACGAGGTATCTTATCCTTACTACCTACTAGTCGGCTACTCTTATTCTTCGCTTATCTAGTTACTAGGTTCTTAGTACTCGGCCGAGTCGAATATCCCTATTAGAAGCTCTCCTTATAGCCTTACTCGTAGCTACCTTATCTAGTACTAGTACTCGCGCGAGGACGAGATAGTCTACTACTAAACCTAGTCGTTAGCGCTAGAGCTATGCCGCTACGCGATAGCCGACCGAATATAACTAAAGTATCGCAAGGAGCGAGTAGAGGTTAGAATAGGTCGGGACGGGTCCGGGTCGGGTCTAGGACCTAAATATATAGAACTATAATAGTTAGGTCGGGTCCTAGCCGGTTCCTACCTAGTTCTAGACCTATCTAATAAATATAAGTATTAGATAGGTCCGACTCGGGTCTAACGATAGGTCTAAAGATAGGTCCTAATAGAAATATAAGATTCGATAGAATATAATATAGAAAATCGAGGATTATAAATAAATAGAAACTAGAGGAAGTAGAAAGTATAGAAAGCGACGGGTTTTAAAGGTATATTTAATTTAATACGGCAAATTATATGTTTTAGGGCAACTATAGGCATGCCGACTATAAATACTAACTACGGCAACCTCTCTACTTATACCGATTTTTACTATATATACTCTCTATAGTTATAACGATTTTCCCTATATATACTATAGAGATTTATCTCTTACTAAACATATTAATTCCCTAAGACGAGAGCAGGCTAATAATAAACTTTATATCCCTCTACTAAATAGTTACTCGCTTTACGTAAATCGTAGTAACGTTAGTACCTATAATATAGTTAATATCGATCGAATATAGAACGACTAAGAGTATATATACTCGAGAAGAGGTAGACTAGAGCACTCTCGGCGGCTTCCTATAGAGTACTAAGAGCGCTCGCCTACTAATAGTAACCTCCTTAAGAAATAGCTAAGCCTCTAGAAATATTATAGTAAACTTCGTAGACGAGGTAGCTAAAGAGTAGCTTTAGTATAAGTAAATCCGTAGACTTCTAGTACTTGCGGATCTTTTAGAGCGCGATAGCTAGAGTATAAGTTAGTAATACTAACTATAAATGCCGACTATATAACTTACTACTTAGCTTATAGCGATAAGTCTTCTATATATTAGCTCTACGAGCTAGACTTCCTCTACCTACTACTACTATTTTAGCCGGTGCTTTTCTAGCTATTCTCTTTCTAGCTAGTCCCTTTTTCGCTACTCGTTTTCTATCTAGTAATCGTTTTCTACCTACTACTCCTCTAGCTACTACTACTACCGCTACTATTACTATATTATCCCTCTCGATCTATTTCTTATAGGCTATTTAGTAAGCGAGCTTCTACTTATTAAGACGAGGCCGACCGCCTAGTATAGTTTTCTATAAAGCCTTCCTAGAAAGCTAAGAGGGAGGGGCAGGCGGTATAATACTCTCGTCGCTATTACTCTCGTTACTATTACTCTCCTCGCTATTACTATCGTCGATAATAATAACGGAGACGTTATCTTCGTTATTTCTATTATCGCCGTTCGCGTTTCTATAAGAACTATTCTAGTCGTTTCTACTAGTAGCCCCTTAGTCGTTACTATTATAAGCAGAGAGGTTAGAAATTAAGGGAGGAGGAGTAGAAGCGCTACGTTAGCCAGAAGAGGGCGCCTAGTTACTAAGAAGTCTAGGGTCGATATTACTATTATCTATAGGAGAGTCTTTAAGTAGGGAGGAGTTTCTATATAGAGGAGGAGCGGACGCTATATCTTAGCTAGAGAAGTATTACTCGGCGAACTAGCTAGGCTTATTAGTAGGAAGTTAAGCTATTATAAATGCGCAGAGGGCCGAGAGAAAAGCAGTCGATTAAGCTACGATTAACGTATATAGTAGTATCCTTCGTATACGCGATATAAAAATTCGTTAGAAGGTATAAAAAAGGAAGGCGATAATAATAGGCTAATAAAGCGCGACTGCCGATAAGTTCTAAGGTAGTAGAGGTAGTAGTATTACTAATAGTTTAGTAAGGGTATATAGGTTAGCTAAGGTAGACGTTAGGCTCGCTAGCGCGCTAGCTACGGCTTTACCTATGCTATATATATTAATTCTAAGCTTCTAAGTATAGTAACGTATGCTAGGCTCTTTATAGTCGGCAATTATAGTCGGCAACCTAGTATTATATACCTATATTATTATTCCCTCCTCTATTCTAGCTAGTAAACTAGTAGCGTAGATAACTATATAGGTATATATCCTTTGCTTATAGGGTAACGCGCTTCGCGTAGATCGCTAGAAGGTTAGAAATCTCGAACTCTATAACGAGAAATACCTCTGCTACTTCCTATAAGCATTTAAGTACTACTACCTAAATTCTAATAATATCGCTACTACCTCTATTTATTATAATCTCGTAGATAACGCGCTAAAAAGGGACTCTTTAGATATATAAAGCTATCGTTCGCTAAAGCTTATAAATCTCTCGTAAAGCTACTATCTCTAGTATTAACTACCTTTTCGAGATACTAGACTTACTAGCTCTCGTTCGTCGCTATATTATCCTTATAGCTATCGCTTTTTTCTATAGAACTACTACCTTCCTACGAGACTCGTCGTCTAGTACTATAGCCTTTAGTAGCTATATTCGCTACTACTTAGTAGCCTTATTTCCTACGCGTAGAGGTAGTACTAATAGTAGTATATTAGTATCTATATTAAGATATACTCGTAGAGGAGGGCTCGAGTTAAACTCTATATTAGAGTTCGCTTAAGAAATAAGAGAAGGTATTAAGTAGTATAAATAGAGATATCGAAGGGTTAGAAGGAGCGGATAGGTAGAGGTATAAGAGAGAAGAGCTAGGGCAGATAGAAGTACTAGAAAATCGTATACGACTGCTAGAATACGTAGGCCTATAAGGAGGAGGTTAGAGTTCGATAGCGCTATATAGTAGAACTATATCGCATTCTACTACTATATTAGAACACCCCTACCGATCTTTATTTAGTAGAAGTTATAGTTACGCGAACGCTATAATCGCTTTCGCTACTTTATAGAATATAGTAAGTTAGTAATAGACGCAAATATTTACTATAGTATAGATTATATCTAGGTATTATATAGATAATATTGACTATAGTATATATATTTCGTTATTCGAAGTTCTCTACGAATATATAAAATACTATAGAAGAGAAAGAGCTAGACTTACTAGTACTCTATAGTATTACTAGTTAAGTAGTTATAATATAGTAGTAGAATAGAAAAATAGACTCTCTAGCCTATCTTTATATCGAGGAACCGAGTCGTTATAATAGTAGAAGAGAAGAAATAATTATCGATACTACTTCGATACTAAGAAGAAGAGTAGTTATCGATAGTATAAGCTAAGAAGTAACCGTTAGCGCCGAGGAGACTAGTAGTCGTCGATAGTATAAACTAAAAAGCAATCGTCCGCGCCGAGGAGACGAGTAGTCGTCGATAATATAAGCTAAGAAGTAGCTATCTACGCTAAGAAGATAAGTAGTCGTCGATAGTATAAGCTAAGAAGTAACTATTAGCGACGAGTAGACGAGTAGTCGTCGAGAGTATAAGTATATAGTAGTTACTCTTTTCGGCTAGCGATAGTAAGGTTAATCTAAGTAATATATACGACGGATTCTAGCTCTAGAGTACGTCTATAGCTATCGCTATCTATATATAGTCGTATATATTAGTATACGCTATATTAGGCAAGCGATATATTATATAATATCGCCGACTATAGTAGCTAACTATAGTATAAGAAGCTAATCTCTACGTATAGAGGTAAGCTAGTAGCTAAGCGGGAATAGCTATATACTAAGCTTCTAGCGTACCTAAAGCTAGAATTCGTCGTACTTAGCTCCTACTATAATAACTACTACTTTAACTACTACTATACCTATATTACTACCGAATTTTAAGCGTATATTTACTATATACCTCGCGATACTTATCTCTTCTTAGCGACCGAACTTATAATAATAGCGCGATAAAAGCGACGTCTAATAAGTACTACGCTCTTTAATAGTTTATAAAAGCGTCCCTACTTTATAAATAAGGATTTAGATAGTATAAGTACTTCTATACTTTAGATATAACTAGGCGCTATAAGGAAAGATATAAATACCTACTCTTCTAATCTTAATACCCTTCGTAAGTATAGCTAGCGCGTAGATATATCGCTTAAGAGAGCTATAGTAAATAAGTAGCGTAAAGCTAGAAATAAGTCCTTTACTTAATAGAAGAAGCTTTTAATCGGCTCTAATAATATATAGAGCTCCTTATCGAAGAAGTAGTAGTAGAAGAAGATTAAGGCCTAAAGAGAGGAGCACTACGCTTAGTACGACTAGATAGCGTAAGTAATAATCTATATAGTCGGCTAATCTAGTCGGTAGTACTAATATATAATAAGGACGATAAGAAACGCAAGCGCGCGCGGGATAGGCCTACTATATAAGTAGCGAACTAAAATAAGGAAAGCTTTTATTTTAATATAAAGAAGGAGAAGGGCGCGGACGACCCGTACTATAACTATAACTACTAGTATAATACTAATTAGTCTAAGTCGGGTCCGGAGGCACCCTACGTATTACTAGTAAGGTCGGCCGGTACTAGCTATAAAATAACTAACCTTTACCTTCGAGTCGCTACTAAGAGCGAGTAGGCCGTATAGAGGAGCTACGCTATCTACGCCTTTTAGAATAAAGCTATTCGATAGTTTAAGAAGAAGGTATATACGCTTGCGATACTACGCGTATAATATAGGAGTTAAGCCGAGTTTATCGTATAACTAATTAAAGAGAGGCTGAGTTCCTCGTAGTAAGAAATAGACCTTATCGAGAGGCTATAATCTAGGAATAAGAGGAGATATGTATTCTAAGTATCTAAAGCGGACGTAAGTAGCTCTTATTAAGAGTATATCGCTGCTAGAACTAATAGCTTCTTTAGGACGTATTCGAGTACCTCTAATTAGACTAGAAGTATACTCTACGCTCTATAGAGCCTTATAGAGGGCTTATAAAATTAGTCCGTATATTAGTATCTATAGCGAAAGCGAAGGTAAATTAGTACCGACTACGCCTGCCGACTATATACTAACTAGTAGTAGGAGCTAATAGTAGAAGGCCGTCTTCTAACTATAACGGAAATTTTCCTACCCTATTACTGCGTAGTATATCGTAACTATCTCTCCTAGAAGTCCTTTAAGTTTAATATAGCTAATCGCTTTACTTAGACTCTAGAAGTCCTAGATTAGCTTATTCTATTAGGATACGATTAGGATAGTAATAGGTTCCGGAAGCTAGTTACGTCTAAAGCGTAGGCTAAGCGAAATAGGCTAGCGTTCTAGTTATACGCTTATAAGTTCGATATAAAGGAGTCGGTATACGGAGAGCTTCTATAGGAAATATAGCTCGATTCTAAGTAGGAAGGAGGACTTAGCTTTTAGGACATCGTCGAGTAGCTTCTAGATACGTCTACGGATAAGCTCGCTATCTCTAAGACCTTTATACGTAAATTCTAGTCGCTAGAGATAGGGTTTATATAGAAGCTCTATAACTCCTCTTAGGCTAGGTAGAATATAGATATATCTCGTAAGTAGAGAATTTAGAAACTACCTAAAGACTACGCAAAGCGATATAATACTATGCGGTAGAAGGCTAGAAATAATACTAAGGGTAAGAAGGGGAAAAAGAATATAGCGAGCTAGCGGTTACGCCTTTAGAGATATGTTACTACTTTGTCTTTAGAGCTAGTACTAGATCTAGGAGCTCTAGCTATACCTTAAACTTCTAGCTTACTATATTCTTTTTCCTCTTCTTACTCTTAGTATTATTTCTAGCCTTCTATTATATAGTATTATATCGCTTTATGTAGTCTTTAAGTAGTTTCTAAATTCTCTTTATAATAGGTTTATCTACTTAGGCTAAGTCTAACTCTACTTTTTCGACTTAAGCTTTATTAACGCTACTAGCCTCTTACGCTAGTAAGATACTTGCCTTTAAAGGCGACTATAGCGTTACTATAATTAAAGAGTACTTAGTACGTTTATTAGTCGCGACTATTACGAGCTTAATAAGAGTACTAGAGGTACCTATCTCTATAACGCTACTAAGATAGGCCGTCGGCCTATAATAGAGATACCTTGCTAGTACTTATACTAATAAAACTTAATCGCCTTTATAAATATTATTTACCTCTATTACTCTACTAGCTTTTACTCTTTAGTTCTACGATTCCTTCTTAGTACTATATACTTTATATTATAGTATTACTAGTATATCCTACGACTCTAATACGACGTAGTAGTACTATACTTCCTTCTTTCTTAAGATATATAAGTATATAGCTTTGCGAACGATAAACTAACTCCGAATCGTAGCTATCTCTCGTCGACTCTAGTCCGATTAAGAAGGTAGTATAATAGTAGAGGAAGGGACGCTATCTAATTACGAATACCTTAAGTAGTCGAGCTAGTATATAAGATAGAATACTACCTTTAGCTAACCTTACTAAGCTGCTAGAGGATTCTAAGGACTAGATCGAAACTAATAGCGTATAGATATAGTAGCAGGAGTATACCTAGTCGTTCGAAGGCTTTTACTACTACTATTAATAGCTTGAAAAGGCGAGATATTATAATAAGTATAGTAGAATATCTTCGAACTCTATAAAATAGAACTTAAATATACGAATATTATAAGCTTAGAGATTTTTCGTTAAAGGTATAGACTAGGAAACGTACGCTCTAAGAGTTATATATAGAGGATATAATAGAGTTATTAAATACCTAAGACTAGGTAATAGAATAAAAGCTCTCTAAAAGCACCTCGATTTAGTAAGCTACGAAGGAGCCTCCTAGGAGCGTAGAGTTACTAAAGAAGTTATTAAGGCTACTAAAGATTAATCTATAAGTTTAGTATTCGTTAATATAGGAATAAGGTGCCGACTACGCTTACCGACTACGCTTACTAACTACGCTCGCCGACTACGCTTTATAGAGATATATAACGTAGATATACTAATAGCTCTTATTTATAAGAACAGCTTAAGAAAAGTTTTACTAGAATAGAGCACCTAGAACGATTAAAGTTTCTAGAGTTATATAGGCTTATAGTTTCCTAGCTAGGCTTACTCTTAAACTTCTTCGAAAGTCCTATAGTTTAGCGTATCTACGAATATCTATTAGAGGAGACTAGATCTATCGACTTTAAGAGTACTACTACGATTAAGTTATATATCTAGGACGCGGTCGATTACTCCGAGGACAATCTAAAACGTTAGCTATTTAGAACCTTCTAGGTAGCTATCGCCCTCGACGATTAGTACGCTAGGGTGCTCTAAGTATTATTCCTTACGATACGAGGCTACTAGATCGATAGCGAGTAGGCCTAGCATAAGGCTATACTAGCCTTTCTATATATTTTAAGCCGTTATATAGGCGAAGTCCTAGTAGACCTACTATTCGATATACTTACCTATTTCGAGATCTTTAATAGGCTTATAGCGCTAATAGCGGATAATGCTTCTAATAACAATATACTATATATAGCTATATACGTATCCTTACTATATATATACCTTCTAACTAACGAGTTCTAGCGTCGAGGCTATCGATATTTACTCTCGCGAGCGTATATATATAGCGAAGCTATTAGTCTCGATTAAATAACTTTCTTTCTAAGAAATAGACGAGGATATAGGAGAGATATTAGATACTAAAGACTACGAGTTCTCCTGTCTAGAATAGTTCTTATACTTTATATATATAATCTAGCTCTCCTTAAGGAAGTTCTTCGCTACTCTTAAGATCGAGCTAAGAAATAAAAGATAGAAATAATAGGACGAAGAGATAGATACGAACGCGTTATATTAGCTTAAAGTAGGAAGTCTAGCTATAGTTCTAATAAAGGTACTATTTATTCTCCCTATAAAGTATACGTAGTTAGTAAACGTAGTTAGTAGAAGCTATACTAATAACCGCTCCTTATAAAGTTTTAGAAACTTATAGTTAAGGTAAACTCTAGTACTTAACGCTTTAAGAGTTTTATAGTACTATAGCAAAAGAGGATCGCAGATCTATATCTATACCTAAAACGGTATAAATAGTAAAAGAAGATACTTTAAAGGGTTTTACGCCTAATATAAGATATAAAGACCTATTAGAGCTTAACTACGATTATACTAATACGTAGTTCTTAACTATAAGATATTATCGACGAGTATATTAAGAATAAGAGTTAGCCCGAACTAAAGCTAACCGCTACGGAATAGAAGAGGGTTAAATATATTATTAACCTTACTACTCCTTTTATAGAGGCTACGATATAGATCGGTACGATAAAGGAGCTAATAATCTATCTTATTCTTAGCTACTATAATACCTTATTCGATATCTTAGATATTATAGATAAGAAACTTAAATATAAAATATAACTCTAGTAAAAGGAGATTTATTCTATCCTATAAGCTATATAGACAAAGCTCGAGAAGTACTATACTACTACCTAAGAGCGATTTAGTAATATATATAGTATTACGATTCTTTTTAATCTAGTAATAAAACGGGCGTTCTAGGACCGCGAGGCCTTCTCTAGCGAGGGGCTCGATTCCTTCTTCGAGGATTACTACTAGTTAAAATTCCGGGTTAAATACGCGCGATATAAGCCTCTTATAGCTACGTCCTAGTCTAAGCCGAAAAAGGCCTTATACCGCTCTGCGATATTATTCGCAATAGGTCTCTATAGTAGATTAGATAGTAATAACTCCGACTTTAATTAAAGAGTATCTAGACGGCCGCAGTAGACCGTATAGCCTTTAGCTAATTCGGACGAAGTATCTCGTTATCGCTACGCTAGATTTAAGGACTCGGCTACCTATTCTATAGAGTATCTACTCTAGTTATAGAAGATAATCGTATTAGAATATCTAGGTTACGCGCTAATAGCCCGGGATATCCTCTCTATCCTAGTAGTTAGAACTAGTTATAAGCGCGACTTTAGTATAGCGCGTTATTAGAGCCGATATAATCGGTCCTACGATCCCTCGACGTTTAGTAATATTATATACTATTATTCCTAAGAGCGTAACGTATAGTAATAGGCTCGGAATTCGCTTATAGAGGAGGCGCTACCGATATTAACTACGTTCGAGCCTTCGAATAATATAGTAAATTAGTAGTAGAAGTAGCTTAAGGCAGATTAGAAGACGTTAGCAACTACTATATAAAGTAACTTCGACTTAATTAGTAATAACGAGGAGGATATAGTACTAATATATCTTCGCTATAGTATTTAGTAAAGAAAGTATTTACTTTTACGTTATACTCGTAGAGTAGAGTAGACTTCGTAGTCGATATTATAAATAGTATTTAATTCTAATATCTCGTAGTTAGTAAGTATAGTTAGTAAGTATAGTCGGCATCCTTATTTTTCTTTATAACTATAGTCGCTAGTTTAACTAGCGCTTCTAATATACTATAACGCTTAGTTCTATATATATATATATTTAGTATTAGAGTAATTCTATTATCCCCGCGGCGACTTAGTCTTGTTCTCTAGTATTAAACCTATCTTTCTAAACTTAGGTCCCTATAAAGACCTATATAGGAACCGGTAGTATTTAGACCCGACCTATCGATTTCGTATTAGGTCGAAAACCCTATCGATTTAAGTCTTAGGTCGGTTCCCTTAGGAACCGACCTAGACCCGGAACCGACCTAAAGTCGGGGATCTATTCTAACCTCTAGGAGCGAGTAGGCGATTAAAGAGGTTAATTAGAGTAGGTATACGATTAAAGAGGTTAATTAGAGATTCGAGGTTAGTAGTATCGCTACGTTATAGGCGATAAGAAGGTAAGTTACGCGGACCGCTACTAAATCGAGAGCTAATACTAGTAGGGCGACGATATAATATCGGCGAGTCTAGTTCCTTATAGTTATCGTTCTAGTTAAAGTCGTCGCTGCTATAATCGGATACGCTAGTATCGCGAGTTAGCTAGTTTTAGAGCGGAGGACTACGTATTCTACTATTACTTCCTCTACTACTAGTACTAGGTCTACTACTAGTACTAAGCCTATTACTAGTACTAGGTCTACTACTAGTACTAGGCCTATTGCTAGCACTAGGCCTATTACTAGCACTAGGCCTATTACTAGTACTAGGCCTATTACTAATAGGACGCTACTACTAAGAAGAGCTATTATTACTAGAACGCGGTATTAGTAGTACTAGAGTTAAGCCGAAACGCGCTGCTACTATAGTATACGTAGTGCCTACGAAGACCTATTATACGCCTCTACGTAGCCGTAGATAGAAACAGATGCTCTCGAGTATACTAGTAAAGTATAAGAGTATATAAGATAATCCTACTTCGCCGCTACTAGCCGTATACTTAATAAGACTAAACTACTCTAAGACAACCTAAAGATTACTCTACGAACTAAGGTAGAACCCGACTATAAAGAGATAGATAAAAGAAAGGATAGAATAGAGGTAGGTAGAAGAGGAGTAGAGAGAAGAGGTAGCTACTAAGGTAAGAGAAAAAGCTATTTAACTACTATAAAGAACTATAGAAGGAAGAGGTAAAGGTAGACTCTTCCTACCTAGATTACGTATAACCTAGAGGTATTAGAGGGCCCTCTAGAGATTCGCGAAATAGATATAATAGCCTTCTATACCGACTCGATATACTATACTAGCTATATCTACTACTTTTCTAATTTTAGATGCTAAAATTCTATATATAGGGCTTGGCACTTAGTAGCTTAGCGCTTGGCGCCAAGCTACACTAAGTAAAATTCTAGTTTCCCTAGGCATCGGCCTATAATATATATTTTAGCGCGAATAAGGCACCCCTACGACTAAAGAGTTTTTATAGCCTAGGAGGCTTTTTCTCTTACGACTAGATAGGCTTCTGCCTACCCGTGCTATATAGTCTTCGACTCCTATAGCACGTTAATAAAACAAATAAACAAATAATATAGTATACGTAGTATTATACCAAGGATCGTCGTCGCGTATAATAGGTTCGCTATTCTAAGAGAAACTAATATACCGAGATAGATTAGGCTCTCGAGCTAGTACTAGTATAGCCGAGCGCCTATTATTTAGTATTCTAATAAAGCTAGAACCTAGTATAGCCGAGCGCCTATTATTTAGTATTCTAATAAAGCTAGAACCTAGTATAGCCGAGCGTCTATTATTTGCTATTCTAATAAAGCTAGAGCCTTTACGTTATACTTACGTAGAGAATATAGGTCGATTACCGATTAATAGTAGCTATAGCGTTAATAGCGCTAGTATCTAGCTAGGAGTAAAGGCGTATATTCGTAGTAGTAGTCTCGGTACTAGAATTAGTATTAGCTAGCTAGGCTTAAGGTATCCTACCTCTTTAATTATTTACGAGTATATTTAATAGTAACTAGTTACGGTAGTACGTATAGGCTTAGTATATTAACTTAGGTTAGTAGCTACTTATTCCTATATAGTTATCGGCTACTAACTACTACGGCTACGACTACGGCTACTACGAGTAGTATTACGACCGCGAGCTAAGAAGGAGGTAGTACTACTACTACGAGTTAAGGATAAGGTAGTGCCGCTACGGCGCTACTACGAGTAGAGAAGGAGGTAGTACTATCGCTATAAGTAGAGAAGAAGGTAGTGCCGCCGCTATAAGTAGAGGAGGAGGTAGTACTACTACCGCGAGTAGAGAAGAAGGTAGTACTACCGCTACGAGTAGAGGAGGAGGTATTATCGCCGCTACGAGTAAAAGAGGTATTGCCGCCGCGCTAGCTACTACGTTCGCGGCCGCTACGACTACTACTATACGTAACCTACGCCTTCTTACCTTAGTTTATCTATAGCGGGTCTTTAGATATAGTAGGTATACTATATTAGTAGGTATACTATATTAAGTACGTAAACGGTAGAGGTAAGAGGTTAAAGTAGAAGTAGTAGTAACGAAGCGTATATAGTATTTACTCGAAGGCATACGTAACGCTAATACGTATAAAAGGAATAAATACTATATATATAAATCCTATATATATAAAAGGTAATAAATATATACTAAAGAAATAAGTATATATAAAAGACTTATCGCTTAAGCGATAAGTAAAACTTATAAGGTAGGGGCTCTAAGGCTACGTCTTACGAGTATATAACCTCTTAATAATAACCCTAATTTAGAGTACTAAGAGGTCTTATTAACGACGCCTCTAATACTAAAGTATTCTCTACTTAAATTAGTTTTCCCTAGAACGAATTAATTAATTATTTAAATTAAGAGCTAATAAACGAAGAGCTAATAGACGAAGACCCTACGGACGATTAAGTAAGAGCCTATATATAAAGAGCGAAGCCCTAGTTGCTAAGTACTAGCTTCTCTAGTACGAAGGCTTAGCGTACCGCCTAATATCTCTTAGACGCCTTAGGATAGATATCTCTCTTCTTATCGAACTTATTAAATACTACTACGAACCTTCTACGTGCGCGTTATTCGCCCGTAATATTAAGTTCGATTAATTATAGAAATAGATAAGCTATCGCCTAATAATACGCTCTTAGTAGTAACGCCGGAGGCCGTAGTAAACTTACTAGAGAACGTAGTCCCTATATTAAAGATAGCTATAGCGGAGATATAACGCATTATCGAAGAGCTTTATGCTTAGTAACGTAGGCTAGAAGGCGAGTTAGAAAACGCGCTTCGCGATAGAGATACTCGAGAATCTATAGTATAAAGAATAGACTTAAGCGCGGTAGTAGATACTCTCTATATACTACTAGAAAGGCTACTAGCTATAATTATAATAAAGGCCCGACGAGAACTATCGGGCTCTAGAGATTAGAAGCTACTAACCTAAGACGGACGCGCGGAAACCTTTCGCGACTACTTACTATATCTCTAGAGTTCCTATCGCGTACGATTTATAGCAATACTAACGCTCTTCGTAGATTACTACTAGAACGCTACGTACGATACGCTACTATTAAGAGAGAGAGCGAGAATAAAGTATTTCTAGAAGAGAGAAAGCGCGATAGGAGATAAGAATCCCGAGGCCTTCTTTATATAGCTCGAGTATATTTTCGTAGATAGTAACGAGAAATCGAAGGCTTTCGAGTAACTTACTACTCTATAGTATACGTAAGGGTAACTATAGTACGAATACTAACTAGAATAGAGGTTAGAATAGGTCCCCGACTTTAGGTCGGTTCCGGGTCTAGGTTAGTTCCTAAGGGAACCGACCTAAGACCTAAATCGATAGGGTCCCCGACCTAATACGAAATCGATAGGTCGGGTCTAAATACTACTAGTTCCTATATAGGTCTTTATAGGGACCTAAGTTTAGAAAGATAGGTCTAATACCGGAGAACAAGACTAAGTCGCTACGGGAATAATAGAATTGCTCTAATACTAAATATACGTATATATAGAACTAAGCGTTATAGTATATTAGAAGCGCTAGTTAAACTAGCGACTATAGTTATAAAGAAAAATAAGGATGCCGACTATACTTGCCGACTATACTTGCCGACTACGAGATATTAGAATTAAATACTATTTATAATATCGACTACGAAGTCTACTCTACTCTATAGGTATAACGTAAAAGCAAATACTTCCTTTACTAAGTACTATAGCGAAGATATATTAGTGCTATATCCTCCTTATTATTACTAATCGAGTCGAAGTTACTTTATATAGTAGTTGCTAACGTCTCCTAATCTGCCTTAAGCTGCTCCTACTACTAATTTACTATATTATTCGAAGGCTCGAACGTAGTTAATATTAGTAGCGCCTCCTCTATAAGCGAATCCTAAGCCTATTACTACGTATTACGCTCTTAGGAACGATAGTATATAATATTACTAAACGTCGAGGGATCGTAGGACCGATTATATCGGCTCTAATAACGCGCTATACTAAAGTCGCGCTTATAACTAGTTCTAGCTACTAGGATAGAGAGGATATCCTAGGCTATTAGCGCGTAACCTAGATATTCTAATGCGATTATCTTCTATAACTAGAGTAGATACTCTATAGAATAGGTAGCTAAGTCCTTAAATCTAGCGTAGCGATAACGAGATACCTCGTCCGAATTAGCTAAAAGCTATACGGTCTGCTACGGCCGTCTAGATACCCTTTAATTAGAGTCGGAGTTATTACTATCTAATCTACTATAGAGACCTATTACGAATAATATCGCAGAGCGGTATAATACCTTTTTCGGCCTAAACTAGGACGTAGCTATAAGAGGCTTATATCGCGCGTATTCGACCTAGAATTTTAACTAGTAGTAATCCTCGAAGGAGGAATCGAGCCCCTCGCTAAAGAAGGCCTCGCGGTCCTAGAACGCCCGTTTTATTACTAGATTAAGAAGAATTATAATGCTATATATATTACTAAATCGCTTTTAGGTAGTAGTATAATACTTCTCGAGCTTTATTTATATAGCTTATAGAGTAGAATAAATCTCCTTTTACTAGAATTATATTTTATATTTAAGTTTCTTATCTATAATATCTAAGATATCGAATAAGGTATTATAGTAGCTAAGAACGAGGTAGATTATTAGCCTCTTTATCGTACCGATCTATATTGTAGCCTCTATAAAAGAAGTAGTAAGGTTAATAATATATTTAACCCTCTTCTATTCTATAGTAGTTAGCTTTAGTTCGGGCTAACCCTTATTCTTAATATACTCGTTAATAATATCTCGTAGTTAAGAACTACGTATTAGTATAATTATAGTTAAGCTCTAATAGGTCTTTATATCTTATATTAGGCGTAAAACCCTTTAAAGTATCTTCTTCTACTATTTATACTATTTCGGGTATAGATATAGATCTATAATCCTCTTTCGCTATAGTATTATAAAACTCTCGAAGCGTTAAGTACTAGAGTTTACCTTAACTATAAGTTTCTAGAACTTTATAGGAAGCGGTTATTAGTATAGCTTCTACTAACTACGTTTACTAACTATATATACTTCGTAGGGAGAATAAATAGTACCTTTATTAGAACTATAGCTAGATTTCCTACTTTAAGCCGACGTAACGCGTTCGTATCTATCTCCTTATCCTATTATTCCTATCTCTTATTTCTTAGCTCGATCTTAAGAATAGCGAAGAACTTCCCTAAGGAGAGCTAGATTATATATATAAAGTATAGGAACCGTTCTAGACGAGAGAACTCGTAGTCTTTAGTATTTAATATCTCTCCTATATTCCTATCTATTCCTTAAAGAAGAAGTTATTTAATCGAGACTAATAGCTTCGCTATATATATACGCTTATAAGAGCAAATATCGATAGCCTTAACGCTAGAACTCGTTAGGTAGAAGGTATATATATAGTAAGGATATATATATAGCTATATATAGTATATTATTATTAGAAGTATTATCCGCTATTAGCGCTATAAGCCTATTAGAGATCTTAAAATAGATAAGTACGTCGAATAGTAGGTCTACTAGGACTTCGCCTATATAACGGCCCGAAATATATAGAAAGGCTAGTATAGCCTTATACTAGGCCTACTCGCTATCGATCTAGTAGCCTCGTATCGTAAGGAATAATACTCGGAGTACCTTAGCGTACTAACTATCGAGGGCGATAGCTACCTAGAAGGTTCTAGATAGCTAACGTTTTAGATTGTCCTTAGAGTAATCGACCGCGTCCTAGATATATAACTTAATCGTAGCGGCGCTCTTAAAGTCGATAGATCTAGTCTCCTCTAATAGATATTCGTAGGTACGCTAAACTACGAGACTTTCGAAGAAGTTTAAGAGTAAGCCTAGCTAGGAAACTATAAGCCTATATAACTCTAGAAACTTTAATCGTTCTAGGTGCTCTATTCTAGTAAAACTTTTCTTAAGCCGTTCCTATAAATAAAGGCCGTTAGTATATCTACGTTATATATCTCTATAAAGTATAGTCGGCGAGCATAGTTAGTAAGCGTAGTCGGCAAGCGTAGTCGGCACTTTATTCCTATATTAACGAATACTAAACTTATAGATTAATCTTTAGTAGCCTTAATAACTTCTTTAGTAACTCTACGCTCCTAAGAGGCTCCTTCGTAGCCTACTAAATTAAGGTGCTTTTAGAGAGCTTTTGTTCCGTTACTTAGTCCTAGGTATTTAATAACTCTATTATATCCTTTATATATAACTCTTAGGGCGTACGTTTCCTAGTCTATACCTTTAACGAAAAATCTCTAAGCCTATAATATTCGCGTATTTAAGTTCTATTTTATAGGGTTCGAAGATATTCTATTATACTTATCGTAATGCCTCGCCTCTTCGAGCTACTAATAGTAGTAGTAAAAGCCCTCGAACGACTAGGTATACTCCTACTACTATATCTATACGCTATTAGTTTCGACCTAGTCCTTAGAATCCTCTAGTAGCTTAGTAAGGTTAGCTAGAGGTAGTATCCTATCTCGCGTACTAGCTTAACTACTCGAGGTATTCGTAATTAGATAGCGTCCCTTTCTCTACTATTATACTACCTTCTTAATCGGACTAGAGTCGACGAGAGACAGCTACGATTCGGAGTTAGTCTATCGTTCGCAAAGCTATATACTTATATATCTCGAGGAAGAAGGAAGTATAGTACTACTACGTCGTATCGGAGTTATAGGATATACTAGTAATACTATAATATAAAGTATATAGTACTAAGAAGGAATCGTAGAACTAGAGAGTAAAAGCTAGCGGAGTAATAGAGGTAAATAATATTTATAGGGGCGATTAAGTTTTATTAGTATAAGTACTAGCGAGGTGTCTCTATTATAGGCCGACGGCCTATCCTAGTAGCGTTATAGAGATAGGCACCTCTAGTACTCTTATTAAGCTCGTAATAGTTGCGATTAATAAATATACTAAGTACTCTTTAATTATAGCAACGCTATAGTCGCCTTCGAAGGCAAGTATCTTACTAGTATAAGAGGCTAGTAGCGTTAATAAAGCTTAAGTCGAAAAAGCAGAGTTAGACTTAGCCTAAGTAGATAAACCTATTATAGAGAGAATTTAGAAACTACCTAAAGACTACGTAAAGCAATATAATACTATATAGTAGAAGGCTAGAAATAATACTAAGGGTAAGAAGGGGAAAAAGAATATAGCGAGCTAGTAGTTACGCCTTCGGAGATATATTACTACTTTGTCTTTAGAGCTAGTACTAGATCTAGGAGCTCTAGCTATACCTTAAACTTCTAGCTCGCTATATTCTTTTTCCTCTTCTTACCTTTAGTATTATTTCTAGCCTTCTGCTGTATAGTATTATATCGCTTTGCGTAGTCTTTAGGCAGTTTCTAAATTCTCTCTACGATAGGTTTATCTACTTAGTATACCGTCGGCGGCTATAACTAATCTTAACTTACGAGATATATCCGTATTCTACCTAGCTTAAGAGGAGTTATAGAGCTTCTATATAAACCCTATCTCTAGCGACTAGAATTTACGTATAAAGGTCTCGGAGATAGCGAGCTTATCCGTAGACGTACCTAGAAGCTACTCGACGATGTCCTAAAAGCTAAGTCCTCCTTTCTACTTAGAATCGAGCTATATTTCCTATAGAAGCTCTCTATATACTAACTCCTTTATATCGAACTTATAAGCGTATAATTAGAACGCTAGCCTATTTCGCTTAGCCTATACTTTAGACGTAACTAGCTTCTAGAACCTATTACTATCCTAATCGTATCCTAATAAGATAAGCTAATCTAGGACTTCTAGAGTCTAAGCAAAGCGATTAGCTATATTAAACTTAGAGGACTTCTAGGAGAGATAGTTACGATATACTACGTAGTAATAGGGTAGGAAAATTTCTATTATAGTTAGAAGACGGCCTTCTACTATTAGCTCCTACTACTAGTTAGTATATAGTTAGCAGGCGTAGTCGGTACTAATTTACCTTTGCTTTCGCTATAGATACTAATATATAGACTAATTTTATAAGCCCTCTATAAGGCTCTATAGAGCGTAGAGTATACTTCTAGTCTAATCGGAGGTACTCGAATGCGTCCTAAAGAAGCTATTAGTTCTAGCAGCAATATACTCTTAATAAGAGCTACTTACGTCCGCTCTAGATACTTAGAATACGTATCTCCTCTTATTCCTAGATTATAGCCTCTTAATAAGGTCTATTTCTTACTATAAGGAACTCGGCCTCTCCTTAATTAGTTATACGATAAACTTAGCTTAACTCCTATATTACGCGCGTAGTATCGCAAGCGTATATACCTTCTTCTTAAACTATCGAATAGCCTTATTCTAAAAGGCGTAGATAGCGTAGCTCCTCTATATAGCCTACTCGCTCTTAGTAGCGACTCGAAGGTAGAGGTTAGTTATTTTATAGCTAGTACCGGCCGACCTTACTAGTAATACGTAGGGTGCCTCCGGACCCGACTTAGACTAATTAGTATTATACTAGTAGTTATAGTTATAGTGCGGGTCGTCCGCGCCCTTCTTCTTCTCGATATTAAAATAAAAGCTTTCCTTATCCTAGTTCGCTACTTATATAGTAGGCCTATCCTGCGCGCGCTTATATTTCTTATCGTCTTTATTATACGTTAGTACTACTAACTATATTAGCTAACTATATAGATTATTACTTATACTATCCGGTCGTACTAAGCGTAGTACTCCTCTCTTTAGGCCTTAATCTTCTTCTACTACTACTCCTTCGATAGGGAGCTCTATATATTATTAAAGCCGATTAAAAGCTTCTTCTACTAAGTAAAGGACTTATTTCTAGCTTTATACTACTTATCTACTATAGCTCTTTTAAGCGATATATCTGCGCGCTAGCTATGCTCGCGAAGGGTATTAAGATTAGAAGAGTAGCTATTTATATCTTTCCTTATAGCGCTTAGTCGTATTTAAAGTATAGAAGTACTTATACTATTTAAATCCTTATTTATAAGGCGGGGATACTTCTATAAACTATTAAAGGGCGCGGTACTTATTAGATATCGCTTTTATCGCGCTATTATTATAAGTTTAGTCGCTAAGAAGAGATAAGTATCGCGAGGTATATAGTAAATATACGCTTAAAATTTAGTAGTAATATAGGTATAGCGGCAGTTAAGGTAGTAGTTATTATAGTAGGAGCTAAGTACGATAAATTCTAGCTTTAAGTATACTAGAAGCTTAGTACGCGGCTATTCCTACCTAGCCGCTAGCTTACCTCTATACGTAGAGATTAGCTTCCTATACTATAGTCGGCTACTATAGTCGGCGATATTATATAATATATCGCTTACCTAATATAGCGCATACTAATATATACGACTATATATAGATAGCGACAGCTATAGACGTACTCTAGAGCTAGAATCCGTCGTATGCGTTACTTAGATTAACCTTACTATCGCCGGCCGAAAAGAGTAACTACTATATACTTATACCCTCGACGACTACTCGTCTACTCGTCGCTAATAGTTACTTCTTAGCTTATACTATCGACGACTACTTATCTCCTTAGCGTAGACGGCTACTTCTTAGCTTATATTATCGACGACTACTCGTCTCCTTAGCGCGGACGATTACTTTTTAGTTTATACTATCGACGACTGCTAGTCTTCTCGGCGCTAACGGTTGCTTCTTAGCTTATACTATCGATAACTACTCCTCTTCTTAGTATTAAAGTAGTATTAATAATTATTTCTTCTCTTCTACTATTATAACGACTTAGTTCCTCGATATAAAAGTAGGCTAGAGAGTCTATTTTTCTATTCTACTACTATATTACGACTACTTAACTAGTAATACTATAGAGTACTAGTAAGTCTAGCTCTTTCCCTTCTATAGTATTTTATATATTCGTAGAGAACTTCGAATAACGAAATATATATACTATAGTCGATGTTATCTATATAATGCCTAGATATAATCTATACTATAGTAAATATTTACGTCTATTACTAACTTGCTATATTCTACGAAGTAGCAAAAGCGATTATAGCGTTCGCGTAACTATAACTTCTACTAGATAAAGATCGGTAGGGGTGTTCTAATATAGTAGTAGAATGCGATATAGTTCTACTATATAGCGCTATCGAACTTTAACCCCCCTCCTATAGGCCCGCGTATTCTAGCGGTCGTATACGATTTTCTAGTACTCCTATCTACTCTAGCCCTTCTCTCTCGTACCTCTACCTATTCGCTCCTTCTAACTCTTCGATATCTTTATCTATACTACTCGATACCTTCTCTTATTTCTTAAGCGGACTCTAATATAGAGTTTAACTCGAGCCCTCCTCTACGAGTATATTCTAATATAGATACTAATATACTACTATTAGTACTACCTCTACGCGTAAGAAATAAGGCTACTAAGTAGTAGCGAATATAGCTACTAAAGGCTATAGTACTAGACGACGAGTCTCGTAGGAAGGTAGTAGTTCTATAGAAAAAAGTAATAGCTATAAGGACGATATAGTAACGAACGAGAGCTAATAAGTCCGGTATCTCGAAAAGGTAGTTAATACTAGAGATAGTAGCCTTACGAGAGATTCGTAAGCTTTAGCAAACGATAGCTTTATATATCTAGAGGGTCTCTTTTTAGTACGTTATCCGCGAGATTATAATAGATAGAGGTAGTAGCGATATTATTAGAATTTAGGTAGTAGCACTTAAATACTTATAGGAAGTAGCAGAGGCATTTCTCGTTATAGAGTTCGAGATTTCTAACCTTCTAGCGATCTACGCGAAGCGCGTTACCCTATAAGTAAAGGATATATACCTATATAGTTATTTACGCCGCTAGTTTACTAGCTAGAACGAAGGAGGGAATAATAATATAGGTATATAATACTAGGTTACCGACTATAATTGCCGACTATAAAGAGCCTAGCATACGTTACTATACTTAGAAGCTTAGAATTAATATATATAGCGCGGGTAAAGCTATAGCTAGCGCGCTAGCGAGCTTAACCTCCGCCTTAGCTAACCTATATACCCTTACTAAACTATTAGTAACACTACTACCTCTACTACCTTAGAACTTATTAGCGGTCGCGCTTTATTAGCTTATTATTATCGCCTTCCTTTTTTATACCTCCTAACGAATTTTCGTATTACGCATATAAAGGATACTACTACGTACGTTAATCGTAGCTTAATCGACTGCTTTTCTCTCGGCCCTCCGCGCATTTATAATAGCTTAACTTCCTACTAATAAGCCTAGCTAGTTCGCCGAGTAATACTTCTTTAGCCGAGATACGGCGTCCGCTCCTCCTCTATCTAGAAACTCCCCTCTATCCGAAAACTCTCCTACGGATAATAGTAATATTAACCCTAGACTTCTTAGTAACTAGGCGCCCTCTTCTAGCTAACGCGGCGCTTCTACCCCTCCTCTTCTAATTTCTAACCCCTCTGCTTATAATAGTAACGACTAAGGGGCTACTAGCGATAACGACTAGAATAGTTCTCGTAGAAACGCGAATAGCGATAATAGAAATAACGAAGACAACGTCTCCGTTATTATTATCGACGATAGTAATAGCGAGGAGAGTAATAGCGACGAGAGTAATAGCGATAAGAGTATTATACCGCCTGCCTCTCTCTCTTAGCTTTCTAGGAAGGCTTTATAGAAAACTATACTAGGCGGTCGGCCTCGTCTTAATAAGTAGAAGCTCGCTTACTAAATAGCCTATAAGAGATAGATCGAGAGAGATAATATAGTAATAGTAGTAGTAGTAGTAGTAGCTAGAGGAGCAGTAGGTAGAAAACGATTACTAGGTAGAAAATAAGTAGCGAAAAAGGGACTAGCTAGAAAGAGAACAGCTAGAAAAGTACCGGCTAAAATAGTAGTAGTAGGTAGAGGAGGTCTAGCTCGTAGAGCTAGTATATAGAAGACTTATCGCTATAAGCTAGGTAGTAAGTTATATAGTCGGCATTTATAGTCGGCATTACTAACTTATACTCTAGCTATCGCGCTCCGAGAGATCTATAAGTACTAGAAGTCTACGGATCTACTTATACTAAAGCTGCCCTTTAGCTACCTTATCTACGAAGTTTACTACGACGTTTCTAGAGGCTTAGCTATTTCTTAAGGAGGTTACTATTAGTAGGCGAGCGCCCTTAGTACTCTATAGGAAGCCGCCGAGAGTGCTCTAGTCTACCTCTTCTCGAGTATATATACTCCTAGTCGTTCTATATTCGATCGATATTAACTATATTATAGGTACTAACGTTGCTATAATTTATATAAAGCGAGTAACTATTTAGTAGAGGGATATAAAGTTTGTTATTAGCCTGCTCTCGTCTTAAGGAATTAATATATTTAGTAAGAGATAAATCTCTACGGCATATATAGGGAAAATCGTTATAACTATAAAGGGCATATATAGTAAAAATCGGTATAAGTAGAGAGGTTACTATAGTTAGCATTCGTAGTCGGTATGCCTATAGTTGCTCTAAAACGTATAATTTGCCGTATTAAATTAAATATGCCTTTAAAACCTATCGGTTTCTATACTTTCTACTTCCTCTAGTTTCTATCTATTTATAACCCTCGATTTTCTATACTATATTCTATCGAATCTTATATTTCTATTAGGACTTATTTTTAGACCTATCGTTAGACCCGAGTCGGACCTATCTAATACCTATATTTGTTAGATAGGTCCGGAACTAGGTAGGAACCGGCTAGGACCCGACCTAACTATTATAGTTCTATATATTTAGGTCCTAGACCCGACCCGGACCCGTTCCGACCTATTCTAACCTCTAAACTAGAATTCGACGGACTTCTACTAAGTACGAGTAGAGAGAACTAGAAAAGCGCTATAAAGATCGCGATAGTAAAGAATACGTTCTCGAATGCCGCGAAACTTTATATAATATCTATACTAAAAATAAAGGACTACTATACGTACTCTAAGGAGGTTAAGAGAATTATAATAAATCTCGAGACGACGGATTAGTTTAAGATAGCGAATTATAAGTAGGCTAAGGAAAAGGAGAAGACCTCTATTAGTAATAGTATAGTACTCGCGCCGAATACTTAAGTAGCCTCTATAATCGATACTAATAGTAATACTTTAATAACTACGATATATACGAGAGAAAGACGAAGGAAAACTTAGATAGACCGTACGAAAACTTAAGAGAAGCGACGAGCTAAATAGGTTAGTACGAAGAAGAGAGAGAGACGCCGCGAAAACAAGCTCTATTTCTACTATAGAAGTAATAGATATCGTATTAAGAAGTACCTATACGTACCGGCCGTTTAGCCTACTACGATTAATATAGCGAGCATTAAACCGTTATTAGAAAGCGACGCGGAATACTCGGACTCTATAGTATCTACTATAAGAAAAGCGTAACTCTCTCTTAAAAGTAAAAGAAGAAAGTAGAGGAGGTATTAGTATATCGTAAATAGAAGAAGATTAGAGGAAAGATAAACGGGGAGCTAATATATACCGACGTAGTCCTATAGAACAACGTCGGAATATCTACTCTTATTAACGAAGAGTACTAATATTACGCTATAATTAACGTAGGCCTAGCGAAAAGCCTTAGCCTTAACTTTATCGACTATAAGAAGTAGAAGATTAGAGGAGCGTCTAAAGCTATAGATAGCGTAGACATAGTAGGAGTAGTCGCTTTCTAGATAGAAATTAGTAGGTTCTAGTAATTAGTCTACGCGTATATAGTACTAGAATTATAGTTCCTCCTTATCTTAAGAAATCTATAGAAGGCGTATAATATAGTTCGGACCGTACTAGAAGAGAAGCGCTTCTTCTATAGCCAAGTAAATCGCTAGGTTACGGAAGGGAAATACTATTAAAGTCTCTAGGACCGCGGTAATTTTCGAGCGTTCTCTATAAACTTTATAGCGATAGCCGCTTCGACTACTAATAATATTAAGAAGGCCTTTTAGGATAAGGAATACCCGACGGTAGAAGAACTTCGGAGTCGACTACTACTAGAGATTTACGAGCTAGCTTCCTTATTTTATCGATAGGAAGCTAAGAAGCTCGCGCCGTATCGTAATAGAATAGACTACTATATCGAGCTTTATAAGAAACCGGACGAGAGCCTACTAGAATTGCCTTATAGCCCGCTATATAGTATATTAAAGACCGAACTACTAGTCCTAAGGAAGTCGCTAGATAAACTCCTTACTAAGAGATATATTAGGCCTACTACCTACGAAGTCCTATTATACGCCTCTACGCGGCCGTAGATAGAAATAGATACTCTCGAGTATACTAGTAAAGTATAAGGGCATATAAGATAATCCTACTTCGCTACTACTAGCTATATATCTAATAAGACTAAAACTACCTTAAGATAACTCTAAGACTACTCTACGAACTAAGGTAGAACTCTACTATAAAAGAGATAGAAAAGAAAGAGGATAGAATAGAGGTAGGTAGAGAAGTAAAGAGAGGAGGTAGCTACTAGGTAAGAGGTTAGCTATTTACCTACTAAAAAGAGCTATAGAAGGAAGAGAGAAAGGTAGACTCTTCCTACCTAGAATATATATTCTTAGAGACGGCCCTCTAGGTCCGAGACGAATAGAAATAACGGCCTTCTATACCGACTCGATATACTATACTAGCTATATCTACTACTAGAACTAATTTTAGATACTAAAATTCTATATATAGAGCTTAGCGCTTAGCGCTAAGGCGTACTAAGCGAAATTCTAGTTTCCCTAGGCATCGGCCTATAATATACGTTTTTAGCGCGAATAAGACACTCTTACGACCGAAGAGTTTTTATAGCCTAGAAGGCTTTTTCTCTTACGACTAGATAGGCTTCGGCCTACCCGTACTATATAGTCTTCGACTCCTATAGCACGTTAATAGAGCAAATAAACAAATAAATAAAGAAATATATTAGGCCTACTAGTTCCGAGGTAGCGGCACTCGTACTTTTTATATAGAAACTCGGCGGAGGTCTTCGCTTCTACTATAATTATAGAGCATTAAATGCGATTACGAAATATAACTAGTACCCCCTACTATTAGTACTAGAGATACTATAGAACCTTACGGGAGCCTATTAGTTAACGAAGGTTAACGTAGTCTTAGCTTTCTACTAGATCTATATAGCTCTAGGGCATAAGTATAAAACTGCTTTTCGTATAAGGTTCGGCTTATTCGAGTAGTTAGTATATCCGTTTAGTCTATTTAGGGCCCCTACGACTTTCTAATAGTATATTAATACTCTCTTACGGGAATTCTTAGACGACTATACGTTAGTATTCGCGGATAATATAATTATCTACTCGAATAGTTCGAGGAAAGACTACTTCTATAAGATAAGAGCTATACTTCGTAAGCTACTACGAGGAGGCCTATATTTAGATATAAGGAAGAGCGAGTTTATAAAGAAGAAGATTAAGTATCTCGATTTTATCGTTTATACTAATAGAAAAGGAGTAGAAACCGACCTTAAGAAGGTTAAGGTAGTCCGAAATTAGAAGACCTTAAAGACTTAAAAGAAGTTACGCCGATTCCTAGAGTTCGCGAACTACTACCGAATATTTATTCTTAACTACTCGAAGGTAGCCGTGCCTTTAACGTCTCTTACTAAGAAAGGAACCTAGTTCTTCTAGAGAAAAGAATAGGAAGCCGTATTCGAGAAGCTAAAGGAAGATTATTATAATACTTCGGTACTTTCCTACTAGGACCTAATACTTCTAACCTTCCTTAAGACGAATAGTAGTAGGTTCGCGATAGGAGGCGCCTTAATTTAGAAAAAGAATAGGGTCCGACGACCCGTAGGGTTCTTCTCTTAAAAGCTAAATAAAGCGGAAATTAATTACGATATCTATAATAAGGAAATGCTAGCTATAGTAAACTATATAAAATTCTAGGCTCCCGAACTAAGATTATATAGGTCCTTTACTATCTAGACGGACTATAAGAACCTAGAATACTTTATAGTTAAGAGATAGTTATCGGAACGTTAGATATAGTAGTACGAGACCCTATCTAACTTCTAGTATTACCTAGTATAGAGACCGGGATCCGAAGTAATCGTACTAGACGCTCTATTAAGACGAGAGTAGAATACGCTTAGAGAGGACGATAAGTAATCGCGAGTATAATAGTTCCTTTACCTAGAACGCGTAAGAAACTAGCCGGAAGTAGTCTAGATATATCCGACTAGCGCAGATAAGCTACGTAAGAAGGAAGACTTATTAGTAAGCCCGCGCTAGCTAGGTCCCGCGAGAATTAAAGCGGATTTAAGTAGGCTCTTTAAGGACTTAGAGTTAAACGACCTATAGGACGCGATAGTAAATAACGATGCCGTTTATAATACCGTTCTCCGAGCGATACGTAAGGAAGCCTATACGATAACTAGCGAGGTTAAAGCGAAAGTATAGGCGAGTAACTATAGTATTAATTTAGTAGAAAGATTATAGTATCGAGGAAAACTATAGGTACTAGGAGCGTTAATCTCGTCGGAATCCGAATACTAAGCTACGAATAACGCCGAGAAGGATAAGGACTTATTACGAACTAAGCTAATCTAGTCCGTCTATAATTTACTAGTCTATAGTTATCTAGGAAGGGACTCTACTATAATAATACTAGTACGCGACTTCTATTAGCTACTTTAGTCGAGATACGTGCGCTAGTTCTTACGTAACTACGATTACTACGAGAGGAATAGAGTATAAAGAGAATATAAGTATAGACTCCTCCGTCTATTACTAGTCCCCGATTATTTCTTCTAGGAAATCTCTATAGACTTTATAACCGACCTACTAGATTTAAAGGGAAACCGTAACCTCTAGGTAATTAAGGATCGCCTTAGTAAGTAGGTAACTCTAGTCGTAATACCTAGTATAAAAGCAGAGGAGTACGTAGAGAAATTCCTAGACTCTTAAGTAAAATATTATAGCTTACTAAGAGCTATTATAAGTAACCGAGGGACAAACTAGACGAGTACGTTCTAGAGGAAACTCTACTAGCTTTTAGGCGTAGAGTAGCGCCTTAGCTCTACTTATTACCTATAAACGGACGGAGGGCTAGAGAGGCTAAATTAAGACGTATAAGCTTATCTCCGTAACTATATTCCCTACGACTAGGCCGACTAGTCTAAGTAGCTTTCTAGCGTAGAACTAGCGCTAAATAGTAGGAATTACTCGGGCCTCGGAATAAGTCCTTTCTTTATAACTTATAAGTACGATACTCTATCTTCCGTAGTATTAATAGTAGAAGCTACGGTAGGAAGGCTATTAGCTACTAGTTAAAGAGTAGAGAACTTTATAAAGAAGCTAAAGGAAATTAGTAAACTTTACTAGAGTAGTATAGTAGTCTCTACCTAAGAATAGGAGAGGAGCGCGAACCGACGGCGGACTCTAGTACTAATCTATAGGAACGGCGATAAAGTATAGCTAGATCTATAGAACTATTCGACTAATCGTCCTAAAAAGAGCCTAGATTCGTAGTATATAAAATTTATAGTTAACGAAGTCTTATCGCTAGTATCTATTAGGTTATCTAGGATTCCTAGTAATATTTACCTAGTTTTCTATATAGATTTACTTTGTCTAGCAAGTAACGATCCTCTTCCTAGATAGAATACCGACGATAAATAACTAGTACCCGTACTAATTAAGTCGTATAACGAGTAGCGAGTTAAGGAGGTTTTATACGTACGTAATCGTACGAAGAATAAAGATAGTAGATAAGAAGTCCTTATAAAATAAGCCGGGTACTATGCTCCTATCTAGGAACTCTTAAGAGAGTTAGTAGATACTACTACGTTAGATACGTTTAAAGAAAGATTCGGCGATACTAATACTAATAATAGACCTATATAGGAATATTCGTAGAAGAAGAAGGCGAAACGCGGTAGAAAGTAACTAGAGAATAATAGAGAAACGAAGAAGAATAGTAGAAAAATAAAGGAGATAGAAGATATAGTTAGGGAGATAGCTAACGAGCGGTAGTTTATATATTTATAAAAAGGAAAAAATAAGAGGAAAACCCTAAAAAAAAACCCCTAGGAGACCCTAAGAAAACGCGCGCACCCTAATAAATAACTACTACCTCTACTTAAGAATAGCGCTAAGCGCTAAGGACTAGGGCAGGCGGCACGCCCTCCGGGCTATAGTAGCTAGTTAGTAGAGAAAAATATATAGAAAGGAACGATACGTACGCCTAGCCCTACTAGGCTACGACCCTAGATACCGAGGTAGTTACCTTATAGGCGACCTTACTAAAAAGAGATTAGCCTATTAGAATAAGAGAGGAGAATAGAGAAATTTACTTAGAGAGTAGGCCGGCCGCCTATAGAGGCTTTAAGGCCTTATAGGCCTTAAGGACCTGCCTTAAGTTATTATAAGCGCGCTGCCTAAAAACGCGCGTTAGCTAGTAGAAAACTAACTAAACGCTAGAATATTACCTATACTTAGGCGTTAGCGGCGCGCGTCTAGGTAGTATAGGCTACGTAGGCTATAAGCGGACTAAAGAGAGCGATAAGCGACGTCTTTTAAGTAGAGGACGAGGTATATATAGAGGAATATAGGAGCAGCGCTTATTAGCGTAGCCCTAGTAGGCGCGCGTAGTAGCAGACTATAGAAAGTTAGCGGAATTCGCGCGAAAGAAATCGGAGAGAACTTATAGCCTACGCTACGTAGTCGTCGCCTACGTTAGCGTAGTCGCGGTAATAGATACTAGAACCGATATTAGTATTTATCTATCTTTAGTTAATTTTACGTAGAGTACGAAGGAAACGGCCGGGACGCCTAACCTTATATATATACGTATATAGGTACTAGAAGCCGGTTAGTATAAGAAGGATACTAGAAGAAGAGCTATAAAAGCCTACTATATATATATATATATACGTATATATATCTATAGAAGAGAAAGGAAGAAAGAGAAGAGAGCGAGGGAAGCGCCTATATCTCTACGGACGATAATAAGAAGGCACGATAATATATATCTAATAATAGTAGTAGGTACTAACCGCGATAATAGTAGTCGCGCTCCCTAATAATATAGTTAAGGTAATAATAGTAGAAGTAACGCGCTCCGCGCTTTTATAGTAGAAGGAACTATACGTATCGGTGCTATATTATTAGTAAATCGCTCGCTAGTAGCGAGAGATTCTAGGTCTTTTCCTAAGGACCCTCGCGACGCTACGATAGCACTTCTTATAACTATAGTAATAAGAACGCTCCTCGAGTTACTATAGAAGCACTTTATATAAATAACTACGCGTTATACGTAGTTCGAAGAGGAGAAGAGAGGTAATATAAAGGGCGAAGCCCTTATTACTAAGTACTAGCTTCTCTAGTACGAAGGCTTAGCGCACCGCCTAATATCTCTCGGACGCCTTAGAATAGATATCTCCCTCCTTATCGAACTTATTAAATACTACTACGAACCTTCTACGTACGCGTTATTCGCCCGTAATACTATAGATCCTATTTAATTATCTCGTAGCTTAGGCTAGAGGAGATAACTAAGAAAAGGATCGAATAAATTAGAGTATATAGTAGTCGTATACGCCCTCGTACTAAATACTTTTATATCCTGTATATAGCTTAGTATACGACTAGAACCTACGTGCCGTAGAAATAATAGAAGTTACGAGTTAACGATAATACGATTCGAACCGGTAATTAATCGGTTTATTTATAAGAGATTAGCTATCTCCTTCTATTATACGTCTAGTCTTAACTATTACGCTATTAGCGGAGCGCGTAGGATTTTAAAAGGTATATAACGCCTAGTTTATATAGGTAATAAACGGTATAGGTATAGGTAGCAGCGATAATAGAAGGTAGGTATATATAGATAAAGTAAAGTTCGGTAGAAGGTCGGTCCGATAGCCGTAGCTAATTAACCGGCGTAGAGGTAGTTCTATTAATTATAGTAATATTCGTATTTCCTACTAGAGTTAGCGCCTCTTCCTACCTTATAATTAGTCTAATCCGTAGTTAACTATCTTCGTCGACCGTCTCTAATAGAGAGTCGGCCGAAAGTCGATCTTTCTACTATTATTAGCCTTTACTTAATACTTAGCTTAGAGTAATCGAAGGTAAATTATATATCGTAGAGTAAATCGCGTATCGTAGAGTAAATCGCGTATCGTAGAGTAAATCGCGTATCGTAGAGTAAATCGCGTATCGTAGAGTAAATCGCGTATTATAGAATAACGCGTGCCGACTACGCTAATAAATAGTTATTAGCTTAGTCGAATAAAGCGTCTACGCCTAAAAGTAGTTATTAGCTTAGTCGAATAAAGCGTCTACGCCTAAAAGTAGTTATTAGCTTAGTCGAGCGTATACTATATAATTTAGCTATACGTAGCCGTAGTAAATAAGTCTCCTTGCTCTAATATTCTATTCCTTCTACTAACTACTACCTCTAACTACTAATAAGCGAACAACATACTACTCCGAGGTGCTATCTACGCGTAGCTAGAACTAAATCGCTCTAGAATCGATAGGTATAACCGTGCCTATAGCGTTAGTAATCTATTAAATACCTATACTCGGTTATATAGTTACTAGCTAAACCGCTACTCGTATACGCGTGCTAGCTCTTTAAGAAACGGAACTATAGTAATTAAAATAGGTATAAAACGTATCGTAGAGGTATAATAATCTCCGAAGAGCTACTAGATAACGAGTTTTTATAGGCCTCTACCCTACTAAGTTATATAGGTTCCGCTTATTAATCCTCTCTTTCTAAGTATCTAACTAGATACTCTCTATATTAATTAAAGTAAATAAATAGTTAAAACTAGTTAGAATTTATAAAATCCTACTTTAACTTTCGTAAGTTTTATCTATTATTTTCCTAAAGTTAGGCCTATATACGAACCCGAATAAACTAACTAGTTTATTTACTATACTTTATCTCTACGCTAATCGAACTCGCGCGGAACGCCTATATCTTCTTTAGACTAGTTCTATAACTCTTACTTAAATAACGTAGTAGCGTCTCCCTACGTAATATACTCTTTAATAATAAAGAAGCTATCCTCCCTAAAGGCTTCTTTCTTAGCGGCTTAGACCTAAGCCTAGGTCGTCTTAAGCTTCTTTTTAGCCGCCTTAGTCTAGTCCTAGTAAGTCTAGAGGAACTCCTTATAGGATACGTATAGTAGGCGTTAAGCCTCTATTTATACCTACTTTTCCGACTAGTCTCGAACTCTAATAATAGTATTAGATATAATATTAATATAGTAGATATAGTGCTCCTATAGAAGAATCTAACTATAGACGGTATAGTCGAGTTCGCGCCTAGTAAAGGAAAACGCTAGAGGTTCGTAAGAGGCGTATATAGCTTTAACTTCTTTTAGCCGATCTTTGTTACTAATAAGTAGCTAGCCTTTCTCGACTTTTATTAGTATAGGTAGGACGATACGACGGACTCTTAAGCTCGGTCTATTACTATAGAAAAGCGTAGAGTATAGGAAGAGCGCATCTCTAATCTAAACGCTAAATCCTCGAAGAAAAACCGTCTTAGCATTTCTTAGTTCTTCTTTTACTACTCTTAGTATATAGAGTAGCCTAATATTAGTACTCGGTTCGTCGCCTATTAGATCGACCTAAGTCTTAAAAACGTATCCTAGGTAGTCGCGTAGGTCGGTTACGTCGTAGCTACTAGGTTTCCTTAGTACTAAACTAAGCGCATCGCTAGTCTTATTATTTTCTAGAGTAATAGTCGATATAAGAAGGTTTAGGCGAGATTAAAGCAAGCGAGCGACGTCCGTATATAAAAATAGAGAACTAAGGCCTATATTACTATTAAGTTGCAGCTCCTAGTTATCGCTATAGTATACGATTTTACTAGGTTAGTAGTAGCGAGCAGCTATTAGAAAGGAAATTAGCGACTAGACCGTATTTCTAGAGTCGCTATCCTATAGAATAATATTATATAACTATAGTATAATGTCCTAACGTAATAACTACTAGGTTAACGAGAAGAATATATTCTATAGGTTACTATAGGCGGAGCTAGTACGGTTATTATAGTAACGGTAAAGCTTAAACTCCGTTCGTATAATTTCTAGGATCTCGGGATCCTATAGCTAGTCGCGTACTTCTAGGACGAGCTATATACCTATATATATTAGAGGAATAGAAGAGCCTAGCTAGCGTTCGCGTAGCTCGTCCTACTTAGTATTAAAGAGCTAGTAAGTAGAGGTAACGTATCTAAAACGAGAACTAGTAAAAATATTCTCTTTGCTAGGTAGCGAGGCGTCCGATTTATACTCTAATTCGTCTCTAATATTACTTATCTTAGCGTTATTATTCTTATTCTACTCCTCTAGAGCTTGTCCTTTATTAGTCTAAAGGCGCGGCTTAGTCTTAGACTTCTTCTTTAGCGTCTTTAGCTATAGCTTCTTAGGCAATACGTTCTTCTTAATACTAGTAGGCTTAGGCTTAAAGTCGCGTAAGTAAAGGGCGATTATCTCCGAACGCTAACTAGAGATTAAGTCGTCTATTATAGAAGGCTTAAATCGAGAAGGACCTAAGACTCGATCTCCTAGTATACGCTTCTTTATTTTATCCTCTCTACGAAAGGTACCGAGCGCGTAGATAGCCTTAGATATATCCTAAGAATCTTCTAGTCTCTCTATAGCTATCTTTTTATTAGGGTTATAGAGAAAGCCTAGAATTCCTACTAATTAAGTTATATAAGAATAGTAGAGAGAGGGCTCTAAAACTTCTAACGATAGATTAGCTAGCGCGAGATCCTCTAGCTCGTAGAGACCTAATTTAGCGCGTCTCTCTAGTAGCTAATAATATAGAATTGCTAGTATTACTTAGCGTAGCTCTATAGTATCGTAATCTCTATCCTTATATACTAATAAGGTCGGGAGAGGCTTAGCGCTTTTATATAGCTAGTATAGAGGATATCTTCTTTAAGTATAAGAGAAGTAGGAGTAGAGGGAGTAGCAATTCCGCCTCTTAGCTTAGTAGGCGTAGCGAGCTATTTCTAAGTACGCTTTATAGGTCCTTCGCCTTTCTTTTAATCTTAGGTAATAAGGTCCTTAAAGTATAACTAGCGTATTTTCTAGTAGATATACGTAATATATATAGGATCCTCTTTATTAGTCTTAGTTCTTAGCTACTTCTTAAGCTATTATAGACCTCTATTATAAAGCGCGACGAAAGCTTCTATACCTACTTTAATTTTTCTTATAAAGTTATAGCCGAGCTTATAGTCTTTAAGTATACTACTTTTATCCTCTAGATCGTTAATACTATCGTCTACTAAGAAGTAATACGTATTAAAGCGCGTCCTCGATTCCTTATATAACTATACGTACTTATTATCCTATATATCGATCTATATAATCTTATACGCGACCGACTATCTATCTTTCTTCTAGAAGTATATAGTTATCTCCGCCTACGTAGGTCTTATATCTAGCCGCTTCCGGCCTCCTTCGTTCTTAAGATACTAAAAATAAATAGCCTTCGCTAATATAAGCTTAATATAGACGAGATTATCTTACGGTTCGAGAATATTAAAGTAGCGAAGCTATAGTAACGCCTTCTTTATAAGCGAGCGAGTTTTAAAGAATATATCGCGATAGGTAAAAGCGCTCTTATTACTAAAGCGACTATCTAGCGTATCTTTAATCGAGACGTAGTTTCTTAACTATTCTTTACTATTCTTCTAGAGCTTCTTTACTATATTATTCTTGCCGAGAATTCGATTATATTCTTCTTTACTAACGAATTCCTCTAGCTTATTACTTAGGTTATATACTTTTAACGCGACTTAATTTATAGTAGTCTCGATATTAGTATAGAATTATTTAATAGCCTCTAACTAGGCTTTAGGCGCGAGAGTACCGATTCTACGAATAATTTCTTTTATACTACTTACGCTCTTAAATCTCTTATAGGCGAGAGCTTCTTTCTAGCCGACTACGTTAAGAGCGTTATTAGCGGTCTAGATATTCTTAGTATATAGTTGCGTAATAGCGAGTATAAGTTCGGAAAGATAAGTAGATAAAGAAGGAGAAGGCGAGCGAGCAAAGTAGTTAGATAGTATATAAGCTAGTCTCGCCGATAGGATCTTTAGCTTAATAACCTTACTAGGAGTAGCTATCTTTAATAAGTAGAGTTCTTATATTTAGAGGAGTAAGAGCGAGTAGGTACTAAAAAGGGGCGCTATAATAGCTAGGCGAAGCGAGAACTATTATACTAAAAAAGTCTTTATATACGCGCGGTTAGTATTTTTAGTAAGGTGCTAGCTAGTTATTCGTAGGTAGCCTAGGACGACGCGCTTATCTAAGCTTATTATAGTAAATAAATAGACGCGCTATCCTAGTAACGTCGCCGTTTAGGTAGAGTTCTTTAAAGTAGTTACTATAGTAACTAGGTTCTTTATTAGTTATTAGAGGAGTTTAATAGATTAGTTAAAGAGGTTCGAAGTCTACTAATTTTATACTACCTCCTCTATATTACTAAAGTAGGGGCGTTATACGCCTTTATCTAAAGTAAAGTCTAGATAATTACGTAATTAGACGAATAAACTAATTAGTTTATTTATCGGAAATTATTAAGGTAACGTGATTTCGTCTTAACTCCGGCCCTATTTAGGTAGCTATTAGCCGGTTTAGAGTAAGTATTACCTATACTAGTTCTCTATTACTAGGTTTTCTATAAAGTCTAAATTTTTAAATTTTCCTCTAATTCTACTCTAGGTTCGTAGGTAGCTATCGAATATATTCCTCCTTCTCTTCTTAAGTTATACCTAATAGCTTACTAATATATACTTATAGATAGATATATTCTTCGCTCTTTAGAATAGTATTCTCTAGCGGCCGCTCCTCTAGATCCCTCTAGTATAGTATAGGCTTAAGAATAAACCTAGGAAAGGTATATTATAATACTACCTCGTTAAGTTCCTAGAGCTTATAGCTCTTACCCTCCTAGACTATAGCGTATACTAGGTACGGCCCTCTCTACCGATAGTTAAGCTTATTAGTAAAGCTAGTTTTTAACTCCGAATAGAAAACTACGACTATATCGCCCGGCTTTAATATTCGCTAATCCGTACGTATATAGTTAAAGAAATACTTAGCATTATGCTCCTATAGTCTCTTCTACCTAGAACGAGCTTCCTCGAAGGTCGTATTTATCCTCGCTACTAACTTAGCTCTTATAGTAAGTAGAGAAGGCTAGTCTCTAACTTTTCTCTAATCGGTAATAGAATACGTCCGAAACTCTAGTTCTAATAAGAGAACGGCATCCCTCCTAATTATAATCTCTATAGGCGTTAGCCCCGTTATTTATACTACCGTTATCCTAATAGCCTATAGTAGTACTAGGATATAAGATCGAGCGTTCTATAATCTACCGTTCGTTAGCTTAGAAAGCGCCGCGAGTATTGTCTAATAGCTACGCTCGATTATTCTATTCGACTATAAATAATACGTCGAAATTTTAATATGCCGTACTCTATACGAGGCTAGTAAAGGTAGAACTTCTTTCTTGTTTTCTAGGCCGCTATCTATTACGATCTTAGCTATTATTCCCTATCGGCAGAAAAGCTCTTCGTAGATAAACTTTATATACTACGTAGTAGAAACCTTATAGTTCGGTTAGACTTATACTACCCGTACTTCTAGCTATTAGGAAATAGCTTCCTTCGTATTAATTAAGATTAAGCGCTCGTATAGCTAGATAGTATCGATATACTAACGTTCCTCTAAGAACCGTTTTTCTAGTAGGAATAGTAGTCCGGGCCGGCGAGTACTATTCTAGTATAAGTATTACGGACATCCTTTATACTATCTATAGATAGATATATAGGTACCGTCCTACTACTACCGCTTTCGTACTATACGAAACGTGCGTTCTAGGCCCGGATAGCCGTAGAAGTCGTAGTAGGCTTTAATAATTCGACCCTAATACTCTAGATCGTCTACTACTCTCTAGGGAATTGCTTCTAGCGTTAGCTATCGTATTAGTTAACCTTCTTCGCTAATATAGAAGAAACGAGTATATTTCCTTAAAGACTAGTACTATATATCGCTTATCCCTTAAGGTTTCTAAAGATATATAAGGAAATAAGTAATATTCTTTAAATCGTCCGAATACGTTCTAGTTAGTATTTCCTTATCTTAATCTACTCTAGCTAGAAAGGCATCTAGCTCGACCGTAGCTAAGTAGGTAAAGAAAGTACTATAAACTAGATCGTCGACATCCGATTTACCTTAAAGCTCCTCTAAATTATAGTTAGTTAGTAGCTTGCGAGACAATACGTCTAGGCTAGTATAGTACTTACCTAGAACGTAAACTACGTTAAAATCGAATAGCCGAATCTACGCTAGCTATTAGGTAGTCGCTACGTTAGGCAGGTCTAACGTAGCGCTATTAAGTTAGTATACGAGCGTATTAGCGTCGACTTCTAGCTAAAAGAAAACCCTAAATAGCTACGGTCGGCACTTCTTTAATACTTTTAGTACTTTAAGTATTTCGCGCTTGCTAGCGTCGTACTTACGTTCGTATACTAAGAATAGCCCGGACTTAAATCGGGTAGGATAACGAAGGCTATCCGCTCTAATCTAAGATAATATTACTCCCTAGCCTTCTCTACTAGTATTAATTGCTATAATAATTAGCTAGTAACCGTACGAATAGTTAATAGAGATTAGCGCTAGAGCGCTAACGAGCATTTCGGTTACCCTTTACTTCGCTTATCTGCATTCTTTAGTCTATTCGAACTCTATATCCTTCTTTAGTAACTTAAATAGAGGTTAAAGGATAACTATAAATTCGTTAATCTAGATCTAGTAGTAAACTACTATACTAACGAATATACGAACGCCTTTCTAATCCTTAGGTTTAGGCTATTCTAAGATCTTAATTACTCGTAGAGTATCTAGGTGTCTACTATTAGCGTCCGTAACGTAGCTAATAATCTTAATCCGTAGGTAACAAATCTAAAGCTTTCGCGTATAAACCGTTAATCTAGCTCGTTTAAGATCCGCTAGAATATTATCTAGGTTTGTTAGATGCTCTTAAATAAAGCGACGGATGCTAGGTTCTACTTCTTTATCGTTATATCGTGTCTTAGGCCCGAGGATACTAATATTATCTATAAAAGGTTTCGTAGCTCCTATAAATACTTCGGAAAACCTATCCGTATTAGGAGGTAGATTAGTATTACGGATAGTAACTTTATTAATCCGCTAAGTAGCGTTAATAAGACGGAACTTTTACTTCTTTCTAGGCTCCGTCTTCTTTCTTACTAAGAAGTACGGATTACGATACGATCTATAATACCTTTCTAACGTTCTAGCGTCTTCTCGCTCTCGAATTATCTACTCGACTTCCTATATTAACAAGAGCGGAAGATAGAACGGTCTTGCCTACTATAGCTTATATAGAATAGTAAGGATCTTCTATAGTAGAAAGACTTCTAGTAGGATTCCTCTAACGTAGGACTAGCTATTAGCAAAGACCTTTTCTCGATTAAAAGCTATCTTAAGTATAAGCTCCTTCTTTATAAATAGGAGCTTAATTCTAGTATCGATCTAACCTAAGATTTCTAGGGTTAATCGAGATCCTCGAGGTATATCTAAGAACTTTTTAATTAGATACTTTTAGTTAAATAGCCCCGTACCTAGGGGCATAGACGCTTCTCGTACGAGCGCCTTATCCCTCTAGCTAGGATCTCCTTCGAGGGTAGATCTATCGGTTATTATAATATCTATATCTACTAGCTTAATCTTATTAGCTACTCTCTTATATAGAGTAAATACTCTAATCTCCGGTAAAAGTTCTAGGAACTTTTAGATACGCTCGGGTATAATTAGAGGGGGATCCGTACGCCTCCGGTTCTACTTCCTATACTCCTCTTTAATTATTTAATTATTCTATACTATAAACAAGTATACTAGATTTTCCTACTATTATAGGTTATTTTCGACGGTTTCTACTAAGAGTATATTCGGCTTAGTAATAGCTGTCCCTAAAATCGCCTACCTAGGCACCTAAGAGTATTTAGGAATATCTCGATTATCTAGATCTAGGGCTAGGCTACTAATCCCGGCCTGCCCCGTTAGCTACTCTAGCTAATTTCTATACCTCGAGAAGGTAAGGTTGTCTAAGCGATTACGTAATCGACCGAATAAACTAATTAGTTTATTCGGCTCGGCCCGAGGCTCTAGTTCCTTAATTTTTCGTTTACTTATATTTATATATGCATTCTAGGCCTACTTAATAGCCGCCTAAGCTATTCCTATAGGTGTCCTAGTATACTCCTTCGCTTACCTAGCTATCTCTCTAGCTAGCCCTCTATCTAGCGTAGCTATTCTCTTAGCTATCCTAGTAGTATCCTAGCTAGTTTCTCTAGCTTCGTCTATAATTAGCACGCCTAATCCCGAGCTCTCTTTCTAGTCTAGCTAATACTCCCTTAAGGCTATTAGTATCTTCCCGACCTTATTCTAACTCTATTCGTCCCTAGATCTAGTAGGTACTTCCTCTAGCGAGAACTCTATACTACGTACGTAGTTACTTTAGTCGGTATATACTAGTTCCCGAGGATATATCCCTAGAAGATATAGTATTAAGTCTAGATTCTGCGTATACTTAAACTAATAAGCCCGATACTACGGATTCTAGACTTTAACTAGCGGCTTTAAAGCTAGGAGTAGCTATATAGCAAATCGGCGTTATAAGCCTAAATCTTCTCTTATTTCGTTAGTACGGTCCTAGTATAAAGAGTCTATATAGTAGAATAGAAAGAGCTCGTACTATATTAGACTTTTAAACACGAGGTCTTCTAGTATCGGATCTCTAAAAAACGAGATATAATATAAGTAGAGGAAGTTATACTCTAGTAAGTCTCTAGAGAAGAAAAAAGGACTATTTAGTAGGTTCTCTTACGTAGAATCTCTAAGCTAATCTAGATCGGTTTAGCGTAACTCGCTAATAAGTTATAAAAATATAGTCGTATCTAGAGTAGGGAACGCTTCTACGATTATTATATTTTTAGTATTATTTCGCTAATAGTAGGCTATAGGCGTAGATGCGCTTAGAGACTAGCCCGGATAGTATCCCTTAGCGCGCGCTCTTTTTTCGAGCGTTAATAAACGTCTTCTAACGTTAGGTATCTAGCGTTTCCTTAGGTACTATAAAAGAATACCTAGTTGCCTTTCTTATCTACTAGAGATCCTTCCTATAACCTATTATCGTAATTTTAAACTACTAGGCAGACTTAACGTATCTAGGGTCTTCCTAGGAGTAATAGTATATCCGGGATAGAAGTAATAAAAACTAGAGTCCTAACTACTATACTATAAACTTCTATACGAATATCTTTATAGATCTTAGAAAAGGCGACCGGTCCTAATATACTACGTATTCTCGTAAAACTCCTATATTCGATAGCTAAGCGTATAGCTTAAGCGCTAGCGATGCCTATAATAATATATTCCGCCTCTTTATCGATTAAGGCTTTATGCTTAATTTAGTAGTTACCGAACCTTCCGACGATAGTAACGCTAGGAACGAGTATATATAGAATACGGAAATCTAGATTAATAATACTAGAATCCTAGTAGAGCTCGCTTGCGTCTATTATAGCTTTTCTAACTAGGTCTAAGTCCTAATCGGCTCTTCTAATAGAGCCTATATAGAAAATACCTTCTTATAGTATTAGTAGTTTATTATTATTGTCGTCGCTATCCTAGTCGCGGGATCCCGTATTACTCTCCGCATCCTCCTTAGTATCTTTCTTATTAGAATAGTCTTGCGCTACTACTTCTAGCCTAGTACTAATTTCTTCGAAATTAACTATAGCTATAGCAGTTAGTTCGATAGGTCGTTTAGACGTATAATACTAAGAAAGAGCAAGGTAGTAAGTAGGAGTCGCGGATTTCCGACTATAAATAAAGCGATTTAATACTCCTTTCTAACTAAATAACTATAGTTTACCGATCTTAATTAGTATAGTTAGATTAAGAATCTTTTCCGCCTAGAAGGCTTCCTACTCCTCCTTAGTAGTAGCCTACTTTAAATAATTATCTAGTCGTAGACTCTTCGTAGGACTACGCGTTCCTTTAGCCTTTATATATAGTAGCGCTACTAGTCCTAGCGTATCGTCTTCTATAGTTACCTCCGTTGCCTACGTTCGACTCTAAGTTTAGCTCTCTACGAGCTACGCTACTTAACGTCCTACTATATTATCGATAATATCCTACTTAAACCTTACGACGGACTAGCGAGTACGGGTAGCATCTACTTGCTTTTTAGCTTTCTACTCCGTAGCTTTTATAACTTTAGCTTATAGACGAGAAGGATTTTCTAGCGCTCTACTCTTTTTCGAGGAGGACGTAGCTAGTTAAGAGGTAGTATAGGCCCTAGTAAGTCCTTCTTCTCCCTCCCTTTTTACGTCTACGCTAATATTAAAACCTCCCGCTTTAACGCTAATAAAGGTTACGTTATGCGCTCTAACCTCTAGCATCGCTTTAAACCTCTATAGGCTCGGCTATATACTTATATTAATAGGCCTAAAGCGTTCTTCGAGGACTAGAATAATAGCCTTAAGCTTTATAAAGCGTTTATCCTATACGTATCTAATAATCTTAGAGCGGCCCTTACTTACTTTACTATAGTATATTCTCTAGTCCTTATCTCTATAGAGGTACTTATTAGCTTCTAGCTATTTAGAGTCCTAGTAGCTAGATAAGATATAACTACGCTAATCGTATATCTAGTAATTTTCGCCTATTTTAATATCGATAGTAGTATACGCGGCGATCGTAGCCTTCTCCTCGAGCTCTTACTCGTGCTTTAGTTTCTTTAGTAGGCTATATTTAGCTTCCTATTTCTTACTAAATATTATTACTAAGGCTACTATCTACTTTATAATCTTATCGATATCTTACTTACTAGTCTTCGATATTATAGAAGTAGGTTCTAACCTTAGGCCTAACTCTTTTATAGCTTTAGTAAGGGTTTCTATAGGCTTAGCTAATCCTTCTTTAAAGACGTCGATATAACTCTTCTTACGACGGAGAACTTCTTTAGTAACTCGTAGAATATTCTTAAAGTCGTAGAAGATATCGGGCCTATCTTTATTAAGGCGAGCTCGCTTCTAGATCTAGCGACGTAGGTTTTCGGGAAATAGTTTTAATAAATACTAGGTTCTAGTAATTTAATTAAGCTGCATTTCCTTAATTTAATTAGATAAGATCTCGAATAACCTTACGTAGTTATTTAGCTTCTTATTACCTTTATAATACTACTCTAATAACTTAGCGAGGTATAACCTATCTTAAAGAAGCCTTTAACTATCGAAGTCGCGGAATTCTTTATATAAGCTTATATAGAACAGCGCCTAGTTCCTAGTATAAAAGCCTAGGAGATAACGAACCGTTTCCTTATAATTAAAGTAGATATAGTCTAATAATCGGTCTAATCGCTCCCGGTCGGTTACTCTATTTTCTTTAGTTAAACTATAGCTACGATATATAGTATCGAAGCGATTAAGGAACTTAGTTACGTCCTTGCCTTAGAATTATTTAACCTTATCTATACTAAGAACGGGTATATTCGGACGGATTATCCTAAGAATTTAGTTTAGCTAGGTTAAGCTAATTCTAGTATTATTAGCTTTAGCTAGTAAACTTAGTTAGACGTTTGCGTAGGTAGGGTTAATAGGCACTTATAGTCCGAAGGTCCTACCCTTTCCTTTAGTACGAGTAGAAAAGGGATCTCGGACTAGTTTATAACTAGAGTTAAGGTTATAAACGCGTATAGAGCGTCTAGGCACGTATGCCGGCCGGAACTTAGTTTATATTTCTAGCTTAAGTTTCTTAGTAATAGCCGTAGCATACCTATTCTTAACTCCGAATAGTATAACTTCGTTACGTAAGCTAAAGATTAGCTCTAGGATTATAAATAGAGTTAGGCCGACTTCTTTAAGGGATTCCTAGAATAATAGTAGCGCCGTATAGCCGCTAGTTTTACCTAGCGCTTAGATAAATCTAGCTAAAGTTTAAACCGCCTAAGTAGTACAGTTAATAGAGGTTAGTATAGCCGCTAGCTACGAGAGTCTAGCTACTATCTCCTAAATAGCTTCGAACCGAGCCTCCTAGCTACGGATAGCTTCGTTCTAACTATTCGGTTTAGTATCGGAGTTACTAGAATCGTTAGTATTCTCGCTATCTCCTTTAGGGTCTTTAGTTTCTATTAAAATAAGGAAAGTAGAGATAGAGGAGTAGAGTAGGGAGTAGTCGGGGTTATTATTAGCGTAAATAACTTCTAGTACTTCTAGGCTATCGATGCTCGTCGTATAGAGCGCTTCGAAAGCCCCTTTATTATCTAGTATAGCGGATATTATTCGGCCGATATTTGGACTTAGTAATTAAACTAGTTAGTTTAATTAAAGTTAGATGTTTATTTTTATATTACTTCGTGTTCCGGCGGTTAACTATTATAAATTAGTATAAAAAGAAGTAAAAGAAGGACTATAATAAATAAATAAAACTCGTATTATCGTCGAGCGTTGCTTATAGAGTCGTATCCTCTAGATATTTATAGTAGGGAAGGATAGTTCTATATATCTTCGAGTTAAGTAACGAGCCTATATTCGGATAGCTTCTCCTCTTCTAGTAAGTAGATTTTCTTCTAATCTAGAGTAATAGGGACGATATAAGGGCACTCTAGGCTTATACCGTAGTCTTTTATCTTATTTTAATAGCGCGCTATTCCTTAGGTAGCTAATCCTAGACCTTTCGAGCGAACTAATATAAGAGAGCGAGTAGAGGTTAGAATAGGTTAGGACGGGTCCGGGTCGGGTCTAGGACCTAAATATATAGAACTATAATAGTTAGGTCGGGTCCTAGCCGGTTCCTACCTAGTTCTAGACCTATTTAATAAATATAGGTATTAGATAGGTCCGACTCGGGTCTAACGATAGGTCTAAAGATAGGTCCTAATAGAAATTTAGAGTTCGATAGAATACAATATAGAAAATCGAGGGTTATAAATAGATAGAAACTAGAATAAGTAGGAAGTATAGAAGGCGACGAGATTTAGAGCTATATTTAATTCGATAGGGCAAATTAAACGATTTAGTGCAACTATATATATACTAACTACGGATGCCGACTATAGTAACCTCTCTAATTATAACTATTTTTACTATATATCCCGTCTATACCTCTAATAATTTTCTCTATATATACTATAAAGAATTATCTCTTACTAAATATATTAATTCCCTAAGACGAGAGTAGGCTAATAACAAACTTAATATCCCTCTACTAAATAGTTACTCGCTTTATATAAATCGCGGCAACGTTAGTGCCTATTATATAGTTAATATCGATCGAATATAGAATAACTAGGAACATATATACTCGAGAAGAGGTAGACTAGAGCACTCTTAGCGGCTTCCTATAGAGTACTAAGGGCGCTCGCCTACTAACGATAACCTCCTTAAGAAACGGCTAAGCCTCTAGAAACGTCGTAGCAAACTTCGTAGACGAGGTAGCTAAAGAGTAGCTTTAGTATAAGTAGATCTATAGACTTCTAGTACTTGCAGATCTCTTAGAGCGCGATAGCTAAAGTAAAAGTTAGTAATACTAACTATAAATGCCGACTATATAACTTACTACCTAGCTTATAGTAATAAGTCTTCTATATACTAGCTCTACGAGCTAGACCTCCTCTACTTACTACTACTATTTTAGCCGGTACTTTCCTAGCCGTTCTCTTTCTAGCTAGTCCCTTTTTTGCTACTCGTTTTCTACCTAGTACTCGTTTTCTACCTGCTGCTCCTCTAGCTACTACGCTACTATTTATTCCGTTATCTACTATATTACTATCTACTACGTCTCTATCTACTATATTTCTAGCTACTACTACTACCGCTACTACTACTACCGCTACTACTATTACTATATTATCCCTCTCGATCTATCTCTACTAGGCTATTTAGTAAGCGAGCTTCTACTTATCGAGACGAGGCCGACCGCCTACCTATACTAAATCTAGTATAGTTTTTCGTAGAGCCTTCCTAGAAAGCTAAGAAGGAGGGGCGGATAGTTATTTGTTTATTTATTCTATTTACGTCCTATAGGAGTCGAAGACTATATAGGACGGGAGCTACTAGTAGCTACTATTCGTATTCTATCGTAGGGGTTTCTTATTCGCGCTAAAAATAGATATTATAGGCCGATACCTAGGGAAGGTACTTAAAGGAGTATATAAAAGGAAATAACTATAGGAATAAAGGTATTCTCGAACTTTCGAAAGACGGTAGGGTCGCCTTTAAAGTATTAGGTTAGGACCTAATACCTCGTTTAGTAGCGATAGCAGGGTCGCCCTTTAGCTAATCCTACTTAAACTTAAGAGTATATAGTAGAAGAGTCGAAGGGAGGTAGGTTCTAAGTAGCGTTCTACTAGGGGATATTATCGCCTAGAGATTAGGAGTTTTCTAAAAAAGCGGCAGGGTCGCCTCTAGATATTAGGTCGCTTAGTTAGCTATTAGGTTAGGACCTAATACTCTATTAGGTAGCGATAGCGAGGTTATCTTTTAGCCGATTCTATTTAAACTTAAGAGTTTACGAGGGAGAGGTCGTAGAAGAGTAGGTTCTAAGTATCGTTCTACTAGGGGACGTCGTTACCTAGAGGTCTCGAGTTTTCTAAAAATAGTAGAGTCGCTCTAGGTATTAGGTCGCTTAGTTAGCTATTAAGTTAGGACCTAATACCTCGTTAGGTAGCGATAGCGAGGTTATCTTTTAGCCGATTCTATTTAAACTTAAAGGTTTACGAGGGAGGGGTCGTAGAAGAGTAGGTTCTAAGTATCGTTCTACTAGAGAACGTCGTCGCCTAGAGGTCTTAAGTTTTCTAAAAACGGTAGAGTCGCCCCTAGGTATTAGGTCGCTTAGTTAGCTATTAGGTTAGGACCTAATATCCTATTAGGTAGCGATAGCGAGGTTATCTTTTAGCCGATTCTATTTAAACTTAAGAGTTTATAAGAGAGAGGTCGTAGAAGAGTAGGTTCTAAGTATCGTTCTACTAGAAGACTTCGTCGCCTAGAGGTCTTAAGTTTTCTAAAAATAGTAGGGTCGCCTTTAAAGTATTAGGTTAGGACCTAATATCCCTTAGAGGAACGGTAGGGTCGCCTCTAACTATTCGGATTAAGAAATCGCTTCGTCCTCTTCCTCTTCTTTACTTTTCTATCTACGAAGACCTATTATACGCCTCTACGCGGCCGTAAGTAGAAATAGATACTCTCGAGTATACTAGTAAAGTATAAGAGTATATAAGATAATCCTACTTCGCCGCTACGTAGCCGCATACCTAATAAGATAAGAACTACTCTAAGATAACTCTAAGACTACTCTACGAACTAAAGTAGAACTCTACTATAGAAGAGATAGAAAAGAGAGGATAGAATAGAGGTAAGTAAGATAAGAGTAGAGAGAGGAGGTAGCTACTAGGTAAGAGATTAGCTATTTATCTACTAAAAAGAGCTATAAAAGGAAGAGAGAAAGGTAAACTCTTCCTACCTAGAATATATATTCTTAAAGACGACTCTTTAGGTCCGAGACGAATAGAAATAATAGCCTTCTATACTAACTCGATATACTATACTACTATATCTACTACTAGAACTAATTTTAGATACTAAAATTCTATATATAAGGCTTAGCGCTTAGCGCTAAGGCGCACCGAGCGAAATTCTAGTTCCCCTAGGCATTAGCCTATAATATTCGTTTTTAGCGCGAATAAGATACCTCTACGACTAAAGAGTTTTTATAGCCTAGAAGGCTTTTTCTCTTACGACTAGATAGGCTTCGGCCTACTCGTACTATATAGTCTTCGACTTCTATAGTACGTTAATAGAATAAATAAACAAATAAATAAATAATTCTCGCCTTTCTAAAGATACTATCTTCTCGTTCCTATACCTATATCTTCTATAAAGGCTAGTACTAGCCCTTATAGTATCTTATCTCCTAATACTTCCTCTAGCGATCTCGCTCTTACTAGCTAGTTCGGGCGTCTATTCTAGTAGAACTAGTATACGAATAAGAGGTGTTCTAGAGTTTCTTAGGATCCGTATTAGCATCGATCGTCTATAGCTTTCCTAATATACTTAAGGTAGCTCTAGAAGTATCTATGTCCTAGTCTTAAGGAGTAGTACGCGCTCGTTATCTCCCTCCGACCTTTTAGGATCTCGGGCGTAGAGTTCTACTTAAAGTAGTTAAAGTAGCTCCTAGGTCTTTATATTCTCCGGGCCTTCTAGCTTTTAAAGTATTATTTCTATCGGTTCTAGATATAATCCTAGATGTCCTACTTAGCCTTTAGTTTCTCTAGGTTGCGGAAGTGTTTCGTAAACGCTTTAATTATCTATAGTCTCTCCTTATACTTCTACTATACGATCTCGGTACTAGTCGGTATCTAGCGTCTTATCGGGCAAATATCTATCCCTCGAAGTACTACTACTACTAGGGAAGTAAATAGTAGGTTATTAGCTCTATAGCTATATAGGATTATCTGTTTCTCTAGCCTAATCTTTAGTAGTAGGAGGTTTATCTCGAGTTCGGCCGAGACTATAAAGAACGTATAGAATATACCTAGAATCCGTTTCGCGGCCCTTGCTTAGATTGCTTCTAGAGGTTAGATAGACCTCTTTAACTACTACTAGACTAGTAATCTATAGTCTGCTATCGTAGTAATATATACCGTATAGATTTATTATAGAGATCTTACTATAAGGCTATTCTTTATATTAGCGAGGCGTAGTATACGGTTAAACGCCGCTTCCGTCTTTACTACTTAGATAGTAATATATTCCTTAAACGATAAGTACGTATCGAACTAGATTCCTAGCTAGCGAATAGCTTTCTTTACTAGTTAAACTACGTCGCTATATAGGAGAGTAATCGTAGCTTCTACGCCTTTCCCTTTAAAGAAGTAAAGGAGTTCTATCTTTACTAGGTCGAATTCGACCTCTTAAAGGGCCTCTTCTCTTATAAGCTTTTTAACTTTACGTTATAGTACTCTTACGTTCTTTTAGAGGCTCGTTAATATAGTAGTAATCCTTATATTATCGATATACGAGAGAGAGTAGATATCTTATAGGTCTATAAAGAGGTCTTTTATATATATAAGGAAGAGTATTAGAGAGATAGGGCTGCCTTATAGTACCCCGGTATTAATTTCGGTTTCTACCTCGATTTAGCCGTCGAAAGAGAGCTAGACTATCTTATATTCTAGGAACGATTTCGTCTATTCGATAATTATATATAGGAGCCGTAATTTAACTATCGTCTATAGAAGTCGTCCCTTAAAGACGTAGTTAAACGCTCCTTTAACGTTAAGGAATACGACTAAGGTTTTAAGGCCTCTAGCCTTACTCTTTTTAACGTAGTTCGTAAGAAGTATAGCTATATCTACTACTAACCGTTTCTTACGTCCTTCTATCTAGGAGTCGTATAGAAGCAGGCCGGTCTCTATATACTTTCCGAGTCTCTATATAAGTATCCTCTCGCTAATTTTACCTAGGTAGCTTAGAAGTAAAATAATCTAGTATACCTTAGGGATAAAGTAGTCTAGTTTATTCGGTTTCGTAAGAGTAACGCCTATCGCCTTCCTTTAATACTTAGGGTAGTAGCCGCGACTAAGAAGTACTTAGAATAGGGCGAGGAATACTTTTAGAATAGTAGTATATACGTAGCTAATAATCTCTTAAGTTATACCGTCTAGTCCGGGAGTCTTGCCCTTAACTCTTATCGTAGAGTATACTAGTTATAGTTCCTCTTCTAATACTAGTTTCTAGTCCTAGTCTTTAATCTAGTAAGAGCTCTATTATACTCGGAGTCCTCTATCGAGAAGGGGTCCTAGAAAAAGTCTATTCTAGAATACCTTATATTTTCCTACGAATAACGTCTCTCCTTAGATTGTCGGTACTAGGCCTTAAGTCCTAGGCTTCGTATACGATATTACTTTAAAGATTATCTTCGAATCGGTACCCTTAAGGAATTTATTCTAGTACTCGCGTTCTACTCTCTTAATAGCTAGAAAGTACGTATTCTTAGTTTAAAGGTATACTACTTTCTATTTAGCCGTAGGGACTTAGCTATTACCGAAGATATAAGTATACGTATACTATATTATCCGTCGGAGGTCTCGAAGCTCGGGTTTCTACTATAGCTTAGACTTAGAGCTAGAATAGCGTTATCGGAGCGTATACTTATAGGCCCTTTATACTAGGCTCGAGAGTTTTTCCGTAGCCTTTTCTAGGTCCTCCCTAACTTCTAGCTCGTCCTTACGAGTCGCTAGGTAGTCTTAGAATTCCTTCTAGTTCGCGTCTTTTATATTATATACTATATATAGATTTAGGAGTTACTAGTTAAGACTACTACGTCCTAGTATCTAGGTTATTATAGCTAAATAGTCTAAGCTAAACTCGAGTATATTTTAGCTAGTTTCTACCTAGGATAGGCTACTCTTTATAAAGGTAAGATTAAAGGTACTTAGTACTTAAAGATTTAACCTATAGAATATCGAGACGCCTATTATATTCCTAAGGAGTAGGTTAGATTCCTCGAGCTACTCGAGGAAGCGGAGGGCCTTAAGGCTCGTATCTTATCCGTTTATATTCTAACTTAGGTACTAGATATTAAAATCTTTAGCGAGTAGAATATCTCGGCTTAGATATATATTATAAAGGCTCCGTTCTATAGTCTAAGTCCCGTCGCTATCCCTTTTATTATAGACGTTTAGCACTTAGGTTTCGTTACCGTTAGCGTCTCGACGGCGGATTAACTAGATATTAGGGTCGCTAAGAGGGTCGGGGCTTGCTTCTACTTCTAGTATCCTTCTTATATAAATATAGGTCCGTAGTCGTTATCCTACTTATAGGTCTAGGAGTATAGGGGTATAACTAGTATATAGAATTAGTCTTAGGGGCCTTTAGTCTTCTTATATAAGAATCTATAGTTCTTATACTAGAATATTATCGGCCTTCTCGCGTATACCTATCTTAAGTAGGGATTCTAGAGCTTAAGCGCTTTAGTTTACGTTGCCTTAAAGGATATATAGTAGTATCTCTAATATTCCTTTAGAGGTATAATCGTTCTTAGTCTATCTTTTATATAGAATACTTTATAGCTTACTCCTCCTATAAATAAGTAGTTCTAGATAGCCTTAGACGCCTCTTCGTATATACGAAACGTAATAAGTATTAAAGCCCCTATTAGTTTCTTATATCGGTCGGCTAGCGTTAGCTAAATAGGCCTATTCTAGATTCGTAGGCCTAGGTTATACTCCTCGATATCCTTTTTAACCTTATTTAAGCTATAAGAAGTATCGAAGTCGTAGGTAGAGACGCTATTAACTACTACTTTATACTAGGTAGTATTATCGAGAAGTAAGAGGATCGGTATATTTAAGAAGAGTAGTAGTAGGTTCTCGAGCGCTATAGCCTTAGACTTCTAGTCTTAGAAGTATAGAACTAGGTTACCCTTTATTATTTAGTTAACTCCTATAATTAGAAAGTCTCGGTGTCCTACCTTCTAGAACGAGGCGTTTATCGTCTCTCGGATCTATAGAGAGTCGATCTAGGTAGCTTCGGTACGCTAGAAGATTAGGCGGTAGATCTAGTTAGCCTTCTAGGATGTTTTTATCCTTTCTAGTACTATAGTCTAGGTTTCTACGTCTAGCGTAGTCTTCGTACTTTAGGGGAGTATACTACTAGATAGTATAGGGCTAGTTAAAGTGTTTGCCTTAGCTATAGTAGCGTACGTAGGCTATTATTCCTATTATCTCTCTTCTAATCGAGTAGCTTTTTAAGGTAGTTAAAGTAGGTAGGTAGTAGTATAGACTACTAATTTCGTAGCTTATTCGAGGGAGGCAACCTGCCTTACGATAGTATAAGCTAGTCTAGCCGGGAGTCTATTACTCTCGGTATAGTCTTAGAAGATCTCGATTAGATTAAGGAGTTCTATTTCCTCTAAAGGGTCTATTACGAGTCCTACTACTTCGACTAGTAGCGAGCGGGCTTCCTAGAGTTTCTCTATAATCTTCTTACGCTAAACTACTTTAGTAAAGAGGTCTAGCGCTACTTAGTTACCTATTAGGCGGTCCTACGTAATATATTCGTTATTTATCGACGAGAGAGGTCGTTTCTAGAAGAGAAGCGGAATAAGGGGGACTAGAGTCCTCTTCTAGCGTCTAGAGGCTTCGTTCGTATCTAGTTCTATCGTTTCTCGGAGCTAGTAGCTTAAAGAGTTATCGAGGAAGAAGAGGGATTATTTAGTACTATATCTAGAGAAGGCCTTATCTAAGTACTTTTTTAGGGTTTTCTAGTATTCTCGGTTCCTCTACTTACTCTAACTAGAGGTACGGTTAGGTAGGGTACTTAGCCCTATTATTTATTTATTTGTTTATTCTATTTACGTCCTATAGAAGTCGAAGACTATATAGTACGGGAGCTACTAGTAGCTACTAATCGTATTCTATCGTAGAGGTTTCTTATTCGCGCTAAAGATAGATATTATAGGCCGATACCTAGGGGAGGTACTTAAAGGAGCGTATAAAAGGAAATAACTATAGAATAAGGGTGTTCCCGAACTTCGAAAGACGGTATAGTCGCCCTTAGAGTATTAGGTTAGGATCTAGTACCTTATTAGGTAGCGGCGGTAAGGTCGTCCTTAGCCGATCCTACTTAAACTTTAGAGTATATAGGAGAAGAGTCGAAAGAGAATAGGTTCTAACTAGTATTCTACTAGGGGACGTTATCGCCTAAAGATTAGGAGTTTTCTAAAGAAACGGTAGGGTCGCTCCTAGGTATTAGGTCGCTTAGTTAGCTATTAGGTCGCTTAGTTAGCTATTAGGTCGCTTAGTTAGCTATTAGGTTAGGACCTAATACCTCGTTAGTTAGCGATAGCGAGGTTATTTTAGCCGATTCTATTTAGACTTAAGAGTATATAAGAGAGAGGTCGTAGAAGGGTAGGTTCTAAGTATCGTTCTACTAGAGGACGTCGTCGCCTAATAGTCTCGAGTTTTCTAAAAACGGTAGAGTCGCTCCCGAGGTATTAGGTCTAGACCTAATACCTCTTAGAGAGAAAGGTAGAGTCGCCCCTAACTATTTAAGTTAAGAAGTCGGTTCGTCTCTTTTCTCTTTCTTACTTTTCTAAAAGTACTATCTCCTCGTTCTTATACCTATATCTTCTATAAAGGCTAGTACTAGCCCTCGTAGTATCTTATCTTCTAGTACTTCCTCTAGCGATCTCGCTCTTACTAGCTAGTTCGGGCGTCTATTCTAGTAGAACTAGTATGCGAATAGGAGGTATTCTAGGGTTTCTTAGGATCCGTATTAGTACCGATCGTCTATAGCTTTCCTAATATACTTAAGGTAGCTCTAGAAGTATCCGTGTCCTAGTCTTAGAGAGTAGTATGCGCTCGTTATCTCCCTCTAACCTTTTAGGATCTCGGGCGTAGAGTTCTACTTAAAGCGGTTAAAGTAGCTCCCTAGTCTCTATATTCTCCGGGCCTTCTAGCTTTTAAAGTATTATTTCTATTAGTTCTAGACGTATTCCCGGATGTCTTACTTAGCCTTTAGTTTCTCTAGGTTATAGAAGTATTCTACGAACGCTTTAATTATCTATAGTCTCTCCTTATACTTCTACTATATAATCTTAATACTAGTTAGTATCTAGCGTCTTATTAGGCGAATATCTATCTCTCGGAGTACTACTACTATTAGGGAACTAAGCGGCAGGTTGTCGGCTCTATAGCTATATAGGATTGTCTATTTCTCTAGCCTAATCTTTAGTAGTAGGAGGTTCGCCTCGAGTTCGGCTAGAACCGTAGAGGACGTATAGAATATACCTAGGATTCGTTTTACGGCCCTTACTTAGATTGCTTCTAGAGGTCGGATAGACCTCTTTAACTACTACTAGACTAGTAACCTATAGTCTACTATCGTAGTAATATATACTATATAGATTTGTCGTAGAGATCTTACTATAAGGCTATTCTCTATATTAGCGAGGTATAGTATATAGTTAAACGCCGCTTCCGTCTTTACTACCTAGATAGCGATATATTCTTTAAATAATAGGTATATATCGAACTAGATTCTTAGCTAGCGGATAGCTTTCTTTGCTAGTTATACTACGTCGCTACTTAGGAGGGTAATCGTAGCTTCTACGCCTTTCTCTTTAGAGAAGTAAAGGAGTTCTATTTTCGCTAGGTCGAATTCGACTTCCTAGAGGGCCCCTTCCCTTATAAGCTTTTTAACTTCGCGTTATAGCACTCTTACGTTCTTCTAGAGGCTCGTTAATATAGTAGCTATCCCTATATTATTAATATACGAGAGAGGGTAGACGTCCTATAGGTCTATAAAGAGGTCTCTTATATATATAAGGAAGAGTATCGGGGAGATAGGGCTGCCTTATAGTACCCCTATATCGATTTCGGTTTCTGCCTTAATTTAGCTATCGAAAGAGAGCTAGACTACTCTATATTCTAGGAACGATTTCGTCTATTTAATAATTATATATAGGAGCCGTAATTTAACTATCGTCTATAGAAGTCGTCCCTTAGATATATAGTTAAACGCTCCTTTAATATTAAGGAATACGACTAAGGTTTTAAGGCCTCTAGCCTTACTCTTTTTAATATAGTTCGTAAGAAGTATAGCTATATCTACTACTAACCGTTTCTTACGTCCTTCTATCTAGAAGTTATATAGGAGCGGGCCGGTCTCTACGTACTTTCCGAGTCTCTATACGAGTATCCTCTCGCTAATTTTACCTAGATAGCTTAGAAGTAAGATAATCTAGTATACCTTAAGGATAAAGTAGTCTAGTTTATTTAGTTTCGTAAGAGTAATACCTATCGCCTTCCTCTAGTACTTAGGGTAGTAGCTGCGGCTAAGAAGTACTTAGAATAAAGCGAGGAATGCTTTCGGAATAGTAGCGTATATATAGCTAATAATCTCTTAAGTTATACTATCTAGTCTAGAAGTCTTGCTCTTAACTCTTATCGTAGAGTATACTAGTTATAGTTCCTCTTCTAATAATAGTTCCTAGTCCTAGTCTCCGACCTAGTAGGAGCTCTATCGTGCTTAGAGTCCTCTATTAGAGGGAGGTCTTAGAAAAAGTCCGTTCTAGAATGCCTTATATTTTCCTACGAATAACGTCTCTCCTTAGATCGTTAGTACTAGGCCTTAAGTCTTAGGCTTCGTATACGATATTACTTTAAAGATTATCTTCGAATTAGTACCCTCTAGAAATTTGTTCTAGTACTCGTATTTCGCTCTCTTAATAGCTAGGAAGTACGTATTCTTAGTTTAAAGGTACGCTACTTTCTATTCGGCCGTAGAGACTCGGCTATTACTAAAGATACGAGTATATATATACTATATTATCCGTCGGAGGTCTCGAAGCTCGGGTTTCTACTACGGCTTAAACTTAGAGCTAGAATAGCGTTATTAGAGCGTATGCTTATAGGCCCTTTATACTAGGCTCGAGAGTTTTTCTATAGCTTTTTCTAGGTCCTCCCTAACTTCTAGCTCGTCCTCGCGGGTCGCTAGGTAGTCTTAGAATTCTTTTTAGTTCGCGTCTTTTATATTATACGCTATATATAGATTCGGGAGTTACTAGTTAAGACTACTACGTCCTAGTATCTAGGTTATTATAGCTAAATAGTCTAAGCTAAATTCGATTATATTCTAGCTAGTTTCTACTCGGGATAAGCTACCTTTCGTAAAGGTAAGATCTAAGGTACTTAGTACCTAGAGATTTAACTTATAGAATATCGGGACGCCTATTATATTCCTAAGGAGTAGGTTAGATTCCTCGAGCTACTCGAGGAAGCGGAGGGCCCTAGGGCTCGTATCTTGTCCGTTTATATCCTAACTTAGGTGCCGGATATTAAAATCTCTAGCGAGTAGAATATCTCGGCCTAGACGTATACTATAAAGGCTCTGTTCTACGGTCTAAGTCCTATTATTATCCCTCTTATTATAGACGTTTAGTACTTAGGTTTCGTTGCTATTAGCGTCTCGGAGGCGGATTAACTAGATATCGGGGTCGCTAAGAGGATCGAGGCTTACTTCTACTTCTAGTATCCTTCTTATATAAATATAAGTCCGCGGTCGTTATCCTACTTATAGGTCTAGGAGTATAGGGATATAACTAGCGTATAGAATTAGTCTTAGGGGGCCTTAGTCTTCTTATATAAGAATCTATAGTTCTTATACTAGAATAATATCGGCCTTCTCGCGTATACCTATCTCGAGTAGGGATTCTAGAGCTTAAGCGCTTTAGTTTACGTTACCTTAAAGGATATATAGTAGTATCTCTAATATTCCTTTAGGGGTATAATCGTTTTTAGTCTATCTTTTATATAGGATACTTTATAGCTTACTCCTCCTACGAATAAATAGTTCTAGATAGCCTTAGATACTTCTTCGCGTATATAGAACGCGATAAGTATTAAAGCCCCTATTAGTTCCTTGCGTCGGTCGGCTAGCGTAAGCTAAATAGGCCTATTCTAGATTCGTAGGCCTAGGTTATATTCCTCGATATTCTTTTTAACCTTATCTAGGCTATAGAGAGTATCGAAGTCGTAGGTAGAGACGCTATAAACTACTACTTTATACTAGGTAGTATCGTTAAGAAGTAAGAGGATTAGTATATTTAGAAAGAGTAGTAGTAGGTTCTCGAGTACTATATCCTTAGACTTCTAGTCTTAGAAGTATAAGACTAGGTTACCCTTTAATATTTAGTTAACTCCTATAATTAGGAAGTCTCGGTGTCCTACCTTCTAGAATAAGGTGTTTATCGTCTCTTAGATCTATAAAGGGTCGATCTAGGTACCTTCGGTACGCTAGAAGATTAGGTAGTAGATCTAGTTAGCCTTCTAGGATGTTTTTATTCTTTCTAGTACCGTAGTCTAGGTTTTTACGTCTAGTATAGTCTTCGTACTTTAAGAGGGTATACTACTAGGTAGTATAGAGCTAGTCGAAGTATTTACCTTAGCTATAGTAGCGTATATAGGCCGTTATTCCTATTATTCCTCTTTTAGCTAAGTAGTTTTTTAAGGTAGTTAAGGTAGGCGGGTAGTAGTACGGACTACTAATTTCGTTACTTATTCGAGGGAGGCGACCTGCCTTACGATAGCGTCGGCTAGTCTAGCCGGGAGTCTATAGCTCTCGATATAGTTCTAGAAGATCTCGATTAGGTTAAGAAGTTCTATTTCCTCTAAGGGGTCTATTACGAGTCCTACTACTTCGACTAGTAGCGAGCGGGCTTCCTAGAGTTTCTCTATAATCTTCTTACGCTAAACTACCTTAGTAAAGGGGTCTAGCGCTACTCGGTTACCTATTAGGCAGTCCTATATAATATATTCGTTATTTATTAGTAAGAGAGGTCGTTTCTAGAAGAGAAGTAGAATAAGAGGGACTAGGGTCTTCTTCTAGCGTCTAGAGGCTTCGTTCGTATCTAGTTCTATCGTTTCTTAGACCTAGTAGCTCGAAGAGTCGTCGAGAAGAGGGAGATTATTTAGTACTATATCTAGGAGAGGCTCCGTTTAGGTACTTTTTTAGGGTTTTCTAGTATTCTTAGTTCCTCTATTTACTCTAACTAGAGGTACGGTTAGGTAGGGTACTTAGCCCGGCCTACTATATAGATATAGGCGCTACGTCCTATAGAGATCTATATTCTACTTCTATTTCGGTAGAGGTTCGGTATTTAACCGTTTTGCTATCGGTTAGTTTATAGAAGGGTCGTATAGTAGTCTTACGCCGAGAGGGCTGCCTATATACTCTATTTCTAATCGCGTTCGGGTCCTAGCCTACTTACGATACTAGGGCACTCTTCTACTTATTTTATAAGAGAAGGTATACTTTAAGTAGAAGTATTCGGGCCTGCGGCGACGTTTTATCTATATAATAGTTTAGGGGGCTTTACGTAAATAGCCTAGTATAAATAGAAGCGAAATATAGACTCTTACTCTCTAGAAGTACTAAGTCTCTACGACTAGTACTCTACTTAAAGTAGAGGTAGAGTAGCCTACTAGGGGAGAAGTATAAGTATCGCCTATAAACCCTTTATTCCTTTACTAATCTACTCGAATCTAAATCTATTATAGACTCTAGGTTACCCTAGTATAGAGTATATAACGAGAGAGAGAGGTTTTATAGGTTTATAAAGTCGTGCTTTTTCTACTACTATAGCGGCGTTAGTATTAGTATTACCGTTCCGACCTTAGTAGGTCTTTTATAGAAGAGGATAAGCTCTTTCGAATAGTCTACTTAGATTTTAAAACGAGTATCGTCTCGTAGAGTAGTAGCTTTATAAAGTTAGCGTAGTTTATTTAGTAGTATTATAGCTCTAGCTAGGCCTAAGGCTTAGTAGCAAGGCACGGGCCGGGCTAGCGGGCCGCCTATAGTAGAAAATTTTCCTTAGGCGTAATATAGTATAGTACTATAGGAGGATAGGGTGATTTCTCTACGAGTTTAGGGGCCGGCGAGGCGTTCGGTAGCTTAAAAGAGAGCTAAGGATACGGCGAGTCGCGTAGTATATATTTTAGGTCGGCGGTCGATGCGGTAGTAGAGCTACGGCGTTAAGTTAATATAAAGATATAGGTATAAGGGGCGGATAGTATAATACTCTCGTCGCTAATAGTCTCGCCGCTATTAATACTAGAGCCGTTATCCTCGTTATTTATATAGTTACTATTCGCGTTTCCGCGAGAACCGTCTTAGTCGTCTTAGTCGTTTCTATTATAAGCGGAGGAATTAGAAATTAAGAGAAGAGGGGCGGAAGCGCTACGTTAGTTAGAAGAGGGCGCCTAGTTACTAAGAAGTCTAGGGTCGATATTACTAGTATCCGTAGGACGGTTATCGAGTAGAGGAGAGTTTCTAAATAAAGAAGGAGTAGACGCTACGTCTCGGCTAGAGAAGTATTACTCGGCGAACTAGCTAGGCTTATTAGTAAGAAGTTAAGCTATTATAAATACGCGGAGGGGCGAGAGAAAAGCGGTCGATTAAGCTATAATTAACGTACGCGGCGGTTTCCTTTATACGTAGAACGCGAAAATTCGTTATAAGGTATAGAAAAGTAAGGCGATAATAATAGGCTAATAGGGCGCGACCGCCGATAAGTTCTAAGGTAGTAGAGGTAGTAGTATTACTAATAGTTTAGTAAGGGTATATAGGTTAGCTAAGTCGAAGGTTAGGCTTGCTAGCGCGCTAGCCCTAGCTTTACTCGTACTATATAAATTAATTCTAAGCTTCTAAGTATAGTAACGTATACTAGGCTCTTTATAGTCGGCAATTATAGTCGGTAACCTAGTATTATATACCTATATTATTATTGCCTCCTCCGTCCTAGTTAGTAAACTAGTAGCGTAGATAACTATATAGGTATATATCCTTCGCTTATAGAGTAACGCGCTTCGCGTAGATCGCTAGAAGGTTAGAAATCTCGAACTCTATAACGAGAAAAGCCTCCGCCGCTTCCTATAAGCATTTAAGTGCTACGGCCTAAATTCTAATAATACCGATACTATCTCTATCTATTATAATCTCGCGGATAATATACTAAAAAGAGACCCTCCGGATATATAAAGCTATTATTCGCTAAAGCTTACGAATCTCTCGTAAGGCTACCGTTCCTAGCTTTAACTACCTTTTCGAGATACTAGACTTACTAGCTCTCGTTCGTCGCTATATCGTCCTTATAGCTATTACTTTTTTCTATAGAACTACTACCTTCCTACGAGACTCGTCGTCTAGTACTATAGCCTTTAGTAGCTATATTCGCTACTACTTAGTAGCCTTATTTCCTACGCGTAGAGGTAGTACTAATAGTAGTATATTAGTATCTATATTAGGATATACTCGTAGAGCTCGTAGAGGAGGGCTCGAGTTAAACTCTATATTAGAGTCGGCTTATAAAATAAGAGAAGGTATCGAGTAGTATAAATAGAGATATCGAAGGGTTAGAAGAAGTAAATAGATAGAGGTACGAGAGAGAAGAGCCGAGGAAGGCAGGAGTACTAGAAAATCGTATACGACTATCGGAATACGCGGGCTAATAGAGAGGGTTAGAGTTTAATAGCGCTATATAGTAGAACTATATCGTAGTCTACTACTATATTAGGACACGCCTACCGATCTTTATCTAGTAGAAGTTATAGTTGCGCGAACGCTATAATCGCTTTTGCTACTACGTAGAATATAGTAGTAGACGAAAATATTACTATAGTATAGATTATATCCGAGTATTATATAGATAATATCGACTATAGTATAAATATTTCGATATTCGAAGTTCTTTACGAATATATAAAAGACTATAGAAGAGAAAGAGCTAGACCTACTAGTACTCTATAGTATTACTAGTTTAGTAGTCGTAATATAGTAGTAGAAGAGAAAAATAGACTCTTAAACCTACTTTTATATCGAGGAGACGAGTCGTTATATAGTAGAAGAGAAAAAATAATTATCGATACTACTTTAATACTAAGAAAAGAAGTAGTCGTCGATAATATAAGCTAAGAAGTAGCCGTCGACGCTAAGAAGACGAGCGGTCGTCGATAGTATAAGCTAAGAAGTAACTATTAGCGACGAGTAGACGAGTAGTCGTCGAGAGTATAAGTATATAGTAGTTACTCTTTTTAGCCGGCAATAGTAAGGTTAATCTAAGTAACGTATACGACGGCTTCTAGCTCTAAAGTACGTCTTTAGCTATCGCTATTCGTATATAGTACCTACGAAGACCTATTATACGCCTCTACGTAGCTATAGGTAGAAATAGATACTCTTAAGTATACTAGTAAAGTATAAGAGCATATAAGACAATCCTACTTCGCCGCTACGTAGCTATATACTTAATAAGATAAGAACTACTCTAAGATAACCCTAAGACTACTCTACGAACTAAGGTAGAACTCTATTATAGAAGAGGTAGAAAAGAAAGGATAGAATAGAGGTAGGTAGGATAGGAGTAGAGAGAGGAGGCAGCTACTAGGTAAGAGATTAGCTATTTACCTACTAAAAAGAGCTATAGAAGGAAGAGAGAAAGGTAGACTCTTCCTACCTAGAATATATATTCCTAGAGACGACCCTCTAGGTCTAAGACGAATAGAAATAATAGCCTTCTATATCGACTTAATATACTATACTAGCTGCATCTACTACTAGAACTAATTTTAGATACTAAAATCTCTATATATAGGGCTTAGCGCTTAGCGCTAAGGCGCACCGAGCGAAATTCTAGTTCCTCTAGGTATCGGCCTATAATATCCGTTTTTAGCGCAAATAAGACACCCCTAAGACCGAGAGTTTTTTAGCCTAGGAGGCTTTTCTCTCTTTTATAACTAGTTAGGTATTAGGCCTACCCGTACTATATAGTCTTCGACTTCTATAGCACGTTAATAGAATAAATAAATAAATAAATAAACAAATAAACAAATAATATTCGTATATAGTCGCATATATTAGTATACGCTATATTAGGTAAGCGATATATTATATAATATCGCCGACTATAGTAGCCGACTACGGCGTAAGAAGCTAAACTCTACGTATAGAGGTAAGCTAGCGGCTAGGCGGGAATAGCTACGTACTAAGCTTCTAGCGTACCTAAAGCTAGAATTCGTCGTACTTAGCTTCTACTATAATAACGACTACCTTAACTACCGCTATACCCGTATTACTACTATATTTTAAGCGCATATTTACTATATAACGCGCTATACTTATCTGCTACTAGCGACCGACCTTATAATAATAGCGCGCTAAAAGCGACGTCTAATAAGTACCGCGCCCTCTAATAGTTTATAGAAGCGTCCCTGCCTTATAGATAATAATTTAGATAGTTTAAGTACTTCTATACTTTAGATGCGACTAGGCGCTATAAGGAAAGATATAGATACCTACTCTTCTAATTCTAATACTCTCCGCGAGCGTAGCTAGCGCGTAGATATATTGCCTAAAAGAGCTATAGTAGATAAGTAGCGCAAAGCTAGAAAAAAGTCCTTTGCTCGGTAGAAGAAGCTTTTAATCGGCTCTAATAATATATAAAGTTCCCTATCGAAGGAGTAGTAGTAGAAGAAGATCGAGGCCTAAAGAGAGGAGTACTACGCTTAGTACGACTAGATAGCGTAAGTAATAATCTATATAGTCGGCTAATATAGTTAGTAGTACTAACGTATAATAGGAACGATAAGAAACGTAAGCGCGCGCGGGATAGGCCTACTATATAAATAGCGAACCGAGATAAGAAAAGCTTCTATTTTAATATCGAGAAGGAGAAAGGCGCGGACAACCCGTACTATAACTATAACTACTACTATAATACTAATTAGTCTAAGTCGGATCTAGAGGCACCGTACGTATTACTAGTAAGGTCGGTCGGTACTAGTAATAAAATAACTAACCTCTACCTTCGAGTCGCTACTAAGAGCGAGTAGGCTATATAGAGGAGCTACGCCGTCTACGCCTTTTAGAATAAGGCTATTTAATAGTTTAAGAAGAAGGTGTATACGCTTGCGATACTACGCGCGTAATATAGGAGTTAAGCCGAGTTTATTATATAACTAATAAAGGAGAGGCCGAGTTCCTCGTAGTAAGAAATAGACCTTATCGAGAGGCTATAATCTAGAAATAAGAGGAGATACGTATTCTAAGTATTAGGAGCGGACGTAAGTAGCTCTTATTAAGAGTATATCGCTACTAGAACTAATAGCTTCTTTAGGACGCATTCGAGTACCTCCGATTAGACTAGAAGTATACTCTACGCTCCGCGAAGCTTTATAAAAGGCTTATAAAATTAGTCTATATATTAGTATTTATAGCAAAAGCGAAGGTAAATTAGTACCGACTACGCCTACTAACTATATACTAACTAGTAGTAGGAGCTAATAGTAGAAGGCCGTCTTCTAACTATAACGGAAATTTTCCTACCCTATTACTACGTAGTATATCGCAACTATCTCTCCTAGAAGTCCTCTAAGTTTAATATAGCTAATCGCTTTACTTAAACTCTAGAAGTCCTAGATTAGCTTATCCCGTTAGGATACGATTAGGATAGTAATAGGTTCTAGAAGCTAGTTACGTCTAAAGCGTAGGCTAAGTAAAATAAGCTAGCGTTCTAGTTATACGCTTATAAGTTCGATATAAAGGAGTCGGTATACGGAGAGCTTCTATAGGAAATATAGCTCGATTTTAAGTAGGAAGGAGGACTTAGCTTTTAGGATATCGTCGAGTAGCTTCTAGGTACGTCTGCGAATAAGCTCGCTATCTCTAAGACCTTTATACGTAAATTCTAGTCGCTAGAGATAGAGTTTATATAGAAGCTCTATAACTCCTCTTAGGCTAGGTAGAATACGGATAGCTAATTAGTACTACTATATCTCGTAAGTTAAGATTAGTTATAGCCGCCGATAGTATATTAGTCTATAGTTTACGTCGTAGTACTAGCCGGCCCTCTTTAACTTATATCTCTTATCTCTACCTCTCGGTCTATAGTAGCTTACCGAATATATAATTCTCCTTTATAATTCTTATAGACGGCTTAAGTCTTGCCTTCGATAGCTAAGTATATTTAATACTAGCCTTATTCTCTTACGTAGTAGTTACGCCTTCGGAGATATACTACTACTTTTTCTTTAAAGCTAGTACTAGATCTAGGAGCTCTAGCTATACCTTAAACTTCTAGCTCGCTATATTCTTTTTCCTCTTCTTACTCTTAGTATTATTTTTAGCCTTCTACTATATAGTATTATATCGCTTTACGTAGTCTTTAAGTAGTTTCTAAATTCTCTCTACGATAGGTTTATCTACTTAGGCTAAGTCTAACTCTACTTTTTCGACTTAAGCTTTATTAACGCTACTAGCCTCTTACGCTAGTAAGATACTTACTCTTAAAGGCGACTATAGCGTTACTATAATTAAAGAGTACTTAGTACGTTTATTAGTCGCGACTATTACGAGCTTAATAAGAGTATTAGAGGTGCCCGTCTTTATAACGCTACTAGGATAGGCCGTTAGCCTATAATAGAGATACCTCGCTAGTACTTATACTAATAAAACTTAATCGCTCCTATAAATATTATTTACCTCTATTACTCTACTAGCTTTTACTCTCTAGTTCTACGATTCCTTCTTAGTACTATATACTTTATATTATAGTATTACTAGTATATCCTACGACTCCGATACGATGTAGTAGTACTATACTTCCTTCTTCCTTAAGATATATAAGTATATAGCTTCGCGAATAATAGACTAACTTCGAATCGTAGCCGTCTCTCGTCGACTCTAGTCCGATTAAGAAGGCGGTATAATAGTAGAGGAAGGGACGCTATACGATTACGAATACCTCGAGTAGTCGAGCTAGTATACGAGATAGGATACTACCTCTAGCTAACCTTACTAAGCCGCTAGAGGATTCTAAGAACTAGGTCGAAACTAATAGTATATAGATATAGTAGCGGGAGTATACCTAGTCGTTCGAGGGCTTTTACTACCGCTATTAGTAGCTTAAAGAGGCGAGGTATTACGATAAGTATAGTAGAATATCTTCGAACCCTATAAAATAGAACTCGAATACGCGAACGTTATAGGCCTAGAGATTTTTCGTTAAAGGTATAGACTAGGAAACGTACGCCCTAAGAGTTATTTATAGGGGATATAATAGAGTTATTAAATACCTAGGACTAGGTAACGGAATAAAAGCTCTATAAAAGCACCTCGATTTAGTAGGCTACGAAGATACCTTCTAGGAGCGTAGAGTTACTAGAGAAGTTATTAAGGCTACTAAAGATTAATCTATAAGTTTAGTATTTATTATTACGAAAATAAGGTGCCGACTACGCTTGCTAACTACGCTTCCCGACTACGCTCGCTAACTACGCTTGCCGACTACGCTTCCTAACTACGCTCGCTAACTACGCTTTATAGAGATATATAACGTAGATATACTAATAGTTCTTATTTATAGGAACGGCTTAAGAAAAGTTTTACTAGAACCGAGCACCTAGACCGGTTAAAGTTTCTAGAGTTATATAGGCTTATAGTTTCCTTGCTTAGATTACTCTTAAACTCCTTTAAAAGTCCTATAGTTCGGCATACCTACGAATATCTATTAGAGGAGACTAGATCTATCGACTTTAAGAGCGCTACTACGATTAAGTTATATATCTAGGACGCGGTCGATTACTTCGAGGATAATCTAAAACGTTAGCTATCTAGAACCTTCCGAGTAGCTATCGCTCTCGATAGTTAGTATATCGAGGTGCTCTAAGTATTATTTCTTACGATACGAGGCTACTAGATCGATAGCGAGTAGGCCTAGTATAAGGCTATACTAGCCTTTCTATATATTTCGAGCTATTTTACGGGCGAAGTTCTAGCGGACCTACTATTCGATATACTTACTCGTTTTAAAATCTCTAATAGGCTTATAGCGCTAATAGCGGATAATACTTCTAATAATAATATACTATATATAGCTATATACGTATCCTTCCTATATATATACCTCCTAACTAATAAGTTCTAGTATCGAGGCTATTAATATTTGCTCTTACGAGCGTATACGTATAGCGAAGCTATTAGTCTTAATTAAATAACTTCCTCTCTAAGGAATAGACGAAGATATAGAAGAGATATTAAATACTAAAGACTACGAGTTCTCCCGTCTAGAATAGTTCCTATACTTTATATATATAATCTAGCTCTCCTTAAAGAAGTTCTTCGCTACTTTTAAGATCGAGCTAAGGAACGAAGAATAGGAATAATAGAATAAAAAGACAGATACGAACGCCTTACGTTAGCTTAAAGTAGGAAGTCTAGCTACGGTTCTAATAAAGGTACTATATATTCTCCCTATAAAGTATATATAGTTAGTAAATATAGTCGATAGAAGCTATACTAATAACCGCTCCCTATAAAGTTCTATAAACTTATAGTTAAGGTAAACTCTAGTACTTAACGCTTCGAGAGTTTTATAGTACTATAGCGAAAGAGGATCGTAGATCTATATCTATACTCGAAACGGTATAAATAGTAGAAGAAGACGCCTAATAGGGTTTTGCGCCTAATATAAGATATAAAGACCTATTAGAGCTTAACTACGATTATACTAATACGTAGTTCTTAACTACGAGATATTATCGACGAGTATATTAAGAACGAGGGTTAGCTCTAACTTAAGCTAACCGCTATAAAATAGAAGAGAGTTAAATATATTATTAACCTTACTACTCCTTTCGCTAAGGCTATAATATAGATCGGTACGATAAAGGGGCTAATAATCTACCTCGTTCTTAGCTACTATAATACCTTATTTAATATCCTAGATATTACGGATAAGAAACTTAAATATAAAATATAATCCTAGTAAAAGGAGATTTATTCTACCTTATAGACTATATAGATAAAGCTCGAGAAGTATTATACTACTACCTAGGAGCGATTCGGCGATATATATAGCATTGCGATTCTTCTTAATCTAGTAATAAAACGGGCGTTCTAGGACCGCGAGGCGTTCTCTAGCGAGGAGCTCGATTCCTCCTTTAAGGATTACTACTAGTTAAAATTCCGGGTCGAATACGTGCGATATAAGCCTCTCGTAGCTACGTCCTAGTTTAGGCCGAAAAAGGCCTTATACCGCTCTGCGATATTATTCGTAATAGGTCTCTATAGTAGATTAGATAGTAATAACTCCGACTCTAATTAAAAGGTATCTAGACGGCTACGGTAGACTATATAGCCGTTAGCTAATTCGGACGAGGTATCTCGTTATCGTTATACTAGATTTAAGGACTCGGCTGCCTATTCTATAGAGTATCTACTCCGGTTATAGAAGATAATCGTATTAGAATATCTAGGTTACGCGCTAATAGCTCGGGATATCCTCTCTATTCTAGTAGCTAGAACTAGTTATAAGCGCGACTTTAGTATAGCGCGTTATTAGAGCCGATATAATCGGTCCTATAATCTCTCGACGTTTAGTAATATTATATACTATCGTTCCCGAGAGCGTAACGTATAGTAATAGGCTCGGGATTCGCTTATAGAGGAGGCGCTACTAATATTAACTACGTTCGAGCCTTCGAATAATATAGTTAGTTAGTAGTAGGAGTAGGTAGAGGCGGATTAGGAGGCGTTAGCAAGCACTAAATAGAGTAACTTCGACTCGATTAGCGATAATAAGGAGAATATAGCACTAATATATCTTCGCTATAGTACTTAGTAAAGGAAGTATTTGCTTTTACGTTATACTCGTAGAGTAGAATAGACTTCGTAGTCGATATTATATATAGTATTTAATTCTATATCTCGTAGTCGGCAAGTATAGTTAGTAGCCTTATTTTTCTCCGCAACTATAGTCGCTACTTTAACCGGCGCTTCTAATCTACTACTATACTTAGTTCTATATATACGTATATTTAGTATTAGAGTATCCTATTGTCCTCGCGGCGACCTAGTTTTATTCCGCGTTATTAGACCTATCTTTTTAAACTTAAGTCTCTATAAAGACCTATATAGGAACTAGTAGTATTTAGACCCGACCTATCGATTTCGTATCGAGTCGGGTACCCTATCGATTTAGGTCTTAGATCGGTTCCCTTAGGAACTAACTTAGACTCGGAACTAATCTAAAGTCGAGGACCTATTCTAACCTCTAGTTATACGACTTAATTAGTACGAGTGCCGGTTATTTATCGTTATTATCCTATCTAGGAAGAGGATCGTTACTTACTAGACGAAGTAAATCCGTATAGAAAACTAGGTAAATATTACTAGGAATCCTAGATAACCTAACGGATACTAGCGATAAGACTTCGTTAACTATAAATTTTATATACTACGAATCTAGGCTCTTTTTAGGACGATTAGTCGAATAGTTCCGTAGATCTAGCTATACTTTATCGCTAACCTAATAGATTAGTACTAGAGTCCGCTATTAGTTCGCGCTCTTCTTCTATTCTTAGGCGAAGACCGCTATACTACTCTAGTAAAGTTTACTAATTTCCTTTAGCTTCTTTACGAAGTTCCTCGCTCTTTAACTAGCGGCTAATAGCCTTCCTACCGTAGCTTCTACTACTAATACTATAAGAGATAGAGTATCGTACTCGTAAGTTATAAAGAAAGGACTTATTCCGAGGCCCGAGTAATTCCTACTATTTAGCGCTAGTTCCGCGCTAGAAAGCTACTTAGACTAGTCGGCCTAGTCGTAGGGAATATAGTTATAGAGATAAGCTTATACGTCTTAATTTAGCCTTTCTAGCCCTCCGTCCGTTTATAGGTAGTAAGTAGAGCTAAGGCGCTACTCTACGCCTAAAAGCTAGTAGAGTTTCCTCTAGAATATACTCGTTTAGTTTGTTCCTTAGTTATTTATAATAGCTCTTAGTAAGCTATAATATTTTACTTAGGAGTCTAGGAATTTCTCTACGCACTCCTCCGCTTTTATACTAGATATTACGACTAGAGTTACCTACTTACTAAGGCGATCCTTAATTACCTAGAGGTTGCGGTTTCCCTTTAAATCCAGTAGGTCGGTTATAAAGTCTATAGAGATTTCCTAGAAGAAACGATCGGGGACTAATAATAGACGAAGGAGTCCGTACTTATATTCTCTCTATACTCTATTCCTCTCGTAGTAATCGTAGTTACGTAAGAACTAGCGCACGTATCTCGACTAGAGTAGCTAATAGAAGTCGTATACTAGTTTATTATTTATTTATTTATTTATTTATTCTATTAACGTGCTATAGGAGTCGAAGACTATATAGTACGGGTAGGCCTAATACCTAACTAGTCGTAGGAGAGAGAAAAGCCTCCTAGGCTAAAAAACTCTCGGTCTTAGGAGTGTCTTATTTGCGCTAAAAATAGATATTATAGGCCGATGCCTAGGGGAACTAGAATTTTGCTCGGTGCGCCTTAGCGCTAAGCGCTAAGCCCTATATATAGAATTTTAGCATCTAAAATTAGTTCTAGTAGTAGATATAGCTAGTATAGTATATCGAGTTAGTATAGAAGGCTGTTATTTCTATTCGTCTCGGACTTAGAGGGTCGTCTCTAGGAATATATATTCTAGGTAGGAAGAGTCTGCCTTTCTCTCTTCCTTCTATAGCTCTTTTTAGTAGGTAAATAGCTAATCTCTTATCTAGTAGCTACCTTCTCTCTTTGCTCCTCTACTTATCTCTATTCTATTCTTTCTCTTTTCTACCTCTTCTACGATAGAGTTCTGCCCTAGTTCGTAGTATAGTCTTAGGGTTATCTTAGAGTTATCTTAAGGTAGTTTTAGTCTTATCGGGTATATAGCTAGTAGTAGCGAAGTAGGATTATCTTATATACTCTTATACTTTACTAGTATACTCGAGAGTATCTATTTCTACCTACGGCCGCGTAGAGGCGTATAATAGGACTTCGTAGGCGAAGAGCGTTAGTATCGCTATAGATCGTACGCGATAGAAACTCCGAAGGTATAGTAAGTAGTCGCGAAAGGTTTCCGCGCGTCCGTCCTAGGTTAGTAGCTTCTAATCTCTAGGGCTCGATAGTTCTCGTTAGGCCTCTATTATAATTATAGCTAGTAGCCTTTCTAGTAGTACGCGAAGAGTATCTACTACTACGCTTAAGTCCGTCCTTTATACTACGAATTCCTAGGCATCTCTATTATAGAGCGCGTTTTCTAACTCGCTCTCTAGCCTACGTTGCCGAGTATAAAGCTCTTCGACGATGCGTTATATCTCTACTATAGCTATCTCTAGTATAGAGACTATATTCCTCGGTAAGTTTACTACGGCCTCTAGTATTACTACTAAGAGCGTATTATTAGGTAATAGCCTATCTATTTCTATAATTAATCGAACTTAATATTACGGGCGAATAACGCGTACGTAGAAGGTTCGTAGTAGTATTTAATAAGTTCGATAAGGAGGGAGATATCTATTCTAAGGCGTCTAAGAGATATTAGGTAGTACGCTAAGCCTTCGTACTAGAGAAGCTAGTACTTAGTAACTAGGGCTTCGCTCTTTATACCTAGAGTCTCGGATAGATTTAGATTTAAGTAGATTAGTAAAGGAATAAAGAGTTTATAGGCGATACTTATACTTCTTCTCTAGAAGGCTACTCTACTTCTACTTTAAGTAAAGTACTAGTCGTAGAGACCTAGTACTTCTAGAGAGTAAGGGTCTATATTTCGCTTCTATTTATACTAGGTTACTCGCGTAAAGCTCCCTAAACTATTATATAGACAAAATATCGCCGTAGGCCTAAATACTTCTACTAGAAGTATATCTTCTCTTATAGTAATAAGTAGAAGAGCGCCCTAGTATCGTAAGTAGGCTAGGACCTAAACGCGATTAGAAATAGAGTATATAGGCAGCCCTCTCGGTATAAGACTACTATACGACCCTTCTATAAACTAATAGATAGCAAAATAGTTAAATACCGAACCTCTACCGAAATAGAAGTAGAATACGGATCTCTATAAGACGTAGCGCCTATATCTATATAGTAGGTAGGGCTAAGTACCCTACCTAACCGTACCTCTAGTTAGAGTAAGTAGGGGAACCGAGAATACTAGAAAACCCTAAAAAAGTACCTAAACGAGGCCCTCTCTAGATATAGTACTAAATAATCCTCCTTTTCCCTCGATAACTCTTTAAGCTACTAGCTCTAAGAAACGATAGAACTAGATACGAACGAAGCCTCTAGATACTAGAAGAGGACCCTAGTCCCTCTTATTCCGCTTCTCTTCTAGAAACGACCTCTCTCGTCGATAAATAACGAATATATTACGTAGGACTGCCTAATAGGTAACTAAGTAGCGCCGGACCTCTTTACTAAAGTAGTTTAGTATAAGAAGATTATAGAGAAACTCTAGGAAGCCCGCTCGCTACTAGTTAAAGTAGCGGGACTCGTAATAGACCTCTTAGAGAAAATAGAACTTCTTAACTTAATCGAGATCTTCTAAGACTATACCGAGAGTAATAGACTCCCGGCTAGACTAGCTAACGCTATCGTAAGGCAGGTCGCCTCCCTTAAATAAGCTACGAAATTAGTAGTTCGTACTACTACCTACCTACTCTAACTACCTTAAAAAACTACTTGATTAGAAGAGAGATAATAGGAATAATAGCCTATATACGCTACTATAGCTAAGGTAAACACTTTAACTAGCCCTATACTACCTAGTAGTATACTCCCCTAAAGTACGAAGACTACGCTAGACGTAGAAACCTAAACTATAGTACTAGAAAGGATAAAAACATCCTAGAAGGCTAACTAGATCTACCGCCTAATCTTCTAGCGTACCGAAGCTACCTAGATCGACTCTCTATAGATCCGAGAGACGATAAACGCCTTATTCTAGAAGGTAGGACACCGAGACTTTCTAATTATAAGAGTTAACTAAATAATAAAGGGTAACTTAGTTCTATACTTCTAAGACTAGAAGTCTAAGGCTATAGCGCTCGAGAACCTACCGCTACTCTTCCTAAATATACCGATCCTCTTACTTCTCGATAATACTACCTAGTATAAAGTAGTAGTTAATAGCGTCTCTACCTACGACTTCGATACTTCTTATAGCTTAAATAAGGTTAAAAAGGATATCGAGGAGTATAACCTAGGCCTACGAATCTAGAATAGGCCTATTTAGCTAACGCTAGCCGACCGATATAAGAAACTAATAAGGGCTTTAATACTTATTACGTTTCGTATACGCGAAGAGGCGTCTAAGGCTATCTAGAACTACTTATTTATAGGAGGAGTAAGCTATAAAGTATTCTATATAAAAGATAGACCGAGAACGATTATACCTTCGAAGGAATATTAGAGACACTACTATATATCCTTTAAGGCAACGTAAACTAAAGCGCTTAAGCTCTAGAATCCCTACTCGAGATAGGTATACGCGAGAAGGCCGATAATATTCTAGTATAAGAACTATAGATTCTTATATAAGAAGACTAAGGGCCCCTAAGACTAATTCTATACGCTAGTTATACCCCTATACTCCTAGACCTATAAGTAGAATAACGACTACGGACCTATATTTATATAAGGAGGATACTAGAAGTAGAAGCAAGCCCCGACCCTCTTAGCGACCCTAATATCTAGTTAATCTACCTTCGAGACGCTAATAGTAACGAAACCTAAGTACTAAACGTCTATAATAAAAGGGATAGCGACGGGACTTAAACTATAGAACGGAGCCTTTATAGTATATATCTAAGCCGAGATATTCTACTCGCTAGAGATTTTAATATCTAGTACCTAAGTTAGAATATAAACGGATAAGATACGAGCCTTAGGGCCCTCCGCTTCCTCGAGTAGCTCGAGGAATCTAACCTACTCCTTAGGAATATAATAGGCGTCTTAATATTCTATAGGTTAAATCTTTAAGTACTAAGTACCTTTAATATTACCTTAATAAAGAGTAGCCTATCCTAGGTAGAAACTAGCTAAAATATACTCGAGTTTAGCTTAAACTATTTAGCTATAATAACCTAAATACTAGGACGTAGTAGTCTTAACTAGTAACTCCTAAATCTATATATAGTATATAATATAAAAGACGCGAACTAGAAGGAATTCTAAGACTACTTAGCGATCTATAAGGACGAACTAGAAGTTAAGGAGGACCTAGAAAAGGCTACGGAAAACCTATCGAGCCTAGTATAAAGGGCCTACGAGTATACGCTCTAATAACGCTATTCTAGCTCTAAGTCTAAGCCGTAGTAGAAACCCGAGCTTCGAGACCTCCGACGGATAATATAGTATACGTATACTCGTATCTTTAGTAATAGCTAAGTCCCTATAGCTAAATAGAAAGTAGCGTACCTTTAAACTAAGAATACGTACTTTCTAGCTATTAAGAGAGTAAAACGCGAGTACTAGAATAAATTCCTCGAGGGTACCGATTCGAAGATAATCTTTAAAGTAATATCGTATAGGAAGCCTAGGACTTAAGGCCTAGTACCGACGATCTAAAGAGAGATATTATTCGTAGGAAAATATAAGGTATTCTAGAACGGACTTTTTCTAGGACCTCTTCTCGATAGAGAACTCCGAGTACGATAGAGCTCCTACTAGGTCGGAGACTAGGACTAGAAACTAGTATTAGAAGAGGAACTACGACTAGTATACTCTACGATAAGAGTTAAGGGCAAGACTCCTAGACTAGATAGTATAACTTAAGAGATTATTAGCTACGTATATACTACTATTCCGAAAGTATTCCTCGCCCTATTCTAAGTACTTCTTAGCCGTAGTACTACCTTAAGTACTAGAGGAAGGCGATAGGCGTTACTCTTACGAAACCGAATAAACTAGACTACTCTATCCCTAAGGTATACTAGATTATTTTACTTCTAAGCTACCTAAGTAAAATTAGCGAGAGGATACTTATATAGAGACTCGGAAAGTACGTAGAGACCGGCCTGCTTCTATACGACTCCTAGATAAGAGGACGTAAGAAATAGTTAGTAGTAGATATAGCTATACTTCTTACGAACTATATTAAAAAGAGTAAGGCTAGAGGCCTTAAAACCTTAGTTATATTCCTTAACGTTAAAGGAGCGTTTAACTACGTCTTTAAGAGACGACTTCTATAGACGATAGTTAAATTATAGCTCCTATATATAATTATCGAATAGACGAAATCGTTCCTAGAATATAAAGTAGTCTAGCTCTCTTTTAATAGCTAAATCGAGGTAGAAACCGAAATCGATACCAGGGTACTATAAGGTAGCTCTATCTCTCCGATACTCTTCCTTATATATATAAAAGACCTCTTTATAGACCTATTATAAGGAATTAGCCTAGAACTTTCTAATACCTACTTAACTAAAAGGTATAGTAACCGCGCTTAGTAAGCGACGGTTAGTTCTAGTATATAACTCTTTATCTAGCCCCTTATAACTATTCTCTCTCTCTAGAGGCGACGCCCTAGCGCTAAGGCCCTCGCGCTATAGTCCTAACTAACTAATAGTAGGGCCTAGATTACTAAGCTATATTAACTCTAAAGTATCGAGTAAGGGATCGTAGGATACGTATGTAGCGCGCGCACGACACGAGCGTACGACACGACTGCGGTAGCGCGCGCACGACACGAGCGTACGACATAACTACGTCGTATATACGACACGAGCGGATACGCGATAGCACGTGCTAGCGCGATATTAACTCTACCTCTTAGCCCCGAGCGAGGATCGAACCGAAGACCTCGGATATGCCGAGATACTAAATTCGGCCGGACCTATACTAGAACCGTTAAGCGCGGTTACTCTTATAAGGAATTAGCCTAGAACTTTCTAATACCTACTTAACTAAAAGGTATAGTAACCGCGCTTAGTAAGCGACGGTTAGTTCTAGTATATAACTCTTTATCTAGCCCCTTATACCTATAGGATATCTACTCTCTCTTATATATTAATAATATAGAGATCGCTACTATATTAATAAGCCTCTAAAAGAACGTAAGAGTACTATAACGCGAAGTTAAAAAGCTTATAAGAGAAGGGGCTCTCTAGGAAGTTAAATTCGACCTAGCGAAGATAGAACTCCTTTACTTCTTTAAAGGGAAAGGTATAGAAGCTACGATTACCCTCCTATATAGCGACGTAGTTTAACTAGTAAAGAAAGCTATCCGCTAGCTAGGAATCTAGTTCGATACGTACCTATCGTTTAAGGAATATATCGCTATTCGAGTAGTAAAGATAGAAGTAGCGTTTAACTATATACTACGCCTTACTAATATAGAGAACGGCCTTATAGTAAGATCTCTATAATAAATCTATACGGTATATATTACTACGATAGCAGACTATAGATTACCGGTCTAGTAGTAGTATAAGAGCGATAGCTTAGAAGGCTAATAGCTTAGGGGGCGTCTAAGTTAGACGCCGAAGTATCCGGCTTACGCCGCGTATACTCGGCGCAAGATAAAAGCACGCTAAACGCATATAGAGGAATCGGTAAGAATTAGTCTCTTAATATCTCTAACGAGTATAGTTAGGGGCGCTTAATATATTACTATATACTAACCTTTTATAATACTAATTCTTCTACCTTATCGAGGGTAGCGATCTATTAAGGCCTACTATACTTACGCGAGGAGCATCCGTATAGCTAGGTAACCGTAGCGAACGTACTAGGTTCGTAGTACTACTATTAGGCTATATAGGAGAGTTACTAGACTCTAAAGCCGAAGAAGACGAGGAGATAAACGACGCTAATAATACGTAGGCGAGGCGCGAGCGTCTCGAGCGAGAAAACGCTACGCTACGCGAATAGCTCGAACTCTACGCTCTCTAGGTAGAGAATAAACGCTTAATACGAGAAGTTAAGACGACTACCCTACCGATACGCTTAAGTATAATAGTAAGAAGCCTTAGCTCGAGGTACTCTAGTATAGCGAGCATTACTAGAGATACTAAGGATAGTACGCGTTATAGTAGCGACGAATACGCGCTCTACGAATCTATTAAGCTCTGCTCTTCTAAGCTATTTAAGAGCGAGACCGTTAAGGAAGCCCGGGAATACGTCCGCGTATATAAAGTAAACTTTATAGCCGCGCCGAGGAAGTTTATAATAGAATACTAGAAAGTAATCGCTAGTATTATATTCCTCGTAGGCGAAGCGTAAGAAGCCTAGTATAACGAGTACTCTAGTATACTTCTAGTAGGGTATACTTCGGCGTAGTTCTATAAGTTCCTATATAATATCGTCGGGGATTAAGCGAACCGCTAGCTACTCGTAACTATTAAATACGAGATAATACGCTAAGGCGAAAATTAGAGTATACGATAATTCGTAATAGACCTTAGTAACCTCGAGGTATAGCTTAGCGACTATACCGAGGCGTAGTTAGTTCGCTAGCTTCTCGTAAAGTTAAAGCTATCGCTATAGAAGGATATTATTAAGAACTATATTGTCCTAGTAAAGCGCGCCGACCTCGTCGCCCTAGTACGACGCCTTAAATAGGCAGAAAGGTTAATACTACGCGATATAAGCTTACGCGACCGTAATAAGAACGCGTCGCACTAGTAGTCGAAGCGTAAGAGGGTCGATAGTAACGCATATACCTCTAAAGGTAGTTACGGGTCTAACTCGAAGAAGAAGAACTCTTAGGATAAGCGTAAAGGTAAAGATAAGGACTAGTAACCTAGGTATTATAGTTATAACGAGGTAGGCTACATCCGTCCGGATTATCTAAATAAGGATAAGGATAGTAATAAGCCGGCGGTCCGCAAGGTAGCCGTAGGCAAGTCGAAAAAAGTAGAAGCGATAGAGATATTACGTAAGTCTCCGCTACTAAAGTAGATAGTATAGGGTACCTACCTATATAATACGTACTAGTAGTATAAGTATAAAGAGAAGTTAAATCTTAAGAGGGCCGTAGGCTAGCCGAGTTCCTTCTCGATAATACTATAAATATTAATATAGTATTACGAGCCTTTATGCTCTAGTATAAGTTGCCCTTACGGCCGAACGCGGCCTTGCCGCCGGCTACTACCTTTATAAGTAAACTAGGTTATTATTACGGTACGTACTATATACGTATAAGGCTCGCGGACTTCTTAGGGATCGAGCGCGTAACTAGAGGGATCTTCTACGTATATAATATACTAGATCCCGATATTATCCTTAGCTATCTATAGCGATATATATAACAAGTAAGTATCGATAGTAGCATAGATAAATAGCGTTACGATAACGATCGTTTCGGCTAATTTAAAGTCCGAGAGGCCTATAAGTTCCTTAAAGACCTCTAGAAGGCACCTACTATATTTGCGGTTAGCCTAAGTAGGATAGGTAAGGAGCCTACTCTAATACTAGAGGAGTTCTATTAGTTCGACGACGTCCTTAACCTAATAGAGGAAATGCGAAGCAGACCTATTAATAGCGCTAAGTATACGATCGACCTAAAGCTAGGTACTATACTACCCTTTAGGCCGCTATACTACTAGTTAGGTAGAGAGCTCGAAGAGCTTAAGAAGTACCTAAAGACTAGGCTCGAGTATAATTAGATTAAGCGTTCCGATAGCGAGGCGGGTACGCTTATCCTATTCGTACTAAAGAAGAATAGCAAGCTACGGTTATATATAGACTACCGCGAGCTAAACGAGATTACGATTAAGAATCGGCACCTACTACCTCTTATTAGCGAAACGCTAGATAGACTTATAAGAGCTACGTAGTTTACGTCGCTAGATCTTACGGACGCGTATTATCGTATTCGTATTAAACTAAGCGACCGCTAGAAGACTACGTTCTATACGCGATACGGTTACTACTAATACTAGGTAATGCTCTTTAGTTTAATAAACGCCCTAGTAACGTTCTAGGCGTATATTAACCGCGCGCTAGTAGGGCTAGTAGATATAAGCTACGTAGTATATCTAGATAACATCCTAATCTATAGTAAGACTCGCGAGGACTACGTGCGAGACGTGTGCGCTATACTTAAGAGGCTCTATAAATTCGGACTCTACGTATAATACGCTAAGTATAAGTTCTTCTAGAAATAGGTTAACTTCCTTAGGTTCGTAGTTACGACTAGAGGTATAGCGATAGACCCTAGTAGGGTAGCCGTAATCGCCTCGTAGCCGAGGCCGACTACTCTAATAGAGGTTTAATCGTTTCTTAGGTTCGCGAACTTTTACTACTACTTTATCTTCGGATATTCGAGGGTCGTAGTACTACTAACTATACTCTCGAAGAGCGCGAAGAATAGTAGGAAGCCTAGGCCTATTAATTAGAGCGAAGCCGAGGAGTAGGCTTTCCTAAAGTTAAAAGAACGCTTCTAGACTACGCTACTCCTTAGGTACTTTAACTCTACGTTACGCCTACGAGTCGAGACCGATGCGTCTAACTTCGCTATTACTAGCATTCTAAGCTAGCTATTCGAGTCGGAATAGCACCTAATCGCGTTCTTCTTATAGAAGATAATTAATACTAAGTATAACTATAAGGTCTATAATAAGGAACTCCTCGTAGTAGTAGAATCCTTTAAGGTATAGAGGCCTTACCTCGAAGGCGCTACGTATAAGGTAGAGGTACTAGTCGACTACGCTAACCTAAAGGCCTTTATAGGCATAAAGTAGTTAACGGGCCGATAGGCTAGGTAGGCTACGTTCTTAGCCCTATATAACTTTATAATTAGTTATAGAGCAGGCAAGCTAAACGTAGCCGACGCGCTATTAAGGCGTAGCGATTACGTAAAAGATACGTAGGCGATAAATAATATATTACTATCGCTATAGTAGAAACTTTAAGTTTAGAGCGACCTCCGAGTAGGCGGACTAGTTATAAACCGTATTAAGGCCGCCTATAACCGCTAGTATATAATAAACTAGGGAGCGGCAACGATAGCGGCTAATAGGACGTAGTCCGCTAGCCCCGAATACTACGAGCCGGGCCTATATAGATTCGCGCTACTAATATAGGTCGCTAGCGCTATTATTACGAAGGAACGGCTATATACTAATACCTTAGACCTAGTAATCGGGTACGCTACTACGCTAGTCTAGCTAGACTCGATAGCGAAGGAGCTATATACGTAGGTAGAGAGTAATAGAGGCGAAGGCGATAAGTATACTATTCGAGATAGGTATATATATCGCGAAGAGGTATTATACCTTCCCTACGACCTTGTATTACGAACGTAAGTAATTCGTATATACTACGATAACTTCCTAGCTAGCTATTTCGGTAAGAATAAGACTACGGAACTCGTTAAGAGAAAGTACTAGTAGCTAGAGGTTAACGAGGACGTTAAGTAATACGTCGAATCGTATAGTAGCTATTAGAAGGCGAAAGCGAGGCGCTACTATCCCTATAGCGAGATAGTTACGCTTCCTCTACTAGAACGGCTATAGAAAGATCTATCTATAGACTTTATTATAGACTTTCTACTAAGCAAGCGCAATAGTCGTATATTTAACGCGATCCTTATAATTATCGACTACTATTCTAAGATAGTAACTTTCGTTTAGACGATAAAGCGCTATATAAGCGTAGAGCTTACGGACATCCTACTTAATAAAGTTATACGACTTCGAGGCGTACCTAGTAGTATTATCTCTAATAGAGGGTCTATATTTACTAGCTAGTTCTAGTTAGACTTCTATTTCGAGGTATACGTAAAACGTAGGCTAAGTATAGCATTTTACTCGCAAACGGATAGCTAGACTAAACGCGCAAATTAGACGCTTAAGTAGTACCTACGTATCTATTATAAGGAGAACTAAGACGACTAGGCGTCTATGCTAGCCTCTATAGAATTCGCGTATAATAATAGCCTAAATACGATACTAAAGATATCGCTATTCTATATTATCTATAGGTTCGACCTAGACCTAACGACGGAGACCTATAAGAGGGACGTAACTAAATCTCGAGGCGCGATTCTATAAGGAGAAGTACCGGTAGCAAAGGACGCTATAGAAAGGTTAAAGCAGAATTACGAGGAGTTAATAAAGCGCTAGTAGCAAGTAAGCGAGTCGTAGGCTAAGTATTATAACTAGAAGTATTAGCTAAAGGAATATAAGATTAGCGATATAGTCCTTCTATCTACGAAGAACCTAAAACTAAAGGTACTATTAAAGAAGCTAGCGGATAAGTTCGCTAGACTATTTAAAGTAATCGACGTAGTCGGGAAGTAGGCGTACCGCCTAGCTCTTCTAATAGGATTATATATCTATAATATCTTCTACGTATCTCTCCTAGAACTCTAGTATAGTAGCGAATCTTAAGAGACTAGCTTGCCCCTCGTAGATAATAAGGGCGAGTAGATAGTCGAGAAAGTACTAGAAACCCGAGTCGAGAAGAGTAAGAGGAAGTAGCTAGTCCGGTAGAAAGGCTAGCTAGAAGAATACGATACGTAGGAACTAATCGAATATATTAGGGAATATAAAGCGCTCGAGGAATTTAAGGCGTAAGAGTAGAGTAAGAGGAGCTTACGTAAGCTATAAAGTCGACTATCGTAGCTACTACGCCGCTAATTAACTGTCGCGACTACTATAACTTATAACAAGCGCGCGCTAAGCGCTAAGGCCGCGACGAAACATTACGTTACGAAAATTACTAAAAGGAATAGAGGATATAGAGTAGAGAGAAATTATTTATAGCGCCTATAGGCGCTACGTAAATAGGCCGTAGCGCTAGCGTAGAATAGAAGTATAGGATAAGGCGGCGGACTATATAAGTAGCGTAGAAGGAGCGCGAGGAGAGAGTATAAGAAGAGCGCGCGATACGCTAACTTACTTCTTTATGCTCTCGTCCTTCTTCTCCTTATTATTCTCCTCCTTCTTATTCTTCTTATTATTATCCTCCTTCTCCTTCTCTACTATAGAGGCCTCGTCGTTAGAGACCTCCTCTATTTAGCTAGTAAGGTAGTTAGCGTAGGTAGTATAGACCGCTATATTAAGCGCCTCTTTCGAGGCGCTAAGTAGGCGTAGATGCTACGAAGAATATTAGTAACGTATACGAGAAGTATATAACTCGTAAGATATACCTCGTACTTAAGCTTAAAGAGCCTAGAGGATAAGGCGATCTACTTACTAGCTATAAGTAGCTTAGTAGTAGAAGGTCCGCTGCCGGCTAGTAGCGCGCTAGCTCTACTCTTCTTTAGGGTCTCGAAGACCCTAGCCGACTTGCTCTTATTAGACTATAGGACCTTAAGGCTATTAGAGATCTAGGCCTATAGATCGATATAGCGGCGGCGGAGCTACTCGGCGCGTACGGCTAGCCTGCCCTTAGCTAGCTTAGCGAGGTAGAAGCGTAAGCGCTTCGACTACGTAATAATATCGGGATCGGTATAGCGCTCGTAGGAGTAGTTATTATTATTATAGCGCTAATAATTCTTCTTCTTACCTAGTTTTATAACCCTATCGCATAGCCGAACGCCGGCTATACGTACTATATTAGTAAGGAACTCGTAGCTAATACGTACGTAGAACGCCGGACTTACCCGTTGCTAAATATAAGAGATAATAATAATAGTCGTTATCTTTAGTAGTAGGGAGGTCGGTAATAGTACGTAGATCGGCTAAGATTATAGGAGTAGTAATCTTCTTAGGAGGCATAATACTTATAGAGTAGGTACTAGGAAAAAGCTAAGGAGATATATAGATAGTACGAGGTAGAAGCGGGGCGCTTATCTAAAGATAGTATACTAGAATAAGTATTAACGTAATAGGGCGCGAACTTATAGCCTATACCCGCCCTATAATTAACGCGCGGCCTATATAGGGTCTATAATATAAAAGTCCTTTAAGATCTAGTACGTTACTATAGCACCGCTAAAAATTACGTACGACTATAAGGTAGTAGAGCAACGTAACCGTAACGTAATAAGAACGTAAGCGGCCGGCTACCGTATTAATATAGACTCTTCTACGAGCTAAGGCAGCTCTATAAGAGAGAGGAGATAATTATAAGAGCGATAGCTTAGAGAGCTAATAGCTTAGAGGGCGTCTAAGTTAGACGCCGAAGTATCCGGCTTACGCCGCGTATACTCGGCGCAAGATAAAAGCACGCTAAACGCATATAGAGGAATCGGCAAGAATTAGTCTCTTAATATCTCTAACGGGTATAGTTAGAGGCGCTTAATATATTGCTATATACTAACCTTTTATAAGTAGTTAAAGAGGTCTATCCGACCTCTAGAAGTAATCTAAGTAAGAGCCGCGAAACGGATTCTAGGCGTATTCTATACGTCCTTTATAGTCTTAGCTGAACTCGAGGTAAACCTCCTACTACTAAAGATTAGGCTAGAGAAACAGATAATCCTATATAGCTATAGAGCTAATAACCTACCGTTTAGTTCCCTAGTAGTAGTAGTACTTTAAGAGATAGATATTCGCTCGATAAGACGCTAGATACCGACTAGCACCGAGATTATATAGTAGAAGCATAAGGAGAGACTATAGATAATTAAAGCGTTCGCGGAATACTTCTATAACCTAGAGAAACTAAAAGCTAAGCAGGATATCTAGGATTATATCTAGAACCGATAGAAATAATACTTTAAAAGCTAGAAGGCCTAGAGAATATAGAGACCCGGGAGCTACTTTAACCGCTTTAAGTAGAACCCTACGCCTAAGATCCTAAAAGGTCGGAGAGAGATAACGAGCGCGTACTACTCTTTAAGACTAGGACATAGATACTTCTAGAGCTACCTTAAGTATATTAGGAAAGCTATAGACGATCGATGCTAATATAGATCCTAAGAAACCCTAGAATACCTCTTATTCGTATACTAGTTCTACTAGAATAGACGCCTAAACTAGCTAGCGAGAGCGAGATCGCTAGAGGAAGTATTAGGAGATAAGATACTACGAGGGCTAGTACTAGCCTTTATAGAAGATATAGGTATAGGAACGAGAAGATAGTACCTTTAGAAAGGTAAGGATTATTTATTTATTTGTTTATTTATTCTATTAACGTACTATAAGAGTCGAAGACTATATAGTATAGGTAGGCCGAAGCCTATCTAGTCGTAAGAGAAAAAGCCTCCTAGGCTATAAAAACTCTTTAGTCGTAGAGGTGTCTTATTCGCGCTAAAAACGAATATTATAGGCCGATACTTAAAGGAACTAGAATTTCGCTTAGTACGCCTTAGTACTAAGCGCTAAGCCTTATATATAGAATTTTAGTATTTAAAATTAGTTCTAGTAGTAGATATAGTAGTATAGTATATCGAGTTAGTATAGAAGGCTATTATTTCTATTCGTTTTAAACTTAGAGGATCGTCTCTAAGAATATATATTCTAGGTAGGAAGAGTTTACCTTTCTCTCTTCCTTTTATAGCTCTTTTTAGTAAGTAAATAGCTAATCTCTTACCTAGTAGCTACCTCCTCTCTCTACTCCTATCTTACTTACCTCTATTCTATCCTCTCTTTTCTACCTCTTCTATAGTAGAGTTCTACCTTAGTTCGTAGAATAGTCTTAGAGTTATCTTAGAGTAGTTCTTATCTTATTAGGTATATAGCTACGTAGCGGCGAAGTAGGATTGTCTTATATACTCTTATACTTTACTAGTATACTCGAGAGTATTTATTTCTACTTATAGCTACGTAGAGGCGTATAATAGGTCTTTATAGATAGAAAAGTAAAGAAGAGGAAGAGAACGAAGCGATTTCTTAATCCGAATAGTTAAAGGCGACTCTACCGTTCCCCTAAGAGTAATTAGGTCCCGACCTAATACTTTAGAGGCGACTCTACTATTTTTAGAAAACTCGAGACCTTTAGGCGACGAAGTCTCCTAGTAGAACGATACTTAGAACCTACTCTTCTACGACCCCTCCCTTATAAACTCTTAAGTTTAAATAGAATCGGCTAAAAGATAACCTCGCTATCGCTACCTAACGAGGTATTAGGTCCTAACTTAATAGCTAACTAAGCGACCTAATACCTAGAGCGACTCTACTATTTTTAGAAAACTTAAGACCTCTAGGTAACGACGTCCCCTAGTAGAACGATACTTAGAACCTACTCTTCTACGACCTCTCCCTCGTAAACTCTTAAGTTTAAATAGAATCGGCTAAAAGATAACCTCGCTATCGCTACCTAATAGAGTATTAGGTCCTAACCTAATAGCTAACTAAGCGACCTAATACCCGGGGGCGACCCTGCTGTTTTTAGAAAACTTAAGACCTCTAGGCGACGACGTCCTCTAGTAGAACGATACTTAGAACCTACCCTTCTACGACCCCTCCCTCGTAAACTCTTAAGTTTAAATAGAATCGGCTAAAAGATAACCTCGCTATCGCTACTTAATAGAGTATTAGGTTCTAACCTAATAGCTAACTAAGCGACCTAATACCTAGAGGCGACCCTGCTACTTTTTTAGAAAACTCCTAATCTCTAGGCGATAACGTCTTCTAGTAGAACGCTACTTAGAACCTACCTCCCTTCGACTCTTCTTCTATATACTCTTAAGTTTAAGTAGGATTAGCTAAAGGGCGACCTCGCTATCGCTACTAAATAGAGTATTAGGTCCTAACCTAATACTCTAAGAGCGACTTTACTATCTTTCGAAAGTTCGAGAATATCTTTATTTCTATAGTTATTTTCTTTTATACGCTCCTTTAAGTACCTCCCCTAGGTATTAGCCTATAATATCTATTTTTAGCGCGAATAAGAAACCCCTATAATAGAATACGAATAGTAGCTACTAGTAGCTCCCGTCCTATATAGTCTTTAACTTCTATAGGACGTAAATAGAATAAATAAACAAACAAATAAATAAATAATATACGACTATATAAGAATAGCGATAGCTATAGACGTACTCTAGAGCTAGAACCTATCGTATACGTTACTTAGATTAACCTTACTATCGCTAGCCGAAAAGAGTAACTACTCTATATAGTATACTTATACCCTCGACGACCGCTCGTCTACTCGTCGCTAATAGTTACTTCTTAGCTTATACTATCGACGACTACTTATCTCCTTAGCCTAGATAGCTACTTCTTAGCTTATATTATCGACGACCGCTCGTCTTCTTAGCGTAGATAATTACTTTTTAGTTTATACTATCGACGACCGCTAGTCTCCTCGGCGCTAACGGTTACTTTTTAGCTTATACTATCGATAACTACTTCTCTTCTTAGTATCGAAGTAGTATTAATAATTATTTTTTCTCTTCTACTATTATAACGACTTAGTTCCTCGATATAAAGGTAGGCTAGAGAGTCTATTTTTCTATTCTACTACTATATTACGACTACTTAACTAGTAATACTATAGAGTACTAGTAAGTCTAGCTCTTTCTCTTCTATAGTCTTTTATATATTTATAAAGAACTTCGAATAACAAAATATATATACTATAGTCGATATTATCTATATAATACCTAGATATAATCTATACTATAGTTAATATTTACGTCTATTACTATATTCTATAGAGTAGCGAAAGCGATTATAGCGTTCGCGTAACCGTAACTTCTACTAGATAAAGATTAGTAGGAGTATTCTAATATAGTAGTAGAATAAGATATAGTTCTACTATATAGCGCTATTAAACTCTAACCTCCCCTCCTATAGGCCCGCGTATTCCGGCGGTCGTATACAATTTTCTAGTACTCCTATCTACCTTAGCTCTTCTCTCTTATACCTCTATCTATTCGCTTCTTCTAACCCTTCGATATCTCTATCTATACTACTCGATACCTTCTTTTATTTCCTAAGCGGACTCTAATATAGAGTTTAACTCGAGCTCTCCTCTACGAGTATATCGTAATATAGATACTACTATACCGCCGTTAGTACTACCTCTACGCGTAGGAAATAAGGCTACTAAGTAGTAGCGAATATAGCTACTAAAGGCTACGGTACTAGACGACGAGTCTCGTAGGAAGGTAGTAGTTCTATAGAAAAAAGCGATAGCTATAAGAACGATATAGCGACGAACGAGAGCTAGTAAGTCTAGTATCTCGAAAAGGTAGTTAAAGCTAGAGACGGTAGCCTTACGAGAGATTCGTAAGCTTTAGCGAACGATAGCTTTATATATCTAGAGGGTCTCTTTTTAGCGCGTTATCCGCGAGATTATAATAGATAGAGGTAGTAGCGATATTATTAAAATTTAGGTAGTAGCACTTAAATACTTATAGGAAGCAGCGGAGGTATTTCTCGTTATAGAGTTCGAGATTTCTAACCTTCTAGTAATCTACGCGAAGCGCGTTACTCTATAAGCGAAGGATATATACTTATATAGTTATCTACGCTACTAGTTTACTAGCTAGGACGAAGGAGAGAATAATAATATAGGTATATAATACTAGGTTGCCGACTATAATTGCCGACTATAAAGAGCCTAGTATACGTTACTATACGTAGAAGCTTAGAATTAATATATACGGCGCGAGTAAAGCCGTAGCTAGCGCGCTAGCGAGCCTAACGTCTACCTTAGCTAATCTATATACTCTTACTAAACTATTAGTAATACTACTACCTCTACCTCCCTAGAACTTATTAGCGGTCGCGCTTTATTAGCCTATTATTATCGCCTTCCTTTTTTATACCTCCTAATAGATTTTTATATTATATATACGAAGGATACTACTACGTACGTTAATCGTAGCTTAATCGTCTACTTTTCTCTCGCCTCTCTACGTATTTATAATAGCTTAACTTCCTACTAATAAGCCTAGCTAGTTCGCCGAGTAATACTTCTTTAGCCGAGATATAGCGTCCGCTTCTTCTTTATCTCGAAACTCTTCTCTACTTAAAAACCCTCCTCTAGATAATAGTAATATCGACCCTAGACTTCTTAGTAACTAGGCGCTCTCTTCTAATTAACGTAGCGCTTCTACCTCTCCTCTTTTAATTTCTAATCCCTCTACTTATAATAGTAACGACTAAGGAGCTCCTAGCGGAAACTACTAGAATAGTTCTCGTAGAAACGCGAACGGCGATAATAGAAATAACGAAGATAACGGCTCCGTTATTAATATCGACGATAGTAATAGCGACGAGAGTATTATACCGCCTACCTCTCTCTCTTAGCTTTCTAGGAAGGCTTTATAGAAAACTATACTAGGCGGTCGGCCTCGTCTCGATAAGTAAAAGCTCGTTTACTAAATAGCTCGTAAGAGATAGATCGAGAGGGACGATATAGTAATAGTAGTAGTAGTAGTAGTAGTAGTAGTAGTAGCTAAAAATATAGTAGATAGAGATATAATAAATAACGGAATAAATAGTAGTATAGTAGCTAGAGGAGTAGTAGGTAGAAAACGATTACTAGGTAGAAAACGAGTAGCGAAAAAAGGACTAGCTAGAAAGAGAACGGCTAGAAAAGCACCGGCTAAAATAGTAGTAGTAGATAGAGGAGGTCTAGCTCGTAGAGCTAGTATATAGAAGACTTATTACTATAAGCTAGGTAGTAAGTTATATAGTCGGCATTTATAGTCGCTATTCCTAACTTATACTCTAGCTATCGCGCTCCGAGAGATCCGTAAGTACTAGAAGTCTATAGATCTACTTATACTAAAGCTACTCTTTAGCTACCTCGTTCGCGAAGTTTACTATAACGTTTCTAGAGGCTTAGCTATTTCTTAAGAAGGTTACCGTTAGTAGGCGAGCGCCCTTAGTACTCTAATAGGAAGCCGCTAAGAGTGCTCTAGTCTACCTCTTCTCGAGTATATATGTTTCTAGTTATTCTATATTCGATCGATATTAACTATATTATAGGTACTAACGTTACCGCGATTTACGTAAAGCGAGTAACTATTTAGTAGAGGGATATAAAGTTTATTATTAGCCTACTCTCGTCTTAGGGAATTAATATATTTAGTAAGAGATAAATCTCTATAGTATATATAAGGAAAATCGTTATAAGTAGAGAGGTTGCCGTAGTCGGCATTCGTAGTTAGTATGCCTATAGTTATACTAAATCGTATAATTTGCCGCATTAAATTAAATATGCCTTTAAAACCTATCGCTTTCTATACTTTCTACTTCCTCTAGTTTCTATCTATTTATAACCCTCGATTTTCTATACTATATTCTATCGAATCTTATATTTCTATTAAGACCTATCTTTAGACCTATCGTTAGACCTAAGTAGGACCTATCTAATACCTATATTTATTAGATAGGTCTAGAACTAGGTAGGAACCGGCTAGGACCCGACCTAACTATTATAGTTCTATATATTTAGGTCCTAGACCCGACCCGGACCCGTCCCGACCTATTCTAACCTCTACGTATAACGAGTAGCGAGTTAAGGAGGTTTTATACGTACGTAATCGTACGAAGAATAAAGGTAGTAGACGAGAAGTCCTTATAAAATAAGCTAGGTACTACGCTTCTACCTAGAAACTCTTAGAGGAGTTAGTAGATACTACTACGTTAGATATATTTAAAGAAAGATTCGGCAATACTAATACTAATAATAGACCTATATAGGAATATTCGTAGAAGAAGAAGGCGAAACGTAGTAGAAAGTAACTAGAGAATAGTAGAGAAACAAAGAAGAATAGTAGAAAAACGAAGAAGATAAGAGATATAGTTAGGGAGATAGCCGACGAGTAGTAGTTTATATATCTATAAAAAGGAAAAAAGAAGAGGAAAACCCTAAAAAAAACCTCTAGGAGACCCTAAGAAAACGCGCGTACTCTAATAAATAACTACTACCTCTACTTAAGAATAGCGCTAAGCGCTAAGGACTAGGGTAGGCGATACGCCCTCTAGGCTATAGTAGCTAGTTAGTAAAGAAAAATATATAAAAAGGAACGATACGTACGCCTAGCTCTACTAGGCTACGACCTTAGATACTAAGGTAGTTACCTTACGAGCGACCTCGCTAAAAAGAGATTAGCTCGTTAGAATAAAAGAAGAGAATAGAGAAAGTTACTTAGAGAGTAGGCCGGCCGCCTATAGAGGCTTTAAGGCCTTATAGGCCTTAAGGACCTACTTTAAGTTATTATAAGCGCGCTATCTAAAAACGCGCGTTAGCTAGTAGAAAACTAATAGAACGCTAGAATATTACCTACGCTTAGATATCGGTAGCGCGCGTCTAGGCGGCATAGGCTACGTAGGCTATAAGTAGACTAAAGAGAGCGATAAGCGACGTCTTTTAAGTAGAGGACGGGGTATATATAGAGAAATATAGGAGCAGCGCCTATTAGTATAGCTCTAGTTTATTTGTTTATTATTTATTTATTCTATTAACGTGCTATAGAAGTCGAAGACTATATAGTACGGGTAGGCCTAATACCTAACCGGTCGTAGAAGAGAGAAAAGCTTCCTAGGCTAAAAAACTCTCGGTCTTAGAAGTGTCTTATTCGCGCTAAAAATAGATATTATAGGCCGATACCTAGGGGAACTAGAATTTCGCTCGGTGCGCCTTAGCGCTAAGCGCTAAGCCCTATATATAGAGATTTTAGTATCTAAAATTAGTCTAGTAGATATAGCTAGGTAGTATATCGAGTCGGTATAGAAGGCTTTATATCTATCTACGAGGTTCTAGAAGGCCCCCTAATATCTCTAGGCTATATATATTCTAGGTAGGAAGAGTCTATCTTTCTCCCTTCCTTCTATAGCTCTTTTAGCTATTAGATAGCTTCTCTCTTACCTTAGTAGCTACCTCTTCTCTCTACTTCTATCCTACTTATCTCTATTCTATCCTTTCTTTTCTACCTCTTCTATAGTAGGGTTCTACCTTAGTTTATAGAGTAGTCTTAGGATTATCTTAGAGTAGTTCTTATCTTATCGAGTATATAGCTACGTAGCGCGAAGTAGGATTATCTTATATACTCTTATACTTTACTAGTATACTCGAGAGTATCTATTTCTACCTACGGCTACGTAGAGGCGTATAATAGGTCTTCGTAGGCGTATAGCTCTAGTAGGCGCGCGTAGTAGCGAACTATAGAAAGTTAGTAGAATTCGCGCGAAAGAAATTAGAGAGAACTTATAGCCTACGCTACGTAGTCGTCGCTCGCGTTAGCGTAGTCGCGGTAAGAGATACTAGAACTAATATTAGTATTTATCTATCTCTAGTTAATTTTACGCGAAGTATAAAGGAAACGGCTAGGACGCCTAACCTTATATATATACGTATATAGGTACTAGAAGCTAGTTAGTATAGGAAGAATACTAGAAGAAGAGCTATAAAAGCCTACCGTATATATATATACGTATATATATCTATAGAAGAGAAAGAAAGAAAGTATATCTATAGAAGAGAAAGAAAGAAAAAGAAGAGAGCGAGGGAAGCGCCTATATCTCTACGGATAATAATAAGAAGGTACGATAATATATACCTAATAATAGTAGTAGGTACTTACTACGATAATAGTAGTCGCGCTCCCCGATAATACGATTAAAGTAATAATAGTAGAAGTAACGCGCTCCGTGCTTTTATAGCGGAAGGAACTATACGTGTCGGTACTATATTATTAGTAAATCGCTCGCTAGTAGCGAGGGATTCTAGGTCTTTTCCTAAGGACCCTCGCGACGCTATAATAGTACTTCTTATAACTATAGTAATAAGAACGCTCCTCGAGTTACTATAGAAGTACTCTATACGAATTACTACGTATCGCGCGTAGTTTAAAGAGAAGAAGGGAGGTAATATAAAGAGCGAAGCCCTAGTTACTAAGTCCTAGCTTCTCTAGTATAAAGACTTAGCGTACTACCTAATATCCTAGACGCCTTAGGATAGATATCTCCCTCCTTATCGAACTTATTAAATACTACTACGAACCTTCTACGTACGCGTTATTCGCCCGTAATATTTAATATAAAGGGCGAAGCCCTAGTTACTAAGTACTAGCTTCTCTAGTATAAAGGCTTAGCGTACCGCCTAATATCTCTCGGACGCCTTAGAATAGACATCTCTCTTCTTATTAAACTTATTAAATACTACTACGAACCTTCTACGTACGCGTTATTCGCCTATAATACTAGGTTACTCTAGTATAAGGTATATAACGAGAGAGAGAGGTTTTATTATTTTATAGAGTCGTGCTTTTCCTACCGCTATAGCGGTATTAGTATTAGTACTACCGTTTCGATCTTAGTATATCTTTTATAGAGGGGGACTAGCTCTTTTAAATAGCCTACTCGGATTTTAGAACGGAGGTCGTTTCGTAGAGTAGTAGCTTTATAGAGTTAGCGTAGTTTAGTATAGTTTTAGTAGTATCTAGGCTCTAGCTAGGCTTAAGGCTTAGCGACAAGGCACGGGCCGGGCTAGCGGGCCGCCCGTAGTAGAATTTTCTCCGGTCGTAATATAGTATAGTACTATAGAAGGAGGTAGTAATTTCTCTACGAGTTTAGGGGCCGGCGAGGCGTTTAGTAGCTTAAAAGAAAGCTAAGGACGCGATAAGTCGCGTAGTATATATTTTAGATCGGAGGTCGATGCGGCGGTAGGGCTACGTTCTACGTAGTTACGGGTATATAATAGTTCCGCTTTAGATATAGAGTATACTAGGCTCTAAGGCGCCTAACTACCTTCTACTAGGTCGATAGCTATATCGTTTAGCCTATATTCCGGTAGTTCTCCTCTACTTTACTTCGAGAACGTAGTAGTAAAGTCGTAGAAGGCTATAGAGATCTCGTCTTAGGTTACTACGGCCTCTTCTACTATTTCCTAGACTAATATAGCGTAGACTATATTACCTTAGGACGATTTATAGTTCTACTAGAAGCGTATAGCGCCTACTACCGCTACGGTCTATCTCTTCCGTAGTTTATATCTCTAGGTTACTATCTTCGTTATAAAGTTAATCGATAGGTTTAGAGCCTCTAGCTATAGTATTCTAAGGATAACTTAGAACTCGTAGACGTAGCCTACTTATATAGTAGCCTTATATTCCCGAACTTAGCCTATACTATTCCGAACTAATAGTAACCTCTCTATACTACTCGCGACCTAGAGGTTCTAGCTATTAAGCGCTATAAAGTACGTACCGTTACTAAGAGTAGTATTCTACTTAACTTCTTTTACGAGTAGCGTATCTATAAAGTTTACTACTACGCCGGAGTTAATTAGTCCTACGACCTCTCTAGGCTCGTCTAGTCTAGTAATTATAATTCCTATAGCGATAAGCGTCGAATCGATCTAAGCCTTAGGCCGGCCTAGCTCTATAGCTTACCTCTATTCTTCGCTATACTATACGTAGCCTACTATCGTTATAGCTTCTAGTAATAGGCCTTCTCTTTTTTTAAGTTATAGTTTTAGAAGTTAGAGATAAAGTATTCTCTTTTCTTATAGCTTACCTACTTATAACCGTAATATATAAGAGGGGATCTAGGCCCTTCTAGCGTATCCTTTTCTTAGAATAGCCTAGGCGAAATTAGCGAATATTACTTATTTACGTACTTACTCTTTAGTAAGAAAGTAGCGGTCTTCGTACTAGTACGTTTATAGTTCTAAGCCTTCTACCTACTTTCGCGCTACTCTTCGCCTTTCGTACTATCTCCGATTAAATAGTAGGCCTAATTAGCCCGTTCTTCCGCTTCCTTAAGCGACTTAGTAGGCGCTAGATATAACTATATATAGTATTATAGTAGTAGTAATAGAGCCGAATAGAAAGCTAGGATCTTATAGCTTTCTCGGTCTTTCTATACCTCTTTCTAAAGCTTCTTTATTTCTTTAAGAAGCTTAGTAGAAGTGCGCCGGCCCTACTTAACTATTTTTAACGCGTTATAGGCCCTCTAGTATCGCTCGAATAGCGAACCTATAGAGTTAATTATAACTTCCTTTATTATAAGCTAGAATAGAGTAATTCCTAGCGCTAACTAGTCTATATATCGCTTCTAGTAGTTCTACTAGAGCTTGCCTATATAGTTAGTAGCGTAATCTATTTTTTAGTCCTTACGACTATTAAAACCTAGATGCCTACGAAATAAACGTTCTATAGCGCGGGTCTACTCGTCGTACTATACTCGGCTCTTTCTCTTAAACGTAAAAGGTTCCTTAGCCTTCGGAAGCTAGTTACTACTAGCTAGGCTATTTAGGTCTAGTACGACGAGTATAGCTCTCTACTAAGCTAATTCTACCTCTAGTCGCCTAATCTTAGCTTCGACTTAAAGAGTTTATTACCGTAGTCTCGTAAGGTAAGTCTCTTCTACTCGCTCGCGACCTCTTCGTCTTTTATAAGTACGTCTAGCGTAAGTTCGCGCTCTTATTCGTTATCGTTCTCTAACTAACGTTCTTAGTCTTCTATAGTAGCGTCGTTACCTTTACTATATAGTATCTTAGACGGGATGCCCTCTACGGCGCTATTCTAGTTTATAGTAGCGTTATCTAACGCGGTACGCGTCTTTCTATCTAATATCCTTTAAGCTATTATATAGTTTTAAGAGATATTCGCGTATTAGAGTTAATAGATAGGTACTATAGGATAGTACGAAGGATAATAGACTTAGATTAAGACTATACGAATATCTACCTTATTATTCTAGGTACGATAGTAGTAGTAAGAAGTATCTCCTTACTAAGCTAAATAAGCTTAGTATATCGTATAGAAGTATAGCTAAGAATAGGCTAGGCTAGCTTATTCTACTAGTACCTATATAGTATATTCTTATAAAAAGAAAGAAAGAAAGAGAAGAGAGCGAGAGAAGCGCCTATATCTCTACGAATAATAATAAGAAAGTACGATAATATATATCTAATAATAGTAGTAGGTACCGACCGTAATAATACTAGTCGCGCCCTCCGATAATATAGTTAAGGTAGTAACGGTAGAAGTAACGCGCTTCGCGCTTTTATAGTAGAAAGAACTATATAGTATTAATATAGTATTATTAATAAATCGCTTACTATTAGCGAGGGATTCTAGGTCTTTTTCTAAGGACCTCTACGACGTTACGACGGCACCTTACGTAGCTATAATAATAAGAACGCTTCTCGAGTTACTATAGAAGTACTTTATACGAACGACTATATATTATATATAGTTTAAAGAGAAGAAAAGAGGTAATATAAAGAGCGAAGCTCTAGTTACTAAGCACTAGCTTCTCTAGTGCGAAGGCTTAGCGCACCGACTAATATCTCTCGGACGCCTTAGAATAAATATCTCCCTTCTTATTAAACTTATTAAATACTACTACGAACTATCTACGTACGCGTTATTTACCCGTAATAGTTCCTATAGTAAATTCTAGGAATGGACAGAGATCGCTTCCCGCTAATTCTACATCACATGACTTCAAGTAACTCTCCGGAAGGTACCCGCATACTTCCGTGACTACGCGCTGCTTAGCGCGACATGTTCCTAGTACATGTCGGCCCTGGCGTTTCCGAACCACCTCCGGGTTGCCGTCAAGAAACGTCGTTTCTTTGCGATGCGCCACCATGCTCTTCAACGTCTCGTGAAGCCGGTACGGAAGTTGTGCTTCTCTCATGTTGTGCGTCTTCTGCAGGTTTATTCCACGTGCATGCTAATCTTACAGAAGCAAATGCGGTCCCCGACTCGCCTTCGACAGCATTCAAAACATGGACAACGACCACATACTCGCCGACAGGCGGCCAGTCGTCGCCCGCGAGAGGCGTCTGCCAACTCTACCGACTCCAGCAGCGCTATCAGCGAGGCATATTATTCCGAGGAACATCAGCCAGATACCGCCAGTCATGCAGGATACTCTACGTCTGATGATAGCCAGTCCGACTACGAGCTACACTGCACGTTTGACGGCACCGACATATCTCACCATCATCCATTTAACCTTGGGATTCGATACCTCATGATCAGGGGTCGAAAAGTGTTAGCGAACAAGATAGTCCGGAAGCCGTCTACCATGAATGAAGAATCTCATACACGGGAATTTGAGCAATGGCAGTGTGACATGAGCTCATACACGGGAATATGAGCAATGGCAGTGTGACATGAGCGACAAACTTCAAGTGGAGGCAGTTCAGCTCCTTCGCGTAGAAGTCGCTGCAAAGGCCAGCCGTTGTCCAACATTTACTGGAGGGCTTATTGCCCGTCCATCTATCAGAAGAGCTTTGGATCAGATCGAGGCATGGCATTCAGCTGACAAAAGTAACATGCATCTTGAAATAAAGGCGATCGTGGCAGCGCATCGACCCGCAACAAATGATGGATTGCAGACATTTGCGCAGCGACGCAGCACTCCGCAGCAAGACGAAAGCAAGTCGGCCGAGAAGTACCAAGCTCGACTGGCCTCGGGTCGCTTTCATAAGCGCAACAACACTCTGTGTAGAAAGGCACACGAGCTGGCAGTGAGGTCGAAGGTCCATGTGTATCTCGTAGTGCAGTCCCGCGGTCAGTTCTATGTGTACACGTCACATGAGCACCAAGGATGGCCGCCCTGCCAAGACCAGATAGTAAATAAGTTACCTCGTGGCGGTTGGGCCGGTCTTACTGACGAGGTTCCCAGGCACAGAGCTATCCGCTTCCAAGGAAGAAGACCGCCGAAAGCATGTGTGCGACCAAAGATTGCAGAGGCTTTGCAATAGCGAATCGGAAGCCCGTTGAAAGCCTACCCACAGCTATGGTGCTCCCAAACTACGATGGTATCACCTTCGCGGACTACACAAGGCTGTAGGTTAAAGACCTCCAGGATGTACTCGGCCAACTTGATACCGTCGCATGTTACTCGCCCATACAATCTCCGACTCCAGTATCATACATCCAGCATCCAGAAAGCACTCGAGCTTACAAGTGTGGACCTACCATGGTCTGCCGAAATCATGGGCATCGTCTCCACGCCAGGGGCCAGTTGTTTGCACGCAGAGCCGGATCATGTTGGTGCTGGGTTTCATGCAACCAATCTAAAGTAGTTCCCTGAATACTGGAACGGTGCTTTTTGGCCAATTCCGGAGCTCGAAGGACCGTTCGGGCGCAAAAGCCCGTAACAGCGCTAGCGTGAAGGAAGGTTATTGACAGTGTACACCGTATACCATGACTTCATTAAGCTGAAGACTTCCATAGCATGACAACATGGTTCTTTTGGCAACACTGTACGTGCCTATGGTTATCGGCGAAGTGCTCCCGCCAGCTTCACCAGACTGGGAGCGTAGCGGCGGGCTCTGTCCGCGCGAAGTCTGGGGCAGGTGCCGTCCGAGCATCGATCCCAGCACGATCCTTGTTTGTGCCTCGGGTGTATGGCATCGAACGCCGCGCGGACCTTGGGTTTGCACAACAGGGATGCTCGTGAAAGCAAAAGTCGCGAGGTGAGTGGTCAGCTCCTCATTAGAAGCTACAAAGTTTCTATCGCTAAAATGAAACAGCCTGGTCCAGCAGGTGGTAGTGGCGTGCTCACAATAATGTTGCTGCAGCGTTGTAAACATGTCACCTAGGAGGACCACCAGCTTCCCTGGATGCGCCAGATTCCCCAGCTTCTCCGACTTCGTCAGAGACATATAGCAAGACCCTTCATCCCGTGATGTGCGCCCTAGCCAGGCCACCATCAATGCTAGATTCGCAAATGAAAATGTTCAGGAGTGCTGTTTCCATCCTCGATTATAGAGTCCCATGCCCTCAGCCTGTCACGACCTCGGGGGTCGGTAATTCGTAGACTGTGGACAGCTCGATGACCCGCAGTCGCGATGGACCACCTCTGTACGCACGCGACGGCGGCCCTGCTCATCAATATCGACTCTGATTGTCGTCGATTGAGTGCACCTTCGACAATCAGCATTTGGTTCTCGGTTGAGTTTTGCATACCTACATTCTGACAATATTGATACAGCTGCAATCTGCAAATGTTTCCCGCACTGTAATCCGCGAAAGGAAGGAAAATATGCGTAGGACCGATTTCTCAAGAGACTTGGGGCCGATCGCAAGGGAACGTGCATGCCCCTCGCTTGGCAGCTGACCGGCGAGCATCCACATTTCCCCTTCCAAGGTCGTCAACAATCCTTTCTACGCTGTTAAGCTACAACTACGATGCTCGCAGATACGCCTGACCAGCAACACACGAAGCTCACCAAGCACGACGTCAATCTCTTCGAAGTCTTCGCAGCAGATACCGGTGCGTTTCGGCGTACGCTGTTCACTTACGTCGACACAAATGAGCAAGCATGGGCAGGCGAGGCCCACAATATACGGAAATACGATTTGACCGACCAAGACCTTCGATCAAATCTGCGAATGGTTCCTGATCATGATGTGTTCCCTAGAACGACCCAAGATATCACCCTGCTGCCTCACAATTCTGATCTTGCGAAGCTATTCTTGAAGCGACCACAGATACATTGCTTGCTTGAGGAATTCGGAGGAAGCATCGTTCCACAGATACTTTTTGAAGAGGTCCAAGTACTGGAGTTCTTGGCTCGACACCCGCACGCCAACGTTGTGCCTTACCATGGATGTATGGTCAAGCGAGGTCACATCACAGGGATTGCTCTTACCCGGTACCAGAAAATTCTGGAACATCGGTTCTACGACGATGCATCCGACCTCGATCTCGACCGATTTGAATGCCAGTGTCGGGACGCCATCGATCATATCCATTCTCTTGGCCTCGCTCACAACGACCTGAATCCCTCCAATATTGCGCTTGACAATGATGACAATCCAGTCATCATCGACTGGGGATCGTGCAAGGAGTTCGGCGGACTGCTCCTGTCAGCTGGGACTCCTGGATGGATAGAAGACGATTTTGACGTTTCCAAAAAAGAGCATGATTTTTTTGCACTGGACAGGATCATGGCTTGGATGAGGGCGGAGAAGGCGAAGTGCACCAAGCACCGGGATAAATCATCAAATCTGCTCCGATAGATGCTTGAGTAGTCGACGGGACCATCATTAGCGTGGCACTTTTGCTGTTTGATCTGTGTACCTACGAGGACGAGCGGAAGAAGACGATAAACGAGTGTGCAACGAGCCCGCGACAATCGATGCAGTGCACCGTATACTGTCTCACCAGTTTATACATGCCGCAGACGTCCTGGTACTAGCTCAGCAGGACTATACGCTAGCCACCTATCTCTTACTGGCACGTTTCCCATCCTGCTACTCTCGGAACCATGCGGTGCCACGATCGCCTTATCTGACGCTCTGTTCTTCTGGCTTATTACCAAGATTCATGGCTCTCGGACTATTGAGAAGGACCGAATGAACGTCACGAACGTATTATCTATATTGCGGTGCGAAAGCGTTCCACCGTTATGTTCGATCGACCTCTTCACGGGGTGCCATCAATGCAGCCGCGAATGACCCAGGCTCGCCCACATCTTATGCACATGTGACTATAGTCATTACCTTCATATTCATTCCCAGTCCGACTTTCCTAAGCGGATTCAATACAGTATCGCCCACTGTCACGTTAGTGTTGTCATCATACGCGTACGCATATGCTTGCGGAACACCAGCACGAAGTCCCGGACTGGAGTTTGGACAGGACATCTGGGTACTGAACTGCCCCCGGCAACAGGTCATGTCGGAGTTGAGCAGAGAGCAATTCGAGAGGCAAGCCTGGGAACGAGGTAAGTATATGCCGCGATTGGACAGCTCGCCCACGTCTTCTTGCATCCGATTCTCCTGCGGACACTGCCAACCTGGAGCGACCGTAGCGCGAATTGGTAGTTCAGAAGGCAACGATGTGGTTTCAAAGTACACGCTGGCCTCGCTGGTGAGCCCATCAATAACGCTCACATCGACGTAACATACTTGTCCCTTCGAAGAGTCGGAAGAGATCTCGCATGTCGCTTCAACTAGGGTCTGGTTGCGCGAGCCAGGCGACTGCTCAGAAGCATCCCACCAGAGCCTCCAAGTGGACCGTCCTGCTTCATCATAGCTGAACTGCATGATGGCTGTGTCGTGGACTTTCAGAGACCTGTGGATAACATCAGTACCAGCTGAGCTACTTGCCTCATATGTTGGTGCATAAGCTCCGCTGCCCTTGGTCATCATCGCGTGGAGAACAGTATACTGCTGGGGATCTTCGCATCTATTGTGTATCGCTACATGGTAGCTGGGCCTTGTGGGCCGCTTGCACGTCGTGGCTCCGAGGCAGAGCTCAGCTATTGCCAGCAATAGTAAGCCCGATTTTTGAGACTGCATCGCGTGGAGAGCGTCTGGAGATCTTGCAATATCAAGTACTTATAACGCGAGGCTCCTGCTGCTGAGCGACGTAACAGCACTCTACATGCTGGTCTCACATTGAAAGACCAAAAGTGACGTGAAGCGCGCGAAATGGCAGCCTCCGCCGGAAACTGTCCGGACGGCTCGGGCCGATTCCGAGCGACTAAACTCTCGTCTGCTTCGCCTTTCTATCTTCTAGTTTTCTACTGACATACTTGACCCCAACGACAACGGCCCAGATCTTCGGTCTACTGCACCGTATACACCGGACGAGCTTTAATCGAGCCTCAACTCTAGTAACGACGATACGACGATTCCATCACCCGCTCACACCGTTTCCACGATTATACTGCGCGCTGGCCGTGCAGCATCAATACAATCGCAGTCCTGCAGCAATAGGCATCTTAGACAGCTGGAACGAGTTGCATGAGATTGTGCTTGAGGGCTCGATCTTGCCGATTGCAAACAGGGCACGCTTCGAGAACGCATTTGACTATGCCCCAACGGCCTGGCTTGGGCTGGCTCAAAAGACAGCTGGCCACCCAGCCATCCCAATCGAGGAGATTGAGCTTCTTGATGCTCGTCGAGGGCGACAGGGTGAGTGTTACGTCGACGTATCGATCACAGTGGAGCAAAATCTCTCGGGCTTGCTCGTGGTGCATGATCCATATGTGAAGAACTCGGCGCCGAGCCGAGATGCAGCATAGTGGTAAAGATATTGTTGGTGATAGGCTTTGCGAAACCACATCGGCGTGACGTTCCGTTTAGCGTTGGCCGTCGATTCGCTACGAACTATTGTGAGGATCTGAACTGATGATCAGGATGCATGAATGCTGCAGTGCTCGGCGGCCGGGCCGAGCTCAACCCGACGCCGCACTTGTGTTGCATCCTCCAACTTCAAGCTCCTTTTCGACATCAGCCATGGCGCAACGCATGCGATCCTCACTCCTCATCTTCAGTCGTCGACCTCGAGCATTTGCAACATTGCACCATCATAGATGCATTCAGCCACACGCACAAAGCTACAGCATGGCGCCGCCGCCACCGCTCGAGGAGCAAGCACTGCTTCGCTTTCATGAGAAGCAATATTATCCCATGCAACTTGGACAGACGCTCCACAACCGTTACCACATCATCACCAAACTAGGCTACGGCGCCAGCTCAACCGTGTGGCTCGCTCGCGATCAAGAAACCGATCAGTACACCACTATCAAGGTGTGTGTTCGTGATCATGGGGCGTCTGTAGCCAACGAGATCAATGTCCTGCACCATCTTGCAGCCGCCTGGAGTGATCAGACGATGCCTTCGCTAGCACGACTCGCTCGCGACGTGTTCGAAGTCGATGGACACAGCTGCATAGTGATGAAGGCCGAAGCGTGCAGCCTCCTCCATGCACATCATCTACTCGCGAGGTCCAACTCGAGACTGCCACGAGGTATTATTGCAGCCATCGTGTTGCGACTTTTAGGCTGTATCAATTGGTTGCACCTAGAATGTGGAGTCGTACACACCGGTACGTGCTTATGTTCTTTATGCCTATCGGCGGCCTTACTGACATCGAGTCACCAGAGATAACGACACAAAACGTACTACTGTCAGCTTTTGACAATTCATTTTTTCAGAGAATCGAGCAGGAAGAGTCGAAGAAGCCCAGTGTTCCAACAATGATCACCAACCATCATCATCTGTATCCTCTATACGCGTCCCGCGGACAACTGAGTACTATTTCGGAGCTTTCAGGTGATTCTACACCGGCCGACTTTGGCTCAGCAAAATTCTTGGCGCCGACAGAGACTGTTGAAGGATGGTGGATGCCAGATACATACCGGGCACCGGAGATCCTTCTGGACATTCCGTGGAGCCATGCGGTCGACGTCTGGGCGATAGGTATCATGGTATGCGCCTATATACACATTATGAAGCCTTTTCTAACGCGTATTCGGGTGCTCGAGCTTGTGGAGGGCCGGAATGCCTTCTACCCACTTGATGTGGCTAACCATCAGTATGACTTTCCTCTCGCAATGGCTCAATATGTTGGATATATGGGGTCGCCTCCGCTTTGGATGATTCAGGAGAGTCGCAATCCTGTCGTTGCGACCCTCTTTGACGAGGAGGGGCAGTGGACAGCCGTCTCGCCTATCCCTGAGTCAAGCCTTGAAGACTTCGTCACTGTGCTACCGCCGGCGGAAAAGGCAGAGTTGTTGAGATTCATTAGGAGGATACTGACTTGGGATCCGGCCCAGCGAGCAACATCTGCAGAGCTCTTTGAGGATGAATGGCTCAAGGGCCCATTTGTCTGAAATTATGAGTCCCAGGTTGTGCCGCTCGATATGGCGCTTAGCCGCTCACAACCGGCTGAGTGCCCAATCAAACTATTGTCTCTACAAGAAGTTAACATGCACGATCCTAATTGCGCTTCACTATGAGCATAGCGCGGTAACAGAACTGATGTTGCAGGCATCGCGCCACTATGCTTGGCAGTTGCGGTTGGGACAGAGTTGTGATTAAGTTAGTCGCGGCAGGGACCGGGAATCCACAGTGGGCCCTCGGACGGATCGGATCGGATGCCGCTTTGGTGCCACCTGCACGGGGCACACATAGCAGAGCTCGCCATCTTGCTCCGACACATAAGAACAGTGCAACCCTCGCGCCAGCGACCGCTTTCCTCTCGACATGAATTGCCAGCCTGGTACACGCAAGCGAAAACGCGACGGCGACCACGAAGACTCTGGACCTCGCCAACGCCAACGCCGACCACCCACCAGAGTTCCCACATCCCGAGAAACAGCGAAGTCGCTGTCCGCAGCATCTCTCAAGCGGCTCCCACAAGAAAGCTACAGTGCAAGAGAACGTACGGCGGAGTGGATAGGGATACCCCAATCAGTGGTGAGCTCTCCCAAACTGTTACCGGATGGCGCTGACATCCGAAGGCACTCAAGATGTCGTCACAGACTTCAGCAGACAACCGCAGTTGTCGAAGTTCTCGCAGGGATCGAGCAAGCTCTGCGACATCTGTAGGCTCCTCGAACGCCAAAATCAGTGTTTACGAGGCCGACATTGCGCGCCAACTGTTAGAGTACAACAACTACTACGGACCAGGCAGCAACGTTCGCCCAGTCAATGAGGCTGAGATCCGAGCTCGGCTCAGCCAAAGCCGCCGCTCACTGTCGCCTTCTCGGTACTCTGACTCCAGATTCCGAGACTTTGAACAAGACAATGCCGAATGCAAGAATGAGGATGAAGTCGTATCCCGTGTGATCGGACCGTACTTTACAGATTACTTCAGAGCGCGTCAAGGCTTCGGACGCGATACATATGCCCAGAACACACAAATGAGCAACCTGAATCCATTGTGCACTAAGGGCACCAAGGCGATGAAAGTTTTGAAGCCTGGTTTCTGCCGTGGTCTAGCTCCTAACGACGTCGAGCAAGAACTTCTAGCAGGCCATCTCAGAGGGTTTATTCAGGGCAAGAGAGGAGGACCGGTCGCAGTGAACGACTTCCTCGACGTGAAAGGCCCGGATGGTTCAAACAAGGTTCTTGAGGTTCAGGCTACACAGAACGGTGCCGCTGGTGCACGTGCAATGGATCATCTACGTGCACACGGCACGGTCGGCAATTCTCTTCCGGATGGTATCGCTCGGTCCTTCAGCATGACATACAATGGCGGGACTGTGGTCCCCTATGTAAGTCATGTTCATCCGCCTACCGAGGCCGGCGGAGAGAAGATAACGTACACCACTCGCGTTGGAGGAGAGTACATGTTAGGCTCACCTGGACAATTTCGCGCTGGCCTAGCCCTTTATCGAAATGCGACGGAAGAAGCATACAGGTACCGGCGTGAGTGCGTCGATGCAGCCAACGCCCGCGCTCGCGATCAAGCACGGCAAGCTCCGGCGGATCTATACGTCAGTCAGCAAGGCACTTCAGAAGGCCGCAATCGTCGGCCGATGGCCGATGAAAGCAATCATGTGGCGAAAAGAGTTCAGCTTGATCGAAGTGGATACGGCCCACGACCACCTGGTTCGCCAGCTGCTCACCCTTCTGCCCCTTGATCAAATGTGTAGCTATGCTCACCCCTGTAGCATTGAGCAGGATGTTTCCATAGTGAATAAACCAATTACTTCTTCCGAGACCTTGCATTCCTCGTCGCCTGAGCTGAATTGAATAAACTGGAACATCACTCTAGTTGCTTCGAGCCCAGACTTGAAAACCATGGCAATACGTAACGCGATCGTCCACCCATCGCAAAGAAAGTGGGCTTTAGATCGCCGCTGGTGTGACCAAGGACTGGACGACCCGCGCCTCGGCGGCACGATGCTCAAACGACCCTGCGGCGGCTGGCTTGGACAGCATGAGCACGGTTCTACGGGTTTCTTGGAGCTTAGCTGTTGCCGAAACGATTGGACAGCTCAAGTCGCAGGCTACCTCGACCAGTGTTGGTGACAGGCTAGGCATCAGTCCTCCAGTTGCTGCTGTGCTCACCCTGCTCGTTTCTACTGGCCATTCAAAATATCAGATCAAAGTACAGAACGAGCCTCGCCTTTGGTCTGCATAGGCTGAGAACCCCTCGTATCCGTTCTGCATTCGCGAGGAGTAATCTGAGAAAGGAGTACGAGAAGTGATTGAGGTGGGCGTGGCACGCAACACGCACGCATGCTGACTAGCAAATATGGTGTCAGAACTTAACTGCCAATAGACAACTTGCGCAACGACGGAAAGTACCCAGCTAGCTGTGCCGTTCGGTATTCCTGTGCCCATGGCATACATTTGTCTTCTGTCTAAAGCAAGTCTCGCATCACAAAATCAGCCCGCTGCGCCACAAAACGCGCTTGACAGATACGTTGTGTCTAGTTCCCGTTTCTTCGAAGCCAAGTCCCATGGCAGTCAGCAAGCTTCACAAGATACATATTGGTCGGTACTAAGCCCCGAAGCAACGGATAACCCGTGACTTGACTTCAAGAAGGAGCTGAGATACAAAATGTATAGGGTAATGTTTAAGAGCTACACGGATGGCCAGTCGTGCCCACTAGTCGGTCCGAACCAGCAATGAGATATGTTATCAAGACCTGTCAGATGGCAGACCGCCTCAGACGCGTTCATTTGCATGGTCTGCACAACGTTCGTATCATTGCTAATGAGCGACGGAATCGCTGATCATCGATGGTGATAATTGGCCTGAAGTGATTGGTCGTCAGTTTGGAAGAGCGAAGTCGCTTGAATGTGATATTTAGAGAGGGCGTTTGCAACCAGCTTCTCTGGAACACGAGGCGTCTAGACTACGTTTGGAGGATGGACTGAGTGTGTATACTTGGTAGAAACAAGGCTTTATGGCATCTTGACGTGGATATGTTGGACGCATGGGATGACGAATCTGCGCACCCAGTCCCGTCGTTCGCTCCACGAAAAAGTATGGCGCTGGGTGTCTCGTGGAGTTGTGGGAAGTGCACGTTCCTAGGATACTTGGTGATGCTTCGTCTCAGGCTCCAACGGTGTCCAGTTCCAGCAAGTTGTGGCGGTTGCCTGACGTACACACTGTCGCCACATACAATGCAAGTGCCGATATGTATACGCCCCGAAGTCCAGACGCTCTCATGCGAGCGGCCGGTGTACGAATCTCTGTGCTATAGGGTGCTAACTAACTAGCGTGGTCGGGCTGCATGCCCCACCAACCACTTCCAGAGCGGCCGCCATGCCTTCAGCAACACGAGCGGAGAAGCACCCGACACCGACACAACGCTCCTCATCACACCACCGTCGCCGCCGACCAGATCCACGTTCGCAACACCGCCCTGCCTCGCCGCTCGCTGCATCGCTGCACCATTTGATTCGTATCGTCGACGAGTGTCGCGTTCGCATACAATTCCCCACCCCGCCCAGGATGGCGCAACCAGCGCCAGCGCAAGCTCAAGTCCAGCCTTGCAGATACAAGACTGGCAAGACGCTCGGAGCTGGCTCATACAGCGTCGTGAAAGAATGTGTACATATCGACACGGGAAGGTACTTTGCAGCCAAGGTCATTAACAAGCGACTCATGGCGGGGAGAGAACATATGGTCCGCAACGAGATTGCCGTGCTGAAGAGGGTGTCGATGGGACATCAGAATATCCTGACACTGGTGGATTATTTCGAAACCATGAACAATTGTAAGAAGAGTCTCGTCACAAGCGCATCGAATGCCCGAAGCTGACGGGGACCGCTCAGTATATCTCGTGACAGATCTCGCTCTCGGCGGTGAGCTGTTTGATCGCATATGCCGCAAAGGCTCATACTACGAATCCGACGCCGCAGACCTTATCCGAGCAACGCTCTCCGCGGTGGCATACCTCCACGATCATGGCATCGTTCATCGCGACTTGAAGCCCGAGAATTTATTGTTCCGCACGCCCGAGGACAATGCAGACCTGCTCATCGCAGACTTTGGTCTGTCGAGAATTATGGATGAGGAGCAGTTTCATGTACTGACCACCACATGCGGGACACCGGGATACATGGCGCCCGAGATCTTCAAGAAGAGCGGCCACGGAAAGCCAGTAGATGTCTGGGCGATTGGGGTGATCACCTACTTCTTGCTGTGTGGATATACACCTTTCGATCGGGACAGCAACCTGGAAGAGATGCAGGCCATCCTGGTGGCGGACTATAGTTTCACACCTCTTGAATATTGGCGAGGGGTCAGCTCGACTGCCAGGCAGTTTATCAAGCGTTGTTTGACGATTGATCCGACCAAACGGATGACGGCGCACGAGGCACTCTCCCACGAATGGATTGCTGGACCAGACAGCGGACGCGGAGAGGAAGATTTGCTGCCGACCGTCAAGAAGAACTTTAATGCGAGGCGCACTTTACACAAGGCCATTGACACTGTCAGGGCGATCAATCAGCTTCGTGCAGGTGGCATGGGCATGATGGATGGCGCTCTCGCCATGAACCCGGATCGTGTGAAGCCGAAAGATGAGGATGTTGATATGCAGGATGCCGGACAAGGTGCCGAGGTGGTTGTTGATCCTCGAGGGAATGCAAAAGGACAGACGTATGAGCAGATTGAAGAACAACAGCGCAGAACACAGCAGACCATAGCTGGATTATGGCAGAAGAAGGGGCAGGGTCAAAAGGCCGCATAGAGTGCGGAAGATGCCCTGTTTGGCAGTGCAACTGAGCGAGATCTTACCAGTCACACCACGTGGGCTGTCAAAGACCCGAGCCGGCCGTGGCTTTGAAGGTGAAGTCCACGTGGTGGATCAACGTGGCTGCATGCGATACCGGCAGCCATGTATGACTGCAGGCGCAGAATCACAGAAGACTTCGACTATGGTCTTTGCCGCCGCAGATAAACCACGACATGGCATGGAAGATCCATGGTCCTGATATCGAGCACCAGCATTTATAAACGGACCTGGTGGTTCTGGCATGCAGCACGATAGCATTCGCTAACAAGCTTGACGCTGTCGTTCACTTTCGCCATTGACACCGGATGGCTGATATTGTATATAGTCTCTCTTTCTCCCGGTAGATCTTCATTCAACGGCTGAGACATGAAAAAGTAGTGCCTGATTTTCCCGCCAGTGTTATAGACTTATCGTTATAGTGGCCTCTGCGTGTGGCATGATTACTGAAAGAAGTAAACGGGCGCTGTCATGAGACTCCAACGCCAGACTGTGAGTCCTCCCAGTCCTAGTCGTCAGCCTGGCAAATGTCGCTAGTACTGTGTAGTGCTGGCAGGGGAAGAGATGTTCTCTATAATGACGCTAATACAATGAGTCGCCGCAACTGGCAATGTTTATCGCTTTCCGATTTGCGCAAGGGCATTGCATGAGCTCTATGATGATTAGTCGCCAGCCTTGCGTCAAGTCCTCTGCTGGCGAAAGACAAACAATAATACAATATAGTCACTATAGCAGGCTGCGACATTGCATCGATGATGGATGTCTTGTCGAGAGCCGCTAACTAGAGTGGAGTCGACCAGCCTATAAGGCCCGATGGCTCCGATGTAAGGCCGCGCACCACTTCTCCTTTTGCATGTATGCCGCTCCTAACCTCAGTCCTCTTGCGCGCAAGTCCGCCGACGACTAGAGAATGACGCCTATTGTCTAGCGGCCATGAGATCAGCATAATGACGAACGAGAAGACTACCGATCTGGAGACATGAGCTGGTGTGTACGGGCAACAGCAGCGATATGGGGGCCTCTTGTGCAATTTAGTCTCTGATGGAGGCACAGAGCTCCTCACATATGGCAACAGATCGATTGCGATGTAAAGAAAAGTTCCGGTCGACCAGTGCTGCTCCCCAGATATTGCTCCGTCTGGGGAAGCGACAAAAGCGTCAAAAAGTGCACACATCGCGCGGTCACTAACGGCCCAGAAACCAGGACAGACCCTTACTAGTCGGAGCAGTCATCCAAGAAGCGCCATCTATGTGTGGAGTTGTCTTAGACACAGTGGCCCAATCTCCGAAGTGCCACTTACTATATGCGTGCAGAGAATGTGGATTATATGATGTGGAGTTTGCGGTAAGTAGTTCTTGCTCTCCTCACTGCCGTCTTCCCCTCTATCCTGTTGCCGAAGTCACTCGTTCAATATGCGGTATACCACTACCGCAGCCGCAGTGCTTGCCGCTGCCCCACTGGCTTATGGATGGAGCTTGCCCAGCGTCTTCAAGCGCCAGGCTGGCCAATGCGATACCATCACAACAGACAAGATCAAGTCTCTGCCAAACAATGCACTCTTCACTCGATGGAGGCCTCAGAGTCATTTCTTAGCTCCCGCAGGATGGATGAATGATCCTGCCGGGTTCATGCACGATCCTGTGCGAGACGAATATCATGGTCACTATTAGTAGCACCCTAATCATCAACAGGGGTAACATCAGCTGGGGTGGTGCGGTCAGCAAGGACTTGATTCATTGGGAAGACCAAGGTGGATGGCAGGACGCACAGGCTCTCGCCATTGGGCCTTCTGGAAACGGTAGCTACGATGGCTTGGGCATCTTCTCTGGCTCTGCTCTGTCCTCCAATCTCCAGGGTGAGCAGGATGGCACCTTGATTCTGTTCTACACTGGAGCCCAATTCTTGCCAACGAAGTGGTTGTTCCCGTACACACGTGGCACCGAATCCCAGGCTTACGCTCTCAGTCTCAGCCATGATGGAGGCAAGACGTGGGAGAGATACGAAAACAACCCGGTCATCAAGGCCTCTCTACTAATGAGCCCCCGATGGACTGGGACCTGACTGGATTCCGTGATCCGTTCATCGAGCCCAACCCGGAGCTTGACGCTCTTCGCGGCGTGGAGAAGCACTTTTACGCTGTCTGGGGATCAGGAATTAAAAACGTCGGCCCCAGGATGCCGCTCTGCACTGCTCCGGCTAATGAGTGACAAACTGAACATTCCTTGGGTCTCTCTTTGAGCCCGCTAAGAACACCTCGCTGGGACCAATTCTCAGCACTGGACAGTACGCTTACAACTTTGAGCTTTCGGGCTTCTTCCACCTCAAGGATCGTGCTGGAAAGGACCACTGGTATGTTAACATGGGTATCGAGGGTGGCGGTGGTGCAGACGTTCCTTTCCACACCAATGCTCAATGGCAGCTCTGGAATGAGGGTGAAGTCGTTGTCGAGTTTGTTCCTACCAACGGTGGTGCTGGCGATTGGGGTCTCGGTTATGCAGCAACCAGCTTCAACGACACCAAGAACAACAGACGTGTGCAGTATGCCTGGATCAAAGAGGATGAGCTTGGCGACCAAGCATTGTTCTCTGCACCTCAGCAAGGCTAAAGCCAAATTCGTGACAGTTGCAGACGACACAGCTTTCACTTTGGGCGTCCGACCAGCCTTGGACGTGGCCGAAGCTCTCCGTCAAAGCGCCACCTACTCCAACTTTGCCCCCAGGACATACGACAGATCCACCATCCTTCAAACGAGCACCACATCACACGTCAACATCGAAGCTACAGTGAAGAACGCCACCGGTCCAGTCGGTCTCACCATCGCCGCATCTCCAGACGGAGTTGAGTACACCAACATCATCTACGAGCCTTCCAACTACACCATCCTCTTCGACCGTCACGACAGCACAACCATGGACCTCTTCAACCGCGAGACCATCACCGGCTCCTTCCAACCTTACACGCTCCTCAGCACCAACGAGACCGAAGAAATCTCATTGGACGTCTGGGTCGATGGCTCGGCAGTGGAGTTCTACGTTAACGAGCGATTTGCGCTTTCGGCGAGAATCTACCTTAGCAAGACGTGCTCCACGGGATGGGGAGTGTTTGTGGGCGAGGACTCCGAGGCCGAGTTCGGAAAGGTCGAGGCTTGGGATGGCACGAAGAACATCTGGCCGCAGAGACCAGCGAACAGCTCGAGTGAGCTGGTCATTGATACTCCAGCGGAGACCAATAATGGGGGGAAACTAGAATCAGAGCCAGCATCGCGGGAGGATTAATTATTTGTGACGAAAGGAAAGACTTGGACGGGTGTAATGATTAATCTGAATGAGCTACGAGTGCGGAAGATGCCGCTTTGTATGTATATATGCTTGCTTGTACGATCACCTAGTAGACTTGTGTGTATGTGTTGTATGAGAGCTGCAGCAACGAAGGAGCAAGCGAACGATGTAGTGCGAAGGGAAGACAAATTCGCATATATTCTGCAAAGAAACAGCGAGAATGGACTACTAATCGTACACAGCAATGACTTGTCTTTACGGGCGGAGGTGGTACTAGATATACAAAGCGCGAATTCTGCTTCCTCCTCGTCTCATTAAAGCAACAGTTGTGAACACGAACGCATTATTTCTCTCATTCTGCCGTTTTGGCATAAGCAAAAAGTTTTCTGCGGCGCAGTCTCTCTTCACCTCAGATTTTCGAAAACTCCCCATGCGTATCGATCGAAACCTCTACAGCCCCATCGCGCCGCCCACCGCTCCTCCCGCCAACAAAACCATCATCATCCATACCTCCAACCCCGCCATCCTCACCGCGGCAACACCACCACTCTCCCCCGTCTTCGTCTCAGTCGGCCTCGCCGTCTCTGTCTTCGTACTCGTCGTCGTCCCCGTCACGGTCATCTCACTCGTCGCCTCACTATTAAGCCCACTCCTCGTCTCACTCGCGGTCAAAATTCCCCCGGTAGCTGCCGTGCCCGTCAGACTCGTAAAACTCGTCACGGCCCAGTACGTCATGCACTCGCTGCTCGCTCCAAATGCGGCTTCGTTGGTGCCGTCGCTGGGGAGTGTGGTGCAAAGGACGAGTTGGCCGGAAGAGGTTGAAGTGGATTGCGTGGTAGGGATCGTGGTAGGGATCGTGGTGGGACTGTTGGGCGAGATATAGCTGGTTTGGTCGGAGGGGTTGGTGAGTTGGATGGGGTTGTCGTTGTTGTTGTTATTTGTATCGTTCACGGTCTGTTGTTGGAGTTCGGGGTTGGCGATGGCTTGGGCTTCTTGGGCGAAGGCGAGTCTTGACTGCAAGAAGAGGAGATTCGTCGCGAGGAAGACGGCGGATTTGATGGTGTGAGGAGCCATGTTGTGTTGTCGTTTGCGCACAACGAGCGCTCGCTGTTCCTGTGAATCAATGCTGTGTCGGCGTAGGTGAGCTGTCGGCTTCGCGCGAACGTTGTTATTGTGCTCGCAGAAGCTGAAGGTGAGGAAAACGGAAACATACGCGATCGCCTACAGTAGAACCACACCGCACGCACGGTGCTTGGAATGAAGTCACAAGAAACATCCCTCGAACTCAGATGACCTTCGCGCACAGTGACTGGAGGAGATTGCAAATGCGTCGTCACCCACCAGCATACCATGTCGTTCGGGAAGTCAAGAGCGTGGAACAAGCTTGGTGTGTCTGTCACCAACAGGTTTATACCTACCGGAACGTGGAGAAGCGACCAGGATTTGTCCACCTGTCAAACCGGGCTGTCACAGTGTCGGGGAAGCTTCCCGAGTTATAGTACTGTGACGAGACGGAGTACAACGAGAACGAGGTGAGACCAACTCATTGCACATAGAGCATATCTGAATGGCATGAAGGACATCGCTTTCCCTCGTCGTTTCGTGAAGACAACAATGTTAAGTAGTAACACAATGCAAAACAATGTTGCCGCCCGCGATGCGCGGTCATGGCTGGGGAATCATCTTGCTGCTTCGTGGGTCCACACGTTGAGGAAACACAAAAAAAAGGAAGTCCCGAGCTCCAATCCAGGTTCCACGTAATGCCCCGACACCGCGTCACATTCATGCCATGCCGCCTTTTTGTGCATTGCATTGTTTTCTCCAGTCATCTACAGTCTTCCATGCCTGGCTTTGAAGATGGCGACCTTGTCATCATAAAACAAGATCTCCCTTAGCCTCAACCTGGCGGCGTGTCTTCCGAACTCGTTGCCATCGGCCTCGGAGTCAGTGTCGTCGTCCATGTCATCTTCGTCACTTTCAGTCTCTTCTTCTGCTTCATCATCGAGATCATCGACTTCATCTTCGTCTTCCGCATCCTCGTCCTCATCGTCGTCTTCATCGGCATCGCTTGGAACAGCATCGGGATCCACGAAGCCCGCGGGCAGGACATGCCATTCACTCTTCAGAGCATCCTCCTTGCGGTTCTCGAGAATTTCGAAGCACTTGCTCGCGATGCCCATGTAGCATAGCTCGACTTCAGATCTCAGCGCGACGATGTCCACAATCTGCAGCGCGAGCTCGCGTGGGTCCACATTGGGCCCAGAAACGTGGTTTGCCAGGAACGGGAGGTACAGAGAGCGCAGCTGCGGCACGCTAGGCAGGTGCTGCAAGAAGAAATGCCAGTCGCGGTAGTCGATGGCCATGCCGAGCTCCCGCAAAGCTGGCATCTTCCCACTGCAGACAAAGGACAAGATGTCTCGAGACAAGATCCATCGTCTCCATCTGTTGGAATTGGTTGGCATCCCATCGACGCCCTTCTCGGAACTATCAATCAGCAACTTCCTGATGCTGCTGCGATGTCTCCGAAGCGGACCGCGGTAGATGGCTTCCACAGCGACAAGGGAGTTGTAGCTTCGAGCTTCCTGCAAGAAGAGCACCTCTAGACTATTCGGTGCGAGAGTCTCCTTCAGGAAACTGACAAGCGCAGGGGAAACAGTGTTGGTATGCACCTTTTTGAGGTTCAAATGGTATACCAGGTCTGCGTCGGGCAGCGACGGCTTCCCGCCCTTCTTGGGTAAAGGGGTTGCTGTTCGTCGTGGTGTTGGGTACACAGGGGACTTGGGCGTAGGCGCAAACTGCTTTCGAAGCGTCTTCCATAGCTGCTCGTGATTGCCGCAGTGTAGAAGCGTCAGTGATGTCAAGGTACTCCAGTTGATGGCCTTCTGAAGGACCGGAACTGAAATTGGCACCCTCTCGAGTTCCAGGCTTTCCAGTTTGAGTACATTCTCTAGCCAAGGCTGCTGTACGTCTTCAAGTGAGTCCAATGTGACAGGTTCTTGATCGAGTAGAGACGTGTTCACCGGCGCAGTGGTAGGTGCAATGGCTTGTAGCGCGGTCTCTATCGCAGGGTCGCTGCTCAGCTCCGATTGTAGTTCTTGCGATGCACCCACGTGCAATGGTGTAGTCTCTGCAGTCTCGGCGATGGATTCCTCGTCTGTTGTATCTATAGCGACATTGCTTACAGTCGCGATGCCTGCAGTCTGCGTCGAAGCAGAAGGTGACTCGGCTGAGGCGGTCACAGGTGACTCCGGAATGGTCGTAGTTGTCCTACTCGACGTTCGTCGTTGGCATCGACGCTCAGGCAACACGATTCTCGGCTTCCGCATGTCACAGACAAACCCAGTCAAAATGCCCATGACACCCCCCAAACGTTTTTCGCCAATCGTGAGAGATCCAGCTGTGGGGTAGTCGGGATCGACCTGTCGCAACTGCTCGCCTTCCCAGACAGTCACCCAGTCCTTTGTCACCGCGTGTCTGGCGATGCCCACGCGCAATTCGCGAAGCTTGTCAAGCGACCTGCCAATCAGCACAGCCATCTCGTCCATATACGCCAGCTCGTCAATATCGAGCACGCTCAAGCTTTTCAAGGCCGGCAGAACGGAGAAGTTGGGGTGCTCGACTCGGTCCAAGGCAGCAGGGTGCATCTGAGGTGTTGGAACGGGTCCAGGAATCGCCGTGTGAAAATGTGAGGCATGCATCGTGTTGACGTTAATGGGAGGCGGCGGAGGAGGCATCGGAGTCGCGATATCAGCGGGTCTGAGAGAGTTGTTGTGCCATCTCACCCAAACCTTTTCCAACTTGCAGGGATTCTGCTCTGTTGCTCGATCTCCCAGTGAGGAAAGAGCGAGCCACACGTCGCGGAGGATACCAGTCGGCATGTCCCAGATGAATGTCTCAAGCGATCGCATGCGCGCCACAGCCAGCGCGACTAACGTGCCCAACATCTTGCCGCCTTCTTTCGTAATGAGATACTCTTGCACCCAGTCTGCCGGCCCATTGCCGAGCGAGAACTTTTTGGTAAAGTGCGCGTAGTGATTGCCTCTTCTCCTCCGTATCGCCATCTCAGTCGACTTTCCTTCCGTCGTGCTGAACCTGTTGCGTTGTGCATGCTCTCGTTGTTCGGGTGCCTCCCCAAAAACCTCCTCGGCCATAACCAGCGTTGATAGTCCATATGTGAGCGCGTCCACGCCAGACCTGTTGTCGGACTGCGTGCTGCTGTCCGGCCAGACAATGTCGAAGCGCGAGTAGATGTGCGGGATGGTTAGCTCGTGGAGGGCGCTGTGGCAGAGCGCGAGAGACGTGAGGTCGTTCGTGTGCGTGACCTCCTTCACGATGTCCTTGAGGATGTCCAGCGGCAGGTCGAGCAGCTTCAGCGGCTTCTTCCTGGGTTTTTCTATCGCTACCGCCTCCTTCCCTTTGCCTTTGAACAGCCGACTGGAGCGCAGCCGGGGACTGGGCAGCTCGGTCTCGTGGCAGTCATCGTGGAGGCGGGTGCCGATGTGCTTCGCGTCCTTGAGGGTGACATCGGGCGCCGACGCGGTCAATGGGAGCGGCGACATGCTGCTGGTGGGTTTGGGGATCTGCGATGAAGCAGTGACGGCGAAATGGCCATGGCGGATGTCGTCCTCATATGCGGCTGGGGTAGAGACTTCAGTGCTGGGACCGGCTGTTGCAGCCGTTACCGGTAGCGTGTCCATCTGCTCGTTGCCGCCACGAGCAAGTCCGCCGCGACGCGGTACACTCTTCGGTCGGCGGTTCTGCTTCCCCGCCGACACAGTCTGCTCCGCCGTCACGCGCTCGGCCGGCTCGAGGTTGGGCGCAGCATGTGCGACTGCGTTGTCCAGAGGCGCTCGGGGGGCGGAAGATCGGCGGTCGGCGGTGACACGTGAACGCGGTGGCGGGGCGAGTGATGGTATAGATTGCGCCAGCAAGTGGCAGGAAAAGTACACGACAGTCGACTAAGTTAGTGCTGGTGGATGGTCGACGCCCGCTGGGTGACCAAGACCGGGATCGTTGCACTGCTAAACCTTAAATCAGACATGTTTTCTCTCCTCCTTGCAACAAGTCACATCTCATAAACACACAAAGCACCGTGTGAGGCTGAATGCAGCTCCGAGATGGCCTGATTTGTCGCTCATATTGCATCGGATCGATTCTCGACACATCTTGCACCTTCTGTTGAATGCTGCATCCTTGCTGACCCCAAGACTTTCAGTCATCCTGGGCAGTGTGAAGTCGTGTTATTGTAACGACACATTGCAAAAAGCTGAAAATCACCGAGTGCCTCAAACGCCAAGGTCACTATCACATGTGGGCGGACTGAGATCTGAACGGGTAGCGGAGATTGAAGACCTCAAGTAAACTGCTTTTCCATACTATATCATCCCATGGCAGCTCGACCGACTGCCAAGCCATAGTCACCGATACTGCTTATCACCCTCACAGTCCTGTCGATATCTAGTTGTCATTACTGCAGCATCACGAGAATTTGATGATCCAGCCATCGCCTTCACGCTCTCCCTTCGCATTCAGACCTCCCCACACAACCACACCATGTCCATCGGGCATGACATCGTAACCGAAGAACGCGCGAGGCCCCGGATGGATCTTACCAGTGCCAACGACCAGGTCTCCCGGGGGCAGCACCTCCACTTCCGCCCAGCTCTGTTCACCAGAGCTATAGCCAAGCTTCTCACGGATCACGTCTTTGATCCTAGCGGGCTTGATTGCTTCGGATATGCTGAGAGTCGGCTTGACTTCCGGACTGCTGGAGGGAATCTGATAGGTCCAGCTGTCGCTCCACTGCGATGGGTCTTGGGTATCGTCAGGAGAAACTGCGTCTGTTGTGTTGGGGCTCTGCCGGGCTCCGAAAAAGTAGAGCAGGTAGTTGCGTCCGTAGCCCGTGGAGATTGGCAGTAGACCACCACCAACACGAGGCCGAGGGCCAGGAGTGAGAGGATTCGTTGGGAAGGACGCTGTGTGCCATTCTGTCTGCGCGTCAGAATTCACGTGCAGGCTCTCTTCGGCGTTTTCGTTGGGACGCAAATGCAGTGAGTGCACGTCGCTGCTCATATTGTCTGTGCCGGTGATCAGGTACAGCACGCCGTCCACGAGCGCCGCGTTTCTGGTGGAGACGGGGGCGCTTGGTAGCTCCGTCCAGTTCTTCTGGGTGTAAGAGAAATGCCAAACGTCATGAAGGGGCAGTCCGTTGGCGTCGACTCCTCCGTACAGCACGAGATTGTTGTTGAAATTGAACAACCTGGCACCACTTCTCTGCACAGGTGCAGGGCCGTGGTTCGACCTGAGACTCTCCCAAGCAGATTTGCCTGTCACATACAGCCAGATGACAGGTTCCTCGTCGACCAATTTTCCCGCTTCATTGAGACCGCCGAAAATGGCCACGCAAATGTTGAAGTGGGTGGCAGCATGCTTGGTTCGAGGCTTCGGCACTGGCTGACCTTCTACATCGGGCACTGCAGGCAAAATGGAGTACTCTGGCTCATGCTGGGACTTTTCCTCTGCCGGGCGGTCCAGCGTGACAGCATGAATGTCGTTGCTGGCTACTTGTCCAGACCCCGTTTCGCCGCCGAATATGTACGCTCTGTTTTTGATCACCGTCACAGAGTGATCGGAGCGGACTGCAGAGGTTCTGTTTCGGCGTGGTCAGGCCCGACAAACTTCAGGGGGGTCATGGCTGCAACTCACGTCGTTTCATCGTCCTTTGCGGTTGCGATTTGGTGGAAACTGGCCTTCAATGGCTGCGTCGGCTTGGCGATGGCGTACCCAGCTGCCCCAGCCTGTACCGCCGTCTCTGCAACTTCGTATGCCACAACTCCTCCAACTGCTGCTGCTTCGGCCATTTTCACTTGTTTTCAAGGACGTGATGTGTTTTGTCCAGCGATGCATGTGTCCCATGCGACAGGGATGCGTGCCATTTGTTGTGACGTCATAGCGTACCGGGGTCCGGTTCCACGCGTGTGTCACGCGTTTGCGTTCGCGTCTCGCTTCAATTCACGTCCATTGCAACGCACGACACGCGTGGCTCACACCGATACACCTCCGGACCGACATCGCGACCGCTGCACACGCATCTACCACTATGTTCTCGGCGGCCAGAACATTCATCTCAGCTCGTACTTGCTCCGTCAAGATGGGGAGGACGCCCTTGGCGTGTCCGTTGAACATTGCTACACCGACGACATCAGACGCTTCATGACCCAAAAGCAATGCCTTCGATTTTTCTATACGCTGTGCGACATGCCACACAGTGATGAAGAAACATATGAGCGGAGCTGTGCGCCTCAATCCGAGAAGAGAGGCGAACATGTGAACGCAGTCATGGCATACTGGGATCGCCATGCAGAGTGCTTCGAGCACCTGCATGTCGCTGCGGCGCATTCGCCGCAGAACAAGTTGCATCTCGAACTCCTCCGAACCTGCCGCCAGGTCTATAGAGAAGCTGCCCTAATGGCGTATACCGACAACACCTTCTCTTTTATGCGCGAGGAGGACACGCTTCGGTTCCTCAATCTGGCCCTCCGTAGAAGACAGAAGCGAGCCATGCGCTCTGTTGTCCTACTCGAAGGTTATATCAGAGACAACTGCCCTTATGGGAACTCCAAAAATGAGTTCGAAAGCATGCCCAAGCTTAGAGACGTCAGCATCTTCGTTGATGATTACAAGTACCTTAACGTTACAAATGGCCCTCGCTTTCCTGGCCCGAAGACTGCTGTAAGGGCCGTGATCCATCACTCTGATCCCTGTTCATGCCCACATGATCGCCGGAAATTAGCTCAAGAATTGGAAGAAATGTGGAAAATTCCCACGAAAGTTTCGCGTCGCCTCTATGATTGGTGTTGCGATAACGATGGCATGTGCGGAGGGGTTTACCACAAGTGACTCAGAAAACAGGGCTAGATCAACGTTGCGTTGCGACGCTTGGACGACAAACAAGCTGCTGAGCGACGATCTAGACACCGCATCGGAAATTGTACCCTGCCCCCCCCCCCCCCGGTAACCTGTAGAACGCTGGCGCCCTGTCCGGAATAAAGCAAAGTGAGGGTAGGAAGCCTCTTCGTCGGAGGGTAGAACAAAGCCTGGACACCTGGATGCTGGCTCTACTCGGCCACTGATAAGCTTGAGGCAGCAGGATGCATGTGAATGGCAAGCTCGTTCGATCCTCTCCGCGGGACAGTCCTTCATATCAGACGACCCACTTGCTGCCAGGATCAGTCCAGATCCCAACAACCCGCGACAACGTTGGGTGACTGTCGTTGTGATACGACGACTGAGCGAACAAACATTACGACGCACTGCGCGAACAATTTTGCCCTTGCACATTGATAACAAGCGAACGAGCTCCGTGTCAGCACGACTGATGCACTGCACCGTGCTAGAGGAAGGTTCGAGGCCATCAAGATGGTCTGAGAAAGGCAGCGTCACTCTCAGCGCCGACGCCCAACGCCTTGCGCCTCGGGAGCGCCTTTTGGGTGGCTCGGGGGGATTGTCTCATCTGCGATAGTGTTGCCTCCAATAACACTAACTACAGAATTCGCAGCATCCAGTCTGGCTCGCTGTTCTCGTCATAACCATCGTAAACAGTTGCATATATTCATCACAATCCATCGACCTATCTTGGTATCTCTTGCTGCGCTTCAAAACCGACCACCGAATCGCCCAAACCCGCAATGAAATTTTGTCTTGCCAGCCACGCACAATCATTTCGTCCGTTCTTCAGACTCCCTCGGCACAGGCCTAATCCAACACGTCGCCACATTCAACACCATAATCATTACCCCAATAATCCAAATCGCCCTCCCGTACTCTGTCCCATTGTACCTGAAGATGATGGCAAAAATAACACCTCCCAAATTCCCCGACGCGCCCGTAAAGCCCGAAACAACCCCGTTCGATTGCGGGAAGACGTGCGGCACGAGGGAGAAATTCAACCCATTCGCGCCTTCTAGAAAGAACGCCATTGCGATCCCGACGAGACAGACTAATGAGCCCCACGAATGCCGGTCCGTCAATCCGATGGCGACCAAGAACGCGCCCGCAATGATGCAGTACGTATGTAGCAGAATCTTCTTCGACCAGACGCTTTGATTCGTGTAGCGATAAGCGTAATCCGAGACGACGCCGCCGAGGGGCCGGAAGACGACGTTCATGAGCCCGAACATTGCGGCCCAGTTCGACGAGGTTTGGAGGTTGAGATGCGGGAATTGGTGGCCGTAGTAGGTTCCCAAAATGCTGTTGATGGCGAGTTCGCCGCCGAAGGTGGAGAAGTAGGCGGCACCGAGGACGAGCGTTTGGGGCGAGACGACTACGCGGAAGATTTGGGCCAGAGAGGGTGTTTGGACGATTTCGTTGACCGAGGTGAGGTTGTATTGAGCTCCGGCTTCGATGTCGTGGGATGGCCGGCGGGAAGATTCTTGAGATTTCTCCTCTTTGATGTTGCTGGAGCGTGTGGACGCTGGGGCTTTCGGGGTGGTCGTGGTGATGGTTCCGGGCACGTTGACGACCATGGGTTGGTCGACTTTGGGGCTGTGGGTCGCTCCAAGACGCTCTGACCAGTGTCCAGTGGGTGTGTCTTGACACAGGAGCAGGAGTGTTAGGGCGACGACAACGATGACGATGCCCGGCACGACGAACGCAACCCGCCAAGCGACGTGTCCCGAGAGACCATCTTTCACGAGGCTCTCGTAGATGGCAGGCATAAGGAAGTACGTGATACCACCACCAGAGTTACCCAGACCTGCAGTCAAAGCATTGGCGGTACCAACGACATTCTTGTCATAGAAGCCCGTTGTCCAGACCTGGCAAGGCACGAAGCTCCCGCCAAGGATGCCGATGAAAAAGCGTACGGCATACAGCTGATGTACGTTGTATGCAGTTCCAGCGAGGAAGGTCGGTATGGCGCCAACAAGCAAACACCCTGCGAATGTCTTTCGAGGCCCGAAGCGATCACATGCTGGTCCAGCGATGAGTCGCACCACGAGCGTGGCGCACAGCGCGACGATGTTCGAATTGCTCACTTGTGCCTGAGTAAGGTGGAGATCCGATTTGATAATGTCGTGCAGGAGAGGTGGAAACGCGTACCTGATCATGCGTCAGAATCGAGATAAGATGAATACTCGCTCGCAGCGATAGGCGCGCTTGGCAAATTCTTACCATGACCAGAATGCCACCAAGAATCCGAACCAAGAGAAGAAAAAGACACGGCCGTATTGGTTGATTGGATTCAGAACTGGTATCGAGCGAGCTTTGTGGTTTATCGGGTTGATTTCCGGGCTCCTCCACATTAGCGACACATTGAAACCCATTTCGTTAGCCACGTGTGCAACCCGTCAGACAAGAGTGGGCGAAACATGAGGCACAAGGCAAGTCAAGTGTTGGATTGATCGAGCTTCTGATGTCGTCCAGAGCATCAGTGCGACACAATGTTTACGCGCCGTATGATATAAGGCTATCAATCAGTCAGTCTGACACAGAAGCCAAAACTTGCTTCTCCGGTCGCCAGTACTTCACAACGCCCGAACCCCCAGAAGCGCATTCCCCAGATGGCGGAGTTGTAACGTGCGAGAATTGGGTGGGACGTATCGTGCCAGTGATATTCGTCCGATGGTGGATGCTGGTGAGATGTGCAGAGATATGGGCTGCAGGGGTGCCAGCCCGTGGCTCGCTCGATATGGTGTCGCTGATAAGAGCTTTTTCGTTTGCTGATGCACCGTCGGATGGGTTGGGCACCATGTAGCTGATATGGGAGATCTATCCGCTTATGTTTCTCCTATCTTCCACATTGTAACATGGCCAACATCGTGCAGGGCGCGTGGCTGGCACGCGGCGCAACGAAGGATCTAGGTCTAGACGACTTGGCGTCTCACTTGACTGAACATGCAGACGGCCGCACTCAGGTGTGTAACCGTGCAACTTTGTGTTTGAGACAGCAAGATGGGTCCGAGAGGAAGTGACATTGCTCAGGGGGAGTTTCTTTCACAGATCGCGAGGCGCGTGTTGGAACATCCGGGCCGGAGCAGCCGATAGTGTTGATGGTGCATGAAGACGAGCTGTCCTGCCACCAAGCCAAACCCTATGAAGTGTCACCAGGAGACTCAATGACGATGTAGCAGTGCTGTGTCATCGAGCGGCGCACGCGGTAGATATCCGATCCAGAGAAATGGACCATGAAGTGCTGATAGCATCTTACGAATTGCTTTGTGCTGTTACTGATTAGCCTGCAGGATTGCTGTACAACAAGTGATAGTGTCCACGTCCCTGTACAGTGTCTCTGGATTGGGGTGTACTACCACGCTCATCACCATCATGATCGCCGTTATTTCGCAAGAGTTGATGAGATGTTGTTGTGGCTTATCAGCTGTCACAGCAGTACCGCCAGCAGGCGCTAGTCCCGATTCGGTACGCTAAGTATAGTCTCCAAAGATAAGATACGAACGAAAGCAGTAGGTATAGCATCGTTGATATCAAGGTGAGAAGATAGTGATCGAGATACAAGGTACAAGTATCTCCGCGGTTGATTTTTGGGCTTTCTGTCCACATGGTCCAAATTTTGAACATCGGCATTCGGATCATGCCCCAATGGCGGCTTCTTGGATCATGAAACAGATTGGACCTACAACATAACCTTGAGCCCGAGCAATTCGAGGAGAGACGTGCGTGGCAGACCCTCTCACGGACAAGGCCACGTCCGCCTCCTCTGTCCCCTAGATTGGTTTTCATGGCTGAGTGAGGAACAATGAATTCACCAACAGTGATGGAAGCATTTAGGACAGATAAGGCGAAGTGTGTTGGGAGGTAGCGGTCGATGTCACAACTGCACTACAGCTCAAGTGGATTGCATTGTTATAGCAGAGGATGTGTTCATCTTGTCGTGTTTCCTCCTTCAATCCTGCACCATATGCGCTCGCTTAGGCGGCAATGGTGACCTCAACCTCGACACCAGCCTCGATGTTGATGATGATCTGCTTGACGACCTCGGTTGGGGCATTCAGGTCGATCAGACGCTTGTGGATTCTGCAGACTATGTCAACACTCCACCTCGTGAAGCGCATGAGTCTGAGTCTGTCCTTACCTCATCTCGTACATGTCCCAGGTCTTGGAGCCCTCACCGCAAGGAGTCTTACGGGTGGAGATCTTAAGGTTCTTGGTGGGCATGCGGACTGGGCCCTTGACACGAAGCTCCTTGCTCTTGGCACGCTCGATGAGCTCGCTGCAGACCTTCTCGAGCGACTGCACCTTGCGGCTGGTGAGGGTGATGCGAATCTTGTGGATCTTTGGTGCGTCGAGCTGCGACGTCTTCTTTGGGTCCTGGAAAGACATGGCGGAAGATTTGGAAGCGGTGGAAGATTTGGGTGTGGTCGAGGTGTTCGGTGCGGAATGCGATCACGACTGTGGTACCGTCAGAATCGCCGCGCTCAGCTCAGCAATTTCGCTGGTACAAACCTCGTTCTTTCGAATCGGCAAAGTGATGATCGTGGGGAGAGAAAGTCGTCGTTTGAGCGGGAATGCAATAATTCATGTGGTGCCGCGTCGGCATTTAGTTGTGCCGATCCCGCTGCAAATCTTGGCATCAGCTGCCCCAAACGGCACTGCGGTGACGTTGGGACTTCACTTGCATTTCCACACGCTTTTCATGAGCGGACGCTGGACGTCCTTTGCAGTTGAGGCAGCATCTACCGCGTCGAGGACTTTCTTCAGACAAAATGTCGACTCCAGCCTTCGCACCAGTGCCACCAGCCAATGTCCGCATCAGTCTGGGACCTGAGGAATGGGAAGTCTGTCTGGACGCTTGGCTGACCTTGTCTGAGTCGATTCTACGACTGGCGCCCTCTGACTTCAGCTTGAACGCCAGTGACCATGGTACTCTACCGTCATTTGTGTCGTCCTTTCACAAAGAACTCTCTTCGCTACAACCAGGCGACCAAACTTTAACCTCAGCAAAAGCAGGCTTGTTGAGAAAAGCTGCCTTCAAGATTGTGTCTCGGGTGTATCTAGGGGATGCGCCGATACCCCTTTCGCTGCTGGACTTCAGTTTTATCTCAAATTTCTGCCATGCCAATGTCAAGGCCCTAGCGCTCCAGAAGCTTCTGACTCGAGTATGGAAGAAGAAAGGAGATCTACTATCACCGCGACTACAGAAGCAAAAGGATTTGATCACGGCAGCATTAGAATCACGAACGCCAGAAGATGGCATTCGGCTTCTCACTCAGCTTGCACCCGTAATGCATGCCTCAAACGACGTAGCCTCGCTTTTCATGACTGGTTCAGACTTTCTGGACTCTTTGGTCTCAGCGTACAGCCATGGTGCCAATGACGAGCAGAAGAAGGCAGTGTCGACAGTTCTATTCCTTGGTCTTACTTCTCTGCCCTGCACGGAGCCTCCCAAGTATTCTTTGCTTTCGGATCACCTTTACACGTTGAAGAGCCACGGTGACAAGTCGCCTCCCAATCAGTCCCTTTTGGCTGATCTTGTCACCAACACTTCTGTTCTCCTGAAGCTGCGGCATTCGCTTGGAGAGAAAGCTCCGGAAAGAGTGCACAAGCTCCTTGACACACTAGAGACATACCGCACACCAAGCTTGGCAAGGCAGAAACGTCGAGTGCGCAGTAGTCGCAGAGCAGCGAAGGGCAAGCAGCCCGCATCGAAAGCTGAGCTCAACGTGCATCAGATGAGCCTAGTCACCCAAGTGCAGGATCTATTTCCGGATCTTGGCTCCTGCTTCGTGATGAAATTACTCAACGAATACGAAGACAACGTGGAACAAGTCACGGCACACCTGCTGGATGAGTCTTTACCGCCTCATCTGGCATCACTGGATCGTAGCGAGGAGGTCGCAGTGCAAGGAGAGAGTGAGCAAGCTGTGATTGATCAGTTCATACCACGATCAACGCCACCTCCGCCCGAACCCTACCTACCCGACAGAAAGAACGCGTACGACGATGATGAGCTCGACCGTCTTGACTTCGATACACGGCGTCTTCACATTGGAAAACGAAACAAGAGCCTATCAACCGACGACCAACCAAATAAGGCAGCCATACTATCTGCACTAGCAGCATTTGATTCGGACGACGATGAGCGCGATGACACATACGACGTTGAGGATGTCGGTGGCACCATTGATACCACTGCTCCAGATGGAGAGCCAGGAACTGCCGCAAAGGTCACTCACGAGGAGAATGATCTGGCTCTCTTCACCGCATACATATCGTCACCCGGAATGTTTGGTCGCTCGTTCGATGTACGAAGAGGACAAGCGCGATATGCAATGAAGAAAGAGACTGGAATGTCCGATGAACAGATTGAGGGCTGGGCAGTCATGCTTCAACGTGATCCTAAGCGACTCAAGCGTTTGGAAGCGCAGACCGGCACTTTCACAGGAAGGCAGACAGAACTCGCGAGCACAGCTTATCACGGCAGTGCGGGAAACACTGAGACGGAAGACTCGGATGCTGCACCAGGAGGCCGAGGTGGGTTTCCAGGGCGCGGTAGAGGTAACCGCGGTGGAAGAGGCAGAGGTCGCGGAGGAAGTGTTGCAGGACCGTCGAGTGATCCCAGTACTGCAAATGCACAGCGGAAGAAGGAAGCGAATAAGTCGAGTCGAGCGAATCACAACCGCCGTGATGGGCGTGCAAGGAAGATGGCAAGGGGCGGCTTTCCCGGCTGATGACGATGCTGCGAAGAATCATGAAGATCGAATGAGTTGGTGCGTGAGCGCAACGGTTTCAGTGAAGCAGCATTCACCCCGTAGTAGCTCCATTGGCTCTTGTGCCACTGCACTGCCCCTGCAGCTATTCACGTATGCGTGCAGCATCACAGTCGGACCCTTATCTGCCTGCCACTCGCAACACAGACAAGGTCGTAAACTCTCACAGCAACACAGCGCGCAGTTCCATTTACCATTCAACGTTTTCAGCACCATTCGAATGGGTAACCTCCCGTCGCATGAAAACAATAGAGCAGCATCCTCGACTCTGCAGTCACCTGCACCATGCCCGTCTTCCAGTGCAAATGGATTCGGTGCTGGATGCTCCCAACCTCCCCGAATCTACATCGTCATGACACATACTTGCGACATGAACAGTACAGCACACTCTCTGTCCAACATCTCAGCGATGTTTGACTTCGCTTCTGACGCAGCGAGCTACATGGAACATGTCGGCAGGCAGCATCCACCCAAGGAATGCGAGGACGTCGAAGGATACCTCCAGGACACCGTGTGGCACGTTCTTCATGACGGGGAAGGAGAACCTGTAGGTGTTGGGTATGAGTATCTCGCAGGTGATGGAAAACGCCGAAGATTTTGGATTGCGGGAGAGCTGTGAGGGGTTGGAGTAATCATGCTCCCAACGAGAGAGCTGGATTCATGGCCCGGATGGCAGAAAAGCAGATTAAAATCACTCTCAGGTATTTTCGTGGCCCAGGCACAACACTAGTATCTATGCAATCATGTAGTCCAGTCATGCCTGAATGAAACATCCGTCTTTCTGTTCGCGCGACATCGTCTTGTGTAGATACAGCTCATTGGAAGTCGTCCGGTACAAATCATCTCATCCTTGATTTGAGGTGTTTCGGGGAGCTTCAGCGCCAGAACGAGTACAACGGTGGTGTAAGAGAGGATAATGCCAAGCCCAACTGTGATTAGTCATCTACTCCGGCCGCACGACTCCCGTCCCTGAGATGAATTCAGACACCGCCTTCCGGACTCCTGCAGCTGAACATCCACTGTCGGGGAAGAGCTGGCTGTGATATGCGGTGGGAGAATGATGCGTACTCAGGGAAGTGGCTCAATCAACATGCATCCATTGATGGTCTGTACAATCTAGTTCTAATCTCGCCCAGAACTCTCAGACGAACTTCCGCAAGTATTCGACAAGACACATCATCGCCAAGCTTTGTCCATAGGGCATGCTTGTCACTGCTATGTCTTTGTAATGCTGCAAGTCGTGGCCCATGCCTGTGCCGAAGCTGACGTCTCGCAGCTCACCATCAGGTGCGATTCTACTCAAGACAGCCTTGACAGCTTTCGTTGCGACAGGCTCGAAATCTTTGCTGATGTACCGCTTTCGGACCGCCTTCAACACGCCGTACGCGAATCCTGCTGTCGCCGAAGCCTCGACATAGCTACCTTCGCTCTGCGGCACATCCAGAATCGTTCGCCACATGCCCTCGTCATCTTGCAGCTTCTTCAAAGCTATGCATTGAGCTTTTAATGTATCAGTCAGATGATTCCTTCGAGCAGAGTCCAAAGCGGCAATACTTGAGCTTACGGTCTGTTCGCACTCGCTGAAAATCAGCCCGAATACCGAAGGGTACCCAAGCGAGCTCGGCGTCCACTCTACATCATCCAGAATCCTTCCCCAGCGTCCCGTATGCGGGGACTCCACAAACAATGCAAGCGTTACAGCTGGGACAAGCCACTTCGGGCCATTACAGCACTTTGGGGGTCACCGCGCGCTTGGGGTTGCAGACTTGGCACTGCAAACATGCGTTCCCTTCCAATTGCTTTGCCTTGCCGGGCATGCTGCTCCACGTGCTGTGCTCAGGCCATGCTGCAGTTCTCAGATCATCCGGAAGCATGCATAAGACCACGAAGTGGACCTGATCCGGGGTTACAACTCTCCTCTCTGGATCTCCAACGCACTTTTGCCCGGTACGACACCGATAATCATGGGCAGTATCAGAGATAGCAAGGATGGCGTGGGTACTGCCACAGCACCACACCATACTGACGAAAAGAAGAATGACGACAATGCATCTGAAGTCGAGAGGGGTATTGAGCCAAGATGACCTGCGAAAGCCAGATTACAGCCGCATGGACGTGAGCACAGCCGTACACATAGCCAGGCGGACTGAACTCACCACGTTCTGCATAGACCGAAGTCGCGAGATATGCTCACGTCGAAGCCGTCGTGATCAGCGACGCAGAAAACAGTCGGTTGAAGAAGCTCATCGACAAGCGCGTGCTGTCCATCATGGTCTTCACGTACTTCTTGCAAGCTCTGGACAAAGGCACGCTCTCCTTCACCTCGATCATGGGCCTTCGCGAGGATCTCAATCTCGTCGGACAACAATTCTCCTGGCTCACAACATGTATCTACATTGCCATCTTGATTGTCGAATATCCGATCAACTGGCTCGTCCAGCGCCTTCCGATCGCCAAATTCCTCGGGACCTGCATTATCATCTGGGGAGGAGTTCTCGCCCTCCACGCCGCTGGAAGCAATTTCCGAGGTATGGTAGCGCTCCGCACTTTGCTCGGCACATTCGAAGCCGTTTGCCAGCCGACATTCCTGATCATGAGCTCGATGTGGTACAAGCGAGAAGAACAGGCTCTCATCGTCAGCTGCTGGTATGCCATGAACGGCGCGCAACAGATCGTTGGTGGTCTGCTGGCATACTGCTTCTCGTTGATCGGCAACGAAGGAGTCGTCAAGTCATGGCAAGCCATATTCATCGCGTACGGCATCTTCTCGGTAGGATGGGGTGTCTTCGTCATCTGGTTCCTCCCCGACTCTCCCATGCGGGCCAAGTGTTTCAGCGAGGATGACAAGCGACTCATGGTCGAGCGTGTGCGAAGCAATCAGACCGGTCTGCAGAACAAGGTCTTCCGAAGGGAGCATCTGTGGGAAGCTTTGACTGATGTTCAATGCTGGTGCTATTGCTTGATCCAGATCTGCACGACTTTGCCGACTGGTGGCCTCGGAGCTTTCGCCAACATCATTATCAAGGGTCTGGGATTCACGACTTTGCAAGTGCAGCTGTTGGCCATGGTTCTGGGTGCTTACATCATTATCGTTATTTTTAGCTCCGCGTGGCTGGTGAAGAAGACCGGACAGAACATTATCGTCATGGCTTTGTTCTGCTTGCCGTGAGTAGAGGGTCGAATGTACTCGTATATCGGGGGTTTGCTAATCTCGCCACCAGATCATTTGCTGGCACAATCGTGCTCATGACAGTTGAAAATACCACCATGGCGACCGAAGCAGGATTGCTCTTCTCGTACTACATCGTACTGTCCTTCTGGGCAGCACAAGGTCTTGGAATGAGTCTGCTCTCCCGAAACGTCGCGGGTCAAACGAAGAAAAGCGTCGCAGTGACCATGAACTTCATCGCATGGGCCGTCGGCAACGCTATCGGTAAGCAGCATACGTCTCCAGCTCATCACATCAGCGGTCTAACACATAACCAGGTCCACAAGTATTCCTCGAGTATGATGCTCCACGCTACTTCATCGCTTTCGCGACACACATCGGATGCTATACGTTACTCATCCTTACGCTCATCGTGCTGAGAATCACGTTGATGAGACGGAATTCGAAGAGGAACAAGATCGCGGCTTCTGGCGTTGATGCAGCGAATGACAGGGACACCACGCATGCGTTCGAGGATCTGACTGATAAGGAGAATTCTACATTCCGATATCAGTATTAGATAGGCGACGCTAGGACGACAAAAAATTGCAGTGACTCATGTCTTCATCGCGCTGATGCAGGTGGACATCGGAATGCATGATGTGGTATCTCGATATCCTTGCCTACTCTATACAGAACTAAGACCTCCCTCTCGTTTCAAGGACAGATGTATAAGTAAGCTGGTCTCGGTGAGAGATCTCTTGGGTAATACGCAGCTACACGCTGCAAAATTCGCCGCGCCTGGTCCATTGGCAAAAGTGCGTAGCTGCTTCTTGTGCAATCTGTCAAGACGGGAATCGAGCCCAAATCGAGTCAGACATTGCAAATTGTTACAAATTGCGCCGACGTGGCTTTTTCGAGGGGCTCGAGCGCTCAGCTGCGAGGCGAAACATGTGCTCTGCCATCTGTTGCTCTGTGAAATGGTAGAACGTCTTTCCTTTGAACTTCAGCTTGCAGTCCGACTCCAACTTAGCCCGTTCCTCTGCAGTTTCGAGCTCCAGCTTCTTTCTCTTTATCTGCTCCCGCTCGGCAGTTCGGATTTCGCCTCGGACCTCAGCAATGGGGCGCTTCAAGTAGTTCTCCAGCTCAGTTTCTGCAGCCTCGTACCCACCAGGGCGGATGCCTGCACATGTCACGAAGACGTTGACACCGTCGACGGGTAAACATGCTAGGGCTCGCATGTTCTCCAGTGCAAATGCCGAAGATGTCCATGGCCGTACGCGGAGGCTGAGGGACTTGACGGCTACCAGATTTTTGCAGTGCCGCATCTGGATGCTGGGCAAGGAGTCGCCGACCAGAGCAATGCGTTTGATGACCTTCTGCTGCGCTGGGGCAAGCGCGGACGTGAATAAAGTGAACGTGTCGCGAATAGTATCGATGATGAACTCGTTGATTGAGTATGGGAGGAGAGCCGCCTCGGCATGAATTTGCCTACACACTCGCAATAATGCGAGGTTCAGGCAGTCATCTTGACGGACGCGGCAGCATATATGATAGTCGGTGTGCTCTTCATTCTCGCCGTGGAAGAAATCGGGAAAGATTTTGAGATCGCCAGTCGTCTCACTGTCCTGAATCATCTGCTGCTCAGATAAATTGCATGTGCATCTGCGTACGTCCAGTCCAGGAGAATGACCACGCTTGCTGAGGACTCGAACTTTCCTCGTGTCGCCGCCAAAGACGAGCGCGTAAATTTGGTTGCGGATCTCTGGCGGCAAAGAGAGCAACTTTGACGCTGTTTCGGGGGCCTTGATCGCCATCTTGGGTGGAAATGTCTGCTGGAAGTGATGTTCGAGAAGATATTCTGCGTGATAGTTATATTGGGCTCACGCTATCAAGATTTCACAGATCTGTCCTCAAACCCTCATTCACTGTCCTCAAAACCTTATTCATTGTGCTCAAAACCTTATTCATGTGCTTTTGGTAAGTTGAGGCCGCTGGTTCTTTCGAAGTGAGGCGATCACATTGCGTGCTAGCAGGCTCTACAGTTCCAGTCCAGGTATAGTCTTCCGTATTTGGCTCAGTAAATTGCCTTTGTTCGCTTTGAGAACACGAGTTTGCTGTGTCTGAACCTGTCGCAAACGGCCACGCGCTGATTGAACTGCCGTTACCCATACATACGCTGTCAAAGTGTTCTCTGTCATCAAGGGGTTGTGGTCCAATGGTAAGATCCTCGCGGTCACTTTCGTAGTGATCATGCTCGCAGACATACTATAACACTCGAGGCTGGGAGGGAGTGCGTGTACGTCGATACTCGCCGGGAGAGTGGGCCTCAGTGCCACCCCAGTGGTCCGTAGGGAGCCGTGGCAGCGGTGCGAGGGATGCCAGTTCGATTCTGGCCTTCTCCAGCATACTTTTTGGTGAGACTGCACATGTCTGCTGCGCCTCTTGGCTTTTGCACAGATTGTATTTGCGGTTTGGTCTATGTATACTGCGTGGCATGTTGCTCAAACATCCAAGGGGATGTAGTCCAATGGTAAGATCCTCGCGTCCACTTCCCCAGTGGTCGTGCTGCCAGGTGGTTCTAGACACTTGAGGTGTGGTGGGAGGGAATGCGCGTACGTCAGTACTCGCCGGAAAGGAGCTTCAAGAGTATAAGCAGTACACCTGGTAGGGCCGAAGTAATGGTGCGAGGGATGCCAGTTCGATTCTGGCCTTCTCCGACTTTTTCTTTTGCTCGATACCAACATGTTTGCTACATCTCTTGGCTTTTCGCGAGTTCCCTTCTTGCTGTGCGTAGTTGTGCGACAAGAACGCCCGCTTTGTTGATGCCTGCCGCTCGAGCAGCTGAATTCGGAGTAGGGTTACGAAATGGAGCACGGCTATACGGAAGGGCCCGAGGCGTTGTTGAAGGGATGGAGCGGGTCCTGCTTTGCGTCCTGCAAGAACTCAAGCCAGATATGATACAGGCCGTTCGCTCGCTGTCGCTCCGGCCTTGCGAGGGACACCATTTTGTGCCTTGGGCTCGACAGAGGAGAGGAGGTATCATCAACGACATGCAACTTACATCGCGGGTCGGCGATGCCAGCTTAATCTTGGCCTGCTCCGAATTCCTTTGTCTCACGCACAGATGTGCTGCATTTCTGGACTCTCGAAAAGCTTCGCCTTCTTGCTGTACGTATTGATGCGCAGGGAAAAGCAGCTTTGTCATCAAAAGGGGTCGTGGTCCAATGGTAACACACTGAGCTGAACAGAGACTGAGGGATACCCGATTGGATCGCGCCCTGTCTCATGAAAACCCATGCTACAGCGTCTCGCAGACACTGTAGTACATCAGAAGAATGATAGGGCGTTGTCCACGCGCATTCTAGTTGACTTTCGCTCGGGGACGCCAGTTCGAATCTGGCCTGCTCCAATCTTTTTGCTAGCGCTTGGCGACTGGACCCATTTGAATCGCAAGATCTGTTCGTTTTGATAACCGAGTATTGATCGGCTTTGCGGCAAGAACTTTGCGGTCAGTCTCTGGCTCGATCTTCAAACGGCCAGAGCATTGTTCTTTTCTGTCCTGCTTGACTCATCGCAGCACGTTTTACTTATTTGGCTTCCTCCTCCTTCTTCGCTCTCCGATCCAACACCTCATCCACAATTCCCCACTCCTTTGCTTCCTCGGCGCTCATGAAGAAGTCTCTCTCCATCACGCTCGCAATCTCCTCCAACGACCTATGCTTCGGCAAATGCGCCTGATATATCTTGTTCAACTGCTCCCTCACCCGCAAAATCTCTTTTGCGTGAATCGCAATGTCAGAAGCTTGGCCACTGTAGCCGCCGCTGACCTGATGCACCATGATCCGCGAATGCGGCAAGCAATATCTTCGCCCTTTCGCACCTCCGCACAGCAGTAGGCTTCCCATGCTCGCAGCTTGTCCGAGACAGATTGTGGTGACGGGGGATTGAATGTATTGCATGGTGTCGTAGATTGCAAGCCCTGCTGTGACACTTCCGCCGGGCGAGTTGATGTAGAGATTGATGGGTTTGGAGGGGTTGTCGGCTTCGAGGAAGAGGAGCTGAGCGACGATGGAGGCGGAGATGGTCTCTTCGACTTCGCCGTTGAGGCAGATGATGCGTTCTTTGAGGAGACGCGAGAAGATGTCGGACGTGTGCCAGGCTCCGTTGGTCATGTCGGTGACGAAGGGCATGGGCATGGCGGAGCGCGGAGGCTGAGAGGTTGCGTGCTGCTGTTGGGTGGCATTGACTGCAGGCGGTGGTGGAAAGGCCGGGATGGTGAATCTGCGACGCGACTGGCGCATCAGATTTTGGCGTAGGACGTATGCTCTTGTAGCTCGCAGGCCAGGACGTGCAATGGACTCCATACTGTATCCGGAGGACGTTGGTGTATGGGAGTGTCAGTGGGCGACGTGAAAGCTGAGGTTAGTGTCACTCCCGAAGCCGCAAGCTCGACCCAGTCCAGCATCCACTTCCAGGTTGCCGCTCTGTCGTCCACCTCGTCTCGTTTCTCTCATGCAACATGTGATGCTCCGACCGAAGCAGCCCAGTTTGCATTCAGCAGCTGTGGTACGTGGACAGATATGTGCACTATGGCACTGCCGTGCTACTTCTTCCAGCGCAGCATCTGGCCATGAGGGAGCTCCTCGTGAAGGGATTTCCACAGCCATTTCTGCAAATGAGCCTACAATCGTCTCCGAAGACGGGGTGCGGACTCTGAGAATTCGCAAGCATGGCAGTAGAGCACTCCCTGTTCCGGAAATCCTAGACCCTCTCTACCTGGAAGCACGTCACAAGCACAAAAAGCCCAAGGAAAGGCAGACCGCCCACACAAGCGAGACCTCCAAGCCGCGGCCTCTGACGCCCTTCCAAGTAGAACTTGCAGTCAATCCATATGCGCGGGCGCTCTCAACCACTGTCCGACAATGCTCTCTGACAAGAACAAGACTGCCGATGAATTTCCTTTTTCCTTTCGGCCTGTTCATGCCGCGACAGGGCGGCAGTGGAGAGGGTACTACAAAGCCCCATTTCAAGCCGCTAAAAGGGTATGGATATCGTACTGTCCCCCCGCCAGGATTGGTCGGCCATGTATCCTACGTGCTTGCGAAAAATTCTGTTGTGCAATCTCTGGGAGGAAGGAAAGCTAGACGTACTGGACCTTGGGTGAGGATTGCTGATCAAAAGACGAAACATGACTACGCCGCGTTGATAGAGAAGCCTGGCGAAGGGAGCGTCAAGCCTTCGGCGGAGTGGGAATGGGACGACAAGATGGCGGAGAATGTGCTGCATATTTTGAGAGCAGGCGTCGTTTCTGGTCTGGAGTACGCGCATCCACACGGGCTCATCAAGAGGGTCAACGAGGTTGAAGTCAAGAATGCAAGTGCTGTTGTGAGATTCAAAGGAACAGGACCGGAAGACGATGCCAGAGACTTACTCACGAACGAGTGGACTCACGTGGCAAAGTTCGACTTGGCGGAGCTCTGTGACGATTCCGAGAGAGACTATCTCATGAAGAAGCTGGGCATCGAGGATGATATTATGGTTGTAGTGAAAGGCTTGAAGAGTCTGAAAGCATCTGTGGCCTTGGGAAGGTTGCAAAACTATGTCGACAATTGAAGGTTTCAAGCTCACGAGCCCGCCACTGCGTTGTGCACGGCCATCACTGGAAGAGCAGACCCGTCCTCAGGCCGTACTTTCACGCACTGCACTGAATGAAGTGGGCGAAATGTCCCAGACGGTGAGATGGCGCTAAGAAGCGCCTTCGTGACCTGCGCCCCTTTTGGTGGCCAAGTGGTGGCCGCTCTGGTGGCGAGAAACCTCACGATGACCAAAGTGAAGATTGCTCATCTGCAATGTGCTTCACTTGAGCCGGCGTGGCACGCAAGCTCTTCTGCTTGCCATCTTGCCCCCACGATCCAATTGTCCCAACCGACAGCCACATCAGCATGCTTTCGAGCACAATGCACAAGAGGTATCGCGCGCGTGGACATGTTCACTCGCTAGCATCTCCGCCAGAAGTTGTCGATCATGCTGTACTTCAGGCGGCGCCGGTCTTCTCGCAGCAAGTCGATGCTCTCCACCGAACATTTCACAACGGTCACGAATGTGAAGTTCGCGCTCCTCGCCAGTGCAGCCAATCAGAAGGCGATCCAGTCTCATCACCAAGGCAACCGCCGCGATAAACATGGGTTCGCTGCAGCTGCAACCGCGTGGCTGCACGTCACTCTTCGACTTCACGTACAAACGGGCGCAACACACGCAGCGAAGACTGAGCAAACAAACGGGCAGCTGTGCATTGCAACGCCGTTTGTCGCTGCTGCTCGACGGGAGCTACCACAGTCGCTTACCTAATCCCGGAGAGCCCACCCCCGCCCCACTTTCTGGCCATGTCGCGAACTTCCACCACTTCGCAGACACCTTGTCCTGCGCCCGCAGCTCTCGATCCTGCGCACCGGCGCATTTCTTCTTTCGAGCTCTTTGGAGACGACACAACCAACATCGACTATACACGCGCCATCGACCAACCGCTCACGGGCATCAAACCACGAAGGCGAAGCATGATGATGGGCCCGGCAAGAAAGCGGGCGGCACCAGTCACCATCTTTGAAGACGTGACTGAAGAGAACGAGACGAGCGCCGGAGAGGTGAAGAAGCCGGTACCGGCAAGCAACCACGAGGTAAGTCGGAGCACTTTGCTGGGCAAACCACCCGCGAAGCGTCCTCACCCCACGGCGGGCGGCGGTGTTAGCTCTGGCATGGCAAGCGGCAGCATTGGCTTGGGAATGGCTAGTCTTCGCATCCAAGATGGCAGAACCAGTGGCAACGGAGGAGACGATGGGCACCAAGGTCGCATCTCTGCTGGCGGGAGAATGAGCATGGGTGGATTCGGTGGGCCAGTGGGAGGAAATGCAAGCTGGGAATCTCGACGCATGGTCGGCATGGGAGGGAGCCGATTACATCCAGGAAGGGCCGCGATCAAAGACGAGGCGTCGCTCGGGGGTGGAGGAGCACCACTTGGCTCTACGGTCAGAAAGCCGCCACGACGGCAAACCATCTTCGTTCCAGAAGACACCACGGTCATGACCATACACCCCGGAGCTCGTGACGACACCCACCGGATTGAAGATACGTTCCACCCGCCAAACATCGCCGAAAAGCAAGATTCACACAGCCAGGAGAACGCTGGCGTCACTCAGAAGCCCATACGCAAGTCGAGATCGTCACTGCTGGTGGCACCGAAGCGCTTGCCACTGCGTGAGACGTCGTCTACTGAGAATGTACCAGCATGGGACGTGCCTGGAGCGTAAGTGTCTCTCATCACCCTCTATTTATACACAACCAGCTTACTCCATACACAGCAACACTGGCAAGGAGAACATGCCACCCGCCGGCCAAGTGCTTGCACAGAAGGCTGTGAAATCCTCTGCCATTGTCGAAGCTGCCGAGACGCGAACTCTGCCACGCAATCTCTACGCACCAACGCAAGCCTCACGTAATCGGCAATCGATCGTTCCACGAGCACACGCACAGCTCACGTCGACCTTCCCGCGATGTCCACCAGGAATGAGGATGCATACGACGATAGACTTTCGGAAGGATCGCCCAAAAGACAAGCCGCGCAAGACCATCACATTCATGACTGTTGAAGAGCATGAAGCTTTCAAGAAGACCCGCAATATCACTCAAAACGCCTCACCGCCGATCAAGACCGGTTCGAAGGTGGACGAAGAGAAGCAGAAGATTCGTGAGTTCGTTGCCAGCAAGCGCAACGAGCAACAGCTTGCCAAGCTTCAGCAATACCCAATGCTCGAAGGCAATCTCTCACAGCCGGCTCTTTACGAGGACAAGTGGTTGAGCTACCAAGAGGTAGCACTCACCGAAGTCATCAACGGGATATTTAAAGTCACCTCGCCAGCTCCAGTCATCCATGCCTCGGCGACCGACAAGCCGATGCGAGAACAACTCATCGACTTGTACAATCGTCCGGAGGTCGCCAGCTTGCACAGCCGCCTTCATGCTTCGCTTAAGTACGGCGCACTTGCTCATCCACAAGCCACGATCGCAACGCACCAGCCGACACAGGATCTCGGATTGCGGAAGCGTCTCATGAAGATGTGGCTCGAAACCTACAACAGCCCAGTCTTGATCGAAGCCGCTCAAGTAGTTGCTGGCAGACAGACACTGCAACTCTCGAACGACTCACCTGGTTCATCGCTTGATCCAAGAGCCGGTAAGCGCAACCAGAACGCATTTCTCGAGGACTTCTTCGTCTGTGTGGTTGATGTCGACTCGGAACCCTTCGCCGCCAGTGATGAGAGCCTCGATACTTTGCGCTGGCAGAAGACCATGCTTCGGAGTTTGATGCTCATCTGGCTCCTCGATCAGTCTGCGGAGGCCGGCATCGTCGAACGCGGTTGTCTCATCTCCCGTGGCTCCGACATCAAGACGAACGAGACTGTTCTGCAGACACTCGGTCGTCACATGCTCCCTGCCTGCGGAGACATCATGCGTACTCTCAAGCATCTGCAGTACGAAGTGAAGTATCGCCAAGATCCTCTTGACGAAGTTGTCTACCACGTCGACAACATTGCCACCGATTTTCGCGATGGCATCTTCCTCGTCCGACTTGTTGAGACGTTTCTGTACAGCCACATGGATCTCATGGTACGCTCCCTCCTCCCTCCACCACCGGCCATGCTGCTGACGCCCTATAGAAACCAGAGTACACTCTGTCACAGTTCCTGAAGATCCCTTGCGAGGACCCTTCGCAACGCAATTACAACGTTCAAGTTGCGTTGGGGGCGTTGTCCGCCTACGACGTCTCCACTGAGAATATGGTCGCTGATATCGCCGCCGAGGACATAATCAACTGCCATCGCGAGAAGACTCTCAGCCTTCTCTGGTCCCTCGTAAGCAACTATGGCCTCTCATACCTCGTGGACTGGAAGAAGCTTGCTTCCGACATCCATCGCGTCGCCGGCCACGCATCTACTGCCGTTCCAGACTCGTCTGCAGAACAAGAGGAGGCACTTCAGCGCTGGGCTGCGACCTATGCTGCCCAAGCTGGCTTCCACGTCGACAACCTGTCTACGTGCTTTGCGGATGGCAAAGTCTACGCCGCCATCCTCTCCGCTTTCGTTGAGAAGCTTGACGTCAAGCCAGAACTCCCGGGTATAGTTGGGCAACTCCGAGCTGTGGGCTGCAGTCAGGCTTTCAGCGAGAAAATCGTGGGGTCGGTGGGTGTGGTAGTGGGCAAGGAGACGGTAGTGAGCAATCTGGCCTTCTTGGCTTCCAGATTGCTCCCATTGGTTTGAGGGTCAAAGGCCGGAACTGAGGCAGTGTGAGCGTCATCTAATGACTGGAAAAGACGTGCACACGCATGTGGTAGCTCACTTGCTATCAAAATGAGCGCACGTAGTAACGAATGATGCATGCATGAGTGACTAGTAAAGGAAAGACAATTCAATTGCGAAAATTTGTTCAAGTTCCTTTTCAAAAGCCCTTTCTCCCTCTCTCCATTTCGCCCAGGATCTGGAAGCCACTCAGACGCGAGATCTGGCATGAGAGCCGAGATTGAAAAATCTGGAGACTTGTGAGAGCTAGCTAGACGTGTGCCTATGGAAGATTTTTCGACTTTCGAGCTGTCAGATGTGGCGAACGTGCAAGATACGATTCGATATGATTTCAGGACTCCAAGCTGCTTCAAAATCTGCTTCCGCAATTTCGTACTTCGGAGCGTCGAGAGATTTGCTCCATAGAAATATAGAAATACGAAAGGACTTGTTTCGTCGCTCAGTCTGTGGGTTTTCTTAAGCTTTCTGATGGGAGGACCTATCGTGACCAACGTTCGATACGATTGTTAGAGATGCTGATATCTGAAAAATTGATCTTCACGAGGCGTGGCTGCTGTGATGCTGCCAAATAAAGCGATGGGATAAGGTGTGGTACTACGATCGAAGGAGACGGTGACGGGTCTGGTACGAGACTCTGAAATATGGAGTTGTTTTTGTGCTGCTGAGTATTCGGATGCCGTAGAGCTCGAATGTTAGGATAGCTTGTGGAGGAAGAGGGTAATGTAGCAAGTTGCGCTGGGTCACTTGGTGTCATACTTGCGCTCTCTGCGAGATCGATAGTTGCAGTGCTAATGAAGATCACGATCAAATGTGAACGCGCTGCGGATATCCGGCGGAGACTCGGGAGTATCATGGTCTGTTTCTCCAAATATTATGGACCAACGGAGCGGCTCAGCGTCTCGTTCCTGGAAGTGCGGATTGGGAGGTTCGCAGAGATCGGAGGCCGCAGCATCGCTAGCATGCAGGATACAGGCTGGTTTGTAGAATTGTACAAGTCGTATAGCTACAATAGCGACACACTACGAGCCCACACTCTCTGGTCTCGTCAGTTTTCGTGGGTGGGCGTGGGCAAAGAAGTGACCTAGCTGCCGGCCCGTACTGTGCCATAACAATCAGAAATGGCATTCGCGCCTCAGCGCCCTTCTCTCTTGAACGCCAAACGCCTAGCCAATGTCTCGTGAATCGCGTCTTTCCTAGTATCCCCGACCCCTTCCTCGAGGCGCACCTCTGCTGCCACCTCTGCTGAACCCACCAGAGCCTGAGAACCCACGACCTCCGCCTCGTGCGCCACCTCGGCTGAAACCACCACGATCTCCGCCTCGTCCTCTCGGTGCTCCGCGACCTCTTGGCGCGCCTCGTCCACCACGTCCAGCGCCGCCTGCACCTCTTGGCTTCTTCACCTTCGGTGCTCCTGGCGGTGGCTTGGGCTTGGGCAAGAACTTCTCAAGCGGTAATAACTTGTCGCCTCCAATGTAGAATTTGTCTCCGCTCTTGAAGCTCGTGGCCTGGATGCCCTCCTGCGGCTTGATCGTGAAGAAGACCTGATTCAGCGGTCCGAGAATTTCATCGACCTTTCCGACGGGCGTCTTGTTCTCGAGGTAGATGGGAGCGTTGAAGTAGGGTATTTTCGGGTTGATGGATTCGCACACCATTTCGCCCTCGGTTGCGTGCAAGAAGCTGCCCATTGCTGTGGTCCATTGTCAATCGCTGTTGTAGCAGAATGCATCGCATAGGCACTACGCACCGTAGACCTGGTCTGGAGGTCCATATGACTGCTGGAAACCTCCTCTGCCACCTCGTGCGCCGCCCCTGAATCCACCGCGACCACCACGGTCTCCACCTCGTCCGCGGAACGACATCTTCGCAGCTCTTTTTGCTCGATCCTCTCTGTGCGCTCGATTTCGCTCCCGGCTTGCGCGCTCTGACTGAGCAGATATGCCGAGCTACTTTTCAGTAGCCGCTGCGGTCCAGCGAATCGTGTGTAATGTGAACGGCGGTGGTTGCAAGGGAGCTTGCTTCGTGAAGTCGAAGCTCTGGATAATTTTGCGATGCGATGGAGATCGGCGTTTCTTTTTGCCGAAGGCCTTGGCGTCCTCTCGAGATTTCTCAACCTCACGTCTCTCGCCTGTGGTCGGTTGGTCACTGTCGGTCGCTATATGAGTGATCTAATGAAGTCGAGCCAACCATTCCCCACAGATGGGACTGAAACACTTCATGCGTAGGTGAGGTGAGGTCAAAAACAGTTTCTCGCACCTGGCGCGTTGCGGGCATGACGAAGACTCAGCGAAAAGCAGCATCGAGCGCTGCAGATGCATTTGATCGACACTATGCTGCGATATGGGGAGAAGAAAGATGGCAGAACAGTTTGAGACCAGCTTTGGAGCAGCCAACGAGGTATGCGTGCTTACTCAATCGTTACGCTTCCCTGGACGCAACGAAGGAGAAGATCAGCAATCGCAACACGGACGAGGTGACCTTGGGACTTCCCCAGCCTAGTAGCACAGAATCTACTTCTCATCTCCCGCTCAATTTGGTTGTAAGGCAGACCAAAATTGCAGAGGGCGGTACTTCTGCACCGTCCAGCGAACCATTTCCCGCACCACTTGCAGTCCCCGGACAGCCGTGTACGCATTGGAACTTAGATGCTGCATCAGTGCTTGTAGCACAACTACTCAATGTCAAAAACGGCGACAATGTCCTCGACCTGTGTGCTGCGCCGGGAGGGAAATCAATAAGCTTGGCACAGAACATCTGGGTTCAGTATTGCGCCGATGATTCGGATGCCAGAGCGAAGGCCTTGGACCAGAAGCCGCTTCGAATAGGCACTCTGCACTCCAATGAAGCTGATGCGTCACGTCAAAGACGGCTGGCCGACAATTTGCGAAGCTACCTACCAAAGCCACTGTTCGATGCTCAGCGCATCTCGACCTTGCGCATAGATGGCACGAACCCAAAGGCTCATTACGAACTCGTCGTGAAGACATCAAGCGGCACAGTCGGCTATGACAAAGTTTTAATCGATGCACCATGCTCTTCCGAACGCCACATCATCCACGCCCACGCCAATGCCAAGCTCGGTGGTCGTGAAGCTCCAGAAATGGTCAACTGGAGGCCTGGGTCGTCGAAGCGTCTGGCTGAGACTCAGTTGAAGCTTCTCATGACAGGTCTACGGGCAGCTAAAGTCGGAGCAACGGCCATGTATGCCACGTGTTCGATCGAGCCGACGGAAAACGATGGTGTGATCGAGAAGATGCTGTCGCAGGTCGAGAAGGAGCGCAGAAAGGGGCTGTTGAAATGGACTGTGAAGGTCGGCTTTGGTGCCGGAAGTGGAGACGTGGGGCTTGAGACTGACTTGGGGAAGAACTGGGCAGAGCGCACGAAGTATGGGTGGATCGTGTTGCCCGATCATCCTAGTGGCGGACGATGGGGGCCTTTGTTTTTCGCGGTGCTGACAAAGACCTCCATGGCTTGAGATGTGACATCGATCAAGAATGTGGTGTCGGCCTGGACGCGTCTCGTTAGCGTTTCTGTCTTCTTATCAAGGCCAGAAGAGGCGGCTCTGGTGTGTCACGGCACCATACCCGACTCGACAACTCAGGGTGTCAGGTAATGAATGAAAAGCTCATATCGTGGAGCCTGGGCAAAATTGGATCGAGTAACCTGGTCAACGGTTGATGGAGGATATCTAGGCGACACATCGATTTCAGATCCTTCTGCGAGGTCTTCGGATCAAATCAGCATCGGGGTGCGGTGCATTCTTCTCTGGTGGCGTAGACAGCATCATCACAGGCGCGCAGTTGCGAGGCAATACACAATCGGCGTGGAGGTGGCAGAGCGTAACTTCCCGCCTTTTCTCAAAGGTGGCAGAAGCTGATCGTGCCTCAGACACCTATGCGTGTCAAACAGCCAAGCATGCGGCCAAAACGATCTGACCCTCGCTAGCGCGTGACGCCTTCACTTCCTGTTCAATTTGCCGTCGACCTCGAGCATTGACAACTCTGCCGACACACTTTGAACGGCGCAAAGAAGTGATACGGGCAACGTTTGCAGGCTGATCAGGTTTGTGTGCAGACACGATACAATCGAATCGACGGCCGTTGCTGATAATTCCGCAGGAACACCATCGCGAAGATGGCGCCGAAGAATGCCAAGCCTGAACCGCGCGAAGCCACGAGCTTCCTCGATCTCCCGCCGGAGCTTCGCAACAGAATCTATGAGCTCTGCTTGATAGTCCGCACGGACGAGGCTATCCGCCCTGTTCTCGAGTTTCGCCCCAGCGCGGGAGCAGTTCGACGCCAGATCTGGGGTTATTTATTCCCGGACCCCACGTTCCTCGAAGTGACGCCAAAGTTACTTGCGACCTGCCAACAGATCTATCAGGAGGCTATGCCGGTGCTTTATGGGAGTATTTCCTTTATCATCCATGCAACCTCGGCGCACGTCGGTTACCCACGGCCTGGCGGCGCATATCAGTTTCCCCCAATGGTGCAAGCAATGCGCATCATCGAGCTCCGTGGAACCACACACCAGAAAGCAGTGAACAGCATGCTTTTGGTGCTGCAAAACATGCTTGACCTGAACACCCTTCGCATCGACGCAAGCTTGATTCGCAATTTCCGATTGCCACACACTATGGCTAAGGCTTTGTTGCCATTACTTCAGGGCATACATGCGGAGAGAAAGGGGACGGACAGAAAGCAGGCCATGGACGTGATTGAGTTCACCAATCTGTGGGATTCGGGGCCGAGATGGAATCGACACCGCATGACGACAGCATTCGCTGAAGAGGTCAAGGCCATTCTTCAGAAGTCCTTGGACGAGGCCTGATCCATCCTCAAAAATAACCACCGCGAGGCTGGAAGCTCCTTGATCTCAGAGCGGCGACTCAATTGCGCATTATGTAAGTCCATACAAGCGAATGGGCTGCATGTCGAAGCGCTCGGTTCGTCATCGTGCACCTCAGTGTCCCTGCTTTCTGCCCTGCATCGCCCTCGCCCTTGCAATTGACAATAACGCTGCTAACAAGCACTGCAGGATCAGATCGAGAGGCATATGGATCCACAACGTCAGCTGAGGCGCGCCTTCCACGACTGCCAAGGCCTCAATGGGCTACGAATAGGAACATGGCTTGCATTGTATCACCGACCGATACGAGCTCCTGACTATGGCGACTCTAAGAGCTCTCCAACCGTGCGCAGAAATGCGTAGCTGATATGCAAATTGATCAAGTTGTCGATAGTATCAGCATGGCTGAGCACGACCAGTAATGACAGCTTAGTCCTTCAACGCATGACTCGTGCCTTATTGCTCTTGCTTAAACGTAGAAGAGCATCTAGTGATGAGAGCTTCACACGAAAACGCTGCCCTCAGCGACTAAGCCAAGATCAGCACAGAACATTCCCCTCTCATCTGATCGCCACACTTCATATCTACAGCTCCTCTGACAGATGCACTAAGTCAAACCAGCGACGACGTATCCCGCCGAGCCAAGAATGATAGCACCTGCCAGAACTATATGTCAGCTGCAAGGAAACACGTTCCTTGAACATCCACGACGAATCATCCGAAACATACACCGGCGTCCTCCGCGCAGCCAATGTTGATCAAGCAGGGTCCTTCCGCAAATGTCCATAGCTTGCCACGTTCCAAGCAACGCCATTTTGACACGGCACTTGGCGAAGCCAAATTCCTTCCATTCCTCAAGCACGTTGCTATGTTGATCCTCTTGCGCATTAACAGACATCATGCGGCCTCAGCCGCCACAAGTCGCAAGGCCATGACAGACTTCCGAGAAAAGGCCACACGGGGTATATCCGCATGAAGATCTCTGGTATCGGGGCAGGACACATGATATAGTTGCATGAAGATCCACGGCATGAGAGCTCAAGGCAGTGCAGCATGCGCAGTAGCTGATCTCGGCCTTTTCTAAAGAAGGCAAACTGGCAGAACTTGGTAAGGTCAAGAAAGCCGAACGAGAGCGTGGGATAGAAGTATATATATATATGACTTCTGAGGTCGCACCACCTTGATGGAGAATCATACAAGTATTCATATATTCTGAACCAATCATAGCAGCCAACATGCGCTCTCCTTTCATCGTCATTGCTGCTCTGGCAACTGCAGTCTCTGCAGCAGTGAACAATCCTTGCTACGGACCCAACGGCGTTGCCGGTGTCTGTATCGACTCCGGCGCATGCACCAACAGTGGAGGCACCTCAATCGCAGGCGCCTGCCCAGCAGACCCCGCCAACGTCCGCTGCTGTTCCAAGACGCGCTGCAACAATGGCTCCTCGGGCAACTGCCGCTGGCGAAGTGACTGTGCCGGCAGCAGTGTCACTGGTCAATGTCCGGGACCCGCTCAAATGCAATGCTGCTCTTCAGGCGCCCAGGGCTGGGGAGGCTACAACAGGCCAGCTGTTCCGGCCGTAGGCGCATGCCGACAAGTTGCCGTCAATGGTGCAAACAGAGTGATCGATCAATTTCCAGGACGCGTTCGACAAATATTCTGTATCCGCGATTGCGCTTGCGGTAGCGGCAGTGATCACTGCTGCGGAAAGGCCATCGATTATATGCTGAGTGATGGTGGCGGTGTAAGTTGGCCTTGCGTTTCTTTTTGCTGAACGCTTTTGCTGATAGTGTGATTCCAGCAAGCCTCCATCTCTGGTCGCCAGATTGCTGAGTGGGCCATGAACAACCGCGGTGTGCTGAACTTGAGCTATGTCATCTGGGGCGAGCGCATCTGGTCTGCAGGTCGAGATGCTGTGACCGGATGGAACAACTGGCGCAGTCAGAGCGATCGTGGATCCATCACCGCCAACCACTGGTAAGATTAGCCCCTTGTGGTCACATCAGAGACGTGCTAACAGGCCACAGGGACCATGTCCATATCAGCTTCAACTAGAAGCTTCAGGCACACTTCGCCAGAACAAGGACTGGCAAGCTGGTTGGAAACGGAGGCATAGGTCAAGTGCCAGTAGAGAAGACGACAGCTCCCAGCGTAGCCTGTGGCATGCCAGTGTATGCCAGCGCAGCTAGTGGCAGCACGATTCTTCGTAGATGAAATAATGACCAAATATCACAATGACACTTCACCAGTTGGACCAGGAACTCGTTAGTGCTTCACATCCTGGCCAATGCTGACTGTTCAGGCAGAAGCGCTGTGGTCATTGCACTCCTTCATGACCTGTGTCTGAAGTCAATGAAAATCTCCGTACAGTATTGCCATGTTCCATGTAACAAACTTGGCCCTCTGGACGTGCCGAGCGATTGAAAGATGCTGAAGATCCCCCGAACTGTTCTGCACGTGCTCGCAAATTCTAGTGCCTCAAAAGACCACAGCACGAGAGACAGAGAAACCTTTGCACCTGTCGTGCAAGAGGATGTCTGGAGACGCGATCAACCCTTGCACAGTCTCCCCCACACATAGACCGTTTCAATTCTCATAGCTTGCAGAGCCAAATAGACGTCTTCGGCATAAGCGAACCGTAGCATTGACTCCGCACAAGTGTGCCCTACAATAAGTCGATGGTTCTTGGCAGCAATGTCCTGCTGCTTCAAGTTGCAACGAATTTTCTCGGTAGTCGAAAGACCATTATGATACGTTGGAGCCCGAGGACAAACCATAGCCATTAGTGAACTAGGAGTGCCACAATATCGTATACGCAGACGTGTCGCCGCTTGCATTCGGGAAGTCGCCTTCGACCATGATCCCGAGCCAGAGAAAAGCGCATTACGACGGACAGTCTTTCCCCATCAACTTCCCTCTGATAATTGCAGTCAACTCAAGTATTCCCGAGTGAAGTTCCCAGTCGACGCAATCTAGACCCATATCACTTCATTCTTCAGGCAATGGCAGAGACAGCGCCAAGCGAGAAAGCTCATGGACCCGCTCCGCCATATGAAGCCCCGGCGCAGCAATCGGCAGCACCTCATGCCCCGAGTTCTGCGCCCACAGAGACCATCAATAATAAGCCTGCAGCATCTGCGGCGCCTCATATCGCGGATCCCGCGCCGGCAGACACCATCAGCCATGCGCCCGCCGCGCCCGCAGATCCACCAACGATAACGCCGCCGATGGTGGCGCCTCAGGTAATATGAGAACATGTTCAACGTCACAAACACACAGGCCGCTGACTTCTGATTTTCGGACTTCTGCAGCCGGTACCGATGCCACTGCACTGCCTTCAAAACAAATCCGAGTTCATCTGGTGTCCCCTTACTGGCATATGCAAAAGCCGGCCCGAAAGCAGAAACTCCGTAAAGACGTGGGTCGCATGCGCAGCGCTTTGGAACTTTCTTCCATGTTTCGCATGCGTCCCGTTGAAATGTTGCGGCGGGGGAATGCTACAAAGTGAGCTTTCGCGATCAACACGGTTCTTTGATCTTCCATGCTGACCATTGTCGTTTCCTTGCCAGACTGGGATCAGTACTGCACAGGATGCGGGAGACACCTCACACATCAGCCGTACGAGAAGCAGACGCAGGTATTTGCGCCCGACCACAATTTTCCGATGATGCAAGTGGCGGTTCCGCCTCAGCAGTGTGTGCAACAACCGATGCAATATGCGCAGCCGATGCAGCACACGCAGCCGATGCAATACACGCAGCCGATGCAATACGCGCAACCAATGCAGTATGTGAGCCCGGCTCAGCCGGCACCGGTACACGCTCCGCAGCACTCTGCTTCTTGAGACTTCTTTGAAGTAGACAGTGATAGCCGGGGTAATGAGTTTGGGAATACGAAAGACCTGATGATTCCTAGCAAGATGTAATATCCGGTAACAAAGTAAAGCTTCGATTGAGAATCCAATTTCTCCGGTTTCTGAGCGCATCGAAGTCCGGTTCTTGAAGGTCCAGTCCAGACACGTTCGCGTCGATCGCAGGTAGTCGGTTGCACAGAAGCGTGATGGCCTGTTTGCCGGGCTCATCGTCGCCTATCGGAAGATCCGAACTGAGTCATCCTGTAGCCAGCCGGTCCCGCTCGTAGCTGTCATATAGCAAACAATAATCCTGCCTATTCAGGGAAGTAGCTCTACAACCACATATTTGAGAGTTGCCTGGCCTGGCCAGTACCGCCCGTCTGCTCTGCAGAGCAGGCCCTTCCCTTTTGGTGTTCATCGTCGGTGTTTGTGCTGCTCGTGAGTTCGATTTCTTCTTCTATCCCTCGTTTGATACTTTTTCGACATGCCGGCTCGCTTTAAGTTTTAGCACAATTGCACTCACGAGGAGCGTTTCGAACCTCAATCTTCATAGCAATGAACAATCGTTTCAATTTTCGATCCAGGGTATCTTCTATTCATCACGCACCACGAAAACGCCCAGTCCAATTCCAAAAGCGCCTCGCCATGCCTTTGTTGTTCCGGCGAATACTCTGTTCACCGTACAATCTCATCTGAACTGTTTTCATCTCTTTCCGATTGCCCATGTGAGTTCTGTGTTCTATGACCCCACATACCAAATTTCTACACCCATGACATCGAATTTGCCCCCTTCTTCACTCAGTGGCTCATTGCCAAATGTGGGACACGTCGCGCTCACACCATTACCCAGGCTTTGGTCCAGCCACAGCCCGTAATGTCCATCTCCTCCTCCAATGCTAAAATAGTCTTGCTGGCAGAAGATGGTAAAGTCATTCTCGCCGGTGTATGGAAACGCTTTGAAGCGTATTCTTTCCGGCGTTGCTGTTCCATTTGCGTGGCCATTTGTTCCTGGCACTTTCAGTGACGCAAGGGATGCACTACTATCTGTCCTCGGCACGCCAATGGTGGTCATGCGCTGCGCGTGGGTGGTGTCTTCGCTCGGCGGCGGAGGTAGGTCCATGAGGTCGGGCAGGGCGGGCAAGGCCATTGCTCGCCAGAGAAAGCATTCGCCATTGCCATAGTAGTGCGCCTGAGGTTTGGGTGGGTCGGAGAGATATGCGCCGAAAACGCCGCCCGATGCATCGCGAACCACGACCACGAAGCCTCCGCGCTTGCCTCGGTAGGGGTCGCAGAGGTTGTAAAGTGTTGACAGTGTGCTGCCGTTTTGATCAATCGAGTAGATGAGGTGCCATTTGTCCTGTAGTTGCAATCGTGGTGGGATCAATAAGCGGATCTCCTCGGCTACCGCTTTCCGCAAGAGCTTCGCCTTGTGACTAGTGCCCCGTTGGTAGCCATCCAGCGTCAGAGGGGTAAGAGGTGGAGGTTGAAAGGGTGATCGCTTGCGAATGGGCTGCTGTGGCGGGTGGTAGACGCCGGTGGTGGGATCAGTCATAGAGCCGTTGTAATTTGCGCTGAGAGCTTTGGCCAGCGGAGTGGGAGCCTCGTCCTCGCTGATCCGGCGGAAGAGAGATGAGGTGGTGTAGCGCACGGGCTCGGCAAAGTAGGACAGCGTGGAGAGGAGCGGGTTGGAGAGGCGGTGGAAATTGTTGGGCGCATGTGCCGGCGGGCGAGGAGGGTCGGAGGGGGCGGCGGTGGAGGAATCGCGGTGAGCGGTGTCGGTGGACATGGCGGAAGCGAGGAAGTGCGGAGAGTGGTCAGTGGTCGGGGTTGAAACGTGTGTTATTGTGGAACGTGGAGCAGCGCATGGTGTTCCCTTCGTCACGATCGGCAAGCAAACGTCTGTGAAGAAGTTCACCGCGAACTCACAACAAGCTCACCGAGCCAAGACATGTTCCTGGCACGTGAAAGACGAGCTAGGATACGACCGTACTGACTGTCGGCATCTTCCTTGTCACGCACTCCTCTTCATCGACGTCGTCTCCTCGCGCGGATATCCAGCTCTCCAAGTTTCCTGCCTTCTCCACACCTCGCCCATCAGGTCGTTGTCGCCACGTACCCGTATACGGACCCAGAATGCTCAAGCTCATGAGAACCCGTGAGGATAAAAGCGAAATTGGGGACAATGCAATTACTCCTACAACACCTTGCCAGAAGGCCAGCGGATCACACACAGGTCGAGTGTCCATCCGGTACACTCACGCGCAATGCCTGTCGGTCAATGGCGTTCTCTACCGAAGCAGCTGGAAGCAGCAGAGAACCCCTCTCTGCTTGGGAGAATGTAGCGGTTGATTGCGAACCTTATCACCACGCCACGAGCTTCTGCAACCACTTGCAGCTCGCCATGCATGACTGACAACGCCGGCAGTTGGTTCGAACGCTGACGATAAAAAGGCCCAGGCCGCTCGTTCTGCGCGTCTCCAGTATCACAGCCATGACCTCCATGTTATCTCTTCAAACGCTGTCGTACCTTCCTTGGGCTGTACTACTGGGATTCATCGGCTGGGTGCTCTATGCGCGCTTCCTTCATCCTCTTGCTGGCATTCCAGGCCCGTTCTTACCGTCTCTTACGCGCGTATGGTACGTGTGGAAAGTCAGGGAAGGTTCGTTTGACGAGGTGAATCGCGAACTACATCGAAAGTATGGGAGGCTGGTTCGCATCGCTCCCAATGAAGTCAGCGTAAATGATCCAGAGGCCGTGCAGTTGATCTATGGAATCAAGTCAAAGTTCACCAAAACAGACTTCTATCCAATCTGGAAGCCAGATGCGTTTGCCACGAAGCATGCCGACCAGTTCACGGACCTCGATGAATCACATCACGCTGCTCGCAGACGACTGTTGAGTAATGTATACTCCATGTCTAGCGTGCTCGAGTCCGAGGCCCATGTGGATGTGTGCACGGAGCTCTTCATGGCGCGACTCTCGGAATTCGCAGCAGATGGACAAGTCTTAGATCTCGGTATTTGGTTGCAAATGTACGCATTCGATATCATCGGCGAACTTTTCTTCGGGCAGGCTTTTGGCTTTATGGAGACGAGGTCAGACTTTGGTCGCTGGATCGCCCTTTTGGACAGTCTTCTGCCAGTATTGATCGTGGTAGCGATCCTACCAAACACGTTTCGCCCATTTTACCTGATCTTCTGCATCATGTATGTTTCGACGAGATCCGCACTCAAAGACTTCGAGAGCATTGCAACTATTGCCAAAGATCTCGTCGGTAGGCGCGAGGACATCATGGAATGGGATATACAAACATCAGCAAGCAACAAGCGTCGCGACATTCTGACCAAATTGTTCGAGCTCGAAACGCAAAAAGGCGAGCACGACTGGTGGTTCCATAAGCAAGAAGGGTTGCATGTTCGTATGTCGATCAGATGAGAGGAGGGAGAATATTGATTGCACAAATTGTAGTTCTTCTCATGGTCGTTCTTGGGGTTCTCGGTTTGCCTACACCAAAGTCTTCAGACTGCATCACGAAAATAGAGCCATCGTTCATGCCACTGCAGGTATACCCGCAAACTACATGTGCATTGTCGAAGCCATTGTGTTGTCTGGAAAGGGCCAATGTGCCAAGCTTCAATTTCTCAGCACGTGGCTTCCTGGGATTTTAAGTACTTGGTAGCTTCCTGCCTGTTTTGCTTCATCATTTCGTCTCACTTCCCTCCTCCGTCAACTCCATCTCAATCAACGCACTCCGACACAGTATTCGTGCAGTCTCGAAGAGGTCTCTTGACACGAAATCGTGCTCGGTACCCGGCGAAGAGGTCTTGCATGATCGGCCTTCTCTATGCAAATATTGAGAAGCGCACCAAGCCGTGGGACCGAGCCAAACTCAACCGAGCACCAATGGCGCAGAGAACCAAGTCTTTGCTTCCGGTAGAGTTTGCAACTCACTCATCTCCATAATAGTCCAGACTTCCCCTGCAGGAGCGTGAGTGCACTTTCTTGCGACGGGAAGTATCCATCCTCTTGCAATACCACCCTTTCTTCCTATTCTGAACACTCCATCTCATCACCATGCAGCTCCGCGACTATTTATCTTTAGGACTGATCCTGATCACGGCATCGTGCGGTGCGCTGCCGAAGATTCCTGTGCGATATAGCGCGTTGGCAGCGTTCTATGATGGCGCGTCTCCCGGCGCGTCTGAGGAAGCAGTTGGCAGTCCGCCGATGACGCATTCGGAGGCGGTCATGAAAGAGACCAGATTCCTGATGGAGGTACAGAGAAGGTATGTGCCGAGTCTTCGTCCAACCTGATCCCAGCTAACGGGCTGGGTAGTCGCAAGGCGAAAGGCGCAGCTGTGTCGCAGCATCAAAATCATCAACCTGATTTGCCTGGCACCGGCGGCAGTGTGGACTGCTTAGACCTCGAACACCCTCCCAAGCAGGCGCTCCGATCGTGAGCGCGGGGCTGGACTTGTCAAGGACTACGCGCTTGCTTCTGGAATCGACGAAAAGGGCGACATCCACTGCATATAATGAGCTGACCGTCGTTCCAGCCTGCCACTGACCCCAGGTGAACGCAGAGTCTACGATTTGGCGCAAAGAGAAGTTCCGGCGAGAATCCAGCCCATGCATGGCAGTTGTGCTGCAGCATAGCGAGGCACTGCTGGGCGCTGCTTCGTGGCGGGTTGCATTCCCTGGCGACATTCGAACCTCGATCTGGCCTTGCAACAAGCGACGCACACGCATTTGTCTTTTCGCACATTGGTCAAATGCAAGCACTGGGGCTGGGTTGCTCGGCCTAGAAGCTTTGATTCAAACGGAGGCTTTTCAGCTTGCAAGAGGGCGCATTATAACATCGCCCTCAAGTACCTTCGAGGATGCGTTGAGCGCGCCAGAACACCAAGCTACCCGGATGCGATTGGCGATCCAGTACTACTGATTGCATGGGCGTTTGTCAAATTTAATCCCTGGGGAACACAAAATAACCGCTGGATCGATTTTGAAGAGAAGCCCAGTCCACAAATGAACGTTTCGACTGAGTATTTACGCCTTCGAGGTGTAGTCTACCAGCAGATACGCAAGACTCTGGAATCTGGGCATGCTATAAATGATTGGGTCATTATAACGAAGAGTTGCAGGAAATAGCGACACTCGCGCGTGCCATTCCACGCGAGTGAAGGCTCAAAGATCCACGATATCACAATGGCCTTTTGGGAAGCTTTGCCTCTGTGGATTCCTTCTCGCACCTGAATGGCGCCGGTCCGAAGGGGTAGTTGTCTGCTTACGCATGCACTTCACACGTTAGGAGCGCCTACCACCTGCCGATGGTTTTACGCTGACAGGGGCTCTTCCCAGCAGACGTATCGAAGTCTGCGCGTCAGAATATGGGAGTCCACCATTCATTTCCTGAAGGATCGATGATCGCTATTGCAGTGCAAGTACAGCCAGTCGCTACTGCTCGCGAGTGCTCCCTGTTGCCCTCTGGTGAAGATGACAGGAACAAGTGGAATGCGTGGTGGAAAGTCGCTTCTTGTATTAGCTAAGAACGCGTTGTCGAATATGTCTGGGAAGTGCTGGTTCGACTTCTTCTATTCTTGATGACATGCAGTAAGAGCGGGATCGATTCTGCTATCTTTCCAGCGTTGATTTGGTATTAAGCACAGCTGACGAACTATGAAAGTCTTCAAACACGAATCCCGTGCCGATTTTGCTTTACGTAATTCAGTCTGGAACAGATGCCTAGGGCCTTCCACGCATGTACTCCCTTCGGAACATCCGTGTTTCGACCTTCCCGAAGGGGTAGTCTTGCTTCCAAGAATGTAGGGGAGACAGAAACACATGGTCGAGAAGGTCATCGAGAGAGCGTGCCTTGTCAACTGGAGGCACAGAGGAAGGATTGAAGGAACAGGGCGGAATTGGAAGAATTGGGTTTCTAGCAGATCCAATCGCTACATGTACTTTCTCTGGGGTTATCTTCATGTTGTCATGACATCGTATCGTCGTAATGCATATGGCACCAACGCCGCAGCTCCTGGCCTCGCACCAACGTTTCTCTCACCTGAACTCCTCATTCTCTATTCAACCCTTTGCAGTATTGCCATTAGAAGAGAAGTCCACCTAGTAACGCACCTCCAAGCAGACCACCGGCCAAAGGCATCGCCAAGCCGCCGCCATAGGGTCGCCCATATCCATACCCACCATACGGTCTCCCATATGGCACCGCAGGCCGAATGTACCTCGCGTTTGGCGTCGTGTAGATTCCCTGGCTATTATACGGCTGATATGGGTTGTACCCGTACCCTCCACTCATTCCGTAGCCTCCCGCGTACGGCGGTCTCGGAGGCTCCATGTAGATGTCCCTGCCTTCACGATCTCGCCCAATGAGTTGTGGCTGACCGGTCTCTGCAGCACGTTGCATCGCGGCGCGAACTTTGACGTGCATTTCGTACGCTTGCCGTTCTTCTTCTTCGCGCTGCCGTCGTGCGGCTTCGCGTTCTTCGTGCGACATGCCCGTCACTTTGTCTTTGAGTTTGCGGCCGAAGGAGAGTTTTTGTTTGCCTTTGCCTTCGTCTTTTCCGTCGGATCGTGGCGGAAGCTCGGCGTGGGAGGTGGTGGTGGTGGTGGTTGAGGGCGAAGCATTGCCAGTTTGTTTCTGGTAATGCTGCGGAAGATAGTCGTCTTCTTCATCGTCAGATGGAGCATGAATGTAATCTTCCTTGGTCGGAGGGTGATTACGCTTGTAAGTCAGACTCTCTTGTTCGACTCGCTCGCGCTCTTCTCCCGATAGAGTGTTCAGGTATTCGTCGTCGTCGTGAGGGTGGTGCCAGATGGATCGGGGAGGGTCTTTCGTTGTGTCGACGAAGAACTGGTGTTTGTTTTGCGGGTCGTAGCTGCGGACCCAGCCTTCGGGTAGTGGACGACCTTCGTCTTCCATGGATCTGCGGTAGGCGGCAGACATGCCATCTTTGCCTGAGGCGCCGCCAGGAAGTTGGAGATGGTCGCTGTGGTAGGCATGTGCTGCACCAGCGGGGCGAGACGAAGCCGACGAGGAACCGGTGGCCTGTTCGTAGGTTGGCGGAGGAGCTTCGGCCATGTTTGCAGATGTGAAAGTGAGTTTCTCGCCAGTGGTTTCGGACGAAGGAGGAATTATAGGAAGTTGGTGGAGTGTGGCAACGAGGCACTGCTCTCGCTTGTTTGTCTGGTGATCAATACCGCGATGACGTTGCTTCCGCGGACCGCCATTGACCAATCATCTTTTTCACAATTACGGCTGAGTAAGCCAGGCGACGCGTCTCACGCTCTCTTCTCCGCTCACACTTGTTGACTTGCTCTGCAACATTCTTCCCGCCAACCTTCGTCGTCGACGTGATATCTCTCTCCCAGCAGCATTTGACCTCCGTTCCAGCCGCTTCGTGCAATGGCGGACTTCATATGGCCAACTGTTCTAGGCGCCGTTGGGCCGAACAACTGCCATGCCACACCCGCGTCCTCCAGTCTCCGGACAGGAACACGCTCTGATTCATGCATCTCAAGGTGTTTCAATTACCCCGAAGGACTTCTTCCTGGACATTCCGATGCGTCCGCCTGCTATCGATCGAAGGGTAGCAGTCACCGAATGGCAGCATTCAAACAAACCCGGGAGCGCCGTTGCAAGCCGAATGACTATGATGAAGCTGAGGCTGCGCCCCAATTATCGGCACGTCTGTTCGGTACACCCTGTACACCGTCTCGCATCGAAATCCGCAAGCTCTTCTACAGATCGACTCGGTCCGATGCTCATTCGACGCTGCCGGACGGCCGTTCCCATCGCATTTGTCAAGCCAGACGCAATTGGGTCACTGATAACAGTTCATAGTAAACCACGGCGCAAGGAGTAACGCCAGGCATCGTGCCCAGTGATTTTGTCTGTAGGGAGCAACGCTCAACGTCTCTCAGTGGCTGCCACCTGTCCAGATTCGACGTTGTCGTAGCTCTAGCGACGAGCCAGCACAACACGCGTCGCCACCCTGGAGTTGCCACAAGAAGTTACTTTCGCCCTCGGAATTCCGCCATATGATGCTCAATGACCGTGGCATTGCTTTTCTTGGCAGTCCTGCAAATCGTCCCATCGCTCTGCCGGAGCAACTGTTGTCTGGTCTACATGGGACCCCACTAACGGTATAGAAGCACAGCACTACATTCGCTGCCATCTCTCTATATCTTGTGCGGGCGACGCTGCACCCTTTATGCCTGCTCATCTCGAATCACCTTCACATTCACACCTCCTTGTCCCTCACTTCCTGCCCGACACAACCTTCACTGTTCCTCTTTCGTGTGGAACAAATTGTGCACCGACTTTACCTACCCAAGCAGACAGATCCATATATGCGATGCCGCCCTTACGGCCGACGAAGACGCGTGCTTCGAGCCTGGCGGCTTCTACCGGCCTCCTCATGGCGAGTGGCGCTTTCGGAGCTGGCTTTGAGTCATCGAGCAACGTAGCTGCGTACTGGGTAATCATTTCGGTGTGACGCGCATCTTCATCCGACTGACCGATGTCAACCCAGGGCCAAAACTCTTTTGGACAAGCCAATGGACCTCAAGCACAGCAAAGTCTTGCAACTTATTGCGCTGATACTGATGTTGATATCATCCCCCTGGCTTTCATGATACAAATGACGGGCGGCTACAACTCGCGATACAACACATCTATCAACTCATTTTTTGCACAGAACGGGACCGCTGTGACGAGCACTGACGGAACAAACGCAGCAGGTGAGCAAAGAATGGTCGTGAACTTCGCTAACGCAGGGGACAATTGCAGCATCTTTTCAGGAACCGGCCTCCTCGACTGTGGAGAAAGCATTGGCAAAGACATTACAACTTGCCAGGAAAAGTACAACAAGACGATTTTGCTGAGCATTGGCGGCGCTACGTACACGGAAGGCGGGTTCCCGAGTGAGGATGCTGCTATTTCCGCTGCAGAAATGGTCTGGAAAACTTTCGGACCAGCTGCTGACGGTGCGGAATCTGCGAATTACGTCCCTGCTCAAGCCGACGGCCTCACGACCAGTCTCGCCGCCCCTGATGCCCAAGCTACCAATGTCGGCAATAATTTACTGACGTCCATTTCCGTTGATGCCACCGAGACTGGCACTTCGCTGGCATCCGGTGCCTCCACGGTCTCGTCGAGCGCGGCTGCCACAGGCCAACAGCAGCCCGCAGGTGACGGCGTGGAATTTGTGACTGGTGACGAGAATCCTGGCTCGGCTGCCAATCCTTCTGCTACAGCTACCTCGATCGGCAACGATGCCATGGATACAAATACCATTCCCACTTTCAACCCAACGAATGCTGAGGCCAGTGCGGACCCATCCGACGCCGCTGCCAGATCAAACTCGGCCGCCACATCGAACTCTGCTGCCACATCAGACTCCGCTGCTATATCAAACACTGTGGCCGCTCAAAATGCCTCTCTCCTGTCCTTTGTCACTACCACTATATACCGGACCTACACGACAACAGAGTTCGCGAGCAAAGCTGCAGCAACAGGCGACATCAACGCGGTCGCAAGTTCCAACGTCTCATCGAGCACCGTGGCATCCAACTCATTCGCCAATGTTACCACTGCCCGCCTGAGACACCGGCAAGCTGCTCAACTCCTCCGACCATTCGGCAACGCAGTCATTGACGGTTTTGACATCGATATCGAGTCTACCACGCAAAACTTCTTGCCGTTCGTGCGACGCCTTCGCGAGCTGATGGACGCCGATGCCGCCAAGCAATACTACTTGACAGCTGCACCACAGTGTCCCTACCCAGATGCAGCTGTCTCGGAACTCCTCGACAGCGATGTCAGGTTCGACGCTGTTTTTGTGCAGTTCTACAACAATTATTGCGGCGTGCAATCCTACGCCAACACCTCCGAAGCTCAGACCAACTTCAACTTTGCATCCTGGGACACTTGGGCCAAGAACGCTACCTCGCGGTATGCCGGCGGCAACACCGTCGGCAACAATACTAGCCTGACCAAGAGACAGTCTCCCGCTACTCCCGCAAACGTCAAGGTCTTTCTCGGCGTGCCGGGTGGCGTGACTGGCGCTGGGTCTGGCTATGCTACTCTTGAGCAGTTGTCCCCGGTGATCGAGTACTCGCAGAATTTTGAGAGTTTCGGCGGTGTGATGGTGTGGGACGTTACGCAAGCCAAGGCGAACAAAGAGTGGTTACCTGGTGTCAAGCAAGTCTTGCTCAACAAGGCTGAAGGCCGTATGAGTACCCTAGATGATGCGGAGGCCTCAGGTGTCAAAGCTACTGCCAGTTCTACCGAATCGGCTTCTTCTGCTACGAATTCTGCCACCACCGACTCTGCCAGCGAGGACTTGTCTTCGAACTCCACTGACTCGACTGTTGCTCAATCCAGCGATGAATCGGTTGGAGATGCTCCCGCGCCTTCTAAGGTCGATACCTCTGCGTCGTCGACTGAGTCCGTCAATTCTGGAGAGGCCTCAAGTGCAAGCACTTCGACTTCTGTGCAAGCTGATGCAGCTGTCAACGGAGCAGCGACGGGCCTGGCAGTCGCCAGCACATCCGCTTCGTTGGCTTCTGCTGCCAACGGTACGGCAGCCTCGCCAAGTGCATTCCCAACTGACAATGCTGCTTCCAACAAATCCGTCACCGACAGCTCTGCCTTGGACTTGGCCGCCACAGCAGCGGCTGCATCGGCGACCATGACGGAATACGTGGCATACGGAGCAACATACACGGCTTCAGTTGTTACCGGCGCATCGTACACTGACTACGTCGCCGATGGATCAACCTACAGGGTCTCTGTGAACTCCGCCGGAGTGACGCAGACGGACTACAACCCCGCTGCTGCTACTGATATTGCAGCGACCACTACATCGGCGAACGTTGCAGCATTGAACGGCACAGTCGCGACAAGTTCGGCCTCCAACGGCACGGCAGCGACAGGCTTAGCATCATTGAACGGTACCTTATCCAACGCCTCAGCAGCAGCAGCGAAAGCCACCCCATCGAACGCGTCCGCAGTGAACGGCACAGCATTGAACGGCACAGTAGCGAATGCCTCCGCAGCAGCAGCGCCGGTAACAGCAACAGCAACAGTAGCGACGTTGACAGAATACATCACGAACGGCCGGACCTTCACGGCGTCCGTCGTCGCTGAAGCATCGTACACGGATTACGTCGCTAGCGGAGCAACCTATCGAGTCTCTGTGGATGCCGCAGGAGTCACTCAGACGGACTATAAACCGGCTGCTGCTGCTGCCACCTCTGCTACTACTAACCTCCCAGCTTCCCTCTCCCCCGATTCGACCCCGACTTCTCCCGCTGGCCCGTTGGACGTGACCGGAGCGGACGTCGCCAGCGTGGCGGTAGCGACTGTTGCTTCCGCTGCAGCTTCACCTGCCACAGTCATCGGTGATCCGAACGGTGCGTGGAATAAGTATCCGCATCACAGCGCGAGGTGGGAGGATGGCAGGAAATTGGAGATGACTTGGAGGGCTTGAATGAGGAGATGAGTACGACGACGACGACGACGACGATGATGATGATGATGATGATGATGTGATTTATGAGTGGAATGAACGAATGATCTGAGGACGATTTTGTATGATGATGATGATGATGATGATGATGATGATGATGATAATGATAATGATGACGAAGGATGAAACGATGACACTGAGGATTATGCAAAAAAGGTGCGATGATTATATAAAATGATGGGGAGGAATGGGGCCACGATGATGAGGGATGTGATGTGTAATGAGTGAAAATGTACAATTAATGATCAGATGGATGCATGGGATGGAGTTTTCTGGGGTGTACATTTGCATGGGAAAGTACAAGGGTTCGAGGGGATACATGTACATGGGATCTGGAGAATCGAATGGCTTCCAGATACAAAGTTCCACACGGGCCAACGTTGTGTTCTTTCTCATCGTGAATTATTTCACTCGACTTCTTGCTTCGTCTCTGCCCATCAGAATGCTCACGAAAAGCGAGACGAGGTCCTTCGTATTGCGGAAAATACTGGCCGTCCTTCATTCAGAGTGAGAATTCGTCATCTATAGCTTTCACGCATGATAGTATGAACGAGGGTGGTAATGTAGTCTAACTCGAAATCTCCACCCTCTGTCTCAAAATCGCCCTCGCGTCCTGCTCACTCAACGTATCTAATCCCAGGTGCTCCAACACCTGCCTCGCGCTTTCGTTATTCGTGAATACCATGCGTTCTGCCTGGAAAAGACTCATAGACTTGTTTCCTTCTGACATTTCCTTTGAAGAGGGAGCAGCGCCGCCAGCTTCTTCGTCGAGATTCACATCATCGCCCCAGGCAGCAGTTTCATCCTCGTCGTCTTCAACAGCGCCATTCTTGCCGTCAGAGGAAGTGATTTGGACACGAGGGATTTCGCTTCTCACCGGCAAACTCAGCAATGTGATGCCTTCGAGAAGTCTTCGCAAGCCCATCTGTGCTTGTCCCGGGCCCATGTATCGCTCGATGACGTGGCATAGTGCTCCGAGATCTGTCGTAAGTTGCGTAGCGCCAGCAGTGGAAAATGCAGATTTGCCTTGTAGGACGTAGCTCCAAATGTATGTCTCGATAGCGTGGCAGACTTGTCGTCCGATTCGTCGTAGGGGTGCTTTACCGAGAGCTTTGCGCAGGAAGGCAAAGTAGTCGGAAAGCAAGTTGAGTGCGGGATCCAGTTCAGCGGAGGAAGCGGAGCTGGTGGAGCTGGAAAGGGACGCCCACGTGTTGATCGCGCTGTAAGGTTTGAGTGCTTGCTGGACATCATATTTCAGTGTGTCGACGAGGACGTTCTCGCTTCTGGCGCGGAGGCGGTGGTAGCTGGAGGCAGTTTCGTCGAACAGGGCTCCTTCTAAACCGCCTTCGTTTTCGGCGCCGAGAGCGGAGCTCGTCTTTTGTTGAAGTTCGGACCAGCTTCCCAGCCTGTCGTTCGCCGTTTCGGTGCTCTTGTGGCGATTGTTCATTTCGTCCCAGAGCTCGAGAAAGAAGAGGTCGTCGCTCCAATCCCGCATGGCACGTTCGAGGTACTCTGCGGAGCCGAAAATCCTACAGAGTCGGTCGAGGCCTTTAACACCTTGAAGATCCGCCAGCTGCTCCTTGGACACATTGGCCATGGTACGACCAAGAGTAGAAGTCATACTGGAGTATGCATCGAGGGCTTGTTGCAAACGCCCGTGGTAGGTGTCGAAAATGTGAATTTGTATGTCGATAAGGAATCGCACGCGTTGACTGTAGCTGGAAAGATGACGATAGCGGCCGGTGATGGTTTCGAGGAGATCGTTTAGGCGCACGGCGGCCTTGCTGGGTTTGGTGGCTCCCGAGCTCACTGCATCGTAATCGAGCTCGCCAGCGTCGGGAGAGTCGATGATGGTTTGGTAACGAGTCAAGGCGAAGTCGCGTTCGAAGGAAAGCCACTGGTCGAAGTAGTCGCGCGTTTCGAGGAGGAAGTATGACAGGCCACGCCAAATCATTGCCGGCGACGAGGGAGAGTAGGAGTAGTCGTCTTTGATGACATTGTCAAAGCGGATGATCTCTTGTACTAGATTGCTGAAGAGGCCGGGCTGGGAGGTTGATTGACGTGCTACGCTTTCCAATTTGTCTTGCACCATGGGAAGCAGGGCGGTGATGAGGGCTGAGATGGCATCAATGTAGGCGGGGGTGAAAGCGAGATCGGAGCGGCCAAAATGCTTGAGTAAGAGAGGCTGCAGGTTGTCCTGTACGAAGTTGGAGCATTCGGCTACAAGCTCGAGGACGTGATTGAGGAAGATTTCTGGTTTATCGAGCCGGTTCGTGGGTCTATTTCCGGAGAAGTGGTAGTCGAAGCGCTGCTCGAGAGGATGGACGAGCACTTCGAAGGGCAGCAGCGGAGGCGGGTCGTCGTTCTGCTGCCTGTGTTCTCGTGCTTCCAGCTCAGGCTTCTGCAGGTCGAGGAGTCTGCCGACATTCGTCTGCCATTCCTGTTCCAATGCGAGAGGCACGTGGCCTTTGGTCTTGGGCCACTTCATTTTCTGTAGCGTCTTCTCCACATTGGCAGCAATTGCCGCACGAACGGTCGCTCGCAAGTCCTTGACGACACGCTGGACGTGATCAAGGAGATGTGGGGCTGCACCCTCCGTGGCATCGTGGAGCGGTTCCAAGCCTGCTGCCAACTGCTGCAGTTGCCTATACGGCACGAGAGCGGCGTCATCGTCCTTGCCCAGTTGTGCCAGACATTCCCCCCTCAGTCGATCGACGTCCTTCAGCAGCTCCACATATCCCGCTGCCACGGCCAGCGTCCGCAGCTTGGCCATGGAGGCGTCGAAGGTGACGACGGCTTCATCGCTGGTGTCGGACTGCGTGATGATCTGCAGGCGCAGGTCGATATCACTCTGCTCTTTCTGGAATGTCTGGGCGGAAGCGTGGAGCGACGTCTTGTGCGATTCGTAGGCCCGCGTGGCCTCGTCGTGGTCTCGCTTTGCATCTTGCAGCTGGCGCTTCAACAAGGCCTGCTGCTCCTGCACCGTGGCCAGCAAGGCATCGAGCGAGTCGAGATCCGCGGCGGACTGCAGCTTGTCGTCCAAGTAGTCCTGCACTCGTGTATCCGCGTCCATGGTGTCCGACAAGATGTTCGGGATGCCCTCTTCACACGTGGATATCTACAGTACAAGGACAGCGTCTTCGCGGAAGTGGAGCTGATTGGCCAGACAAGCGCGCTGCTGTGCCCCGTCCACCCTCACGCGTCCCTTCCTCTCCGTCTGCACGTTCGACGTGTCGCGTTATTATCGCGCGTTGTGCGACCAAGGTGCATCAGCAGGCAGCAAGATCGGTCTTCTGCTGCTCACGCCGGCGCATAGAACTATCCGGCTCACCAAGCGAGTAATTGTTGTTCCGTCGACTTTCCCACTTCCTCTCCCACCACCGCGTTTGCTAATCCGCAGCTCTTCTGTCTGTGGACGTGACTGCCCCATGCTGCTCCTCCAACTCCTCCAACGCGTCCAACAACACTGATCGCACCTTGTCCGCAGCTCCATGCCATCGAACCGCCTTCGCCATGGACATTTACGTCTCCAAACTGCCCGACTCCATCACGAACCGCGAGCTGCTGCGCTTCTTCGACACACCGCTGAGGCAATGCGGCATCCGCCATTACCACATCGAAAAGTTCAACCGCAAGCCGAGTGCCAACATCACCGTGCTCGACCTCGATGCCGGCGAAGCCTTTCTCAAAACCTTTGGAACCAACCACCAGGGCCGCGCCAAATTGCCGCTCCGCTATGGCCGCGTGCCATTGCACATTTCCCGGAGTCGCATTGAGCCCAGCGACTTTGCCGTGCGCGCTCTGAAGCTCGAGCAGACGACACAGCTGCAGAAGGCTCCCCCGCCCACGGAAGCCGCTCAGCCCCAGGCCAGCAATGAGTTCCTCTGCGACATCCTGCAATGCGGCAATTGGGAGTACGCCAAAGACGCTCGCCTGCGAAGCCAAGCGAACCTCGTCTTCATCTCCCATGCTTCGCACAATGTCTCTGGCAAGGTCATTTTTGGCCGACGAGAAGCGCGCATCATCCTGGACGTTACTGGCACCCTCAAGCACCGCATCGATATTCCCTACCAAGACTGTCAAAACATCGTGCTTGGTACCTCCGACTCCCCTTCCGCCACCTTCACCCTCTACACCGCCCCCAAAATGTATGAGCTGGACTTGTTTGACGATCAGGACGGCCTTGGTGGTTTGCTCTCACAGATGGCTGCAGCGACGCTCGGAAACCGCCCGCCACACCCCAACAACAACCAGCCCAGCAAGAAGCACCGGATCTCCTCTCTGAACCCTGCGCATGCGCGTGCTGTCGGCCATTGTTTCATCTACAGGATTGGATTGCTTGATAGAACCAAGCTGCCCAACATCCGCACCATTGTGTCCCGCAGCGGAAAGTGCACCATTCTGGGACTCAAAACCGCCATCACCATCCCACGGGAAACCATGGACGCCGCTTTCGTGCGCCTCAATCACGAGCTTTCCGACCAGAGCAGATATGGCAACCGTCCTTTCCAACTGCTTTTCCAGATCGACAGATTGGCGAGAAACGGCTACCTGCCGCCGGACAAAGTTGCAGATTTGCTCCCACGTATCTCGAGAATCCATAAGAGGTACGGCTTGCATCAGACTATTGCAGGACTGCGCTCTTTCGCTCGTAATCTACCGCTGCCGGGTCCGGAGGCTCAAGCTCAAGACTTCTCCATCAGCGCCCTCGAGGGAATGCTGGAAGAGTATGCCGCCTGCTATGACGCTCATGCGCCGGACAATCCCTATGAGCTGGCGAAGCGATACAATCACATTAATCTGATCCACAAGGTCGTCATCACCCCAACCTCCATTCGTCTCGAAGGGCCGGAGCCGGAACCGACCAACCGTGTGTTGCGACAGTACTCCGACAACACGGATCATTTCGTCCGAGTCATGTTTCAAGAAGAATCTGGCGGCAGAGTGAGCCACGATTGGCAAAGCAATTATGATCGAATCTACCACGAGCGCTTCAAGGGCATTCTGGACAGCAGCATCATCATTGCAGGAAAGGCTCTCTCATTCCTGGGATTCTCGCATTCATCGTTGCGTAGCCAATCCTGTTGGTTCATGGCTCCGTTTGTCCGGGATGGGACCCTGATGCTCGCAGAGCATGTCATCAGAGCCCTCGGAGACTTTTCCAAGATCCGCACTCCAGCAAAGTGTGCTGCACGTATTGGGCAGAACTTCACCGACACCAACACGAGTGTCAGGCTGACGCAACAGCAAGTCTTTCAACTCGATATGATTGTACGAAATGGTCGTGACTTTGCAGATGGCGCAGGTACAATCTCCTTGGACCTGCTGCGAGACGTATGGCGCGTCTACGGCAGCAAGCGTTCGCTCAAGCCCACTGCACTGCAGATTCGTTTCCAAGGAGCCAAGGGCATGGTAGCCCTGGACACGCGACTGCGTGGGAAACGTTTGATGCTGCGCGATAACATGACAAAATACGTCACCGAGTCGGTGTGGGACTTTGAGATATGTGGTGCTGCGTTTCGCCCGCTTCCCATGGTCCTCAACCGGCCGTTCATCAAGATCCTCGAAGGTGGGTGATCGGCACGCTTGATCTGGTCGATATGACTGACGCAGTATGTAGATCTAGAAGTGCCACTGGAAGCGTTCTCAACGCTCCAAGATGCGGCAATGCGGCGATTGCGGATGATGACCCAGTCTGCTATCAATACCGGCCACTTCTTGAACGAGCTCTCACACAGCAAAGCTAGCGGCTTGCCCACTTTGATTCATTATTTGGGTGAAATTGGGTTTGACTACCACGCCGATGAATTCTTGTACAAAGCTGTGGAGCTCGCGGTCATCTCCGAGCTCCGTGGTATCAAACAGTGAGTTCATCTGTATCGACGTGCGCGACACTGTGCTAACAACCCGAAGCCGAGGCCGCATTCCAGTCGAACAAGGCGTCACACTTTACGGCTTACCGGACGAGACTGGCTACCTCGAAGAGGGTGAAATTTTTGTCATCACAGAGAAAGCGCCCGAAGGAGGGAAACAAGTCCTCGTGAAGAACAATGTCGCCGTCACTCGATCGCCGGCACTGCATCCCGGCGATATTCAGCTTGTCAACGCTGTCGATGTTCCTGCCAACAACCCCAACCGGCAGCTGTCTAACGTGGTCGTGTTCAGCAAGTGGGGAGTCCGCGATCTACCTAGCATGCTCAGTGGCGGCGATCTGGACGGAGACCTTTACAATGTCATTTGGGATCCCACGCTGATCCCTCGCGCAACGTATGAGCCTGCAGACTACCCTCGCGTCCCGCCTGTCGAGCTGCGGAGGGACGTCACCCGCAAGGACATGAGCGACTTTTTCGTGACATTGTAAGTGCGCAGCCTCGAAAGTCTTGCGTCCGCTGACACACATCCGCAGCATGGAGAACGACAAATTGGGTGTAATCTCAAATCAACACCTGCAGCTTGCGGACCAGCGGCGCCTGGGCACATTGGACCCGGATTGCATCAAGCTAGCCGCACTGGCATCAACAGCGGTCGACTACAGCAAGACCGGTATACCAGCCGATATGCAGGGTGCACCGAGATTCCAAAAATTCAAGCCTGACTTCATGGTGAGTCGTTGAGAACTAATCTGATCGCGTCAAATCTAACTCAATGCAGGCTCCCAACCCGCGTGTCGTAGTGTCGACAGAAGGTCTCTTGGCTCTCGAAGAAGAGAACAATGAGCAGGACGAAGCATTCGATAGTATCGATGCCGAACGTCGACCGATGCGATATTACGAGAGCACGAAGATCCTCGGCCAATTGTACCGGCGCATCGACGAACGTCAGTTCCTCGCAGACATGCAGAGGGAGTATCGTGCCGCCAACGTCTCTCGCGCTCACCGGGATCTGATGCCTCAGCTGCTGCGATACGTCGTTCACACGGCCACCGTGACATTTGGAGGCAATCTGTACACACAGCACAAGGCCCTGGCTCGAGACATCCGTAGCAGGTGAGTGCCTCGTGCGTTTCTCATTCCCCAGGTGCTAACGTAGATCGCAGCTATGAAGAGAGTCTCGCGAATCTGATGTGCGAATGCGAGCCCACTCCCCAGAAATCACTCACTGAGAGTGAAGTGATCGCCGGCGAGATCCTAGGACGCCATAATGGACCGGATGGCAAGCAACTTCGCGCACTCAGCGAGGACATGCGCAATCGCTTCAAATACATTGTCGACTACTGCAACCTCCACATCACGCACGGGAATGACTTGATGGAGCAAGTTGATGACCTCGACGACTTGTATGGTGACGAGTACAGCGACCGCGAGATCGAAGCTCTTCCTCGTGCAATCGCTTGCCTTGAAGTGGCTGTCACGGAGCCAGGATACCAGGATTATCGGCTGGGAAAGCTGCAGAGTTTCAAGTACATTGCTGCTACTGCGGCTCTGCGAGAGCTTGATCGGTACAAGATCACTACTCTCGGAAGCCACGCCGGATTGCCGAGTGCGTTCGAGTGAAGCTTTTGCTGTCGATAGAGAAGAATACGGAACTGGTGATGGGGTGGGGTAACGGCGGATGATGACTTGCACGACCTAGAAGGTGCCTTCCCAGCATTGAGAAGGACTAAATGCCACCGGAAAGAATGACGAGAACAGTGAGGTCTTCGGAAGCACTTAATGAGCAACGGAAATCGAACTCATTTGACGATGGTCTTTTTCCCGTTTCTGGTAACCCATTTCCTCGACGGTGGTCGCCACCCTTCTTTCTCCTCCTCTTCCACCTGTTTTGTCTTCTTCCTCTCTTTCTGCTTGCGACTCGACGATTCTCGTTGCAGACCGACTCGCACTGCTTCTGCATCTCCATCCTCACCTGTCCCTCTCCCTACCCCATCCCCCTCTTTCCCTTCAGCCTCTCCCGTTTCTGCAGCGTCCCCCTCTCCCATCTCAACATCTCCGTCTCCTTCTCCTTCATCATCATCATCGTCCTTCCTCTCCACCTCCCTCCTTCTCCGCCCCCACAACCTCGTCACATCCTTCTTCTCCACCATCTGACCATTCACAAACTCCCACGGCGGTTTGCGTAAATCTTCCCATCACGGCGGGTCTTTTGTCATATTTTATGGGATCGCGACGAAGAGTCTTTTCGATCTCATCATTTTGTCGCTCTTGCTCTTGCATTTTGACATCAGAATCACGGTGAGCATAGTTGGACGGTGCCTGACTAGTGACTCGTTGCGCTCTTCGCGCTCGCAAAGCTACGAACTTCACGAGGTCGTCTTCCAGGAGAGCGGAGTAGGCTAGGCGGGCTGCTGCTGCTGCTGCTGCTGCTGAGGTGGTGGTTGAAGTTGTTTTCGAAGAGGAATTCGATTCAGACATCTGGTCTCAGAAAGAAAAGGGGGTCGGTCGGTCAGACGGAAGTTGGTTTCTGCTTGTCAGCTTGGACCAGACAGGTTCTGTTGAAAGATGAGCCGAATGAAGTGGTTGCTTGCGCTGAGTTTCTTTACACATGGTGTTATTTATGCTTGCCGCGAGCAGGCTGTGAATTGATCTGGGTGAGTGAATGGAGTGAATTGAAAGTCAGAGAAACTGCTAGCGAATCAAAGAATGGAAGCGACGGGGGGTTTCTTTTTGGTTTTCCATTGATACATGAGATCATTCTTGAAACGACGAGCGCTTGCTAAAGAGACGACGAGTGAAACGTTTCTTCTCTGTTCCATGCCAGATGTCGCCAGTCAAGACCCGTTGCTGGCCTGCCGCCTTCACTTCACTTCACTTGCGCTTTACTTCGCCTCGTACTCTCCTTCGAACCACCAGAAACATCGAACTTATGCAAGAAAAAACGAGCACTTACCAGATGCGCGGGTGTGAAAAGAAATGCCTTTTTTTTTGCCAGGCTTCCCTTCCCTCGAGTCGGTTCGGTTTCTGCCTTCACTTCAGTCCACTTCACTTCTCTCACCCACCCACTCCGCCAGTATCGCCGCTGCCCCGCCACCCACTTCAAGGCTGCACATCCCCAACCCCCATCTGCGCAACGAGATCCTGTCTCGCTGAACCTCCCGCCGACAAGAACTTCCACCACTTCTCGGTGAAGAGACGCGTATCGCCGTAGAACCCCATCAGGTCGGAGTGGCGCTCAATGTACCCGTAGCGGCCATCGAGCATGCCGACTTTGCCGAGTGGCTTGATGCTTGGGTAGCCTTTGTGTTGGCTGATGGACTTGATTTCGTTGACGATTTGGACGACTTGTGCGGGGATGGGTTGGGTGCCGGCGGCGTAGGTGGCGTTTGCGGGAGGAGAGGTGGGTGGGCCGGGTCGAGTGTATCCTGGCGGGCGGCGTTGTGCTAGCTTGCTGGTGGTGTTGGTGTTGCGCGAGGGGGTCGCGGCACGCGAGGGGGTTGAGGGGGTGGCGCTTTGCTTGCGGATGCCGCTTGGGGTTTGTGAGGTCAAGGTCCTACGCGATCCGGGTGGTGCTCTGTACTTCACACCCGGAGGCGAGTCGTCCCCATCCACTTCCACGTGCGCGTCGTCGTCGTCGTCGTCTGCTTCGTAGGTCTCGTCTTCGTCGTCTGGGCCGATCGCTTCGGCGATCTCCCTATCCGTCGCTGCCTCGCCCTGTCTCATCGACAGTCGTGTGTGCGATGCGGTCGCCTGCGGCTGTGGTCGGGGTTCGGGCTGAGCTGGTGGGTTCTGGCGCTCGGCGTACATGGCGCTTTGCCAGTTTGTCGCTCCGACTGAAGCCTGCAGAAAAGTCAGTGGGCGTCTCCTTAGGCGCATGAACATTTGCTCACCTGGTGTTCACGAAATGACGTCCAGCTGCGGAACGGATATGGCACCGGCGTGTTGACCTCGTACTCGAGTCTCTTCTTGGCGAATTCGATGTCGTACGGGGTTGCTGCATTCTTCACTGCGTCGCGATAGCGTTGTTGAGATGCTTCGTACTCCGTGTTCGTAACGACCGGAGCATCACCTCGAGCCTCTTCTGCAGTGACCGGGTTAGGCACGTACTGGCCTGTCGTTGGGTCAAGGCGGACCCGCATTGTCGGTTGACTGTGTTGTTTTGTTGGCAGGCTGTGTTGTGTAGACTGTCCAGGTGCGATGTTGATATATGTGAATGTTGGTGGCTGGGTTGAAGTTGGTAACATTGTTTCTAGTGTAATTCACAGGCATCTCGTGGAGTGAATGGCAGTGGTTGTGAATGTATGTATTCACACGTGCCATAGGAGTGAATAAAGTGCTGCGCCCCGTGGGGGTTTTTTTCCCTCTTTCACGAATGATGCTGGAAATCAGCGTCAGTGCAATAGCGTACTCCGCATTATTTGGCTGACTTGGAGGTAGAGTTTGAGACGTTGGACCGCGATCCTTCACTTGCGCACAAATCAACCCGAGCACAAAACCAACACGACTCCCCTTTCCGAAATACCTGTGCCCATTCGAACAATTCCCTCGCTATTCCAGCCCAATATTCTAGAAGAGCATCTCGATTTCGGAATTACCGAGAGTGCTTACCAGATGTTCATGAACACAACCCGAAGCTGGTGAAATTTTGCAGGCTTCTGCGCCAAGACATTCGACACACTCAGGAACAGAAGCGCAAGAGCATCCGCGCGGAGGTCCAATCTATTCGCTTGCTGTTCTTCACAGCGTCCGCCCCGCGAGCAGCTACAGAGCGGCCGAAGGGAAGAGATGGCGACTCGCCGCACCAAGCTCAAGTTTTCAGATTATAGTCATGTTGTCTGAGATCCCACTTTGCTCATGCTTGCATACTCGGGCAGTGGATATTTGGAGCCCTTGGTGTTGAAAAGCTTCCAGATACCAGTCCAAGCAATGATTCGGAACGCCAAACGGGCGCCCCATATGCCCCAACTCGTGAGCGGATTAGCCATTCTTGGAGCATTGCCGTTCAATGGGATGTACTGCTGCTTTTCCACATACGCTCGAAGCTTCGCTTCATATGCCCTGAATGCTGCGACCGGATCCTGAGGGTTCTCCGCCAGTTCGCCTGCGATGGTGTATGCTCCCAGGACCGAAAGGATGACGCCTTGTCCAGAGATTGCGGAAGGGGCGTATGCTGCATCGCCAACCAGAGCTACACGGCCTTCTGACCACTTGTCCAGCTTGATTTGCGAAATCGAATCGTAGTAGAAGTTCTCACTCTCGAGCATGCCTTTGACAAGTCGTGGTCCCAATCCGCCCACACCATCAAAAGTCTTGGCCATTGCTGTCTTTTGGACGTCTCTGCTAGCACGGCATGCTGCGGCCAACTCATCAGACTTGTCCATTTGCATCAGGTACGCGGAAGAGATCTCATCGGTATGGGGTCGGAGAAGGATGCTTCGGCCGCGGGTCGCGTGCTGCCAGCGGGAATTGGGCCTGTCACCTTCTTCAGCCGGGATGGAGAAATAGGCACAGTAATGTTCACGGGCTCGGAAGGCATTTGCTTTCGTCTTTTCGCCGAATGCCAGATCACGAGTCCGCGACCTCATCCCATCAGCTCCAATCACGGCATCGTACATGGCTTGTGTCCCGTCGTCAAAGAACACCTCGACCTGGTTGTCGGTTGGATGAAGCTCGGTGATTCGGGTGTTGTACCGGAACGAGACATTCTCGTACTTATCGGCGGCATTACACAAGACCTCGCACATGTCTCCGCGCATGATTTCGATGTCCTGGGTCAGACCTCCTGCGATGGCCGCAATCGGGTCGCCGTCATCGTCTGCAAGCGCGAAGCCTCCTTCGTTGGTGGCCCTCGCCTTCATTTGTTCGAGAAGCCCCATCTTGTCGATGATATCTCGAGCTGCGCCTTCAATGTCAATGCCCTGCCCCGCTTTGAGCAAACCTGGAGCGCGCTCGATGATGGTGACCTGGTGCCCGGCGTTCGCAAGCCAGAATGCTGCGACCGGACCAGCTATGCCGCCGCCAACGATGAGGACGGTGATCAGAGGCATTATGGGATATGGATGCAAGCTCTGCTAAGATGTCTTCGTTGACTGGCATGGTAGCGCAATTCGCTCTATAAAAGGGACTCTGAAGGTTGGTTTTCCGGGGAGTTTTGCCCGTATATTCTGGCCCGATGGGTGGCAAATGGAGGCTATGGAGCACTCTGGAATCGGTCGCAGAGTCGATGGCCGCGACGCTGCCGATGATCGATCAGAGCACGATGACGACGCATTTCCACCACAAGAAGTTGCATGTCGCCGACCTCTCGATCCTCACGCAGTTGGCGCCTCGGGCCGTGTATTCTCCCGGTTAGTGTTGTGCCTCAGTCACAGTCACAAATTTGTAACTAGGTAAAATCGTGTGACTGAGCTGTGACTAAGCGTTTTGCCCTGTAAACGGCTTATAACTGGTGAAACTAAGATTTATGCGTATCTCCTGCTTTCGTTACTACTCGGATACTACTAAAAGTCTTATATATAGTTTATAGTACTATATAGTTTTAGTTACTAGTCCTATATATACTTAGACGAAGTATAGCGGATAGTATAGAGTATTCCGTAGTCTATTAGAGCTTCTAGCTTAGAGTTAAGGAAGCTTATAGCTTAGAGTTTAGATTAGGGTATAGAGCTACTAGGGTTAGTTCTAGTAATAAGTATTAAGATCCTAGATCCTAGCTCTATAAAATTTTATTAAGATCCTAGCCTTTTTAAATTAATTTATCGAGTTGCTACCTAATTAGTAGATAGTCCTTAGTTACTTAGTTATATAGCCTATTTTATAACTAGGGAGGCTATTATAGCCTAGTTATATAGTTATTACGGTAACTAGTATATTACTACTTCTAGTAACTACCTTAGGCCCTTAAGAATAAGAATCGTACTATCTCTTTACTCTAAACTAAGGTAACCGTTATCTATATAGTAACGATAAACGATATATTTACTACTACTACTCTACTAACTATCCTAAGAGCTAGTAACGCCGCCGAGCTATTAAAGCGATACTAGCGGCAGACTTATAGAGTTTAATTCCTAATTAAATAATTAGAGGTAATTAAGTAATTAGCTCTAATTTTATAATAATTACTAGATTTATAATTAATTAGGCTATTTAGAGGTAATTAAGTAATTAGTTTAGAAGTTCGTAATTCTACGGCTAGAGGTATTCCTCGGCTCTTAAAAGCTACTATAAACTCTTTAAAGAGTTTAGTTTACTAGTAAACTATATATAAATCGGACTCGGAGTAAGAAATAGCTCTTAGAGTTAGGGTTAAGGTATATAGCCGCTAAGATAATATAATTCGAGCTCGATTCGAACTTAAATACTAACCGTACGGCAGGTACCTAGTTCTTAAGACTTAGTCTCTAAGTTGTCTATATCCTTACCGTCGTTTGCGGAGCCTCTAGATACGGAAGAGAGCGTTGTCTAGTATTAGGGTTAATAGCGACGATATTTAAGCTATAAACGACGGTATATACTATATATAGAGAGGGTAGGGGTACGTTATTAAAGGCGTACTTGATTACTGATTACACTGATTTGATTATGATTATTTAGTTAGGTTCCTGATTTGATTATGATTATGGCCGAGCTGATTTGATTATTCAGTAATCAAACTCTATGGGCAGACTTGAGCGTCCATGACCTCGCACTCTGGTCAAGAATTCTCGCTGCGCCGTGCAGCAGGTATCATGAAGCTACTTATTCGAAGATGACGCAGCGGCAACGACCGCTCAGTTCGAGCAGAGCGCCAATGCCTTCAAGGTCCTCGTGTGCTCGTTGCGCTTGTGAGAGAAGGGGCCATGCACGCCAGTACAGACAGGTCATGCAAGCAAAGAGAGTATCTCGGCACGGTTGGGAAATGACAGCGCTTCTGGCAACATCACTTTTATTCTTTGTTCCCTTCTGCACACTGCCGGACCTTCAGCGCGCGCGAGCGTAACCAATGAACTCTCGTTGCAAACAACTTTCCGATCCTCCAAAAGAATCGTCCCGAATTTCCTGACGCTGCGTAATAATGCACGCCAAGGAGCAAGATCGCTAGATATAACTAGTTCTAATAAGCTGCGCAACGCCCGTGCGACCGCTCTGTGGCTTGAAGTTCCGAGCATTGACTTCCGGCCGTTCACGTGCTGCAGCTCTGGACTTTCCGATCAGTCGTCCCGAGATCGCCGCCTCGCCGTATGTGGCTGTCACAAAAGCACTTGTAGTCTTGTACTGACCGATGCGGAAAAAGCTTGGGATTTGTTTGCTGGCGGTTCTCGACTGACACGTTGCGTTCCGCCTGCACTCGGACTTCATGGACTACCAGTCATCGACTCCGTATTGTTGGACCTTGGCTGCCTCATGCATGCCCACCAGTGGTTATCGATGTGTTAGTGTAGCAGGTCCCCATTTAGGATAACCAACGGCAACAGGGAGCGATCGGGCAAGATCACGCACAACCAAAAACAACGGACTGCTGACTGCTAACCATATTTCGAAACGTCAGCAAGCAGTGCCATGGAAGTCAACTCAATTAGACATTTCTTGGCTCACTTCCACATTCAGCACAACACAACCCGATCTGGTCGATCTGCAACCACGTGTTGCTGTTTTGGTGGGTAGGCAGCATCCATAGAAACTGCCAAGACGATCAGTAGCTTTGCTTTGCTTCTCTTCTCCTTCCTTCTTCGCGACGGTGTAGGCCGGACTCTCCCGTCTGCAACTCATCGAGCAAGCCGAATAAGCCTTGTCCGCGGGCTCTTGACTCTCACGATGCTCCCTACTGGATGAATTGCAATAACGAAGAGCGGGAGAGAAGACAACGACGTCCCGCCATTGCATGATCCATGCAGCCCCCGGCTGCCAAGAGGACTAAATGGTGAACGTACGGCAGCGAGTCAGATCTCTGGTATTTGGTCTTGATCTGAAGCCTTGAATGGTCGCTGTGGGATGAGAATCCATACTCAAATGTGGAATAGTCATCGACGATGGACTTACAAGCAGAGCATTGTATATAGAGCGTCAATTTCCTACAACGACACACTCATCCATCCTACAACCATCACTTCCACAGCTTCCCAGCACAGCTCAACGCCAACCAAACTCCTTCATCATGAAGTTCTCCATCATCGCTTTGGCCACTCTGGCCGTCGGTGTCCTCGCCGCCCCAGCCCCAGAGGCAGACGCTGCCGTGGCTCTTGAAGCACGCACCTTCAACAAGTGCTCGTACTACAGGAAGAAGTACGAGAAGTGCCAGAAGGATGTGTACGAGGAGGAGCACGAGTACCATCAATGCAAGAAGGGTGAGTCTCGTCACGGAACCTCGGGGCCGATATCAGCGCTGACCAAATCCGCAGTGGAGGACCACTACAGGGGCGGATATGATCAATGCGAGAGGGACAACAACAACAACAGGAACAACTGGGATGTGAGTTTCATCGCCACATATCATCGTAAACCACTCGTAGGCTAACTCGCTACAGAGCTGCAAGAAGAGGTGGGGCAACAACCACTGGAGCAACTGCAAGAAGGAAGAGAAGATTTGCAAGGACAAGGACGACGATTGTAGGTCGATCCCTTTGTCCCCCTTTCATACTGATGTTCCCAGTCACTGACCACATCCCCCTGTAGGCAAGAAACAGTACAAGAGATGGCTGAAGCAGAAGAATGACTGCGATGACGAGCACCGAGAGTGGCAGAAGGAGAAGAAGGACTGCGATGGTCGCAAGCACGATGTGGACAGGTACTGCCACTAGATTGCGTTCCGTTTTGGCTGAGCCGAGCAGCAACGCTGGTTTCGTTGCTAGTGGAGGTGATGAAATAGATGTGGTGCAAATGGATGGAATTTATACAGCAAGGAAAGCTCCAGATTATGATAGCATGTTATGCCGCGAATGCACCCGACAAAACTGGCTCCTCAATGTTTCAATCCAATTCCATCTGACAGGCATACTGGTGTTCTCTGCTATGGTAATGCAGATGACTATACTCTGAAGCTCTGTAGTCCAAGCTGCATAAGACACGGCACCCGTCGAACGCGTCACTGTGTTGCTGTGGTCCTGAAAGGCGAGCCAAGTCCTATTCAGTAGCGGCTTTCACGCCGGCGAATCTCACTTCGTGAATTTGTCGTCCTTCAGCTCTCCTGCCGAACTCTCGAGGCGCATGCACCAGAGATACAAACGTACACGGTACTGTGAAGTAGATTTTTCTGAGGAAGATATCTCAGCGAAGTCGATGCGAGCCCACGCGACGTGAACAATCAGAATGCCACAAGCTTCTCCTTTTACGTTCAAATCGTCGTATTCAAAACGCTCAAATTCTGCCTCAGGTTCGCGTCTCCTCTACCCAGCGCCGCCAAAGCGTCGATCAGTCGAGCCGCAATCGGCTCCAAATTCAGTCCCAGCGCCAAAGGGTCCAACGTAGCATCCAATACGGTCGAACTCGTGCAACCCGAAGATCCCAAAGTGCCAGCAAAAGCATTCTCGAGGAAGTGGAACGCGCCCAAGAATCCAACGATCTCTGTCGTGAGGTGTCCGCCGGCCGCGTACGTTACGAAATCAACGCTCACGCCCTTCGAGCACCAAGAGTTGACCAAAGTGCTGGCGTTGGCGTAGGGAATGACCTCGTCGTTGGAGGCGTGGTAGACATAGACTGGAGCGACAGGTTTCTCGGTATCGCTCGTGCCCATTGTCTGTTGAGCGAGGACGGATGCGATGTCTTCTTGGTAGAGGACGCGGTCACCGAGAGATTGGAAACTAGTGCTCAAGATGGACTGTTCGGCGAACGTGACCAACTGAGTGGCACAGTCCCGCCTCACAGAGTCGAGCTGAGCCTGCGCAGCTGGTGTGACGATCTGCTCTAGGACTGGACCAAGTTGTGCGCCGTACGAGCTGGGCTTGGTCAGACCGGCGAGAGCTGGTGGAAGGAAGCCGCTGAATAACGTGCTGTCGAGGAAGACCGCGGTGCCTGTCAGATTCGCGACCACTCCCCCTGCTGCCCAGCCTGAGACTTCCACGTCTGGAGCGTAAGTGGGATTGAGCTGAGCAGCCCAGCCTGAGGCAATGGAGCCTCCGGAATAGCCGTACCCGACAATCTTGGGGGTGGAAGTGGAGAAGCCGAGTGTGGTTCCAAAATTCTTTACAGCTCGCATGCTGTCGAGGACTGCAGTGCCAGAGAGCCGCCCGGCGCTGAATGCTGCGTCTGGTCCTTCATAATCCGGGCTGGAGACGATGTATCCCGATGCGAGAACGACTTGCAGGAGCAGATATTCAACACTAGTTATCAAGTCGAATGGGATTGCGCCAAGTTGATAAGTGTAGCTGGGATTGCAAGCTGTTGCGGCGGCATCGTAGGCTGCGTGGAAAGACACGAAACGGTCGGTCATGGCTCCAAGAGGTTGGAAGATGGTTGTGACAGCGGCGATAGCAGAGCCTGTATAATACTGATGAGTTGCATGATTCAATCCGAGAGCTCTGCATCACTCACCATTGATTGCGGTTGTTCGGTAAAGCAATTGGTACGATTGCACTCCCAGTGTGGCAATGAGGCCAAATGTTGAAGCGATGATAGGGCGTGTACGTAGAATATCTCCTGGAGACGCAGACTCAAATCCAGCAGGTGGGTCATAGAAAGGATCAATGGCAGGTATGACAGCTCTTTTTTGAGGAAGACCATTAGTGAAATCGATGGTGGATGCCAACAAAGCAAAGACGTGAAGCCATTTCTGTCCGAACAACATTATCGTGGAGAAATGCAGGACTTGAAACTGCACTGAAAGGGCCAGGTACTACTAAAGCCATCCTAATATTAAGACCATACTCGTTAACTTCGTACTCTAAGCGCTTCTATTAACAGCCCAGATCTGCAAATAGAAGTTTACCCATGTGATGTGCCGGTCACTATGACCGGGCCGTGACCGGGCCGTAACCGCTGTTTTAGTCACAAATAGGGCTTGTAACCGTACAGCCGAACCTAGGTGCTAAGACCTGCTTTGTTTATAATTTAGTTAGTCTCTCTAAAATTTAGTATCTAGTAGATTTAATTAGAGTCTATTAAAGTTCTAGGTAAGTATAAAACTAGTTAGCTTATTAATTAATTAATAAATTATTCTATTAACGTACTATAGGAGTTAAAGACTATATAGTATAAGTAACTTTCTAGGAAAGCTAGCTAGTTATAAAGAGAGAGAAAAACTTCTTAGGCTAAAAAACTCTTCTAGTCTTATTCCTCTTATTTACGCTATATTATATATTATAGATCGATGCCTAAGAACTAGTTAGCTTAGTATAAACTCTAAATTAATATACTTAATTTTTCTTAACTCTTTTTATAATCTAGAAGTATAATAGAGTTAAGAAAGCTATAAATTTAATTCCTCTATTAGCTATTTCTTTTATTTTTTCTTTATTTTTTCTTTTCTTTCTATTATTTTTATAAGAACTATTTAAGAATTCCTTTCTATAAGAGTCTATCCTATATATAGGCTCTACGTTCGGTTTCCTATAGCGAAACGCGAATCGTTCCTCTTTTAGCTAGCTTCCGTAGTATAGCGGTTATAACTCGATTCGCGTTCCTACTTTCGGCCTAGCACTCCGAAGGTCCCGTATTCGGGCTACGGTTCGGATGCTATAACGCGATACGATTTCGCGGAGTCGCCTTATAGGCGCATTACGATTGCGACGGTGTATCGCGTACGACGGTACGTTGCGTTTGTTCGTACGACGGAGCGATACTTCCGTATACGAGATTCGGCTATCGATTGCTAATGCGTCGCTACGGCGATAGAGCTGCGTGTCGCCTACGGGGATACGGTATAGCAATCTATTACGACGGTATGTCGCGTGCGACGGTATGTCGCGTTCCGGCTTCGGCCGATACCCGGAGTATTCTAGAAGTCGTCGCGATTGCGACGAGTACCCGTGTCGCATGCGCTACGGTAGGGTAAGAGCTCTTTTACCTCGAGTTTCTCGGTACTTCGGTACGGCTCGAGGCGAGCCTATCGGAGAAGGGAGATAGTTATAAGAGTCTATCCTATATATAGGTTCTACGTTTAGTTTCCTATAGCGAAACGCGACTCGTTTCTCTTTTAGCCGGCTTCTATAGTATAGCGGTTATACTTTCTAGATTATCTACTTTACTATAGCTAATAGCTTGCTCTTAGTACTTACTAAGTCCTTCTAGTTTATTAATTCTACTACTTTAAGTAATCTTTCTTTATTATATCTTCTATCTAGTATAGATATAATCTTATATAGACCTAATCTTATATATATTAAAATTAGTAGCTTATTATACGTACGCTAGTTCTAGTAAGAGTAGCGGTACTATACTATATCTACTTTTAAGTTTTATTATTTCTTAGATACTAGAAGTATCTAATAGATATTCTACTAGCGCCGAGACCTTACTCTATATCTAGAAAATACTAGTTTTTAATCTAATAGTAAAGTAAACTTCTTAGTATACTAAATCTTAATACTAGTTCTAATACGCTTAACTTTCTAATTCTTTTTAATCTTAAAATTATAAGATTTAAATAGTAAATACTTAAGATAGAGACTAAAAAATAACTTTTATAAATAAAAGAAGGACTTATTAATCTAAAGGCTTCGAATAGCGTAACGAGTAGTAGATAGAGAGGTAGTTCGCTTTTTAAAATTATTTAATCGTAGAAGAAAAGTTATAAAGAGTATAAATAAAGTAGTAAGTAAATAGACGTCCTCTTAAAAGCTCGTTATAAATATCTTCCTACTATTCTTCTTATTTAATATTCTTTTTTCTTTCTTTTATATTCTAAGTATCCTTAGCTTCTTAAAAACTCTATTTAAACTTTTATATAAATAGATAAATAAATTTAATTACTATTCTATTTCCTATAAAGGAGTATATAGCGTATACTACTTATTTATCTAGAAAGGAAAAGCTTAGAGTTAAGGCTCTTAGCTATAAAAACCTCTTACTTTCCTTTTATCTTTATAAGTTAGTAGCTCTATACTCTAAAGTATATATTTCTTTTAGATAAATATTAGTTCTCTAGAAGTCTTTTCTTTTACTAGGTCTCTATTCTCTATTCCTTCTTCTTTTTCTTTTAGATTCTTTAGAGTTCTTCTTTTCTTACTAAGAAGAATTACTCTATTACTCCTTCTTAGATTAGCTATCTAGCTATTACTAGTAGTCCTCTCTTAGTATTTATAAGGTCCTTCTAGTTACTTAAGCCTACTATAGTAAATAGTACTTATCTATTTTCTTACTTTTCTAAGTAGGAGATATAGATATACTTTAGAGTTTAGTAGCCTTAGTTATATATATAGTCTAAGAAAATACCTAGGACTCTTCTCTTAGCTAAGTAGGCTTTAAGTCCTATATATTTAGTCCTTAGGAGTATAGTATAAACCTAAACCTATATATACCGAAATTAGTAGCTTATTATACGTACGCTAGTTCTAGTAAGAGTAGCGGTATTATACGATATCCGCCCTTATATTATATCGTCTTCCTAATACTAAAGACGCCTAAAAGACCTATAGACGACGCTAAGACCTTATCTTATATTTAGAAGACGCTAATTTCTAACCTAATAGTAAGGTAAACCTTTTAGTATATTACTTCCTAATATTAGGCCTTATGCGCTCGACTTTCTAATTTGTTCTAATCTTAAAATTATAAGATTTACGTAGTAAATAATTAAGATAGAGGCTAAAAGATATAGGTGCCCTATTATTATAAGTAAAAGAAGGAATCGTTATACTAGGAGTCTCTAATAATACGATAGTAGTAAATAAAGAGGCAAATTGCTTTTCGAAAGTATTTAATCGTAGAAGAAAAGTCGTAAAGAGTATAGATAAAGTAGTAAGGTATCTAATCTCCTTAAGTTACTCGAAGGCTCGTCGTTAATATATTCTTATCTTCCTTCTTATTCGTAGAAGTTAAAATAGGTTCCTGACTTTAGGTCGGTTCTAAGTCTAGGTCTAAGAGAACCGACTTAAGACCTAAATCGATAGGGTCTCTAACCTAATATAAAATTAATAGGTCGGGTCTAAATACTACTAGTTCCTATATAGGTCTTTATAGGGACTTAAGTTTAGAAAGATAAGTCTAATACTAGAGAATAAGACTAAGTCGCCGTAGGGATAATAGAATTACTCTAATACTAAATATACGTATATATAGAACTAAGCGTTATAGTATATTAGAAGCGCTAGTTAAACTAGCGACTATAGTTATAGAGAAAAATAAGGATGCCGACTATACTTACTAACTATACTTACTAACTACGAGATATCGGAATTAAATACTATTTATAATATCGACTACGAAGTCTATTCTACTCTACGAGTATAACGTAAAAGTAAATACTTCCTTTACTAAGTATTATAGCGAAGATATATTAGTACTATATCCTCCTTATTATTACTAATCGAGTTAAAGTTACTCTATATAGTAGTTACTAACGTCTCCTAATCTACCTCGAGCTACTCCTACTACTAATTTACTATATTATTCGAAGGCTCGAACGTAGTTAATATTAGTAGCGCCTCCTTTATAAGCGAATCCTAAGCCTATTACTACGCGTTACGCTCTCGGGAACGATAGTATATAATATTAGCCTACGAAGTCCTATTATATACTTCTACGCGGTCGTAGGTAGAAATAGGTAGCTCCGGCTATACTAGTAAAGTATAGGGCGGCTAGATACTTATAAAGAGGTAGGGAGAAAGCGATAAAAAGTCTAGGATTTTAACCTAAGGAGATCTAGAGAGCTCCTAAGAATATAATAATAGAGTTAGCGCGGCTATTACTAATATAAGACGCTAATACTCGACTAAAGGATAGCCTTTTTAGGTAGTAAATACCCTTATAGGCCTAGAGGCTAGAATAGTAACTTAGCCTTACTATAAGCTAAAAAGAAGGAGCTAAGTATACCTAAGAGGAAGCTTTAATATAAAAGAGTAAGAACGGGAGGAATAGAAGTAAAGGAATAGTAATACCTCTAAAGATACTAGGATAAATAGCTACTAAGAGCCTTTATTTAAATAGAAGACTCTAAGGTAGGATTAGTCCTCCTACTCTAGAGCCCTCTAAAACTTTAAGTCTAAAGGTAGAGTATCTAATATAAGCTATCTCTATACTATACTTAGGGCTGCCTATAAAGATACTACTATTCTAGATACTCTAGGAAACTAGAATTTCTCTAAATATAGGTTATATAACTAGATACTAAGTAAGGCAAAATCTAAGTAGAATTTATATAGGGAGATACCTACCCTAGGAACTAGTAAGAAAGAGTTAGATATAGATTAATATAGGTACTAGTATAGAGGCAAAGGCTATATATATAGGCTAGAGCCCTTAAGCTAGTAGATAAGAGAATAGGCTCCTTAAGTACTAAGAATATAAATACTATAAAGGAATATATAATAAGGGAATATTAGACTATTAAGATAACGTTTATCGTTCTACAGAGCTTAGATACTACGGAAGCAGCAAGCTATATAGAGCTTACTATAAAATATATAGACATAAGGAGGTTTTTATACCGGAGTACTTTATATAAGAGCTTTTCTACCTACGAAACATATAGGGCGTGCTACTTACTCTATATAAAGAGGTAGACTAGCGTATAAGACTTATCTATCTATATAATATTACTAAACGTTAAGAGATTATAGGACCGATTATATTAGCTCTAATAACGCGCTATACTAAAGTCGCGCTTATAACTAGTTCTAGCTACTAGAATAGAAAGGATATCCTAGGCTATTAGTATATAACCTAGATATTCTAATACGATTATCTTCTATAACTAGAGCGGATACTCTATAGAATAGGTAGCTAAGTCCTTAAATCTAGCGTAGCGATAACGAGATACCTCGTCCGAATTAGCTAAAGGCTATACGGTCTACTATAGCTATCTAGATACTCTTTAATTAGAGTCGGAGTTATTACTATCTAATCTACTATAGAGACCTATTACGAATAATATTATAGAGCGGTATAAGGCCTTTTTCGGCCTAGACTAGAACGTAGCTACGAGAGGCTTATATCGCGTATATTCGACCCGGAATTTTAACTAGTAGTAATCCTCGAAGGAGGAATCGAGCCTCTCGCTAGAGAACGCTTTACGGTCCTAGAACGCCCGTTTTATTACTAGATTAAGAAGAATCGCAATACTATATATATTACTAAATCGCTCCTAGGTAGTAGTATAGTACTTCTCGAGCTTTATCTATATAGCTTATAAGGTAGAATAAATCTCCTTTTACTAGAGTTATATTTTATATTTAAGTTTCTTATCTATAATATCTAGGATATCGAATAAAGTATTATAGTAGCTAAGAACGAGGTAGATTATTAGCTCCTTTATTATACTAATTCGTATTATAGCCTCTACGAAAGAAGTAGTAAGGTTAATAATATATTTAACTCTCTTCTATTCTATAGCAGTTAGCTTTAGTTCGAGCTAACCTTTATTTTTAATATACTTATCGATAATATCTCGTAGTTAAGAACTACGTATTAGTATAATCGTAGTTAAGCTCTAACGGGTCTTTATATCTTATATTAGGCGTAAAACCCTTTAAAGCGTCTTCTTCTACTATTTATATCGTTTTAGATATAGATATAGATCTACGATCCTCTTTTACTATAGTACTATAAAACTCTTAAAGCGTTAAGTACTAGAGTTTACCTTAACTATAAGTTTCTAGAACTTTATAGGGAGCGGTTATTAGTATAGCTTCTACCGACTACGTTTACTAACTATATATACTTCGTAGGGAGAATAAATAGTACCTTTATTAGAACCGTAGCTAGACTTCTTACTTTAAGCCGACGTAAGGCGTTCGTATGCCTACGAAGTTCTATTATACGTCTCTACGTAGCCGTAGGTAGAAATAGATACTCTCGAGTATACTAGTAAAGTATAAGGGTATATAAGATAATCTTACTTCGCTACTACTAGCTATATACCTAATAAGACTAAAACTACTCTAAGATAACCCTAAGACTACCCTACGAACTAAAGTAGAACTCTATTATAGAAGAGATAGAAAAGAAAGAGGATAGAATAGAAGTAGGTAGAGAAGTAAAGAGAGAAGGTAGCTACTAGATAAGAGATTAGCTATTTACTTACTAAAAAGAGCTATAGAAGGAAGAGAGAAAGGTAGACTCTTTCTACCTAGAATATATATCCCTAGAGATAGCTCTTTAGGTCCGAGACGAATAGAAATAACGGCCTTCTATACTAACTTAATATACTATACTAGCTATATCTGCTACTAGAACTAATTTTAGATACTAAAATTCTATATATAGGGCTTAGCGCTTAGCGCTAAGGCGTACTAAGCGAAATTCTAGTTTTCTTAGGCATCGGCCTATAATATATATTTTTAGCGCGAATAAGATACTTCTACGACTAAAGAGTTTTTATAGCCTAGGAGGCTTTTTCTCTTACGACTAGATAGGCTTCGGCCTACCCGTACTATATAGTCTTCGACTTCTATAGTGCGTTAATAGAATAAATAAATAAATAAATAATAAGGCGTTCGTATCTATTTCCTTATCCTATCGTTCCTATTCTTTATTTCTTAGCTCGATCTTTAAAGTAGTAAAGAACTTCCTTAAGAAGAGCTAGATTATATATATAAAGTACGAGAACTATTCTAGACGGGAGAACTCGTAGTCTTTAATATCTAATATCTCTTCTATATTTATATCTATTCCTTAAAGAGGAAGTTATTTAATAGAGACTAATAGTTTCGTTATACGTATCTACTCGTAGGAATAAATATTTATAGCCTCGACGCTAGAACTCGTTAGTTAGAACGTATATATATAGGAAGGATACGTATATAGCTATATATAGTATATTATTATTAGAAGCATTATCCGCTATTAGCGCTATAAGCCTATTAGAGATTTCGAAATAGGTAAGTACGTCGAATAGTAGGTCCGCTAGAACTTCGCTTATATAACGGCTCGAAATATATAGAAAGGCTAGTATAGCCTTATACTAGGCCTACTCGCTATTAATCTAGTAGCCTCGTATCGTAAGGAATAATACTTAGAGTATTCTAGCGTACTAACTATTAAGGGCGATAGCTATTTAAAAGGTTTTAGATAGCTAACGTTTTAGATTATTCTCGGAGTAATCGACCGCGTCCTAGATATATAACTTAATCGTAGCGGCGCTCTTAAAGTTAATAGATCTAGTCTTCTCTAATAGATATTCGTAGGTACGCTAAACTATAAGACTTTCGAAGAAGTTTAAAAGTAAGCCTAGCTAGGAAACTATAAGCCTATATAACTCTAGAAACTTTAACCGGTCTAGGTACTCTATTCTAGTAAAACTTTTCTTAAGCCGTTTCTATAAATAAGGACTATTAGTATATCTACGTTATATATCTCTATAAAGCGTAGTCGGCGAGCGTAGTCGGTAAGCGTAGTCGGCACCTTATTTTCGTATTAACGAATACTAAACTTATAGATTAATCTTTAGTAGCCTTAATAACTTCTCTAGTAACTCTACGCTCCTAGGAGGTATCTTCGTAGCCTACTAAATCGAGGTGCTTTTATAGAGCTTTTATTCTATTACCTAGTCCTAGGTATTTAATAACTCTATTATATTCCTTATAAATAACTCTTAGGGCGTACGTTTCCTAGTCTATACCTTTAACGAAGAATCTTTAGGCCTATAACGTTCGCGTATTCGAGTTATATTTTATAGAGTTCGAAGATATTCTACTATACTTATCGTAATACCTCGCCTCTTCGAGCTACTAATAGTAGTAGTAAAAGCCCTCGAACGACTAGGTATACTCCCGCTACTATATCTATACGCTAGACCTCCTCTATCTACTACTACTATTTTAGCTAGTACTTTTCTAGCCGTTCTCTTTCTAGCTAGTTCCTTTTTCGCTACTCGTTTTCTACCTAGTAATCGTTTTCTACCTACTACTTCTCTAGCTACTACGCTACTATTTATTCCGTTATTTACTATATCTCTATCTACTATATTTCTAGCTACTACTACTACTACTACTACTACTACTACTACTACTACTATTACTATATTATCCCTCTCGATCTATCTCTTACGACCTATTTAGTAAGCGAGCTTCTACTTATCGAGACGAGGCTAACTACCTAGTATAGTTTTCTATAAAGCCTTTCTAGAAAGCTAAGAGAAAGAGATAGGTAGTATAATACTCTCGTCGCTATTACTCTCGTCGCTATTACTCTCGTCGCTATTACTATCGTCGATATTAATAACGGAGCCGTTATCTTCGTTATTTCTATTATCGCTATTCGCGTTTCTATAAGAACTATTCTAGTCGTTTCTACTAGTAGCCTCTTAGTCGTTACTATTATAAGTAGAGGAGTTAGAAATTAAAGAAGGAGGGGTAGAAGCGCTATATTAGTTAGAAGAGAGCGCCTAGTTACTAAGAAGTCTAGGGTTAAAATTACTATTATTCGTAAGAGAGTTTTTAAATAGAGAGGAGTTTCTAAATAAAGGAGGATATAAGAGCGATAGCTTAGAGAGCTAATAGCTTAGGGAGCGTCTAAGTTAGACGCCGAAGTATCCGGCTTACGCTATATATACTCGGCGTAAGATAAAAGTACGCTAAATATATATAGAGGAATCGGTAAGAATTAGTCTCTTAATATCTCTAATAGATATAGTTAGGGGCGCTTAATATATTACTATATACTAACCTTTTATAATACTAATTCTTCTACCTTATCGAGGGTAGTAATCTATTAAGGCCTACTATACTTACGCGAGGAGCATCTATATAGCTAGGTAACTATAACGAACGTACTAGGTTCGTAGTACTACTATTAGGCTATATAAAAGAGTTACTAGACTCTAAAGCCGAAGAAGACGAGAAGATAAACGATACTAATAATACGTAGGCGAGGCGCGAGCGTCTCGAGTAAGAGAACGCTACGCTACGCGAATAGCTCGAACTCTACGCCCTTTAGGTAGAGAATAAATACTTAATACTAGAAGTTAGGACGACTACCCTACTAATACGCTTAAGTACGATAGTAAGAAGCCTCGGCTCGAGGTACTCTAGTATAGCGAGTATTACTAGAGATACTAAGAATAGTACGCGTTATAGTAGTAACGAATATACGCCCTACGAATCTATTAAGCTCTGCTCTTCTAAGCTATTTAAGGGCGAGACTATTAAGGAAGCCTAGGAATACGTCTACGTATATAAAGTAAACTTTATAGCCGCGCCGAGGAAGTTTATAATAGAATACTAGAAAGTAATCGCTAGTATTATATTCCTCGTAGGCGAAGCGTAAGAAGCCTAGTATAACGAGCACCCTAGTATACTTCTAGTAGAGTATACTTAGGCGTAGTTCTATAAGTTCTTATACGATATCGTTAGGGATTAAGCGAACCGCTAGCTACTTATAACTATTAAATACGAGATAATACGCTAAGGCGAAAATTAGAGTATATAATAATTCGTAATAGACCTCGGTAACCTCGAGGTATAGCTCGGCGACTATACCGAGGCGTAGTTAGTTCGCTAGCTTCTCGTAAAGTTAAAGCTATTACTATAGAAGGATATTATTAAGAACTATATTATTCTAGCGAAGCGCGCCGACCTCGTCGCCCTAGTATAATACTTTAAATAAGAAGAAAGGTTAATACTACGCGATATAGGCTTACGCGACTATAATAAGAACGCGTCGTACTAGTAGTTAAAGTATAAGAGGGTCGATAGTAACACGTATACCTCTAAAGATAGTTATAGGTCTAGCTCGAAGAAGAAGAACTCTTAGGATAAGCGTAAAAGTAAAGATAAGGACTAGTAACCTAGGTATTATAGTTATAACGAGGTAGGCTATATCCGTCTAGATTATTTAAATAAGGATAAGGATAGTAATAAGCTAGCGGTCCGCAAGGTAGCTATAAGTAAGTCGAAAAAAGTAGAAGCGACGGAGATATTACGTAAGTCTCCGCCGCTAAAGTAAATAGTATAGGGTACCTACCTATATAATACGTACTAGTAGTACGAGTATAAGGAGAAGTTAAATCTTAGGAGGGCCGTAGGCTAGCCGAGTTCCTTCTCGATAATACTATAAATATTAATATAGTATTACGAGTCTTCGTGCTCTAGTATAAGTTGCCCTTATAGCCGAACGCGGCCTTGCCGCCGGCTACTACCTTTATAAGTAAACTAAGTTATTATTATAGTACGTACTATATATATATAAGGCTCGTAGACTCCTCGGGGATCGAGCGCGTAACTAGAGGGATCTTCTACGTATATAATATACTAGATCCCGATATTATCTTTAGCTATTTATAGCGACGTATATAATAGGTAAGTATTAATAGTAGTATAGATAAATAGCGTTATAGTAACGATCGTTTCGGCCGATTCGAAGTCTAAGAGGCCTATAAGTTCCTTAAAGACCTCTAAAAGGCACCTACTATATTTATAGTTAGCCTAAGTAGGATAGGTAAGGAGCTTACTCTAATACTATAGGAGTTTTATTAGTTCGACGATATCCTTAACTTAATAAAGGAAATATAAAGTAGACCTATCGATAGCGCTAAGTATATAATCGACCTAAAGCTAAGTACTATACTACTCTTTAGGCTACTATACTACTAGTTAAGTAGAGAGCTCGAAGAGCTTAAGAAGTACCTAAAGACTAGGCTTAAGTATAATTAGATCGAGCGTTCTAATAGCGAGGCAGGTGCGCCTATTCTATTCGTACTAAAGAAGAATAGCAAGCTATAGTTATATATAGACTACCGTAGGCTAAACGAGATTACGATTAAGAATCGGTACCTACTACCTCTTATTAGTAAAACGCTAAATAGACTTATAGGAGCTACGTAGTTTACGTCGCTAGATCTTATAGACGCGTATTATCGTATCTATATTAAACTAAGCGATCGCTAGAAGACTACGTTCCGTACGCGATACGATTACTACTAATACTAGGTAATACTCTTTAGTTTAACGAACGCCCTAGTAACGTTCTAAGTATATATTAACCGCGCGCTAGTAGGGCTAGTAGATATAAGCTACGTAGTATATCTAGATAATATCCTAATCTATAATAAGACTCGCGAGGACTATATACGAGACGTATACGCTATACTTAAGAGGCTCTACAAATTCGGACTCTACGTATAACGCGCTAAGTATAAGTTCTTCTAGAAATAAGTTAACTTCCTTAGGTTCGTAGTTATAACTAGAGGCGTAGCAATAGACCCTAGTAGGGTAGCTATAATCGCCTTATAGCCGAGGCCGACTACTCTAATAGAGGTTTAATCGTTCCTTAAGTTCGTAAACTTCTACTACTACTTTATCTTCGGATATTCGAGGGTCGTAGTACTACTAACTATACTCTCGAAGAGCGCGAAGAATAGTAGGAAGCCTAGGCCTATTAGTTAAGGTAAAGCTAAGGAGTAGGCTTTCTTAAAGTTAAAAGAACGCTTCTAGACCGCGCCGCTCCTTAGGTACTTTAACTCTACGTTACGCCTACGAGTCGAGACTAATACGTCTAACTTCGCTATCGCTAGTATTCTAAGCTAGCTATTCGAGGTAGAATAGTACCTAATCGCGTTCTTCTTATAGAAGATAATTAATAATAAGTATAACTATAAGGTCTATAATAAGGAACTCCTCGTAGTAGTAGAATCCTTTAAGATATAGAGGCCTTACCTTAAAGGCGCTACGTATAAGGTAGAGGTACTAGTCGACTACGCTAACCTAAAGGCCTTTATAGGCATAAAGTAGTTAACGGGCCGATAGGCTAGATAGGCTACGTTCCTAGCCCTATATAACTTTATAATTAGTTATAGAGTAGGTAAGCTAAACGTAGCCGACGCGCTATCGAGGTATAGCGATTACGTAAAAGATATATAGGCGATAAACAACCTATTACTATTACTATAGCGGAAACTCTAAGTTTAGAGCGACCTCCGAGTAGGTAGACCGGTTATAAACTATATTAAGGCCGCCTACGACCGCTAGTATATAGTAAACCGGAGGGCGGCAACAAAAGCAGCTAATAGGACGTAGTCTACTAGCTCCGAACGCTATAAGCCGGGTCCGTATAGATTCGCGCTACTAATACGGGTCGCTAGCGCTATTATTACGGAGGAACGGCTATATACTAATACCTTAGACCTAGTAATCGGGTACGTAGCTACGCTAGTCTAGCTAAACCCGATAGCGAAGGAGCTATATACGTAGGCGGAGAGTAATAGAGGCGAAAGCGACAAGTATACTATCTAAGATAGGTATATATATCGCGAAGAAGTATTATACCTTCTCTACGACCTCGTATTACGAACGTAAGTAATTCGTATATACTACGACGACTTCCTAGCTAGCTATTTTAGTAAGGATAAGACTATAGAACTCGTTAAAAGAAAGTACTAGTAGCTAGAGATTAACGAGGACGTTAAGTAATACGTCGAATTATATAGTAGCTATTAAAAGGCAAAAGCGAGGCGCTACTATCCCTATAGCGAGATAGTTACGCTTCCTCTACTAGAACGGCTATAGAAAGATCTATCTATAGACTTTATTATAGACCTTCCCCTAAGTAAGCGTAATAGTCGTATATTTAACGCGATCCTTATAATTATCGACCGCTATTTTAAGATAGTAACTTTCGTTCGGATAATAAAGCGCTATATAAGCGTAGAGCTTATAGACATCCTACTTAATAAAGTTATACGACTTTAAGGTATACCTAGTAGTATTATCTCTAATAGAGGGTCTATATTTACTAGCTAGTTCTAGTTAGACTTCTATTTCGAGGTATACGTAAAACGTAGGCTAAGTATAGCATTTTACTTATAAACGGACGGCTAGACTAAACGCGCAAACTAGACGCTTAAGTAGTACCTACGTATCTATTATAAGGAGAACTAAGACGACTAGGCGTCTATACTAGCCTTTACGGAATTCGCGTATAATAATAGCCTAAATACGATACTAAAGATATCGCTATTCTATATTATCTACGGGTTCGACCTAGACCTAACGATAGAGACTCGTAAGAGAGACGTAATCGAATCTTAGAATATAATTCTATAAGGAGAAGTACTAGTAGTAAAGGACGCTATAGAAAGGTTAAAGTAGAATTATAAGGAGTTAATAAAGCGCTAGTAGTAAGTAAGCGAGTCGTAGGCTAAGTATTATAACTAGAAGTATTAGCTAAAGGAATATAAGGTTAGCGATATAGTCCTTCTATCTATAAAGAACCTAAAACTAAAGGTACTATTAAAGAAGCTAGCGGATAAGTTCGCTAGACCTTTTAAAGTAATCGACGTAGTCGGGAAGCAGGCGTACTACCTAGCTCTTCTAATAGGATTACGTATCTATAATATCTTCTACGTATCCCTTCTAGAACTTTAGTATAGTAGCGAATCTTAGGAGACTAGCTTGCCTCTCCTAGATAATAAAAGCGAGTAGATAGTCGAGAAAGTACTAGAAACCTAAGTCGAGAAGAGTAAGAGGAAGTAGCTAGTCCGGTAGAAAGGCTAGCTAGAAGAATATAATACGTAAGAACCGATTGAATATATTAGGAAATATAAAGCACTCGAGGAATTTAAGGTATAAGAGTAGAGTAAGAGAAGCTTACGTAAGCTATAAAGTCGACTATCGTAGCTACTATGCTACTAATTAACTATCGCGACTACTATAATTTATAATAAGTACGCGCTAAGCGCTAAGACTACGACGAAATATTACGTTATAAGAATCGCTAGAAGAAATAGAGAATATAGAGTAGAGAGAAATTATTTATTTATAGCGCCCGTAGGCGTAGCGTAAATAGGCCGTAGTACTAGCGTAGAATAGAAGTATAGAGTAAGGTAGTAGACTATATAAGTAGCGCGAGAGGAGCGCGAGGAGAAAGTATAAGGAGAGCGCGCGATACGCTAGCTTACTCCTCTATACTCTCGTTCTTCTTCTTCTTATTCTTCTTATTCTCCTTATTATTATTCTCCTCCTTCTTCTCTACTATAGAGGCCTTATCGTTAGAGACCTCCTCTATTTAGCTAGTAAGGTAGTTAGTATAAATAGTATAGACTACTATATCGAGCGCCTCTTTCGAGGCGCTAAGTAGGTATAGACGCTACGAAGAATATTAGTAACGCGTACGAGGAGTATATAACCTATAAGATATACCTCGTACTTAAGCTTAAAGAGCCTAGAGGATAGAGCGATCTACTTACTAGCTATAAGTAGCTTAGTAGTAGAAGGACCGCTACTAGCTAGTAGCGCGCTAGCTCTACCCTTCTTTAAAGTCTTAAAGACCCTAGCCGACTTACTCTTATTAGACTATAGGACCTTAAGGCTATCGGCGATCCGGGCCTATAAATTAGTATAGTAATAGTAGAGCTACTTAGCGCGTACGGCCGGCCTACCCTCGGCTAGCTTAGCGAAGTAGAAGCGTAAGCGCTTCGACTACGTAATAATATCTAGGTCGGTATAGCGGTCGTAAGAGTATTTATTATTATTATAGCGCTAATAATTCTTCTTCTTACCTAGTTTTATAACCTTATCGTACGGCCGAACGCTAGCTATACGTACTATATTAGTAAGGAACTCGTAGCTAATACGTATATAGAACGCTAGACTTACTCGTTACTAAATATAAGAGGTAACGATAATAGTTATCGTCCTTTATAGTAGGGAGGTTAGTAATAGTATAGGGATCGGCTAAGATTATAAGAGCGGAGATCTTCTTAAGAGGTATAATACTTATAGAACGAGTACTAGGAAAAGGCTAAGAAGATACGTAAATAGTATAAGGTAGGAGTAGGGCGCTTATCTAAAGATAGTATACTAGAACAAGTATTAATATAGTTAGGCGCGAACTTATAGCCTATACCTACCTCGTAATTAACGCGTAGCCTATATAGAGTTTATAATATAAAAGTCCCTTAAGATCTAGTACGTTACTATAGTACTACTAAAAATCGCGCACGACTATAAATAGTAGAGTAACGTAACTATAACGTAATAAGAACATAAGCGGCCGGCTACTATAGTAATAAAGACTCTCCTACGAGCTAAGGCAGCTCTATAAGAGAGAGGAGATAATTATAAGAGCGATAGCTTAGGGGGCTAATAGCTTAGAGGGCGTCTAAGTTAGACGCCGAAGTATCTAGCTTATACTACGTATACTCGGCGCAAGATAAAAGCACGCTAAACGTATATAGAGGAATCGGTAAGAATTAGTCTCTTAATATCTCTAACGAGTATAGTTAGGGGCGCTTAATATATTACTATATACTAACCTTTTATAAAGGAGTAGACGCTATATCTTAGCTAGAGAAGTATTACTCGGCGAACTAGCTAGGCTTATTAGTAGGAAGTTAAGCTATTATAAATACGTAGAGAGGCGAGAGAAAAGCGGTCGATTAAGCTAAGATTAATATACGCGATAGTATCCTTCGTATATATAATACGAAAATTCGTTAGAAGGTATAAAAAAGGAAGGCGATAATAATAAGCTAATAAAGCGCGACTACCGATAAGTTCTAAGAAAGCAGAGGTAGTAGTATTACTAATAGTTCGGTAAGGGTATATAGGTTAGCTAAGGCAGATATTAAGCTCGCTAGCGCGCTAGCTACGGCTTTACCCGCGCTATATATATTAATTCTAAGCTTCTAAGTATAGTAAAGTATACTAGGCTCTTTATAGTCGACAATTATAGTCGGCAACCTAGTATTATATATCTATATTATTATTCCCTCCTTCGTTCTAGCTAGTAAACTAGCGGCGTAGATAACTATATAGGTATATATCCTTTACTTATAGAGTAACGCGCCTCGCGTAGATCGCTAGAAGGTTAGAAATCTCGAACTCTATAACGAGAAATGCCTCCGCTACTTCCTATAAGCATTTAAGTGCTACTACTTAAATTCTAATAATATTACTACTACTTCTATCTATTATAATCTTGCGGATAACGCGCTAAAAAGGGACTCTCTAGATATATAAAGCTATTGTTTACTAAAGCTTACGAATCTCTCGTAAGGCTACTATTTCTAGTATTAACTACCTTTTTAAGATACCGGACTTACTAGCTCTTAGTCGTTACTATATCGTCCTTATAGCTATCGCTTTTTTCTATAGAACTACTACCTTCTTACGAGACTCGTCGTCTAGTACTATAGCCTTTAGTAGCTATATTCGCTACTACTTAGTAGCCTTATTTTCTACGTATAGAAGTAGTACTAATAGCGGTATATTAGTATCTATATTACGATATACTTATAGAGGAGAGCTCGAGTTAAACTCTATATCTAAGTCCGCTTAAGAAATAAAAGAAGACATCGAGTAGTATAGATAAAGATATTAAAGAGTTAGAAGAAGTAGATAGATAGAGATATAAGAGAGAAGAGCTAGAGCAGATAGGAGTAATAGAAAATCGTATACGACCGCCGGAATACGCGGGCCTATAGAGGGGGGTTAGAGTTTAATAGCGCTATATAGTAGAACTATATCGTATTCTACTACTATATCGAGATACTCCTACCGATCTTTACCTAGTAGAAGTTACGGTTTAGCGAACGCTATAATCGCTTTCGCTACTCTATAGAATATAGTAATAGACGTAAATATTTACTATAGTATAGATTATATCCGGGTATTATATAGATAATATTAACTATAGTATATATATTTCGTTATTCGAAGTTCTCTACGAATATATAAAAGACTATAGAAGAGAAAGAGCTAGACTTACTAGTACTCTATAGTATTACTAGTTAAGTAGTCGTAATATAGTAGTAGAATAGAAAAATAGACTTTTTAGCCTACTTTTATATCGAGGAACTAAGTCGTTATAATAGTAGAAGAGAAAAAATAATTATCGATACTATTTTAATACTAAGAAGAGGAGCGGTTATTAATAGTATAAGCTAAGAAATAACTATTAGCGCCGAGGAGACTAGTAGTCGTCGATAGTATAAACTAAAAAGCAATTATCTATACTAAGAAGACGAGCGGTCGTCGATAATATAAGCTAAGAAGTAGCCGTCTACGCTAAGAAGATAAGTAGTCGTCGATAGTATAAGCTAAGAAGTAACTATTAGCGACGAGTAGACGAGTAGTCGTCGAGGGTATTAGTATATAGTAGTTACTCTTTTCGGCTAGCGATAGTAAGGTTAATCTAAGTAACGTATACGACGGCTTCTAGCTCTAGAGTACGTCTATAGCTATTACTATTCGTATATAGTCGTATATATTAGTATACGCTATATTAGGTAAGCGATATATTATATAATATCGCCGACTATAGTAGCCGACTACGGTATAAGAAGCTAAACTCTACGTATAGAGGTAAGCTAGTAGCTAGGCGGGAATAGCTACGTACTAAGCTTCTAGTATATCTAAAGCTAGAATTCGTCGTACTTAGCTTCTACTATAATAACTACTACTTTAACTACTACTATACTCGTATTACTACCGAATTTTAAGCGTATATTTACTATATACCTCGCGATACTTATCTCTTCTTAGCGACTAAACTTATAATAATAGCGCGATAAAAGCGACGTTTAATAAGTACTACGCCCTCTAATAGTCTATAGAAGCATCCCTGCCTTATAAATAAGACTTTAAATAGTATAAGTACTTCTATACTTTAGATATAACTAGGCGCTATAAGGAAAGATATAGATACCTACTCTTCTAATCCTAATACTCTTTATAAGTATAGCTAGCGTATAGATATATCGCCTAAGAGAGCTATAGTAGATAAATAGCGCAAAGCTAGAAATAAGTCCTTTACTTAATAGAAGAAGCTTTTAATCGGCTCTAATAATATATAAAGCTCCCTATTAAAGAAGTAGTAGTAGAAGAAGATTAAGGCTTAAAGAGAGGAGTACTATGCTTAGTACGACTAGATAGCGTAAGTAATAATCTATATAGTTAGCTAATATAGTCGGTAGTACTAATATATAATAGAGACGATAAGAAATATAAGCGCGCGCGAGATAGGCCTACTATTTAGATAGCGAACTAAGATAAGGAAAGCTTTTATTTTAATATTAAGAAAGAGAAAGGCGCGGACGACCTATACTATAACTATAACTACTAGTATAATACTAATTAGTCTAAGTCGAGTCCGGAGGCACTCTATATATTACTAGTAAGGTCGGCTAGTACTAGCTATAAAGTAACTAACCTCTACCTTCGAGTTACTACTAAGAGCGAGTAGGCTATATAGAGGAGCTACGCCGTCTACGCCTTTTAGAATAAGGCTATTTAAGAGTTTAAGAAGAAGGTATATACCCTTATAATACTACGCGCGTAATATAGGAGTTAAGCTAAGTTTATCGTATAACTAATAAAAAAGAGGCCGAGTTCCTCGTAGTAAGAAATAGACCTTATCGAGAGGCTATAATCTAGGAATAAGAGGAGATACGTATTCTAAGTATCTAAAGCGGACGTAATTAGCTCTTATTAAGAGTATATCGCCGCTAGAACTAATAGCTTCTTTAGGACCTATTTAAGTACCTCTAATTAGACTAGAAGTATACTCTACGCTCCGCGGAGCCTTATAAAGGGCTTATAAAATTAGTCCGTATATTAGTATCTATAGCGAAAGCGAAGGTAAATTAATACTAACTACGCCTACCGACTATATACTAACTAGTAGTAGGAGCTAATAGTAGAAGGCCGTCTTCTAACTATAACGGAAATTTTCCTACCCTATTACTACGTAGTATATCGTAACTATCTCTCCTAGAAGTCCTTTAAGTTTAATATAGCTAATTGCTTTACTTAGACTCTAGAAGTCCTAGATTAGCTTATCCTATTAGGATATAATTAGGATAGTAATAGGTTCCGGAAGCTAGTTACGTCTAAAGTATAGGCTAAGCGAAATAGGCTACCGTTCTAGTTATACGCTTATAAGTTCGATATAAAGAAGTTAGTATACGGAGAGCTTCTATAGGAAATATAGCTCGATTCTAAGTAGAAAGAAGAACTTAGCTTTTAGGATATCGTTAAGTAGCTTCTAGGTACGTCTACGAATAAGCTCGCTATCTCTAAGACCTTTATACGTAAATTCTAGTCGCTAGAGATAAGGTTTATATAGAAGCTCTATAACTCCTCTTAAGCTAGGTAGAATACGAATAGCTAATTAGTACTACTACCGTTAAATTAATAGTAGGCTTACTCTATTACTATAGAGTTACTTAACTCTACGTCTAGGTCCTAGTCGCCTTAGGAATAAGCTAAGCGATAGGAGTCTATATCTTATAAGTTAAGATTAGTTATAGCCGCCGACGGTATATTAGTCTATAGTTTACGTCGTAGTACTAGCCGGCCCTCTTTAACTTATATCTCTTATCTTTACCTATTAGTCTATAGTAGCTTACCGAATATATAATTCTCCTTTATAATTCTTATAGACGGCTTAAGTCTTACCTTCGATAGCTAAGTATATTTAATACTAGCCTTATTCTCTTATATAGTAGTTACGCCTTTAGAAATATACTACTACTTTTTCTTTAGAGCTAGTACTAGATCTAGGAGCTCTAGCTATATCTTAAACTTCTAGCTTACTATATTCCTTTTTCTTTTCTTACTTTTAGTATTATTTCTAGCCTTCTACTATATAGTATTATATCGCTTTACGTAGTCTTTAGGTAGTTTCTAAATTCTTTCTACGATAGGTTTATCTACTTAGGCTAAGTCTAACTCTACTTTTTCGACTTAAGCTTTATTAACGCTACTAGCCTCTTACGCTAGTAAGATACTTACCCTCGAAGGCGACTATAGCGTTACTATAATTAAAGAGTACTTAGTACGTTTATTAGTCGCGACTATTATAAGCTCGATAAGAGTACTAGAGGTGCTTATCTCTATAACGCTACTAGGATAAGCTATCGGCCTATAATAGAGATACCTTACTAGTACTTATACTAATAAAACTTAATCGCCTCTATAAATATTATTTACCTCTATTACTCTACTAGCTTTTACTCTTTAGTTCTACGATTCCTTCTTAGTACTATTTACTTTATATTATAGTATTACTAGTATATCCTACGACTTTAAGATAATATAGTAGTACTATACTTTCTTCTTCCTTAAGATATATAAGTATACGACTTCGCGAACGATAGACTAACTCTAAATCGTAGCTATCTCTCGTCGACTTTAGTCTAATTAAGAAGGTAGTATAATAGCGAAGGAAGAGACGCTATACGATTACGAATACCTTAAGTAGTTAAGCTAGTACGCGAGATAGAATACTACCTCTAGCTAACCTTATTAAGCTACTAAAGGATTCTAAGGACTAGGTTAAAATTAATAGCGTATAAATATAGTAGCGGGAGTATACCTAGTCGTTTAAGAGCTTTTACTACTACTATTAGTAGCTCGAAAAGGCGAGGTATTACGATAAGTATAGTAGAATATCTTCGAACCTTATAAAATAGAACTCGAATACGCGAACGTTATAAGCCTAGAGATTTTTTATTAAAGATATAGACTAGGAAACGTACGCCCTAAGAGTTATTTATAAGGGATATAATAGAGTTATTAAATACTTAGGACTAGGTAATAGAATAAAAGCTCTATAAAAGTACCTCGATTTAGTAGGCTATAAAGATACTTTCTAGGAGCGTAGAGTTACTACTTACTAGAGAAATTATTAAGGCTACTAAAGATTAATCTATAAGTTTAGTATTTATTATTATAGAAATAAGGTACCGACTACGCTTACTAACTACGCTTACTAACTACGCTCGCTAACTACGCTTTATAGAGATATAAATAGATAGATAATTTATTTACGTAGGACTACCTCTTTCTATAGAGTAAGCTATACTCTCTATATATTTATATCGAGAGAAAGCTAAGAAAACTCCCCTACTTCCGTATATCTTATAGGTCGCAACCTTACTACTCTTATTCCTAAGTTCCTTTAAATAAAGATAGGTCTCTTAGAGTCCTCCGTCTCTATTACTCTTTCTCTACTCTTTATTCTATTCCTTCGCCTTTAGTTCTTTCTTTATAAGGGAGAATTATTCTAGAGTCCCTTACTATATAAGCTATCTTGCTATTACTTATAGTTCTCTCCTTATAGTAGTTAGGTCCTTCTAGTTTATAGATCCTATAGCTCTAAATAGGTATTGCCTTATACCTCTTATCTCTAGGTAAAATATATAGATATACTAAGGTGTTTTATAGCCTCTTCTATAGCTATAAAGTAGAGTATAGCTAGGTACTCTTCTCTTAGTAAGATACTATCTTATCCTAATATACTCTATCTTAATTAAGGTAATTATTATACTAATTAGTCTAGTTGCTCCCTTATATATAGTTGCTATAGCTAGGCTATGCTTTGCTATATTCTATATAGGTAGGATATATCTAGCTATCCTTTCCTTCTTAGCCTACTTATCTACTTCTTAAGCTATTTCTTATTTATATTTTAGCTACTATATCCTTAGGCCTACGTATTATAGTACCTTTATCTCTTATTTTTAGATTATAGCTAGGATCTCTTACTATCTAGTTTGTCCTAGGTTTATAGGTAAGGTATATTATCTTTATCTCCTTAGGGCTTATAGTTTCCTTCTAATTTCTATATATCTAGATCTAATAAACTTATAGGCTTCTTAGTTATCCTACTTCTTTATAGCTTATCTTACTAGGTCCTAAGTATATAAGTATAGTAAGGGAATATTAGCTTCCTTTTATAATATAGCTATTATAACTAATTTATAGGCTCCTATAATTATCCTAAGTGCCTATATTTAGACCTTCTTAATTAGGATAGTAAGGCTCCTAGTATAGCCTAGGGTATATTCTAAGTTAGACTAGACCTAATATCTAAAGGTAATAGCTAGCCTAATAATTATAGTATAGATATATCTAGCTTTCTAAAAGGATGCTCCCTATATAGACTTATATAACCTTTAGAGGGAGTATATCTAGGTTGTCCCCTTTACTACTACTTACTTAATATATAGTCCCTATTTAAGCTTTATATCTACTTAAACTCCGAGGATCCTAAGAGATAAAGATAGTTCTCTATTAAAGCCCTATATTCTTACTATAGCTTTTAGGTTATAGCTTCTACTTCTAGTAAAGTAGATAAGCTAGTACTTCTAGGGAGTAAACTCTACCTTATATCTCCTAGCCTATTCTTTATATTTCTAGTATACTACTTTTAGTTATCTATAGTTCTCCTTTATTATTATACTATAAGTTAAGATATTAGAGTTATCTATAAATCCTATTATAGTAGTATTTCCTAAGTATAGTATTAGTAAGAGTATAGAGGTAAAGAATAGGAATAGGATTAGTAATAGAGTTAATCCCTATAGGATACCTATATTCTATAGCCTTAGGTTATTTATAAATGTGCTTAACTTAAGGTATATAGTTCTATCTTATAGGAATAATACTATAAACCCTATAACCTATTCTAGGAAACCTTTTATCGTTATATTATATAGGAGTCTCTAGTATAATACCTTATTAAATATACCTAAGATATCTAGATATAGTATTAATACTATAGCTCTTAGTTTGCTTTTCTAGACTATTCTAACCTGCTCTATAACTAGGTTTAAAGCTAATATTATAGATCTCTCGGGCCTTGCTCCTATTTATTCCTCTAGGAGTAGTTTCTTATTTTCTATTTCTTTAGAGATCTTCTTAGTAATTACTACTTTTAATACCTTAGCTATTATATTAAGTAGAGCTATTAGCCTATATGCTCCTAGTTTAGTATAGTCTAGCTTCTAGGGCTTCTTAATAACTACTATAATAGAGTATTTCTATACTCTTAGGTAGTATAATATTCTTATATATATATTAAAGAATCTTATAAGTATTAGTACTACCTAAGTCCTATATTCCTTAAGTATAATATTAGGTATCTAGTCTAGCTCTAGGGCTTTATTTATAAGTAACTTTTTAAGGATCTATTCTATCTCTTTAGTAGTAATATTAGGGTCTATATAAAATAGTTAAGGCAGGGTTATATCTTAGATGTCGCTTAAGTCTACCTTTCTTAGCTTTAGGAAGAAGTACTAGGATAGGATCTCTACTTTATCCTAGTTTATATATTCCCTATTACTTTATAGGCTAGTAAGGTCTAGGAAATATACTAGTTAATGTCCTTAATATACTCCTTCTCTTACTTACTTTACTATCTTCTAGATCTTACTTAGGTCTTCTATAATCTCTCTTATAAGCTATCTTTATACTAGGTTCTTCTCCTTCTTAATTATACGGCTCCTTATATAGGAGGCCTATAGGTATTAGCTATAGTTATATTCTATAGGGTTAGCTCTCTATATTCTTCTCTATTATTTAGTAGATTTAATAGCTTCTCTATATTCTCTTATCTATCCTATCTTTATATATATAGATAGCCTTACTAGTAGGACTTCCTATTTAGCTATAATCTAGATTATCTACTATAGCTTAAAGGCTATCTTATCTAGGTTATCCTTAGTTTAGAGTAGGTACTATATAATTAGCTAGATATATTTATCTACTAGCTTCTAGATACGTTCCTAGTCTACTATTCTCTATTATCTCCTCTTTTCCTCTATCTTAGGCTAAGTTTTAGTATAGATTATAGTCTAGATTAGGAGATAGTTAGAGCTATATATCTCTTCTAGCTTTATTTTATATTCCTAGATCCTATTCTAGAGTAAGTAGCTAGTAAATACTAGGTTAAGAGTCTAGTAGCTTACTATATATCTTTCCTATTATAACCCTAAACTATATATATACGGGTAGCTTATATTAGTATAGATAGAGTAGGTCGTAAGGCGGGTAGGTAATAGAATGCCCTACGTAGCTAGTCCTCGGACACTATCTCGTCTAGCGTACCTATCCCTAGTAAGTATATATTAGAAGCTATCGCGACTACTTCTCTACTATCTCCTCCGTATATACGACTTCGTAAGGGATAAAGGTTATAGCTGCACGACGTCGTTACGTTACTATCTATATCGGTCCTTCTTATTCTTAGTTCGTGTTCGAACTATAGGCTATAAGTATACCTGCCTTACTAATTAAACTCCGACTCCCGAAACTACTAAAGTAAGCCCCGAATTTAAGTTCCCGTAGTAGTAGCATATCTTAATTCTCGTATTAGAATAAGTAGCTAGTTAGTATATATTAGCCGGCTAATATACTCTACTCCTATTATAAACCTAAACCTACGATATTAGTTAAATTCTAGTCTAGTAGAAGTAAAGGTACTTATAGGAAACACTTATCGTTTATAGTCTAACTTATCTCCCTCGTATCGCCTACTACTATTAACTTCGCTAAGCTGGGGCCCCGGGCCCTAGCTTCCTCCTATACCTCGTTCTATACCTAATCGTAGATCTCCGACTAGTCGTTAATATCCGCATCCTCGTAAAACTAAGCTATAGGCCGCTTCGAATAGTCGGCTTAGTATAGTACGTAACTATTATTTCCGAAAAACATTCGTTCTAGTTCTAATACTAAGGGCTAGATACGAGCATGCTCTATAAGCACGCAGTCGTAGTAGTCGGAGGCCTTAGAAAAGAAGTCTTCCTTAGAGTAAGTTATTTACTTATAGGCGTCCTTAATAACGACCGGGTTATCCTATCGTAACTAACCTACGAGTACGGCCGATAGAGGACTCTATAGAGTAAAATAGGTAGAGGCTAGAAACCGGAAGGGCATAATACTATACTTGTTTAGGTAACTAGATAGCGTACTAACTCCTAGAAGGAGGTTATAGTATACGTTGCGTAGTTTAGTATAGGTTCCTAAAGCTTTACCTATTTCTAGGCTATTATTCTTAATATCGACCCGAGTAAACTAAGGAAGTATAGTTCGGCGAGTCTTCTCGGAGGCCTTCGTACTATATAGTAGATATAGCGACGAGATACGTACTTAGAAAGCGTTATAGACCTATAGTTTTATCCTATAACCGATTAGGGTATAGTCTTCTTCCGTTAGTTAGTTAGGGCCGATAGCCTTAATAAATAGGCCCTTATTATCCTTTAGAACCCCTCGCTTCTCTATACGCTCGAACTAAGCCTAGAAAACATCTCTCTTATATAGGCCTCTTACTAATATAGTAGTATTAGCCTCGTTCTTATTAGTAAGGAATACGCTTCCTTAGATAAAGTTAACCCTAGTACCTTAGTATAGCTTATTAAGGGCGATGTCGATATAGTAGAACTTGCTTATACTATTTGCTTCTCTATATCCTACGGCTCTATATAAGAACTTCGCGTAGTACGAGTAGGAATATAAGTACGTCGTATAGTCCGGTCGGATTGCTATATAATATAGCTAGTATATAGGGTCCTAGCGGAAAATCTATTAGGTTAAACTATAGTATATATTCCGTAGCTAGCCGAGATTCTTGCGCCTATTAGCCTCTCGAAGGTACTAGTCGTAGATATCGAACTCTCGCTTAATAGCTTCCTCGACTAGCCGTAGCTAATCGAAGAGAGTAATTACGGTCGTACTAAAGTCCTTAAAATCTTAAAGTACCTTCTTGTTTAGCCTCGTTCTTAGGACCGCTAAGGCGTTAGTATCCGTAATATATTCTAGTAGAGGATCCTAGCTTAGAGTAGGTCTATATTTAAAGATACCTAAGGCGTCTACTATAATAGAAGGGCGACGCTTACCTTAAAACTATATAGGGTTCGTTCTCTTAACCTCGTCGATATTACTATATAGGTATACCGCGAAACGACCTCTAAGCTAGTTATCTATAATATTCGTATAAAGGCTATATATTCTACTACTCGCGCGTCGAGAACAGTTCTTATATAGTAGCCTATAGCCGTTAGGTATATCCTATCGTGCTCGCTTATAGTACTATTTAATTAGTACGACGGTCTCGGATAGCTATACTACTATAGCACTCTTAATTATATTAACTATACCGATAAGCTTAGTGTCCTCTATAGGGCAATCCTTATATACTTAAGGAACTTGCTTCTACGGTCTCGGAGTATTACCGGTCGAGATTCTAGAGTAAGAGGAACCTAATAGAACTAATTACTAAGAGGCTATAGAGGTAGCTCGGCTACGTATAGTTAACTCCTAACTCTAACTACTCTACCTACGACTTAGGGGCTCTAATCTACGACGATCCTATAGTCCTCGAGTATACGGCCCTATAAGTACGCTTAATAGGGGGCGATTCCTAGTCGGGGCCCCGGGCCCTAGCTTCTATAACCTAGTTAGGGCCCCGGGCCCTAACTATATACTCTATAGTACCTACTTATAGAACCGAGTAACTAGACGACTAGTCTATTACTACTATAGGTTAATAGTTATAGAACGAGGAGCGGGCGCTAATAGGGTTAGTCTAGTAGTAATATCTCTCTATAGAGGACTAATAAAGTTCGGAGTAAGTTATAGACCTCGATCTCGTAGGGCCTATTATACGGCGGCGCTATTAATATTTATACGGTTTACTTCTTCCTTAGCTTTACGAATCTTATCGAAATTACTTTAAGTAGCCTTAGCTAAGGTAGACCTATTAGCTATTAGGTAGAGTAACCTCTAGATAATAGCCTTACGGAGGACTAAGGCGGCCTTATCCTACTTTAGGTTCTTACCTATAAAGGTAGACATCTGCTTTACTATTCCTAAGTACTAAATCGCATTTACGAGCAGAGGATACTTAGCTTATTCTAGCTCCTAGAGACTAGTAACTATCTTATAGCATCCCTCTCTCTAATCTCGCTAACTCTCTCTAGCCTTATAAGCCTTAGAGTATTTAGGGAAGTGCGAGGCTACTCCTTTAGTTATACTCTTAAAGTCGTTAGGGCAGAGCGTACTACTAAACTCGAAGGCTAGGTCGTTCTAATAGAATAGGCGCTTATCGATATAGCGGATATATTCGCCGATAATATTACGCCGCTCGTTATCGTCTTTAATTAAGTTAATATTCGCGACTAGGTCGCGAATATTAGTAGCTCCGGTCTTATAGCTCTGCGCTTATAGGGATAGGTTCGTATTCGCGAAGATCTCGATAGTAAGAGATATAGTTTAGGTATTAAAAAGAGGAGAGGGAGGTATAGGGAGGGGAAGGTAGATTAGTAAGAAAAGAAGAGAAGGTTTCCGAGGAAAGAAGGGCCGCTTTTATAGTAACGGCGCAGCTACTACTAAGACCGGTAAATAGCAAACTAAGTAAATATTAGGTTTGCTAACTATAATTATAGGTACGCTTAGCCTCTATATATACTAAGGCTAAGGCATGCGCGTAACCGGTTCGCAACTAATTATTTTCCTTATATACTAAATTATAAGCGCTTAAGGCTTATGTAGTTCTATATACTAGGTAGGGATGTTCTATCTAGTTCTTCGAGTTCGTAATATAAGGCCTTAGGCGTATACGCGGCTACCTAGTATAGTCCGCGCTATCGGTATATAAGTTTATCCGATTGCGAATATTCGAGTTAAGTGCGATAGATTATTACTATATCCCCTACGCGAAAGTCTTACTAGTCGACGTTCCGGACTATATTAAAGTACTCCTTTGCCTACTTATAGAACCGCTTGTTCCTATTCTTTACTTCTTCTATTATTTCCTATATATTCTCGAGCGCGAGTAACTATATATATAGGAGATCTTCTCGAGTCTAAACCGATCCCTAATCTAATACTCTATACGTTCGTATATCTAGTTTAATTAGTAGTACTACTTCTCTTCTAATTATAAGAGTAGCTAGTATCTAGCTAGTAGAAGATACTACGGTCGTTCGATCGGCCTATAATACTAATAGAACGTGCGGAATCTAAGGTTTAGAACCTCCTTCTAAGTACTTAGATAGGGCGGCTAGTATTAGTTTATAACCTACCTCGACTAAGCTATTAGATTCCGGATAATACGGAGACACCCGTGGTCGTCTAACTATATAGCTCTCGAGAAGATTAGTAATATCCTTAAGGTTAGCCTTAGTATTATCTATAATAACCTCCTATAGAGCGCCCTATTAGTAGAAGATGTCCTTATAAATAAATTTAGTAATCTATAGCGAGGTAATTTCTTTCGCGGTCTTATATACGACCTTAGCCTCGATCTACTAAGAGAGTCCTTCTCTAGCTACGATTAAGGATCCCCTCTTATCTATATATATAGGATCTAGATACTACTTCTCGCCTACGCTTTAAATCTAGACTTCCTATATAGGAGTAGGCCGCCGTACTCTATTCCGGAAGTTGCATTAAGGACACTTCCTATAGTATATAGTATATTCTAAGTATATTCTATCCTACTAGTATAGGCGGGATAGGGTTTAGTATATACCTTTTATACTACGATGCCTATTCCGCTCGTATATCGACTAAAGGATCTCTATACGAGCGTAGTCCTAATCTACTACTCTTTATAATAGTATATCTATATATCTCTAGCGATATAGCTTCTAATCTACGACTACGAACTTCTAGCTAAGTTTAAGGTACCTTCTATATTCTAATAGGGTTATCTCTTCCGTATACTTTCTACGAAGAAGTACGAAGGCAATAGACTTAGTCGTGTGCTTATAGTCGTCTAGAGTACCTACTAGTTTATCTAGGAAGATAGAGTCTAGAGATTTAGAGGAGTTAGGGCCCTAGGCCCTAGCTTAGCGAACTCGCTCTATAAACGTATTAAAGAAGGCGCGGTCGATTATATTATTATCCTCGCGATCCGGAACTATATTAGCTATCTACCCTAGTTCCCTACGTTTAGAAGGGGTCTATAGTCGCCTTAATAGCGCGTCTAGCCCTTAATATTTCGTTCTAAGTACGTATCGGACCTCGAAGTCGAATAGTCGAATCTAGGCGATCTATTTAGTTACGGTCGCATTAGGAAGGTCGGTTAAGGCCTTGCTAAGCTAATAAACTAACGTATTAGCATCGATCTCGAGTACGAAGTATACCTCGAAGAGCTATAGTTTGAACTTCTTTAGTACTTAGAGCACGGTAAGATATTCTCGCTTTCTAGTATCGTACTTCCTCTACTATTTATCCTATATTCTACTCTCGTACCTAGACGGATATCTCTTATCGTCGACTATCTATATAAGTATAGCTCCCTATCCTTTAATACTAGTATTAACCGCGACGTAGATAACTTCTATACCGGGGCCGTATCGTATAGTAACTAAAGTAGGGGCGGTAACTAGTAACTATACGTAGTGCTCCTTAGCTTTCTTATAGATAATCGTCTATTTAAAGATAGTATCCTTACGTAGGAGCTAATATAGAGGTTTAGCGATAATAGCGAAACGAGGAATCTAGATTTAGAAGTATACGACGATCCTAACGAATATACGTACCTCTTTCTAGTTAATCGGCTATAGCTACCTTAGGAGCTTAGCTATACGAACCGCGTTAGGGTATCTACCGTCTTAATCTATTACGTACCCTATAACCTTAATCTTAGTTTAGAGGATCTATAACTTCTTAATAGCAACTATTATCCTAGCTCGCTCGATATCTGCGAGAACTTAATCTAAGTCTTTAATGTGTTCGACAATATACTACCTTATCCCTAGCTCGATCTCTTCGTTTCTATATATAGTATATAGTCCCTTTACTCTAAAATTATCGATAAAGGAACTAGCTCTATAGGAGAGGTAATCGTATAGAACTATATTTACGATCCTCGCGAACTAAGATACTAAGTTCGTCGCTTCTTATAGCAACGTAGTTATTCTTAAAAGACCGAATAGAGGGCCGTCGAAACTAGTTAGGTCTCTACTCTTCTTAGCTAGAGGAACCTAATCGTATCCTAAGAAGAGGTCGAGAAGGCTAGCTACGATATAACCTACGAATTATTCCGAGAAGGAATCCGTATCTAGAGGTAAGAAGGCATTCTTAATTATAACTCGGTTAATCTCTATAGCTATATTAATTAATCTATACTTCCTCGTATCCCTTTTTAAAACTAAGAAGTAAGGGTTTCTATACGCGGTATAGCTATATTCTAAGGTTCCGGCTTCTATATAGGTTCGTAAAATCCCTTCGACCTATGCCTTCTATAATAGGCTTATACGGAATTCTAGATGCTACTATAGCGTATATAGTATAGTATAGATAACCTATAGTAGGGCTACCCTTAGGTAAATACGACCTAAGTATTCGAAAGACGAAGCTAGTACTTTCTTATAGTTAAATAGTATATAGATTAGTAGTTCCTTCTCCTTCGGCTAGAGCTTAATCCCGACCCTATCTAGTATTAGGGTAAGCATTTCTACTATTAGCCTACTTCCTCGCGTAATATCGGATAGCTTCTTAATTAAATATCGTTTATTATATAGGCCTATCCCGGGAGGCGTTAAGGCTTCCTCCCTTAGATACTCCTCTTTCTATTTTAGTATTCCTCCTAGACCTTCTCTAGAAGTTTTATATACGCTAGTAAGTATAGGTAGTACTTTATTAGCCTTCCTCTTATAGAGGGTATATGCTCGGATAATAGTAAGAGACCGAGGTACCTCCTTCTATCTCTTCTATATTATCGTAGAAGCCGATAGTATTATCTAGATTAGAATCGTTTCCGGATCCTTAAATTCCTCTTCGGCTAAGTAAGAACCTTTATTAGCCTAAGTATTTAGTTCTATATCCTAATATAAGCTAAGGCCCTAGGCCCCGACTCCCTTTTTACTAAAATCCGATAGTATCGTAGCTACTTACTTTCTAGCGGTTATTATTATAGCTGCGAAACCGCGTACTAGTTTCTTAAAGCTAGTTTCTAAAGGTAGTCCTAGACTAAAAGGCATCCCTTAGATCCTTTTAGGCTAGTAAAGGTAACCGATTTACCTTTCGTATTACTAATAGTTCCTTCTTACGTTCTATCGTCGTAGTTTCTTCCTACGAGTCTTGCCTTACGTACCTAAGTTCGTCCTAGAAGTAAGGGTATAGGTATAGCTCCTATAACTAGTTTAGAGACGAAAACTAGTACTTTAATCTCGATGCTAAAAACGCTAGTAATTAATCTCCTACTAATTCCTAAGATAGTAACCGGCCCTCCTATAGTAATTATTTTACTTTCTAGGATATTCTAGATTAAAGCAATTTCTATTTCCTATACCTAGTTCTAATCGATAATATAAGAATTCGTACCCTCGTTAACTAATACTTAAACTTCTAGGCTTAGATTTTTGCTCGTTCTAACTATATATAGGACCTAGATAAGGGGAGCTACGATAAAATCGTCTATTACTGCCGATAGGTCTATACTAGATAGAGTCTCGTATAGTTCCTCGATAGTCTATACTTTAGACCGCGTAACTACGTAAGCGCGATACGTATTAATCCCTTCCTCCTAAAATAGTTCCTTAGAAAGAGCCTTCTTAGTATAGGGATCCTAGTTCTAGAAAGCTTTATAAAGGAATTTACTAACTTAATCCTTACTAATATCGTCTAATTCCCTAGCCTACTATATATTCTCTACTAGCTAGTTAATATTTATAGGCTCGGTTTAGAGTGCGTTATATAGTTTATTATCGTTAGTACGAATCCTATCCTATAGTAACTTAATCGCTAGCTTAGAACTTCCGAGAAGGATAAATTCCCCGAAGGTAATTAGAATCTTATAGTAGATTAACCTCCTAAGCAACCTAGTCTCTAGTTTCTTAGTAAGTAGTAAGTTCTCCTCGTCCTTCCTTTCCTTTACCCTTATATAATTATCGAACCGCTATCTCTCCGGAGGGTTCCTAGCCTTCCTTATTAGAGGGTTAATAGGTCTAGTAGTTAGAATATCCTCTATATCTTCGTCTACTATATCTTTATCTATATAGCCGAATGTCTCTTAGGTCTATAATCTCGAAGGTCTAGGGCGAGGATTACCTCGCTTATCTTCTTAGGAAGCCTAGGTTTATAATACTTAGTTAGAGATCTTCGCCTATAGCTATCTCGTCTTTGCGGCCCCCTTCTATTTCTTAATTCTATTCTTAGCTATACGAGCTAATTACTTGTCTCGGCTTAGGATTACTATACTACTAACCTTGTCCTTGCCCTTTCTCTTAGTATCCGCGACTATAGTAGTAGCTACGTTAAGGCCTCTTTTAAGCTCTCCTTCTATAATATCCTTAATTTATTCTCTGCTATAGTCGTAATTATCCTCCTCTTTAACGCTAGCTTATCTAGACTAGTATATAGCTGCTCTAAAAATAGTAGGCGTAGGTACGAAACCGAAATATATGTCTCTAATAACCTAAGGAGGTACGGTCGTAGTAGTATATATAGGTTTAGGCGTTAGAGGAGTTAGAATCGCAGTCGGGGCCCTAGGCCCTAACTAAATATCTTTAGGTATATACGATAGTTTCCTGTATAGTATCTAATATCCTAGGTTCGAGATGCTTCTAGGCGTTATATTAGTTATATCCCTTTATATCTAGAGTACTAATAACTAATTTGCTCTTAATAGGTAAGCCGGCTATAGAATACGACCGTATAGAGGGAATAACCTCTATACTACCGAGTATATCTAAGCTATTCGTAGTATCTAGCTATCCTACTTCGATATACTAATTAGCTAATAGTTTCTAGTAGGAGGACTATAGTACTATTTCCTCCGTTTATTCTACTAGATATACCTACTTCCCTAGAGCTAGGCTATAATCGAATATTCCCTTACGTAGTAGTCTTAATCTCCGTAGTTAAAACACTTGTTCTATATCGTTAGGTATACTAGGATCTGCGTCGCGAAGGTTCTAACTATGCCTACGTACGCGAGTAGTTTATTTTCTAAGCTTGCGGTATTTACCTAATAGGCTTGCTACGTTCCTATCTCTATCGGAGGGTTTATAGGAACGGGGCTAGTTCCGGTCCGCGGAGTAAGTCCGTATAGGATCGATATCTTCGCGAACTTACGAGTAAAGTCGTTATTAATAAGGGTATTACCTATAGGCACCGCTAGAGCTCTTTCTAGATAGCTAGCCGAGATAGAGTTCTATAACGAGGTTATCTATTATTTATCTCTACTTTTAGCAAGCCTAAACCCTTTAGATCCTTTAACTATTTCTTCTACCGACTTTAGAATCTTATTAAACGGTCGGAAGGACTCTAGCTTCCGGGGATATAGGCTATACTTCCTATAGATCCTTCTACTAATACTATCTAGTAAAGCTTTTAGTAGTAGTATAGATCGTTCCCTATTACTTAAGTCTTCGGAATCGATATAGTTAGAAGCTAATCGAAACTATCGTAAGAATTTATTTAGATTATCGTTTTCTAACCGTTAGGTCTTATAGTACGACGTAAGATACGATACCGATTTAATAATATAATACGTATTACTATTAGCGAAGTAGTCTAATAGGGACTTCCTAAATTTAGTCTAGTTATGTTTAGGCACGCCCTTTAACCGCTTTAGTTCCGGTCGTAGGATAATCTTAGTATTAGCGATAACGCTATTAATCTTTTCCTAGTTACTACGCCCTTCTAGATCGAACTGCTTCTAGAGACTATCGAACCGTTCGAGGAACTTAGTAGTATTCTATTCTCTAAAGAACGGGTTCGCTTTAGTTCTAGGTAATAGTAGCTTTAGCTTATAGGTATCTAGTATACTCCTTAGGACTTCCTATAAAGTTAGAAGCTACGTCGTGTCTATCGCGGTAGGCGACCGTAAGGAGGGTCCTTAATTAGGTATGTTACTAATAGTACCTATTATAACGGCGGTAAAGTCCGCTAGTCGGTTCCTTATATCGAACTCCTAGGTACTACGATAGATCCTATCTTCCTCGGTACTAGAAACTATAGTAGCTAGCCTTAGTTCCGCACGATCGTCTCGATTACCTAGTATAGTAGCTCTCTCGGTTCTTAAGTACTTATACCTTAGCGGATTCCTTCCCTCTTTTATATCTATAAGCTAAGGCCCTAGGCCCTAGCTTTAATTTCCTACCTAATAGACATTTTGTCTTACTAGAAAACGATTTATCGTATGTTCCTAGGTTGCCTTTACCTAGTCCGCGTCTAGATTAGGTTAGACTGCCTAGTTTCTACTTACTGCTTTCCTATAGCGACTTCTCGCCTTATATTACTTATAGCGTATACTTAGCCTATCCGTACGCTATTATCCCTTATCGCGAACTATATTTATAAGAACGGAGCGCAGTCTTCGTTTATTTTTAGGGTATAGGCAATGCCTACGCTGCCTATATTCTAGTACTAGTCTCGACTACGACTCCTAAACGCGTACTATATTAGATTCTAAGTCTATGTTATCCGCGACTTCTAAACGCGTGCTATATTAGATTCTAAGTCTATATTGTCCGCGACTCCTAAACGCGTACTATATTAGATTCTAAGTCTATATTATCCGCGACTTCTAAACGCGTACTATGTCTAATCCTAAACGCTATATATATAGTAGAAGTAGCTAACTTCCCGCGAACTATATACGTATGCGTATATAAATTAAATCTAAGTCTTATCTATAGTGCCTCTTTTAGTAACGTAGTATCTTTTTTTTTAGTCGTAGTCTTGCCCTACCTTCGGCTCTAGAATATAACCCTAAACTATATATATACGGGTAGCTTATATTAGTATAGATAGAGTAGGTCGTAAGGCGGGTAGGTAATAGAATGCCCTACGTAGCTAGTCCTCGGATACTATCTCGTCCGGCGTACCTATCCCTAGTAAGTATACGTTAGAAGCTATTACGACTACTTCTCTACTATCTCCTCCGTATATACGACTTCGTAAGGGATAAAGGTTATAGCTGCACGTCGTCGTTGCGTTGCTATCTATATCGGTCCTTCTTATTCTTAGTTCGTGTTCGAACTATAGGCTATAAGTATACCCGCCTTACTAATTAAACTCCGACTCCCGAAACTACTAAAGTAAGCCTCGAATTTAAGTTCCCGCAGTAGTAGTATGTCTTAATTCTCGTATTAGAATAAGTAGCTAGTTAGTATATATTAGCCGGCTAATACTATATAACTATTTCTAGTTTAAGTATAAGGTATAGGTCTGCTTTTATAGTAATTTCTATTAGTTTATCGGCTATATAGTATTAGCTCTAGGTAAGGTTACCTCTCTATTATAGATAGTAGAGGTTAAAGTCTCTAACTACTAGGTGTTCTAGCTTTATTAGGCAGCTACTAGGCTATATTATCTCTTAGAGTAGTATAAGAATCCTATCTTGTTTATAGCTTTTAGGCCTATATAGGTTATAATAGTTATAGATTTATATAGGGCCTCTATCTATCTAGACCTTAACTAATATTATATCTCCTAACTAGTAAAGTATCGGTCTTTATATATCTATATATATTTAGTCTAAAATTAATATTGCTACCCTCGGGTTCTAGTATTCTAGGAGGATTATATAGTATCCTCTTCTTAACTTATTTCTTCTATTTTAGGTATTAATCTATAGTTCCTATAGTGCTATAATTATTGCCTCTATAGCGTCTAGTATTAGGGTCTAGGTAATATTTAACTTGTTTATATTCTATTATAAGACTATAAGGGTATAACTATTTATTAGAGTCTTAGGAGATAAGCTTAATTAGGTCTAGGTCTATATCCTATTATAGATATTCTAGGTCTCCTTAGGTCTTTAGCTTATCTAAGTTAGGGAAGAAGTAATAGAGCTTATCGCTCTATTTTCTTCCTACTATTATAGCTATAGTTATACCTACTAGTCTGCCCTTATACTAGGTTACGCCTTAGGATAGGTTTATAGGTAGGATTTTCTGCTTTAGCTAGCTTTGCTCTAGAACTAGTTCTAAGGTCTAGGTAGAGTTAGATTCTTACTATTTAAGAAACTATATAGAGAAGTCTCTCGCCCTTACTTTTACTACTACCTTAAAGCTATATTATATAAAGTATACCTTATAGTCTCTCTTATAGTTACTATACTTAAATTTTATCTCTTTATAGGTATTAGTCCTATATTGCCTTATATATTTTCTATATATATCTCCTATTACTTTATAGTACTTAGTAATATAGCTAAATATATTATATTTTATATACTAGGTTATCCTTTACTAAGAGTAGTATAGTTCTATATTATACTATATAGATCTAATAGTAACCTCTTTCGTATATATTTCTTTAGCTATATATTTGTCCTATACTACTAATACTACTAAGGAGATCCTAAGGTCTACTTTTACTTTCTTACTCCTTAGCTAGAAGGCCTTCTTAATCTTAATACTCTATAGGAACTAGGTTAGGTTATCTTACTTTATCTAGGCCTAGTTCTTCTTATTCTTAAGGTCTTAGCTAGTCCTAATACTATATACTAGGACCTAAGTAGTAGGTATATCTACTTAGGCTCCTAAGAATATATTCTTAAGCTATAATTATTCCTATTTTAACTTATACTTTTTAGCTTCTTAGTATAGAATAACCTTAAGGTCCCTACTTAAGAGCTTCTATATAGCTTTAACCTATTATATTCTTAGTTTGTTTTTTAGCTCTTTATAGCTAAGCTTCTTTACTATTTCTCTTTCTTCTTAGTTTCTTATCTTAATAGAGATAGTAACTACTACTTAAGGCTATAGCTTTAGTATTATATATATAAATTAGGCTATTTAGGCTTATATTTTTAGAGTAGTAGTAAGTAAGGGTATGCAGCTTTAGAGTATTTTCTAGATAGCTTAAATAGCCGAGGATTCCTCTTAGTCGAGAATATAGTAAAGTAGAGCTTATTAAGCCTACTAAAAAAGGAAGAGAGTAGTAGTTAGAGTAGAGAGTTAGGTAGAGTCGAGTTAGCTCTAGATCTGCTTAGTAAATGTTTTAAGGTTCCTTCTAATAGTTAATCTTAGTTATATAGTATTAGTAGTTTATTTCTAGCCTATTAGGCTAGGTAGTTATTATAGGTAAATAGGAGCTACCTAAGAGTTAAAGATGCGACCTCCTTCTCTTAAGCTCTCTCCTTTATTCCTAATATTACGTCGCGTATTAGGGTAATCTATTACGTATTAGGAGGCCTCGAGGCCTCTCTTTATCGTCGTCGCTACCTACTAGGGCTCGTTTATTTTTTTTTAGAGGAGAATATATAGTACCTTTATTTTATAGAGATATATAACGTAGATATACTAACGGTTCTTATTTATAGGAATAGCTTAAGAAAAGTTTTACTAGAACCGAGTACCTAGACTAGTTAAAGTTTTTAGAGTTATATAGGCTTATAGTTTCCTAGCTTAGATTACCTTTAAACTTCTTCGAAAGTCTTATAGTTTAGCGTACCTACGAATATCTATTAGAGGAGACTAGATCTATCGACTTTAAGAGCGCCGCTACGATTAAGTTATATATCTAGGACGTAGTCGATTACTCTAAGAATAATCTAAAACGTTAGCTATCTAGAACCTTCCGAGTAGCTATTACCCTCGACGGTTAGTACGCCGGGGTACTCCGAGTATTATTCCTTATAATATAAGGCTACTAGATCGATAGCGAGTAGGCCTAGTATAAGGCTATACTAGCCTTTCTATATATTTCGAGCTATTATATAGGCGAAGTCCTAGCGGACCTACTATTCGACGTACTTACTCGTTTTTAAATCTCTAATAAGCTTATAGCGCTAATAGCGGATAATACTTCTAATAATAATATACTATATACTACTATATACGTATCCTTCCTATATATATACCTTCTAACTAACGAGTTCTAGCGTTTAGGCTACTAATATTTACTCCTATAAGTATATATATATAGCGAAGCTATTAGTCTTAATTAAATAACTTCCTCTCTAAGAAATAAATAAAGATATAAGAGAGATATTAGATACTAAAGACTACGAGTTCTCCTATCTAGAATAGTTCCTATACTTTATATATATAATCTAGCTCTTCTTAAAGAAGTTCTTCGCTATTCTTAAGATCGAGCTAAGAAACGAAGAATAGGAATAATAGGACGAGAAGATAGATACGAACGCCTTATATCGGCTTAAAGTAGGAAGTCTAGCTACGGTTCTAATAAAGGTACTATATATTCTCTCTCTAAAGTATATATAGTTAGTAAACGTAGTTAATAGAAGCTATACTAATAACCGCTCCTTATAAAGTTCTATAAACTTATAGTTAAAGTAAACTCTAGTACTTAACGCTTCGAGAGTTTTATAGTACTATAGTAAAAGAGGATCGCAGATCTATATCTATACCTAAAACGGTATAAATAGTAGAAGAAGTCGCTTAATAGAGTTTTGCGCCTAATATAAGATATAAAGACCCGTTAGAGCTTAACTACGATTATACTAATACGTAGTTCTTAACTATAAGATATTATCGACGAGTATATTAAGAATAAGAGTTAGCTCGAACTTAAGCTAACTACTATAGAATAGAAGAGAGTTAAATATATTATTAACCTTACTACTTCTTTCGCTAAGGCTATAATACAAATTAGTATAATAAAGGAGCTAATAATCTACCTCGTTCTTAGCTACTATAATACCTTATTCGATATTCTAGATATTATAGATAAGAAACTTAAATATAAAATATAATCCTAGTAAAAGGAGCTTTATTCTACCTTATAAGCTATATAGATAAAGCTCGAAAAGTATTATACTACTACCTAGGAGCGATTTAGCGATATATATAGTATTACGATTCTTCTTAATCGAGTAATAAAACGGACGTTCTAGGACCGCGAGGCGTTCTCTAGCGAGAGGCTCGATTCCTCCTTTAAGGATTACTACTAGTTAAAATTCCGAGTCGAATACGCGTAATATAAGCCTCTCGTAGCTACGTCCTAGTCTAGGCTATAAAAGGCCTTATACCGCTCCGGGATATTATTCGCAATAGGTCTCTATAGTAGATTAGATAGTAATAACTCCGACTTTAATTAAAGAGTATCTAGATAGCCGTAGTAGACCGTATAGCTATTAGCTAATTCGGACGAGGTATCTCGTTATCGTTACGCTAGATTTAAGGACTCGGCTACCTATTCTATAGAGTATCCGCTCTAGTTATAGAAGATAATAGCATTAGAATATCTAGGTTACGCGCTAATAGCTCGGGACATCCTCTCTATTCTAGTAGCTAGAACTAGTTATAAGCGCGACTTTAGTATAGCGCGTTATTAGAGCCGATATAATCGGTCCTACGATCCCTCGACGTTTAGTAATATTATATACTATCGTTCCTAAGAGTATAACGTATAGTAATAGGCTCGGGATTCGCTTATAGAAGAGGCGCCGCCGATATTAACTACGTTCGAGCCTTCGAATAATATAGTTAGTTAGTAGTAGGAGTAGCTAGAGGCAGATTAGGAGACGTTAGCAAGTACTAAATAGAGTAACTTCGACTCGATTAGTAATAACGAGGAGGATATAGTACTAATATATCTTCGCTATAGTACTTAGTAAAGGAAGTATTTGCTTTTACGTTATACTTATAAAGTAGAATAGACTTTATAGTCGATATTATATATAGTATTTAATTCCGTATCTCGTAGTCGGCAAGTATAGTTAGTAGCCTTATTTTTCTCCGTAACTATAGTCGCTACTTTAACTAGCACTTCTAATATACTACTACGCTTAGTTCTATATATACGTATATTTAGTATTAGAGCAATTCTATTATCCCTATAGCGACCTAGTTTTATACTACGTTATTAGACCTATCTTTTTAAACTTAGGTCTCTATAAAGACCTATATAGGAACCGGTAGTATTTAGACCCGACCTATCGATTTCGTATTAGGTCGGGTACTCTATCGATTTAGGTCTTAGATCGGTTCCCTTAGGAACTAACCTAGACCTAGAACCGACCTAAAGTCGGGGACCTATTCTAACCTCTACTTTCTATCGTCGAGAACTTCTAAACGATATACTTCTAATCGAATAGTCTAGAACCTTTAAGTAGAAGGGATTCGTAGTCGAGATATTTTTATTTCTACTTTAGATTTGCCTTTAAAGCCTTACTATCCGTTATTAAGACATCTACGTTAACTAGTTTAACCTTATCGGCTACTCTTTTATAAAGTATATTATAGAGAACCTTTCTTATTAGCTACTAGGCCTTTCGAGTAAGCTTAGTAAAGTAGAAAGTAGACTAGAAAGTAGACTCTTTCTAATCTTAGTAGTAGAGGTTATCGACGTCCGAGACTAAGTTAAAAAGGTTTTCTTCGACTAGTTCGTCCTTATCGTTTACGTAGGCGCGCGCAAGCACTCTTCTAGATTTATATATCGTAAGAATTCGAAGTTATTAAGTAGGGTCCTCCTCCCTCTAGAGCGCTTAGTTACTAAAGTTCTTTCGAGTACTAGAGGTAGTAGTAGTACTAGCCTTCTAATAACTTCTAATAAAGTCTATTTTCCGCTAAGGTAAGCAGGGCTATAAAGATCGTTATAGCTTCGATTCTTAGCCCTCTACTTTTCTTAATAGTTAGTCGAGAGTTATATAGCCGTCGTTACTATTTAGAGTAGTAAAGGTAATAAGTTTACCTCCTACGGTAGTAATAGTTCCTTTCTAGAAGCTGTCGTCGTAGTTTCTACTAGTAAGATAGGTTCTATAAGTCTAAGGATGCCTAAGGATAAGCTAGATCGCCGTATCTACTTCTTCTCGTACGACGATATAGAAAAGTTTAATAATAACGTTATAAACGTTTATCCGAATATCTTTAGTAAGGCTAACGATCTATATATTTCTAATAGTACTATATATTATAATACTCTACTTCTAAGAAATAATCGCTAGCTTATACTATTTTATAAAGTAATCTATAATAATATAGTATTTAGAACCTTCGTCGATAAGTATATTAACTATTCTAGTAGGTATTCCGACTTCTACTAGTACCTAGATTAGTAGTACTCGTATAAAATCTTCGAAGATAGTAGATAGATCGATTTCTTCGCTAGGACTATAAAGATTCTTAGTAGAGGGAGCTAATTCCCGACTTAGAAGGCTTAATACGTTAATTAGATTTATATTTACGGATAGTTTAGATCCTTCGAGAACTTCTAGACTCTTAAAAATATCGGTATTCTAAACGTCTATTATATAGAGCCTCTAAAGAAGCTTCTAATTGTTTATTACTCTCTTCTAGAGGAGTCTAGAAAGTATATTATAGTAGGCTAGTAGCTTACCGACCGAGAACTCGACTTTTGCTTATATAAGCTTACTTAAAGTCCGAACTTCGCCGATATTATAGCCTATATCCTCGTTAACCTTTCTAGCCTAATCCTAAAGATAGTTCTTAAGCGAATGCTTTTTAAGAACCTTTCGCTTCGGCAGATTAATAGGTCTAGGCTCGTTCTCTTTACTTTCGAGTATATTTATATTCTTAATATCGTCTAGAAATTCTTTAATAAACGAAGGAGTCTTCGTAGTTTCTCGGCCTTAAGTCTAGCTTTTAAGCTCTTCCGATAACTCTTCTACGACTTCTAGAATTATCGGGGTTTTAATACTATATATAATTTCTTCGAGATACTTTCCCTTTACTTTTATAGTACGACTCTACTCTCGGAGTTTCTCTTATACTATTTCTCGATCTCTCTTAGAGATAGCCGCGCTAGTAGAGCTTATACTAGGTTTAGGCGACATCCGACTTCTTATTTAAGTAGTAGAGAAGACGAGGGAAATTAGCGAATCTCCGAACTATAATATCTAGTAATAGCTTATTACTAAGGCTAAAGGCTTCGCCTCTAATTCTTTTTGTCGCTAAAGAATAATTAGCTACTTATTATTAGAATAGTTAAGCTTTATAGCGGGAATCTAGTATCCTAGATTATAAGGCGTATCCTAGTAATAAGATATATCTCGTAGTAACGGCTAGCCTTCTATAATCCTTTTAATCTCCTCGAGATACGTCTAATCGATAGGACTTCTAATTCGTTCTTAAATCCGCGTAGTAATAAACTTTAGCTTAAGTATCTTCTAGTCCTAGCTAAAGATAATCTTTTCTAGATACCTAGTATTCGCGCGGCCGAAGTATAAGATATTTCGTTCGCCTTTATATATATACCCTCTATTAATTAAGTTAAGAGTAGGACTATATTCTTCTTAAAAGTAAGAGCCTTCGCTATATATATAGTATTTTCCTTCGATAGAAGAGTTAACCTTTCTTTTCTAGAAACTAGTAGCGTAGGAACTAAGATATACTTTATTCTAATTAGTCGTCTAGGCTTCTAATTAGTTCTAAAGGGAAGTATAGTACGAGTTAAGCCTAGGAGAGTTAATAGGTATAGCCGCGGCGGTCTTCTAATTAATTTACGCCTAGAGAGAAGCTTAATTTATCGCTAGAATCTTAAAGAGTTCGGTAAGCTTAGAGACTAGTAGCGAGAGTCTTAATTCTATATTAAACTTTAGCGTAAAGGTTAGTCGCTTCTAGTTAACGACTTCTTAAATCTTTTCGAGTATCGATCCTTAACTAGTTTAGAACTTTCTAAAGCTATTATCTCCGGTCGTAATCTTATAAGCTTCTTTATAAACCTTAGTAAAAGGTTTAGAAAGCTTTCTAGTATAATCGATCCGAAGATAGTTAAAGACCTTCTTTATAATCTAGTCTAGAAGTCTAGAAAGAAAGAGCTAATACCTCGTATAGTTATCTAGCTCTTTAGTAGGAATCGTAGATTAAATTAGCTTAAATTACTTATAGTACTCGAGTATATTCGTGTCTTTTCCTTTCGCTTAAGTCCTTTTTAATAAGGTCTCGAAGCTTACGCGTATCTAGAAAAGTATCTAGGTATTAAACTTAGCCTATCTATCTAGAATCGACTTATATAGGATAGGATAGTTATTATCTAAATATCTATCTAGAGTCTTAATCTCGATTTTAATAATATAGTTATAGTTATCTAGAAGACGTTTAATCCTAGTAGAATCCTCTTAGTTTAAACGATAGTCTTTAGTAAACTTATCTATTCTAGAAAGCTATTCTAATACGCTAGCGCCTAAAAAACTTAGATTTCTAGGCCTATTCTTTTTTAGAGATCGAGCTAATAGAGTCCCGAGATTTTCGGCTAACCTCTTTATAATATTAAGTCTAAGATTCTTAAGCGAGTTATATAAGGCTTCGATAAGAGATTATATAAGAGCTATAGTACGTCGGTCTTTAGCTAAAATTAGCTAATCGTAATTATTTCGAGAGTCTAATATATTTATAGTAGAAGTACTTATCTCGAGTATACTATAGAGCTAAGCGTCTTCTAAAGAAAGTAATTCTAGTAAAGGAAGGTTTTATAGATTAAATTTAGTAGTATTAGAGTCGGATAAATCTAAATCTACTTTCTTTAAATAGATTAGTAAGTTTATTTACTAATCTATCTAAAGAATAGATCGTATCTAGTAGCGTCTAGATATAAAAGAGAAAGAAAAGAGGAGATAAAAGAAGATTCTTAGTCTAACTAAAGAATTAGAAGGTTTCTTAGAGGTATAGTTAGACCGCGAGAGCTATAAGAAGGAGTCTAGTAAAGAAGAGAGTTATTATTATTCTATAGAATAGAGGGAGAATAGATTAACTTTAGAAGCAATTAGAAGCCTACTAGTCTCTAAAAGTATCTAAAATCGAAGAGTAAGAGTAGTAAGTAAGCGTTAGTTAAGTTAAGAAGAAGTAATTAAGTTCGTTAATACTAAGAGATCTAGTACTAAGAGTAAGAAGCCTAGAAGCTAATACGAGAGCCTAATTATTTTCTTTAGAAGAACGCGAGAGATCGCCTCTTCTTATACTCTTCGTCTTATCTTTTAAAGCCGAAAGCTTATTTATAAGGCTTATCGCTACGATCGATTAGAAGGTTAGGAAGGTATATAAGTTACTAGAAGGTAGTAGTACGTCTCCTAGCTTCCTCTAATAAAAGTAGGAAGGTATTTAGTTCTTAGGAGACTAGTTAGTCCTTAGAGAATACTCTACTACCCGTCGTACGTCTAGAAGTTAAAGAAGTTCGTCTAGAAGCTAATAAACGCTACTAGGCTCGTATCGAATATATTTATAGGCCCTTATACCTATATTACGGTCTAGCCGGGCCTATACGGACGGCTTAGCACTTAGTATATAGACGCTTCCTTCGATAGACGTAGATAGATAGATATTAACCTTTAGTATACCTAGTCGTCCGATATAGACGTAATAACTAGTAGCTTAGAAGCGTTAATCTCGACCTTATTCGAATACCTAACCGATTAACGAACGAGGCTACGCCTATTCGGACGACCGAATAACGAGAACGTACCGATAGCTTAATTAGTAGCCGGACCCGTATTCCGCGTAGATCGCGGACGCCCTATATATTCTATAAGATTATACGAGAACAACGAGGCGTATATATATAAGAACGAGTAGAGCGGTTAGAAAGTTAGCCGTCGGTTATCCGCGGCCTCTAGCTACTTAGACGCCCTTTGTTTTTTTCTAGGGCCGTCTATAGATAGTCGCGACGCCCGTAGGTAGCTACGTAAATAACGGCCTCTACTAGTCTAAACGTACCTATTTTATAGGAGTAGGAACTAGCTCTACTACCTATTCTAGCGGCTCCGATCCTGCCGGATATCGACGTAGCTTCCTTATTAACTACCTTCTCCTTCTAAGTCTTCTTAATATAGGACGCGCTCTCGAGAAGGATTAGACGTAGCAAGCCTAACCTCTAGCGCTTAGTAGTATTTATCGCGAATAACTATATACTACTATCTAAGTACGAGCTCCTAGTTACCTTAATAGAGCGTAGGATATTATAGCTAGGGTATCTCTAAGACTAGGTTATAAATTTATCTAGTATTAACGAAGTAGCGAAACTCGTCCTTATATACCTTTTACTTATTTAAGACCTACTATAGTATATAGCGACCGTACCTTAGCTAGCTACCTTCGCCTTAGACGAGATACTATAAGTAGTTATTCTACGTAACTGCCTAATAAAGGCTTAGAACGAAGCCCGACGTAGATAAAGCTACGTAGCTAGACGCCTATACTAACTAGCGGATAGGGTCCTACGTATAGAACTATATTCCTTCTAAGAATAGCCCGACGATCCTATTTAGTAGCGCCTCGAGCGACCTCTATAGATACTAGTATAGCCGTACGAGCGACCTCTATAGATACTAGTATAGCCGTACGAGCGACCTCTATAGACGCTAGTATAGGAATAGAGCCGGTCCCTAAACTAGCTAGTAGCGCCGCCCTAGGAACGATAGACGGTTTACCTAGTCTAGTAGCTATACGTACTACGTAACCTACTCGTAGAGACGTCCTCCGATTCCTCTTTCTAACGCTTACTACCGACGAACTCTTCGCTCTAGGAATCGTTAGTATAAGCGTTACCTAATACGACTATTCTATACTTGCTAGTTACTTCTAGCTCGAGGGCGCGTATACCGGAACATCTTCTAATTACGCCGCGTCGAGCCTCTTCGACTTCGCTATACGATATACTATATAGTAACGCTACTAGTCGTAATAATATTAACTTCCTATACTAGTATAGAGACGAGTAGCGTCGCGGACGTAACTATAACGACTACTACGACGCTCTCTCTAGACGCCGGCCTCGCTATAACTCTACGCCTTTAAGAATATCTTCTTATAAGAATATACTACTAGGTAGCGCTCTACCGCAAGGGGACGTACTACTCTAAGAAGTAGATACTAGCCTAGCTCCGCTACTTTTACTACTATAGCGACCTCCTATGCCGGCCCTAGTAGTTCTAGACCTAGATCGCTTCCTAACGCAAATTAGAGATACGCTTAGGGCATACGTAGTATAAGCTTAAGAGCGTTTTAACGAGTTTTAGGGCTATTAAGATAAGCGGCTCGGCCGTATAGAACGTAATTTCGACGCTCGTTTTAAGCGTTTAGAAGCGCACGCTAGAAGCTAACTACTAGATACTCTACGATATAGTATTAACTTAGAGGCTAATCGCTAGTAACGTCTATAGCGAGTAGGGCTAGTCCCTCCTTCTAGTAGAGAAGACCTACTACTACTAGGTAGTAGAGAGGACGGAGGAATATACTTACGTTATAGGGGATGCTATAACCGTAGTTAAAATAATTATAGCCGCGACTAGAGGCGAGATAGCTACTATAGTAGACGGGGACGCCGAGATCCCTCGTCGTCTTCTAGTAATAGTAATAGCTCCTTACTTAATCTATATCGTAATAGTAGTTAGCGTCCTAGCTGCTCGCTAAACTAGTTATATAGCCGTAGTCGATCTAAAGATAGCCGCTTTAAGCCGGAGGAAGTAGGTTTCTTCTATCTAGCTACTACGACTACTAAGCTCCCTATAGAGGATATAGTCGACTAAGGAGGCAAAACCTTCTATAGGTTAGTCTACCTATTCTTAGATTCGGCTAAAGATTACGCGATAACTATAGGGTCCTAGACGACCCGATAATAGCTAGTTAAATACCTTTATAGTTTAGTAATAACCTAGTTCTTCTCGGAGCTTATAGAAGACGACCGTCGTAGAATTTATAGTAGGAAGGGTATCGAGCGTTAGAAGAAAGCTCTTTACGATAAGTTCTCTCTTCGTCTAGCTAAAGCCTTAGTACGACTAGCTAACGAGCGTTTTAGCTAGGAGGAGGTCGCTACTAACCGTCTACCGGCCGAGTTCGTCTTAAATATAGTTCGCTAAATAAGAGAGGCTAAGACGATTAACCGGACCGCCTAGTTAAACGCGGCGTAGATAAAAATCTATCCGGACCTTTAGCTTAATATAGATCTACCTACGAATAGAACGACTATCGACGCCTTTATAGAAAGTATAGAAATACGAATGTTCTCCTAGCGCTATCTTAACTCTAAGGCGAGAATAGATAAGTATCGTACCGAATATATTACTAGGAGGAATAGGCGCTACTAATAGAATACCCTCTACGAGTACGACTATACTTATAGACGATACTCGGATAGGCTCTAGTAGTATAACGACCGTCTACGTCGGAATAACTAGAACGCTACTAACGACGGACTTTAGCGCTATAAGAGACGAGACGACCGCCGAAGTAGACGCGATTAAGGTCGCCGGGACTACTATCTAAAAGAAGACATGCCTAATAATACTTAGGCTAAGGCTCCTAACCTAGACCTAGTAAAGCGAGAGCCCGTATACTATAACTATAATAAGTCCGGCTACTACTTCTACGAATATAAGGAACTAAGACGTTAGCGCTCCTATAGTAGAGACCTATTCTATAGAAGGAAGGATAATAATACGTATATCGCCTAAGGCGATCGGTTAGTATTACGCGATAGCGACTATACTATCGTCTTATAGCTGTCTAGCTATAGCCGTAGCCCCTTACTCGTCGACGCGTACGCTAGACTAGTATAGATAGTAGACTTTATAAATATAAGTACCGAACTCGTAGCGACCTCTACTCTTATCTATATGTCCGATATAGCCTCCTTCTTAGGTTCTTTTATATCGGCCTTATTATTACGTATATACGAATGCCTCGCTTGCGACGAGACCTTCTTCTCTACGAAGGCACTATCTACCTATAAGGATAGTACGTATCCTAGTAGCTATAAGCTAAACCCGGAGCCGTCTCGCGTAGTTAACTCGTCTGCTATACTTAGCTACTTACTAGGTCCCCCTATCCGTTTCTTTTAGTATTTGCGTCTAGCTCTATATATAAGTATCGACGGCCCTAATTTCGAGATTACGCTCGATATAGGCGCCGGCTACTCTATTATTAATCTTTACTTTCTAACGAAGTACTGCCCGGACGTATAGCTTCGTCCTCTAAACTAGCTATTTAAGATTAGTAGGATCTCTAGCTCCTAAGAGTATACCTAATATATAGTAGTAGATATATAGGCTCTAGCTCTAATCGATAGCGACTACGTCCTAGTATACTTCCGCTACGCTACGTATATCGTCGCGGATCTTCTAGTTAAGATCCTCCTCGGTATAGATATAATCGTAATAGAGCGTATTCTTATTAACGTTCCCTAATAGCAAGCTACTCTTACTTTATACGAAGGCGCTAAGGTACCTCTCCTAGTCGCTAGGAAGGTATAGACGCTATTCTATATCGTACTAACTATAAGAGACGCCTTTACTATCTCTTTATATACTAAGTCTAGGGTCCTTATTATTCTATAGCACTTACTACTAAACGACCGCGACTTTAACTTTATACTAGAACCCTAGTACCTCGGCGGCCTTTAGAAGAGTTTAGACGTCTATTACTCCCTAGTAGACTCGTAGACAACCTACGTTTTAATCGCTAACTAGATAAATATAGAGATTATCCTGCTACTAGCCGCGCGTCTCGGTATAGTAGGCGAGGCTACGTTCGAGGGCGCCTTCGTAACGACCCCGACGTCTAACTAGGAAGATCTAGCTATAATACTAGATTTTCTATAGTAGAGTTTAAACTAGCTCGTAAGCCTAAGACCCCTATACTAGTACTATCCGCTACGCCTCTATTAGATATAGAAAAGAGAATAGCGGAAGGCTATATACTATATAGTATAGCGGACAGGCAGGCTACGTACGCTGCCCTCGTATAGAGGTAGTAACGCTTATAGGTCGATAAAGATATAGTAGTCCGAGTCCCGGAAACCGACTATATACCTATTCTACTACTACTTAGTAGCGATACCTATCGCCTCCCTACTATAGTCTATCTATTATCTAAACCTAACCGAGAGGTCGTCGATAAGGCCTTCGATAGCCTATATTAATAGAGTAAAATATTATTTACTACTAAGCCTACTCTATTCGGCTTCTTAGTCTTTATAATATAGAAGACGATGCTATTAAACGGCTAGTTAGTACGAAAAGGCAGGGCTATAGTTAATATCTACGGCTTAAATAAGATAGCCGTTAAGGACTCCTATCTACTACTATAATAAGACGAAATTATAGACGCGCTAAGAGGCGCTAAGTGCATTACTACTATAGATATAGTTTCTTTCTTTTACTAGTAGGCGGTCGTAAAGGCCGACTAGTATAAGCTCGCTATTAACTCCTACTAGGGATAGGAATTAATATATATCGCTACTATAAGCTATTCGAGTAGTATATAGTACGTATAGAGATAGCTAGATAGAATCTTAAAGCCGTATAGATCCTACTACTATATATATATTAACGATATTATAATCTTCTTCTATACGTTCGACGACTATCTACTATACCTCGACTAGCTATTTTAGCTACTCGACTCGTACGATATTAGTATCTCCTCTTAGAAGATATTTATTAGTTACTCGTCCGCGACCCTACTTAGTTAGCGCGTTAGTAGCCTAGGCTATACTATATATAAGGAAAAAGTTAAGGCTATCCTCGACCTTCCCTTCTTCTAGACTCTAAAAGACCTCGAATTCTACGTCGGCCTAATAGGTTAGTAGCGATACTATATTCTATACTTCTCGTAGATCGTTACTCTATTTAAGGAGCGTAAGAGATAGCTCCTTCGTCGGGCTCTCGTCTATAGTAATCCTAGGAAGAGGTTCGCTACGAGGATATAGGCGTAGAATAAGGATAATAACTTAGTAAGATAGTATTATAGTTACGATATCCTACGCGAGATATATAGGATAGCCGATTTCCTATACTATCTAGATCTAGATCGTTCGCTATATATCGACCTAAATTTAAGTACCCTCGGCTATACTACTATTACGTATATAGTCTAGGATAATCCTACCTCGACGGACGGCGGCAAAGCCGTCCGATTCCCCGCTACTAAGATCTAGCCGGTAATATATCTTAGTAAGGCCTTATCCGATATAGAATCCCGGTACCCCGCTATAGAATTAGAGGTCTCGAAGCTCTTATAGACGGTTTAGAAGCTCCGTTATATTCTATAGACAGCTAGGAGGCCGGTCTTTATATTTACCGACTATATAGCCGCCTTAAGTATAATCGGGTCCGACTTATTAACGTCTACTACGTCCTTAGATAAGATAAACCTCTGCCTTATCTAGACTAGTTAGTATCTTTCGTAGTTCCTCGAGTTAGTAGCCTTCTACTACCCCGGACGGCTATATAGTATATCTAACGCTCTTAGTCGCTTTATTAACGACTCTAGAAAGGGTAATACGGATACTCTAGATCCGCTCGCATATAATAACTCTAACTAGACTAGGGATATAATCGATAATCCTATCTACCTTTGCCTAGAGGTTTACGAGAACGCTTAATACTTCCTAGCGTCCTTAATTAACGAGTATAGTAGCCGCTCCTTTACGTCCTTAAAAGCGCTCGTCTTCTATTCCTTACTCGTCGAGCTATCTCCTAAGTTTAAGGCCGATTTAGTACGGGGCTACTAAGACGACCCTGCTTAGTTATAGCGGCTATAGTAACTAAGAGCCGCGGAGGATCGACGCGTTTATAAGTTAGAAGAGGATAACGATAATCGAGAACAAAACGAACCTAAGGCTATACTATTAGGCTTATAGTTTTTCTTAAGGGACGGTTTAATTTATTTTAAGGACGATATAGACGGTCGCGAACGCCTATATATCCCTATAGCTATATATAAGGAGGTTTTTAAGATAGTATACGACGACTACTACTATTTAGGCTTCTACCGCGCCTACGCCTATGTTTTTACGTCGTTCTATATCTACTAACTTTCGAGAGAACTCCGCTATTATATTAAATATTACCTAGACTACCTACTTAACTAAACTTATTAGTATAGGCCTTATAGCGAATTAAACCCGATCTATACGGTCGCCGTGCCTAACTATATAGTTACTATAGACTAGGTCTATAGCTTACTACCTATTAGCGATTACGACGGCTTCCTTACTAAGATATATAAGTTCTCTAAGAAGGTAATTCTTACTAAAGTTTAGTCTACTTAGACCGCTATAGAATATAGCGTAGCTTAGATCTATAGCTACGTAATATCCGAACGGTCCCTCCCGTCTATTATAATTAGAGACCGCGACCCGATCTAGATATCGGACTTTATAAAGGCGGCCTTTTAGAAGCTAGGTACTCGGTTCCTCGCTACTACTACCTATTACCTCTAGGCCGACGGCTAGAGTAAACGGATAAACTAGACTATAGAGATCGCGCTACGCTACTTTATTATATCCTTCCTAGACGCCGAGTAGCTCGACGCGCTTCTATTTATCTAGGCCGAGCTAAATAACTCTAGAAATATCTCCTCGGGCGAGATCCTAAACGTTATTCTATAGGGTTTTAAGAATAACCTAGACGCGTTACTCTCTTTAGTAGAGCTACCGATAGCCGACTATATTGCCTTATAGTAGGAGGCTAGAGACTAAGTAGCGGACGCCTTAAAGTAGGCGGCTACTATAATAAAGAATAGGTACGACGCGATATACCGCCCTATTTGCTTCTATTCTAGCTAACGGGTACTACTTCGCCTATATAAGGGATATTAGAACGCTAGCTAGACTAACTAGAAATTCGGTTACTAGCGCTCTAGCCCCTATACGATCGACTACCTAGTAGGACGGTTAGCGTACCGACTCTACCTACTACTAGTAATAAAAATATACTCTATTATCTCCGTAGTATAGTTAGAACCCTAGCTAGAGGGCTAAGACCTATACGACCGATAGCTACTAGAGCTTAGCCTAGTCGAGACTAGTATAGACGCCGACGACAGGGCGCCCTTATACGAGATCGAGCGGCTACTTAACCGCCGTACGTCTCGCGGTCGTCTATAGTACCTCGTTAAGTAGAGAGACTAGTATTACGGCTATAACGTCTAGTATAATATTAATAACCTTAGGGACGCAGCCGACCTAATCGTAGCTTACGACCGCGCCTATCCTTTTCTCTCGCTATATTAGCGCTATAGCTATAAATAACGTCGTAGGCCTTTTTTAGACCGTTAGTTAGCGTTGCTATCGCTGCCTCGATCCTCGCTAGTAGACGCGAACGTCGCGCGTCGTATACGCGCGGAACGCTAGCTACGCTATTAACTCTTCTATTTACTTCCTCTACTTCGGTATCGGTTTTATAGTACGCTAAGCGAACAAATAGTCTACCTATTACTTTCTAGTAATATAGTTCTTCTTATATCTTACTTCTTCTATCTCTATATCTTTCTACTACTATTACTACTAATAGTATCGCCTATATAGCTACCGAAGATAGCGCTGCCGATACCGTCGCTACTACTACTCCCGACGACGCCGCTACGTAAATCGCCGTAGGCATACGTAGAACGCCGGCTGCGCCGTTTACTCTTCTATTTACTTCCTCTACTTCGGTATTAGTTTTATAGTACGCTAAGCGAATAAATAGTCTACTTATTACTTTCTAGTAATATAGTTCTCCCTATATATTACCTCTTCTATCTCTATATCTTCCTACTACTATCGCTACTAATAGTACCGCCTATATAGCTACCGAATATAGCGCCGCCGATACTATCGCTACTACTACTCCTAACGACGCTACTACTACTATCGCTTATCGCGCTACTATCGCTTATCGCGCCGCTATATAAATCGCCGCAGGTATATCTAGTAGCTATTTCGATAGCTGCGATATTATTCTTAGTAAATCTACTACTTTAGTAAAGTCTAATAACCGCTAGCGCTACGTCCTCGCCTCGCGTAACGATAGCGCCTAGTAATACGACCCGCTCTACGAACGCGACTCTAAACGTACTCTAGCTATAGCGACGACGGGCTATACTAGCGCCCTAGCGCGAATACGCGTCGAGATCTACTATAAGTTCGACGCTAGCTAGGCTATAGTTATCGATATCGCGGCCCTACTATACGTCCCTATCGTCGCTTAGCTAATACTATAAGTCGACTCTTTAATAGCTAGCTATACGTTAACGTATACTATCGAATTTACGTACTTTATTAGAGTCGTAAAGATTAAGGGCTAGTAGATATAGTAGTCGCGCGACGCGGTATACCCCTCTTTAGTTATATCTCTTATACTACCGAATCCGATAATAGCGCTACTACTAGAGACGGAGGAATTCCTCGATATAGTCGCTACTATACTAGCGTCTAGTCGTAGCGACGTCGTTCTAGCGCACGCCTATATACCGGAGGAAGCCTAGGTCCTCGCCTACTACTTCCTTAGTACTTAAACCCTTCCTTTCTTCTAGTACGAGCCGCGCGACTTCTTCTACCTATACGAGGTTTCGGACGCCTCGCTCGTCCTCTCTTATCTACTATCTAAGGCCTTATTCGCTAGCCGCGACCGTATTCCTCTAATAACGACCTCCTAAATATATAACGCAGTTATATACAGCCCGGTTATACTACTTTTAGAAATATAGGCGATAAAACTAGATACGACGACGTTCCCTTTCTAACTATAAGACCCTATACTACTAATAACTAGTATCTCGTAGGCGCTTCCGCTCTAGCTAATAGACGATAGTATACTTAACGATATAGCTATACTAATAACGTTCTTTAACTATAGCGCTAACTTCGTCTTCCTCTCTCGTACGCGGCTTATATTAGTACCGAAGCTATATATTTATCTCCTAACTATATAGGAAATTTAGATAGTCGTCGATACGCGAGATAGTTATACCTACGTCTTCTATTATAACCCGTAGCTCGCGCTCTAGTTCCTCTCTTGCCTATAACTTCGCTATACTTAGACGGCTCGACTATTAGCTAACGTACTTATCTTCGGCTTTAACTTTACCCTCTTAGTAGTCCGCTATCTATTAGCGCTAATCCTCGTCGACTCGACTTAGGAGCTCGACCTTATTAGTATAGACGACGTAGTCGACTAGGTCGCTATAGTCGCCTATATAGAAGGCTACGACTTTAGTAGGTCGGTAGATAAACTAAAAGCCTCTAGGGCAGCCCTACCCTTCTACTAGCTTAGAACCTTCGCCTCTAGCGATATACGAGCCTTCTAGGTCGCGGCTAAGATAGCCGTTTACTAGGCACGTATTAGTAGGCTACTAAAGTAGGACCCTTTTACTAACTCCCTACTCTAGTAGACCCTACTACTAGCGTAGACTAACGCTACTAGATTTAACGAGGTGTTTCGATATTACGCTATATAAATAACGGTTTACGAGGACTATAAGCTTACCTATAAGGTCGGTAAAGACGGCGTCCTAGACTAGTTAATTAGCGATAGAAGGAGCTAGAGCGATAAGGAACTTATAGGCGCTACGAGTAATGCCGCTAACGAGGCCTTAGAGAGACCGCTTCTACTACTAATAAGTAAGGATAAGAGTAAGGACAAGGCCTTAACTAGTAAGGATAAGGCCGTTATAAGACCGTCTCTACTACTAATAGGCGAGGATAAGACCTCGACGAGTCTACTACCGATACTACTACTACTAATACTACTACTACCGCTCTCGTTAACTAACCTGCCCGCTCGCTACTCTATTAACGATACTATAGGGCAGGAATCTAACTAGGCGTCCTTCGACGAGGCGACCTTATAGCCTACCGACGACATAGCTTAGTAGACGGCGCTAATTACTATAGATGTCCTCTACGGTCGAACGGTCGTACTATCCTAGACGCTATAATATAGTATAGTAGCTAAGGGTCTAGTAGACCTCCTTAACGCTCTCTAGACTATCTAGCTTACTATATATCTATATGTATTAACTAGCTAGGCGCTCCTTCGCGATAGTAACTACCTCCTAACCTTTATCTCGCCCGAGTTTTTATAGCCGTACGAGTAGACCGCTAGCTATAACGAGGACTAGCTAATAGACTACGTTACGGACGCTATAAAGCGATATATAAAGTAGGAGAGGGCGGCCCGCTAGGCTACTAACGATAGCATAACTAAGTAATACGACCGCGAGATCGTAGTACTCTACGCTCGATACGCGCGTAAGCGCGATAGTACTATCTCCTTCTAGGCTATAACTAAGGATAGCTTTTTCGACCTTATCTACTAATAATTCTATACGGGCGTCTAGGCTAACGCCGATAGCTAGGTAGTAGTATAAGTCGCGACGTCTTACCTTTTATAGTTAATATAGACAGCTATCTAGAATAGCGATTCCTAGCTTAGTATACTAGCTAGCCTTAATCGTATCGCTAACGATCTTAGGTTCGATATCGGCGACGTCTGTTTAGTAGGTTTCTAATTCCGGACCCGCTCGTATATAATCGACTTTATTATTTAGTACGTTATAGATAAACTTTAAGTCTTACTCTCCGAGCCTTACTAGAGTAAGCTAGTAGGAGCGCGATCCTTACTTTACTACCTCTATACCTATACCGCTAGCGACCTAGTTAATCTCGTTAATAGCGACTAGCCTACGTACGTTAGCTTTGCTATACGTAATAGAGCAGCCCGTCGCCTAATAGAGAACTCGTCTCTAGAGGTAGTACTATTACGCTCCCCGGCTAGAGATAGCGGTAGACGTTAGGTAGTTCGTAACGACTTCTTCTAGACGTTATCCGATAATAATAGTATATAAGGTAGAGATAGCCTAGCAAAGGCCTCTAATATACTAGGCTACGGGGATAACGTCTATAATTCTATATCTATAGTCTCTAACGCTCTCGCTTCGCCCCTAAGCGACGACCTACTACCTAATAGCTAAGCTACTACGCCTACTCTTAACGCTACCGACGACGCTACTAGCGAAGCCCTAGCTTTCCCTAATACGTCTAATAAGTCGGGCGACCCCTTCTACTAATACTAAGGAGACTCTATTTAGTATAAGGATATCGAGCTATAGTAGCGCTTTAGTTAAGATATCGATAATTCCTACTACGTTTTCGACTATATTATCTATTTTAAGGCCTTAAGGCTTATTTATATAGATACGCTACTACTAAACAGCCTATAAATAGAGGACTATTACGTTAGTCGTATTTACGAGCTACTCTAGGGAAAGTACATTTCTATAGACTCTATATATAAGATATAGCCCGCCGTTTTCGACTTTAAGAGGAGTATATTAGACGCTCGCCTACCTATAGGGCGCCCTTATATACTTAACGAGTACTATGCTATAGTATATAGCCGTCGTATCCTTTATAGTAGCGCTAAATTCTAGAAGCTCCGCGACCGCGGCGCTAACTAGAACTGCTTTATTCTTAAGAACGGCTACTCTTCTAACCGTAAGTTCGCCGATACTATAAAAGGCGCCCGACGTATCGGACTATCTACGTTCCCGGCCGCTAGCAACCCTATCGATTAGCTTATCTATATCGACTATATAGGCATCCTCCCTAACGTCCTTAATAACCTCTATTAGTAGCTAATAATACTAGTACTAAAGTACTTCCTTAGTACTATCTACGTCCTAGACGCTATAGCGGACGCCCGCGGCCTACTAAGGCGTAGTAAGTTAGTAGAACTCGGTATTAACTTCTATAATTTCGACTATAACGCAGGCTCCGACCCCGACTCTCTTAGTCTATCCGCCCGTTCTATTCGTAGTCGTTACTAGGCCCTAATACCTAAGTAACGCGACGACCTCGCTCTAAGCGTCTACTCCGAGCTCTATCCTAGTATATATAGTAGTAGACGAGAGACCCTAAGTAGCGAGTAAGAATTAGATAGCGAGGACCTACTAGGCGACCTCGAGCGCGCTACGACGCTAGGCGACGACGATACTATAGAGTATACTACTATAGGCGACGATAATACTATAACCGGCCTCCTTATTAATAATAGTAACGACTAGAAGAAAGCTCCTCTACTAAAGAGAAAAGCCGCGGCTAACGCTACTATACTCGAGAGGAAGAAGGCTAAGCTATCGCTAGCTATACCTAAGGCGAAGGATATACTAGTACTATATAGCGTATATAGCACCCCGAAAACTACTAGAACTCCGAGGACGACCGGAGCTACTAGCGTAGGTATACTAAAGAAGAATAGTAGGAAGGCGAAGAGCTCGACCGTTACTAGCTCTATCGCCGAGAGGCGGTTATCTCGCTTAAACTAAAGTACGAAGGAAGTTTAAGAAGAGTATAGAAGGACTAGTTTAAGAAGGGTACGGAAAAACTAGAGAATAGTAAGAAAAGCGATTAAGACATAGATTAGTATAGATTAAGAAAGTAATTAAGACATAGATTAATATAGATTAAGATAGGGGGCTTTACGTCGTAGACGACGCCTTTTTTCTAGATAGACCGGAGGAGATTATTATAGTCTAGCCGGGCCTATACGGACGGCTTAGCACTTAGTATATAGACGCTTCCTTCGATAGACGTAGATAGATAGATATTAACCTTTAGTATACCTAGTCGTCCGATATAGACGTAATAACCTATATCGTAGGATATCTTACTAGAACGCTACTTCTAGAAGCTACTACTCGATATAGTATACCTTAGAAGTAAGAAAAAGTCGTTAGAAGCTAAAAGGTTTAGTTTCGATCCCGAGGTCTCTAATCGTATCTAGGGGATCTAGCGCTATCGCCTAGTCGTCTAGAAAGTATTAGAAGCCTCGAAGTTAGATAGAAGAAAGCTACGCAAGTAAGATTCTTATTTTCTTTTCTCGAGGTACTATATCTAGTACTCGAGAGAGGCTATATTATTATAGTCGTAAAGTAAGGTTAGTCTAGCTAGGTTTAGAAAAGTAATATAGTAGTCTTAGATAGTAGCGATATTAAACGCTCTCCGCTCTATAGTTTAAATAAGTTTAGAAAGGCGATTCGTCGATCTTAAATAGTAGCGATATTAAACGCTCTCCGCCCTACTATCTAGAATCGAGTCTCTAGAGGTAATCGGCTAAGAGTAGAGAGTAGCGAGGTTAAACGCTCTCTACTCTACGTCTCTTAGCTCTTCTTAAAAGAAAAGGTTATTAAAGATCTTCGTATTCGTATAAAGTCGTATAATCTTCCGCCTAGGTATAGCTTCTAGAATTAGATAGTAGCGAGCTATCGCGCTCGTTAGAGTCTTTCGTATACCTACTACGGAGCTCGAGAGAAGCCCGGCTTCTTTATAGTTTTCCGAGGTCGTCGTCGTTTAGAAAGTAGGTTCGTAGTAGTTAGAAATAAATATCGTTCTTCTAGAAGATCCTATAAAGTAAAGTAGGCGTTTACGTTAGTTAGGCCCTACCTTCGGCTCTAAAAATATAGACCTAAACCTACGTATACCGAAATTAGTAGCTTATCGTACGTACGCTAGTTCTAGTAAGGGCAGCGGTATTATACGATATCCGCCCTTATATTTTATCGTCTTCTTAATACTAGAGACTCCTAAAAGACTATCGTCGATGCCGGGCTCTTATCCTATATCTAGAAAACGCTAATTCCTAACCTAATAGTAAGGTAAACCTCTTAGTATATTATATTCTAATACTAAGTCTTATGCGCCCGTCTTTCTAATTCTTTCTAATCTTAAAATTATAAGATTTAAATAGCGGATAGTCGAGATAGAGGCTAAGAGATATAGCTATTCTATTATTATAAGTAAAAGAAAGACTCGTTATACTAGAGGTCTCTAATAGTATAGCGGTCGGTAGGTAGAGAGGCAAGTCGCTTTCCGAAAGTATCTAATCGTAGAAGAAAAGTCGTAAAGAGTATAGATAAAGTAGTAAGGTATCTAATCTATTATCTCGTCGAGTTACTCGAAGGCTCGTCGTTAATATCTTCTTACCTTCCTTCTTATTCGATATCCTTTTTCTCTCTTTATTCTATATACTAAGTACTCTTAGCTTCTTAGAACCTCTATCGGGACCGTAGTAGGCTACTAGTTAATAATACTCTTAATATATTATATCTTACTATTAGTATAAAGGTCTCTTAAAAGTTAACTCTAAATTTCTAAGAGAATCCTCTTATAACTAGTCTTGCCTTAAACTTTTTAATAGTACTACTAATTGCTCTTTTTATATTAAATACCTATTTTAAAGTTATAAGGTTTGCTTCTTTTAGTAGAATAACCTCTTTCTAGGTAAAGTTACTTTAAAGTATAGTTAATTCCTTTTAAACTATATCCTTCTATATATATTTCTATTTAGGATCTTATATTACCTCTTTATAAGACTTTAAAATAGATACCTCTTATTTTTAAGCTAAGACTTAAAGAGTAATTACTATAAATATAGACTTATTAATCTCTAATAGAGTTTTAAAGATCTATTCCTATTCTTAGTCTAAGATAAGGCTAAGAAATGCCCTCTAAATCTTAGCTTTAAGTATCTCCTTCTTTTTCTTTTTTTTATTTCTTTTAAAGTACTTATCTTATAGCTATACTATAATTCTTTAGTTTAGAGCCTAGTCCTTTATCTAAGATAGATCTCCTTCTCTTTTAGCTATAGGTTTAGTCTTAGCTTCCCTTCTAATTCTTATATCCTTATAGGTTCTACTATATAATAGTTAATCTTCTTACTTCTATATATAGTCTTCTACTAGTACTAGGACTAGTTTGTTTATTAGTTTCCTAGCTTAACTTAAGTAGTTTAGTAGTTCTACTTTTCTCTATTTAGAGTTATAGTTCTTTAAAGTTTTCTTCTTCTAGAGCCTTTATTCTTTAGTAGTTCTCCTTATTCTTTAGTAGAGATAGTAACTATATAAAGAGTAGTTAGATTAGTCCTATAGCTTTTATTAGCTAGACTATAGGAGCTAGCTTCTTTAGAGGTCTACTAACTAGGTTCCTAATAGGTATACTACTTACTTAGTTAAGCTTAGGAATATTTAGCTCTATATCTCCTTCTTTCTTATACTTAAACTAAGTTATAGCATTATAGGCTTTAATAGCTCTTATATTAGGCTCCTAGAAGAGCTATATTTTAGTAGTATTAGAGATATACCTAATAAATATAGTATCTTTACCTTTATTTATTAGTTTATCTAATCTTATTCTAGTTAGCTAGGATTTAGGATCTATATAGACTACTACTTTATATTCCTAAACTCTAAAGTATAATATAGAGAGTTAAATACCTAAAAAGGCTTCCTTAAGTAATACCTTAAACCTATTAATTTCTAGTTTATTAGAAAGAGAGTTTCTAATAACTATATAGGCTACTAGCCTACGAAGATCGATTATACGCCTCTACGCGGCCGTAGGTAGAAATAGGCGGTCGAGCTCGTAACTCGACTATACTAGCAAAGTATATAGTATAGTAGAGTAGAGTAGTAGAGTGCGAAATCTAGTATAGTATCGCTAAAACTACTCTAAATAGAGGACTACTACCGAAATAGGTACGAAAACTATCTAACGACGACCTACCTACGTTAGAAATAGGTCCGCTCGATCGTAAGCGTACGAAAGAGCCGTAGAACTCCTAGGCGTCGATAGGATACCTCTAGTATATAAGAGGAATCCTTAGCTAAGAGTATTTAGAGCTAAAAGGACAAAAAGTTACTTAATATATAGCTCCTAGATCTAGAATATCTACCTCCTAAAGGTTTCGAGAAGAATCGGAGAGCGAACGTATTATTAAGGCTAGAAGTAAATACGCTATATACTTAAAAGAGCCTAGGTAGAAGAGCTAGAAGGAAAGTATTAGTTAGTAGGTAATAAAGCTCGGAGTAACGCTACGAAGCTCGTAGGGGCCTATTAATTACTTAAGTATAAGTAGGAGGGTTTTACTCGAAGTATAGCCTTATAAAGAGGGATACCTAGTCTAGTAGCTACCTAGAAGAGCTTAGAAACCTAGGAAGGCCTATATAGAGAAGTAGGTAATAGAGATATAAAGAGGCGAGCTAAAGAGGGCACTCGGAACGAGAAGGAGAAAGGTATAAGGTATAAAAGAGCGAGGAGAAGGCGATATATTAGTTAGTAAGTAGAAACGTAAGGGTACTACTACCTAGCTAGAAGTAGAAGCCCGAGCAAGCCTACGAGATATAGCTAGCTATAGCTAAAGAGATATAGTATAGTAACGCGAAGGGAGTTATTCTCTTAGAGCGTAGTAAGTAATAGTAGCGACTAAGATACTATCTACTTAGCCTAAGAGGATAGATACGTATATCGGTTTTAGAAGAGAGGTAACCGTTCTCTAGTTCGCTAGAGCCCGAAAGAGTATAACTAAAGCTTAAGGAGCAAATAGAATATAGAGCGTAAGGTAGGGATTTTAGCCTAGAATCCCTCCCTTAAAGTAAGAAGGTATATAGTAAGCTACTTATAGTAAAAGTCGAAGCCTATAAGTAAGAAAGCATAGGTAGGCCTTATCTACCTACCTTATATAGGTTCGTAGGAACGTATATAATTATATACTATAATATAAGACCTAGTACTAAGAGACTAGACTAGAATCTCTAGATAGTAAATTCTATCCTAGGCTTAGGGGCTAGAGTAGTAACCTAGTACTAAAATAAGCTAAAGAGAAGGAAGGAGTATACTATAATTAAAGCTTTAAAGTAAAGCAGAAAGAGTAAAGAGGAGCATAGGACAAAGTAGCTAAAACCCTAAAGAAAACGTCCTAGTCTAGGTAGAAGGCAGGATAATAAGCTAAATAAGAGGCCTAGTATCCTCTTAAGAAGTACTTTAAGAAGAAAGGAAGACATACCTCTACGTACTAGTATGCACCTCTAGCACTACTAGGTTTAACTACTTATTCTAAGGGATTAGGAACCTCGTCTATAAAGCCTATTTACCTACTAGGTCCTATAGTAGAATTATATAATAACTAGTAGAACTATAGAAATAGAGATATTTATCTAAGGTCTAGCTTTCCTAGATACCCTATAATAACTCTAAAGGTAGAGCATTTAATAAAAGCAACCCTTATTCTATATTTAAGGCTACCTATAATAGAAGAGCTAGTTTAGAATACTACTACTTAATATAATTTCTATAAATATAGGTTATATAACTTAGATACTAAGTAAGGTAGAAAGTTTAGAGTAGGAGTATAATATTAGAGAGGGCTCCTACTATAGACTAGTAGTACTCTTAGTATAGGGTAAATAATAAGCAGCTAAAGATAAGAATAAGAGTATAAAGAGAAAAAAGGGAGGGAGTACTGCCCTAAACCTAGCTTCTATAGTACCTTATAAAAGGAGGGCTAAGTAGAAATAATAATTAAATACTAAGAACCTAATCTATTAGTAATATAATCTAAAGGGAACTATACTATACTAAAATATAACCTAAGAGACACCGACCCTAGGACTTACGCCTCTAAAGCTATAAGATAGACGTAGGAAAAGAAGTAATACTACTACTAAGGTACCTAAAAATTATAATATAGCTGCTATTATTATCTAAAAGAAATACATACCCCTAATATAAGAGCCTAGCAACCTCTTAGTTATATATAAAAGAACGTAAGGAGTTTTTATAGCTAGGGGCTTGCCCTAAGATTTTCTTCTCTAGACAAATATATAGTATACGCTACGTGCTCCCTAAGAGAAATAGATCGGCAAATAAATTTATCTATCTATCTATATAGGCTACTAGGGCTTCTAGCTAGAATTTAATAGGCATATAGGCATTCTCTAGTATTACTCTTATATAGTCTTTAAAGGTTTAGATTATCCTCTTAACTACTCTATTCTAGATAGAGTTATATACCTTAGTAATATAGGAGGAGATTCTATATTTCTTCTCCTACTACTTTAGTATAGTAAGAAGCTCTCTTACTCTATTACTCCTTATAACCTAAAGGGGATTTTATAATTATAGCTTAGCTTTTACCTTCTAGTCTCTTAGAATACTTAGTCTATCTTCTTTAGACTTTATTAGAAAGGTCTATTTCTTTCTTAAAAAGTTATTAATAATCTTAAGCTACTATCTATATCTTAGTCTTAAGATAAATTAAGAGCTATAGATATTAATAGAAATAAAAGATAACCTTTAGAGTTTTCTTTTAGTTTCTTTTTCTTTATATTTCTTTATTTTTACTAAGGAGTATACTTTATAAGGTTAGTATTCCTTTAAAATAGGAATCTAAGCCTTTAAGTTAGATACCTTATATAGGTTCTAAGAAGACTCTCTTTAAAATATATAAGCCTATTACGAAGTCGCATATCGTCGTATGTTATCGGGGGCACTAAGGGACCCTCTCTCTTAATATTAGGTAAAAGAGGATATAAAACTATTTATACTATCGAATAGAACTATATAGGAGCTAGTATATATAGTCTAGGGTCTAAGGTATATTAGAACTAATATATATAACTTATAGGCAAACCTAGTAGAGTATTATTTTATAACACTCCCCTTAATAGTATACTAGGGTTATTTAGTCTATCTCCTTATCCTAATTATTATCCTAATCTTATATAACTAAGGCTAAGGCCCTTAGGTCTAAGACTTTGCTCCTAGAAACTACCTTAATTATACCTTAGGCTATTTCTAAGTATAGGTAAATTATAATATAATGCCTATTCTAATTATATAGCTTGCATCTTATTCCTTATTTATTAGATATCTTGCTATCTAACCTTCTTCCTCTTTAAGATAATAATCCTCTTAATAATATAGCTCGGGCTATAAAGGTAATAGGTATACTACTTATAGGTATACTTACCTCTTTCTCTTAAAGGATTAAGAGTATATTCTTAGGTAATAGTAAGGGTTAACTATCTATTGCATCTCTAATAGTTAACTATTAGTCTAGGAGCCTAGATAAGAGGACTTATACTCTTGCTTTTATATTTATAGTAGTAGCTATATTAGGTTAAGTAACTTTAATCCTTTTACTAAGTACCTAAAGGTATATCTATGCTCTATTAATACTTATATCCTCTATCTTTTAGAAACTAAAGTACTATTTTATAAGTTTCCTTCCTATTACTTAATTATCTATATACTTCTTCTTTAGCTCTTACTAAACTTTCTTTATAGTTTAGAGTTCTAAGACTAGCTCTTTATTATCCTCCCTTATATATAAAGATATCTACTAGATTGCTTTATACTATAACTTTAGAGTAATAGGTATATAAGTCTTATAGGAGATTATATAGTATAGGTCTTCTCCTCTTAAGAAGATTTCTATCCTTCTAAACTATCCTTCTATATTATCCTTATATAGGATTAGGTATAGTCTCTTCTAGAGTCTAGAGGATTTATCTTAAGTATCTATTATAGTCTTATAGAATTAGTATTAGGTTAGATAGAAAGTTATCCTTCTATCCTAAGAAGAATTAGAGCGGGGGAAAGTTAAATAATTATAGGGTTCTTCCTATATATAGGTTACCCTCTATCTCTCCTTAGATTAGAGCCTCCTATTAGAATAATCCGGCTATTAAGTAGCCGTGCTTTCCTACTAGTATATAAGAATTAAGGGAGCATACTACTTTAGTACTCTCTAGCTTAGGACTTCCTATAGCTATTCTATAAGACAAAGGTAGGTTTATAACTCCTCTTAATCCTAGATTTACTATTAGCTTCTAGAGGTAGTAAGAGGTTTAGTAAGTCTCTAAAGTATTACTAGCTAATAGTAGTCTATATTAGAACTGCCTTGCAACTATTTCTTACTAAATATAATATATCTAGTATAAACTAAGCCTTTAGTTACTATAAGATCTTCCTTTAAGAGTTAGTAAATTCTCCTAGTACTAGAGATAAGTTACTAGTCTAGATATCTTAGGGTATAGTCTCTAAAGTATTATTCTACTAATAGTAGGTTTAGTGCACTATAGGTTGCTATTATACTTCCTATAGCTCTCTATTATAATATCCTCTCCCCTCGTTACCTATCTTAGTATCCTTATTCTAGCTATTATTCTTTAATACTCTTCTCTCTTCTATATTTATTCTTAGCTATAGGTAGGCTAGCTACAGTTCTATATGCAGCTGCATTGCTATTTTTAATCCCTTAGCTAGGGTCTATAGGGTCCTATACCTAGTTATAATCTAGGACTTATATTTAACTATAGAAAGGGTTCTACTCCTTCTTTATATAGAGGTATATTATCCTTTATCTCTAAGTATAGAGGGCATAGTCCTTCCTCTATATACCTATCTTTACTCGTAGGCTCCTAGCGTAGTCTCTACTACTACTATCCCTATTTATATAGCTATAGCTCGAGCTATTTCCTTGCTCTTCTAGCTCGGTATCTTACTATTACTAGTAGCGTTCCTATTATCCTACCTTCGACTTCTATACTCTATCGGTAAACCGCGCCTCGCCTTCTATCGGAGCTCGGAGTATAATAGCGCTAACCCGAGCTTATAACCTATTACGAAGTCGTATATCGTCGTATGTTATTAGGGGCACTAAGGGACCCTCTCTCTTAATATCGAGTAAAAGAGGATATAAAACTATCTATACTATCGAATAGAACTATATAGGGGCTAGTATATATAGTCTAGGGTCTAAGGTATATTAGAACTAATATATATAACTTATAGGCAAACCTAGTAGAGTATTATTTTATAATAAAGCCTCTTATATTAAAGCTCCTACTATTCTTAGATTTTCTTTTAAGCTTTAAAGGTATAGGCTTTATTCTCTTAATTTTAGCTAAAGTATAATATTATAAGCTCCTATAATATATTATTAATCTCCTTAATAAATAGTACTCCTCCTAATAATATTATCTAGATAACTAGTTTCTTAAATAATAAAATAAGTATAAATTTAGCTAGTAAAATACTATACTACTAGCTAAATTAGCTCTAAGAAATAAGATTTACTCCTAATTCTAGTATAAAGAGAATATTCTTAAGTATAATCTATTTTCTTTTTATCTTACCTATTACTATATCTTTTATATATATAGCTATTAGATAGCTATCTCTAATATTAATCTACTTTTTCCTCTAAAGAGGTTTTAGTTACCTAAAAAGTAATTCTTAGTTAGTTATATATAATAAAGTATAGGAATTAAGTAGCTATCTTAATAGTATATACTTGCCTTTTACTTCTATAGTTAAGTATATAACTTTATTAATATTATTATCCTCTAATAGAGATTAAGATACTTTAGATATTATAAAAGGTTTAGTATCTTCTTAGGTAGTATAGGCCTTCTTAGAAAACTTCCTTAAGCTTTATCTTTTCTTTAAGAATTAGACTTTTAAGTTAAGTTTCTTTACTATTTCTTTTAGGACTTCTTTATCTAGTAATAATCTCCTTCTAATAGTAGTCTTTCTAGGTAGTAATCTTCTCTTCTCCTCTCTATTTATCTATCTTAGATTAATAGCTCTCTTAGCTCTATTAAGGTATAGGTACTTAGTAATACCTCTAAAATAATTCTAGTTATAAGAGTAATATTTTAGTTTTATACCTTAGATCCCTCTTCTCTTAGCTAATATTACTATTACTTAGGACTAGTTTAGTCTTACTTTATAAGATTCTAGGAGCTATAGTATATTTTTATATAATATAAACTACTAGGTAATAATTATATCCTTTATACTTTAATATATCTTAAGTAAACTATTAAGGAGATACTTAAGTCTCCTTTCTAGTTTCTTATAGTATACTTCCTAAGAGTCTACTTTTATAATCCTCCTAGCTATACTAGCTAGCTATACCTAGGCCTTTCTAATTATTATGTCCTTAGTTATTTAAAAGTTTATAAACTCCTAGATATATACTATAGTATATATAGTATATACCTTACTATACTTAGCTCTTATCTTCTTCTATATATTTAAGACTTATCTCTTCTTAAGGACCTCTTCTTAGTTATCTTCTAATAGGTAGATTATTATCTTATACCTAGTAGTTATATTAGCTTTAATCTATACTAGATTAGTTCTTAAATGCCTTAGGCTAAAGATAGATAGTAATAACTCGATAGATAACTTAGGTATTAGTTCTAAGATAATCTAGAATATATCCTTTAACTTAAAGTAGTCCTATAATAGGCTAATCTATTATCTTTAATTCTCTTTATATAGTACTAGTATAGCTCTTTTTCTTCTAACTATACTTATTAAATCTATCTCTATAAAATTAAATAAATAGATCTAACTCTAGAAAATATAAGCTCTTTTAATCTAATTAGTAGTTTCTAGATTTCTACCTTCCTTATTTACTAAGACTCTTCTCTTTTAGCTAAGATATTTAATTAGTTAGGTTCTTAAGTAGAGAACCTTTAAAAGATCTACTTTCTTAGAAGGGCTCTACTAGCTAGTTCTAAGGTATTAGTAGTACTTAGTACTTAGGTCTAGTCTTATCTACTTAGGTACTATAGTCTAAGGCTTATCCTTTCCTCTTTATACTTCTTTAGTATACTTCTCTTTTAAAGTAAAGTATACCTTACTAGGCTTTTCTTTATCTTAGTTATCTTTTAAGAACTTCTAGTTTATAACTAGGATCTTCTAAAGCTTCTAAGTAGTATAGATAGGATATACTTCTAGTCTTCCTTATATTCTTTTTCTACTTCTTTATCTAGTTAATACTATAGATTCTATAAGAGATAACCTCTATTACTTTAAGAATAAGAAGGCTAACTCTATCTACTTAGAGCCTCTCTATAAACCTAGGCTTATAACCTATTAATTTATATTCTCGTAGGTACTCGATAGGAGAGTATAATACGTAGTTAAAGTAGAGGTAATAAGTAGGAACTAACTTATTAATTATATTAGTTAGTTATAGGTTATATCTCGCTCCTAAGATATAGTATAATTAGCTTAGTTATATAACGTAGTATTATATAACCTATATTAACTAACTCTAATATATAGTTCCTCTTAGAAGATCTAACTAGACTATACTTTCTAATAGTACTTAGTATTAGGGCTTCGCTCTTTATATATTAGAATTATATCGTTAAATATATAGAAGACGTATTAATACCTTTAGTATCTTATACTTCGGTAGTAGAGCTCTAGCTTTTCTTAGTAGCGAGGTCTCTAATATAATTCTAAGACGTATAAGAAACGTATATAATATATATTAAAGAGGCTTACCTTACGAATATACTTACGTAAAGTATTAGTACCTCTAAATTTAGCTTAAAATAAGTTAGTAAGATATATTATATACGTCTAGAATACGTTTTTACTACTATATAGAGACTACTACTCTATTATAATATTAGATACGTATCCTATATATTTTTATAAATTATCTAATATACGTTTATCTATAGCTTTATACTAGTAGTAGAGACCTTTCTAGCTAGAACTAGATCGTAGTACTACTTATAGCCCTACTATAAAACGTTTAAACGTATTAGAAACGTAGCTTAAACGTATTTAAAATATATAATATATATAGCTAGATAATTTTTCTACTTTAACTATAATAGCAAATAGTCGTTAATATGTTTTTAATACGTTTACGATACGAATAGGTAGTAGAGAGAAGGTAGAGAGAAGTATTTATTAGGAGGAGAGGTAGGGCTAGCTAATCTCCGCGATAGCGAAGCCGATTAATTCTATAGTACGCGCTATAGTAAATAATCCTACTATCTACTATTCCTCGTATACCTTCCCTAACTACCTTACTATCGCTAATACGCGCTAAATCGTTCGAATACGCTATCTTCTTAATTAATACCTCTCGTTATCGTACGCTTTTATCCTACTTCTAATTCGCTACTACTACTACTACTAACCTTACTACTACTAACCTCGCTACTACTATTACTACCTAACGCGTTTATTCGGCCCTTTTAATAGCGACTATTATTATTAAGACGATAGAAGTAGATTCTACGACGAATAAACCTTCTACGCGTTATCTATAACTACCTATTAATCTAATATCCTTCCTTAAGCTAGCGCTCGCGCCTCTTCTAGCGCATATTGCAGCTAAGCCTCTCGTTCTTACTATAGCGTATAGTAGGACGAGAGGATAGTTATAGCTAGTAGTAGCGCGTACGATAAAGTCGGAGGTTATTACTACGGCGTAGGCTTAAGGTTCGTCTTATTTTTAACGTACTAAACGAGTTTAGCGACTAACTATTTAATAGACGGCTGCGTTGCTAGCGCTAAGTTAGTAAGCTATAATCGTAGTACCTAATCTCTAGTAAAATCGTCTACTTTAGCCTTAGCTAGCTAATTATTAATAGCGTAGAACTTCTCCTTTAGCGTATATAGTCGTTTCTTTATATTAATAAGGCGACGCGCTAGTAGCGCTAGCTATATTTCTTCCGATTCTACTATAATACGATTACGAGTAAAGTATAGCTCGAACCTAGATTCCTTTTAGCTATACGCCTATTTATCGTAATCGGCCTACGTTAGATTATTATAGAGTTTATTCTATGCGAATATATGCCTACATAGTATAACGTACTTATAAAAGAAGAGATATTCGTACTAGTTATTAACGTCTAATTCGCGTACGTCGCCGGTAGCGTAATTAAGTTCGCCTTATTCGAACTCCTTTATAATTAAGGTTTATACTAGATATAGTAGTATCTTTATCTATAGCTAGTTCGTTATAATAGAGTATAATTTTAAACGGAAGGTATATTTAGCTTATTTTATATAGTATATAAAGCTATTATCGATATATATAGCGTAGTACGCAATGCCGCGGAGTAAATAACCGAGTATAGTACGCTTCTTATTACCTCGCTTAAGGTAGGCGTAATAGTACTCGATTAGATTTGTCGTTTTATACTATATATAGAGCGGCGAATACTCTCGTATAGCGTTATACTACTTTAGTTTAGTAGCGATTAGCTCTCGTTTAATATACTTTAGCTTCTAATAATTAGGTACTCTTATACTATTGCGAGGTAGTACGTTAATTACTACCTTAATTAAGTCGTTATAACCGGGTATTATCTTCCGAGTCTTTAAGGCTACGATTAAGTATTTAAGCGTTTTATAGTAGTTTAGCCCTTAGAACTATTCGTAGAGAGTAGCGTCGACGTATTTCTAGTAGAGAAAGTAACTAACTTCTTATTTACTAGCGATTAAGCCTAGCTACGCGGCTACTACGGCGTTCTATTTAGCGCTACTATTATTAGTAATAAAGAACTATAGTTCCTAGCGTACGCGAATATCGCGGCACTAGCGCTTAATCGTCTTTAGGTATTTAGTAATAATATCGCTATCTTTACTACGAGTAAAGAAGTATATAAGATAGATCTAGTAGCCTATAGTACCGCGTATTATTAGCGAGAATAGCTTCTAGTTAAGGCTATTCGTATTATACGTCGCGTCTATTAAAACTAGCCGTCTAAACTTACTAAATATCTTTAAGCGCTCGCTATTAGCGAATATAACTCCGTTAGTTTCCTCTTCGGCCGCGTTACGCTTATCGCTACGCGTAGTTTTAACGTATTTATATAGTAAGTTATCTATAGAAGAGTTAGAATTATCGCAGAAGGTAAAATTTAGTTAGTAATCCGAAACTAGGCTTTTTATTATAGCTAATTAGAGGCCGTAAATTTTAAGTCTTAGTATTACTTAGTAACTATTAGATAACTAACTACGAGAATTAACTTACTTTTAAGACACTATATTTCTAGTTTATATAACTATATTTCTACTAACTACCTACTACTAGCGTATCGCTAATTAGAATACGCGCGTAAGAAACTACGCGCTACGTTATAGACGTAATTGCGCTTAAAACTAGCGCCGCTAATCTCGAGGAAGCGAGAATACTAGTTAGAATCCTCCGCCTCTATAACGTTATTCTTTATAGCTAAGGCACTATAACTCTTCTAATACTTAGCGCTAACGTACCTCTATAAGGCGGAGTAAACCTTTAGCTAATTAGAGGCAGTTAAATTATAGTTATACTTATAGGCACCTCTACGTCTCTTTACCTTATTTAGCGAGCTAAACTAGTACTTAACTAGCTTTACGCGAACTATTACTTTATTAGAGTTTATTACGAGATTACTAGCCGGATCGTCGTTACTATAATACTCGTACTTATATATAACCTTTAGGCGAGCTAGATAAAGGCTCGTATTATTATTCGTCTACTAAATAAGCTTATCGCTATTTATAGCCGTAGCGATATATAAAGCTAAATATCTAGGTATACTTAGTTTTAGCTAGTTTAGCGTAACTATCGCTAGTCTATATATTATTATACTACGGCTAATATAGCGAACGCTATTTAAGCGTTATCTCTAACGGTTTAAACTACGCTAAGAAGAGGCGCTAGCGCTAGTAAATAATATCTAGAGGCTCTTCGATTAATAATATCTTGCCGCTAGTAAAGCCTTTACTACTCTATTAAGGCGCGAACTTATTATAGCTACTACTCTATTTAATAATAGCGTTATTATTAGATAACTCGGTAGTAGGCAATTAAGGTAGTTCTAATAGCTAAGGTAGTTCTAATAGCTAAGGTAGTTCTAATAGCTAAGGTAGTTCTAATAGCTAAGGTAGTTCTAATAGCTAAGGTAGTTAAGACGATTAATTTACTACCTCTATAAGGTAAGCGTACGCTAACTATTCTACTAGTTTACCTTAATCGTTACTAAGCGCGTTAATATCGATATTATATAGTAATATAAGTACCTTACTAAACGCGTTATTAAATACTATATTATCTATTCTATTAAGAATCGCGTTAGTCTTAGCGTTAATAGTAGTAGTATTAAAATTAAAGAACTCTATTATAGTAGTAGTAAGGTTAGTAGTAATAGTAGTAGCGAATTAGAAGTAGAATAAAGGCGTACGATAACGAGAGGTATTAATTAAGAAGATAGCGTATTCGAATAATTTAGCGTATATTAGTAATAGCGAGGTTAATAGAAAAGAAGAGATATAAGATAGAAGAGAGTAGTAAGATATTTATAAGTAGTACGCCTAGCTAAAATAATTAGCGATTGCCCGCGACGTATAGGTTATATCTCTTCTCCTAATAAATACTCCTAGGTAGAGCGTAGGCGGTAGTAGAGGGGGCGTAGGATAGTTAGTATACGGAAGAGAAACGTTTATAAGTAGATAGGTAAGTTTCTAAGTAGACGGCTTAGCGCGCTTACTAAGCGCGGAATTGTTCCGAGTAGACAGCCGAGGTTGTCTATATGGACAGCTGACCTGCACGCACCACTTGCCCATGGATATTGTCACATGATTCGTGACCCTTGTCATCCCTTGTTGCTTGGTGTCACTCACAAGCGATTGTTGACCTGCTGCTCACGAACATCATCCTCGCGCGATACTGCTTTCCCAGTTTGTCTCTATACTCATTCGAGGAGCTACAGGTCATGGCTTTCACAGAGTATACAATAAACCTGCCATTTGGACTTGGTCTACAAGATCTAGTTGGAGCAGGAATTACCGGGACCGTGGTCCGACTTGATGCTGTTGTCAAATGGGTGCCGCCTCATCGTCAAGCGATGCTAGAGAGAGAAATGCGGGTGTATGAACGGCTTCAGCGCGACCACGGCGAGATCCCGAGCATACTGCGTTATTATGGAGGTATCGAGCGGGGTTTGGTGCTGGGATATGCGCATCATGGTACGGTCCGCCAATATCTTCGTTCCCATCCGCAGAAATCACCACTGTCGCTACGGCTTCGTTGGATTGAACAAATGGTGGAAGCAGTCACTGTTCTCCACTCCTCTGGCGTTTTGCACGGAGACCTTTCGTGCAACAATTTCTTCCTGGACGGAAATCTGGACGTCAAATGTGGCGATTTTGCAGGATCCTCAATTGATGGAGAAGAGGCCTTGACCTGCTACGAAACACGAAGCGCGCACCCTAAACTACAGGAAATATCCTGCGAGAGCGATATTTTTGCTCTCGGATCTTGCATATACGAAGCAATCGCTGGCACCAAGCCTTTTGCGCACCTGGGGGATCGGGAAATTGAAGAAGCGTATCTCCGAGAAGAGTTCCCGGATTTGACGTCCTTGGACACTTGTGAAGAGGTTATTGCCAAGTGTTGGGAACGAAGGTATAATAAGGTGTCGGAACTTGCGGAAGACGTACGACAAAAAGCTCGGAGTGGGCCTGTGGCTTCGCCGATCATACTATCGCCCCTCCAATCTCTGGTCCTGGCGTGCACAAACTTCTTTCGCGACAGCCCGCAGTTCGCGGTCTCTCGCTGGGCTATGATCCCTATTGCATTACCTGCAGCAGGTTTGACAGTTCTGCTCTGGCGGCGAATTCATGGATGATTTCACAGCTGTCCAAAGATCCGTCGCCGCCTCTTACTCTACCTGATAGCGGTGTTAGCGAGACTTTGATTGGGAATTTGGGCGGGGATACTTCGAGGGTGGTGGGCACTGAGGACAGTTGGACTCCCGTGACTGAGATGCTGCGAGCTGTATGACCTCGCCATTGAGACCCTTCGCGGGCGAAGGGTTCGGACAGCGATGGCCATTAGCCTTCGCTTTGTTGCACTCGTCCCAGCTGCGTTCTTTCTGAATATGACGCGGATCGGCTCTGCAATTCTTGTAGTAATAGTGGAGGTCCATATAGATACACATGGTTCGGGCAGAAGCTTTTATGGCAAAAGTGTTCCGTCGCCTACTAGGGCTCGACGAGAAGAACAGCTTTCAAGGGATGACGAGACTTGGGCCTAGAGAGGGAGCAGTTTCATTTAGTGCTACTAGGGGCATCCACTGGGAGAGAGACAAGGGTTTATTTAAGAGGTCCACAATGCACGGAGCCATGAGCTGTGACCTGCTCCTGTGCGTGCAGGTCAGCAGAGAGGTGGAGTGGATGATTGGAAGGTTGAACCTTGGTATGGCTGCACCTGCCAAGGTGCGACAGCCGGAAGATTGCACCTTAGTAGGTGCAATTAAGGGTTAATAGCACCTTAGGTTTAGCTAGTTTTTAATAGGAAGAATAAGACAACTAATATTATACCCTTACTAATTTTAATATGCTTTGTTACTAACTAATATAATATCTTTTCTAGTAGACGCTATAGGAACGGTCTCGGTTCTAGAACTACTAAGGTGCAACCTCTATAAGGTAATACCTTATTAAGGTACGATTATCTAGAAGTACTACTACGAAGAATATAGAAGAGGAGCCTTTACTAGGTACTATAACCTCTCTATTAATTCTTAAGGTACGATAGAGGATTAGATCTATATCTAATATATTAGAAGAAGTTCTAGACCGCGCTAGTAGACTAGAAAGCCGCTAGAGCACTGCCCGAGATTACCTAATATATAACCTTTTTGCTATATAGTATACTAACTAGTATACGATAGAAGGGATAAATAGTATTCTAGAAGTTATAAGTAAGAGCTAAGGTTTATTTACGAGAAGGTTAAACTACTTTAAAGTTAATCTACGGAAATTTACGGAAAACTATACGTAGAAGTTACCTTACTAAGATATAGCTACGAGTAGACTATATCTCTCTAAAAGTACGATTATCTATAAGATCTACTTTCTTTTATAGATAGGAATTATCTTCTCTAAAAGAGTAGTACCTTTAAAGATATAATAATATAGAGTTAGTACCTCTACTAAATAACCTTTAAGCGATACTTTAGTAGTAGAGATCCTAGATAACTACGAGACGATCTATACTAACTACTCTTAACGAAGAACTCTATAATATAGGATACGCTTCTAATAATTTCTTACTTATACCGTTACTAATCGTCTATCCTACTACGCTACTATCTACTTAGGTACGTTTACCTCTACTCGAAACTCTAACTAGAATAGAGAGGCTAAAGTACGCGCTAGAGCTAGAGATATATACCTTAATTAAGAACTACTATACTATAATAGAGGCTAAGAGAGATAGTATTATAAACGTCTTACTTCCCTAGATTCCTTAATTCTTTAGAAGGGATAAGAGTAGAAAACTCTAGAATAGAATACGCTAGCTACGTAAGGTAGAGTTCGAGTTATCTAAATAATATCCTAATCGTAAGGCCTCTACTAGTAATATACTATCTACTATTAACTTATATCTATAATCTAGATTAGATATAGAAGACTAGGTAGATTATAATCCTATAATCCGTAAGCTACTAACTACTAAAGTAGTATCTAAAGTAATAGACGAGAACTTCGCTACTTTTAAAGCTATTTTCCTTAGAAGATATAAATAAAAGGATGTACTTAAGGATAAGATATCGCTTCTAAAGCTATAGTCGCTAGTATAAGAATAGAACGAAGGCATAATAAACTACTACTAGCGTATATAAGATCTCCTCCTTAACTATAGTAAATAAAATAAGAAGGGGACTAAAGATCTTAAACTAGCCTAGGAGACACTCCTCTTAATCGCTATTACTACCTATCTTCGAGGTATACGCGACTCTAAGTTAAAGCTTAAGGTACTAGGATACTATACCTAGCTAAAGCGTTCTCTTTAAGATATATTTAAGCATTTACGTCTCTAGGAGCAGGCTCTATTAGAGAAGAAAGAGCTAGTAAATCGTATAGTAGAAGCTAAGAGACTTAAATTAATAGACGAGCTTATACCTACCCTTACCTTACGAGATAGACGTTAAGATACTATCCGTATACCTTAAGATAAGCTAGATACCCTATAGTAGCTAAAGGAACTCTCTAAGTATAAGCCCTATCTACTTAATTAGTACTAACTTAAGGACACGCCTACCCTAGAGATTAATATTATACTAGAACTAACTAAGCCGAAGATACTTACTACTAATCGAGGAGCTATAAATATATTATTTAAAGACGTAGTTACTATATATAAGCGTACTAGATTTACCCTTTAGCTAAAGTAGTAACCTTATTAGGGAAAAGCTAATCGCGCTAGCTTAGGCGTAGGATTAAGTACGATGCTACCTTAGCTTCTATAATAATTATAATAGCCTTAATAGGATTTAAAAGCTCTACCTATACCTTAACTAACTTAACCTACTTAATAGACCTTATTATAGCCTACGGGTTCGCGTAGATAGTCGCTCTTTAAACCTAAGTTATTCTCTAACGAGTTTATTAATAGAAGTAGGAAGTACGATCGTAGTCTAGGGTTTCTATATATAAAATATAGTAAACTAGGACATAAGGTAGTAGCTAGAATAGGATGTCCTAGTAACCTACCTAACCTAAGCTATAATAAATAGAATACTCTTAAAAATATTATATTTAGTAATAAACTATATATATCTACTATAGAAGCAAACTTAGCTACTATTAGGATATATCGACTAGGACTAGAGACGAATACTAAATCTAGAGATAATTTAGATAGTATATTCGAAATAAGGTTATATACCCTAGAAGCTTTAGACGCGGAGTTAAGTAAAAAAGCTAGAAAGAGAAATATTCGTTTTATATATAGTAATAGTAACTTCTTTTTCTTCTAAGATAAGGAAGGCTACTAGGAACGTATCGACTTAAGAATATATACTAGTAATAAGGTAACGAAGGATACTAGGAAGTAAGCCTTAGTAAACCTAGTAATTCGTACTAACTCTAAAGAGTATCGATATAGGTTCGATCTAGTTTAAGGCGTAGAGCAACTAATCTAAGAACGCTAGGATCGCATACGTCGTCTAATAGGCATTTATAATATACTAAACTATAATAACCTACTTACGAAGAGTCTAATACCTCTACCTAGTTTTATTCTATAACTTCTTTTAGCTTTTAAGAAGAAGAAGTATTCTCGTAGAGAACTCTAACTAATTTAGTACTTTATAGAGAATAGTCCGGTTAATAGGAAGGAGCTTACTAAGCTATTTAGTAGCGGACTAAGCTAATAATCGAACCTTAGGAAATATTCTAGTTATTACTAAAGTTTCGTAATAATACTATAGTACTTAGTAAGGTACCTCGAGAATCTCGGAAGAAGCTAAAAACCTACCTAGTAGAATAGCTTAATAGAGCGATAGATATAAAGGAGCTACCTAAGGTCGTTAATTATAACTCTACTAAAGTAGTATTAGACTTAGAAGTTACCCGCGATTTCCGTAGCTATCTTATCCGTAAGGGAAAGTTATACTCTATTAAAGTAGTAGCTTAGAAAGACAAATTATATAAGTATATTAGGATCCCTTAGGACCTATCTTATATAGATTAAGGCTCGGATTTAAATATAATCTATCTAGCCTTAGTAAAGAGGCTAAACCTCGAACTACGCGGTCTAAAGTAAATTAACGATCGCTAGCTATTTATAGGAGTAGCTAGTAGCTAAGCTATTCTACTATATTATTAGGTCTACGTTAATATCTTAGTAGAGAACATCTATCGCCGAACTTAGGCTATAGTAGCACCTAAAGTAACTAAGAAAGGACCTTAATATAGATTAGTACTCCTACTAGGATTACCGTAGCTTAATAGTATATATACTACCTTCGATATTCGAGAGAAGAGTCTAGTAATCGGTAACTCTTAGCGTAAAGAGAAGCGAGAGGAAGTAGCTAGTTAAACTCGCTTATTATCGCTATAGTAATATAGTAAGATATCGAAGGTAATAGAAGTCTCCTCGAATAAGAGTTTAGAATCTAATTCTAATAGGTCGGACGATAGTAGTAGTTCTAAATCCTCTAGACTAGACCTAGCTAAGATTCCGAAATTAAAAACTAAGTCTGCTACTTTTAATACCTTAGTAGGAGAAGATAGTAAGCTACGTAATTAGGATTTTTAAAGCGTCCTAAGTAGGACGTAAAAGGGCTCGATATTACTAAGTCCGCTATCCTTAGCTCTTTATTCTACGACGACTTCCTATATATAGCTAACCTAAAGATTCTACCTAGACTACTACCTACCCTACTATATATAACTAAGAAGATAAATAATTCCTATACTAATAAGTTAATAGGGGCGGTATAATATAATTAACTCTACCTAGAGTAGAGATTAAATATTAATCCTAACTAACTCCTCTAACCTTATAGATATAAGACTTAATTTTATTATATTCTATATCCTAAGATCGATCTTAACTTAGTCTATAAGTTATATTCGATAGATATATAAGTAAAGGCGACTATATATAAATAACCTTTTCTAGTTAACCGTAGAGTTATTCGCTTAAGAAGTAATAGGAAACTATTACTAGAGGAACTAAAGTCTTAGTTCGTATCTCGAGGTTTTCTACCTCTTAGTACTATAGTAAAATTAGATAAGTAGAGAACTATAGTATATCGATTACTATAGACCTATAGAGATATCTTCGTAGAGTATCTAAAGAATATCCCGGCGACTAACCTAATCTACTACCGTATTCGACTAAGAGAAGGTACTTCTATCTATAATATAAAGTAACGTCGATACGTAGGCTAGAAGGAATACTAGCTAAGGCATATTATATAAGAAGGTATCGATATAGGAATATATAAGAAAATATTCTACGTAAATAGTAGGCTATCTAGGTAGAATGCCGCCCTAATCCTAGTTCCTAAAAAGGATTAAGAATAGCCTCGACTAGTATTTAATTACTACTAGGTCTTCGAGGAACCTCTAGGGAACTAGATATAACTTTAAGATTAAGTTTATAATTTCCTCTCTAACTTATCTTACTAAGTATACTACTAGTTTAATATTAAGTATACGTATTAGTCGGTACTAGTATATTCTAATAATAAGTACCTCTTAGCTTTTACTATTCTAGGTATAGGATAATACTAACTAATACGAATACTCTAAGGAACTCGTATCTTATCGTTTTATAAAAGCGATAGCTTAGGGGGCTAATAGCTTAGGGGCGTCTAAGTTAGACGCCGAAGTATCTAGCTTACGCCGCGTATACTCGGCGTAAGACAAAAGCACGCTAAATGCATATAGAGGAATCGGCAAGAATTAGTCTCTTAATATCTCTAATAGGTATAGTTAGAGGCGCTTAATATATTGCTATATCCTAATCTTTTATAATACTAATTCTTCTACCTTATCGAGGGTAGCGATCTATTAAGGCCTACTATACTTACGCGAGGAGTATCTATATAGCTAAGTAACTATAGCGAACGTACTAGGTCCGTAGTACTACTATTAGGCTACGTAGGAGAGTTACTAGACTCTAAAGCTAAAGAAGATAAAGAGATAAACGACGCTAATAATACGTAGGCGAGGCGCGAGCGTCTCGAGCGAAAGAACGCTACGCTACGCGAATAGCTCGAACTCTACGCCCTTTAGGTAGAGAATAAATACTTAATACGAGAAGTTAGGATAACTACCCTACCGATACGCTTAAGCACGACAGTAAGAAGCCTCGGCTCGGGGCACTCTAGTATAGCGAGCATTACTAGAGATACTAAGGATAGTACGCGTTATAGTAGCGACGAATATATACCCTACGAATCTATTAAGCTCTACTCTCCTAAGCTATTTAAGAGCGAGACCGTTAAGGAAGCCCGGGAATACGTCCGCGTATATAAAGTAAACTTTATAGCCGCGCCGAGGAAGTTTATAATAGAATACTAGAAAGTAATCGCTAGTATTATATTCCTCGTAGGCAAAGCGTAAGAAGCCTAGTATAACGAGTACTTAGGTATACTTCTAGCGGAGTATACTTAGGCGTAGTTCTATAAGTTCCTATACGATATTATCGGGGATTAAGCGAACTACTAGCTACTCGTAACTATTAAATACGAGATAATGCGCTAAGGCGAAAATTAGAGTATACGACAATTCGTAATAGATCTTAGTAACCTCGAGGTATAGCTCGGCGACTATACTAAGGCGTAGTTAGTTCGCTAGCTTCTCGTAAAGTTAAAGCTATTACTATAGAAGGATATTATTAAGAACTATATTGTCCTAGTAAAGCGCGCCGACCTCGTCGCCCTAGTATAACGCCTTAAATAGGCGGAAAGGTTAATACTATATAATATAGGCTTACGCGACTATAATAAGGACGCGTCGCACTAGTAGTCGAAGCGCAAGAGGGTCGATAGTAACGCATATACCTCTAAAGGCAGTTATAGGTCTAACTCGAAGGAGAAGAACTCTTAGGATAAGCGTAAAGGTAAAGATAAGGACTAGCAACCTAGGTATTATAGTTGTAACGAGGTAGGCTATATCCGTCTAGATTATCTAAATAAAGATAAGGATAGTAATAAGCCGGCGGTCCGCAAAGTAGCTATAAGTAAGTCGAAAAAAGCAGAAGCGACGGAGATATTATATAAGTCTCTACTACTAAAGTAGATAGTATAGAGTACCTACTTATATAATACGTGCTAGTAGTACGAGTACGAGGAGAAGTTAAATCTTAAGAGGGCCGTAGGCTAGCCGAGTTCCTTCTCGATAATACTATAGATATTAATATAGTATTACGAGCCTTCGTGCTCTAGTATAAGTTGCCCTTGCGGCCGAACGCGGCCTTACCGCTAGCTACTACCTTTATAAGTAAACTAGGTTATTATTATAGTACGTACTATATACGTATAAGGCTCGCGGACTTCTTAGGGATCGAGCGCGTAACTAGAGGGATCTTCTACGCATATAATATACTAGATCCCGATGTTATCCTTAGCCGTCTATAGCGACGTACGTAATAAGTAAGTATCGATAGTAGTATAGATAAATAGCGTTATAGTAACGATCGTTTCGGCCGATTCGAGGTCTAAGAGGCCTATAAGTTCCTTAAAGACCTCTAGAAGGCACCCGCTATATTTATAGTTAGCCTAAGTAGGATAGGTAAGGAGCCTACTCTAATACTAGAGGAGTTCTATTAGTTCGATAACGTCCTTAACCTAATAGAGGAAATATAAAGCAGACCTATTAATAGCGCTAAGTATGCGATTAACCTAAAGCCGGGCACTATACTACCCTTTAGGCCGCTATACTACTAGTTAAGTAGAGAGCTCGAAGAGCTTAAGGAGTACCTAAAGACTAGGCTCGAGTATAATTAGATCGAGCGTTCTAATAGCGAGGTAGGTACGCCTATCCTATTTATACTAAAGAAGAACGGCAAGCTATAGTTATACGTAGACTACTATAAGCTAAACGAGATTACGATTAAGAATCGGCACCTACTATCTCTTATTAGCGAAACGCTAGATAGACTTATAGGAGCTACGTAGTTTACGTCGCTAGATCTTATAGACGCGTATTATCGCATTTATATTAAACTAAGCGACCGCTAGAAGACTACGTTCCGCACGCGATACGGTTACTACTAATACCGAGTAATGCCCTTTAGTTTAACGAACGCCCTAGTAACGTTCTAGGCGTATATTAACCGCGCGCTAGTAGGGCTAGTAGATATAAGCTACGTAGTATATCTAGATAACATCCTAATCTATAGTAAGACTCGCGAGGACTACGTACGAGACGTATACGCTATACTTAAAAGGCTCCGCAAATTCGGACTCTACGTATAACGCGCTAAGTACAAGTTCTTCTAGAAATAAGTTAACTTCCTTAGGTTTATAGTTACGACTAGAGGCGTAGCGATAGACCCTAGTAGGGTAGCCGTAATCGCCTCGTAGCCGAGGCCGACTACTCTAATAGAGGTTTAATCGTTCCTTAAGTTCGCGAACTTTTACTACTACTTTATCTTCGGATATTCGAGGGTCGTAGTACTACTAACTATACTCTTAAAGGGCGCGAAGAATAGTAGGAAGCTAGGGCTTATTAGTTAGGGCGAAGCCGAGGAGTAGGCTTTCCTAAAGTTAAAAGAACGCTTCTAGACCGCGCTACTCCTTAGGCACTTTAACCCTACGTTACGCCTACGAGTCGAGACTAATGCGTCTAATTTCGCTATCGCCGGCATTCTAAGCTAGCTATTCGAGTCGGAATAGCACCTAATCGCGTTCTTCTTATAGAAGATAATTAACGCCGAGTATAACTATAAGGTCTATAATAAGGAACTCCTCGTAGTAGTAGAATCCTTTAAGGTATAGAGGCCTTACCTCGAAGGCGCTACGTATAAGGTAGAGGTGCTAGTCGACTACGCTAACCTAAAGGCCTTTATAGGTATAAAGTAGTTAATAGGCCGACAAGCTAGGTAGGCTACGTTCTTAGCCCTATATAACTTTATAATTAGTTATAGAGCGGGCAAGCTAAACGCAGCCGACGCGCTATCGAGGCATAGCGATTACGTAAAAGATACGTAGGCGATAAATAACCTATTACTATTACTATAGCGGAAACTCTAAGTTTAGAGCGACCTCTAAGCAGGCGGACCGGTTATAAACCGTATTAAGGCCGCCTATAACCGCTAGTATATAACAAACTAGAGGGTAGTAACGGTAGTAGCTAATAGGACGTAGTCTGCTAGCCCCGAACGCTACGAGCCGGGCCTATATAGATTCGCGCTACTAATATAGGTCGCTAGCGCTATTATTACGGAGGAATAGCTATACGCTAATACCTTAGACCTAGTAATCGGGTACGTAGCTGCGCTAGTCTAGCTAGACCCGATAGCGAAGGAGCTATATACGTAGGCGGAGAGTAATAGAGGCGAAGGCGATAAGTATACTATCTAAGATAGGTATATATATCGCGAAGGGTTATTATACCTTCCCTACGACCCTATATTACGAACGCAAGTAATTCGTATATACTACGACGACTTCCTAGCTAGCTATTTTAGTAAGAATAAGACTACGGAACTCGTTAAGAGAAAGTACTAGTAGCTAGAAGTTAACGAGGACGTTAAGTAATACGTCGAATCGTATAGTAGCTATTAGAAGGTAAAAGCGAGGCGCTACCGTCCCTATAGCGAGATAGTTGCGCTTCCCTTACTAGAACAGCTATAGAAAGATCTATCTATAGACTTTATTATAAACCTTCTACTAAGCAAGCGCAATAGTTATATATTTAACGCGATCCTTATAATTATCGACTACTATTCTAAGATAGTAACTTTCGTTCGGACGATAAAGCGCTATATAAGCGTAGAGCTTACGAATATCCTACTTAATAAAGTTATATAACTTCGAGGCGTACTTAGTAGTATTATCTCTAATAGAGGGTCTATATTTACTAGCTAGTTCTAGTTAGACTTCTATTTCGAGGTATACGTAAAACGTAGGCTAAGTATAGCATTTTACCCGCAAACGGACAGCTAGACTAAACGCGCAAATTAGACGCTTAAGTAGTACCTACGTATCTATTATAAGGAGAACTAAGACGACTAGGCGTCTATACTAGCCTCTATAGAATTCGCGTATAATAATAGCCTAAATGCGATACTAAAGATATCGCTATTCTACGTTATCTACGAGTTCGACCTAGACCTAATAATAGAGACCTATAAGAGGGACGCAACTAAATCTTAAGGCGCGATTCTATAGGGAGAAGTACTAGTAGCAAAGGACGCTATAGAAAGGTTAAAGCGGAATTACGAGGAGTTAATAAAGCGCTAGTAGCAAGTAAGCGAGTCGTAGGCTAAGTATTATAACTAGAAGCATTAGCTAAAGGAATATAAGGTCGGCGATATAGTCCTCCTATTTACGAAGAACCTAAAACTAAAGGTACTATTAAAGAAGCTAGCGGATAAGTTCGCTAGACTATTTAAAGTAATCGACGTAGTTAGGAAGTAGGCGTACTACCTAGCCCTTCTAATAGGATTACGTATCTATAATATCTTCTACGTATCCCTCTTAGAACTCTAGTATAGTAGCGAATCTTAGGAGACTAGCTTGCCTCTCGTAGATAATAAGGGCGAGTAGATAGTCGAGAAAGTACTAGAAACCTAAGTTAAGAAGGATAAGAGGAAGTAGCTAGTCTAGTAGAAAGGCTAGCTAGAAGAATACGATATATAAGAACCGATCGAACATATTAGAGAATATAAAGCGCTCGAGGAATTTAAGGCGTAAGAGTAGAGTAAGAGGAGCTTACGTAAGCTATAAAGTCGACTATTATAGCTACTATACTACTAATTAACTATCGCAACTACTATAATTTGCGACGAGTACGCGCTAAGCGCTAAGGCCGCGACGAAACGTTACGTTACGAAAAGCTACTAAAGAGAATAGAGGATATAGAGTAGAGAGAAATTATTTATTTATAGCGCCTATAAGTATAGCGTAAATAGGCCGTAGCGCCGGCGTAGAATAGAAGTATAAAATAAGGCGGCGAACTATATAAGTAGCGTAGAAAGAGCGCGAGAAGAGAGTATAAGGAGAGCGCGCGATGCGCTAGCTTACTCCTCTATACTCTCGTCCTCCTCGTCCTCCTCCTTCTTCTCCTTATTCTCTTTATTATCCTCCTTCTCCTTCTTCTCTATAGAGGCCTCGTCGTTAGAGACCTCCTCTACCTAGCTAGTAAGGTAGTTAGCGTAGGCGGTATAGACCGCCGTATTAAGCGCCTCTTTCGAGGCGCTAAGTAGGCGTAGACGCTACGAAGAATATTAGTAACGCGTACGAGGAGTATATAACCTATAAGATATACCTCGTACTTAAGCTTAAAGAGCTTAGAGGATAGGGCGATCTACTTACTAGCTATAAGTAGCTTAGTAGCAGAAGGACCGCTACTAGCTAGCAACGCGCTAGCCCTGCCCTTCTTTAGAGTTTTAAAGACCCTAGCCGACTTGCTCTTATTAGACTATAGGACCTTAAGGCTATCGGCGATTAGGGCCTATAGATCGGTATAGTAGTAGTAGAGCTACGTAGCGCGTGCGGCTAGCCTACTCTCGGCTAGCTTAGTAAGGTAGAAGCGTAAGCGCTTCGACTACGTAATAATATCTAGATTAGTATAGCGCTCGTAGGCGTAGTTATTATTATTATAGCGCTAGTAATTCTTCTTCTTACCTAGTTTTATAACCTTATCGCACGGCCGAACGCTAGCTATACGCACTATATTAGTAAGGAACTCGTAGCTAATATATATATAGAACGCTAGACTTACCTATTACTAAATATAAGAGGCAATAATAATAGTCGTCGTCCTTTATAGTAGGGAGGTCGGTAGTAGTACGGGGATCGGCTAAGATTATAGAAGTAGCGATCTTCTTAGGAGGTATAATACTTATAGAGCAGGTGCTAGGAAAAGGCTAGGGAGATATATAGATAGTACGAGGTAGGAGCAGGGCGCTTATCTAAAGATAGTATACTAGAATAAGTATTAACGCAATAGGGCGCGAACTTATAGCCTATACTTACCCTATAATCGACGCGCGGCTAGTATAGGGTCTATAATATAAAAGTCCCTTAAGATCTAGTACGTTACTATAGTACTACTAAAAATCGCGCACGACTATAAGGTAGTAGAGCAACGCAGCTATAACGTAATAAGAACGCAAGCGACCGGCTACTATATTAATATAGACTCTCCTACGAGCTAAGGCAGCTCTATAAAGGAGAGGAGATAATTATAAGAGCGATAGCTTAGGGGGCTAATAGCTTAGGGGGCGTCTAAGTTAGACGCCGAAGTATCTAGCTTACGCTATATATGCTCGGCGTAAGACAAAAGCACGCTAAACGCATATAGAGGAATCGGCAAGAATTAGTCTCTTAATATCTCTAACGAGTATAGTTAGGGGCGCTTAATATATTGCTATATCCTAACCTTTTATACGTTTACTATAATAGAACTAATAAATATAGTATTAGGGCCTATTCTACTACTAAATCCTAAGCCTACGCTTTAGATAGAAGGAGGTAAACCGAGTATCTAATATATTATAGCATATATTAACGATAGCTTTATTATAATAGGTTATTCTAATCTAAATATAGATATCTTTAAGTAATACTTTCTTTATCTCTAAAATTACCTTCTTCTACGACTACTTTAGGTATAGATAAAGTTATTACTACGTAAACTTAGGCTCTTTATTAATAAGGTCTTTATACTAGATAGATAGTACTATATAGAAGGTATAATCTATATTAAAGAGGAAGCTTTACGACGTATTAAAGAATAGCTAGTGCCTAGAGACCCTATAGGAGTTAGAGAGTTCTTAGGTACGGTATAGACCTATTAGTAGTAGGTTAAGAACTTCTCTTAAATTATAATTCCCTTAATAATTCTTACTAGTAAAAAGAAATAGGTATAGGAAGAGAACTAGGAACTAGCTTTTATCCTTCTTAAGAAGCTCTACTACTTTAAGGCGGCAATATTTAGTCGCAATCCTCGGCTAAGGTATAGACTATACTCTAATATATTAGGTAGAGGTGCCGGATATCTTATTACTTAGGTATAAGACAGAGAAGAACGTCTACTATAGTACGACTCTTTTCGGTTTACTAAAACTAAACGTAACTATAATACCTATAAGAGAGAACTCCTTACTATTATTCGCTTTATAACTAAGTTTAGGTATATACTAGATGCTCTAGAGATCTTAGTAATCTATACGGATTAAAAGCCTTTAGCTAGATTTATAAATTCGGATACCTACGAGGATATCTTCTTCTACTAAGTATAGAAGTTAAGAATATTATATGTCCGTATTAAGTAGATTAAAGGAAAGAAGAATACTACTACTAATAGGCTTTCTCGTACTATCTTTAAGTTCGATAATTAGAGTAATCTAATAGAAACTCTACTTACGAAAGCCTTAGCTCGGGAGGTCTCTAATTATACTAATAACGATAACTAGTTCTAGAAAACTAGGAAAGGTAGTTATTAAGATCGATTAGTATAACTTTCCGCGAAGATAATTCGTACCTATAAGGCTAACTATATTATCTCTATTCTTCTAAACGAGGACATAGATCGTCTAGAGGGCTAGATAACTTTCTTTATAGTAGCTAGGTCCGTAGGTATAGTAAATACTAATCTAAAAAGGTTATCTTAGTACGGTAATCTCTACTATTACTATAGAATAGGCGAATTCCCTAACGTAGATTCTACGAAGAAGTAAACGTTTAAAAGGAAAGTAGTATACTTTAGATATAACGAACGTACTAGTCGACTACTATACTAGAGAGTTAAAGCTATACCTTAGTCTATATACCTACTACTAAAGGAAGTAGGCCCTCTTCTTTAGTAGGTCTATAATAAGTAAGGATACTTTAAGGATAATATCGTAATTAAGAAACTAGCCTAGGTATATTAGCTAAACCTAGTAAGTAATATACGAGCCTATATAAAAGGGTATATCTAGTACGTAAGGTACGCGAACTATACGAGAAGCTAACCTTAGATACCGATTAAAGTACTTAGACCTTAGTAACTATTTAGTATAGACTAGGTAGGCCCTTTCCCTATTATTAAGAGAGGAAACAAATATGTCCTATACCTAATTAACTACTTTAACCGAATGTTCTTTACTATAGCTTTAATAAATAATACTACTAAAGATATAATTAAAGGACTTAGTAAGTACCTTTAGAACTTTCTAGTAATAGTAGCTATCTTCTACGATCCTAGAAAATACTATATTACGAAATCGGTTAAGTAATTCTATAAGAAGAATAGTATATATATTACCTTTATACTATTAGGAGCCTCGAGACCTATAGGTATAGTCGAGAAGGAGAACGATATTCTTTAAGGTACTATAATAAAGTCTATCTAGGTAGATATAAAAAGAGACTTAAGAGGATATATAAAGACTAACCTATCTTAGGATATCGATCTTCTACGCCGTACTAAAGTAGTAAACTCTAGGTATATTACGTACCTTAGCTACTCTTCTATAGAGATTACTTTCGGCTACTATTCTTCGAATATAGCGCCGACGGAATAGGAACTCCTAACTCTATCGAAGTAAGATCTAATAGAATAGATAACTATACCTAACTTTAATATACTATAGAATACTAAGTTAGGCTTTCTAGTATATAGATTTATAGTAGAGAGATAAGGTATATATAAAGATACCTAACTAAAGGATAAGATATAGCGCGAAAACTAATAGACTAGATATAACCGAGGTATTACTAGCGAGACTTTCTACCTAGGATAGGTAGTCTTCTTAGAAGATATATCGAATAAGAGTAAACGCGAGAAGTTAGTACTAATATTTAGAGGTCCCTTTATTATTACTAGCTATAGTAGGGAATATTAGCGCTCGTATACGCTAAGGTAGCTAAACGGCAAGGCTATCTATAGTTACTTCTATAGTAACTATCTTTATCTCTTTCTACTAAGATATAGGTATCTTATTCCTTCTCTTAAATCTAAGGTACCTAAATACTAACTCTTAAGAAGATAGAAAGCGCTAGTAGGTTCGAGTCGAAGGAATAGTTAAGAGGAGGATCGCGCCTTTTCTTAAGGTTAGGGATAAGAAGAAAGTTATCGAATATTATTAGTAGAGTAGCTAACGTAAACGAAAGGGCATTCGCTATATTACTAGTTAAGCGAGATATCCTAAGGTAAATATACGGGTTATTAAGGTAACTATAGTAAATCGAAGGCGACGTTATAGCTTAAGGCCCTAAAGTATAGCGAAAATTCGGGTAGTAGGTAAATAAATACGAGTTTTTTATAACTATTTATAACTTTATAATATATACGCGATACTATACCTTAACCCTTATTAGAACGAATACCTCTATACTCTTACTATTATTACTACGCGCCGTACTATAGCCGACGTTTTAAAACTTACGTACGCTACGCTAAAGCCGAATAAGCCCCTAATTACCTCGAGTGCCTAAATTTACTAAAAGGCGAACGTAGCGGCAGCTATAGCGAACACTAGCTAGGAGCTATACCTTCGTTACGAAGAAGATAAGCGTTCTAGTACGCTACCTTATAAAGAGTACGAGTATAGACCGACCGCTCTATATTCTTTTCTAGATAAATAGAGCTAGTACGTCCGCGAGCTCGACTACTTAATTAGCTAGAAAGGTTAGTACTAGAATTCGGAGATACTAGAACTACCGACTTAGTTTCTTAGAATAAGCGAAGAAGGAGAAGTAAAAGGTATAGTAATTAGTTTTCTATAGGTTTTCTTACTAATACTATAGGAAGCGCTTATCCTTTTTAGACGCGTAATCTATAAGTATCGCGCCTACTACTCTCTTAATATAGTAGAAGAATTTAAAATATACCTTCGTAGATATATTTTAGAAAAGTACTACTATAGCGAGGAAGCTATAGATGCCTTACTAGGTAGGCCTAAGCGCGACCGAGTATACGATCTTACGTATACTATACGAATCCTAATTAATCTAAACTAGATAATCGGACTACGTAGCTATAATAGTAATTACTTCTAGCTATTCGATATAGTAGCTTTAAACTATATTCCTTATCGTCTATATAGCTAAGATATTAAGTAATAGGAAGAAAAGGTAGTAGATAGTATAGTAAAATACTATCTTTATATCCGAATTAAGTAAGAAGAAGATATTAAGGAGTTTAATAAATTCTACTAGAATACTATAGTACGATTATCTATCGACTACCTAGACTACTAAGCGAGGTTAATCTAGTGCCGGCTATATCCTACGTTATAGAATACTAAATCGGTAGCTCTAGTACAAGGCACCCTTATAATATATAGAGTAATAGAGAGTACTATACCTCCTCGTACTAGAGTTTTAGTAACCGATCTAGCTATAGGAGCATAGTACTTCTTAGGCTTAGTAGATAGTTAAACTATATTACTAGCGGACTACGACCTCTTTAATCGCCGCCTAACTATAAATAATTAATACTAATAAGCTTAACTATCTTATACTAACTTCCTTCTAAGTAAGTAGTACGAGTAATATCTACGTTTAAAGACTTAGACCTTTGTCTTAGTAATATAATAGCAACTAAACTAAAATAGTCTTTCTTATTTAGCCTACCTATAAACTAGAGGTCTATACTATAAAGGCAACTATAACCGTATCTTAAGAGCTAAGTATATAGGAATCTATAATCTACCGAGGCGATTAGACGTAATTGCACTATACTTTCTAGTAAGCAAGAACGTTAACTTAGTCGGAATTTCTATCGCCGGCTTTAGCGCTATATTATAGGCGGAAACTAATAAAGTACGCCTACGAACGAGCTAGGGCAACTATATACTAAAAATTAGCTTCGAATTAGATCCTTAGACGAAGGTAGCACTTAAATAGAGATCGATAGACCGACTTATAGAATATAATATAAGGAAGAATCGACCTAATAGGTTAAATAATACCTAGGCCTATAAGGTAGCGTATATCGAAGAGTAATCTTTTAGAGAGGAAGAATACTATTATCTAGCGAATACTAAGGTAGTAGTTAGCTCTAAGGTGCTATCGTTCCGATTCGATAACTTATAGTATAGTAAGGATAATCGCCGCATCTATAAACTTAACGAATATACTATATAATACTTAGTAGCTCCTATTCTAGAGTAACTAAATGCTTTCGTTAATAGTATATATACTTAGTTCTATACTATATACCTAATATACTAAGGAATACTATAAGAATAGTAGGCTGCGGTTTAGTACCTTAAGTAGTTAATTATTACTTAGCTCTATAATAAGGTAAATATATACGATTTTTCTAGTAGGTAGATACTAGGAGGAGGAAAGGATAACCCTTAATTTCCGGAGACACCCTTAAATATCTTAATTTTTAATATATATATATAGGTCCGCGATATATAGGATAGTATAACTTTTACTATATAGTATATTACTAGAAACCGTTAACCTATCTCTCTTATCGATCGCCGAATTATTCGAGTATATAATATAGCAACCCTATCTAATAAATAGTAGTATTTATAGTACTCTAGAGCATATCGTTAGGCAATTAACATGCCTAGATATAATATAGAAACCGTAGCGAGGTATAAAGAAAAGAAATTTACTATAGGCTAAATAGGAATAATAAATAAAGAAACCGATAAGGTACTAGAAGTAATAGAGACTATATCCGAAGTAGATTCGACTATATTAGATGTACTAGTAGGGTTTCTCGATACTACTATACTTAATAAGATAACGATATAGGCTATAGTAGACGATAAGCCTCTAATTACTAAGATTTAGTAGGTATAGATACTAGATAAAGGAAGCACGGCTTTTGTACTAAAGTTAATACTAAGAGTATATAGACGAACGAAGTTCGACCTTAGTATCGGGATAGTACTATAGCATCTAGCTATATAGCTAATTTCTTTAGCTAGACTAGCTATAACTATAATTCTCGAGAAGTTCTTTTAAAAGGCGCGATGCCCTAGCTATCTTAACTTTATAATCGTAGCTATCTAGAACAACCTATCGGTAGTAAACGCTTTAACTCGCTTTGCGCTAGACTTATTAATAACTAAACTATATACCTTTAAACTTATTATAGAGAAGATATCTTAATATAGTTTTATAGTAACATACCTATCTACTAATTCTATATTACGGGCAATTATAGAGAACCTCGACATCGAAGATTATAAGGTATATAGGAACGAGTTTATTATATATCTAGCCTAGTACCCTTCTAAGATTAGTTCGTATTATACCGATATAGAATATCTAAATATAAATCCGGACCGAGTAAACTACTAGGTAATATTAGCTATAGAGAGTAAGAGCCGAAAGATACTTAAGAAAGATATAATAGTATATATATTAAATATAACGACTTAACTACTTAGTACGGTTATAAAGAACGGTATAACTAATATAAAGAAGCTAGCTACTCGTAGTAGCATAAGAGGAGATAAAACTCTAGGCTCTAGCTTACGTAGCCTTACGCTTAACGGCAACCTATCTATACTAACTATACCGATAACGAGTTTGCGCTAATAGGTCCTAGGATTAGCAACTCTACGTTAAGGTTTAGCCTTATCGAATCTGCTACTACTAGCTACTTAGTAGATAGGAACGAGGAAGAATCTAACTCTAGATAGTAGAGGTTAAGGTATAATATCTCCTAATAACCTCTATAGTTTCTTAGTATAAGACTTTAGAGATCTACGTAGCTTCCTAACTAGTATAAGTAAAGGTATAAACGTCGAAAAGGTAGTTCTTAAGTCTCGTATCTTTTTAGTAACTAATCCTATCGAGTATAAAGAGGCACTATATATTCTTAATATAGTAAAGTCCCGCGACTACTAATTATTCTTAGCTAGCGGTTAAAAGGTAGGCCTATAGATAGTCTCGGACATACCTATACCTTTCTATCTAATAACAACTACTAACTATAATATCCTTAATATATTTAGTAGAGAGTAGGGTATTCTAGATAACAATTCGACAACTAGAGCTAATAATAATAACCGCTCTTTAAAGTCGTCGGTACTAAAGGCTATACTAATATCTCGCAAGCGTAAAGTAATAGACTCTAGTAGCTCGCTATACGGCAATCTTTTTATACCTACGCCGTCGAGATAGACTAGCGGTACTAAGCGTCGTATACTATCTACTAAAACGCTACTAAGTATCGAGAGAAGTATAACGATACTAAGACGTTAACTGTTTCTAAAAGATTTCGCTTAACCTAGACTAAACGTTATATATAACTATACTTATACTTATCCTTATCTAATTTAAGGACTATCTTCGTCGGTTAATATTCTAGGACGTTACCTTCGATAGAATAGTTAGACTACTACTATATAGTTATAAGTACGTTAGAACAACCTCTAGGACTTAGTTAATAGCGATTTAGATATAAGACGTATATTCGGTGCCGATAGCGAACTTACTTAGCTAAACGAAAATATAAAGAACGACGTATAGTATAGAGATGTCTCCCGCTTTAAGAAACACCTTATAGCTTTCTAGAACAAGCTGTCTATCTATACTAGCGTTATATATCGCACTCTCTATTAAGAGAACTAGCTAATAGATAGTCTATATATACCTTTACTCTTAGAAACTAAAAATATAGAAGATTATATTTTGCTAAGTTACTCCTTATCGAGGATATACTATCTAGCTATACTACCTTATTATTACCCTCCTTAATTTCTTATAGTAGCGGTACGCATATTAGACCTAAACAATTATTAAAAATATCCGTACGCGTATTAAAAGTTCTATTTTAGCGATATTATACCTTAATATAGTATAATATATACTAGTAGCTCTTCTAGATAATCGCACCTTATAAGATAATACCTTAGTCTAATCGTACCTTAGCGAGGCTAGACTATATAGCCTAAGGCTTAAATTTACTAAGATCGCACCTTTAGGCACTAAGTACCCTACCTTAATAAGGTAATATTACTAGATAATCGCACCTTAACTCTAATACTTGCATACCGGTATATTATACTTATTTATAGAGACTTTAAAAGGATAAAGGAGGTACTTTAGGTCTATCGTAGGCGATAGACTTCCTTAGCTTCTAGTAGAGAGATAGAGTAGATAATTAGAAGGTTAAACCTTAGTATAGCTATACCTACTAAGGTGCGATAGCCGGAAGATTATACCTTAGTAGGTGCAATTAAGGGTTAATAGCACCTTAGGTTTAGCTAGTTTTTAATAGAAAGAATAAGATAACTAATATTATACCCCTACTAATTTTAATATACTTTGTTACTAACTAATATAAGGTCTTTTCTTTAGCTATCTATATCCGGGGTTCTATTATAATACGTCTCCCCTCGGAGACTAGTCTCGGGGTAGCGTGCGACTAATAGCACCCCGGATATAAGCAACCTCGGCTATCTATACGGCAGCATTCCGCGCTTAGTAAGCACGCTAAGCCAACCACCTAATAATCTAGCTATCTACTTGCAAACGTTTCTAATACGTTTAGTTAAAAGCTTAGGTTTAAGAGACTAATATTACTATTATAATTTAATAAATCTATTATATTCTAAATATATATAATATACGTATCTAATATATATTAAATACTTTATAGAATCTATTCTATTAGATAGTAGATACGTATTAGATACGTATAGAATATATATTAAAGATTATAGGCTATACTACTACTATCTATAAGCTATACTATATAAATTAGTAGAAAAATACGTATAGAATACGTAGATCTATATCTATACCTAAAATAGTATAAATAGTAGAAGAAGATGCTTAATAGGGTTTTACGCCTAATATAAGATATAAAGACCCGTTAAAGCTTAACTACGATTATACTAATATATAGTTCTTAACTATAAGATATTATCGATAAGTATATTAAGAATAAGGGTTAGCTCGAACTTAAGCTAACCGCTATAGAATAGAAGAGAATTAAATATATTATTAACCTTACTACTTCTTTTACTAAGGCTATAATACGAATTAGTACGATAAAGAGGCTAAGAATCTACCTTGTTCTTAGCTCCTATAATACCTTATTTAATATTCTAGATATTATAAATAAGAAACTTAAATATAAAATATAACTTAATTATTCGAACGTTTTTACGATAAGTATAACGATAAGAGAACTACTAGACGGGAGAGGCCTCGGGGGCTCTTAATATACTACTATCTACCTCTAGTAATAGCAAAATATTAAAGAGAGTAGAGAGCGCTTAAGAGAAGAAGGCCGGTATCCTCTAACCTAAAAGTAACTTCTAAAGCCCTAGTAACTACCTACTAGCCCCTAAGGCTAGCAAACTAGCCTAAAGAAATAGATAGTAAGTAAAACTATCTAAAAGAATATACTTAAGCTCGCTATAAACATCTAAGAAGCCCTAAATACCTACTAGGCCTAGACTCCCTCCTTTCTTCTTTTTTTTTTAAAGAGCCTAATAAGCTCTCCTTTACTAGGCCTACTACTAGGCTATTAATAATACCTTCTCTACTATCTAGAGGGACCTCTAGAAGCAGCAGCTAGCTACTACTTCTACTACTTTAACTTAGGCCTAAAAAGCTTAATTTTAACTTATAATACTAAGGCTACCTTTATAGCCTTAGGTATCTAACTAGATAGTAACTATTAGAATAAGGAATTTAGAAGAAAGAGAAGCAACTAAGAAACAATCTAATAAAGATATTAGAAAGAAGATTAGAGTATAGAAGGTAGTAGCTATATAGAAACTACTTAGTAGAGATATTAGAGTAGTAACCTACTTAATATAGAATAAAGTAAAGATAGAAGAAGGCTTAGCTTAGCTAAAGGAACTATAGCCTTAGGTAATAGTCTCTAAACTAATCTATAGAGTAGTAGTATATAAAGTAAAAGTAGAATAGTAGCTAGAAGATAAGAATAGCTAGAGAAAAATAAAGGAAGAGAACTTAAGATAGATTCTAAACCTTAGGATTAAATAAGTAGTTTAGCTAAGGAGCCTAATAGCTAGGAAGGGATAGTAATACTCCTTAGCTATTATTATAATATATAGTAAGGAATAAGTAAGAGAGATTACTAAGAAAGACCTTTTATATATAGGTACTATTCTTATAGTAGAGCTATACTACTCTAAATAGCGGGTAATCTAATAACTTAAGTACTACTAGTTTAGATATATCTCCTTATATTATAAGGAGACTAAGACTATCTATAGAAAATATATAGGCCCCTATAAAATAATAGACTATATATTAATACTAAGTAAATATAGTAACTATAAGAGGATATACCTAATCTAGTCTATAAAGTATAAGGTTAAGTAAGTAGCTAAGGTAAAGGCCTAAGTATTCTCTTACTTCTTTAATAAGAAATAGGAGGAGCTAAAGAGCCTAGTAATATAAGGAGAATAGACCTAGGTATATAATAAGAAGAGGAAAGGGGCCTAACTAGAACCTACCCTAGAAGAGGTAGAGATATAGAGAATAGTAAGTAAGCTAGGAAGACTAAGAGGTAGTATAGCTATAGCAAAAGTAGAAGAGAGATAAGTAAGTAAGATTAGATTTCCCTAGAGCTCTAAAGTAGATAATAGCTCCTAAGAGGACTATAATACTACTATACTAGAGCTAACTACCTAATAAGCTTATAATAAATAGCTATATCCTAACTATCTACTAATATAATATTAACTATAGCTATACTATATAAAGGATTCTAGTATAAGAAGTAGATCTAAGGATAACCTAAGTTATTATACTCTAAGAGCTATAGATAAATCTCTAAAATAAGAGAACGATCTCTTAAGGATTCTACCTAATCCTTCTAATAGCTAGGTACCTAAGGGTAGCTATACTAGTCTCTAATTAACTAGATAGTACTATATAGAAACTAATTTACTACTAGATAGGAGACCTTATCTTAGTAGAGATCTAGACTAACCTAGGACTAGTTATAATCTATAACTACTATAACTTATATAGACTAGCTAGCTACTCCTAAGTAGAAATACTCTAAGAGGTAGAGACTACCTTATAATAAAATAGGAACCTAGGCTATACCTAATAGGTCCTACTAGGGGACTTTAACCTTTACTACCTAAGATAGTAAGTAAACTTAGCCTATATACTATATAAGATAGTAGATAAGCTACTAGAGATAATAGTAGAAGCTAGGATAGAATAAGCTCTAGAGCTAAGTATAATTACTTAGGAAAGATAAGGAGCTAGCTACTAGATACTAGACCTAGTTTTTATTACTACCTAACTCTAATAAAACGTACTTACCTATAAGGTAATACTAGAGATAATAAATAGATTAGACTATATCCTTATTATTACTACTATTAATAATATAACTCCCTCTTTAAAGCAAAGCTACTCTAGGCTCTAATAGAAGAAGGCTAAATAGAAGAAAGTATAATAAGCTCTTTAAGGGAGGATAGATTAAGCCTAACTATATACTATCTCCCTAACTACTAAGAATAAAATAGATAAGGTAGCTACCTAGGTATAAGAGGCAATCTAAGCTACTATTATAATAGTAATCCTAATAGCTAAACCCTTAAACTATACTAAGGAAAGTTAGATACCTAAGAGTTAGAGGCTAATTAAGCTTACTAGAAGGATAAGAAGATAATAGAAAGCTACCTAGATAGACTAAGTATACTAAGTATATATTACTATAAGTAAAGTAAAGAATAAGTAAATTTAGAGGGATACTAACCTAGCTTAAAGAAAAGTAGTAAGGGAAGTTATAAATAATAAATAAGATATAGAGACTAGCTAAATAGGTAAGAGAAGAGGCTAACTAAGCCTACTAGAACCCCTAATTTCTAGAGATATAAGAACTAAACTAAGAGATAGAGAATACTAATAGTAAGAAAGTAAGAATCCTAGCTAACTACTTCTTTCTAACTAAGAAACTAGCTAATCTAAGTAATATCCTAAATATATAATACTCTAACCTATTCCTTATAAAGATAAAGGTCTTAGAAGTAGAAGTAGTATAAGTACTTAAGAAGGTACTAACTAATAAAGCCTTAGAGCCTAATTAAATCCCTAACTTAGTACTTAGGGAATATAAAGCTATTATTATACTAATCCTAGTAAGGCTATTTATAGTATGCCTAAAACTAGAATACTACCTATAGCTATTTAAATACTTAGTTATAGTAGTTCTTAGAAAGCTCTAAAAACTAAACTACTCTAAACTAGGAGTATATAGACTTATAGCCTTACTAAATATACTAGCGAAAATATTAGAAGTAATTATTATAAAGAGGATATCTAAGAAGATAGAGGCTAGAAAGCTCCTTCTAGAATTCTAAATAGGAGCTAAGCTAGGAAGGTCTACTACCTTAGTACTTAACCTTATTACTAAATAGATTAAGACTATCTAAGTAACTAACCTTAAGGTAGTTATATCTATACTCTACTTAGATATTTTAGGTATATTTAATAATATCTTCTATACTAGGCTACTATATAACCTTAGACTTAAAGGATTTCTAAGCTACCTTATAAGATATATCTAATTATTTCTCTAAGGTAGGACTACTTACTTAAAGCTAGGAGGTTTCCTAGACTAGCTAAGGCCTTAGGCTATAGGTATCCTCTAAGGTTCTATACTATCCTTAATTCTCTTTCTTTTCTTTATATCTACTCTTCTCCTTACTTTTTAAAAAGAAATAATAGGAGTAATAGAATTTATAGATAACTCTAATATCCTAATATATAGATAGATAAGTCTTATACGCTAGTCTACCTCTTTATATAGAGTAAGCAGCACGCCCTATATATTTCGTAGGTAGAAAAGCCCTTATATAAAGTACTCCGGTATAAAAACCTCCTTATATCTATATATTTTATAGTAAGCTCTATATAGCTTACCGCTTCCGTAGTATCTAAGCTCTATAGGACGATAAACGTTGTCTTAATAGTCTAATATTCCCTTATTATATATTCCTTTATAGTATCTATATCCTTAGTACTTAGAGAGCCTATCCTCTTACTTACTAGCTTAGGGGCTCTAGCCTATATATATAGCCTTTACCTCTATATTAGTACCTATATTAATCTATATCTAACTCTTTCTTACTAGTTCCTAAGGTAGGTATCTCCCTATATAAATCCTACTTAGATTTTACCTTACTTAGTATCTAGTTATATAATTTATATCTAGAGAAATTCTAGTTTCCTAGAGTATCTAGAATAGTAGTATCTTTATAGGCAGCCCTAAGTATAGTATAGAGATAGCTTATATTAGATACTCTACCTTTAGACTTAAAGTTTTAGAGAGCTCTAGAGTAGGAGGACTAATCCTACCTTAGAGTCTCCTATTTAGATAAAGGCTCTTAGTAGCTATTTATCCTAGTATCTCTAGGGGTATTACTATTCCTTTGCCTCTATTCCTCCCGTCCTTACTCTTTTATATTAAAGCTTCTCCTTAGGTATACTTAGTTCCTTCTCTTTAGCCTATAGTAAGGCTAGGTTACTACTCTAGCCTCTAGGCCTATAAGGGTATTTACTACCTAAAAAGGCTATCCTTCGGTCGAGTATTAGTATCTTATATTAGTAATAGCCGCGCTAACTCTATTATTATATTCTTAGGAGCTCTCTAGATCTCCTTAGGTTAAAATTCTAGACTTTTTATCGCTTTCTCCCTGCCTCTTTATAGGTATTTAGCCGCCCTATACTTTACTAGTATAGCTAGAGCTGCCTATTTCTACCTACGACTACGTAGAGGTATATAATAGGACTTCGTAGGCTATTCTAATATATAGTAGTAGTATAGAGGAGAACTATAGATAACTAGAAAGAGCCTACTAAAAATACTTAACCTAGACTAATAAGTATAGGGTAGCCTTTATACTATAGAAATAATAGCTAATCTACTTTACTAGAGGAAGATAATATAACCTAAAAGCTATAGTTAAGATCTAAGGATTTAACGAGGGCCTAGTTCTATCTATTAGACTCCTAAAGGTATAGGTAGATACTAAACTATAGTAGGGACTCTATATTAGAAAAGTAGTAGAAAAGGGAGCATACTAGATATAGTTACTATAAAGGTTATATAAGTCTACCTAGGGTATATTATTATAAAAGGCAAGACACCTATATATAGTAGTAGTTAGGCTAGTAATTATATTTAGATATACTACCTAGATAGACCTAGAGAGTACCTAAGAATATAAGAAAAAGCTTACTTAACTACTAGAAAAAGTATAGACTTAAGCTCTTAGATATATTATAGGAGCCTATAAGAGTATTCTAGTAGTAGTACTCTAAAGAGAAGTAGATATTCTACTAATCTACCTATGTATATAGAACCTAGTAAGATAAGTAGCTAAAAGATATAAAGACTAGGAAGTATACTAGTATATTTAAGAAAAATATAGAGATATTATAAGGCGAGTATAAAGAGCTAAAAGATAAAGATAAGAGAACTCCTAACTAACTTAAAGTATAAGATAAGAAAGAATCTAAGAGATAGTTAAGAGCTAAGAGTATATATAAGAGGTACCTAGGAAAGACTAGTAGATATACTAAGAATAGGAAAATATATAGAGTAGGTTTAAGGTAAAAAGGACCTAAAGGAATAGAGCTTAGATAGTAGCCTAGATATTAAATAAAACTAATATAGGTAAATACTTATATAAAGAATAGTTTAGGCTAGAAAGTATAATAGCTATACTTTTTAGAACTAAATATATAGGACTTAAAGCCTATCTAGCTAAGAGGAGAGTTCTAGGCATTTCTCTAGACTATATATATATAACTATAGCTACTAAATCCTAAAGTATATCTATATCTTCTACCTAGAAAAGTAAGAAAATAGATAAGTACTATTTACTATAATAGGCTTAAGTAACTAGAAGTACCTTATAAATACTAAGAGAGGACTACTAGTAATAGCTAGATAGCTAATCTAAGAAGGAGTAATAGAGTAATTCTCTCTAGTAAGAAAAGAGGAACTCTAAAGAATCTAAAAGAAGAAGAAGAAGGAATAGGAAATAGAGACCTAGTAAAAGAAAAGACTTCTAAAGAACCTATATTTATCGCCTATAAAGTCCTATTATACGCCTCTACGCGGCCGTAGATAGAAATAGATGCTCTTAAGTATACTAGTAAAGTATAAGGGCATATAAGACAATCCTACTTCGCTACTACTAGCCGTATACCTAATAAGACTAAAACTATCCTAAGATAATTCTAAGACTACTCTATAAACTAAGGCAGAAACCTATTATAGAAAAGATAGAAAAGAAAGAGAATAGAATAGAAGTAAGTAGAGGAGTAAAGAAAGGAGGCAGCTACTAGGTAAGAGATTAGCTATTTATCTACTAAAAAGAGCTATAGAAGAAAGAGAGAAAGGTAGACTCTCCCTACCTAGAATATATATTCCTAGAGACGACCCTCTAGGTCCGAGACGAATAGAAATAACGGCCTTCTATACCGACTCGATATACTATACTAGATATACTATACTAGCTATATCTGCTACTAGAACTAATTTTAGATACTAAAATTCTATATATAGGGCTTAGCGCTTAGCGCTAAGGCATACTAAGCAAAATTCTAGTTTTCCCTAGGCATCGGCCTATAATATATATTTTTAGCGCGAATAAGACACTCCTACGACTAAAGAGTTTTTATAGCCTAGAAGGCTTTTTCTCTTACGACTAGATAGGCTTCGGCCTACCTATACTATATAGTCTTCGACTCCTATAGTACGTTAATAGAACAAATAAATAAATAAATAAACAAACCTATATTTATCTAAAAGAAATATATGCCCTAGAGTATAGAGCTACTAACTTATAAAGATAAAAGGAAAGTAAGAGGTTTTTATAGCTAAGAGCCTTAACTCTAAGCTTTTCCTTTCTAGATAAATAAGTAGTATACGCTACGTACTCCTTTATAGAAAATAGAATAGTAATTAAATTTATCTATCTATATATATATACGTATATATATTTATAAAAAAGAAAGGACGAAAGAGAAGAGAGTAAGAGAGGCGCCTATATCTCTATAGATAATAATAAGAAGGCACGATAATTTATACCTAATAATAGTAGTAGGTACCGACTACGATAATAGTAGTCGCGCCCCCCGATAATATAATTAAGGTAGTAATAGTAGAAGTAATACGCTCTACGCTTTTATAATAGAAGGAACTATATAATATCGATATAGTATTATTAACGAATCGCTCGCTAGTAGCGAGGGGTTCTAAGTCTTTTTCTAAGGACTCTCGCGATATTATAATAGCACTTTACGTAACTATAATAACGAGAACGCTTCTTAAGTTACTATAGAAGCACTCTATACGAACGACTACGCGTCGCGCGTAGTTTAAAGAAAAGAAGGGAGGTAATATAAAGAGCGAAGCTCTAGTTACTAAGTACTAGCTTCTTTAGTACGAAGGCTTAGCGTACCGACTAATATCTCTCGGACGCCTTAGAAGAAATATATCTCTTCTTATCGAACTTATTAAATACTACTACGAACTATCTACGTACGCGTTATTTACCCGTAATACTAGCTCTTATTTTAAGTATATTACTTCTACTTACTAGCTTTCTAATACTAAGCGAGACGAGCTACGTAAACGCTAGCTAGGCTCTTCTATTCCTCTAATATATATAGGTATATAGCTCGTTCTAGAAGCGCGCGACTAGCTATAGGATCTAGAGATCCTAGAAATTATACGAATAGAGTTTAAGACTTTAAGCTCTACTATTACTATAATAATCGTACTAGCTCCGCCTATAGTAATCTATAGAATATATTCTTCTTATTAACCTAGTAGCTATTACGTTAGAATATTATACTATAGTTATATAATAATAATTCTTATACGCTAATCTACCTCTCTATATAGAGTAAGTAGTACGCTATATATGTTTCGTAGGTAGAAAAGCCCTTATATAAAGTACTTCGGCATAAAAACCTCCTTATGTCTCTATATGTTTTTTACGGCGAGCCCTGCATAGCCTGCCGCTTCTATAGTATCTAGTTTTCCTTAGGATAATAAGCGTTGTCTTAATATTTTGCTATTCCCTTATAGTATATTTATTCCTTTATATTATCTATATCCTTTACGCTTAGGGAGCCTATCCTCTTACCTACTAGCCTAGGGGCTCTAGCCTATATATATAGCCTTTGCCTCTATACTAGTACCTATATTAATCTATATCTAACTCTTTCTTACTAGTTCCTAGAGTAGGTATCTCCCTATATAAATTCTACTTAGATTTTACCTTACTTAGTATCTAGTTATATAACCTATATCTAGAGAAATTCTAGTTTCCTAGAGTATCTAGAATAGTAGTATCTTTATAGGTAGCCCTAAGTATAGTATAGAGATAGCTTATATTAGATGCTCTACCTTTAGACTTAAAGTTTTAGAGGGCTCTAGAGTAGGAGGACTAATCCTACCTTAGAGTCTCCTATTTAGATAAAGGCTCCTAGTAGCTATTTATCCTAGTATCTCTAGAGGTATTACTATTCCTTTGCTTCTATTCCTCCTATTCTTACTCTTTTATATTAAAGCTTCCCCTTAGGTATACTTAGTTCCTTCTCTTTAGCCTATAGTAAGGCTAGGTTACTACTCTAGCCTCTAGGCCTATAAGGGTATTTACTACCTAAAAAGGCTATCCTTTAGTCGAGTATTAGTGTCTTATATTAGTAATAGCCGCGCTAACTCTATTATTATATTCTTAGGAGCTCTCTAGATCTCCTTAGGTTAAAATTCTAGTAGTATATAATTATATACGTTCCTACGAACCTATATAAGGCAGGTAGATAAGGCCTACCTACGCTTTCCTACTTATAGGCTTCGACTTTTGCTATAAGTAGCTTACTATATACCTCCTCGCTTCGAGGAAGGGATTCTAAGCTAAAATTCCTACTCTACGCTCTATATTCTATTTGCTCCTTAAGCTTTAGTTATACTCTTTCGGGCTCTAGCGAACTAAAGAGCGGTTGCCTCTCTTCTAAAACTAATATACGTATCCGTTCTCTTCGGCTAAGTAGATAGTATCTTAGTCGCTACTATTACTTACTATACTTTAGAAGAATAACTCCCTTTATATTACTATACTATATTTCTTTAGCTATAGCCGGCTATATCTCGTAGGCTTACTCGGGCTTCTACTCCTAGCTAGGTAGTAGTACCCTTACGTTTCTATCTACTAACTAATATATCGCCTCCTCCTTGCTCTCTTATACCTTATACCTTTCTCCTTCTCGTTCTAAGTAACCTCTTTAGCTCGCCTCTTTATATCTCTATTACCTACTTCTCTATATAGGCCTTCCTAGGTTTCCGAGCTCTTCTAGGTAGCTACTAGACTATATATCTCTCTTTATAAAGCTATGCCCTAGGTAAAACCCTCCTACTCGTACTTAAGTAATTAATAGGCCCCTACGGGCTTCGTAGCGTTACTCCGAGCTCTATTACTCGCTAACTAATACTTTCCTTCTAGCTCTTCTATCTAGGCTCTTCTAAGTATATAGCGTAATTGCTTCCGGCCTTAATAATACGTTCGCTCTCTAATTCTTCTCGAAACCTTCGGGAGGTAGATATTCTAGATCTAGGAGCTATATATTAGGTAACTTATTATCCTTTTAGCTCTAAATATCCTTAGCTAAGGATTCCTTATATATACTAGAAGTGTCCTATCGATGCCTAGGATAGTATATAATTATATACGTTCTTACGAACCTATATAAGGTAGGTAAATAAGGCCTACCTACGCTTTCCTACTTATAGGCTTCGACTTTTACTATAAGTAGCTTACTATATACCTCCTCGCTTTAAGAAAGGGATTCTAGGCTAAAATCTCTATCTTACGCTCTATATTTTATTTGCTCCTTAAGCTTTAGTTATACTCTTTCGGGCTCTAGCGAACTAGAGAGTAGTTGCCTTTCTTCTAAAACCGATATACGTATCCGTCCTCTCGAGCTAAGTAGATAGTATCTTAGTCGCTACTATTACTTACTATACCTTAGAAGAATAACTCTCTTCGCGTTACTATACTATATCTTTTTAGCTATAGCTAGCTATATCTCGTAGGCTTACTTAGGCTCCTACTCTTAGCTAGGTAGTAGCGCCCTTACGTTTCTACCTACTAACTAATATATTATCTCCTCCTTACTCTTTTATATCTTATATCTTTCTCCTTCTCGTCCCGAGTACTCTCTTTAGCTCGCCTCTCTATATCTTCTTTACCTACTTCTCTATATAGGCCTTCCTAGGTTTCTAAGCTCTTCTAGGTAGCTACTAGACTAGGTATCCCTCTTTATAAGGCTATATCTTAGGTAAAACCCTTCTACTTATACTTAAGTAATTAATAGGCCTCTATAGGCTTCGTAGCGTTACTCCGAGCTCTATTACCTACTAACTAATACTTTCCTTCTAGCTCTTCTACTTAGGCTCTTCTAAGTATATAACGCATTTACTTCTAGCCTTAATAACGCGTTCGCTCTTTAATTCTTCTTAAAACCTTTAGGAGGTAGATATTCTAGATCTAGGAGCTATATATTAGGTAACTTATTATCCTTTTAGCTTTAAATACTCTTAGCTAAGGATTCCTCCTATATACTAAAGGTATCCTATCGACGCCTAGGAGTTCCGCGGCTCTTTTATATACTTACGATCGAGTAGACCTATTTCTAACGTAGGTAGGTCGTCGTTAGATAGTTTTCGTACCCGTTTCGGTAGTAGTCCTCTATTCGGAGTAGTCTTAGCGATACTATACTAGATTTCGCACTCTACTACTCCGCTCTACTATACCGTATACTTTGCTAGTATAGTCGAGTTACGAGCTCGACCGCCTATTTCTACCTACGGCCGCGTAGAGGCGTATAATTAGTCTTCGTAGGCTATACTATAGTTATATAATATTATTCTATAGAATAGCGACTCTAGAAATACTATCTAGTCGCTAATAGAGGTTAGAATAGGTTAGGACGGGTCCGGGTCGGGTCTAGGACCTAAATATATAGAACTATAATAGTTAGGTCGGGTCCTAGCCGGTTCCTCTCTAGTTCTAAACCTATCTAATAAATATAGGTATTAGATAGGTCCGACTCGAGTCTAATAATAGGTCTAAAGATAGGTTCTAATAGAAATTTAGGGTTCGATAGAATATAGTATAGAAAATTAAGAGTTATAAATAGATAGAAACTAGAATAAGTAGGAAGTATAGAAGGCGACGAGATTTAGAGCTATATTTAATTCGATAGAGTAAATTAGACGATTTAGTATAACTATATATATACCGACTATAGATGCCGACTATAGCAACCTCTCTAATTATAACTATTTTTACTATATATCTCGTCTATACCTATAATAATTTTCTTTATATATACTATAAAGAATTATCTCTTACTAAATATATTAATTCCTTAAGACGAGAGTAGGCTAATAATAAACTTTATATCCCTCTACTAAATAGTTACTCGCTTTATATAAATCGTAGTAACGTTAGTACCTATTATATAGTTAATATTAATCGAATATAGAATAACTAGGAATATATATAATCGAGAAGAGGTAGACTAAAGCACTCTCGGCGGCTTCCTATAGAGTACTAAGAGCGCTCGCCTACTAATAGTAACCTCTTTAAGAAATAGCTAAGCTTCTAGAAACGTCGTAGTAAACTTCGTAGACGAGGTAGCTAAAGAGTAGCTTTAGTATAAGTAGACCCGTAGACTTCTAGTACTTATAGATCTCTCGGAGCGCGATAGCTAAAGTAAAAGTTAGTAATACCGACTATAAATGCCGACTATATAACTTACTACCTAGCTTATAGCGATAAGTCTTCTATATACTAGCTCTACGAGCTAGACCTCCTCTACTTACTACTACTATTTTAGCTAGTACTTTCCTAGCCGTTCTCTTTCTAGCTAGTCCCTTTTTCGCTACTCGTTTTCTACCTAGTACTCGTTTTCTACCTACTACTCCTCTAGCTACTACGCTACTATTTATTCTATTATCTACTATATTACTATCTACTACGTCTCTATCTACTATATTTCTAGCTACTACTACTACTACTACTACTACTACTATTACTATATTATCCCTCTCGATCTATTTCTACTAGGCTATTTAGTAAGCGAGCTTCTACTTATTAAGACGAGGCCGACCGCCTACCTATACTAAATCTAGTATAGTTTTTCGTAGAGCCTTCCTAGAAAGCTAAGAGGGAGAGGCGGGCGGTATAATACTCTCGTCGCTAATAGTCTCGTCGCTATTAATATTAGAGCTATTCTCCTCGTTATTTATATAGTTACTATTCGCGTTTCTATAAGAACCGTCTTAGTCGTCTTAGTCGTTTCTATTATAAGCGGAGGGGTTAGAAATTAAGAAGAGAGGAGTAGAAGCGCTACGTTAGTTAGAAGAGAGCGCCTAGTTACTAAGAAGTCTAGGGTCGATATTACTAGTATCTATAGAAGAGTTATTAAGTAGAGAAGAGTTTCTAGATAGAGGAGGGCTAGACGCTACGTCTCGGCTAGAGAAGTATTACTCGGCGAACTAGCTAGGCTTATTAGTAGGAAGTTAAGCTATTATAAATATATAGAGCGGCGAGAGAAAAGTAGTCGATTAAGCTATAATTAACGTGCGCGGCGGTTTCCTTCGTACGTAGAACGCGAAAATTCGTTAGAAGGTATAGAAAAGTAAGGCGATAATAATAGGCTAATAGGGCGCGACTACTAATAAGTTCTAAGGTAGTAGAGGTAGTAGTATTACTAATAGTTTAGTAAGGATATATACGTTAGCTAAGTTAGAGGTTAGGCTCGCTAGCGCGCTAGCCCTAGCTTTACCTACGCTATATAAATTAATTCTAAGCTTCTAAGTATAGTAACGTTTACTAGGCTCTTTATAGTCGGCAATTATAGTCGGCAACCTAGTATTATATACCTATATTATTATTGCCTTCTTTGTTCTAGCTAGTAAACTAGTAGCGTAGATAACTATATAGATATATATCCTTCGCTTATAGAGTAACGCGCTTCGCGTAGATCGCTAGAAGGTTAGAAATCTCGAACTCTATAATAAGAAAAGCCTCCGCCGCTTCCTATAAGCATTTAGTACTACGGCCTAAATTCTAATAATACTAATACTATCTCTATCTATTATAATCTTGCGGATAATATACTAAAAAGGGACCCTTCGGATATATAAAGCTATCGTTCGCTAAAGCTTACGAATCTCTCGTAAGGCTACTATTCTTAGCTTTAACTACCTTTTTAAGATACCGGACTTACTAGCTCTCGTTCGTCGCTATATAGTTCTTATAGCTATCGCTTTTTTCTATAGAACTACTACCTTCCTACGAGACTCGTCGTCTAGTACCGTAGCCTTTAGTAGCTATATTCGCCGCTACTTAGTAGCCTTATTTCCTACGCGTAGAGGTAGTACTAATAGTAGTATATTAGTATTTATATTAGGATATACTCGTAGAGCTCGTAGAGGAGAGCTCGAGTTAAACTCTATATTAGAGTCGGGTTATAAAATAAAAGAAGGTATTAAGTAGTATAGATAGAGATCTCGAAGAGTTAGAAGAAGCGAATAGATAGAGGTATAAGAGAGAAGAGCTAGGGAAGGTAGGAGTACTAGAAAATCGTATACGACTACTAGAATACGCGAGCTAATAGAGGGGATTAGAGTTTAATAGCGCTATATAGTAGAAATATATCGTAGTCTACTACTATATTAGGACACGCCTACCGATCTTTACCTAGTAGAAGTTATAGTTACGCGAACGCTATAATCGCTTTTACTACTACCTAGAATATAGTAGTAGACGAAAATATTACTATAGTATAGATTATATCCGAGTATTATATAGATAATATCGACTATAGTATAGATATTTTAATATTCGAAGTTCTTTACGAATATATAAAAGACTATAAAAGAGAAAGAGCTAGACCTATTAGTACTCTATAGTATTACTAGTTTAGTAGTCGTAATATAGTAGTAGAAGAGAAAAATATACTCTTAAACCTATCTTTATATCGAGGAGACGAGTCGTTATATAGTAGAAGAGAAAAAATAATTATCGATACTACTTTAATACTAAGAAGAGAAGTAGTCGTCGATAATATAAGCTAAGAAGTAGCCGTCGACGCTAAGAAAACGAGCGGCCGTCGATAGTATAAGCTAAGAAGTAACTATTAGCGACGAGTAGACGAGTAGTCGTCGATAGTATAAGTATATAGTAGTTACCCTTTTCGGCTAGTAATAGTAAGATTAATCGAAGTAACGTATATAATAAGTTCTAGCTCTAGAGTACGTTTATAGCTATTCCTATTCGTATATAGTGCCTACGAAGTCCTATTATATATCTCTACGTAGCCGTAGGTAGAAATAGGTACTTCTAGAGTACGCTAGTAAAGTATAGAGTAAAATAAGATAATCCCTCGCTATAGTCGTTCTAAAACTACTAAAATAACGACTAAACTAGAACGATATAAACTAGAATATAAAAGAGGAAAGAGAGAGATAGAAAAAGAAGTAGAGAAGTAGAAAGAGAAGATAAATAAATAGGAGGAGAAGTAACTACCCTAGCTTAAGAAATACTATTTAAACTATAGTAAGAAGCCTTAGAGAAAAGGGACAAAGGTAGACTCTTTTTAACTAGAATAACCTACTACTTAGAACTAGGGGCCCTAAGTATTACTCTAAATAGGTATAAAGGCCTATATAATAACTCTACCTACCTACTTACTCGTACTTCGACTATAACCTACTAGCCCTTCTAGATTCTAAATTTATTTCTTTATATATAGAGCTTAGCGCGCTAAGTAAAGCTTAGCGTATAGAGCTATAGAAATTCTAGGATTCTTAGGCATCGGCCTATAATATATATTTTAACGCGAATAAGAGTAAATAAGAAGAGAGTTTTTTAGCCTAGGAGGCTTTTCTCTCGCAAATAAGATAGTTAGGCTTACTAGTAAGCCTACTCGTACTATATAGTCTTCGACTCTTAAAGTACGTAAATAGAACAAATAAATAAATAAATAAATAAACAATATTCGTATATAGTTATATATATTAGTATACGCTATATTAGGTAAGCAATATATTATATAATATCGCCGACTATAGTAGCTAACTACGGCGTAAGAAGCTAAACTCTACGTATAGAGGTAAGCTAGCGGCTAGGCGGGAATAGCCGCGTACTAAGCTTCTAGCGTATCTAAAGCTAGAATTCGTCGCACTTAGCTTCTACTATAATAACGACTACCTTAACCGCTACTATACCTATATTACTACTATATTTTAAGCGTATATTTACTATATAACGCGCTATACTTATCTACTACTAGCGACCGACCTTACGACGATAGCGCGCTAAAAGCAATGTCCGATAAGTACTGCGCCCTCTAATAGTCTATAGAAGCGTCTCCGCCTTATAGATAATAATTTAAATAGTTTAAGTACTTCTATACTTTAGATACGACTAGGTACTATAAGGAAAGATATAGATACCTACTCTTCTAATCCTAATACCTTTTATAAGTATAGCTAGCGCGTAGATATATCGCCTAGAAGAGCTATAGTAGATAAGTAGCGCAAAGCTAGAAATAAGTCCTTTACTTAGTAGAAGAAGCTTTTAATCGGCTCTAATAATATATAGAGTTCCCGATTAAAGAAGTAGTAGTAGAAGAAGATCGAGGCCTAGAAAGAGAAGTACTATACTTAGTACGACCGGATAGTATAAGTAATAATCTATATAGTCGGCTAATATAGTCGGTAGTACTAATATATAATAGGGACGATAAGAAACGTAAGCGCGCGCGGAATAGGCCTACTATATAAGTAGTAAACTAAGATAAAGAAAGCTTCTATTTTAATATTAAGAAGGAGAAAGACGCGGACAACCCGTACTATAACTATAACTACTACTATAATACTAATTAGTCTAAGTCGGATCCGGAGGCACTATACGTATTACTAGTAGGGTCGGTCGGTACTAGCTATAAAATAACTAACCTCTACCTTTAAGTCGCTATAAAGACCGAGTAGGCCGTATAGAGGAGCTACGCCGTCTACGCCTTTTAGAATAAAGCTATTCGATAGTTTAAAAAGAAGGTATATGCGCTTATAATACTACGCGCGTAATATAGGAGTTAAGCTAAGTTTATCTTATAACTAATAAAGGAGAGGCTAAGTTCCTCGTAGTAAAAAATAGGCCTTATCGAGAGGCTATAATCTAAGAATAAGAGGAGATACGTATTCTAAGTATATAGAGTAGACTTAAGTAGCTCTTATTAAGAGTATATCGCCGCTAGAACTAATAGCTTCTTTAGGACGTATTTAAGTACCTCCGATCGGACTAGAAGTATACTCTACGCTCTACGGAGCCTTATAGAGGCCTTATAAGATTAGTCCGCATATTAGTATCTATAGCGAAAGCAAAGGTAAATTAGTACTAACTACGCCTACTAACTATATACTAACTAGTAGTAGAAGCTAATAGTAGAAGGCCGTCTCCTAACTATAATCGAAATTTTCCTACCTTATTACCGCGTAGTATATCGTAACTATCTCTTCTAGAAGTTCTTTAAGTTTAATATAGCTAATCGCTTTTCTTAGACTCTAGAAGTCCTAGATTAGCTTATTCCGTTAGGATACGATTAGGATAGTAATAGGTTCTAGAAGCTAGTTACTTCTAAAGTATAGGCTAAGTAAAATAGGCTAGCATTCTAGTTATACGCTTATAAGTTTAATATAAAGGAGTCGGTATATAGAGAGCTTCTATAGGAAATATAGCTCGATTCTAAGTAAGAAGAAGGACTTAGCTTTTAGGATATCGTTAAGTAGCTTCTAGGTACGTCTACGAATAAGCTCGCTATCTCTAAGACCTTTATACGTAAATTCTAGTCGCTAGAGATAGGGTTTATATAGAAGCTCTATAACTCCTCTTAGACTAGGTAGAATACGGATATATCTCGTAAGTTAAGATTAGTTATAGCCGCTAATAGTATATCGGCCTACGGTTTACGTCGTAGTACTAGCCGGCCCTCTTTAACTTATATCTCTTATCTCTACCTCTTAGTCTATAGTAGCTTACCGAATATATAATTCTCCTTTATAATTCTTATAGACGGCTTAAGTCTTACCTTCGATAGCTAAGTATATTTAATACTAGCCTTATTCTCTTACGCAGTAGTTACGCCTTCGGAGATATACTACTACTTTTTCTTTAGAGCTAGTACTAGATCTAGGAGCTCTAGCTATACCTTAAACTTCTAGCTCGCTATATTCTTTTTTCTTTTCTTATTCTTAGTATTATTTCTAGCCTTCTACTATATAGTATTATATCGCTTTACGTAGTCTTTAAGTAGTTTCTAAATTCTCTTTATAATAGATTTATCTACTTAAGCTAAGTTTAACTCTACTTTTTCGACTTAAGCTTTATTAACGCTACTAGCCTCTTACGCTAGTAAGATACTTGCTCTCGAAGGTAACTATAGCGTTACTATAATTAAAGAGTACTTAGTATATTTATTAGTCGCGACTATTATAAGCTTAATAAGAGTACTAGAGGTGCCTATCTCTATAACGCTACTAGGATAGGCCGTCGGCCTATAATAGAGACACCTCGCTAGTACTTATACTAATAAAACTTAATCGCTCTTATAAATATTATTTACTTCTATTACTTCGCTAGCTTTTATTCTTTAGTTCTACGATTCCTTCTTAGTACTATATACTTTATATTATAGTATTACTAGTATATCCTACGACTTTAATACGACGTAGTAGTACTATACTTTCTTCTTCCTTAAGATATATAAGTATACGACTTTGTAAACGATAGACTAACTCTAAATCGCAGCTATCTCTCGTCGACTCTAGTTTAATTAAGAAGGTAGTATAATAGCGAAGAAAGAGACGCTATACGATTACGAATACCTTAAGTAGTTAAGCTAGTATACGAGATAGAATATTACCTTTAGCTAACCTTACTAAGCCGCTAGAGGATTCTAAGGACTAGGTCGAAACTAATAGCGTATAGATATAGCAGCCGGAGTATACTTAGTCGTTTAAGGGCTTTTACTACTACTATTAGTAGCTCGAAGAGGCGAGGTATTATAATAAGTATAGTAGAATATCTTCGAACTTTATAAAATAGAACTCGAATACGTAAACGTTATAAGCTTAGAGATTCTTCGTTAAAGGTATAGACTAGGAAACGTACGCCTTAAGAGTTATTTATAAGGGATATAATAGAGTTATTAAATACCTAGGACTAAGTAACGGAATAAAAGCTCTATAAAAGCACCTCGATTTAGTAAGCTACGAAGATACCTTCTAGGAGTATAGAGTTACTAAAGAAGTTATTAAGGCTACTAAAGATTAATCTATAAGTTTAGTATTTATTAATACGAAAATAAGGTACCGACTACGCTTACCGACTACGCTTACTAACTACGCTCGCCGACTATACTTTATAGAGATATATAACGTAGATATACTAATAGTTCTTATTTATAGGAACGGCTTAAGAAAAGTTTTACTAGAATAAAGCACGTAGACCGGTTAAAGTTTCTAGAGTTATATAAGCTTATAGTTTCCTAGCTAGGCTTACTCTTTAACTTCTTTAAAAGTCCTATAGTTCGGCGTACCTACGAATATCTATTAGAGGAGACTAGATCTATTAACTTTAAGAGCGCCGCTATAATTAAGTTATATATCTAGGACGCGGTCGATTACTTCGAGGACAATCTAAAACGTTAGCTATCTAGAACCTTCTAGGTAGCTATCGCGCTCGATAGTTAGTACGCTAGAGTACTCCGAGTATTATTCCTTATAATACGAGGCTACTAGATTAATAGCGAGTAGGCCTAGTATAAGGCTATACTAGCCTTTTTATATATTTCGGGCCGTTATATAGGCGAAGTCCTAGTAGACCTACTATTCGACGTACTTACTTATTTTAAAATCTCTAATAGGCTTATAGCTCTAATAGTAGATAATACTTCTAATAATAATATACTATATATAGCTATATACGTATCCTTCCTATATATATATCTCTTAACTAACGAGTTCTAGCGTCGAGGCTATTAATATTTATTCCTACGAGCGGATATATATAGTAAAACTATTAGTCTCGATTAAATAACTTCCTCTCTAAGGAATAGATAGAGATATAAGATAGATATTAGATACTAAAGACTACGAGTTCTCCCGTCTAGAATAGTTCCTATACTTTATATATATAATCTAGCTCTTCTTAAGGAAGTTCTTCGCTACTTTTAAGATCGAGCTAAGAAACGAAAGATAAGAACGATAGGACGAGGAGATAGATACGAACGCCTTATATTAGCTTAAAGTAGGAAGTCTAGCTATAGTTCTAATAAAGGTACTATTTATTCTTTCTATAAAGTATACGTAGTCGGTAAATATAGTTAGTAGAAGCTATACTAATAACCGCTCTCTATAAAGTTCCGTAAACTTATAGTTAAGGTAAACTCTAGTACTTAACGCTTCGAGAGTTTTATAGTACTATAGCGAAAGAGGATCGCAGATCTATATCTATACCCGAAACGGTATAAATAGTAGAAGAAGTCGCTTAATAGAGTTTTGCGCCTAATATAAGATATAAAGACCTATTAGAGCTTAACTACGATTATACTAATATATAGTTCTTAACTATAAGATATTATCGACGAGTATATTAAGAACGAGGGTTAGCTCGAACTTAAGCTAACTATTATAGAATAGAAGAGGGTTAAATATATTATTAACTTTACTACTTCTTTTGCTAAAGCTACGATATAGATCGGTACGATAAAGGGATTAATAATCTACCTTATTCTTAGCTACTATAATACCTTATTCGATATTCTAGATATTATAGATAAGAAACTTAAATATAAAACGTAATCCTAATAAAAGAAGATTTATTCCGCCTTATAAGCTATATAGATAAAGCTCGAGAAGTACTATACTACTACCTAAGAGCGATTTAGTAATATATATAGCATTGCGATTCTTCTTAATCTAGTAATAAAACGAGCGTTCTAGGACCTCGAGGCCTTCTATAGCGAGTAGCTCGATTCCTCCTTTAAGGATTACTACTAGTTAAAATTCTAGGTCGAATACGCGCGATATAAGCCTCTTATAGCTACGTCCTAGTCTAGGCTAAAAAAAGCCTTATACTACTCTGCGATATTATTCGTAATAGGTCTCTATAGTAGATTAGATAGTAATAACTCCGACTCTAATTAAAGAGTATCTAGACGGCCGCGGTAAACCGTATAGCTATTAGCTAATTCGGACGAGGTATCTCGTTATCGCTATACTAGATTTAAGGACTCGGCTACCTATTCTATAGAGTATCCGCTCTAGTTATAGAAGATAATTGCATTAGAATATCTAGGTTACGCGCTAATAGCTCGGGATATTCTCTCTATTCTAGTAGCTAGAACTAGTTATAAGCGCGACTTTAGTATAGCGCGTTATTAGAGCCGATATAATCGGTCCTACGATCCCTCGACGTTTAGTAATATTATATACTATCGTTCTCGAGAGCGTAACGCGTAGTAATAGGCTCGGGATTCGCTTATAGAGAAGGCGCTACTAATATTAACGACGTTCGAGCCTTTAGATAATATAGTTAGTTAGTAGTAGGAGTAGCTTAAGGCGGATTAAAAGGCGTTAGCAAGTACTAAATAGAGCAACTTCGACTCGATTAGCGATAACGAGAAGGATATAGTACTAATATATCTTCCTTATAGTACTTAGTAAAGGAAGTATTTACTTTTACGTTATACCTATAGAGTAGAATAGACTTCGTAGTCGATATTATAATAGTATTTAGTTCCGATATCTCGTAGTCGGCAAGTATAGTCGGCATCCTTATTTTTCTCTATAACTATAGTCGCTAGTTTAACTAGTACTTCTAATATACTATAACGCTTAGTTCTATATATATATATATTTAGTATTAGAGCAATTCTATTATCGTCGCGGCGATCTAGTTTTATTCTATAGTATTAGACCTATCTTTTTAAACTTAGGTCTCTATAAAGACCTATATAGGAACTAGTAGTTTTTAGACTCGACCTATTAATTTCGTATTAGGTTAGGGATCCTATCGATTTAGATCTTAGGTTAGTTCCCTTAGGAACCGACCTAGACCTAGAACCGACCTAAAGTCTAGGACCTATTCTAACCTCTAGTCGCTAACTTTCTTTCTAATAGCTACTTACTATTACCGACCTAGTAAAATCGTATACTATAGTAATAACTAGGAGCTATAACTTAATAGTAATATAGGCCTTAGTTCTTTATTTTTACGTACTAACGTTACTCGCTTACTTTAATCTCGCCTAAAGCTTCTTATCTTAACTATTACTATAGATAATAATAAGACTAGCAATACGCTTAGTTTAGTACTAAAGAAACCTAGTAATTACGATATAACCGACTTACGCGACTACTTAGAGTACGTTTTTAAGACTTAGGTCGATCTAATAAGTAACGAACCGAGTACTAATATTAGACTACTCTATATACTAAGAGTAGTAAAAGAAGAACTAAGAAATACTAAAACGGTTTTTCTTCGAGAATTTAGCGTTTAGATTAGTAATACGTTATTCCTATACTCTACGCTTTTCTATAGTAATAGACTAAGCTTAAGGGTCCGCCGTATTATTCTACTTACGCTAATAAAAGTCGAGAAAGGCTAGCTACTTATTTATAATAAGAGTCGGCTAAAAGAAGTTAAATATAAAGGGCGAAGCCCTAGTTACTAAGTACTAGCTTCTCTAGTACGAAGGCTTAGCGTACCGACTAATATCGCTTAGATGCCTTAGTATAAATATCTCTCTCTCTATCGAACTTATTAAATACTACTACGAACTCTCTACGTACGTATTATTCGCCCGTAATATTAAGTTCGATTAATTATAGAAATAGATAGGCTATCGCCTAATAATACGCCCTTAATAGTAACGCTAAAGGCCGTAGTAAACTTACTAAGAAACGTAGTCCCTATACTAGAGATAGCTATAATAGAGATATAACGTATCGTCGAAGAGTTATATACTCGGTAACGTAGGCTAGAGAGCGAGTTAGAAAACGCGCTCTATAATAGAGATATCTAGGAATCTATAGTATAAAGAACAGACTTAAGCGTAGTAGTAGATACTCTCTACGTACTACTAGAAAGGCTACTAGCTATAATTATAATAGAGGCCCGGCGAGAACTATTAGGCCCTAGAGATTAGAAGCTGCCTACCTAATATAGATACGTAGAAACCTTTCGCGACTACTTACTATGTCTTTAGAGTTCCTATCGCGTACGATTCGTAGCGATACTAACGCTCTCTATAGATTACTACTAGAATACTACTTATAATACGCTACTATTAAAAGATAGAGCGAGAATAAGGTATTTCTAAGAAAGAGGAAGCGCGATAGGAGATAAGGATCCTAAGGCTTTCTTTACGTAGCTCGAGTACGTTTTCGTAGATAGTAACGAGAAATCGAAGGCTTTAGAGTAACTTACTACTCTATAGTACGCGTAAGAGCAATCGTAGTACGAATACTAGCTAGAATTTAACGGACTTCTACTAAGTATAAGTAGAGAGAACTAGGAAAGCGCTACGAAGATCGCGACGCTAAAGAATACGTTCTTAAATACTACGAAACTTTATATAGTATCTATACTAAAGATAGAGAACTACTATATATACTCTAAGGAGGTCGAGAGAATTATAACGAATCTCGAGACGATAGATTAGTTTAAGATAGCGAATCGTAAGTAGGCTAAGAAAAAGAGGAAGACCTCTATTAGTAATAGTATAGTACCCGTACCGAATACTTAGGTAGCCTCTATAATTAATACTAATAGTAATATTCTAATAACTACGACGCGTATAAGAGAAAGATAGAGGAAAACTTAGGTAGACCGTACGAAAACCTAAAGAAAGCGACGAGCTAAATAGGTTAGTATAGAGGAGAGAGAGAGACGCTGCGAAAATAAGCTCTATTTCTACTATAGAAGTAATAGATACTATATTAAGGAGTGCCTATACGTACCGGCCGTTTAGCCTACTACGATTAATATAGCGAGTATTAAACCGTTATTAGAAAGCGACGCGGAATACTTAGACTCTATAGTATCTACTACGAGAAAAGCGTAACTTCTTCTTAAAAATAGAAGAAGAAAGTAGAGGAGGTATTAGTATATTATAAATAGAAGAAGATTAGAAGAAAGATAAACGGAGAGCTAATATATACCGACGTAGTCCTATAGAATAATATCGGAACATCTACTCTTATTAATAAAAGGTACTAATATTACGCTATAATTAACGTAGGCCTAGCGAAAAGCCTTAGCCTTAACTTTATCGACCGCGAGAAGTAGAAGATTAAGGGAGCGTCTAAAGCTATAGATAGCGTAGACATAGTAGAGGAGTCGCTTTCTAGATAGAAATTAGTAGGTTCTAGTAATTAGTCTACGCGTATATAGTACTAGGATTATAGTTCCCTCTTATCTTAGGAAATCTATAGAAGGCGTATAATATAGTCTAGACCGTACTAGAAGAGAAGGGCTTCTTCTATAGTCGAGCAAATCGCTAGGTTATAGAAGGGAAATACTATTAAAGTCTCTAGGACCGTAGTAATTTTCGAGCGTTCTCTATAAACTTTATAGCGATAGCTACTTTAACTACTAATAATATTAAGAAGGCTCTTTAGAATAAGGAATACCCGACGGTAGAAGAACTTCGGAATTAACTACTACTAGAGATTTACGAGCTAGCTCCTTTATTTTATCGATAGGAAGCTAAGAAGCTCGCGCTATATCGTAATAGAGTAAACTATTATATTAAGCTCTATAAGAAACTAGACGGGAGCCTACCGGAATTGCCTTATAGCCCGCTATATAGTATATTAAAGACTAAACTACTAGTCCTAAGGAAGTCGCTAGACGAACTCCTTACTAAGAAATATATTAGGCCTACTAGTTCTAAGGTAGCGGCACCCGTACTTTTTATATAGAAACCTAGCGGAGGTCTTCGCTTCTACTATAATTATAGAGCGCTAAATACGATTACGAAATATAACTAGTATATTCTACTATTAGTACCGAAGATACTATAAAACCTTACGAGAGCCCGTTAATTAACGAAGGTTAACGTAGTCTTAGCTTTCTACTAGATCTATATAGCTCTAGGGCATAAGTATAAAACCGCTTTCTATATAAAGTTCGGCTTATTCGAGTAGTTAGTATATCTATTTAGTCTATTTAAGGCTTCTATAACTTTCTAATAGTATATTAATACTCTCTTACGGGAATTCTTAGACGACTATACGTTAGTATTCGTAGATAACGTAATTATCTACTCGAATAGTTTAAAAGAAGACTATTTTTATAAGGTAAGAGCTATGCTCTATAAACTACTACGAGGAGGCTTATATTTAGATATAGAGAAGAGCGAGTTTATAAAGAAGAAGATTAAGTATCTTAGTTTTATCGTTTATACTAATAGAAAAGGAGTAGAAACCGACCTCGCGAAGGTTAAGGCTATTCGAAATTAGAAGACCTTAAAGACTTAAAAGGAGTTACGCCGATTTCTAGAGTTCGCGAACTACTACTAAATATTTATTCTTAACTACTCGAAGGTAGCCGTGCCTTTAACGTCTCTTACTAGGAAAGGAATCTAGTTCTTCTAGAGAAAAGAATAGGACGCTATATTCGAGGAGCTAAAGGAAGATTATTATAATACTCTAGTACTTTCCTACTAGGACCCGATACTTCTAACCTTCCTTAAGACGAATAGTAGCGAGTTCGTAATAGGAGGCGCCTTAATTTAAGAAAAGAACGGGGTCTAACGACCTATAGAGTTCTTCTTTTAAAAGCTAAATAAAGCGGAAATTAATTACGATATCTATAATAAGGAAATACTAGCTATAGTAAACTATATAAAATTCTAGGCTCCTAAACTAAAATCGTATAGGTCCTTTACTATCTAGACGGACTATAAGAACCTAGAATACTTTATAGTTAAGAGATAGTTATTAGAACGTTAGATACGGTAGTACGAGACCCTATCTAACTTCTAGTATTACCTAGTATAGAGACTAGGATCTAAAGTAATCGTACCGGATACTCTATTAAGATAAGAGTAGAATACGCTTAAAGAGGACGATAAGTAATCGTAAGTATAATAGTTCCTTTACTTAGAACGCGTAAGAAACTAGCCGGAAGTAGTCTAGATATACTCGACTAGCGCGGATAATCTACGTAAGAAAGAAGACTTATTAGTAAGCCCGCGCTAGCTAAGTCCTACGAGAATTAAAGCGGATTTAAGTAAACTCTTTAAGGACTTAGAGTTAAACGACCTATAGGACGTAGTAGTAAAGGACGATGCTATTTATAATACCGTTCTCTAAGTAATACGTAAGGGAGCCTATACGATACCTAGCGAAGTTAAAGCGAAAGTATAGGTAGGTAACTATAGTATTAATATAGTAGAAAGATTACGTTATTAAGGAAAGCTATAGGTACTAGGAGCGTTAATTTCGTCGGAATCCGAATACTAAGCCGCGGATAACGCCGAGAAGGACAAGAACTTATAACAAACTAAGCTAATCTAGTTCGTCTATAATTTACTAGTCTATAGTTACTTAAGGAGGGACTCTACTATAATAATACTAGTACGCGACTTCTATTAGCTACTCTAGTCGAGATACGTACGCTAGTTCTTACGTAACTATAATTACTATAAGAGGAATAAGGTATAAAGAGAATATAAGTACGGACTCCTCTATCTATTACTAGTTCCCGATCGTTTCTTCTAGAAAACCTCTATAGACTTTATAACCGACCTACTAGACTTAAAGGGAAACCGCAACCTCTAGGTAATTAAGAATCGCCTTAGTAAGTAGATAACTCTAGTCGCAATACCTAGTATAAAAGTAAAGGAGTACGTAGAGAAATTCCTAGACTCTTAGGTAAAATATTATAGCCTACTAAGAGCTATTATAAGTAACCGAGGGACAAACTAGACGAGTACGTTCTAGAGGAAATTCTACTAGCTTTTAGGTATAGAGTAGCGCCTTAGCTCTACTTACTACCTATAAACGAATAGAGAGCTAGAGAGGCTAAATTAAGACGTATAAGCTTATCTTCGTAACTATATTCGTTACGACTAGGCCGACTAGTCTAAGTAGCTTTCTAGCGTAGAACTAGCGCTAAATAGTAGGAATTACTTAGGCCTCGGAATAAGTCCTTTCTTTATAACTTATAAGTACGATACTCTATCTCTCGTAGTATTAGTAGTAGAAGCTATAGTAGGAAGGCCGTTAGCCGCTAGTTAAAGAGCGAGGAACTTCGTAAAGAAGCTAAGGGAAATTAGAAAACTTTACTAAAGTAGTATAGCGGTCTCTACTTAAGAATAAAATAGGAGCGCGAACCGACGACGGACTCTAGTACTAATCTATTAGGCCGGCGATAAAGTATAGCTAGATCTACGGAACTATACGACTAATCGTCCTAAAAAGAGCCTAGATTCGCGGTATATAAAATTTATAGTTAACGAAGTCTTATCGCTAGTATCTATTAGGTTATCTAGGATTCCTAGTAATATTTACTTAGTTTTTTATATAGATTTACTTCGTCTAGTAAGTAACGATCCTCTTTCTAGATAGGATACTAATAATAAATAACCGGTACCTATACTAATTAAGTCGTATAACGAGTAGCGAGTTAAGGAGGTTTTATACGTACGTAATCGTATAAAGAATAAAGGTAGTAGACGAGAGGTTCTTATAAAATAGGCCGGGTACTACGCTTCTACCTAGGAACTCTTAGAGGAGTTAGTAGATAACGCCGCGTTAGATACGTTTAAAGAAAGATTCGGCGATACTAATACTAATAATAGACCTATATAGGAATATTTATAGAAGAAGAAGGCGAAACGTAGTAGAAAGTAACTAGAGAATAGTAGAGAAACGAAGGAGAATAGTAGAAAAATAAAGAAGATAGAAGATATAGTTAAGGAGATAGTCGACGAGTAGTAGTTTATATATTTATAAAAAGAAAAAAAAAGAAGAAAACCCTAAAAAAACCTCTAGAAGACTCTAAGAAAACGCGCGTACCCTAATAAATAACCGCTACCTCTACTTAAAAATAGCGCCGAGCGCTAAGGACTAGAGTAGATAGCACGCCCTCTAGGCTATAGTAGCTAGTTAGTAAAGAAAAATATATAGAAAGGAACGATATATATGCCTAGCCCTACTAGGCTACGACTCTAGATACTAAGGTAGTTACCTTATAGGCGACCTTACTAAAAAGAGATTAGCTCGTACGAATAAAAGAGGAGAACGTAGGAAATTACTTAGAGAGTAGGCCGGCCGCCTATAAAGGCTTTAAGGCCTTATAGGCCTTAAGGACCTATCTTAAGTTATCGTAGGCGCGCTACCTAAAAACGCGTATTAGTTAGAAGAAAACTAAAGAAGCGCTAAATATTACCTACTCTTAGGTATTAGTAGCGCGCGTCTAGGTAGCGTAGGCTATATAGGCTATAAGTAGACTAAAGAAAGCGATAAGCGATATCTTTCGAGTAGAGGACGAGGTATATATAGAGGAATATAGGAGCGGCGCCTATTAGCGTAGCTCTAGTAGGCGCGCGCGATAGCGGACTATAAAAGGTTAGTAGATTCCGTACGAAAAGAATCGAAGAGAACGTATAGCCTACGGTATATAGTCGTCGCTAGAATTAGCGTAGTCGTAGTAGTAGATACTAGAACTAATATTAGTATTTATCTATCTCTAGTTAATCTCGCGCGAAGTATAGAAGAAATAGCCGGGCGCCTAACCTTATATATATATATATATATATATATATATATATATATATATATAGAAGAGTAGACTATATACTAGTTAGAATTAAGAAGGAACTCGTAAGAAGAATAGAGAAGAGCTTGCTATATATACGTACGTACGTACGTGCGTACGTATATATATATATAGGTACTAGAGACTAGTTAGTATAAGAAGAACTCTAGAAGAGAAGCTATAAAAGCCTACCGTATATATATATACGTATATATATCTATAAAAGAGAAAGAAAGAAAGAGAAGAGAGTAGAGGAAGCGCTTATATCTCTACGGATAATAATAAGAAGGCACGATAATATATACCTAATAATAGTAGTAGGTACCGACCGCGATAATAGTAGTCGCGCTCCCTAATAATATAGTTAAGGTAGTAATAGTAGAAGTAACGCGTTCCGCGCTATTATAGTAGAAGAAACTATATAGTATTAATATAGTATTATTAGCGAATCGCTTACTAGTAGCGAGGGATTCTAGGTCTTTTTCTATAGGACCTCGCGACGTTACGACGGCACTTTATATAGCTACGATAATAAGAATATTTCCTAGATTATTACGAAAGTATACTATACGAATAACTACGCGTCGCGTATAGTTCGAAGAGAAGAAGGAAGAGTAATATAAAGGGCGAAGCCCTAGTTACTAAGTACTAGCTTCTCTAGTACGAAGGCTTAGCGTACTAACTAATATTACTCGGATACCTTAGTATAAATATCTCCCTCTCTATCGAACTTATTAAATACTACTACGAACTCTCTACGTACGCGTTATTCGCCCGTAATATTAAAGCTATATACGCCTATCGAACCTCTAGCGTTTTTTTTTACTAGCCGCGATCTCGACTATACTATCTACGATTAGATTAGAGGTTAGAATAGGTCCTTAACTTTAGGTCGGTTCTAGATCTAGGTCGATTCTCTTAGGAACTAACTTAAGACCTAAATCGATAGAGTACCCGACCTAATATAAAATCGATAGGTCGAGTCTAAATACTACTAGTTCCTATATAGGTCTTTATAGAGACCTAAGTTTAAAAAGATAGGTCTAATAACGCGGAATAAAACTAGGTCGCCGCGAGGATAATAGGATTAATCTAATACTAAATATACGTATATATAGAACTAAGCGTAGTAGTATATTAGAAGCGCTAGTTAAAGTAGCGACTATAGTTATAGAGAAAAATAAGGCTGCCGACTATACTTACTAACTACGAGATGTCGGAATTAAATACTATATATAATATCGACTACGAAGTCTAGTCTACTCTACGGGTATAACGTAAAAGTAAATACTTCCTTTGCTAAGTACTATAGTAAAGATATATTAGTACTATATCCTCCTTATTATTACTAATCGAGTCGAAGTTACTCTATTTAGTACTTGCTAACGCCTTCTAATTTGCCTCTAGCTACTCCTACTACTAACTAACTATATTATTCGAAGGCTCGAACGTAGTTAATATTAGTAGCGGCTTCTTTATAAGCGAATCCCGAGCCTATTACTACGCGTTATACTCTTAAGAACGATAGTATATAATATTACTAAACGTCGAGGGATCGTAGGACTAATTATATCGGCTCTAATAACGCGCTATACTAAAGTCGCGCTTATAACTAGTTCTAGCTACTAGAATAGAGAGGATATCCCGAGCTATTAGCGCGTAACCTAGATATTCTAATACGATTATCTTCTATAACTAGAGCGGATACTTTATAGAATAGGTAGCCGAGTCCTTAAATCTAGCGTAGCGATAATAAGATACCTCGTCCGAATTAGCTAACGGCTATACGGTCTACTACGGCCGTCTAGATACCTTTTAATTAGAGTCGGAGTTATAACTATCTAATCTACTATAGAGACCTATTACGAATAATATCGTAGAGCGGTATAAGGCCTTTTTTAGCTTAGACTAGGACGTAGCTACGAGAGGCTTATATTACGCGTATTCGACCTAGAATTTTAACTAGTAGTAATTCTTAAAGAAGGAATCGAGCTTCTCGCTAGAGAACGCCTCGCGGTCCTAGAACGCCTATTTTATTACTAGATTAAGAAGAATCGCAATACTATATATATTACTAAATCGCTCCTAAGTAGTAGTATAATACTTCTCGAGCTTTATCTATATAGCCTATAAAGTAGAATAAATCTTCTTTTACTAGGATTATATTTTATATTTAAGTTTCTTATCCGTAATATCTAGAATATCGAATAAGATATTATAGTAGCTAAGAACGAGGTAGATTATTAGCTCCTTTATCGTACTAATTTATATTATAGCCTTAACGAAAGAAGTAGTAAGGTTAATAATATATTTAACTCTCTTCTATTCTATAGTAGTTAGCTTAAGTTTAAGCTAACTCTTATTCTTAATATACTCGTCGATAATATCTCGTAGTTAAGAACTACGTATTAGTATAATCGTAGTTAAGCTCTAATAGGTCTTTATATCTTATATTAGGCGTAAAACTCTATTAAGCGACTTCTTCTACTATTTATACCGTTTTAGATATAGATATAGATCTGCGATCCTCTTTTACTATAGTACTATAAAACTCTCGGACGACTACCTAAAAAAAATAAACGAGCTCTAGTAGGTAGTAACGACGATAAAGGGAGGCCTCGAGGCCTCCCGATACGTAATAGATTACCCTAATACGCGACGTAACGTTAGGGATAGAAGAGAGAGCTTAGAAGAAGGAGGTCGCATCTTTAACTCTTAGATAGCTTCTATCTACCTATAATAACTACTTAGCCTAATAGGCTAGAAATAAACTACTAATACTATATAACTAAGACTAACTATTAGAAGGAACCTTAAAATACTTACTAAGTAGATCTAGAGCTAACTCGACTCTACCTAACTCTCTACTCTAACTACTACTCTCTTCCTTTTTTAGTAAGCTTAATAAGCCTTACTCTACTATATTCTCGACTAAGAGGAATCCTTAGCTATTTAAGCTATCTAGAAAATACTCTAGAGCCGCATACCCCTACCTACTACTACTTTAAAAATATAAGCCTAAATAGCCTAATTTATATATATAATACTAAGGCTATAGCCTTAAGTAGTAGTTACTATTTCTATTAAAATAAGAAACTAAGAAGAAAGAGAGATAATAAAGAAGCTTAGCTACGAAGAGCTAAAAAACAAACTAGGAATATAATAAGTTAAAGCTATATAAAAGCTCCTAAGTAAGGACCTTAAGGTTATTCTATACTAAGAAGCTAAAAAGTATAGGTTAGAATAGGAATAATTATAGCTTAAGAATATATTCCTAAGAGCCTAAGTAGATATACCTACTACTTAGGTCCTAGTATATAGTATTAGGACTAGCTAGGACCTTAAGGATAAGAAGAACTAAGCCTAGATAGAGCAAGATAACCTAACCTAGTTCCTATAAGGTATTAAGATTAAGAAGGCCTTCTAGCTAAGGAGTAAGAAAGCAAGAGTAGACCTTAGGATCTCCTTAGTAGTATTAATAGTATAAGACAAATATATAGCTAGGGAAATATATACGAAAGAGGTTACTATTAGATCTATATAGTATAATATAGAACTATACTACTCTTAGTAAAGGATAACCTAGTATATAAAATATAATATATTTAGCTATATTACTAAGTACTATAAAGTAATAGGAGATATATATAGAAAATATATAAGGCAATATAGGACTAATACCTATAAAGAGATAAAAGTTAAGTATAGTAACTATAAGAGAGACTATAAGGTATACTTTATATAATATAGCTTTAAGGTAGTAGTAAAAGTAAGGGCGAGAGACTTCTCTATATAGTTTCTTAAATAGTAAGAATCTAACCCTACCTAGACCTTAGAACTAGTTCTAGAGTAAAGCTAGCTAAAGCAGAAAATCCTACCTATAAACCTATCCTAAGGCGTAACCTAGTATAAGGGCAGACTAGTAGGTATAACTATAGCTATAATAGTAGGAAGAAAATAGAGCGATAAGCTCTATTACTTCTTCCCTAACTTAGATAAGCTAAAGACCTAAGGAGACCTAGAATATCTATAATAGGATATAGACCTAGACCTAATTAAGCTTATCTCCTAAGACTTTAATAAATAGTTATACCCTTATAGTCCTATAATAGAATATAAATAAGTTAAATATTACCTAGACCCTAATACTAGACGCTATAGAGGCAATAATTATAGCACTATAGGAACTATAGATTAATATCTAAAATAGAAGAAATAAGTTAAGGAGAGGATACTATATAATCCTCCTAGAATACTAGAACCCGAGGATAGCAATATTAATTTTAGACTAAATATATATAGATATATAAAGACCTATACTTTACTAGTTAGGAGATATAATATTAGTTAAGGTCTAGATAGATAGAGGCCCTATATAAATCTATAACTATTATAACCTATATAAGCCTAAAAGCTATAGATAAGATAGGATTCTTATACTACTCTAAGAGATAACATAGCCTAGTAGCTACCTAATAGAGCTAGAACACCTAGTAGTTAGAGACTTTAACCTCTACTATCTATAATAGAGAGGCAACCTTACCTAGAGCTAATACTATATAGCCGACAAACTAATAGAAATTACTATAAGAGCAGACCTATACCTTATACTTAAACTAGAAATAGTTATATAGGAAAGATATATAGTAAGCTACTAGACTCTTAACCTAGTATTTACTAGCTACTTACTTTAGGACAGGATCTAGGAATATAAAATAAAGCTAGAAGAGACATATAGCTCTAACTATCTCTTAATCTAGACTATAATCTATACTAAAACTTAGCCTAAGGTAGAGGAAAAGAGGAGATAATAGAGAATAGTAGACTAGGAACATATCTAGAAGCTAGTAGACAAATATATCTAGCTAATTATATAGTACCTACTCTAAACTAAGGATAACCTAGATAAGATAGCCTCTAAGCTATAGTAGATAATCTAGATTATAGCTAAATAGGAAGTCCTACTAGTAAGACTATCTATATATATAAAGATAGGATAGATAAGAGAATATAGAGAAGCTATTAAATCTACTAAATAATAGAGAAGAATATAGAGAGCTAACCCTATAGAATATAACTATAGCTAATACCTATAGGCCTCCTATATAAGGAGCCGTATAATTAAGAAGGAGAAGAACCTAGTATAGAGATAGCTTATAAGAGAGATTATAGAAGACCTAAGTAAGATCTAGAAGATAGTAAAGTAAGTAAGAGAAGGAGCATATTAAGGACATTAACTAGTATATTTCCTAGACCTTACTAGCTTATAAAGTAATAGGGAATATATAAACTAGAGTAAAGCAGAGATCCTATCCTAGTACTTCTTCCTAAAGCTAAAAAAGGCAGACTTAAGCGATATCTAAGATATAACCCTACCTTAACTATTTTATATAGACCCTAATATTACTACTAAAGAGGTAGAATAGATCCTTAAAAAGTTACTTATAAACAAAGCCCTAGAGCTAGACTAGATACCTAATATTATACTTAAGGAATATAGGACTTAGGTAGTACTAATACTTATAAGATTCTTTAATATATATATAAGAATATTATACTACCTAAGAGTATAGAAATACTCTATTATAGTAGTTATTAGGAAGCCCTAGAAGCTAGACTATACTAAACTAGGAGTATATAGGCTAATAGCTCTACTTAATATAATAGCTAAGGTATTAAAAGTAGTAATTACTAAGAAGATCTCTAAAGAAATAGAAAATAGGAAACTACTCTTAGAGGAATAAATAGGAGCAAGGCCTAGGAGATCTATAATATTAGCCCTAGACCTAGTTATAAAGCAGGTTATAATAGTCTAGAAAAGCAAACTAGGAGCTATAGTATTAATGCTATATCTAGACATCTTAGGTGCATTTAATAAGGTATTATACTAGAGACTCCTATATAATATAACGATAAAAGGTTTCCTAGAATAGGTTATAAGGTTTATAGTATTATTCCTATAAGATAGAACTATATACCTTAGGTTAGGTATATTTATAGACAACTTAAGGCTATAAAATATAAGTATTCTATAGGGATTAACTCTATTACTAATTATATTCCTATTCTTTACCTCTATACTCCTACTAATACTATACTTAGGAAATACTACTATAATAGGATTTATAGATAACTCTAATATCTTAACTTATAGTATAATAATAGAGGAGAACTATAAATAACTAGAAGTAGTATACTAGAAATATAAAGAATAAGCTAGGAGATATAGGGTAGAGTTTGCTCCCTAGAAGTACTAGCTTATCTACTTTACTAGAAGTAGAAGCTATAACCTAAAAGCTATAGTAAGAATATAAGGCTTTAATAGAGAACTATCTCTATTCCTTAGGATCCTCGGAGTTTAAGTAGATATAAAGCTTAAATAAGAACTATATATTAAGTAGGTAGTAGCAAAGGGGACAACCTAAATGCACTCCCTCTAAAGGTTATATAAGTCTATATAGGGAGTATCCTTCTAAAAAGCTAGATATATCTATACTATAATTATTAAGCTAGCTATTACCTTTAGATATTAAGTCTAGTCTAACCTAGAATATACCTTAGGCTATACTAAGAGCCTTACTATCCTAATTAAGAAGGTCTAAATACGGGCACTTAAGATAATTATAAGAGCCTATAAATTAGTTATAATAGCTATATTATAGAAGGAAGCTAACATTCCTCTACTATACTTATATACCTAGGACCTAGTAAGATAAGCTATAAAGAAGTAGGATAACTAAGAAGCCTATAAGTTTATTAGATCTAGATATATAGAAATTAGAAGGAAACTATAGGCCTTAAGGAGACAAAGATAATATACCTTACCTATAAACCTAGGATAAACTAGATAGTAAGAGATCCTAGCTATAATCTAAAAATAAGAGATAAAGGTACTATAATACGTAGGCCTAAGGACATAGTAGCTAAAATATAAATAGGAAATAGCTTAAGAAGTAGATAAGTAAGCTAAGAAGGAAAGAATAGCTAGATATATCCTACCTATATAGAATATAGCAAAGTATAGCCTAGCTATAGCAACTATATATAAGGGAGCAACTAGACTAATTAGTATAATAATTACCCTAATTAGGATAGAGTATATTAGGATAAGATAGTATCTTACTAAGAGAAGAGTACCTAACTATACTCTACTTTATAGCTATAGAAGAGGCTATAAAACACCTTAGCATATCTATATATTTTACCTAGAGATAAGAGGCATAAGGCAATATCTATTTAGAGCTATAGGATCTATAAACTAGAAGGACCTAACTACTATAAGGAGAGAACTATAGGTAATAGTAAGATAGCTTATATAGTAAGGGACTCTAGAATAATTCTCTCTTATAAAGGAAGAACTAAAGGCGAAGGAATAGGATAAAGAGTAGAGAAAGAGTAATAGAGACGGAGGACTCTAAGAGACCTATCTTTATTTAAAGGAACTTAAGAATAAGAGTAGTAGGGTTGCGACTTATAAGATATATAGAAGCACGGGAGTTTTCTTAGCTTTCTCTCGATATAAATATATAGGGAGTATAGCTTACTCTATAGAAAGAGGTAGTCCTACGTAAATAAATTATCTATTTATCTATAAAACTCTCGAAGCGTTAAGTACTAGAGTTTACTTTAACTATAAGTTTATAGAACTTTATAAGGAGCGGTTATTAGTATAGCTTCTATTAACTACGTTTACTAACTACGTATACTTTAGAGGGAGAATATATAGTACCTTTATTAGAACCGTAGCTAGACTTCCTACTTTAAGCCGACGTAAGGCGTTCGTATCTATCTTCTCGTCCTATTATTCCTATTCTTCGTTTCTTAGCTCGATCTTAAGAATAGCGAAGAACTTCTTTAAGAAGAGCTAGATTATATATATAAAGTATAGGAACTATTCTAGATAGGAGAACTCGTAGTCTTTAGTATTTAATATCTCTCTTATATCTTTATTTATTTCTTAGAGAGGAAGTTATTTAATTAAGACTAATAGCTTCGCTATATATATATACTTATAGGAGTAAATATTAGTAGCCTAAACGCTAGAACTCGTTAGTTAAAAGATATATATATAGGAAGGATACGTATATAGTAGTATATAGTATATTATTATTAGAAGTATTATCCGCTATTAGCGCTATAAGCTTATTAGAGATTTAAAAACGAGTAAGTACGTCGAATAGTAGGTCCGCTAGGACTTCGCCTATATAACGGCTCGAAATATATAGAAAGGCTAGTATAGCCTTATACTAGGCCTACTCGCTATCGATCTAGTAGCCTTATATTATAAGGAATAATACTCGGAGCACCCCGGCGTACTAACCGTCGAGGGTAATAGCTACTCGGAAGGTTCTAGATAGCTAACGTTTTAGATTGTTCTCGGAGTAATCGACTACGTCCTAGATATATAACTTAATCGTAGTAGCGCTCTTAAAGTCGATAGATCTAGTCTCCTCTAATAGATATTCGTAGGTACGCTAAACTACGAGACTTTCGAAGAAGTTTAAAGGTAATCTAAGCTAGGAAACTATAAGCCTATATAACTCTAGAAACTTTAACCGGTCTAGGTGCTCGATTTTAGTAAAACTTTTCTTAAGCCGTTCCTATAAATAAGGACTATTAGTATATCTACGTTATATATCTCTATAAAGCGTAGTTAGCGAGCGTAGTTAGTAAGCGTAGTTAGTAAGCGTAGTCGGTACCTTATTTCCGTAATAATAAATACTAAACTTATAGATTAATCTTTAGGAGCCTTAATAACTTCTCTAGTAACTCTACGCTCCTAGAAGGTATCTTTATAGCCTACTAAATCGAGGTACTTTTATAGAGCTTTTATTCTATTACTTAGTCCTAAGTATTTAATAACTCTATTATATCCCTTATAAATAACTTTTAGAGCGTACGTTTCCTAGTCTATACCTTTAATAAAAAATCTCTAGGCTTATAACGTTCGTATATTCGAGTTTTATTTTATAGGGTTCGAAGATATTCTACTATACTTATCGTAATACCTCGCCTTTTCGAGCTACTAATAGTAGTAGTAAAAGCTCTTAAACGACTAGGTATACTCCCGCTACTATATCTATACGCTATTAATTTTAACCTAGTCCTTAGAATTCTTTAGTAGCTTAATAAGGTTAGCTAGAGGTAGTATTCTATCTCGCGTACCGGCTTAACTACTTAAGGTATTCGTAATCGTATAGCGTCTCTTTCTTCGCTATTATACTACCTTCTTAATTAGACTAGAGTCGATAAGAGATAGCTACGATTTAGAGTTAGTCTATTATTCGCGAAGTCGTATACTTATACGTCTTAAGGAAGAAGAAAGTATAGTACTACTACGTTATCTTAAAGTCGTAAGATATACTAGTAATACTATAATATAAAGTATATAGTACTAAGAAGGAATCGTAGAACTAGAGAGTAAAAGCTAGTAGAGTAATAAAGGTAAATAATATTTATAGAGGCGATTAAGTTTTATTAGTATAAGTACTAGTAAGGTGTCTCTATTATAGGCCGACGGCTTATCCTAGTAGCGTTATAGAGACGGGCACCTCTAGTACTCTTATCGAGCTTATAATAGTCGCGACTAATAAACGTACTAAGTACTCTTTAATTATAGTAATACTATAGTCGCCTTTAAGGGTAAGTATCTTACTAGCGTAAGAAGCTAGTAGCGTTAATAAAGCTTAAGTCGAAAAAGTAGAGTTAGACTTAGCCTAAGTAGATAAACCTATCGTAGAAAGAATTTAGAAACTACTTAAAGACTATATAAAGCGATATAATACTATATAGTAGAAGGCTAGAAATAATACTAAAAGTAAGAAAAGAAAAAGGAATATAGTAAGCTAGAAGTTTAAGATATAGCTAGAGCTCCTAGATCTAGTACTAGCTCTAAAGAAAAAGTAGTAGTATATTTCTAAAGGCGTAACTACTATATAAGAGAATAAGGCTAGTATTAAATATACTTAGCTATCGAAGGTAAGACTTAAGCCGTCTATAAGAATTATAAAGGAGAATTATATATTCGGTAAGCTACTATAAACTAAGAGGTAGAGATAAGAGATATAAGTTAAAGAGGGCCGGCTAGTACTACGACGTAAACTATAGACCGATATACCGTCGGCGGCTATAACTAATCTTAACTTATAAGATATAGACTCCTATCGCTTAGCTTATTCCTAAGGCGACTAGGACCTAGACGTAGAGTTAAGTAACTCTATAGTAATAGAGTAAGCCTACTATTAATTTAACGGTAGTAGTACTAATTAGCTATTCGTATTCTACCTAGCCTAAGAGGAGTTATAGAGCTTCTATATAAACCTTATCTCTAGCGACTAGAATTTGCGTATAAAGGTCTTAGAGATAGCGAGCTTATTCGTAGACGTACCTAGAAGCTACTTAACGATATCTTAAAAGCTAAGTCCTCCTTCCTACTTAGAATCGAGCTATATTTCCTATAGAAGCTCTCCGTATACTAACTTCTTTATATCGAACTTATAAGCGTATAACTAGAACGGTAGCCTATTTTGCTTAGCCTATACTTTAGACGTAACTAGCTTCTAGAACCTATTACTATCCTAATTATATTCTAATAGGATAAGCTAATCTAGAACTTCTAGAGTCTAAGTAAAGCGATTAGCTATATTAAACTTAGAGGACTTCTAGGAGAGATAGTTACGATATACTACGCGGTAATAGGGTAGGAAAATTTCCGTTATAGTTAGAAGACGGCCTTCTACTATTAGCTCCTACTACTAGTTAGTATATAGTCGGTAGGCGTAGTTAGTATTAATTTACCTTCGCTTTCGCTATAAATACTAATATGCGGACTAATTTTATAAGCCCTCTATAAGGCTCTATAGAGCGTAGAGTATACTTCTAGTCTAATTAAAGGTACTTAAATAGGTCCTAAAGAAGCTATTAGTTCTAGTAGCGATATACTCTTAATAAGAGCTAATTACGTCCGCTTTAGATACTTAGAATACGTATCTCCTCTTATTTCTAGATTATAGCCTCTCGATAAGGTCTATTTCTTACTACGAGGAACTCGGCCTCTTCTTTATTAGTTATACGATAAACTCGGCTTAACTCCTATATTACGCGCGTAGTATTATAAGCGTATATACCTTCTTCTTAAACTCTTAAATAGCCTTATTCTAAAAGGCGTAGACGGCGTAGCTCCTCTATATAGCCTACTCGCTCTTAGTAGTAACTCGAAGGTAGAGGTTAGTTACTTTATAGCTAGTACTAGCCGACCTTACTAGTAATACGTAGGGTGCCTTCGGACTCGACTTAGACTAATTAGTATTATACTAGTAGTTATAGTTATAGTACGGGTCGTCCGCGCCTTTCTTCTTCTTAATATTAAAATAGAAGCTTTCCTTATCTTAGTTCGCTATTTATATAGTAGGCCTATCTCGCGCGCGCTTATATTTCTTATCGTCTCTATTATACGTTAGTACTACTAACTATATTAGCTAACTATATAGATTATTACTTACGCTATCCGGTCGTACTAAGCGTAGTACTCCTCTCTCTAAGCCTTAATCTTCTTCTACTACTACTTCTTTAATAAGGAGCTCTATATATTATTAGAGCCGATTAAAAGCTTCTTCTATTAGATAGATAGATAAGTCTTATACGCTAGTCTACCTCTTTATATAGAGTAAGTAGCACGCCCTATATATTTCGTAGGTAGAAAAGCTCTTATATAAAGTACTCTAGTATAAAAACCTCCTTATATCTATATATTTTATAGCAAGCTCTATATAGCTTGCCGCTTCTATAGTATCTAAGCTCTGTAGGACGATAAATATTATCTTAATAGTCTAATATTCCCTTATTATATATTCCTTTATAGTATTTATATCCTTAGTACTTAAGGAGCCTATCCTCTTACCTACTAGCTTAAGGGCTCTAGCCTATATATATAGCCTTTGCCTCTATACTAGTACCTATATTAATCTATGTCTAACTCTTTCTTACTAGTTCCTAGGGTAGGTATCTCCCTATATAAATCCTACTTAGATTTTGCCTTACTTAGTATTTAGTTATATAACCTATATCTAGAGAAATTCTAGTTTCCTAGAGTATCTAGAATAGTAGTATCTTTATAGGCAGCCCTAAGTATAGCATAGAGATAGCTTATATTAGATGCTCTACCTTTAGACTTAAAGTTTTAGAGGGCTCTAGAGCAAGAGGACTAATCCTGCCTTAGAGTCTCCTATTTAGATAAAGGCTCCTAGTAGCTATTTATTCTAGTATCTCTAGGGGTATTACTATTCCTTTGCTTCTATTCCTCCCGTCCTTACTCTTTTATATTAAAGCTTCCCCTTAGGTATACTTAGCTCCTTCTCTTTAGCTTATAGTAAGGCTAGGTTACTACTCTAGCCTTTAGGCCTATAAGGGTATTTACTACCTAAAAAGGCTATCCTTTAGTCGAGTATTAGCGTCTTATATTAGTAATAGCCGCGCTAACTCTATTATTATGTTCTTAGGAGCTCTCTAGATCTCCTTAGGTTAAAAATCTAGACTTTTTATCGCTTTCTCCCTGCCTCTTTATAGGTATCTAGCCGCCTTATACTTTGCTAGTATAGCCGGAGCTGCCTATTTCTACCTACGACCGCGTAGAGGTATATAATAGGACTTCGTAGGCGCTTCTTCTATTAAGTAAAGGACTTATTTCTAGCTTTGCGCTATTTATCTACTATAGCTCTCTTAGGCGATATATCTACGCGCTAGCTACGCTCGTAAAGAGTATTAGGATTAGAAGAGTAGGTATCTATATCTTTTCTTATAGCACCTAGTTATATCTAAAGTATAGAAGTACTTATACTATTTAAATTCTTATTTATAAGGCAGGGATGCTTCTATAGACTATTAGAGGGCATAGTACTTATTAAACGTCGCTTTTATCGCGCTATTATTATAAGTTCGGTCGCTAAGAAGAGATAAGTATCGCGAGGTATATAGTAAATATATACTTAAAATTCGGTAGTAATACGAGTATAGTAGTAGTTAAAGTAGTAGTTATTATAGTAGGAGCTAAGTACGACGAATTCTAGCTTTAGGTACGCTAAAAGCTTAGTACGCGGCTGTTCCTACCTAGCTACTAGCTTACCTCTATATATAGAGTTTAGCTTCTTATACTATAGTCGGCTACTATAGTTAGCGATATTATATAATATATCGCTTGCCTAATATAGCGTATACTAATATATACGACTATATACGAATAGCGATAGCTATAGACGTACTCTAGAGCTAGAAGCCGTCGTATACGTTACTTAGATTAACCTTACTATAGCTAGCTAAAAAGAGTAACTACTATATACTAATACCCTCGACGACTACTCGTCTACTCGTTACTAATAGTTACTTCTTAGCTTATACTATCGACGACTACTTATCTTCTTAGTATAGACGGCTACTTCTTAGCTTATATTATCGACGACTACTCGTCTTCTTAGTATAGACGATTGCTTTTTAGTTTATACTATCGACGACTATTAGTCTCCTCGGCGCTAATAGTTATTTCTTAGCTTATACTATTAATAACCGCTCCTCTTCTTAGTATTAAAGTAGTATCGATAATTATTTTTTCTCTTCTACTATTATAACGACTTAGTTCCTCGATATAAAGATAGGCTAAAAAGTCTATTTTTCTATTCTACTACTATATTACGACTACTTAACTAGTAATACTATAGAGTACTAGTAAGTCTAGCTCTTTCTCTTCTATAGTCTTTTATATATTCGTAGAGAACTTCGAATAACGAAATATATATACTATAGTTAATATTATCTATATAATACCCGGATATAATCTATACTATAGTAAATATTTACGTCTATTACTATATTCTATAGAGTAGCGAAAGCGATTATAGCGTTCGCTAAACTATAACTTCTACTAGGTAAAGATTAGTAGGAGTATCTCGATATAGTAGTAGAATACGATATAGTTCTACTATATAGCGCTATTAAACTCTAACCCCCCTCTATAGGCCCGCGTATTCCGGCGGTCGTGCACGATTTTCTATTACTCCTATCTGCTCTAGCTCTTCTCTCTTATATCTCTATCTATCCGCTTCTTCTAACTCTTTAATATCTTTATCTATACTACTCGATACCTTCTTTTATTTCTTAAGTAGACTCTAATATAGAGTTTAACTTAAGCTCTTCTCTACGAGTATATCGTAATATAGATACTAATATACTACTATTAGTACTACCTCTACGTATAGGAAATAAAGCTACTAAGTAGCGGCGAATATAGCTACTAAAGGCTATAGTACTAGAGGACGAGTCTCGTAGGAAGGTAGTAGTTCTATAGAAAAAAGCGATAGCTATAAGAACGATATAGCGACGAACGAGAGCTAGTAAGTCTAGTATCTCGAAAAGGCGATTAAAGCTAAGAATAGTAGCCTTATAAGAGATTCGTAAGCTTTAGCGAACGATAGCTTTATATATCCGAAGAGTCTCTTTTTAGCGCGTTATCCGCGAGATTATAATAGATAGAAGTAGTAGCGATATTAATTATATTATTAGAATTTAGGCGGCAGCACTTAAATACTTATAGGAAGCGGCGGAGGCATTTCTCGTTATAGAGTTCGAGATTTCTAACCTTCTAGCGATCTACGCGAAGCGCGTTACTCTATAAGCGAAGGATATATACCTATATAGTTATCTACGCTACTAGTTTACTAGCTAGAATAGAGGAGGGAATAATAATATAGGTATATAATACTAGGTTACCGACTATAATTACTAACTATAAAGAGCCTAGTATACGTTACTATACTTAGAAGCTTAGAATTAATATATACGGCGCGGGTAAAGCTATAGCTAGCGCGCTAGCAAGCCTAACGTCTACTTTAGCTAATCTATATACCCTTACCGAACTATTAGTAATACTACTACCTCTACCTCCTTAGAGCTTATCGGCGGTCGCGCTTTATTAGCCTATTATTATTGCCTTTCTTTTTTATATCTCCTAATAAATTTTCGTATTATACGTACGAAGAATACTACTACGTACGTTAATTATAGCTTAATCGACTACTTTTCTCTCGCCCCTCCGCGTATTTATAATAGCTTAACTTCCTACTAATAAGCCTAGCTAGTCCGCCTAATAATACTTCTCTAGCTAAGATATAGCGTCTACTTCTCCTTTATTTAGAAACTCTCCTCTACTTAAAAACTCTTTTATAGATAATAGTAATATCGATCCTAGACTTCTTAGTAACTAGGCGCCCTCTTCTAACTAACGTAGCGCTTCTATCCCTTCTCTTTTAATTTCTAACCCCTCCGCTTATAATAGTAATAACTAAGAGGCTACTAGTAGAAACGACTAGAATAGTTCTCGTAGAAACGCGAACGGCGATAATAGAAATAATAAAGATAACGGCTCTATTATTAATATCGACGATAGTAATAGTAACGAGAGTAATAGCGACGAGAGTATTATACCGCCTACCTCTTCCTCTTAGCTTTCTAAGAAGGCTTTATAGAAAACTATACTAGATAGTCGGCCTCGTCTCGATAAGTAGAAGCTCGCTTACTAAATAGCCTATAAGAAATAAATTAAGAGGGATAATATAGTAATAGTAGCGGTAGTAGTAGTAGCTAGAGATATAGTAGATAGAGATATAGTAAATAACGGAATAAATAGTAGCGTAGTAGCTAGAGGAGTAGTAGGTAGAAAACGATTACTAGGTAGAAAACGAGTAGCGAAAAAGAGACTAGCTAGAAAGAGAACGGCTAGAAAAGCACCGGCTAAAATAGTAGTAGATAGAGGAGGTCTAGCTCGTAGAGCTAGTATATAGAAGACTTATTACTATAAGCTAGGTAGTAAGTTATATAGTCGGCATTTATAGTCGGCATTACTAACTTATACTCTAGCTATCGCGCTTCGAGAGATCCGTAAGTACTAGAAGTCTATAGATCTACTTATACTAAAGCTACTCTTTAGCTATCTCGTTTATGAAGTTTACTACGACGTTTCTAGAGGCTTAGCTATTTCTTAAGGAGGTTACCGTTAGTAGGCAAGCGCTCTTAGTACTTTATAGGAAGCCGCCGAGAGTGCTCTAGTCTACCTCTTCTCGAGTATATATATTCCTAGTCGTTCTATATTCGATTAATATTAACTATATTATAGGTACTAACGTTGCCGCGCTTTACGTAAAGCGAGTAACTATTTAGTAGAGGGATATAAAGTTTATTATTAGCCTACTCTCGTCTTAGGGAATTAATATATTTAGTAAGAGATAAATCTCTATAGTATATATAAGGAAAATCGTTATAAGTAGAGAGGTTACCGTAGTTAGCATTCGTAGTCGGCATGCCTATAGTTATACTAAATCGTATAATTTGCCGTATTAAATTAAATATACCTTTAAAACCCGTCGCTTTCTATACTTTCTACTTTATCCGGTTTCTATCTATTTATAACCCTCGATTTTCTATATTATATCCTATCGAATCTTATATTTCTATTAGGACCTATCTTTAGACCTATCGTTAGACTCGAGTCGGACCTATCTAATACCTATATTTATTAAATAGGTCTAGAACTAGGTAGGAACTAGCTAGGATCCGACCTAACTATTATAGTTCTATATATTTAGGTCCTAGACCCGACCTAGACCTATCCTAACCTATTCTAACCTCTAGATTAGATTCTCTTATAGAAGTACCGTATCTACTATATTAATATTATATCTAATACTATTATTAGAATTCGAGACTAGTTAAAGAAGTAAGTATAGGAAGAAGCTCGTCGCTTACTACGCTTATCTTATAATAGATTTATCTAGACTTACTAAGACTAGACCGAGATAGCTAGAAAGAAGCTTAAAACGACCTAGGCTTAGGTTTAAGCTACTAAGAAAGAGGCCTTTAAGGAGAATAGCTTTTTTACTATTAAGGAGCGTATTACGTAAGGAGACGCTACTATATTATTTAAGTAGTAATTATAGAGCTAGTTTAAAGAAGATATAGGCGTTCCGCGTAAGTTCGATTAGCGTAGAAATAAAGTATAGTAAATAAATAGATAGATAAATCTTATATACTATTCTACCTCTTTTAATCTAGAGTAAGTAGTACGCTCTAAATAGTTCGGTTAAGGGAAAAGCTATCGAAAAACCCTCGTATATCCTTTAGTTTTATAGCCTACGTAGCTACTTCTATCGCTCTTATTTTTCTTTAGATAATACTAGGTATCTAGTAAGTCCTTTTCTTACTAAGCTCTTTCTCTCTCTTATATAGTCCTTCTATCCTCCTATGCCTCTTCCTTTATAAGTAAGAACTATTCTAGAACACCTTCTTAGATAAGCTACTTAGCTATAGTATATAGCTCTCTTTTTATATTAGTTAGGTCCTTCTAGTTTAAGGTTCCTCCCTTCTAGAAAAGCTAGTATCTTATCTCTATCCTTCTAGAATAGAATATATATATATATTTTAGTATTTCGTATCCTCGTCTATATTTATAGTTAGGTATATATCCTAGGACTCCTTTCTTTATAAAGTATTATCTTATTCTAATATACCTAGTTCGAAGAAGTATAACTATTATACTTTCTAGTCTAGTTAGTCCCTTATATAGTATTACTCCTATAGCTAAGAAGGAGGTAGTTATCTATATAGATAGTTATTCTCCTTCTACTTTATCTTTTCTCTTACTCTTTTCTCTCTTCTAGTTCTTATTCTATTAGTACTTAGCCTACTATACTTTATAGCCTAGCTATACTTATATTATTATCTCTTAGCTTTATATAAGTTTATAGATTTCTTCTTATCTAGTTTAGATTAGTATTATAGCTTACCTTATCCTTCTTCCTACTTATATTTATCTTCTAATTTCCTTATACCTATCCTTAATATATTAGTAGGCAGGTAGGTTATCTTATTTCTTAGAGGCTTATCTAGCTAAATCCTAGATATATAAATAGAGAGGAGTAATATTAGCTTCTCTTTCTAAGATAGCTATTATAATTAACTTATATACTCCTATAATATTCCTTAGAGCCTCTCTCTAGGTCTTCTTAATAGGTTTAATAAGGTTCTTATAGTAGCCTTATATGCCTTCTAGGTTAGACTAGACTTAATAGCTATAGGTAGTAGCTAGTCTAACTACTACTATATATAGGTATCTTGCCTTTTAGAATAATACTCCTTATATAGACTTATAGAGTCTTTATAGTACCTATATCTAGTTAGCTCCCTTCTCTACTACTTTCTTAATATATAGGCCCTACTTAAGTTTAGTATCTACCTATACTCTAAGAAGTCTAAGTAAGGGTAGTAGTTTCTTATTAAATTCCTAGATTTTAACTATAGCCTTAGGTTATACTTCCTACTCCTTATAAAGTAAATAAGCTAGTATTTCTATAGGGCGAATTCTATACTATATCTCCTTACTTATTCTTTATATTTCTAGTAGGCTTTCTTAATTTATTTATAGTTTTCCTCTATAGATATACTATAGGTAAGAATATTAGAGTTATTTATAAATCCTATAGCTAAGGTATTTCCCTTATATAGTATTAAGAGTAGTATAAATATAAAAAAGAGAAAGAGGATTAGAGATAAGATAGAGCCTTAGAGGATTCCTATATTCTAGAGTCTTAGTTAGTCTATAAATTCTTCTAGCTTAAGGCAGGTCGTCCTATCTTAAAGGAAGGACTAGATAAAGCTAATAATATATTCTAGGAATCCTTTTATCCTTATATTATAGAGTAGTCTCTAGTAAGATACTTTATTAAATGCTCTAGATATGTCTAGGTATAGTATAGATGTAACTACTTCTAGTTTAGCCTTCTAGATAGTCTTAACTTATTTAGTAATAAGGTCTAGTACCGATATTATAGACCTACTAGGCCTAGTACCTATTTATACTTCTAGAAGAGGCTATTTTTCTTTAGTCTCTTTAGATATCCTCTTTACTACTATAGCCTCTAGGACCTTTACTATAGTATTAAGTAAGGCAATTAGTCTATATACTCCTAGCTTTATATAGTCTAGTTTCTATAGCTTTCTAATTACTACTATAGTAGAGTACTTAAATAGTCTAGAGTAGTATACTATTCTTAAGTAGGTAGAAAAGAGTTTAGCTAAAATTAGTATAAGCTATTCCCTACTTTTCTTAAGTAGGAGGTTTAGTATTTAGTTAGGTCCTAGGGCCTTATTATTAGGTAGTTTCCTTAGGATTTCTTCTACTTCCTTTAGACTAACTTTAGTTTCTATTTAGAACTAGAGTAGTAGTTAGGCATATTAAATATCTTTAAAGTCTACTTCTCTTAGGTCTAGGAAGAAGTATCTTACTAGGATTATAGCTTTCCTTTTATCTATATCCTTATAGTACTCTAGGTCTAATAGGCTAGAGAAGTATAGTAATTAGTACCCTTAGTTTACTCTATCTCTTACCTATTTAGCTATCTTCTATACCTTCCTAGAGTCCTCTATAGCTTCCTTAACTATTCTTTTCTAGGCTAGGTTCTACTCTCTCCTTATAACTTTACTTCTTATATAGGATACTTTAAGGTATTATTTATAGCTCTAGTCTATTCTACTTTCTCTCTATTTTTTTCTCTTCTTTCTTACTAGCTTTATAGTATCCCTATACTCCTAGGTCTATACTATCTTTATATAGTTAAATAGTCTAGCTATTAGAACTACGTCCTCTATAATCCTTTAAATAGAGAATTATATTCCTCTTACTAAAGTATCTATATATGCTCTAGTATAGAGGGGAAGTTAGTAGAGTTAGTTTATATTCTAGGTAATAAGGCTCTAGATTTTAGTCTAGTTTATAGCCTTCTATTATCTTCTTTACCTCTATTATATTAGGCCTTAAGAGCTAATATAGAGAGTTATTCTTAGGCGAATATAGTTAGAGCTATATATTTCCTCTAGAAGAGCTTTATATTCTTAGACTAGGTTTTAGAGAGAGGAGCTAATAAATACTAAGTCTAGTATTTAGTAGCTAGCTATATACCTTTCCTATATAATTATCTTCCTATAATAAAGTAAAGATAGAAGAAGATTTAGCTTAGCTAAAGGAACTATAGCCTAAGGCAATAGTATCTAAACTAATATATAGAGTAGTAGTATATAGAGTAAGAGCAGGATAGTAGCTAGAAGATAAGACTAGCTAGGGAAAGATAGAGGAAGAGAACCTAAGATAGATTCTAAACCTTAGGATCGAATAAGTAGTCTAGCTTAAGAGCCTAATAGCTAGGAAGGGATAATAATACTCCTTAGCTATTATTATAGTATATAGTAAGGAGTAAGCTAAGGAGATTACTAGGAAAGGCCTCCTATATATAGGTACTATCCTTATAGTAGAGCTATACTACTCTAAATAGAGAGTAATCTAATACCTTAAATACTACTAGTTTAGATATATCTCCCTATACTATAAAGAGACTAAAACTATCTATAGGAAGTATATAGGCCCCTATAAAACAATAAACTATATATTAATATCGAATAGGTATAGTAACTACGAGGGTACCTACCTAACCTAGTCTATAAGATATAAAGTTAAGTAGGTAGCTAAGGCAAAGGCCTAAGTATTCTCCTACTTCTTTACTAAGAAATAGGAGGAATCTAAGGCCCTAGTAGTATAGAGCGAGTAGACCTAAGTATATAATAAGAAGAGAAAAGGGACCTAGCTAGAGCCTACTTTAGGTAAAGCCGAGATATAAAGAATAGTAAGTAGACTAGGGAGGCTAAGAGGTAGTATAGCTATAGCTAAAGCTAAGGAAAGATAGGTAAGTAAGATTAGATTCCTCTAGAGCTCCTAAATAGGTAATAACTCTTAAGAAGACTATAATATTATAATACTAGAGCTAGCTACCTAGTAGTCTAGTAATAAATAGCTATAACCTAACTATCTACTAATATAATATTAACTATAGCCTAACTATATAAAGGATCCTAGTATAGGAGGTAGACCTAGAGATAACCTAAGTTATTATACTCTAAGAACCTTAGACAAACCTATAGAATAGAAGAATAATCTTATAAGGATACTACCTAATCCTTCTAACTACTAGATACCTAAGAGTAGCTATACTAGTCTCTAACTAACTAGATAGCAGTATATAGAAACTAATCTACTACTAAATAGGAGACCTTATCTTAATAGAAATCTAAACTAGCCTAGAGCTAGTAATAATCTATAACTACTATAACCTAAGTAGACTAACTAGCTACTTCTAAGTAGGGACACTCTAAGAAGCAAAGAAAGCCTTAGAATAAAGTAGGAGAGAGGACTATACCTAATAAATACTACTCGGAGACTTTAACCTCTATTACCTAAGATAGGGAGCTAATCTAGTATATATACTATATAAGATAGTAGATAAGCTACTAGAAATAACGGTAGAAGCTAGGATATAACAAATCCTAGAGCTAAGTATAGTTATATAGGAAAAGCAAGGAGCTAGCTACTAGATACTAGATTTAGTATTTATAACTACTAAGCTCTAGCAAAATATAATTACCTATAAGGTAGTACTAGAGATAATAAATAGATTAGACTATATCCCTATTATTACTACTATTAATAATATAACCCCTACCTCTAAGCAAAGCTATCCTAGGCTCTAATAGAAGAAGGCTAACTAGAAAGAAGTATAATAGATCCTCTAAGGAAGGCTAGACTAAGCCTAACTCTATAATATTCTCTTAACTACTAAAACTAAAATAGACTAGGTAGCTACTTAGATATAGGAGGCAATCTAAGACACTATTATAGTAGCAATCCCTAAAGCTAAGCTCTTAAGCTTTACTAGAGAAAGCTAAACTCCTAAAAGTTAGAGGCTAATTAAGCTTACTAGAAAGATAAGGAGGTAATAGAAAGATACCTAGATAGACTACGTATACTAGGTATATGTCGCTATAAGCAAAGTAAGAAACAAGTAAATCTAGAGGGATACTAACCTCGCCTAGAGGAAAGTAGTACGGGAGGTTATAAATAACTTAAATAAGATATAGAGACTAGCTAAATAGGCAAGACAAGAGGCTAACTAAGCATACTAGAACCCCTAATTCCTAGAAATATAAGGACCTAACTAAGAGAAGAAGGACGATAATACTAGGAAAGTAAGGATCCTAGCTAACTACTTCTTCCTAGTAGAGAAACTAGCTAACCTAAGCGATATTCTAAATATATAATATCCCTACCTCTTCTATATAGAGATAGAGGTCTTAGAGGTAGAGGTAGTATAAGTACTTAGGAAACTACTAGTTAATAAAGCCCTAGGGCCTAACTAAATCCCTAACTTAATACTTAAGGAGTATAAAGCTACTATTATACTAGCTCTTGCTAGGCTATTTATAGTATACCTTAGGCTAGAATACTACCTATAACTATTTAAATACTCGGTAATAGTAGTCCTTAAAAAGCCCTAGAAGCTAGACTACTCTAAACCTAGAGTATATAGACCTATAGCCCTACTAAATATACTAGCTAAGACACTAGAAGCAATTATTATAAAAAGGATATCTAAGGAGATAGAGACTAAGAAACTCCTCCTAGAATCCTAAATAGAAGCTAGGCTAGGAAGGTCTATAGCCTTAGTACTTAACCTTATTACTAAATAAGTTAAGACTATCTAGGTAACTAACCCTAGGGTAGTAGCATCTATACTCTACCTAGATATCTTAGGAGCATTTAATAATATCTCCTATACTAGACTACTATATAACCTTAAACTTAAAGGGTTTCTTAGCTACCTTATAGAATTTATATAATCCTTCCTCTAAGGTAGAACTACCTACCTTAGGCTAGGAGACTTTATAGACTAGCTAAGGCTATAAAATATAGGCATCCCTTAAGGCTCTATACTATTACTAATCCTCTTCCTCTTCTTTATATCTACCCTCCTTCTAACTCTTTAAAAGGGAAGAATAAGAGCAATAGAGTTTATAGATAACTCTAATATCCTAACTTATAATAATAGTATAAAAGAGAACTATAAGTAGCTAAAAAGAGCCTACTAAAAGTGCTTAGACTAAGCTAGCAAACATAGAGTAGCTTTTATACTATAAAAATACTAGCTAATCTACTTTATTAAAGGGAGATAATATAACCTTAAAGTAATAGTCTAGATTTAGGGATTTAAGGAGGGCCTAGTCCTATCTCTTAGACTCCTAGGAGTATAGATAGATACTAAGCTATAGTAGGGACTTTATATTAAAAGAGTAGTAAAGAAGGGAGCTAACTAAATATAGTTACTCTAGAGGCTATATAAGTCTATATAGGGTGCATCCTTCTAGAAAGCTAGATACTTCTATATAGTAGTAGTTAAGCTAGTAATAATATTTAGGTATACTACCTAAATAAACCTAGAAGGTACTAAAGGATATAAGAAAGGACTTATCTAACTAATAGAGAAAGTATAAAACTAAGCCCTCCGATATATTATAGGAGTATATAAGAGTATCCTAGTAGTAGTACTCTAGAGAGAAGTAGACATCCTACTAATCTACTTATATATATAAGACCTAGTAAGATAGGTAGCTAAAAAGAATAAGGACTAAGTAGTATACTAATATATCTAAGATAGGTATAAGGATATTATAAGGCAAATATAAAGAACTAAGAGATATAGATAAGAGAACACCTAGCTAAACTAAAGTATAAGATAAGAAAGGATCTAGGAGATAGTAGTAAGCTAAGAGGCTCTATAAGAGGTACCTAAAAAAGACTAGTAGATATACTAAAAATAGAAAACTATATAGAATAGGTTTAAGGCAAAAAGGAACTAAAGGAATAGGGCCTTAGTAGCAGCCTAGACCTTAGATAAGACTAATATAGGCAAATACTTATATAGAGGATAGTCTAGGCTAGAGAGTATAATAGCTATACTTCTTAGGACTAAATATATAGGGTTAAGGGCCTACCTAGCTAAGAGGAGAGTCCTAGGCATCTCCCTAGACTATATATATAACTAAGGCTACTAGACCCTAAAGTATATCTATATCTTCTACCTAGAAAGATAGAAGAATAGATAGGTACTATTTACTACTATAGGCTTAAGTAACTAGAAGGACCTTATAAATACTAAGAGAGGCCTATAGGTAATAGCTAGGTAGATAATCTAGGAAGATATACTAGAGTAATTCTCCCTAGTAAAAAGAGAGGAACTCTAGAGAATTTAAAAGAAGAAGGAGGAATAGGGAACTAGTAAGAGGTAGGACTTCTAGAGTACCTATGTTTATCTAAAAGAAATATAAACCCTAGAGTATAGGGCTACTAACCTATAGAGATAAAAAGAAAGTAAGAGGTTTTTATAGCTAAGGGCCTTAGCTCTAAGCTTTTCCTTTCTAGATAAATAAGTAGTATACGCTACGTGCTCCTAAGCTAGAGGTTAGAATAAGTTAGGACGGGTCCGGGTCGGGTCTAGGACCTAAATATATAGAACTATAATAGTTAGGTCGGGTCCTAGCCGGTTCCTACCTAGTTCCGGACTTATCTAACAAATATAGGTATTAGATAGGTCCGACTTAGGTCTAACGATAGGTCTAAAGATAGGTCCTAATAGAAATATAAGATTCGATAGAATACGGTATAGAAAATCGAGGGTTATAAATAGATAGAAACTAGAGGAAGTAGAAAGTATAGAAAGCGACGGGTTTTAAAGGCATATTTAATTTAATACGGCAAATTATACGTTTTAGGGCAACTATAGGCATGCCGACTACGAATACCGACTATAGTAACCTCTCTACTTATACTAATTTTTACTATATATGCCCTCTATAGTTATAACGATTTTCCCTATATATACTATAGAGATTTATCTCTTACTAAACATATTAATTCCCTAAGACGAGAGCAGGCTAATAACAAACTTTATATCTCTCTACTAAATAGTTACTTGCTTTACGTAAATTATAGTAACGTTAGTACCTATAATATAGTTAATATCGATCGAATATAGAACGACTAGGAGCATATATACTCGAGAAGAGGTAGACTAGAGCACTCTTAGCGGCTTCCTATAGAGCACTAAGGGCGCTCGCCTACTAATAGTAACCTTCTTAAGAAATAGCTAAGCCTCTAGAAACGTCGTAGTAAACTTCGTAGACGAGGCGGCTAAAGAGTAGCTTTAGTATAAGTAGATCCGTAGACTTCTAGTACTTGCGGATCTCTTAGAGCGCGATAGCTAGAGTATAAGTTAGTAATGCTAACTATAAATACCGACTATATAACTTACTACCTAGCTTATAGCGATAAGTCTTCCGTATACTAGCTCTACGAGCTAGACCTCCTCTATCTACTACTACTATTTTAGCCGGTGCTTTTCTAGCCGTTCTCTTTCTAGCTAGTCCCTTTTTCGCTACTCGTTTTCTACCTAGTAATCGTTTTCTACCTACTGCTCCTCTAGCTACTACTACTACCGCTGCTATTACTATATTATTCTTCTCGATCTATTTCTTATAGGCTATTTAGTAAGCGAGCTTCTGCTTATTAAGACGAGGCCGACCGCCTAGTATAGTTTTCTATAGAGCCTTCCTAGAAAGCTAAGAGGGAGGGGCAGGCGGTATAATACTCTCGTCGCTATTACTCTCGTCGCTATTACTCTCCTCGCTATTACTATCGTCGATAATAATAATAGAGACGTTGTCTTCGTTATTTCTATTATCGCCGTTCGCGTTTCTACGAGAACTATTCTAGTCGTTTCTACTAGTAGCCTCTTAGTCGTTATTATTATAAGCGGAGGGGTTAGAAATTAAAAGAGGAGGGGTAGAAGCGCTACGTTAGCCGGAAGAGGGCGCCTAGTTACTAAGAAGTCTAGGGTCGATATTACTATTATCTATAGGAGGGTTTTCGAGTAAGGGAGAGTTTCTAAATAGAGGAGGAGCGGACGCCGTATCTCGGCTAAAGAAGTATTACTCGGCGAACTAGCTAGGCTTATTAGTAGGAACTTAAGCTATTATAAATGCGTAGAGGGCCGAGAGAAAAGCGGTCGATTAAGCTACGATTAACGTATACGATAGTATCCTTTATACGCGTGATACGAAAATTCGTTAGGAGGTATAAAAAAGGAAGGCGATAATAATAGGCTAATAAAGCGCGACCGCCGATAAGTTCTAAGGTAGTAGAGGTAGTAGTATTACTAATAGTTTAGTAAGGGTATATAGGTTAGCTAAGGTAGACGTTAGGCTCGCTAGCGCGCTAGCTATAGCTTTACCCGCGCTATATATATTAATTCTAAGCTTCTAAGTATAGCAACGTATGCTAGGCTCTTTATAGTCGGCAATTGTAGTCGGTAACCTAGTATTATATACCTATATTATTATTCCCTCCTCTGTCTTAGCTAGTAAACCGGCGGTATAGATAACTATATAGGTATATATCCTTTGCTTATAGGGTAACGCGCTTCGCGTAGATCGCTAGAAGGTTAGAAATCTCGAATTCTATAACGAGAAATGCCTCTACTACTTCCTATAAGCATTTAAGTACTACTACCTAAATTCTAATAATATCGCTACTACCTCTATCTATTATAATCTCGCGGATAACGCGCTAAAAAGGGACCCTCCGGATATATAAAGCTATCGTTCGCTAAAGCTTACGAATCTCTCGTAAGGCTGCCGTCCCTAGTATTAACTACCTTTTCGAGATACTAGACTTACTAGCTCTCGTTCGTCGCTATATTATCCTTATAGCTATCGCTTTTTTCTATAGAACTACTACCTTCCTACGAGACTCGTCGTCTAGTACTATAGCCTTTAGTAGCTATATTCGCTACTACTTAGTAGCCTTATTTCCTATACATAGAGGTAGTACTAACGGCGGTATATTAGTATCTATATTAGGATATACTCGTAGAGGAGGGCTCGAGTTAAACTCTATATTAGAGTCTACTTAGGAAATAAGAGAAGGTATCGAGTAGTATAGATAGAGATGTCGAAGAGTTAGAAGGAGCGGATAGGTAGAGGTATAAGAGAGAAGAGCTAGGGCAGATAGGAGTACTAGAAAATCGTGCACGACCGCCGGAATACGCGGGCCTATAGAGGGGGGGTTAGAGTTCGATAGCGCTATATAGTAGAACTATATCGCATTCTACTACTATATTAGGACACCTCTACCGATCTTTACCTAGTAGAAGTTATAGTTACGCGAACGCTATAATCGCTTTTGCTACTCTATAGAATATAGCAAGTTAGTAATAGACGCAAATATTTACTATAGTATAGATTATATCTAGGTATTATATAGATAATATCGACTATAGTATATATATTTCGTTATTCGAAGTTCTCTATAAATATATAAAATACTATAGAAGGGAAAGAGCTAGACTTACTAGTACTCTATAGTATTACTAGTTAAGTAGTCGTAATATAGTAGTAAAATAGAAAAATAGACTCTTTAGCCTACCTTTATATCGAGGAACCGAGTCGTTATAATAGTAGAAGAGAAGAAATAATTATCGATACTACTTTAATACTAAAAAGAGAAGTAGTTATCGATAGTATAAGCTAAGAAGCAACCGTCGGCGCTAAGGAGACTAGTAGTCGTCGATAGTATAAACTAAAAAGCAATCGTCCGCGCTAAGAAGATAAGTAGTCGTCGATAATATAAGCTAAGAAGCAGCTATCTACGCTAAGAAGATAAGTAGTCGTCGATAGTATAAGCTAAGAAGTAACTATCGGCGACGAGTAGACGAGTAGTCGTCGAGAGTATAAGTATATAGTAGTTACTCTTTTCGGCCGGCGATAGTAAAGTTAATCTAAGTAACGTATACGACGGATTCTAGCTCTAGAGTACGTCTATAGCTATCGCTATCTATATATAGTTATATATATTAGTATACGCTATATTAGGTAAGCGATATATTATATAATATCGCCGACTATAGTAGCCGACTATAGCATAGGAAGCTAATCTCTACGTATAGAGGTAAGCTAGCGGCTAGGTAGGAACAGCCGCGTACTAAGCTTCTAGCGTACCTAAAGCTAGAATTCGTCGTACTTAGCTCCTACTATAATAACTACTACCTTAACTGCTACTATACCTATATTACCGCCGAATTTTAAGCGTATATTTACTATATACCTCGCGATACTTATCTCTTCCTAGCGACTAAACTTATAATAATAGCGCGATAAAAGCGACGTCTAATAAGTACCGCGCCCTCTAATAGTCTATAGAAGCGTCCTTACCTTATAGATAAGGATTTAGATAGTATAAGTACTTCTATACTTTAGATGCGACTAGGCGCTATAAGGAAAGATATAGATACCTACTCTTCTAATCCTAATACTCTTCGCGAGCGTAGCTAGTACGTAGATATATTACTTAAGAGAGCTATAGTAGATAAGTAGCGCAAAGCTAGAAATAAGTCCTTTACTCGGTAGAAGAAGCTTTTAATCGGCTTTAATAATATATAGAGCTCCCTATTAAAGAAGTAGTAGTAGAAGAAGATTAAGGCTTAGAGAGAGGAGTACTACGCTTAGTACGACTAGATAGCGTAAGTAATAATCTATATAGTCGGCTAATATAGTTAGTAGTACTAACGTATAATAGGGACGATAAGAAACGTAAGCGCGCGCGGGACAGGCCTACTATATAAATAGCGAACTAAGATAAGGAAAGCTTCTATTTTAATATCGAGAAGGAGAAGAGCGCGGACGACCCGCACTATAACTATAACTACTAGTATAATACTAATTAGTCTAAGTCGGGTCCGGAGGCACCCTACGTATTACTAGTAAGGTCGGCCGGTACTAGCTATAAAATAACTAACCTCCGCCTTCGAGTCGCTACCGAGAGCGAGTAGGCCGTATAGAGGAGCTACGCCGTCTACGCCTTTTAGAATAAGGCTATTCGATAGTTTAAGAAGAAGGTATATACGCTTACGATACTATGCGCGTAATATAGGAGTTAAGCCGAGTTTATCGTATAACTAATTAAGGAGAGGCTAAGTTCCTCGTAGTAAGAAATAGACCTTATCGAGAGGCTATAATCTAGGAATAAGAGGAGATACGTATTCTAAGTATCTAAAGTAGACGTAAGTAGCTCTTATTAAGAGTATATCGCCGCTAGAACTAATAGCTTCTTTAGGACGTATTCGAGTACCTCCGATTAGACTAAAAGTATACTCTACGCTCCGCGGAGCCTTATAGAGGGCTTATAAAATTAGTCCGCATATTAGTATCTATAGCGAAAGCGAAGGTAAATTAGTGCCGACTACGCCTACCGACTATATACTAACTAGTAGTAGGAGCTAATAGTAGAAGGCCGTCTTCTAACTATAACGGAAATTTTCCTATCCTATTACTATATAGTATATCGTAACTATCTCTCTTAGAAGTCCTCTAAGTTTAATATAGCTAATCGCTTTACTTAGACTCTAGAAGTCCTAGATTAGCTTGTCCCGTTAGGATACGATTAGGATAGTAATAGGTTCCGGAAGCTAGTTACGTCTAAAGTATAGGCTAAGCGAAATAGGCTAGCGTTCTAGTTATGCGCTTATAAGTTCGATATAAAGGAGTTAGTATATAGAGAGCTTCTATAGGAAATATAGCTCGATTCTAAGTAGGAAGGAGGACTTAGCTTTTAGGATATTATCGAGTAGCTTCTAGGTACGTCTACGGATAAGCTCGCTATCTCCGAGACCTTTATACGTAAATTCTAGTCGCTAGAGATAGGGTTTATATAGAAGCTCTATAACTCCTCTTAGGCTAGGTAGAATACGGATATATCTCGTTAGAAACTACCTAAAGACTACGTAAAGCGATATAATATTATATAGTAGAAGGCTAGAAATAATACTAAAGGTAAGAAGAGGAAAAAGAATATAGCGAGCTAGAAGTTTAAGGTATAGCTAGAGCTCCTAGATCTAGTACTAGCTCTAAAGACAAAGTAGTAATATATCTCTAAAGGCGTAACTTCTAGCTCGCTATATTCTTTTTCCTCTTCTTACCCTTAGTATTATTTCTAGCCTTCTACTATATAGTATTATATCGCTTTACGTAGTCTTTAGGTAGTTTCTAAATTCTCTCTACGATAGGTTTATCTGCTTAGGCTAAGTCTAACTCTGCTTTTTCGACTTAAGCTTTATTAACGCTACTAGCCTCTTGCGCTAGTAAGATACTTGCCCTTAAAGGCGACTATAGTATTACTATAATTAAAGAGTACTTAGTACGTTTATTAGTCGCGACTATTATAAGCTTAATAAGAGTACTAGAGGTGCTCGTCTCTATAACGCTACTAGGATAGGCCGTCGGCCTATAATAGAGATACCTCGCTAGTACTTATACTAATAAAACTTAATCGCTCCTATAAATATTATTTACCTCTATTACTCTACTAGCTTTTACTCTTTAGTTCTATAATTCCTTCTTAGTACTATATACTTTATATTATAGTATTACTAGTATATCCTACGACTCTAATACGATATAGTAGTACTATACTTCCTTCTTCCTTAAGATATATAAGTATATAGCTTTGTAAATAATAGACTAACTCTAAATCGTAGCTATCTCTCGTCGACTCTAGTCCGATTAAGAAGGTAGTATAATAGTAGAGGAAGGGACGCTATCTAATTACGAATACCTTAAGTAGTCGAGCTAGTATACGAGATAGGATACTACCTCTAGCTAACCTTACTAAGCCGCCGGAGGATTCTAAGGACTAGGTCGAAACTAATAGCGTATAGATATAGTAGTAGGAGTATACCTAGTCGTTCGAGGGCTTTTACTACTACTATTAGTAGCTCGAAGAGGCAAGGCATTACGATAAGTATAATAGAATATCTTCGAACCTTATAAAATAGAACTCGAATACGCGAACGTTATAAGCTTAGAGATTTTTCGTTAAAGGTATAGACTAAGAAACGTACGCCCTAAGGGTTATATATAAGGGATATAATAGAGTTATTAAATACTTAGGACTAGGTAACGGAATAAAAGCTCTCTAAAAGCACCTCGATTTAGTAGGCTACGAAGGAGCCTCCTAAGAGCGTAAAGTTACTAAAGAAGTTATTAAGGCTACTAAAGATTAATCTATAAGTTTAGTATTCGTTAATATAGGAATAAGGTGCCGACTACGCTTACTAACTACGCTTACTAACTACGCTCGCCGACTATACTTTATAGAGATATATAATATAGATATACTAATAGCCCTTATTTATAGGAACGGCTTAAGAAAAGTTTTACTAGAATAGAGCACCTAGAACGATTAAAGTTTCTAGAGTTATATAGGCTTATAGTTTCCTAGCTAAGCTTACTCTTAAACTTCTTCGAAAGTCCTATAGTTTAGCGTACCTACGAATATCTATTAGAGGAGACTAGATCTATCGACTTTAAGAGCGCCGCTATAATTAAGTTATATATCTAGGACGCAGTCGATTACTCCGAGAACAATCTAAAACGTTAGCTATCTAGAACCTTCTAGGTAGCTATTGCCCTTAACGGTTAGTACGCCGGGGTGCTCCGAGTATTATTCCTTATAATACGAGGCTACTAGATCGATAGCGAGTAGGCCTAGTATAAGGCTATGCTAGCCTTTCTATATATTTCGGGCCGTTATATAGGCGAAGTTCTAGCGGACCTACTATTCGACGTACTTACCCGTTTCGAGATCTCTAATAGGCTTATAGCGCTAATAGCGGATAATGCTTCTAATAATAATATACTATATATAGCTATATACGTATCCTTACTATATATATACCTTCTAACTAATAAGTTCTAGCGTTAAGGCTATCGATATTTGCTCCTACGAGTATATACGTATAGCGAAGCTATTAGTCTCGATTAAATAACTTCCTCTCTAAGGAATAGATAGGGATATAGGAGAGATATTAGATACTAAAGACTACGAGTTCTCCTGTCCGGAACGGTTCCTATACTTTATATATATAATCTAGCTCTTCTTAAGGAAGTTCTTTGCTACCCTTAAGATCGAGCTAAGAAACGAGGGATAGGAATAATAGGACGAGGAGATAGATACGAACGTATTACGTCGGCTTAAAGTAGGAAGTCTAGCTACGGTTCTAATAAAGGTACTATTTATTCTCTCTATAAAGTATACGTAGTCGGCAAACGTAGTTAGTAGAAGCTATACTAATAACCGCTCCTTATAAAGTTCTAGAAACTTATAGTTAAGGTAAACTTTAGTACTTAACGCTTCGAGAGTTTTATAGTACTATAGCGAAAGAGGATCGCAGATCTATATCTATACTCGAAACGGTATAAATAGTAGAAGAAGACGCTTTAAAGGGTTTTACGCCTAATATAAGATATAAAGACCTATTAGAGCTTAACTACGATTATACTAATATATAGTTCTTAACTATAAGATATTATCGACGAGTATATTAAGAATAAGGATTAGCCCGAACTAAAGCTAACCGCTATAGAATAGAAGAGGGTTAAATATATTATTAACCTTACTACTCCTTTCGTAGAGGCTACGATATAGATCGGTATAATAAAGGGGCTAATAATCTACCTCGTTCTTAGCTACTATAATACCTTATTTAATATCCTAGATATTATAGATAAGAAACTTAAATATAAAACATAACTCTAGTAAAAGGAGATTTATTCTACTCTATAAGCTATATAGATAAAGCTCGAGAAGTACTATACTACTACCTAAGAGCGATTTAGTAATATATATAGCATTACGATTCTTCTTAATCTAGTAATAAAACGGGCGTTCTAGGACTGCGAGGCCTTCTCTAGCGAGGGGCTCGATTCCTTCTTCGAGGATTACTACTAGTTAAAATTCTAGGTCGAATACGCGCGATATAAGCCTCTCGTAGCTACGTCCTAGTTTAGGCCGAAAAAGGCCTTATACCGCTCCGTAATATTATTCGTAATAGGTCTCTATAGCAGATTAGATAGTAATAACTCCGACTTTAATTAAAGGGTATCTAGACGGCCGCGGCAGACCGCATAGCCTTTAGCTAATTCGAACGAGGTATCTCGTTATCGCTACGCTAGATTTAAGAACTCGGCTACCTATTCTATAGAGTATCCGCTCCGGTTATAGAAGATAATCGCATTAGAATATCTAGGTTATGCGCTAATAGCCCGGGACATCCTCTCTATCCTAGTAGCTAGAACTAGTTATAAGCGCAACTTTAGTATAGCGCGTTATTAGAGCTAATATAATCGGTCCTACGATCCCTCGACGTTTAGTAATATTATATACTATCGTTCCTAAGAGCGTAACGCGTAGTAATAGGCTCGGGATTCGCTTATAGAGGAGGCGCTACTAATATTAACTACGTTCGAGCCTTCGAATAATATAGTAAATTAGTAGTAGGAGTAGCTCGAGGCAGATTAGGAGACGTTAGCAACTACTATATAGAGCAACTTCGACTCGATTAGCGATAATAAGGAGGATATAGTACTAATATATCTTCGCTATAGTACTTAGCAAAGGAAGTATTTGCTTTTACGTTATACCTATAGAGTAGAGCAGACTTCGTAGTCGATATTATAAATAGTATTTAATTCCGATATCTTATAGTCGGCAAGTATAGTCGGCAAGTATAGTCGGTATCCTTATTTTTCTCCGTAACTATAGTCGCTAGTTTAACCGGCGCTTCTAATATACTGCAACGCTTAGTTCTATATATACGTATATTTAGTATTAGAGTAATTCTATTATCCCTACGGTAACTTAGTCTTGTTCTCCGGCATTAGACCTATCTTTCTAAACTTAGGTCTCTATAAAGACCTATATAGGAACCGGTAGTATTTAGACCCGACCTATCGATTTCGTATTAGGTCGGGGACCCTATCGATTTAGGTCTTAGGTCGGTTCCTAAGGGAACCGACCTAGACTCGGAACCGACCTAAAGTCGGGGACCTATTCTAACCTCTACTACTCCTCTATAGGAGATAGAACGGCAATTAAATTTATCTATCTATCTATATAATTATCTTTAGTTTAAGGTCTAGCTATAGGTTAGCCTCTTCTATTATTTTAATTAACTTATCTACTATAGTATATTAGACTTAGATTATATTTCCTTCCTACTTTAAGTAGTAGAGGTTAAAGTCCTCTACTACTATATAGCTTAGGAGTAGTTCTTCTAAAGAGTAGGTAAGGGCTTCTTAGAGTATAGGTATAGTTCTTTCTTATTTATAACTTATAGGTCCTAAGGGGTTATAGTAGTTATAAATAGAGATAGGTCCTATTATAGTTTAGATTTAGATAGTAATTAAGTCTCTTATATTATAGAAAATTAGCTTCTAGCTACTAGTTCTAAGCTTATCTAATACTAGTATTATAACCCTTAGGTTCTACTAGAGTAGTAGAACTATAGAGTATCTCTTCTTAGTCTTAGTTCTACTATTAGAGGTATTAAGCTATAGTTCTTATAGTACTATTATTATAGCCTCTTCTACTACCTAGCTATCTAGTAGTAGAGTCTAAGTTATATTTAACCTATTAATATTATATTAGTAGACCGTTAGAGTTTAGCTACTTATTTAATACTTAGGAAAGAATCTTAATTAGGTTAATATCTATTCCCTCTACTAGAGTACTTAATACCTTTTAGGTATCTTCCTTCTTTTATATAAAAAGGAAGTAGAGCTTACTTATCTACTTCCTACCTACTATTATAAATGCTATAGTATCTAGGGGCCTACTCTTATACCTTATATCTCTTTATATAGGCTTAGCTAGTAGGGCCTTCCTTTTAAGGATTAGGGCTTCTATTATACTATTTCCTTATACTAGAGTTAGAGCTATCTCCTATTACTTTCTAAACTATCTAGAGAAGGATCTTACTTTAGCCTTTATAGCTACCTTATAGCTATATTAGAGGGAGTATACTAGATAGTCTCCTCTATAGTTACTATACTTAGTCTTCTTTTCCTTATAAGTATCTATTCTATATTTACCTATATATTTTATATATATATCCTTAGCTACTCTATAATAGATAGTAATATATTTAAAGTTATTATACTTTAGGTATTAAACTATCCTCTACTATAAGTAGTATAGTTCTACTATATACTTTATAGATCTAATAGTAATACCTCTCTTATATATTTCCTATATAGTCTATTTATCTTATACTACTATTACTACTAAGGAGAATATAGTCTCTTCTCTTACTTTTTAGTTTTTAAGCTAGAAGGCTTTCTTAACCTTAAGCCTATTAAGGAACTAGGTAAGGTTATCTTAGTCTAGCTAGACCTAGTTATTTATATTCTTAGGCTTCTAGGAGGTCTTAATACTATATATAATTACCTATATACTTAGTAATTCTACTTAGGCTCCTAGGTATATAGCCTTAAGCTATAACTAGTCCTTCTCTAGTCTACTTTTCTCTCCTTCTTTATAGAGAATTATCTTAAGATCTCTACTTAGGAGTTTTTATACGGCCTTAAATTACTATACTCTAAGTTTCCTTCTAAGCTCTTTATAGCTTATCTTCCTTACTACTTCCCTTTCTTCTTAGTTTCTTATCTTTACTAAGATAGTTATAGATATCTAAGGCTATAGCCTTAGTATTATATATTCTATTTAGGCTATTTAGGCCTATGTTTTTAGAGTAGTACCTATAGGTATAAGGCGACTCTAAAAGGTTCTTTAGATAGCTTAAAGAGTCTATAACTCTTCCTAGTAGAGAGTATAGTAAAGAAGGGCCTATTAGACCTATTAAAAAAAGAAGAAGAATCGAAGAGGGAGAAAGAGTCGACTAGGAGTCGGAGTAGCTCTAGATCTATTTAGTAAGTATAATTAGATTCTTTTAGATTGCCTACTTTAGATTAGCGGAGGTATTATTAGTTTTCTAGCCTTAAAGACTAGAGAGAAGTAGTTATAGGCGAGGTTAGGTCGTCTAGGAGTTAGAGACGCGACCTCCTTCTTCTAGACTTTCTTCTTCGCTTATAATATTATAGTATCGATCGGGGGGTGTTTTTATATATTAAGAGGCCTTAAGGCCTCCCGCTATCGTTATCGTTACTCGTTATAGCGCGTTAATATTTTATATTTATTTTCTAGCATTTAATAGTCTTTAGAAACGATTAGAAGCTCTCGTATAGTAAATAAACTAGTTAGTTTATTCGGGTCCGTACGTAGGCTTAAACTTAAGAAAATAATAAATAAAAATTACGAAAGTTAGAGTAGAATTTTTTAAATTCTAACTAGTTTTAACTATTTATTTACTTTAATTAATATAGAGAGTATCTAGTTAGATACTAAGAAAGGAAGGATTAATAAGCGGAACCTATATAACTTAGTAGAGTAGAGGCCTATAAAAACTCGTTATCTAGTAGCTCTTTCGTAGATTAATATACTTTTACGATACGTTTTATATCTATTTTAATTACTATAGTTCCGTTTCTTAAAGAGCTAGTACGCGTATACGAGTAGCGATTCTACTAGTAGCTATATAATTAGAGATAAGTATTTAATAGATTACTAACGCTATAGGCACGGCTATACCTATCGATTCTAGAGCGATTCTATTCTAGCCGCGTATAGATAGCACCTTAGAGTAGTATATTATCTACTTATTAATACTTATACGTCTTAAGAAAGAAGGAAGTATAGTACTACTACGTCGTATCGAAGTCGTAGGATATACTAGTAATACTATAATATAAAGTATATAGTACTAAAAAGGAATCGTAGAACTAGAAAGCAAAAGCTAGCGGAGTAATAAAGATAAATAATAATTATAGAGGCAATTAGGTTTTATTAGTATAAGTACTAGCGAGGTATCTCTATTATAGGCCGACGGCCTATCCTAGTAGCGTTAAAGTAGCGCTAATTAGCTATTTATATTCTACCTTACCTAAGAGAAGTTATAGAGCTTCTATATTAACTTTATTTCTAGCGACTAGAATTTGCGTATAAATGTCTTAAAGATAGCGAGCTTATCTATAGACGTACCTAGAAGCTACTTAACGATATCCTAAAAGCTAAGTCCTCCTTCTTACTTAGAATCGAGCTATATTTTCTATAGAAGCTCTTCGTATACTAACTTCTTTATATTAAACTTATAAGCATATAATTAGAACGCTAGCCTATTTCGCTTAGCCTACGCTTTAGAAGTAAATAGCTTTCGGAACCTATTAGTATACTAATCGTATCCTAATAGGATAAGCTAATCTAGGACTTCTAGAGTCTAAGGAAAGCGATTAGCTATATTAAACTTAAAGGACTTCTAGAAGAGATAGTTATAATATACTATATAGTAATAGAATAGGAAAATTTCCGTTATAGTTAGAAGACGGCCTTCTACTATTAGCTCCTACTACTAGTTAGTATATAGTTAGTAGGCGTAGTCGGTACTAATTTACCTTTACCTTTGCTATAGATACTAATATACGGACTAATTTTATAAGCTCTTTATAAGGCTCTATAGAGCGTAAAGTATACTTCTAGTCTAATCGGAGGTACTCGAATACGTCCTAAAGAAGCTATTAGTTCTAGCAGTAATATACTCTTAATAAGAGCTACTTACGTCCGCTTTATATACTTAGAATACGTATCTCCTCTTATTCCTAGATTATAGCCTCTCGATAAGGTCTATTTCTTACTATAAGGAACTCGGCCTCTTCTTTATTAGTTATACGATAAACTTAGCTTAACTTCTATATTACGCGCGTAGTATCGTAAGCGTATATACCTTCTTCTTAAACTATCGAATAGCTTTATTCTAAAAGGCGTAGACGGCGTAGCTTCTCTATATAGCCTACTTAGTCTTAGTAGTAACTTAAAGGTAGAGGTTAGTTATTTTATAGCTAGTACCGACCGACCTTACTAGTAATATATAGGGTGCCTCCGGATCCGACTTAGACTAATTAGTATTATAGTAGTAGTTATAGTTATAGTACGAGTTGTCCGCGCCTTTCTTCTTCTTAATATTAAAATAGAAGCTTTCCTTATTCTAATTTACTACTTATAAGTTATATAGTAGGTCTATTCCGCGCGCGCTTACGTTTCTTATCGTCTCTATTATACGTTAGTACTACTAACTATATTAGCCGACTATATAGATTATTACTTACGCTATCTAGTCGTACTAAGCGTAGTACTTCTCTTTTTAGGCCTCGATCTTCTTCTATTACTACTTCTTTAATAGGGAACTCTATACTCTTAGAGCCGATTAAAAGCTTCTTCTACTAAGTAAAGGACTTATTTCTAGCTTTATACTACTTATCTACTATAGCTCTCTTAGGTAATATATTTACGCGCTAGCTACGCTCGCGAAGAGTATTAAGATTAGAAGAGTAGGTATCTATCTCTTTCCTTATAGCGCCTAGTCGTATCTAAAGTATAGAAGTACTTATACTATCTAAATCCTTATTTATAAGCCGAGGACGCTTCTATAAACTATTAGAGAGCGCGGTACTTATTAGACGTCGCTTTTATTACGCTATTATTATAAGGTCGGTCGTTAGTAAGAAATAAGTATCGCGAGTAGTATAGTAAATATACGCTTAAAACTCGGTAGTAATACGAGTATAGTAGTAGTTAAAGTAGTAGTTATTATAGTAGGAGCTAAGTACGACGAATTCTAGCTTTAGGTAGGCTAGAAGTTTACTATATAGCTATTCCTACCTAGCTACTAGCTTATCTCTATACGTATACTCTATAAGAAGCCGCCGAGAGTACTCTAGTCTACCTCTTCTCGAGTATATATATTTCTAGTTATTCTATATTCGATTAATATTAACTATATAATAGGTACTAACGTTACCGCGATTTACGTAAAGCAAGTAACTATTTAGTAGAAGGATATAAAGTTTATTATTAGCCTACTCTCGTCTTAGAGAATTAATATATTTAGTAAGAGATAAATCTCTATAGTATATATAAGGAAAATTATTATAACTATAGAGGGCATATATAGTTAAAATTATTATAATTAGAGAGGTTACTATAGTCGGCATTCGTAGTTAGTATATATATAGTTATACTAAATCGTATAATTTACTATATCGAATTAAATATACCTTAAAAACCCGTCGTTTTCTATATACTCTACTTCTTCCGGTTTCTATCTATTTATAACTCTTAATTTTCTATACCGTATTCTATTAAATCTTATATTTCTATTAGAATCTATCTTTAGACCTATCGTTAGACTTAAGTAGGACTTATCTAATACTTATATTTATTAAATAGGTTTAGAACTAGGGAGGAACCGGCTAGGACCTAATTTAACTATTATAGTTCTATATATTTAGGTTCTAGACCCGACTCGGACCCGTCCCGACCTATTCTAACCTCTAATCTCGAATAGTATACTTATTGCTTTTACCTCTATTACTTTTCGCCTACGTATATAGCTCCTTCGCGGTAGAGTCTAGCTAGACTAGCGTAGCTACGTACTTAATTACTAGGTCTAAGATATTAGCGTATAGCTATTCCTTTATAATAATAGCGCTCGCGACCTATATTAGTAGCGCGAATCTATATAGACTTAGCTCGTAGCGTTCTAAGCTAGTAGGCTACGTTCTATTAGCTACCTTCGTAGCCGCTATTCTCTAGTTTATTATATACTAGAAGTTATAAGCGGCCTTAATACGATTTATAATCGGTCTACTTACTTAAATCTCGTTTTAAACTTAGAGTTTCTACTATAGCGATAGTAATAGGTTATTTATCGCCTACGCGTCTCTTACGTAATCGCTACGCCTCGATAGCGCGTCGGCTATATTTAGCTTACCTACTCTATAACTAATTATAAAGTTATACGAGGCTAAGAACGTAGCCTATCTAGCCTATCGGCCTATTAACTACTTTATACCTATAAAGGCCTTTAGGTTAGCGTAGTCGACTAGTACCTCTACTTTATTATTTATACGTAGCGCCTTCGAAGTAAGGCCTCTATACCTTAAAGGATTCTACTACTACGAGAAGTTTCTTATTATAGACCTCGTAGTTATACTCGGTATTATTTATTCTTCTATAAGAAGAACGCGATTAGGTACTATTTTAACTCGAATAGCTAACTTAGAATACTAGCGATAATAAAGTTAGACGTATAAGTCTCGACTTATAAGCGTAACGTAGAGTTAAAGTATTTAAGGAGCGGCGCGGTCTAGAAGCGTTCTTTTAACTTTAAGAAAGCTTACTTCTCCGCTTTGCTCTAACTAATAGGCCTCGGCTTCCTACTATTCTTCGCGCCTTTTAAGAGTATAGTTAGTAGTACTAGGACTCTTAAATATCTAAAGATAAAAGTAGTAGTAGAAGTTTACGAACTTAAGTATAAAGGGCGAAGCTCTAATGACTAAGTACTAGCTTCTCTAGTACGAAGGCTTAGCGTACTAACTAATATCGCTCGGATACCTTAGTATAAATATCTTCCTTTCTATCGAACTTATTAAATACTACTACGAACCCTCTACGTACGCGTTATTCGCTCGTAATATTAAGTTCGATTAATCGTAGAAATAAATAGGCTATCGCCTAATAATACGCTCTTAGTAGTAACGCTAGAGGCTATAGTAAACTTACTAAGGAACGTAGTCTCTATACTAGAAATAGCTATAGTAGAGATATAATATATCGTCGAAGAGTTATATACTTAGTAACGTAGGCTAGAGGGCGAGTTAGAAAACGCGCTCTATAATAGAGATACCTAGGAATCTACGATATAAAGGACAGACTTAAGCGTAGTAGTAGATACTCTTTACGTACTACTAGAAAGGCTACTAGCTATAATTATAATAGAGGCCCGACGAGAACTATTAGGCTCTAGAGATTAGAAGCTACCTACTTAGGACGAACGCATAAAAACCTTTCGCGACTACTTACTATATCTCTAGAGTTCCTATCGCGTACGATTCGTAGTAATACTAACGCTCTCTATAAATTACTAGTAGGATACTACTTATAGTACGCTACTATTAAAAGAAAGAGCGAGAATAAGATATTTCTAGAAGAAGGGAAGCACGATAGAAGATAAGGACCCTAAGGCTTTCTTTACGTAGCTCGAGCACGTTTTTATAGATAGTAATAAGAATTTAAAGGCTTTAGAGTAACTTACTACTCTATAGTACGCGTAAGAGCAACTATAGTACGAATACTAGCTAGAATTCGACGGACTTCTACTAAGTATAAGTAGAGAGAACTAGGAAAGCGCCGCGAAGATCGCGACGCTAAAGAATACGTTCTCGAATGCTATAAAACTTTATATAGTATTCGTACTAAAGATAAAGGACTACTATATATACTCTAAGAAGGTTAAGAGAATTATAACGAATCTCGAGACGACGGATTAGTTTAAGATAGCAAATCGTAAGTAGGCTAAGGAAAAGGGGAAGACCTCTATTAGTAATAGCGCGGTACTCGTACTAAATACTTAGGTAGCCCCTATAATTAATACTAATAGCGACATCCTAATAACTATAACGTATATAAGAGAAAGAAGAAGGAAAACTTAGGTAGACTAAACGAAAACCTAAGGGAAGCGACGAGCTAAATAGGTTAGTATAGAGAAAAAAGAGAGACGCTACGAAAATAAGCTTTATTTCTACTATAGAAGTAATAGATACTATATTAAGGAGTGCTTATATATACTAGCTATTTAGCCTACTACGATTAATATAGCGAGTATTAAACCGTTATTAGAAAGCGACGCGGAATACTTAGACTCTATAGTATCTATTATAAGAAAAGTATAACTCCTTCTCGAAGATAAAAGAAAAGAGTAGAGGAGGTATTAGTATATTATAAATAGAAGAAGATTAAAAGAAAGATAAATAGGAAGTTAATATATACTAACGTAGTCCTATAGAATAACGTTAGAATATCTACTCTTATTAATAAAGAGTACTAATATTACGCTATAATTAACGTAGGCCTAGCGAAAAGCCTCGGTCTTAACTTTATTAACTACGAGAAGTAGAAGATTAAGGGAGCGTCTAAGGCTATAGATAGCGCAGACATAGTAGAAGTAGTCGCTTTCTAAATAGAAATTAGTAGGTTCTAGTAATTAGTCTACGCGTATATAGTACTAGGATTATAGTTCCCTCTTATTTTAAGAAATCTATAGAAGGCGTATAATATAGTCCGGACCGTACTAGAAGAGAAGCGCTTCTTCTATAGCCGAGCAAATCGCTAGGTTATAAAAGGGAAATACTATTAAAGTCTCTAGAACCGCGGTAATTTTCGAGCGTTCTCTATAAACTTTATAGTAATAGCCGCTTTAACTACTAATAATATTAAGAAGGCCCTTTAGAATAAGAAATACCCGACGGTAGAAGAGCTTCGGAATCGACTACTACTAGAGATTTATAAGCTAGCTCTTCTATTTTATCGATAAGAAGCTAAGAAGCTTATACTATATTATAATAGAGTAGACTATCGTATCGAGCTCTATAAGAAACTAGATAGAAGCCTACTAGAATTGCCCTATAGCCCGCTATATAGTATATTAAAGACCGAACTACTAGTTCTAAGAAAGTCGCTAGACGAACTCCTTACTAAAGAATATATTAGGCCTACTAGTTCTAAGGTAGCGGCACCTATACTTTTTATATAGAAACCTAGCGGAGGTCTTCGCTTCTACTATAATTATAGAGCGCTAAATATAATTATAAAACATAACTAGTATCCTCTACTATTAGTATCGGAGATACTACTAAACCTTATAGGAGCCTATTAGTTAACGAAGGTTAACGTAGTCTTAGCTTTCTACTAGATCTATATAGCCTCGGAGTATAAGTATAAAACCGCTTTCTATATAAGGTTTAGCTTATTCGAGTAGTTAGTATATCTATTTAGTTTATCTAGGGCCTCCGCGACTTTCTAATAGTATATTAATACTCTCTTATAGGAATTCTTAGACGACTATACGTTAGCTTACGCGAATAACGTAATTATCTACTCGAATAGTTCGAGGGAAGACTATTTCTATAAGGTAAGAGCTATACTCTATAAGCTACTACGAGGAGGCCTATATTTAGATATAGAGAAGAGCGAGTTTATGCCTACGAAGTCCTATTATACGCCTCTACGCGGCCGTAGGTAGAAATAGATGCTCTCGAGTATACTAGTAAAGTATAAGAGTATATAAGATAATCCTACTTCGCCGCTACGTAGCCGTATACCCGATAAGATAAGAACTACCCTAAGATAACCCGAAGACTACCCTACGAACTAAGGTAGAACCCTACTATAGAAGAGGTAGAAAAGAGAGAGAATAGAATAGAGATAGGTAGAGCAAAGAGAGGAGGTAGCTACTAGGTAAGAGATTAGCTATTTACCTACTAAAAAGAGCTATAGAAGGAAGAGAGAAAGGCAGACTCTTCCTACCTAGAATATATATTCCTAGAGACGACTCTCTAGGTCCGAGACGAATAGAAATAACGGCCTTCTATACTACTCGATGCACTAGCTATATCTGCTACTAGAACTAATTTTAGATACTAAAATTCTATATATAGGGCTTAGCGCTTAGCGCTAAGGCGCACCGAGCGAAATTCTAGTTCCTCTAGGCATCGGCCTATAATATTCGTTTTTAGCGCGAATAAGATACTTTTAAGACCGAGAGTTTTCTCTCTCTTACGACCGGTTAGGTATTAGGCCTACCCGTGCTATATAGTCTTCGACTCCTATAGTACGTTAATAGAATAAATAAATAAATAAATAAATAAGAGCGAGTTTATAAAGAAGAAGATTAAGTATCTTAGTTTTATCGTTTATACTAATAGAAAAGGAGTAGAAACCGACTTTAAGAAAGTTAAGGCCGTCTAGAATTAGAAGACCTTAAAGACTTAAAAGGAGTTACGCCGATTCCTAAGGTTCGCGAACTACTACTAAATATTTATTTCTAACTACTCGAAGGTAGCTATGCCTTTAACGTCTTTTACTAAGAAAGGAACCTAGTTCTTCTAAGGAAAAGAATAGGACGCTATATTCGAGGAGCTAAAAGAAGATTATTATAATACTCTACTACTTTCCTACTAGGACTTAATACTTCTAACCTTCCTTAAGATAAATAGTAGCGAGTTCGTAATAGAAGGCGCCTTAATTTAGGAAAAGAATAGAGTCCGACGACTCGTAGAGTTCTTCTTTTAAAAGCTAAATAAAGCGAAAATTAATTACGATATCTATAATAAGGAAATGCTAGCTATAGTAAACTATATAAAATTCTAAGCTCCCGAACTAAAATCGTATAGGTCCTTTACTATCTAGATAGACTATAAGAACCTAGAATACTTTATAGTTAAGAGATAGTTATTAGAACGTTAGATACGATAGTACGAAACCCTATCTAACTTCTAGTATTATCTAGTATAGAGACTAAGATTTAAAGTAATCGTACTAGACGCCCTATTAAGATAAGAGTAGGATATACTTAGAGAGGACGATAAGTAATCGCGAGTATAATAGTTCCTTTACTTAGAACGCGTAAGAAACTAGCCGGAAGTAGTCTAGATATACTCGACTAGCGCGAATAATCTATATAAGAAAGAAGACTTATTAGTAAGCTCGCGCTAGCTAAGTCCTACGAGAATTAAAGTAGATTTAAGTAGACTCTTTAAGGACTTAGAGTTAAACGACCTATAGGACGCGATAGTAAAGGACGATACCGTTTATAATACTATTCTCTAAGTAATACGTAAGGGAGCTCGTACGATACCTAGCGAGATTAAAGTAAAAGTATAAGTAAGTAACTATAATATCGATATAATAGGAAGATTAGATTATTAAAGAAAACTATAGGTACTAGAAGCGTTAATTTCGTCGGAATCCGAATACTAAGCTATAGATAATACTAAGAAGGATAAAAACTTATTATAAACTAAGCTAATCTAGTCCGTCTATAATTTACTAGTCTATAGTTATTTAAGGAAGGACTTTATTATAATAATACTAGTACGCGACTTCTATTAGCTACTCTAGTCGAGATACGTGCGCTAGTTCTTACGTAACTACGATTACTATAAGAGGAATAAGATATAAAGAGAATATAAGTACGGACTCCTCTATCTATTACTAGTCCCTAATTATTTCTTTTAGAAAATCTCTATAGACTTTATAACCGACCTACTAGACTTAAAAGGAAACCGCAACCTCTAGGTAATTAAGAATCGCCTTAGTAAGTAGATAACTCTAGTCGCGATATCTAGTATAAAAGTAGAGGAGTACGTAGAGAAATTCCTAGACTCTTAAGTAAAATATTATAGCTTACTAAGAGCTATTATAAGTAACCGAGGGACAAACTAGATAAGTACGTTCTAGAGGAAACTCTACTAGCTTTTAGGCGTAGAGTAGCGCCTTAGCTCTACTTATTACTTATAAATAGACGAAGAGCCGAAGAGGCTAAATTAAGACGTATAAGCTTATCTTTATAACTATATTTATTACGACTAGGCCGACTAGTCTAAGTAGCTTTCTAGCGCGGAACTAGCGCTAAATAGTAGGAATTACTTAGGCCTCGAAATAAGTCCTTTCTTTACGACTTATAAGTATAATACTTCGTCTTCTATAGTATTAGTAGTAGAAGCTATAGTAGGAAGGCCGTTAGCTACTAGTTAAAGAGCGAGGAACTTTATAAAGAAGCTAAAGGAAATTAGTAAACTTTACTAGAGTAGTATAGCGGTCTCTATCTAAGAATAAAAGAGAAGCGCGAACTAACGATAGACTCTAGTACTAATCTATTAGGCCGGTAATAAAGTATAGCTAGATCTACGGAACTATACGACTAATCGTTCTAAAAAGAGCCTAGATTCGCGATATATAAAATTTATAGTTAACGAAGTCTTATCGCTAGTATCTATTAGGTTATCTAGGATTCTTAGTAATATTTACCTAGTTTTCTATATAGATTTACTTCGTCTAGTAAGTAACGATCCTCTTCTTAAATAGGATACTAACGATAAATAACTAGTATCTATACTAATTAAGTCGTATAATAAATAGCGAGTTAAGAAGGTTTTATACGTACGTAATCGTATAAAGAATAAAAGTAGTAGACGAGAGGTCCTTATAAAATAGGCTGGGTACTACGCTCCTACCTAGGAACTCTTAAAGAAGTTAGTAGATACTACTATATTAGATACGTTTAAAGAAAGATTTAGTAATACGAATACTAATAATAGACCTATATAGGAATATTCGTAGAAGAAGAAGGCGAAACGTAGTAGAAAGTAACTAGAGAATAGTAGAGAAACGAAGGAGAATAGTAGAAAAACGAAGAAGATAAAAGATATAGTTAGGAAGATAGCCGATAAGCGGTAGTTTATATATCTATAAAAAGGAAAAAAAAAGAAAACCTTAAAAAAAACTCCTAGGAGACTCTAAGAAAACGCGCGTACCCTAATAAATAACTACTACCTCTACTTAAAAATAGCGCTAAGCGCCGAGGACTAGAGTAGGTAGCACGCCCCTTAGGCTATAGTAGCTAGTTAGTAGAGAAAAATATACGAAAAGGAACGATACGTATACCTAGCTCTACTAGGCTACGACTCTAGATACTAAGATAGTTACCTTACGAGCGACCTTACTAAAAAGAGATTAGCTCGTATAAATAAAAGAGAAGAACGAAGGAAATTACTTAAAGAGTAGGCCGGCCGCCTATAAAGGCTTTAAGGCCTTATAGGCCTTAAGGACCTACCTTAGATTATCGTAGGCGCGCTGCTTAAAAACGCGCGTTAGCTAGAAGAAAACTAAAGGAGCGCTAAATATTACCTACTCTTAGGCGTTAGTAGCGCGCGTCTAGGTAGCGTAGGCTATATAGGCTATAAGCGGACTAAAGAAAGCGATAAGCGATATCTTTTAAGTAGAGAACGAGATATATATAGAGGAACGTAGAAGTAGCGCCTATTAGCGTAGCTCTAGTAGGCGCGCGCGATAGTAGACTATAAAAGGTTAGTAGATTCTACGCGAAAAGAATTAGAGAGAACGTACGGCCTACGGCACGTAGTCGTCGCTAGAATTAGTATAGTTATAGTAGTAGATACTAGAACCGATATTAGTATTTATTTATCTCTAGTTAATCTCGCGTAAAGTATAGAAGAAACGGCCGGGACGCCTAACCTTATATATATATATAGGAGGATAGACTATATACTAGTTAGAATTAAGAAGGAACCTATAAGAAGAATAGTAGAGAGCTTACTATACGTACGTATATACGTACGTGCGTGCGTATATATATCTAGGTACTAGAGACTAGTTAGTATAAGAAGAACTCTAGAAGAGAAGCTATAAAAGCCTACTATATATATATATACGTATATATATCTATAAAAGAGAAAGGAAGAAAGAGAAGAGAGCGAGAGAAGCGCCTATATCTCTACGAATAATAATAAGAAGGCACGATAATATATACCTAATAATAGTAGTAGGTATAGAGGTTAGAATAGGTCCTCGACTTTAGGTCGGTTCCGGATCTAGGTCGGTTCCTAAGGGAACCGACCTAAGACCTAAATCGATAGGGTACCCGACCTAATACGAAATCGATAGGTCGGGTCTAAATACTACTAGTTCCTATATAGGTCTTTATAGAGACCTAAGTTTAAAAAGATAGGTCTAATAACGTAGTATAAAACTAGGTCGCCGCGGGGATAATAGAATTACTCTAATACTAAATATACGTATATATAGAACTAAGCGTAGTAGTATATTAGAAGCGCTAGTTAAAGTAGCGACTATAGTTATAAAGAAAAATAAGGCTGCCGACTATACTTACTAACTACGAGATGCGGAATTAAATACTATATATAATATCGACTACGAAGTCTAGTCTACTCTATAGGTATAACGTAAAAGTAAATACTTCCTTTGCCGAGTACTATAGCGAAGATATATTAGTACTATATCCTCCTTATTATTACTAATCGAGTCGAAGTTACTTTATTTAGTACTTACTAACGTCTTCTAATCCGCCTCTAGCTACTCCTACTACTAACTAACTATATTATTCGAAGGCTCGAACGTAGTTAATATTAGTAGCGCCTTCTCTATAAGCAAATCCCGAGCCTATTACTACGCGTTACGCTCTTAGGAACGATAGTATATAATATTACTAAACGTTAAGGGATTATAGGACCGATTATATCGGCTCTAATAACGCGCTATACTAAAGTCGCGCTTATAACTAGTTCTAGCTACTAGAATAGAGAGGATGTCCCGAGCTATTAGCGCGTAACCTAGATATTCTAATACTATTATCTTCTATAACCGGAGCGGATACTCTATAGAATAGGCAGCCGAGTCCTTAAATCTAGCGTAACGATAACGAGATACCTCGTCCGAATTAGCTAACGGCTATACGGTCTACCGCGGCCGTCTAGATACTCTTTAATTAAAGTCGGAGTTATTACTATCTAATCTACTATAGAGACCTATTACGAATAATATTATAGAGCGGTATAAGGCCTTTTATAGCCTAGACTAGGACGTAGCTATAAGAGGCTTATATCGCGCGTATTCGACCTAGAATTTTAACTAGTAGTAATCCTCGAAGAAGGAATCGAGTCTCTCGCTAAAGAACGCCTCGCGGTCCTAGAACGTCCGTTTTATTACTAGATTAAGAAGAATCGCAATACTATATATATCGCCGAATTGCTCCTAAGTAGTAGTATAATACTTCTTAAGCTTTATCTATATAGCTTATAAAGTAGAATAAATCTCCTTTTACTAGAATTATATTTTATATTTAAGTTTCTTATCTATAATATCTAAGATATCGAACAAGGTATTATAGTAGCTAAGAACGAGGTATATTATTAGCTCCTTTATCGTACCGATCCGTATCGTAGCTTTAGCGAAAGAAGTAGTAAGGTTAATAATATATTTAACCCTCTTCTATTCTATAGCGGTTAGCTTAAGTTCGGGCTAACCCTCGTTCTTAATATACTCGTCGATAATATCTCGTAGTTAAGAACTATATATTAGTTTAATTATAGTTAAGCTCTAACGGGTCTTTATATCTTATATTAAGTATAAAACCCTATTAGGCGTCTTCTTCTACTATTTATACTATTTCGAGTATAGATATAGATCTGCGATCCTCTTTCGCTATAGTACTATAAAACTCTCGAAGTATTAAGTACTAGAGTTTACTTTAACTATAAGTTTATAGAACTTTATAGGGAGCGGTTATTAGTATAGCTTCTACTAACTACGTTTACTAACTATATATACTTCGGAGGGAGAATATATAGTACCTTTATTAGAACTATAGCTAGACTTTCTACTTTAAGCCGACGTAAGGCGTTCGTATCTATCTCCTCGTTCTATTATTCCTATCTTTCGTTCCTTAGCTCGATCTTAAGAGTAGCAAAGAACTTCCTTAAGAAGAGCTAGATTATATATATAAAGTATAAGAACTATTCTAGATAGGAGAACTCGTAGTCTTTAGTATTTAATATCTCTTCTATATCTTTATTTATTCTTTAGAGAGGAAGTTATTTAATTAAGACTAATAGCTTCGCTATATATATACGCTCGTAAAAGCAAATATCGATAGCCTCGACGCTAGAACTCGTTAGTTAGAAGGTATATATATAGGAAGGATACGTATATAGTAGTATATAGTATATTATTATTAGAAGTATTATCCGCTATTAGCGCTATAAGCCTATTAGAGATTTCGAAACGAGTAAGTACGTCGAATAGTAGATCTACTAGAACTTCGCCCGTATAACGGCCCGAAATATATAGAAAGGCTAGTATAGCCTTATGCTAGGCCTACTCGCTATCGATCTAGTAGCCTTATATCGTAAGGAATAATACTCGGAGCACCTTAGTATACTAACCGTTAAGGACAATAGCTACCTAGAAGGTTCTAGATAGCTAACGTTTTAGATTGTCCTCGGAGTAATTAACTACGTCTTAGATATATAACTTAATCGTAGTAGCGCTCTTAAAGTCGATAGATCTAGTCTCCTCTAATAGATATTTATAGGTACGCTAAACTATAGAACTTTCGAAGAAGTTTAAGAGTAATCTAAGCTAGGAAACTATAAGCCTATATAACTCTAGAAACTTTAACCGGTCTAGGTGCTCGATTTTAGTAAAACTTTTCTTAAGCCGTTCCTATAAATAAGGACTATTAGTATATCTACGTTATATATCTCTATAAAGCGTAGTAGGCGAGCGTAGTCGGGAAGCGTAGTTAGTAAGCATAGTCGGGAAGCGTAGTTAGTAAGCGTAGTCGGTACCTTATTTTCGTAATAATAAATACTAAACTTATAGATTAATCTTTAGTAGCCTTAATAACTTCTTTAGTAACTCTATACTCCTAGGAGGTATCTTCGTAGCCTACTAAATCGAGGTGCTTTTATAGAGCTTTTATTCTATTACCTAGTCCTAGGTATTTAATAACTCTATTATATCCTTTATAAATAACTCTTAAGGTATACGTTTCCTAGTCTATACCTTTAACGAAAAATCTCTAGGCTTATAACGTTTATATATTCGAGTTCTATTTTATAAGGTTCGAAGATATTCTACTATACTTATCGTAATACCTCGCCTCTTCGAGCTATTAATAGTAGTAGTAAAAGCTCTTAAACGACTAGGTATACTCCCGCTACTATATCTATACGCTATTAGTTTCGACCTAGTCCTTAGAATTCTCTAGTAGCTTAGTAAGGTTAGCTAGAGGTAGTATCCTATCTCGCGTACTAGCTTAACTACTTAACGTATTTATAATTATATAGCGTCCCTTCCTTCCCTATTATACTACCTTCTTAATTAGACTAGAGTCGATAAGAGATAGCTATAATTTAGAGTTAGTCTATCGTTCGCGAAGCTATATACTTATACGTCTCGAGAAAGAAGGAAGTATAGTACTACTACGTCGTATTAGAGTCGTAGGATATACTAGTAATACTATAATATAAAGTATATAGTACTAAGAAGGAATCGTAGCACTAAAGAGTAAAAGCTAGTAGAGTAATAGAAGTAAATAATATTTATAGAGGCGATTAAGTTTTATTAGTATAAGTACTAGCGAGGTGTCTCTATTATAGGCCGACGCCCTATCCTAGTAGCGTTATAGAGATAGGCACCTCTAGTACTCTTATCGAGCTCGTAATAGTCGCGACTAATAAACGTACTAAGTACTCTTTAATTATAGTAACGCTATAGTTACCTTCGAGGGCAAGTATCTTACTAGTATAAGAGGCTAGTAGCGTTAATAAAGCTTAAGTTAAAAAAGTAGAGTTAAACTTAGCTTAAGTAGATAAACTTATTATAAAGAGAATTTAGAAACTACTTAAAGACTATATAAAGTAATATAATACTATATAGTAGAAGGCTAGAAATAATACTAAGAGTAAGAAGAGGAAAAAGAATATAGCGAGCTAGAAGTTTAAGGTATAGCTAGAGCTCCTAGATCTAGTACTAGCTCTAAAGAAAAAGTAGTAGTATATCTCCGAAAGCGTAACTACTACGTAAGAGAATAAGGCTAGTATTAAATATACTTAACTATCGAAGGCAAGACTCTAGCCGTCTATAAGAATTATAAAGGAGAATTATATATTCGGTAAGCTACTATAAACTAAGAGGTAAAAATAAGAGATATAAGTTAAAGAGGGCCGGCTAGTACTACGACGTAAGCCGTAGACCGATATACCGTCGGCGGCTGCAACTAAACTTAACTTACGAGATATAGTAGCACTAATTAGCTATCTATATTCTACCTAGCCTAAGAGGAGTTATAGAGCTTCTATATAAACCCTATCTCTAGCGACTAGAATTTGCGTATAAAGGTCTCGGAGATAGCGAGCTTATCTATAGACGTACCTAGAAGCTACTCGACGATATCCTAAAAGCTAAGTCCTCCTTCCTACTTAGAATCGAGCTATATTTCCTATAGAAGCTCTCTATATACCGACTTCTTTATATCGAACTTATAAGCATATAACTAGAATACTAGCCTATTTTACTTAGCCTATACTTTAGAAGTAACTAGCTTCTAGAACCTATTACTATCCTAATCGTATCCTAATAGAATAAGCTAATCTAGGACTTCTAGAGTCTAAGTAAAGCGATTAGCTATATTAAACTTAAAGGACTTCTAGGAGAGATAGTTGCGATATACTACGTAGTAATAGGGTAGGAAAATTTCCGTTATAGTTAGAAGACGGCCTTCTACTATTAGCTCCTACTACTAGTTAGTATATAGTCGGTAGGCGTAGTTAGTACTAATTTACCTTCGCTTTCGCTATAAATACTAATATACGGACTAATTTTATAAGCTCTTTATAAGGCTTCGCGAAGCGTAGAGTATACTTCTAGTCTAATTAGAGGTACTCGAATACGTCCTAAAGAAGCTATTAGTTCTAGCGGCGATATACTCTTAATAAGAGCTACTTACGTCCGCTTCTAATACTTAGAACACGTATCTCCTCTTATTCCTAGATTATAGCCTCTCGATAAGGTCTATTTCTTACTACGAGGAACTCGGCCTCTTCTTTATTAGTTATATAATAAACTCGGCTTAACTCCTATATTATACGCGTAGTATCGCAAGCGTATATACCTTCTTCTTAAACTATTAAATAGTCTTATTCTAAAAGGCGTAGACGGCGTAGCTCCTCTATACGGCCTACTCGCTCTTAGTAGCGACTCGAAGGTAGAGGTTAGTTATTTTATAGCTAGTACCGGCCGACCTTACTAGTAATATATAGGGTGCCTCTAGACCCGACTTAGACTAATTAGTATTATACTAGTAGTTATAGTTATAGTATAGGTCGTCCGCGCCTTTCTTCTTCTTAATATTAAAATAAAAGCTTTCCTTATCTCGGTTCGCTACTTATATAGTAGGCCTATCCCGCGCGCGCTTATATTTCTTATCGTCTCTATTATACGTTAGTACTACTAACTATATTAGCCGACTATATAGATTATTACTTATACTATCCGGTCGTACTAAGTATAGTACTCCTTTCTTTAAGCCTTAATCTTCTTCTATTACTACTCCTTTAATAGAGAGCTTTATATATTATTAAAGCTAATTAAAAGCTTCTTCTACTAAGTAAAGGACTTATTTCTAGGTCTACGCTACTTATCTACTATAGCTCTCTTAAGCGATATATCTACGCGCTAGCTACGCTTATAAAGGGTATTAGAATTAGAAGAGTAGGTATCTATATCTTTCCTTATAGCGCCTAGTTATATCTAAAGTATAGAAGTACTTATACTATCTAAATCCTTATTTACGAGGTAGAGATACTTCTATAAACTATTAGAGAGTATAGTACTTATCGAATATTACTTTTATCGTACTATTATTATAAGCTCGGTCGCCGAGAAGAGATAAGTATCGCGAGGTATATAGTAAATATACGCTTAAAATTCGGTAGTAATACGAGTATAGTAGTAGTTAAGGTAGTAGTTATTATAGTAGGAGCTAAGTACGACGAATTCTAGCTTTAGGTACGCTAGAAGCTTAGTACGCGGCTATTCCTACCTAGCTACTAGCTTACCTCTATATATAGAGTTTAGCTTCTTATACTATAGTTAGCTACTATAGTTAGCGATATTATATAATATATCGCTTGCCTAATATAGCGTATACTAATATATACGACTATATATAAATAGCGATAGCTATAGACGTACTCTAGAGCTAGAAGCTATCGTATACGTTACTTAGATTAACTTTACTATTACTAGCCGAAAAGAGTAACTACTATATACTTATACCCTCGACGACTACTCGTCTACTTATTACTAATAGTTACTTCTTAGCTTATACTATCGACGACTACTTATCTCTTTAGCGTAGATAGCTACTTCTTAGCTTATATTATTAACGACCGCTTATCTTCTCGGCGCGGACGATTACTTTTTAGTTTATACTATCGACGACTACTAGTCTCCTCGACGCTAATAGTTACTTCTTAGCTTATACTATCGATAACTACTTCTCTTCTTAGTATCGAAGTAGTATTAATAATTATTTTTTGTCTTCTACTATTATAACGACTCGGTTCCTCGATATAAAAGTAGGCTAAAGAGTCTATTTTTCTATTCTACTACTATATTACGACTACTTAACTAGTAATACTATAAAGTACTAGTAAGTCTAGCTCTTTCTTTTCTATAGTCTTTTATATATTCGTAGAGAACTTCGAATAACGAAATATATATACTATAGTCGATATTATCTATATAATGCCCGGATATAATCTATACTATAGTAAATATTTACGTCTATTACTATATTCTATAGAGTAGCGAAAGCGATTATAGCGTTCGCTAAACTATAACTTCTACTAGGTAAAGATCGGTAGGAGTATCTCGATATAGTAGTAGAATACGATATAGTTCTACTATATAGCGCTATTAAACTCTAACCCCCCTCTATAGGCCCGCGTATTCCGGCGGTCGTATACGATTTTCTATTACTCCTATCTGCTCTAGCTCTTCTCTCTTATATCTCTATCTATCTACTTCTTCTAACTCTTTAATATCTTTATTTATACTACTCGATACCTTCTTTTATTTCTTAAGTAGACTCTAATATAGAGTTTAACTCGAGCCCTCCTCTACGAGTATATTATAATATAGATACTAATATACTACTATTAGTACTACCTCTATACGTAGGAAATAAGGCTACTAAGTAGCGGCGAATATAGCTACTAAAGGCTATAGTACTAGACGACGAGTCTCGTAGGAAGGTAGTAGTTCTATAGAAAAAAGTAATAGCTATAAGGACGATATAGCGACGAACGAGAGCTAGTAAGTCTAGTATCTTAAAAAGGTAGTTAAAGCTAGGGATAGTAGCCTTACGAGAGATTCGTAAGCTTTAGCAAACGATAGCTTTATATATCTAGAGGGTCCCTTTTTAGTATATTATCCGCGAGATTATAATAGATAGAGATAGTAGTAATATTATTAGAATTTAGGCGGTAGCACTTAAATACTTATAGGAAGTAGCAGAGGTATTTCTCGTTATAGAGTTCGAGATTTCTAACCTTCTAGCGATCTACGCGAAGCGCGTTATTCTATAAGTAAAGGATATATACCTATATAGTTATCTACGCTACTAGTTTACTAGCTAGGATAGAGAAGGGAATAATAATATAGGTATATAATACTAGGTTGCTAACTATAATTGCTAACTATAAAGAGCCTAGTATACGTTACTATACTTAGAAGCTTAGAATTAATATATACGGCGCGGGTAAAGCTATAGCTAGCGCGCTAGCGAGCCTAACGTCCGCCTTAGCTAACCTATATACCCTTACTAAACTATTAGTAATACTACTACCTCTACCTCCTTAGAACTTATTAGCGGTCGCGCTTTATTAGCCTATTATTATCGCCTTCCTTTTTTATACCTTCTAATAAATTTTCGTATTATATATACGAAGAATACTACTATATATATTAATCGTAGCTTAATCGACTGCTTTTCTCTCGCCTCTCTACGTATTTATAATAGCTTAACTTCCTACTAATAAGCCTAGCTAGTTCGCTAAGTAATACTTCTCTAGCCGAGATATAGCGTCTACTTCTCTTTTATTTAGAAACTTCTCTCTACTTAAAAACCCTCTTATAGATAATAGTAATATCGACCCTAGACTTCTTAGTAACTAGGCGCCCTCTTCTAACTAACGCGGCGCTTCTACCTCTCCTCTTTTAATTTCTAACTCCTTCGCTTATAATAGTAACGACTAAGAGGCTACTAGCGGAAACGACTAGAATAGTTCTCGTAGAAACGCGAACGGCGATAATAGAAATAACGAAGATAACGGCTCTATTATTAATATCGACGATAGTAATAGCGACGAGAGTAATAGCGACGAGAGTATTATACTACCTACCCCTTCCTTTTAGCTTTCTAGGAAGGCTCTATAGAAAACTATACTAGGCGGTCGGCGTCGTCTTAATAAGTAGAAGCTCGCTTACTAAATAGCTCGTAAGAGATAGATCGAGAGAGATAATATAGTAATAGTAGCGGTAGTAGTAGTAGCTAGAAATATAGTAGATAGAGATATAGTAAATAATAGAATAAATAGTAGCGTAGTAGCTAGAGGAGCAGTAGGTAGAAAACGATTACTAGATAGAAAACGAGTAGCGAAGAAGGGACTAGCTAGAAAGAGAACGGCTAGAAAAGCACTAGCTAAAATAGTAGTAGTAAGTAAAGGAGGTCTAGCTCGTAGAGCTAGTATATAGAAGACTTATCGCTATAAGCTAGGTAGTAAGTTATATAGTTAGTATATATAGTCGGTATTACTAACTTATACTCTAGCTATCGCGCTCCGAGAGATCCGTAAGTACTAGAAGTCTACGGATCTACTTATACTAAAGCTACTCTTTAGCTACCTCGTCTATAAAGTTTACTACGACGTTTCTAGAGGCTTAGCTATTTCTTAAGAAGATTACTATTAGTAGGTAAGCGCCCTTAGTACTTTATAGGAAGCTGCTAAGAGTGCTCTAGTCTACCTCTTCTCGAGTATATATACTCCTAGTCGTTCTATATTCGATCGATATTAACTATATTATAGGTACTAACGTTACTACGATTTACGTAAAGCGAGTAACTATTTAGTAGAGGGATATAAAGTTTATTATTAGCCTACTCTCGTCTTAGGGAATTAATATATTTAGTAAGAGATAAATCTCTATAGTATATATAAGGAAAATCGTTATAACTATAGAGGGTATATATAGTAAAAATCGTTATAAGTAGAGAGGTTACTATAGTTAGTATTCGTAGTCGGCATACCTATAGTTATACTAAATCGTATAATTTGCCGTATTAAATTAAATATACCTTTAAAACCCGTCGCTTTCTATACTTTCTACTTCCTTTAGTTTCTATCTATTTATAACCCTCGATTTTCTATACTATATTCTATCGAATCTTATATTTCTATTAGGACCTATCTTTAGACCTATTATTAGACCCGAGTCGGACCTATCTAATACCTATATTTATTAGATAGGTCTAGAACTAGGTAGGAACCGGCTAGGACCCGACCTAACTATTATAGTTCTATATATTTAGGTCCTAGACCCGACCCGGTCCCGTTCTAACCTATTCTAACCTCTAAGTAGGTACTAATAGCGATAATAGTAGTCGCGCTTCTCGATAATATAGTTAAGGTAGCAATAGTAGAAGTAACGCGTTCCGCGCTATTATAGTAGAAGAAACTATATAGTATCGATATAGTATTATTAGCGAATCGCTTACTAGTAGCGAGAGATTCTAGGTCTTTTTCTATAGAACTCTACGATATTACGATAGCACTTTACGTAGCTACGATAATAAGAACGTTTCTTAGGTTATTATAAAAGTATACTATACGAATAACTATATATCGCGCGTAGTTCGAAGAGAAGGAGAGAGAGTAATATAAAGAGCGAAGCCCTAGTTACTAAGTACTAGCTTCTCTAGTACGAAGGCTTAGCGTACTAACTAATATCGCTCGAATACCTTAGTATAAATATCTCCCTTTCTATCGAACTTATTAAATACTACTATAAACTCTCTACGTACGCGTTATTCGCCCGTAATATTAAGAAATAATTAAGCCTCTATTAAAGTAGTTAGCCTTAGCTATAAAGCAATTATAGCTACTCTACTAGAGTCTATCGCTACGTCTTTAGTCGTAACTATAAACCTAAGAAAGTTAACTTATTTCTAGAAGAACTTATACTTAGCGCGCTACGTATAGAGCCTAAATTTATAAAGCCTTTTAAGTATAGTATATACGTCTTATACGTAGTTCTCGCGAGTCTTACTATAGATTAGAATATTATCTAGGTATACTACGTAACTTATATCTACTAGCCCTACTAACGTATAGTTAATATACGCCTAGAACGTTACTAGAGCGTTCGTTAAACTATAGAGCATTACTTTATATTAGTAGTAACTATACTACGTATAGAACGTAGTCTTCTAGCGGTCGCTTAGTACTAAGAACGTTTAATATACGTTTAAGAAACGTAGTTATTTTATAGTATACTTCTATTATAGGCGTAGTCCTTAGTCCTTTTATTATTTACTATATAAGTTCGTCCTATAGTCTTATACTAGTAGCGTAGAAGATCGAGTAGTTAAAATAGATAATATAATAGACGATAATATATTATATATACTATCTTTAGTTATATAAGAAGTTAGATAGAGTCTTAAGTAACTAAAGGTATTTACTAATTCCTATATATATTAGAGATAGATCTAATATATTCTATATATCTTATTTAAAGTAGCGAGCGTTTAGTAATAGTAAGCGTTCGTAGTAGATCGTTAGTTTTCTATATATATTAGAAGTATATCCGAAATATATAAGAGGCGTATAAAGTACTATATCTTCCTCTATAGCCTTATATGCTTTAAGTAAGTCGTTCTCTATATTAGAGTATTAAGTAGTATCTATATTATCTATTATATATAGTAGATATAGTTGCGATACTTTCTAGATATATAGACGAGTTATAGTAGATGCGTAGAGGGTCCGGGATAGATTAGTATTACTATAAAAGTTTATCTATTCCCTCGGAGACGTCGGCCGACTATATAGCTCGGTATTTCCTAATCGGGAGTGACAGCCGAGATTGCCGACATGGACAGCTGACATGTATACACGGCAAGTGCACGTTCCGGCCGCACGAAAAAGCAAACACGAATATAGCGAGGATCTGAATTTTCGGATTTCAGTAATACGATCGCGCAACCTATCCATCCAAGAAGGCACTGCGATGCTCCGTGGTCAGACATGTTGCCTACCGCGCCTGCTGCGATGGCGGAGCCATGGCCGGAAGGGGTGCCTTGGCCCACCAAATATCGAGAGCATGCCCTCAGACTCATGAAGTACTTCCTGGAGATCCGCGGCTGTATCGAGCGCACCGTGAGCCACGCCGTGCCGACCGGCATCGTAAACATTATAATCCAGTGCACGACCACACTTGTTGCAAAGACGCAAACCACACCTGATATAAGTGTCGTCTAAGACGCGCTTCGCACGACGCTTGCAGACGCAAAAGCTGCGAAAAAAGAATCGTCACAGAAGCTGGAGGCGCTGAAGAAAGACCTACAAAATACAACACAGATCGAGAAGATGGCAATGGTTGGTGAGGAGAAAAAGGAAGCAGAACAAGCAGTGGAAATGGGAGAGTCGGAGTCGTACCAATCAGAGACGTCAAGAACAGCGCACTTCGACATGGAGCGTTCTCCTGGCATGCCAGAACTTGGCGTAACGAGGTCCCTCGCCGAGCCGCGATCGTGGCCAGTGCTGGGTAACCTTACATGTATCCGCGGGATCTACGATCTGTTCTGCCATGACAAGGCACACCACAGTCTCACGAACCAGGCTACAGCTCGTTGCGCAGTTGCAACTTGCTCTAATGAACCGTGTGGCATGACACTCCGACTGCTGTTCCGGCGTAGAGACGAAGGCCAAGTATACGCGTGCCCACAGGCTACAGCAGACCTAGCTAGACAGTAGACATAAAAGAAGTGTCCACTTCAGCTATGAAAGCCAGTCTCGTCTGTGAAATAAACAGAGCGTGCCCGACCAACCATCTCCAACAAGCGATCTGCAACGTCATGCAACAATTTGCATGCAGTGGTCATATGTGCATCATACCAAACCCGTAATGGAATGAGCTCATGTAGGTACATATTGTGTCAATCTGCAGGACCAGCACGCTTTTTCAAGAGACTTCAAGTTCGAGATCTTGTCTTCTTTCGATACCAACAACGCTCTACACAACTCAGCCATGACCTCCACAACCGTGACGGGCCGGCAGCCCAATGCTTCTGAACAAACTATCATCAACGAAGTGCTCTCCCTCTATCAACTCAACCCGACCGGTATCGACTTCGCACAGCGTCGAGCTTACCTCAAGACCACAACTAACAAGCCCTCTAGAAAGCTCATACGCGCACTACCACCCCACAGCAATCTTTCACGATCCGGTCTCCATAGCCAAAGGCAAAGAAAGCATCATGTCACAGTTCAACGGCATGCCCAGACTCTTTACATCCTCGACAACCCAACATTGCGAACTGCTACCCACCACAACCTCCTCGATCGCTCCAATAAACAATTCCGACGGAATTCCTACGACTTCCGTGGCTGGGCCCGAAAATGGTGGATCGGTCATCGTGTTGGATCTCACACAGCATTATGTTTTCAAAGGAGACAAGACGCCTGAGAAGACATTGAACAGCAAAGTGACGTTGCTGTTGGACAAGGATGAATTCATCAGGCATCATGAGGAGGAGTGGGATCATGAGCCGAATAAGACTGGAGAGCACGGCGGCTTTGTGGGGAAGTTGCAAGAATGGAGGAAAAAAGTTGGTGCGAAGATGGTGGAGGCTGGAGTGAGTAGTGATCCCAAAAAGGTGTAGAAGTGTAACTCGTTCGTTTTCCCAAAGGTCGACTTTCCGTTGAGATGATAGCGAGCTATAATTTCCGGCCGAAGAACGTCTGCTACTGCTGAAATGAGAATAAACTTGATCTTTCTCATGATTTAGGTCGTTATCTAGTAAGTCATCTATCGTCAATCTATGGTGTATCTCAAACTCCAAACTTTTGCCCCCATTGTACGCCGCCATAGTTTGAGCATCAAGTCAACGTCCGTCACTCTTTAGTGCTTCATCCCGTCGATCTCCTCCATTTCTTTTCCGCTGGCAATGGAAGTCCCTGTCTTTGCCGAATGCGCTCCGCTGTTGTCATTTGACTTGTTGTTCGACCAACTTGATTCAATCCATTGCACCCCGAACGCCGGACCCGGATGTAGGACCGTCATGACAACAACAGCCAGACTAATCATGGCGCCATCAAGCACCATGAAATCCACTTCATCATTCCACAGACTGCCACTGAACCCTCCCCAAAGCTCTAGAACCCGGTAAATAGACCGAATGATGATTAGCACAGTCGATAAAAGCAGCCCGCACTGGAACGCTTTGAACAGCGTTCGTGATCGCGTCGCAACTCGGTCTGGAGTCTGGTCTGTTGGCCCTCGGAGAACTCGCGACTGGAAGAATGCCCAGGCCGAAGCGAAGACACATAGCGAAATCGCCTGCAGCAGGAGACCTGCGATCATGATGTCTGTTCCTGTTTGCTGGTCGTCGGGCGTGTCTGCGGTCTCCGCCAAAGCGCCTCCGACGGCTTGCAAGATAAGAGCGACGAAGTCTGAGCACATGAAAGCGATGGCGACAGTACGCGCTCGGATCGGAGAGAGATGTTCGCCGTAAAGGATGATGATGCGGGATAGGCAGACGTAGATCGCAGCTGTAAGGAAGACGGGTGCGATGGTGAGCATAATGAGGTATCTGTCAGAGGCGTCAGCATTATTCGTGCGAAACGAGGAGTGAGGAAAGGGATTTGCTTACGCAAGGAAAGCATCGTTGTTGAAAGGGTTCTCATGCAGCACAATCCGGGCCACATATCCTCCCACTTCCACTCCCAGTCCTAAGTTGACGGAGATCATGTACGTCCATGTCTTGTATTTGATCCCCAGCGCCAGTTGTGGGAGCACAAAGACTGCAAAGAAGATGGTGTAGAAGAGGTTGCCGGCATAGTTTGGCCGGTAGAGGAAGGAAGATTGTGCTAAGCAGCATGTGTCGAGAGTGCAGAGACTCGTGTCCGGGATGGTGGCATTACAGCCGATGAATGCTCCTGGGAACGAAGCTTCAGACATGCCAGCTCTGTCCTCGGGTCGATATTGAGAAGAGCTTGTTATCGGAGATTGTGCACAGTTGGTCTGCTTGATGCCGTCTACAGTCAGTCCATGTGGCCTGAGGAAGAACCATCATACAAGACTCACCTTGATTTGGAAAGTAGTTACGCCAAGCTGAGATTATAGTCGTCGATCACGCTGTACAGGAAAGGATGTAAGATGATATTTCAGGTCAGCAGCAAGAGGGAGACTTGATTGATTTATCTTCACTGAACACGCAAACAGAGGCCTGCATGGCACCGGTGACGACATTGTCCGTGTTATACGGACAGCAGGCCTCCATGTCATTCGGGTCGCGCGCGTCCGTGTCGCAGACCAACAACGAAGCCAGTCATCATTATCGATGCACATGGAGTGATTCATCAGCATCTACGAAGCGTTGTGGTTGGATCTCGGCGCGGGCGTGTGCAGAATGCTGGAAGAAGCCCACGGGATCCGCGCTGTCAGATCCTACCCGGTTTCGCGTTCAGACTTTAGAAGTGGCCCCGGCGTGCCGCCCCACCCGCCGTGCCGCCCTAAATTCAGACTTCTACTAACACCTTAATTATAGAATATCTCAATAACAACATAATAGATTGAGCTAAAACTTAGAATATAGCGTGTCTATATATGCAGCTTATTAAAGTTATATTTTAGTATAATAATCTTTAATAGTAGTAGCATAGTACTATTAGGCTAAGAAGCTAGCTGTCTTAGCTTAGGCAGCTTCTTTAGCTTACTAAATACTAGCTATACTACTAGAGGCTTAAAGGAGACGGTTTTTTACTATATATTCGTCTTACTAAAGCTTATAGTTCCTTATTTAGTAGTATATTTATACTACGAGTATATTTTCTATACTCTCGCTTAATAGTAGCTTAGCGTAGTTTCTCTGCCCTTACTCTCTTATTATTTTCTCGCTTAATCTTACGCTATTTAGCTATAATACGTTTCTCGTTATTCTTTAGAGCCTATTCTTACTTCTTAGTAGCCTTATCTTTAACTACTTATTATTTAGTATCGTTACGAGCCTTCTAAACATATACTAAATCTTAGTAGGTAACTATATAATGCTACCTTAGCTACCCTAGGCTCTAACCTCTTTAATAACTATTCTACTACGCTTACGCTTCTTCTTCTCGTTATTAAAAGCTCGTTAGAAGCCCTTATTCTTAGCCTAAAGGATAGCAACCTTCGTAGTAAGCTAGTAGATAATTAAATCTAGTTTCTTTATCTTCTTATTATCGTATAAATCTAGAACTTCCTAAATTAAGGTTCTAGCTTACCTATAAGTTATCGCTAATTATACTAAGCTATTACTACTTAATAGACGAGTATTAGGCTAGCTTAAGCTTGTTAGTAGGGGTAGCTCGATTAGCTTAAGATTCTTTAAAACTACGCTAGAATTAAGTAGTATTAAGCTTATAGCTACCTAGCCTAATATAATATTCTTCGTCGTAAATATAGATATCTATATAGGCTAAAACAGCCTAAAGAAATCGCGCTTTAAGATAGTAGATAGCCCTTAAGACTCTACTATATACTATGCTAGGTTTAAGGAGTAATATAATACTAATAGAGCGAATAACTTAATATCTAGTAGCTATAGGCAGTATATTAAATAAGGTAGAAACACTATAATTATAATCTTATAATCTAGGGCCTAATTAAGGAACTCTATAGTTAGGTAAGAGCTATAGCTATTAAGAATTAGAAGCCTCTACTACCTTCTAGCCTTTAGAGCGCTATAACGCTAAAATACGTCCTTTAGCTATAGTAATTTAATAGAGTTATTAGTCTATCTATTAAGTAAGGAAGTAAAGTATATATAGTACTTAGTTAGCTTAAAATCCTATAGCTAAGTATCCTATAAATTGCCTATTATAGCCTTATAAATTAAGGTAGGTAGAATTACTATTCTATTAGCGTAGATATAGGCTAATATAGTAATCTATTTACGATTGCTATTATATATATTACCTAGTAGTTTCTTAGCCTTATTAGAGCCTTTTATAAAGATACGTATTATCTTCTATATAATACTAATTATATAGCCTTTCTCGTTAATATTATATATATACTTAGGCAGAATACTATATTCTTTAATCTTAGAGGCTAGCGTATAATAGAATAGCTTAATATCTTTATAGTTATTAGCCTTCTTACGTTCCTTATTAAGGTTCTAAAGGTAGCGTAACTCTAGCTTATTCCGGTGCCTTTTAACGAATTAAGCTACCTAGTTCTTACTAGGCTCTTTATAGACTATCTCTATAGCTAAAGAGCGAACTATTTAATAGAGTTAGTAGAATACCTCTTTAAGTAAGTATATTAATATGTTTTATAAGCTCTCGTTCTTATATTAGCGATAATAGCTGCTATTTCTAAGCCTTCTTAGCTATAGTAGCTTAACGGCCTTTAAGGCGCCTATTAACTATCTAACGCGATATACTAAGCTGCCTCGCTTTCTTAGCAGTATCTTTATAATAAGGGCTTTCTAATGTATTAAGAATCGTCTTATTAGGTGCTATAGTTGCAGAGATATCACGCGACAAAGTTGTGTTAGAATACGCGTTTTGGTGCGGCACGCCGGGTGGGGCGGCACGCCGGGGCCACTTCTAATTCAGCAGTGGGCCAATTGTCTTTGTCCAGCGATTGCATTATCCTAGATCAGAGTGATCAGTGTTGAGATGCGGATGGAACGCACGGTTTCCGCTCGTCTACTTTCCCACTCTCGTTTATTTCTGTTGTCGTCGGAGCGTCGGCCGAAGAGAAGCTGTTACGGACCTCACCTGCGCGTTGAATGGCGAGTTTCGAGCCGGAACCATGTTCGCTTCGATCATCAGTCGTATGCTGAATTCGACTTGGGCACGCGATGAAGCACGTGAAAATGGCCGAGACCGCTCCAACCATTGTCGCCGCCTCCACAGGCTGTCTGGGATGGCCGACTGTCTGACAGGCATTATCGCGCACTCGCGTCAGCGTCGTTACTTCGCGGAGAACGTTCTGATGTGCAGGCCTTGCTAACATCGACTTGTGGTGGAAGAAGGGTCGCTACGACAAATGGAATCCTCTTTTCGCTTGACAGTATCATATATACATCGCCTGCCTTCGAAAAGAGACAAGACGAGCCTAATTTCCCAGCGGGTAGCCCATACAACCGCTATTGATCATCGAGAACGTGGACATATTTCTTTTCCTCGCGCTTCTCCCTTTCGGTCATGGGTGGCAAGTCATAGTATGATGAGCTTCGGTAGTGTTGCTAGAACGGAGTCAGTACAGCGCTAATGTAATAACGATCAGGCACACGCACCAGATATTGGTAAGTAAAGTTGGCGATGTCACCAGGTTCAATGCCCAGATCTTTGAATGTCTTGGCGTTCTTGTCGATGACTTGGTCCAAGAATTCACGCTCAACTTCATCAGCGCTTCCAACAGGCCACCAGAGAAGCTTGTTCAGCGTGCCGAAGAAAGGTTTCAGGAAAGCCTTTGGCATGTCGATATGTCTTCGCTTCTTGATCATCTCACGATCCACAAGCTCCGACACTTCCTTCATAGTGTACTCTTTTGGTCCATACAATTCGTATGTTTGCCCGGCAGTGCTGTCATCTTCGCACATGACTTCCAGTGCGCGTCCAATGTCAATGGAGTGTACAGGTCGGAAGGTCTCCGCCATGTTATTGGCAGTCAGGATGTTAGAGGCTTTGGCCAGACGATGCAGCAGGCGATCTTCGAAACCGAATGCGGGGGCCGGTCGGACAATAGTGGTTTCGGGAAAAATTTCGCGGGCAATCTGCTCGCCGTTCCATTTTGTGCGATAGAACTCTGAGGGGGAGTTGGGCGAAACGGAGTGCGAAGAAACGTGGATGAAGCGGTCGATGTCGTATTTGGCCACTGCGTCTGCGATACGACGCGTGCCTTCCTCATGGACGTCTGCGAGATCAAAGTTCTTCGTCGGGTAGTCGCGACCGACCATGTTGATCACGATATCCGAATGCCGCACGGCCTCGTCAATGGACGCCTTGTTGCGCAAGTCGTACTCGATGAAGACCACTCTGCCCAAGTCGCCCGTGACCTTGAGATGTCTCTTGGCCATCTCCTCACGGAAGGGCACAACGACCGTGTTTCCATTCTTGGCCAACCGGTTCACGATATATCTGCCCAGAAAGCCCGTTGCGCCGAAGACGGTGGCGGTATGGCCTCCCAGGGAGCTTCGCCCGCCCGGCAATCTGATGATGGGCTTGCCAGTACGTGTGATGACAATGTCCTGCAGGTTCCGTCGACATTGCGTGGCGGCAATGGCGGACTGTGTGAGTTTGGTGGTGAGGGAGGATGCAGTCGGGCGGCAGAGTTGGCGTTGCAGAGCCATTGCGTTGGTGGAAAGGCCCGCCATGGCCACAGAGCGGAGAGGTACGTTCGGTGGGAGGACGGCGGCGGAGCGGATCACTCCATGGACCGGCGGCGGTGATGTTGGGGCAGTGAGGTCGCTACTGGCGTTGCTGAGTTGTCGTGGATGTGATTGGAAGGAGCTCTGTCGCTGGCCAATGCCAAGAATTGAGGCTCTGCTGGAGCATCGCGTAGGCCGACTGCTGCTGCTGCCATCGCAGCTCCATCTCCATCGCCAATCAACAATCACGCGGCTTCACCACCACTCATCTATCTCCCCAGCGACCGAACACCACCTCAATCCAGGAAAAGGAGATAAGCAACAGAAGCGGAATTGTTCGGGAGCGGGCATCAAATCAACGGGACAGCGACACGGCGGGACAACACGATGGCGACGGAGAACGAGAAGATCGCCGACTTCCTGCAACAGGCGCGCGACAATGCTCCCGACGACTTGCAACACTACTTCTTGAGCTTTGAGGACTACTGGGAGCGCAAGCTGTGGCACGAGTTGACCGACATCCTCGTCACATACTACAACGAGGCTGACAGCAAGCCCTCACGGATACCAATCTTTGATCACTTTGTCACCAAGTTCGCCGACAAGATCAACCAACTGAAGTTGGTACGCATAGGCTTGAGCACCGCCAATCAGTACCAAGGTACGGGAGGTAATCGATGGGTGGGAGTGGGAGTATGTTACTGATTCGAATGGCAGATGACGAGCAACGCCTGTCCTTCTTATCTGCTCTGGCGAAGCGCGTCGATAAGCAGGCCTCACAAGACGCGCATGTCTATGCTCTCACAGCAGTCGCCAACACACGCCTCAGCCTGAAGCAAATTGCTGAGGCTCGCAAGGACCTGGACAAGTGCGAGTCTGTCCTGGACACCTTTGATTCGGTGGAAACCGAAGTACACGCCAACTTTTACTGGGTGAGCGCCACATATCATCAACACCAACACGAGTTTGCCAAATACTATCGCACTGCCCTCCTCTACTTGGCGTGCGTCCAGTTGGAGGATGTGACCGAACGCGATCGTCAACGCATCGCCTACGATCTTTCTATCGCCGCCCTCATCAGCGAGACCATCTACAACTTCGGAGAACTTCTCCTTCACCCGATTCTCGACAGCCTGAGCAAGACGCAGCACTCGTGGTTGCGTGACCTGCTCTTCGCATTCAACCGTGGCGATCTCCACGCATACAACATCCTCCAACAACACATCGACGCAAACGCACTCTTCAAGGAACACCAACAGTTCCTCTACCAAAAGATCTCGCTCGCTGCCCTGACCCAACTCGTCTTCTCGCGTCCCCCGCAGGATCGAAGCATGACTTTTGCAACCATCAGTCAAGAGACCAAGGTACAGCCCAACGAGATCGAGCATCTCATCATGAAGGCGTTGAGCTTGGGGCTGCTCCGCGGCAGCATCGATCAGGTGGCGGAGGTGGCACGCATTACGTGGGTGCAGCCGAAGGTGCTGGACAAGACTGGCATCGAGGGCATGCGTTCGAGGCTGAAAGAGTGGGACAGCGGAGTCGAGAGACTGGGCAACTGGATCGAGGGCGTGGGACAAGACGTGTGGGGCTAGCGCGGCACTGCAACAATGCAATCTGTGCATTGTGTAGGATGCAACCCGCAAGCAGCGCACATGGATGATCGTCCAAGACTGCATCAGGCGTTCGCTCGTGCAGCGGAGCGTCTGAGGAGGAGACCGATAAGATGTGCTGAAAGCATGGTCTTCTTCAAATGCCGCAAAGCATGTCCATGGCTCACTCACTCCAGCCACCAGTTCAGGCGGCCTTGTGATGTGCAGTGGCTCGCCGCTACAGTGGTCGTTCGTCCTCGAACCGAAAGCCACGTGATTAGCCGCTGACCAATCCCCGACTTCACCTCATGGCTTTGGTAGCTATGTGTGACGACGCAATGAAAATGAGCAAAATGTACTAGTATCGTCACTCTCTATCCGCTCCTCCCGCGTCTTTCCTACTTGCCGTCGCTGTGTTTCCTACATATTCTAGTCAACAGGGAGGCAGAACGTGATTGATGCCTGATGTTGCCTGACACTGTGCAAGCTGCATAAAAGTGCGTCACTGCCGAACGAACAGCCTACAGATCTCGATTCGAGACACACCACAACCCTCGATCTACGAAAGCCAACTGGACAGCAGGACTGAGCACAGCAAGATCAGCTGCACGAGAGCAAGAACCAAAACTTCGAAGGCTTTTTCGCTGCAAAAAAACTCATCCACTTGGACCAATCAACGACGACCAACCTTGCAACACAAAAGAAAATACGACATGACTTCTCCCGCCGATCAACTCACCTTCAAACCCGTCGAACTGTTCGGCGGAGCCATCACAGCAGAAATCCCCTCCGGATGGGAAGATGTCAGGTAAGGCCCCGTTCGTCGGATCTCTTCCCCCCACCCCTCTCAAAAACAACACGCTATAACAGACGCCACCACACAAAAACAGCCCCATCCGCCAAGTCCCGGATACCCAAGAAGTCTTCCTCGACACCGAAGGTTTCTCTTCCATGGTGTTTGATATTCTCGAACGAGTCTCGGCGCCTGCGATCGCGAATGATGGTGGTGGTGGTGGTGGTGGTGGTGGTGGTGGTGGTGATGATGATGATGTCGAAGCGTTGAAGGTTCATGTGGCGGACATTGTGGACTCGGAACTTGATGTGGCGGCTTCGAGGATTTTGGAAACGGCGGTGGCATTTCCGTTGGCCAGGATGTCGGGGATCAAGTGCTGGGGTCTAGTGGCGAGGGTTCCGGCGGGGGAGAAAATGAGAGGGAGAGCGAATGAGCCGAAGGGAGGGGTTTGTGTTTTTGTCGTGTTGGTGAGGTTGGAGCACGTGGAGACGGATTTTGTGGTGAGCGTGAATTTGCCGGTGATGAGGGAGGGTGCTGGGGGTGACGATGATGATGATGAGGATGATGCGGCAGAGGTGGAGGGTTTGTTGGAGGTTGGGAGGAAGGTGAGGGAGAGGGTGGTCGGATCGCTGGAGGTGAAGGATTGGGGGCTGTTTGGGGAGGAATAGAGGATGATGGGAAGCTCTTGGTTTCCATTCCGTGGAGTGGTAAACGTGGAGTGCATGTCCCAGGTTCGAGACCTTTGTTGTTATCGGAGACCGGTGATGGAATCATGACCAACGCAATGGTATTCGAGATAGGCATCAGAATACAGCGGTAACACTGTGCTCGGGAAACTCGCTCGCGATCGTCTCTCGCATCTCCCAGCCCTTCATCAACCCGCGGTTGCTTCGCGCGGATCGAAATCCAAATATCTGACGAGATGCCACCCCCGTGGACTCAGACCCCACTTTCTGCATAACAGCTGTCTATACCACTGAAGTTTCCCGGTAAAGTAGAGGTTCCATACGACACCATGGATCTACTGACCGTATCGTGTCAAAATTCCTATCGAATCATTCTGACTGAGGTCGAGGGATACAAGGTCGAAGGAAAGCGTGACATTGATGGAAGAGATTGTTCAGTGAGTGAATACAAGTCTTGACGGTCTCTGCTTGAAGATTTGATCTGGATTGCATGGAAGCTACTATCGAAGAAAATTTCGAGAAGCTACTACCCTCTCACCGCATCTCGCCGTCCCTCAACTTACCGGATATTGAGCGGCGTTCTAAGCAGCTGACGCGATCCGAAGCTCATAGCTACCTCGCGGGTATGGACTGTTTCTAGTGTTTCCCGCAAACTCAACACGGGTATCCATGGTTTTGGTAAAACCTACAAGGTCAGCTGAGCCCGAGCAGGTGGTTCTGCTAGATGTTAAGAGCGCGCACGGGGTCATACTCCTCTTTGTTTTGATGCCTGCTCCCTGGGCCAGTTCTTCCGCTTTGGAGTGTTTCTGATGTTTCCACAGGTCTTGTTCGTGTCGTATTTGCGGCCCGCTGGCGAATCGTTTCGTGTCCAGACTCGGGTGCCACGCTTGGCTCTGGAATGCTCTATTGTACCATCAAGTAATGCACCAGATCGAGTTGGGTGTATACGTAGCTTTATAGTCGCTGTAGGAGTTACTTGTCTAGTGCTGAATCCACGAGATCTGCCGACACGAAGCCACCTGGAAATGATTTCCGACGAGCTTTGTGGCGTGAGTCTGGAACGGTCTTCAACGCTTGAGCTTTTTGCTGCGAGGTGAATCTCTCGCGCAATGTTCCATCACCCCGCCGCAAGGCACATTAGGTGCCTTCGTCTCGTCATCTCTTGGCTCGGCACTGTTGTCCCTCGTGCTGATGGCGAACGACGGAACGTGTCGAGCTCACACGCGCGGGGGGATCCTAGCCTAGGCAGGCTGCCTCGAATGGCCTGTGAATGGTACCATTCGTTAGCGCTCCTGTAGCTGTGCATCAGGATATGGCAAGGGGTGTATTCATCGGCAACAAGCCAGCGATTCTTGTGCGGGTCATCCAGGGGGGCACTCAAGTGGCTCCCAGGACGACCTCCAAATTTGTTCAACGGACGCCGCTGAACGGGGTGTTCGAGATGAAATTTCGACAGGCTCTGGTGCTTTCTACATTTACCGAATGCAAAATCTGCAGGAGGCGTCTGCCCGCAGTCGTCTCCAGTTCAGTCCCATCTCGCGCCACTTTAACCTCTTTGTTCGAATTCCATGCATTCTTGAGGCCTCGCACTCTATCGAATGGCAATGGAGAGGCCGAGATCCATTGGATTCTGAAGGGCCGCAGGGCATCAGGGCCTTCTGCATCACTGTCACGGTCTCGAATAGCTTCCCAGAATCTCGTCCCTCGAGCAGGATCGTTGGTGATCTTTCCAGCGGGGGCTTTGTCCGTCTCGGTAGTCTGTACGACTTGCAGCCCTGCAAACAGGTTTCCATCGAAGATTTCTCGAGTGGATTGCTGGCCTTTGCCAGGGGAGCTGAGCATCTTGGCGTACCCGAAGTAGTTGCCACTCTTGTTGACTGAGAAGATGAGGTAGACCACTTCGGATATCTCGAATGCCTTGCGCAGCTTCTTTTGAACGTGCAGCTGAGTTGTCCAAGTGCCGGTGCGACAGCTTTCCCGAAGATCTTCGGGGTTCAAGGCTTTCAAAATGAAATAGCGTGCCTCAGGCACGCCGTTCGTGTCGTCTTCTGTTGCCCATGTTGCCCTAACCGTATCTTGCTCACTCGACGCAACCGCCTTATCAATGCTGAGGTCCTCTGTCGCATCGCTGAGGGACTTGATCTCCTGGTCAGCAGCCAGAGAATCCTGTCGACCCTGTGCCTGTCGCTGGAGTGACTCATCTTCATCGGATGGCTCTTTCTTCACTCGGCATAGTAGAGGGTTCCCGCCTAACGGCCTCCCGTTTAGGCGCAGAACAGCCGCTTGACATGCCTCTTCGGTCCGATAGTTGACGAATGCGCAATTGCGCAGCATCAAAAATACGCTCTCGATTTCGTCTTTGGCCCCATTGGAGAAGTGATCTCGCAGCGCCTCCAATCCCACGTCCGGTGGCAAATTTCCCACCCAACAGGTGTGCGATGTTCTTTTTGGCAAGATGGGAGGGCCCGAACGTACAAATCTTGGGCTTGCAAGATAGGCATGTCCCATCGAGCCAAACGGTGCGGTTCCCATAGGCGCGGGACTATACGGTGGCGGAGCTTCGGGTATCTGTTGAACTTGGGGAAACTGGTAAGGAGGTTGTAACATTGGAAATTGCATTGGTGCGGGATGAAAGGGATATGTTGGCATTGGCGAAGTGTAGTCGGACGCAGGCATCGCTTGCCCATAAACTTGACCAGTATCGTACCTCCATTGTGGCAGGTGTGTGTCCAGAGTCTGTTCCCCCTCCATTCGCCATGGTTCTTCTTCACGAGTTGAGGTCTGGCCTTGCTGTTGCTTCGGTACTAATTTTGAGGTATTGACGAACATCTTCTATGAACTCATCGATCATTTGTACGGTTTGACGCACGGATCTTCTCGAAATCTATCGAAGGGAAGTGACTGAGGAAGCTGCCTGTGGGTCTCCGCCTCTTTCCGCAGTGTGTTGATGCTCAAGTAGGGGGGTAAAGAAGTTGCAGGAGCGAAGAGCGCACATGAGGATATATATACTCATCTTGATCGCGGCTTTTGAATTGGCATGACTGCTCCGAGCAGCTCCGTCCGAGTGGCAACCACTGCTCTGGAGAAGAGGACTGCAATCTGCAATACCCTTGATTTCTTGTTCGCTGAGCCAAGTTCGGGTGGTGACCGAGGAACGATGGCCTGCATTATGCAGAGCATGCTGATTGAATACCACGGCTGGAGAGCTTTGGCGGGCAGAACACGTATGAATTTCGCATGGACCCGAGGTGTCGTCGACAGGACCATGGTACATGTACACTCAAAACTGATGCCCAAATGATATTCACACGCCCGATCGGGAAAGACACAGCCCGTTCGGCTCGCTCGGCTGCTGACCTTCGCGGGAATTCGGGGGGAAGTCATAGACCCAAATATCTTGCGCGAGAACCCCGCAACAGATTTTCACCGGATGCATGTAGACTGCATTCTCTCGAAACTTCCTTCAAGGCTCCAGAGCAAAGGTCGGAAGCCAGGCATCGAGACCGACCTCCAGCGCTCGTGATTCCCATGGCGGCAGACTGCCCGTTTCAGTTCGTGACCCGACAGCAGTCTCAGCAGGCTGCCATGTCCAGCCCGTAGGATCGCTCGAGAACAGCGACTGCAGCTCTTCCAAGTTGATCTGATCGGCGGCTGCTGCACCTGCTCGCAATCCTGGATCAATATGTGCATCTTCTCCGACCAAAGAATGATGATGTCCAGGTAATGGAGGCTGCGAAGCCAGGTTCTGAACACCTGCAGATGTCGACGCTGGCTGTCGCTCAGGTGCATGCTTTTCCGGAATCGATTTCCGTGCCAATCGGTAGATTGATAGAGGGTTTAAGATGTAGTCAGGTGCGCTCTGTGCCGGTGAGCCTGGGCCTGAAGCAGCAGCAGTCTCCTCTTCTTCTGCTTCATGATTCGCGTACGGATCTTCTTGGATGAAATCGGGGTTCCTCGATTCGCTGTCGAGCTCGATGCCAATTTTCTCGACCATCGTCTCTGCAGCCTTGGAGAGTGGCATCGCAGCGGCATACATGGAGCGCATGATTTTCAGTGCTCTGACATTGTTCTGCACATGTGGAATCGTCTCGGCAAGTAGCGCCTTGCTACTTTCTAGCTTTGGGTCGATGATCTGCGTGAGGTAGAATAGCATGATCTTGCACGAGTCGTAAAGGATCGTCGGCAACCACGAGTCGGCTATGGCATGCGGACCGTGGCGCAGAGCCTCTGCCATGATTGTTGCTAAACTCCTGGCGTGGCCAAATAGGGTAACCTGGAGGGAGCGATGGAAGTCTTGCTGCTCGGGCCCGTATGTGAATGACGCCCGCAACTTGTACAGGCTTGGCGTGCCCACGCGATAAAGATCACACATGGTCTGGTGGTATGCATAGTGCAATGCGCACAGCGCTCCCACTTGGGAGGTTTCTTGGCGAATGTACAATGTCGTCGGCGTGAACTGCAAGTTTGCAGGTAAGTTGACGTACCAATGTCGCAGCTCCGCATCGAGCTGCGCGAACTCGGAATCGGGAAACCACGGCGGCTTGGCACGGTCCAGGTGCTTGATGTACTTGAGAACCTTTCGTCGGGTGGAGATATGGCGCAGATAAAATGCCGTCATTCCCATGCAGTCTTGTGGGAACGTCGGTAAGAGCTCAGGGGGGAGGAATTGGAGCATGTGCCCTTCGACCAGCGTCTCCGTGATGCATGGCTCTTCTAGCACGAAGTTGCGCTCGTTACACGGCAGCTGGATCTTGATGTCGGCCTCGTCGATGAGTGTCAGCTGATCGATGCCACTCCCCACCAGTGCATCGGTGATGTAGCATGCCCACATGAGCCGGCGGCGAGACTCCTTGACGCTGGCCGAGGGAGCGTTGCCGGGCTCTCGGCACAGCACATCGGTCGAATGCTCCAGGTTGATTTGCAGGGCTTGGGCCATGCGCGCAGTGATGGCGCTCAGCATGAACGCGTTGGAGTAATTGCCCATGCGGATTTCGTAGTCGTGCAGGAGCACAGCGGCCATCAAGTTCTCGACCGATATGCGGTTCAAACGTGCGAGGATCAGGTTGTTGGCGTGCAGAGCCCAATGCTTGCCCGCATCCAGCGGGGTGATGGCCAGAGCGACATTGCTCGACGTCTCGGACTCCACGGCGTGGAACAGCGCGCCTAACGCGCATACAATGTGCAGCAGTGCGTTGCCTTGGTGCATCTTTTCCCCCTCGTTGTCCAGCTTCTGCAAGAAGGACGGCTTGTGGAGGAAGGCGAAACAACGAAGATGATGCACATTGGCAAAGTAGCGCTCGACAAGCACCCTCGTGCGGTGGCGATCGGGCAGCTGCGGCGCAAGGAGCCAGGACAAGTCATCGCCCGCCGGGGTGTTGGTGTTGGTGTTGGGGAGACTGGCGGCGGGCGTGGCTTCCGCTCTCCTGGCGGGACGGGTGATGCTGTCGGGGGGGAAGGCGCGGTCGCTGCGCATCGACTCGGTCGGGGGAGGTGCTGGTGCGTGTTCGCGGGGGACGGCGGCGGCGGCCACGCGCTGCTTCCACGCGGGTTCGGACTCGTCGTCGTACGTGCACGGCAGCGACTTGTCGCGACATCGCACGCAGACCGGCTTGTGGCCCGAGCATCGGGTCTTGGAGACGCGGCAGGCGCTGCAGGAGCGATACGTCCGCTTCCGCTTCCGTCCGCCGGCAGTGCTGACGGGCCCGGCCGCGGGCTGTTGCGGCGCGTTCTGAGCCGACGATCCCGTGTCGGCAGCGCCTTTGCCCGAGGGCGCGCAGATGAGGCCCAGGCGCTCGCAGTTGAAGCCTGTCGACGACATGTCAGTGTGTACGATGGATGCGGCGGAAGCTGCCGACGGCCGACACGCGGGCGTGGGGAGGCGCATCGCAGGCAGAGATTGCTTGCACGCCGGCGAGGACGCGCGAGGATGGGAACTCACAGCTGCCCGGGCGCTCATCGCAGCGCACTTTGCGGGCTCGGCAGGTCTCGCATCCCAATCGAGACCGCGTCGTCCCTTTCTTGAGCGCTGGTTTGGCCTCGCGGGACCTGCGTTCGGCGGCGGGAGCCATTGCCTCGCGGTCGTGAGTCTCACGCGATGAGCCGACAGCCAGCGGAATGTTCAACGCTTCGCTTCGTCGGGATTGTCCGTTGATAAGACACCCCTGGACGGATACAGCCGACCGGAGGCTTCTCGGTGAGGCGACCTCAAGGAATGCGGGGTTCGCGCCAAGAAGGGCTCTGCTCACCTGTCCTGGCCCAGTATTCTGCACACGCCATCCTCGATATAGCGGTAGCCGGTAGAGTCGATCCAGAACAAGATCTACTCGCAACTGCTTCATCTAGGAGAGCGAGTTGGATATCCAGTTTGGAGGCCCTGTCTCCCGTTCTACGGCTGCAGAATTGGGGTTGCACTGTAGTAATAACACGCCGGGGTGTGTAGTCGTGTTAGTCTTACTGTTCCCTTTCCAATCCCTACATAAGGGATGTGCATCGACATATCTGGCGGCAACAACCGAAACATGTTGTATGCTTCATAGACCTAGCAGGGACTGGGAAAAGAGCGGAAATTGCTTTGGAGGTAAGGAACTGCAACTATTCAGAAGTATATATATCAGGCCGCAGATCTGAGAGGTAACATTCTACTTTCCCAGACACTTCACCTTACACTGCACTACATTCACATCACATCACATACATTACAATGTCCATCACCAACTACATCTCTCTCGCAATCCTTGCCATGGCTAGCCAAATGGGAAGCTTGGCGTCAGCAGATCGATGCGGCCCTTGCTCACAAGGCTACAGATATTGCGGTGGTAGCGACCATATGTATCGCCAGTCATGCAGCGAATAGGTAGAACATGACTTTAACGGCCTGCCTGATAACTCGCACTAACATGATGGGATTTTATAGCGCGACAAACTTACGAAGCGCGACTGGCTCTCGGTGCGGAAGGATGATACGAGTCTCGCGGCACATTGCGAGGAACAAGAAGTTGTTGGAAAGGGCAATTTGGAATAGTGAAAACGTGCGCTGTAGCTAGGGGAGATAGAATAATGTTCTGATAGAATTTTTGTACACGAGATTTGTCTCTAACTTAACTCCTTTCCAGACGCTTCACATGTGCTTTGACCTCACGTGATATGACCCTCGTCCTAACTTCCACAGGCGTGACTACAGCTGCCACTGCCACCCATCAGCCGCAACTGCCAACAGATCTCAAGCGTGAGAGGTACTCCGGGTTGGCCCTCGCTGATATCAGAACGGATCTGTTCGCCAGCTATGAAGTGGCCTAAGCCGTCAACTTCCGGGGTGAGAACGCAGCTGGAGTTGTCGGTGAATAAAAGTCGTTCATCAGACGGATTAGGCGGAAAGGCGAAGTTTATCTGTTCACAGGACTTGTTCTTGCGCCTGTGAACAGATATTGTCTCAGTTCTGTACTAGAAGTTAGAATCGAAGACAGGGTCTTGATTCGTGATATTCCTTTTCTGGTATGTAGGGAGTCAACTGTCGAGTGGACCAAACAGTCCGGAAGATGGCGCCAAGACTCTGCCGCTTAGCGTGCCACGGGATGCGACGCAGACATGATCACACCTTGCGCGTCCATCATACCAGTTCTGCGAGCACCGGGAACCGGGAGACAGACCTCATCCCATCAAAGTACGTCCGCTTTCATCACTTCCACCTCTCCGACGGCCCCTATAGTGCCTATACTGCATCGCGGAAATGTCCGCCGCCTCACACCGCGCCGCGCGGGGCAGGCGACCACCCTATCTTCCGCTCGATCACGCCTCGAGCGTGATCCACGTTCATCGTCGCTGACATGGCAGACAGATCCGATCTACGCTCAAGGCGTGCAATACGATCATCCATAGTCGCGCACGATGCCTGCAATGCTGGACGACCCGACGTCGCCCGCCATATACAGAGTCTCGGGCCAGCCGCCGTTTCCTGAGCCGTATGGCCCGCTTCCCTTCGAGATCACGCCGAAGCAGGTCACGCTTCGTGATCGAACCACGATCGCAACAATAGTCCCATTTTCGTCGCCGGGTCAAGTGCCTCCACACTTGACTGCGTATCTATGCGAGCTTCTGAACCGCGAAATTGAAAAGGGTGATACGTATCCGATGATGGATGGGTTGGCGCTGTCTGCCTTTGCTCCGTACTGGTTCGCGAACTTCGGAGCAATCATGGTGATGGGTGACATCTCATCGCCAGAGGAGATCACACAAATGGAAGAGCGAGGCGTAGACTGGGCAAAGCTTTGTCTGGGCAGTTTCTACGTGAAGCCAAATTATCCGGGCCGGAGCAGTCATGTCTGCAATGGCGGGTTCCTGGTGACAGATGCCGCTCGTAATCGCGGTGTCGGTAGACTCATGGGTGAGGTCTACCTCGAATGGGCCCCGAAACTTGGCTACACGTATTCTGTCTTTAACCTGGTATATGAGACGAATGTTGCTTCTCTTCGCATATGGGATGCTCTGGGTTTCAAGAGAATTGGCCGAGTCAAGGGATGCGGCAATCTCAAAAGCTACCCAGATGCCATGATCGACGCCATCATCTTCGGCCGGGAGCTGGGAGGAGAGAACGAGGAGTATCAGAGCGAAGAGCGTTTTGACAAGATTCGCTACTACCTCAAGTCAGGTGCATATCCCGCAGGCTCTGATCGAGCCGAGAAATCTCGTTTGCGATCTGCTGCGACGCACTACAGGTTGATACCAGGCGCGAATGGCGAAGACGACAAACTCATGTTGAAAGGCAAAGAAGTCGTCTCTGATCCACACAAGCAGTACGAGATTGCACGCGCCATGCATGCTCAAGCACATGGTGGGATAAACAAGACCACAGCAGGTATCGCCGAGAAGTACCACTGGGTACGAATCAAGGAGACTGTCAGCGCCGCCATCCGTAATTGCACGGAATGTAAAGAGTCTTCTGGTCCAAAGCACCCCGGGACCATGCCGCCGACGACGGGCCGTCGAGGTCCAGTACCCGGCAGTACGAAGTCGTCGTCTAGCTCGTTACGCCAAGTCGTAGTTGCGAGTCCCGACTTACCGATGGCAAACCCGGTTGTGGGACCATCGGCGCATGGATCGACACGGACAGAGCCAAGTCTCAGTCGCTCGCATTCTGATGAGCAGCAGATGTCTCAGCAGCTGGGCCAAGATCTTCTCCAGCATTCAGCTCCGACTGCACGCATGAGCGGAATTGGCGATTATCACGACGGCTCTCATCCCAACTATGGCGATATCGGGCCCGTTGACCCTCAACTGATGTGGCAGACCGGCCAGGATGATTCGCATATGCAGCTCGATGGTGATGACAAGTCTGGTGATGTAGAGGACGAGGACTCACGTTTAAGGGAAGTGCTAGGAGCTCATAGTATGGCGGGGGAGATCTCGTCTTTCCTGGGCAACGAAGCACAGCGTCGGTCGGGTCATTAGCGACAGGCACAAATCGTGCGAGGTGCTTCAGCAGCAGTGTTCACAACAACGGATGCAAATACGGACGATCTTACTGCACGGAATCATGACCCAAGCCCGACACCAGTTTCGAAATGTCACAAAACATCTTCTTGGACGTTGCTCGACAGTTCCGATCCACAGGCACGGAAAAATTTCCGGTCGTGATTTATCCAAATATGACGAACAATATCTTAAAGCATGCAGGGAATACAATGAACGACAGTAGATGTTACAGACCATCAATGGCGTATGTGGTTCCATGACAAACCTCGAAGAGAGAGGAGAAGGAGTATTGAGATTGCGCTCGTTGAGTGTCGGACAGGTTAGTTGCAACCGACTTTGTATGGCATCATCAATTGAGTACAACTATGAGCTGATCTGTTCTCACATGTGAATATCGAATTGCGCTCACACGCGGACTCACATGTTTCGGGTCTCATGACTAACAATTCTATGCTCACATGTTATCTCACTTACAGGATGCTCGTGACTCAAGCTTCCGTGATGCTTCCAGTCTCCGAACTTGTCCAGACCATCCGCAATATCAAACCCCAACAGAATCTTAAGATGGCCGACAGAACCGATGTGATGGTCACGGAAGATGAGCACATTAGGTCCAATTCCAGCGCGCCGGTCAGTGTATAGAGCTATCGCTGACCATTGACCAGGATTGAAGGCAAAGTTGTCGCGATCGCAGTCGGCGGCTCCAAGAAATCCTTCTATGTGCACGAAAGTCTGCTGAAGAAGCGATCAACGTATTTCAAGGCAGCTCTCGAGGAGGCACAAAATATGTGGACAACACATGTGCACCTCCCAAATATTGAGGCCACCACCTTCGATCTCTATGTGCAGTACATCTACAGCGGTCGCCTGCCCTGCAAGGCGCTTGATCCGTATGAGTTTGAAGCAGTACCGAGTTTTCTGGTGGATCTCTCTAGGGCTCTTATCAGGCAGGTCGAAGAAGAAGATTCTGACTCCAGGGTCAAATATAAGACTTCGAGCTGTTGCACTTACCACGAGCATGGGCATGGGGAGCGTGGAACTTGTTGAGAGCGACGAACTTGTTCTGGCCTGAGCTCGCGCAGCTACAGACAGGACAGTTGCAGTAACGCAGTCCGCTTGTGGCGATGATGCAGTCGGTGCTCGAAGCATTTGCAACTCCCTTTGGATGACTTCAAGTTCGCGTCGTCACTTGAAGCAGCTGCAGCTGACGCGCTCTTTCCTCTATCTCCAGGCAACTGCATGAACTTCCACAAACATCCGAAGGCACACCACTCACACTTCACCACCACCATGCCGCCCGCCAATCGCCTCATCGTCGCTCGCCACGACAATCCAAAGTATGTGTCTCTACCCGCGCCGACTCTCCATCCGCCTTCACTGACATTGTCACAGACTTGTGAGCAGCATCATCACACTGCTCATCGGCAAGGAGAACGTTCGATACACCGTTCACGGGAAAACACTGTTCGAGAGGTCAGAGGGCATGTTCGATGAGTCGGTCTTGTCTGTATCCGGCGACGAGCGCTCTGTTGCTCTCCCGAGCATAACGAAATCCGGATGCGAGCTATACCTGCACTATATCCAAGTCGGCAACTTTCCACTGGACCAATTCAAGCCCAGAATCCGGGAACGATGCCAACATCGGGAGGAAATTAGCGTCGCCCTGATCGAGCTCTATAGCATGAGTACGACTTTTTACGCCGAGCAAACCATGGACGCAGCAGCCAGCGGCCTTGCGGAGATCTTCAGCGTACCCGGTCAAGCTGCAACCGTCATTCCAGGAGCTGCCAGCGTCACGAAGGCATATGCTGTCACAAAGTCAGGATCGAAGCTGCGGCGACTCATGGTGGATCTGTACATGCGCAACGCTCGCGGAGCTCGTGTTGACAGCCACTGGCCTCGACAATTCGTGATCGACCTGGCAGGAGCTGCACTCAAAACTGTTGGCGATATGGAGAGAGGCCAAGGACTGCACAAGCCTGCTCTCGATCAATGCCTGTACCATGAGCACATAGTCCGCGAGCGCTGTCCGAGGCACGCAACGAAGACGTTATCGAGTACATGTTTTCTCGCTCAGAGTCGATGGAGACCGTCTCCGTTGTGTCCATTGGCACTATCATTGTCAATGCCTATCCTGCAAGCGTGGCTTGACTCATTGAAATGATGATTCTAGCATCACTTTGTCCATTGAGCGACTGGAGCGGGAATACAGAAGTAGTCGTTCATGCATATGTTAAAGACTTGATGTCGGCATAGAGAAGCTCGTCGATGTCGTGTGTAGATGTTTCGAAGGCGATGAAGAACACCCCGTCAAAGTACGAGCGCAAATTTGACGAAGCTCAATCAAAGTCATCCCGCACGTCACGAAACGTCGCTCCTCGCCGTCGGCAACACCTCAAATGCGATAGCACAAGATGGCGCTCTGTGAGTAGCTCATGCTGTAAATGCTTCCAAACCACTGTACTAATTTGTATACCCAGCGGCGCGCCTGTTGACTCTGCGACGGTCTCCCATCCTGCTCAAACTACCCCCATACCTCTCGGCCATATGCATCCTGGTCGGCATAGTATGGCTCTTGCTCCTCCCCCTCAATGAATACTCGCGACAAACATACATCTCCGAGAACGCGATCCTGCCAGGCCAGGTGCATACCTACTTCGGCGGCAGCGAACACAATATCTTCCGCGCATATCGACAAGAGGTCTTCAACCTTGGCCAAAAGAGCAGGGAGGAGAGATTGGTGGGCATCGAACAGATCATCAAGGAGATCAAGCTCAAGAGCGCGACACAGGAATATGTATTCGAGGTCGCCGGGGACAAGATCGAGGGCAGGAATGTTTACGGCTTGCTCCAGGGACCGAGGGCAGACGCCACGGAAGCCATGGTCCTGATCGCGGCCTGGAAGAACTTTGAAGGAGAGCTCAACTATTCTGGCGTCGCACTGGCGTTGACACTGGCACGCTACTTCAAGCGATGGAGCATCTGGTCTAAGGACATCATCCTGCTCATACCTGAGGACAGCACGTATGGATCCGAAGCATGGGTCAGTGCATACCACAGCACAGGCACGACCCCAACATCGAGCCGGAACGTCAGCGATCTGCCCATCAAAGCCGGTGCGCTCCAGGGCGCTATTGCGCTGGATTACCCTGTCGGACCTTGGGGAAAGCGTTTCGAAAAGCTGGATGTGCTGTACGATGGAATCAATGGCGCGCTGCCCAATCTCGACTTGATCAACACTGCGGTCCAGATTGCGTCGGGTCACATGGGCATGGGATGCTCTCTACACGGGTTCACGAAGCACTCGGATAACTATTCTGATCGTCTTCGCACTATTGCTTCTGGTATACTTTCTCAAGCTCAAGGCGTAGCCACCGGGCCGCATTCGGCATTCATGCCATACCACGTCGATGCCATCACGCTCAAAACTGTAGGAGATGGTTGGCACGATGAGATGAGTCTTGGACGGGTGACTGAGAGTATCTTCCGGAGTATCAACAATCTGCTCGAGCACCTGCATCAGAGTTTCTTCTTCTACATGTTGCTCAACACGCATAGATTCGTGAGCATTGGCAGCTATCTGCCGGCCGCAATGTTGGTTGCTGGCAGTCTCACCATCAATGCACTGGCACTCTGGATCCTGAGTGGCAAGGGACCTGTTGAAAAGCCCGGTACGCTCGAAAGTGCTGGGAGCGCGAAGCCTAAAGGAGAGAAGATGGTCAAGATCAAGGAGGGGAACAAGGTCGCTGTCGTTGCGAAGGAAGAGCTGCAAAGCGTAGAACGGAAGATGTTCCTACCCGCTGTTGTGGTTGTGGCAGTGCACATGATCAGTCTAGTACCACTGTACCTGCTCACGCACACGAGTAAAGCAGTAAGTCTCGAGAATGATGCTAGGCTCGCAACTCCACTGACATGGCCGCAGAAACTGCCGTACGTGTTTGGCGTTGTGGCAACGAGTAGCTACATCCTTCCCGCCTACGTCTCCGTCCTGCTGGTCCGATACCTTCGAGCGACATGCCAACAGCTACAAACGATGCAGTCATTCTCACTGCTTTTCCTCGGAGCTACACTTTCGACTTGGGCTACACTGAACTTTTCACTGGCTCTGGCCGTGGGTCTGCTGGCATGCCCGCTTGGATTCGTGCGTCCGCTGCCATTGCGATCCGCCAGCAGCAGCAGCAGTGACAAACAGCGCACACTTGCCATTGCACTGAGCATTCCCTCCGTCTTATCATGGCTGGCACTTTCGCCTCCTGCGGCCGTGTATACATTCAGCTGGGTCGTCAAGACGGACGTCAGCGCAGTATTATTCGAGATTGCCAAAGGTTGGGCTGCGCAGGGCGTGTGGAGCTGCCTCGTGCTGTGGTGCGTGTGGTGGCCTGGGTGGGTATTGGCTGGAGTTGTACTGGTCAGCGGTGCTGTGACTACCAAGCGATAGCATTGCAGATCGCCGCAATGCAAAAGTTTCAGAGAGTGGGAAGGAACGCGTCACCAAAACGGCAATCGCGACACAGCGAGACGCGACATGGGGAGGAACGCGCATGGCCGCCTGAAGCCTTGTCCCAACGCCACGTCAATCACCACCACACTGACTTGACCTCACCACTGCGACGTTGCACTTCACTTTACCCACAGATTGTCTTTCATACAAGTCACGGACCAAGATCTGCCATAATGGCTGCCACAAAAGAAGTCAAGGAGAAGAAGCCGACTCCCGATGAGTCCGCGAAGCTCATCCTCAACTACCTCCGCAAGACCAATCGACCGTACTCCGCCACAGACATCAGCACGAATCTCAACAACAGAGTCACCAAAGCCGCTGCCACGAAACTGCTGAAGGACATGCATGAGCGGAACGAGATCGACGGCAAAGCCTCTGGGAAGCAAATCGTCTACTTCGTAATTCAGGCATGTCGATGATCCAATTCTGACGTGCAGGCAACGCTAATCCGACTTGGCTGAATAGGACGAAGTAGATGAGAATTTCGATGAGACCATGCAAGCCAAAGAAGCCGAAACTGAACGCCTCAGGACGGAGATCACGTCGCTGAAGACCGAAGAGAAAGAGCTCCGTCTCGCTTTGCGGGCTGAATCCACGACCATCACGATGGCAGAGCTGAAGAGTAATGTCGATAAGCTGGAGAGTGAGAAGGCAGAGCTTCAGCAGCGGTTGGCAAAGTTGAAGAGTGGGAACGTTAAGCCTGTGGATCCGGGGCGAAAGGCACAGATCGTTGCAGCACGGAAGAAGTGGGCGAAGATTGTGGTGAACAGAAAGAAGATCCGGAAGGAGTTGTGGGGGATGATTTTGGATGCAACGGAGAAGGAAAAGGTGACGGAGAGGAAGGAGGAGGTGGGGATCGAAGGGGACATCTGAACAAGTGGCGCTGAAGATGGAAGTATGGCTGTTCTTGCTCGGACGCCCGCGGGATGTGCGTTTGCGTATGGCTCCCATTTCGCAGAGCTTGCTTCACAGCACTGACGAGTCTTCAGCCGAGGCATGTGTCCCGTTTCAGATTGCGTGGCTACCTCGAGAGCTCCCCTCATCAGGCTTCGAGGCATCGCTCAATGAGCTAGTATCTTTTGCCGAGCTATTCACTGAGTTTCGAAGCTCTCCTGTCATCTCAGCATCCTCACCTGGTAGGACGCCGGCGGGGATGTCCTAGATGGCATACTTAGCGTCGGTGGTCTTCAGGGCCCTTGCCTGAATTGCCAATTCTTCGGTGCTTATAGGGGACTAGGAAGGACGCACTACCAAGGCTTCCTGACACAACGATTGATATTTAGTATTGAGTGGTCCTTCAGCCGGAGTCCGTGTCCGCTGGACAGCGCCAGGCTTGTCACTGAGGTCCAGTCTACTTGGAGAGGCCAGAGGCCAATTGCGAGAGACTCATTGACCTCAGTCGGCCTGTCAAGTTGCGGAGGCCGATGAATGAACAGACCGATAGAAACGTATTGCACGGAAGGTCGTCAACGCACCTCCCGAGGCGTGCACCAAAATCTCGGGGGCTGATGGCCAGATTAGGTCGTGAATTAGCGAGGGGGAAACTGGTCTTGCACCACTTCGAGACCAGGAATGTGAATGAACAGTTCGAGATTCGGTCGACCACTCAGCTTTCCCTTTGCCGCTATTAAGAAAGCGTGAACCAGGCTCTCATTGAACTGACGAGCAGTCCTGAAGCTGGCCACGAAACGAAGCTGTTTCCGCTTGCCCGCAACATGTGTCCCCTCATTTTCATGCTGATTCATCATCTCCAGTCCGGCGCTACTACATGGCGCTACCACTCCTGTTCGCCCCCGGAAATTCTTCGCCCAACGACTCCCACAACGGCTTCCCGTCGCGCGTAATCTCGCCCAGCTGCGGGCAGCTCATGTTCAGAAGCGGCCCGGCGATGGCGTCGGTGAGCATCTTCAAAGGCCCCGCGAGTGTGGTGACGAGGTTGTTGAGGTAGTTGGGAGCCGCGAAGTTGACCACTTCGAGAGCAAAGCACAGCAGGTTGTTCCCCTCCAGCAATCGAGGCACATTCAGGACGCCATCGACAGGGTTGCTGAGGTCGACGCCGGTGAACGAGTTCACTTTGCCCGTGTTGCCACCAACACTGGCAAAGACTGGATAGCGCAAGATCATGCCCACGATGTCCAGATTCAGACTCACGAGGCCGTACGGAGCTGGGTTGGGAACCAGATTCGCCGGGATCCGCTCGTGACCCTTGGTGTATATGAAGTTGCTCCGGTCGCCCGTCACCGAAAACCAGCTCTTGAAGATCTCATGTGCTGCGTCGTGTTAGCATGCAGATGTCAAGACTGACGACCTCCGCACTTACTGAAGTCTTGTTCGCCGGAAGAGTAATTGGCGAACAGGTTCCTGATGAAACAATACCCTGTGTTCCGAGCAATCGTCCCAGTGACTGGGCCATAGTAAAAGTACGGGTTGGTCGCTATCGCATCATCCCAACGAATCTTGGCAAAGTCGGCCATGTCATCCGCGGCATAGGACTGACCCTCCGGGATCAAGTCGTACAAGATCTCGAATTTGGTCAAATTCATCGTCACTGGATCGCCGGTAACGTACAAATCGTCTCTCGTCGGCGAAGAGTCTGCTTCGATAAAGTTGTGAGAGTGATCTATTCCGCGAGGCTCACCTATTCACATGTCAGCATCGTCGACAACGTGACAAGAGCACAAGCTGTACCCAAAAGTCCAAGGGCGTTTCCGAGCAAGTTCTGCACTTCGGGGGTCGTGCCACCAATGGAGAAGGATGGATCGAGGGAGACTGGGTTGCCGGTCCATACCACGCCCATTACGGCCAGAATTAACGCCAACTCAGGGCTCATGTTTACGACACTGGTTGCGGCGTTCACTGCTCCAAGCAATGACACCACCCCATTCTACCGTGTAAGGTCAGCATAATTCCCTGCAGTCTCTCTGCAGCCTGTTGCTTGAACTTACGCGTGGGATGTAGCCATGATTGGCCATAGCTGGCACTGTTAGCTGTTTGCTCATGGCTGGGTCGCACGTTGAGAACACTCACCATTCAGACCTGGACATGGCCCTCTTTGATCGTCTGGACCAGGCGCTTGCCATTCATGCTCGCCAGTAACATCGATCGCTGCTCCGCTGCCACCAGGACCCCCTCCATCGTCGAGAAGGCCGAGAAGACGCTTGTCATGCATTGCAGCATGAGCGTGTCCATCATGCTGGAGATGCGAAAAAGCCTCCGCGTTCCAAGGGAGTAGGCTGGTGACTGCCGTCAACAGCTGCACGCGGAATAGATACATTTCGTACAGGCACGCATCGCACTGTGTAATAGGAACAGCCAGCCATCAATAGCTTAATTTTCACTGGAATGCCCCTTTTCCGCTCTGCAGACGACGCTTCACCTCCGCTCTTGCACGGGCTTGCAGCGATCCGTCAGCTTATGGTCCCTGACGGACACGACATCGTTTCGTTGATCGAGCGACCTCGTTCACAAGCATAGCCTTTTCGGGCCTACAAGCCGTTCCTCGCTTCCATGGCCAAACATCGGCACGTCTCACGCTGACATCGCCGGACATTCCAAGTCACTCGGCCCCGCGGCTGCTGCCCTACTAGTTGCGCTCGCCATGCATGACCCTGTGAACTGGCCGTCGGTGCCGTTCGTCGGCAAGTGGCTCCGCGTTGTGGCCATGGTTTCACGGCTGTCCTGCAGTCATGAGGACTACGGGCGGGAGCTTGCGTGCGCGCTTCTTCACGCACTAGAATTCCGGCCAAAGCGCACCTGGATGATCCGCGTTATACCTCCTCCATGCTCACGCTTTTCACACGCGCGGCCGTGCGGCGGCGATCCGACACCACCTCGTCACCTTAGAGATCGCCCTGCGCCCATCTCGCGATTCACTGTCGACCACGCACACACTCCTTCATGTCCTACGGATCTAGCCACGCTCTTCGTTTCTCTTGTCAGGAAGCATGAGGGTCCTCGGCACCGTGGTCGCTCTCTTGGCGACATTGAGTGCCTGTCAGGATGCGCAGCAGTCAGAACTCCAGCGTGCTCTGGGACTTCTGGAGCAAATGCCGCAATGCGCGGTGTGTATACTTGACATATTCCCACTGGAAACTTACTGATACTTTGCTGCAGCGGATTTGTCTCTTACAAACAGTGGCATCGTCGGGCATAACCGCCGGCAACCTGAACATCAAGGCAAGCTGCAACAACGTCACGGCGACATCAATCACTGAAAAGTGTGTTATTTCAACCTGCAAGATCCGAGAACAATTGAGTATGAAGCTCGGCAAGTTCGGAATTTTTGCGTGAACTATCGCTGACAGTGGTCTGCCAGCTACAAAGAATGTTACGGAACAATTATGTGAGCGGCCTGTTCGCAAGGCTGAAAAATACTCATTTGAGAGTATCATTGGGATTGCATTGGCCGTAACGGCATACTGCATGCGACTCCTGTCCAAGGTCCGCTTCCCATGCGAGAGACATGCTCGGTTCGACACGGACTTCTGGTGGGATGACTTCACCATCACCGTCGGCATGGCACTGCTACTTCCGATCACCGCCCTTTCCAACGTCTGTAAGTAGGCGGCGATGCACTGCATTCAAACAGATGACTGATCGTTATTTAGTGACCGGTCTGGGCATCGGCAAAGACATCTGGACAATACCGTTCGACAAGCTTACGGAAATTCTCAAAGTGCGCTCGAGTATTGAGCAGTACACGGAAGGCCTCACAGCTGACCTGAGGACAGGTCTTTTGGGTCGACGAGATTCTGTATCTGGCCACTCTACCAACGATCAAGATAGCAATCTGCTGCACCTACCTTCGCATTTTTCAGAGCCAAAAATTCAAAATGCTCGCCTATGGTGCTATCGCGCTCAACGTTACGTATGCCCTCGTCTTCATCTTCATCACGGCCTTCCAGTGTACTCCAGTCAATTTCGTGAGTGGACGCAATCAATGCGCATGATCAGATACCAAGCTAATGACTGTGGCAGACTTGGAACCAATGGGATAAAGAGCATCCTGGCCATTGCAACGACATCAACGCCCAATCTTGGGCCTCGGCGGCTCTCAACATCGCTCTAGATCTGGTCGTCGCCATCTTACCGATGCCTATGTTGTGGAAAATGAACCTCAATATTCGAAAGAAGATTCTGGTCATGCTGATGTTCAGTCAGTGAATCTGAACATGCAGCGGCGATCGAATGCTAACAATGGTCTTTGAAAGGCGTCGGTTCTTTCGTCACTTTCGTTTCCATTCTACGTCTGCGGCTTCTGGTCAAGTTTGGTAACTCCCAGAATTTCACACGTAGGTCGCAAAGAAAGAGATTGTGGAGCTGCAGCTGACGAACTCGACAGATGACTACAAGAAAGTCGGAGCGTGGACGGTCGTCGAGGTCGACACGGCAATGGTTTGCGCCTGCATGCCGGGTATTCGAAACTTGATCCGCAGAGCTTTCCCCAGGTTGATGGGACAGACCACGGCCGGTTCGGGAAACAAGACAGGATCTACAGGCTTGTCTGGCGGCACTGCCGTGAACAGTGGCATCGTGGACAAGAACGGTGCCGAAATCTACGTGCGGCCCAGGCACAGCGACGATGGCCACTTCATACCACTTGAGAACATGAGCTCTCATGAAGTCAACACATCACACGCACGTTAAGTCAGCAGCGGCAACCATATTACGAACCTTTCACGCCCGGTCTCGCCGCTGGAGACCATTCACTGGCAGGGAGAGAATAAGCAAAATCCGGGACATCACGCTCGAGCTTGGTCGGCCGTCAAATACACCGTATCATGAAAAGCAATCACAGCGACAGAGCCGAGATGACTGCGATGAAAGATTGCAACACATTATTCAGGAGGATGAGAACCGTTATAATTCGACGGTTGTTAGAATATCCGCACGGGTTGTCTCTCGCGAGCGTGAGCCCGAGCATCCAAGATCCAAACAGCTTCAGCACGACCGATGATATCCTTTACGCCTAAATTTGACGACCAATTTATCCACTCTGGCTCAACATTCGCCTGCGAATCGAGTAATTCTATTTAGTCACTGGGTTAAGCTCGCTTCGATGGAGATCCCGACATGTCTCACGCCTTGCAGCACTACACACTGAATGCTCCTCGCCAAGGCCCCTCTTTCACAGAGCAAGGAGCGACATACGCGCGCACTCGAGCGGGCTGCTAGGCCTCTACTTAGGCTGCTGTGGCTTTGACTAGAAAATTCATGGTCACTGGATTCGAGTTCAATGGCCAGAAGATATTACTCAACGGCTCATCAATAGCAACTCCCCGATCCGAGTCGTTCGGCTCAGCGTCTTCTGTCGGACATATACGAAGCATGATCGATCCTTGGGACGATTCAGGAGATACGGACACAAAGATCAAGTGCGCCAAGCCCAGGCTCGTTCCCATTGCGCACTAGTTCTTGAACATCGCTCCGTGACTCCGTCCAACGATTCAACGAGGCTAGATGCAAGGGACAACCACGGTCGCGGTTCATCAGGTCTTACTCATTTAGCCGCGATCCCCGCTCGCCACGTTGCACTGGTCCCAGTCTATGCACTAAAGCGCGGGTGGAGCTTTATCCTAAAGCCTGAACAAGGTACCCGAACAAGGCCCAAAGAGATCCCGCGCTGCCGGGCTTCACTACTGTACTTCATACTCTAGAATTGTCTAGTGTCTCTCTACTACAACAACTCGCCTAATAAGCAGTACGGTCGGCACCTAACAAAGTAATTTGCGCAGCCGATCCAACTCCAGGATGATGCCATCGTGCGCAGACAAGGGATACTCCCGTATTGCCGTGCGATTGCGCGTTCACATCTGATACCAATGCGCGAAGGACTACGTCTTGATGTATAGCGGCGCAGCCGCAAGCTGTACATCGCTGCCGCATGCTCTGATTATGTTCGACCTCTCGAGCCCCTGAAGTCGAGATGTTGCCCAAAGCCTTCGTTGCAGCTCTGTCGCTCGCGGCATCTGTCAACGCGGTCCCCAGCAGCCATCTCAAGTTTCATCACCGTCGAGCGATTGATACCTCCACGCAGTACGATTACATAGTCGTTGGTTCAGGCCCAGGAGGAGGTCCGGTCGCGTCCCGGCTTGCTATTGCTGGGCACAAGGTCTTGCTCATTGAGGCTGGCGGCGACTATGGCGACAACTACAACCAGACGGTCCCGACATACAGTCTGAAATCTGCCGAGGATGACTTGATCAAGTGGAGCTACTTCATCAGGCACTATGAGGACTTGGAGAGGCAAAAGAAAGACACCAAGATGACCTATAAGACCACGGACGGCTCGCTATATGTGGGACTTTATCCCCCGGAAGGAGCTGAGCCACTCGGTATCTTGTACCCTCGAACGGGCACTCTGGGAGGCTGTTCCGAGCATCATGCTTTGATCACGACGTATCCTTTCCGGGGGGACTGGGGACACATCCAACAGCTTACTGGAGATGATTCTTGGGGCCCCGATGAGATGCGCAAGCAACTTGTGAAACTCGAGAGAGCCCAGTATCCCACCGGCGTTGGTCACGGCACTGATGGATGGCTGCGGACCAGTCTGACGAACCTGTTACTTGTGGCTGGGGACTTCAAAGCGGTCTCTATCGTAGTGTCGGCGCTATCAGCTATGGGCCAGGTCAGATCGTGGCGTGTATGAATCTATTAGAACGTCGAACTGACACCTCCGCAGGAAAATCTCCTTAGCGGTCTTCTCAGCGCCGTCACCTCGCTCGCCAATGTTCTTGTCGGCGACTTGAATGCCGACAACGACCCTGCGCCAAACGTCTACCAAGTGCCATTGTCGATTGACGCTGACACGTCCAGGCGCAGCGCCGTCCGTGGTTTCATTCTCGACACGGCCAACGCCAAGAATGCCGACGGAAGCCGCAAGTATCACCTCGACATCGCTCTGCACACTTTGGCCACGAAGATTCGGTTCGATGAAAGCGGTGAGGTGCCAAGGGCAATTGGCGTCGAATACCTCTCTGGCGAACGTCTCTACAGGGCAGACCCGCATCCTTCCACAACCGATGGCACACCCGGTTTCGTCGCCGCAAGCAAAGAAGTCATCGTTTCTGGCGGCACCTTCAACACTCCTCAGCTTCTCAAATTGAGTGGCATCGGGCCAGAGGCTGAACTGGAACAATTCGGCATCAAAGTCATCAAGGACGCTCCTGGCGTCGGCAGCAATATGCAAGATCGCTACGAAGCCGCTATCGTGGCTGAAACAGCTGACAAGTTCCCCATCTCTGCCGCTTGCACATTCGGATACAACGGCCAGCCAGACCCGTGTCTCCAAGAGTGGATTGATGGAACCAACGTCCTGAACAGAGGTCCATACACCACTAGCGGCGCAGCCCTGGGAGTGATACTCGAGACCTCTGTTGCCAAGGACCACGCAGATATCATGATCATCGGCACACCGGGTGTCTTCAACGGCTTCTACCCCGGGTTCGCTTACGACAGCGTCAAGACCGGACGCAAGTGGTCGTGGCTGGTCCTGAAAGCGCAGCCCCAGAACAACGCCGGAACTGTCACGCTCCGGTCTACTAACCCTCGCGATGTGCCTGACATTCTCTTCCGTACGCTCGACACTGGGAACACGACCGACGGCGGCGATGAACGGGACTTGCAAGCTCTCTACGAAGGCCTCATGTGGGGTCGTAAGGCTTTCGACGAACTGATCCCGCTCAATGGCACTTTCACTGAGGATAAACCTGGTCGCAATGTCAGCGCCGAAGCGGAGGTCAAGGAATACATCAAGAATGAACTGTGGGGACACCATGCTTGCTGCACAGCCGCGATCGGTGCCGACGGCGATGCGAATGCTGTTCTCGATGGGAATTTCAAGGTCCGAGGTGTGGATGGCTTGCGGGTTGTGGACGCTTCGAGTTTCCCAAAGATCCCCGGAACGTTCATCTCCTTGCCGATCTACATGATCAGTGAGAAGGCCGCTGAGGTGATCATTAATGGTGACTAGGCTGGTCAGGCTTCTGGAAGACGATCACGCAGGACGCACTCTTCTCTTGGGTTCACCGTGGGCAGAAACATGGGGATATGTTGAGGGATTGCAGTATAATCAGCTCTTTGTCCAGGTCAGCAGAACCAGGCAGTCGACAGGAAGTAGAAAATATCATTCGATGACTCCATCCACAGTAGGAGTACATAGTTCTTTTGGTCAACAGGCGACTTCCTTCAGTGGAGCGCGACTTTCTTGCAGAATCAGCTCCTCTACTTGTTGTTTGCCCGACTGAGCGTCCAATCGATGTCTCGGGTGTGCGCCGTAGAGATCGCAGACGGTATTCCAGGCGTGCGCATGTAACAGGCTACGCACGTAGTCGGCATGACCATCGATCGCAAGCACCGTGAGGGTGATATTGTGGTTCATGTCGTGAGAAGTACGAATAAAGTTCGGCCCGTGCTTGCATGCAGATGCCAACAGGACGTAAAGTGGATAAGCTGCATTTCTCGGGATTGTAGTGCTGCGCACGATAGTCTGTGTTTCATCTTCCACCGCCGAGACTCCCCCATTACAGCGACGCTTTCTTGACCCCTGCGACATGTCACACACCCTCATTGAATCCGATCAATTTTCTCCCTCTTCATCGCGCGGCATCTGCACTCCCAAAGCCTTCATCAGATTTCCCGCAGGCCCGCTCATCCCGACCTGCCCTTTGAATGCTTCGAGCATGTTCTTCGCGAGGCTGAGATCTACATCGTTGAACTCGTCGTCCTCATCGGAGGAAAGTTCGGCGCCTTCCTCGATATCTTCTGGCTGGTTGTCGAACGGGCCTGATCGGGCAAAAGCAGGTGCCTTAGGACGTATCGACGTTTTCTTCGCGCGTGTTGGCTGGATCTCTTCATCGGCGGATTCTTCTTCTTCTCCTTCCTTCTGTTCATTGTTGGTTGGAGCGAAGCTGACTGATTTGCTTTTCGATTGAGGTGGCTTGGCGTTGGCAGACGACAGCATGTGTGGAGGTCGAGGTGGTCCAAAGACGGGTTTGGAGCTTGATCTTTCATCTTTCGAGGCTTTTCCTCTCGACTTGGCCTTCTTGTATGTCCCGTGTTCCAAGTTGAATGCACCGTGACCTTTGAGTTCTTGCTCTATCATTTGCATGACTTTGCGCAGCTCTTCAGATTCATCCACATCATCATCGCTCATGTCCACATCATCTTCGAGAGCAAGCCGACGAGCTTCGTCTAACAGTCCAGATTTCTCGATATGCCAGGCTGGCATTGCGGCTGTGTCGTGTATGGCACGTTCGAATTCCATGTCTTCAAGTGCTTCGGGAGCATTGAACTCTGTTTGAAACTGCTCGGGCTCGTCCCTAATCTCTTTTGTAGCAGCAAAGTCCTTGGCTTTGGGTGTGTGCGGTCCGCTCTGTGCGTCTTCTTCCAGAGAAGGATAAGAAGAGGCCTCATCGTCATCGTCGTCTTCATCCGCATCATCCACCCCATCCACGCCAGCCTCATCATCTTCCAAGAAGTCTTCAAAGCGTGACACCATCTTTCGAAGATTTTCCTGGGCACCTTGATCACCAAAGCCACTTTTTGTGCCGTCGGTAGCGGCTTTGCCATCAAGCTCCTTCTCGAAGTCTTTAAAGTCTATGTTCAGCCACTTGTCGTCGTCTTGCACATGCGGCCATGATTGGATCTCGTCATCGCCAGGCAGTTTCTCCTCTCCACTCTCGATGTCTTCCAATAGCATGCTGATTTCTTGCACAGTCCGCGTCTTCTGATTCTGCTTATCTGTCACCAGCATCTCGAATCCGCAAGTAAGTTTCATTCCCATCGCCACTTTTTCGTCCTGCATACGAGGGACGATGCCCGTCCAGGCTGGTGGAGGATCGAAAAGTTGACTTCGCAGCTGAGCATATCCGACTTTGGTAAACTTGACGCTTACTGTTACGAAGTCTTCGGGAGGGAAGCGTAGTGTATTCGTGTCCTTCGTGGTGAGCGGCTTCAAGCTCACAGGGTCACGCAGGTAGAAGGCCTCGATCGCTGGCGAAATGTAGGCAGGGTTGCGATGTAGCAGGTATGCTAATCTTCTTGGGATCGTGACGAGCGCGTGATGAAATGAGCATGAGATAGCAGAAGGATACTCCCGTAGCCTATGAAAAGCTTCTTGCTGGATGGCTTGATCAACGAGAAGCCTGTCCGGCGTTTGTTTGATGAAGGAGAGAGCATCATCTGAGGTCAAATTACGCGGAAGCGAGCTTTTGTTAGTCGGAATGATTTTGATGCGACCATCGTTGATCCAGACACGATTCTCGGAGATTTCAGGGTTCAGCCACTTTGGAAGAGTGTTCGCCGCCTCGATGAGCAAGAACTCGCCATCGGTGTCGTAAACACGTATCCAGGCGTCGGGAAACTTCTTACTCAGCTCGGTGAGCAAGTATACAATCAGCCACTCATCGGCGATGGAATCACCAAAATCCGTTCTCCCTCGCAGATGTGAGGCAGGTTTTGATGCACTTTTTGCAGAGGTCGACAGATCGACTTTCGGGTGCAGCGCGAGATTGAAGTCCTGTCTTTGCCAGATGTAGTCTTTGAGCAGCTTTCTTGTCAAGTCGTTTGCAGCCTTCAATATTTCGTTTAGTCTTGCTCGCAGAGCGGCAGTGGAGTTCAGTCCGCCGTGGACAATGTGAATCACATACTCTACGCAGTCATCGGGAAGACGCTTAGGGAAGCCATCAAAGCCTTCGCCGAACCATTTCAGGCCGTCATCTGGTAGCTGGTCCTCCATTTCGATGCTTCCAACGCAAAGCAGTACAGCAGAGTCTTGTTGTTATCGAAGACATGCGTTGGACTCTGATGGCAAGTCGAGAGCAAAGTGAAGATCGGGATTTGTCTTGGCGTGCAGTCGGTGCTCGGCGAAACTCAATGTTGACGAACGTAAACAAACGCGTTGCTCGCAACTCGAAACTCGCTGCGCGTGGGACAAGCAGCAATACCGCAGCATCGTCGACGACACATGCACCCAGCGCATGTCGCATACTAATACCAGCTGAGTGGCAGGACCGCGATCGATTGCCCACCATGGCGCATCACTACATCAACACGCCGGGCACCGAACGAGGGAACGAGACCTTTCTCAGTCCCACCAAGAATGGCCTCATCGACATGTCATTCCACCAGCCTTTTCAATCACCCAGCAAAGATGCTGCCCAGGATATTCGAAGTCGCATGCGAGGGCTGCGCGGTGGGCCAGGGCCAGTGTCTGCGAGGACACCGCGACCACGAACAGCACTGGTCGACAAGCGCAATCCCACGGGCAAGCAGGAATTTACGCCGCTACTGAAGAGCGCGAAACGAAACCAGCTCATGCGACAGAGCGTCATGGAGGAGAAGGAGAACAAGATGTCTGGCGACTTGAAGACACCCGCCGGATTGCGCGCGAGCTTCGGCAGCCGAGCGACGCCTGGCTTGCCCGTGGAAGCATCGATGCTGGATGACTTTACTGGCAGTTCTGGTGATCGCGAGAATACCCCAGTCGCACCGCAGGGAGTCAGCTCGTCGATGTATGACTCCACGCCCATGCCACACCTTCCCACAAATCGCAACGGCGTGCTCGAGACGGGCAACATCTTGACTCTGCGCGACCAGGAAGCCAAGCTGGATCAAATACAAAAGGACAACTTTGGTCTGAAATTGAAGATCCACTACTTGGAAGATGCAATGCGCAAAAGCGGCACCGAGTTCCAGCAGCAGACCTTGAAAGAGAATGTCGAGCTCAAGACGAACAAGGCGCAATTAGAAGTGGACCTGAAGAAGCAGCGCAAGCGGTTACAGGACGCGGAGCAACAACTAGAGGAGTACAAGTTACACCTGCGAGAGTATCAAGAGAAGGTCAAGAAGCGCCACACTAGTGAACGTGATCAGGAAGAGTATGAACGCTTGCAAAGAATGGCCGAGGAGTCGCAGAAGATTGCAGATGAACGAGAGCAAGAACTGGACCGAGTACGCGAGAAGCTCGACCAAGCAGAGCAGTTGCAAAGCGACGAGAGCGAGGTGCAGCGACTCAAAGATCAGCTGCTGGACGCCGAGCAAGAAATACGCGATAGAGAACGTGTGCTGGACGAAAAGGACACAAAGCTTGAAGAGCTGCAAGAGAAGCTGCAAGCCGCTGAAACGGAAGGCGATGCGGAGAAACTACAACAACTGCGGGACGATATTGGAGACCTTGAAGCCGACATTCGAGATCGCGAACGACAGCTCGAAGAGAAAGACGACAAGCTAGAAGAGTTACAGCAGCAAGTAAAGGCACTGCAACAGGATAATGCCAACGTGGACCATATGCAGCAGGACATTGACGACATGGAGAATGAGCTGAAGGAGAAGGACGAAGAGCTGGAGAAGAAGAACGCTCGAATCGCTGAGCTTGAAGAACGTGTCAACAGTTCTTACGATCGCGAGAAGTCTACCAAGAAGCTACGTGGCGATGTTGTTGATTTGGAGAACCAGCTCCGCCAAAAAGACCAGGAGCTCGACGAATTCAGAGATCAAATACGGGCGTTGGAGAAGCGCCTGCAAACAACAGAATCCAGCCAAACGGCCGACTTGCGGCAGAAGGATAACGAGCTGCGCAGCGTCCAGCGTGAACTAGCTGACAAGGATGGCGAGATCAAAGCCCTGCAGGAACGACTACAGACAGCGCGAGGAAGTTGGGACGCCGAGGCGGAGCAGACGGATGCTCGATTGAGGGAGAAGGACCGCATCATCCAGGAGAAGGAGAGCCAGCTGAGAGACAAGTCTCGGGTCATTGAAGAGCGCGACGATGAGCTCGCAGACCTTGAGAAGCGCATGCGAGCCGCCGAATCAGCTCGAGACGAAGTGCTTCGCAAGCAGCGAGGTCGACAGAGCGAGGTTGATGGCCAAGTGGGCGAACTTCAAGAGCAGCTGCGCATTGCCTCTTCAAGTGCACAAGCTAAGCTTGAGGAGAAGGACGTCCTTATCCAAGCTCGCGAAAAGGAGATGCAGACACTTCAGAACCGCATTTCGTCTCTTCAAACTGGCGACAGCTCTGAGGCGCGGCAGAAAGATGCGCAGATTCGGCGGCAGGAGTCCGAGATCAAGTCAAAGGAGCGCGAGATCAAGGATCAGCAGCAGCAACTTACCAGCCTCAGAGCACGACTTGGCGCTATGGAGACTCCATCTAAGAAGGACAGCCTGCTCAAGCAGCAAGCAGATCAAATTTGGTCCCTCGAGCAGGCTCTGCAAAAGCTGGAAAAGGACAAGGAAGCCGAGCTGGACGAGCTTGACCAGCATTGCCAAATCATTGAAGATCGAAACAAAGACCTGGAGCAACAACTCGCCTCTCTTCGCAAGCGTACGGAGACCGCTGATCGTGATCAAAGCATGCTTGGTCACCAGACTTCTGAGCTGGGAGAGAGGAATGAGCAGGTCCGCCGGCTAGAGCGTGAACTTGAGCAGCTGCGTGACAGGCTTCAACAGGCCGTCGAGCAGCGACAGAAAGATGTGCGACAGCTGGAGCGCGACCTCGAAACCACCCGTTCCAACAGCAAGGGCGGCGTGGAGGAGGCTGAGCGCCGATTTGCGGCCATCAAGAAGGAGATGCAAGCACAATTCGAGGAGGAGAAGGAAGCTCTTGACGCTGAGATTGAGTTGATGGACACCCACTTTGTCGAAGTCGAAGCGGAAAAAGCTCGCCTCAACACCCGGATCAAGGACCTCGAAGCTGAACTCAGTCGCGCTCAGCTGGCCAAGGCAGAGGGCAGTCCAGCTCGTGAACGCAATGAGCTGCGCACGCAGATACGCAGGGTAGAGTCGGAGCGTCACACGCTCGAGACTACTGTGAAGCAGCTGCGCATTGATCTTCACACTGCTGAAGCTGCAAAGACGAATATGTCGCCGGTGCGGGATCGCGAGAACTTGAGACGAGAACTGGCGGAAGCGAACGAGAAGGTTTCCCGGCTGGAGCAACAGGTCGAGAATCTCGAGGCAGAAGTGCAGGAGGCCGAGCAGGACAAGACACTCGCCGAGGAGCGCGGCGATCTTCACGACCTTTTGAAGAAGTCGAAGATCGAAGCGGAGCAATTACAGATTGAGCTCACCAAGCGCGAGAAGGCGGACAAGAGCCAGAAGCGGCGGGAGAGTGAGCTCCAGGCGCAGCTGCAGGACGCACAAGCAGAGGTCGACGAGCTGCAGGTTCAAATTGCGGATTTGGAGAATCGCACGCAAGCGCAGACGACGAAGGAGCGCGAGCACCGGAACCAGGCCAAGGAGGTGAAACGTCTGAAGCAGGAGTTGGAAGAGCTTCAATTGCAGCTCCAGGATCGCAACGGTTCGTCATCGGGCCATGCTCGCCGCGAGGCAGAGCTTCGCGCTCAGTTGCGGGATGCTCAAGCGGAAGTCGATCGCCTTCAGATGGATGTCCAGGATCGGGACGCCGCGCTGCAGACGGCGGCGGCAAAGGAACGACAGCTCCGCGAGCGGCTGCAACGGACTCGTGCAGACGAGACTGCCACTCTGCAAGCGCAAGGTCTCCAAGGTGAGCTCGAGGATGCGGAAGTGGAAATCCGTGCTCTGCAGTCGCAGCTGCAAGACCGTGCGGCGAAGCTCTCGGCATCGATGAAGCGGGAAGAAGAGCTCAAGTTCAAGCTGAAGTCGGCAAAAGCCATCGTCAAGCAATTCCAGAAGAGCTCGGCGGAGAATTCGCAGGACGTCGTATCCCGACACGCCGGGGACAAGACTCTCGCGCTTACCAAACGCCACGAATCCGAACTCAAAGGTCTCGTGAAGAACATCCAATTCTTGCGCGCTGCCCTCGCCCGCGAGCAGCAATTCCGGAGCGACCTGATTCACACGAAGAACTACTTTCTGCTCCAAGTGCGGATGTACAATGCGTGCAATCGGGAGGACTTGCGGCTCTTGGAGGAGATTGGTGTCACGCCGGATATGAGCTTCCGCGAGAAAAAGAGGAGTCTGAAGAGCGTGGCTGGTATGGTTTTGGCGGGAGTGCGGATGAAGCGGGGCGCAGAGCGGTGGAGAGCGTGCAGGAGGGTGGAGGAGAGCCTGTTGAAGACGTTGGAGGGCGTGCGACGAGGGAGGAATGCAAAGGGCGTGGAGGGCGGGAGGTGAGGTTGGTCTCATGCGGATGTTGCACTTGGTCTGCATGCGCTGAAGGTTGCGCCAGGTGTTGGTGGATTTGCCATTCGTTTGGTAGGATGATGAGATACGACTTGTTTCACTCGTGCCGAGCTTTCTCACCTGGACAGGTGTCCATCACGGGTGCCTTGTCATAAGTTGTCGGCTGAGAACGATCCCTGGGGAGCGCAGTGGACACCAAGCTTCGAGGGAACACGACGGAACGGATCGAAGAAGTGTCCAAGGCACGACGATTGGGCGCGGCGCTTTCATTGCGAGGGCCAGTTGCCAGGGTCTGCGGCGGTGCTGGCCGCGGCGTCCGCTTTGTGTCCCGCATGCGTCTTCCACTTCTGCGTCGTCGTCGTCGTCGTCGTCGTCGTCGTCGTCGTCGTCGTCTGCGCTCTGCGTCTGGGTCAGCGCGCTTCGTGTTCGCCGCCTCTCTTCTCTCTTGGGACCCTTCCTCCGCCCTCCTTCGCCTCTGTCTTCCTGCGCCGGCACTCGTTCGACCGTCGCCTGTCCGCCCGCCAGAACCGCCGACACCACCACCACCACCTCCTCCTCCTCCTCCTCCTGCTCCACCGCCCTCCGCTCCGTCCCACCGCACATGCTGCTCCGCGTGCAATAGCGTGGTCGTCGAATACCTTTGAGGTCTGCAGGACAGCAGGTCACTTCGACACCCTCCACCGCAGCAGCAGCAACGCCCGTCCACCGGCCATTGCACCATCCATCCATCCATCCCATCCGTGTACCCGCTTCACAATGTCGAACATCATCGGCAACCGCAACAGCACCCCCGAGACCGCGTCCTCCTCGCTCGGCGGCTCCACGCTCCGCCCACCACGCACGCTGCAGACTGCAGGACATCACCTGCGCGCCTCCGCCGACATGGGCGCCTTCTCCGCGGCATCGCCCCTCGCGACCAGGGGCATTCGCCCGGCCTCGGAAGTATACTACAATCACTTCAGCCAGGGCGCCGGTTCCGCCAACCCCGACGAAGTTGCTGAAAAAGCTGCCCAGCAGTGGATTGCAGACATCGACCAGTATGAGACGACGCTCGAGGAGATGGCCGCTGCCACCCTCGACCAAGACTTCAAGGACGAGCTGAGCGCCATTGAGCAGTGGTTCCGTGTGCTGAGCGAGCCTGAGCGCACGGCTGCTCTGTACGCCTTGCTCCAGCAGACGACACAGGTGCAGATTCGCTTCTTCATTCAGGTCTTGCAACAGATGGCCAAGAGTCATCCCATGTCGGGCGTCCTGTCGCCTGCCGTCTTCAACGAGAAGGATCCAATGTCGTCGAGGATGAATGATGCCATGAATAAGCTCAATGTCGAAGGTTCGCGCGGATCGTTCGGCTTTGGCAGCAAACCACCTCCTTCGCCAGGCGCTAAGCGCATGTCGGGCCTCGACCCCAACACCATCAAGTCCATGTTCCCGGATGCCGCCAATGCTATTGAAGATCAAAAGGCCGAGTTCCAGAAGACTACGGGCAGTGCCCCTAAGAGCAACAGGAACAGTGCGGTGGGAGATCGCTCTTCGCAGTACATGCCAACCATCTCTGCGCCAGAAGAGGAGAACAAGAAGAATGGCACTTCGGGCATCCCATCGGGCCCCTGGAGGAACACAAGCGGCTCGCAGGGCGAGAATCAGCCTCCTATCGGCAGGCCGAAGTCCTCTTCCAGCCAGCAGCAGCAGCCACAGCAAGGTGCGCAGCCTCCCATGGGACAATTTGGCGTGAGCCAGGCGCCGCCCTTATCCGCAGGCCTGCGCTCTGGGCGATCATTCCCGATCTCTGGCGACAACAACATTCAATCTCAGACCGCCAGCCAGCTCGGACACACTGCCGATGGTATGCCGATCCTTTCGCCATATGCTCCTGGCGCCAGCTGGGCGTCCATGACCAATACTCCCATGATTCCCAACTTCAACCACCAGCAGAATACCAACCAAGCCGATATGGTTGCGAACGCCACTGCCATGAAGCTTGCTGCTCTGTCCACCGTCAACAACCGTCTGCAGCTAGATGATCCCCGCAAATATCGTCGCGCCAGATCGTCAGAGGGCCAGAATGGACAGCAGCCACTTTCCCCAGGTCTCCCGGGAAGTCAAATTCCTGCGTCGATCATGATGAGCAGCGACATGGGTCATTCATTAACGCCGCAACAAGCTGCTGCGCTGCAACAACACCAAATCAACACGATCCTGCAGAACCAGCGCTCGCGCCCGTCGTCTCCCGGCATCGCCATCACCGGCCCAGCAGGAGCCAATGCTGGCATGACCATGGCTGGCATGCAGAGCAACGGCTTCCTTGCAGCTTACGATGGCGGCATGGGCCAGCTGAACGCCAACATGGCTGGCATGAATCTTGGCAATTTTGGAATGGGCAACTTTGGCACTGAAGGCTATCTGTCCGATGCTAGCGAGATCAATCGAGGACGATCGCCACGAGGCCGACGCGGTAGCTCCAAACCGCCGGAGGATCCGACCGACATCGCACTGTTGCGAGACATTCCGAACTGGCTTCGCACTCTCCGACTCCACAAGTATACTGATAATCTCAAGGATATGAACTGGCAGGACCTGGTGAAGTTGGATGAAGAGGGCCTGGAGAAGAAGGGCGTTGCGGCCAAGGGTGCACGCACGAAGCTCCTCAAGGTGCGTCGGCAGAAGATGTTTTTTTTTCTTGGGCAGTACTGACGTGTTTTCCAGGTCTTCGAACAAGTGCAACAGGCGCAGCAAGAAGGTCGACTGTAGAACAGTTCGCATAGAATCCGAGCGTCGTGCTGGCGTGCGCCGTTCCGTTCCGCCATCACCCCACGCTTCATACACCGGCGCAAGCCGCTGGTCTAGACGGCGAGTGGCATGACCGGGAGAAGAGGCAATCGGAGAATTGTCTCCAAGCGTGCAAAGCATTGTCCGCGGATCTGGGTCTGCGCTCGAATGCAACGAGAGAAAATGCTGTGAGAGTGCGATTAGGTCTGCCGTGGACCTCGACTACTTCTAGCGTTGTGTTACTACGGACTACTTTAATGATGAAGGTGAATGGCAACGGGAAAATTTGGTTGATGCATGGCGTGGTCGAGGAGTGTTGTTGGTGTCCTCTTTCTCTGCATGCGAAACGAGGGATTGGAAGAAATGATGGTAATCTATTCCGTGAGAGGACTCCCCGTTGATTCTCGCAGGCGCCTCCGAAAGCAAATCTGTATTGTACGTTCAGCGTTCCCATTCGCCACGGCTCATGACCTTTTTCTTGTCGTTTCTTGGATCTCTCTCCGTCGGCGCATCGTGTTTGCGCGACGTCTCGAGGTCAAAACGGTGAGTCGTACCAATGCCACTGAGTGCTCCGCACTGACGTGAAACGAGTGCATCTGAGACGCCAAGCTTTGCCTGCTTTGTGTATGGCTAAGCGCCAGATCCAATCAACATTCACTACCCACGAGCGCCATGTACTCGATCCACCATTGCGACTCGTGTGAATTGAACAATGAGAGCGTGTGAATTGAACAATGAGAGCGGACGACAAAGAAAGCCGTGAATGACTTTTCTTCATTCACCGTCGTTTTCTTTCTATTGTCCCCGTTCTACCTTTCTATTATTGCATGCATTCTTTCATACTTTCTTTGAGCTGTTCACCATTGTCAGCCTTTGGGCATTGTGAATAGCTCTGTTGTGGCGGGCCTCCTATATTTTAGCATTCGCTTCTTCTTCTTCTTCTTCTTCTTCTTCATTCGTTGAGTTGACTTGCAGTTTACGATTACGACTTCTTGACGAAGGAAAGCTACCACGAATACGATCGTTTGAACGATTGACGACAACGATCACTGCAAGAAACTTCTGACCACACACTCGAGCAACCACAATGCTCTCTCACACTATGTTGTTGGCGCTGGCCGCGAGCATCACAAGCTCGTCGGCGGCAGCTCTCCTGCCGCGATATGCAAATGACACTCCCTCCACAAACACCCCATCCACGGGCAAGCCCTACACACTCATTGCGGAATACAAGAACGATTCGTTCTTTGACCACTTTACAGCCTTTTCGGGCCCGGATCCTACGAACGGCCACGTTCAATACCAAACTCTCCGATCCGCTGCAGACCAGGGTCTCGTTGGGTACATCTACAACGCCACTTCTGGTGAACGAACTGCCCATCTCGGCGTCGATGCGAAGAACCCTGCACCCGAAGGACGAAAAAGTGTTCGTATAACCAGCAAGGAGACCTTCGACGCGGGTAGCATGATCGTCATCGATGTACGGCATGCACCTAGTCAATATGGCGCTTGGCCAGCGATCTGGATGTTGGGCACTGGAGAGCAGGACTGGCCCGCCAACGGCGAGAGTGATATCCTGGAGTATGTTTCCAAGGATGACTACAACGCTATGACGCTGCATACCAGCCCAGGCTGTGTCGTCGATAACATTACCACCTCTGCTGCTCCCGGCAACGGCTCCACCTACGGTGCTAAGAGCGAGAAGCAAGCAGGAAAACCGCAACAGCAAGGCTCCCTCACAACTTCCGACTGCAACGCTGGAAAAGGAGCTACCGGGTGCAGTGTCAAAGCTTACAATCAAAACACCATCATCTCCGACCTGCCCAGCAAACGCGACACCACACCCAACAACACCTCCTCCACCTTCTCCACCGCAGGCCCCGACTTCAACGCCCAAGGCGGCGCCGTCTACGTCCACGACTGGCAACCCTCGGGCATCACAGTCTGGTCGTTCCCACGCAACAACCTCCCCGCCGACCTCCGGTCCACCAACCCCGACCCTTCCACCTGGACGCAAACCCCTCTGGCCCGCTTCAACGGCTCCGGATGCGATTTCGCCCAAGCCTTCAAGAAAATGCAACTCATCATCAACATCACCTTCTGCGGCGACTGGGCCGGCAGAGTCTGGGAATCCAGCGGAGCGAACGAGGCCACGGGCTATGAGACTTGTAACGCGTACGTCGCGGACAATGCCGAGAAGTTCGAGGACGCGTATTTTGAAATCGGCGGTGTGTGGGTTTATGCCAATGATGGCCAGGTGCCGGGGCAGGGGCCGAGGGTATGATTGAGAGCGATTGGAGTGATTGATGGGATGAGTTTTTGTGTTAGGAAAGGAAGGAATGAGTGGATGAAATGAATGAATGAATGAACGAGAGCTGGTTATCTTGTTGTTCCGGAGGATAGGAGGGAGGGGGGGGGTTTCTTTCCCTGGTTTTACGGATTGGGGGGTTTGTTTTCTTTTTGGCATTTGCACTTGCACCGAACGGGGAATGACTGATACCCGGGAATGCGAGCGTGAGATGGAATTGAGCTTAGCGTTGGGCATTTGCATTGGCATTGAGTATGAGCATTAGAAGTGAGCGATCACGTTGTATGGACCAGACATGGCGGTGTAACAGTCTTGCATGGAAGCGACTTTTGTTTGACAACTTGAGTAGAAAGGAAAAGATTTCTGAAGTTTTTATGACATGTGGGGGGGGGTTTTTCTTTAAAAAAAAAAAAGTGTTTGAACTCCGAGCGTTAGGAATTGATGTACACCACGGTCATCTCTCGAAATATATCGCTCTAGCGCAGATCCTGCATCTTCTCGAAGGTTGCCGTCCCCATGAAAGTAATCTTGTGTTGCAACCCCAAATCTCCCCCGTTCCCATCATCTCACCCTCACATAGTGCCACTTCATATCATCCTCCTCCTCCTCCTCCTCCTTCGCCTGAATCATCTCCCCGTCGAAAAGCTCTCCATCCATCAATCCATACACATACGCAGTCCCAACGAACAAATAATAATTTCCCCCCTCAACAGGCCGTAACACGCACGGCATGTTCGCTCCTTGCGCCACAAGAATCACGTCTCCTTCCCGCATGAGCTTGGGTCCGCAGCCCGGCCATCCCATTCTGGTGCGGAAATATCGACGATGGCGTGAAGCCTCGGAGAACAGTGCTCGGAACCATGCAGCGTGGCGGAATCCGAGCGTAGCGTCTTCTTGTAATTGCCAGAGACGATGGGGAAGTTCGTGGTGCGCGGTGATGTATTGGAGAAAGAGCTGATAAGCTTCAAATTTCTGGGCGATATCGCGGAATTTGATGATGTTCGTCTTCAAGACACCTGCTGATAGGACTTCGGCGATGACGGGAGGGAGGGTCCAAGATGACAGAGTCTCGATGATAGTTTGCACCATGGCGAGATCGTCGGTGTCTTCGTTTGTCATGGCTTGCGTGGTGGTGGCGATGGTATCGATTGTCAACACTCTGAGCGTCATGATGTTCGGGTCAGGGTCGCTGCGAAAAGCTGGAGAAGGCATGATTCCGTGCGTGATGGACTCGTCGTCGCGAGCAAACCCCGCGCGAAAAGAATGAGAAGAAGGCATGGCATCTACAAAAAAAGTCCCATACGCGGTCGAATCTGATCGTCCACGAAGTGAAGCCTGACATGGTCTTGTCCAGGTCGTCGGGAGAGCGGTGCTGGATGCTGTCGAGCCTCATGCCATTGCCAAGACCTCTGTGTTCGAAGATATATCGTGTGGCATCTCGGTATACTTCCGCGACCGACTTGCTGTAGTCTGGAGTGAGAAGAGGAGGGATGGAGAGTAGATCGTTCCACTTGCGATAGAGCTGCACCGCAGCGAAGACCCGATCACGGGGCTCAGAGGCTGAGAAAGTGGCGAAACCTTGCATGAATTCTAGTAAGCCCCAGTTCAGGACGCGTGCTGTTCGCCATTTGAATGTGGCGTAGCTGTTCATTGCTTTCGCTGCTTCGAAGCCGCCGACTTGGTGGCCAAAGGGGAAAGGATGGCGAGCAAGTACGGCGCCAACGGTCAGAGCTGTGGGAAGCGGGAACTGGAAAGAACCCCAGTGGCAAGTATTTCGAGCGGCGAGTGCTATCTCTTGAATCACCCATAAACGCCTGGGACCAGTTTTAGCCATTGTGCGGGCTGCAGTGACATTCCGCCAGTGAAGTCTCCTACCTGAACCAAGGTAATGAATACAGCCGTTCGTGCACTCCCAGGTCAACATCGTTGATAATAGAGTCAAAATTCCATTCGTAAGGTACTTCTCCAGCATCCAGCTTCAGCCGACCCTCGCTATCCAAACTCTTCAAAGCATGCATGACCTTTTCATGAGTGAAGTTCAGAGCAGCAACTGTAACCTCTGCCACCTGCTCTTCATCATCCCCCAAAAATACCAAGTTCCCAGTACCGTACATGTAAATCGTCGCCATGATAGAAACCTGCGCACCGCGCTCCGAAAGATCATTCTGATTGATACATATCGCATCGATCCAGACGACTCGTTCTTCGCGCGCCAATCGCATGCGATGCAGTGCGGCTTTGGTGCTGTACGGCACGTTGAGGGTCACATTGTTGATGGTGATGCTGGAGCGCTGGTTGCGGTCGCCCCAGGCGTAAGAAATCGTTTCGTATTGTGGCAGCACGTCGTGCTGGAGACTGGCAATGCGGAGGTGGCAGTGCAGCTCTTCTGCCCCCAAGCCGGGAAGGATTATGAGCACCCGGAACTGCTGCAAGTCGGAACGAAGAGGGCGGTAGATTTCGGTGCCGGCGAGGAGATGCGGACTGTTTTGCATCTGGGTAGTCGGGGAAGTTTTCTCCCGGTGATTTTGAATAGAGCTTGACACTTCGATACCAAGCAAGAAATGGCAAGATGTCCTTGCGCGGCGTTGTTCAGGTGGGGCCCGGAGCATCCTGCATAAGCTGCTCGTGTGAGCTCTGTCCTACCACCCAGCTTGTGGCTTGAAACGAAGACGGTCGGCAGAGGCAGCATTGTGGGAGTTTTGGTGACTCGCCTTGGTTTACTGCGCTTCATCGAATTTATGTCGCTGGCTCAGATGCCAGTCACCAATGCGTTCATGCCCTATCGTGACTCGGACAAGTACGCAGCTTGATGCTCTGGCCATTCCACGATACGTTTGTTTTCCTCGCTAGTGGTTCATGCGTCTTCGATGTTGACCTCAAAGTGGCGCGGTTCACGCGCTTCCGCACAGTACAGATATTGTGTTAATCCCAATCATATGGCCGTCTTTATCTTTCAAACGCCAGGCGCCCTTCGCTAATCCCCAGCAATGCAGCGTGTCCGCTCTGTCTCATGTAGACTCCGTCTCTTACAATTCAGATTTCTCCCATTCATTCCCGACGTACTTGAACCAGCTCGGCCTGCAATCCTCTTTCTGCAAAAATGGCTCTCCATCATAGAACTTGCCAGCCTGGCATTTCTTGCACTTGGGCGAGTTCGGGCAATTGAAGAATGGAATATGTCGGTATCCGATATCCTTGAACCAGTGTATTCGGTCGCTTTCCTCGAAGAGCCCTAACGCAATGGAGTGGACGGGCGCATCACCCCAGCGCTCGTAGAAGAAGCCCCCTGCGCGGTCCAAATGCTCAAAGTAGGCTTCGTAGGCTTCGGAGCGCCAAAAGTTCATATCAGCGATCTCGAAGTTGGACCAGAAGTGGCACGTGCTGTAGCCGTTTGCGATCTGGTTGTGCTCAGGTCGGCGTTCCTTGTCTGTCAGCCAGCCCAGAGCATTGTGCTTAGCTAGGTATTTGTTGTTGCCGGCAAGAAACTTGATCGTTTCGGGCCATAGCGATTCGATGGATTGAGGCGAGTCGTATATGTTGATCGTAAAGCCATAGGTCTTGTTGTGGTCCCGCATGTAACGGAAGACATCGTAGTCCACGTCGCAAAAGAAGTTCACGTGCGGTTCCACACGCCAGTAGTACTGCATATCCTTCAAGGCAGGGTGCTTGTAAAAATATCCACTATTCCATCTGCACATTTGGTGATAGCTCTTCATGCTAGCATATTGAATGTTCTTCTCTTCCAGTATCTTGGCCGATTCCTTCATGAGGTCTGCGTTGATCCAGGACGGGATCTCCCAATGCTCCTTGGGGATCTGAAAATATCTGCACTCTGCTTTGGTGTTCGCAGCTGTGGCCTTCTTGAACTCTTCGGTGAAAGGCTCATCGTTGAAGAAAGTCCAAGGATAATTGAACTTGTGATTCCATGTCCGCTCCAGCTCTTGCATGCTTCCCACTATTTGCTCCAGCTCACTGTTGCGCACAAGGGAAAGGAGGGTGGCGTTGATGCGATCGCTATTGGGGTTGTCGGCATCGTAATTGTGACCAGACACTCGATGCAATGGCTCTGGTGGTTCTAATGTCTCTGTTCATGCCGTTAGCACAGCGTCCTTCTCCATTGCTGCGCCTTTCACCTACCGTCAAGGTTGGGATCTCTGACCATGTCCGCCAGCTTTGCATGCCCTTCAGGCAGTTTCGCGACAGTGGGATTCCGCATGATCTGAAATAGCAGGAAGACGAACAAGGCCATCGTGGCCAACGCCAGGAAGCGGATGGGCTTGGGAATTGCCATGGCCATGATGGATCACTGTCTGTCGCTGACCGGGTCCTCACATGCCTCGATTGGAGACGTCCTTCTTCAGCCGAAATGTCAAGGTCGTGAGTTGGATGTTTTGGCGCAAGAATGTCTCACCTGCAGCCCGCGCGGCTCTCCTGTGTCACGGACTTCGGCTCGGCGTTCCGGCGGACCCCGTTACAGCGTTCTGTCCCCGCTTCTTTTATCGGCAGCCGTACTGCACCTTCTCTTCGCGCGTTCTCAGTCGCATTCTCAATGCCTCCAACATGTACACGCCATGATGTCCCACGACGATCATGGCACACGCAGCAACACTGGACAGGCTCGCTGGAGGGCTTGTCACCGCCATCACAGGGCAGTCTAAAAATCACGCCCGCTACCAGCGTTCGAAAAGCCTAGCTGTCAAGGGATTACGAGACAAGACTCATGCTCGAACAAATCAGTTCGCCATCAGTGCCAAGTACGATGGTCTGGTAGAGAAACTCGCTGTATTGAACAGGGAGGACGTCGCGGACGCGTTGCAGACGAGACTCGAACAGCTGCCAGCTGGGTCGCAATGGATTCCAGAGGCGCTTTCATTGTTCGTGGAACTCTCGGATCGGCCTGCTTCCCAAACCATCCTCAGCCATGTGACGGTCGATGGAGGTGATCCAGGAAACAGCGCACGAATGACCTGGGAAGAAATCATCGCGGAAGACCCACTAGACGAGCCAGGTGTTTGGGAAGACGTTGATCACGGGTACCACTCAAGTGCTGACGAGCAAACTGATCTTGAGGATGCGTCCGACCACACTGTATCGACCACTGCCACATCAGTTGACGAGGATACGAGCTCAGCTGCGAGGACTTATCTCATAGAGCCCGATGAGAGCGCAATCTCAGCAGTCCGTGAGGCACAGCAAACCTTGCAAAGTCAAAAGAACGGCCGGTCACACATGGTCAGTGAGCTAACACTGGTACGGGAAATACTGCTCATGCTACACGGCCTGCCGACGGAACTATTTCCCATCGATAGGGCTACAGGACGTGTCACTGTTTCGCGGAAACTAATTCTTGCAACGGCAAGCTCGACTACTCTGACCCATATTGTCACCACCACGGTCAAGAGTGCATCGGCGCTGAACTATCTGCGCGCTTGGGTCAAAAGCTCGCAATCCCTCCTCTATGTGCGTGCAGTTCAGTCTGCCATACAGAGACTGCTCGCTTCCTTCACCTCTCGACTAGCTGCTTTAGAACAACGATACATCAATCCGCCGGCAGATATTGTTGTCAGCATCAACGACACGGCAACACAAGCGCAAGATGCAGCCACCGCGTTGATTCAGTTGTCCACCATAGTGCAAGTGGCTGCGCTCTCTACTGGCGGCGGACAGCAGCTTGTGCTGCTCGACACACTATACAACGAAGCATGCCTTTCGCAGCTTTCTGGTGCCACAGCAAGATTCGATGCGTTGGTCACAGTATTCCTGGCTGGCTTATGCGCATATTCAAAGCCAATCGCGGCATGGATGACATCTGGTGAAGCAGTCGCCACTTACCACGACGTTCCTTTGGTGGTAGCTAGCAATGAAGATTGCGATGCCAGCCAGATATGGGACGAGCAGTTCATCATGAACACCACAGCTTATAGGTCTACCTTTGTGCCGAAGTGTTTGCTCGCGTATGCTGACAGAATATTCGCGCTCGGCAAAAGTCGCGCTTTTCTCAATCGTCTTCAACCGGGCCTGAATAATTCTGCGAATAGTGCGGCCGATCTGCCTTTCCTAGGCCATCACCTAATCACAGACTCGCTTGTCTCCTTCTCTCAACTGTTGGATGATGAATTATCGGCATGGATCGACCAGGTCGGCAACGACTGCACTCCCTCACTTCTCAAAAGTCTGAGGGCTGACCATGGACTTTCTTCGACCATATCCGCTGTTCCGATGATCTTCTTCTCTGGCAACGGCATCGCTTTTCGTGATTTCGCTGACGCTGTCGTGAAGCGCATGGTGGTCAAAGGTGATTCGAAAGCCTGGAATGACCGTTTCATGCTGGCAGAGCTTGCGCGCAGCACAATCGGTACATGTGAGAACGTTGATTCAAACTGCATTCAAGTCGACACGCCGTCTGGTGAAGTAGGTACGATTTCTACATCCACCACTCGCCTTTTGAATTCATTCAATTTGGAATACATCTTCGCGTGGCCTGTACAAAACATAACAGGCTGCAAGACATCAAGCACGCATGCGAAAGTCTTTTCGTTCCTCCTGCAAGTGCATTACGCAAGAGACTTGATGACCAGGACCTTCTTCAACCTGCGGTCGGAGCATCAGCGATCAACGCTGGACTTGGCACTTCGTCAGAGGTTGCTGTGGTTCACTGACACCTTGCACTTCTTCATAGCCACTACTGCAAGCACCATCCATCGGGATACGGCACAGTCGATGGACGCTGCATCGGATATTGACGCGATGGTATCCATCTGGCAACACTACCAGGGTAGACTTCAGATGAGCCTCTTGCTTTCCCCAAAGCTGGAGCCTGTAAGAGATGCGGTAACGGGGATGTTGGAGCTCAGCGAGACGCTTGCTAGAACGACTCGGCTCGGCAGCATCGCTGCGCTGCAGGATCAGTTCGATCGGAGCTTGAAGTTCCTGGTCGCTGGATTACGTGGGCTAAGCCGAGCTGGAGGAGACGTCGCCTTGGAAGCGCTTGCGGAAAGGCTGGAGTGGACTCCTCCATGAGATCTTCACATCGCCTGCCGCTTTTCTGGTACGCTAGTATTTGTGATACGGGTTAGGCGAGTGCTCTGAGTTTCGAAAGGAGCTCTGGCATGTGAACGAACTGCCGGATTGGGAAGGCACATGCGAAGCCAGGCGAGTTCGCGCCAAGCACGAGACCAGCATATGATCCTTATCACTCCTCGCTACTCCTCGTACTTCTCGCGTCACGCTTCGCGGTTTGCACGGCAATTACTACAGCAATCACTACTGGAGCCGGCAAACCACTTGGTGCAAGTGAACTCGCATGCACTTCGTTTGTCGGACAACATCAATCTCTTGCTCACTATCGTCGAGCTGGTGTAGACGGATTATCCGAACCACTCTCTCCAACTCAATAACAGTACGGTCACAGATTCGAGTCTTTGACAAACCAGGCACAAGGCCTGCCTTTGCTGCCGAACTCCGACTGTACCAACGACGCTCTACCATTTCAACAATGTCCCCGCCACCACGAGGTTTTCATCTTCCTGCGGAGACCGATCATCATGAATGCACAGTAATGACGTGGCCGACCCTTGAGTCTGTCTCTGGAGAAGAGCACGACTACCCAGGTGGCGAGGTGACAGCTACGCGGCAAGAAATAGCGAACATCGCACGCGCCATTGCCAAATATGAGCCTCTGCATATTCTTGTCTGCAACTCCAAAACCGGCGAGCACAATGGTGAAGCAGACACCAACGTGGAATCTATACGAAAAGCACTTGGCAAAGTCGACAACGTCTTCATACACGAGTCTCCGAACGTCCACTCCCTCTGGGCACGAGACGTTGCACCAGTATTCGTGCGATCCAATACTGGGCCTCTCTCTATCTCGTGGGGAGAGAAAGATGACCCAGGAGTCGGCTCGGATAAGAAGGGCACTTCCAGCACAATCGTCGGCATGATCTTGAGCTTCAATCAATGGGGCAGAAAGAATGTACCGACTGCAGACGCGTATACCGCTCCCACTGCAGCCGAGAAATTAGACAAAGCATACGTTTTAGCACCCTTCATTGCCGAAGGTGGTGGTCTGATGTGGGATGGCCGCGGCACCATGCTCGCGACCGAATCCGCGATTCTCAACCCAAACCGCAATCCTGGGATCGACAAAGTGACAATGGAAATGTACTTTGCGCAATGCTTCGGCATCGAGAAGACAATTTGGATCCCTGGTCGGCGTGGTTACGACATCACAGACGACCATATCGATGCCCTGGCACGATTCGCTGCACCAGGAGTCGTGCTGCTCGGGAAGCCTTTCTGCGAAGATGACGCTTACGAAATGGAAAGTCATCTTGCACTCAAGGAAGCTCTCAGCGATGAGACCGATGCTACAGGCCGCAGGTTCACGATCATTGATGTACCGGAGCCAGATGTCGAAGCGCTCTTGGGAGAAGACTATGACCCAGAATCCGGACCGGTGGCTTCGTATGTCAATTTTCATATCGTGAATGGGGCGGTGATTGTGCCAGCTTTCGGACAGGAGCAAAGAGATGCGGAGGCCGCGAGGTTGATTGGAGAACAATTTCCTGGGAGAAAAGTGGAGCAGGTGAGGTTGTATCAGTTGCCCATGCAAGGTGGCGGGATCCATTGCGCGACGCAGCAGGTTCCTGCTGAGTAGGGCAACGAGGCTGTGGCAGTGGCGAGGTGTAGGTGCAAATTGTATCATCATGAAGGTCGTAGAACTCAAGCTGTGACGAATGAAGCCTCGACATGCTCAGCGTTAGGTGCAAGACAGACACCCGGCAGCATGAGTAGAATGATTGAGAATAGTAACAGAGAAGCATACTCACCTGAAGGCACGCTCAGTAGATCCTCCGTGATACTGCCATCCTCCCTGCTCATGCCGTCCAAACGCCCTCCCTCGCAGGCTAGTTAACCACACTCCGGCCCATCTCGGAAGTGCAGATGCGGGAGTCTGCACAAGCGTACCACAACAGGAGGTCTGGGGTGTCCGCGGGTCGAGGCGAAACGCGGAATTGGCCATCACCGAACCAGCCGCCGAGTGGACGATGATGTGTTGTTCGCGAGATGACCAGCGCCGAACGGCAACCAAAAAAGTTCGCGCCCGCCCATCATTTCCCCCCATGACTCCCCCCCCACCAAAAAGTCGCGCACGCCATCCACTGCACATTGTTTGTTCTGCACTTGCTCTGCAACTGATACCGAAGGCTCGGGCCTCGGACGCCTGTCGCAGTGTCACTCACGCTGCTCTTGTCCACGACGATCCATCATCATTCTGGTCTCTTTGAGTTTCCCTCACCACCCACACTATGGATTTCCCGCTCATTCGGCGAAGAGATTCCCCTCCCGTCGATGCCACCAACTTCATAAACGGCATGCTGGGCGACCGAAGACCGCACGTGCAAGAGAAGAGCATTCCCGGGGGCGGCAACTGGGTGGTGCAGAAGTTTGGCGGCACGTCTGTGGGCAAGTTCCCCGTCAAGATCGCAGAGGATATTGTGCAGTGAGTGCCATAACTCAGTGGGATTGAAGGGAGGAGGAACGAGATGCTGAATCCCACAGGGCGAACCTCCAACCCGGCAAGCGCATCGCCGTCGTCTGCTCCGCCCGCAGCTCCACGACCAAAGACCAGGGAACCACGAACCGACTCGTCCGCGCCGCGATCGATGTGCTGGAGCCGAACTCGGGCAAATTCCGCGATATTGTCGAGACGATCCGCCTCGACCACTTGCAGGCGGGGAGAGATGCGTGTAGCGTGTGGGGAGCAAGCAGCAGCGTTCTGGATCAGTACTCCCAAGCGGTGAATGCAGAATGCAAGACTCTGCTGAGAATCCTGGAAAGCGCCATGTTCTTGAAGGCAGTCACAGGCCAGACGGAGGACATGGTGATATCGGTGGGAGAAAAGCTGAGCTGTCTATACATGGCCGCCTTGTTACAGAGTCGCGGGACAAACGCACAATATGTGGACTTGAGCGAAGTGATTCATTTCCCCACTGGCAAGAGTCTGGATGAGCAGTTCTACTTGAACCTCGGTGCAGCGATCGCGGACAGAGTGCTGGCATTGGACAACGACGCTGTTCCCATCATCACAGGATACTTTGGGGCAGTCCCAGGCGGTCTGCTCAAGGAAGTCGGCAGAGGCTACACAGACCTCTGCGCAGCACTCACAGCAGTCGGCCTGAGAGCTCAGGAATTGCAAATCTGGAAAGAGGTCGACGGAATCTTCACTGCCGATCCTCGCAAAGTGCCCACAGCCCGTCTTCTCGACTCTGTGACTCCTTCGGAAGCCGCAGAGTTGACCTTTTACGGCTCCGAAGTCATCCATCCCTTCACCATGGACCAAGTGATCAAAGCCAGCATCCCCATTCGCATCAAGAACGTCATGAACCCTCGCAACAAAGGTACAGTCGTCATCCCAGGCATCGAAGACTCCCTCGCCGTTCGCCGTCCAGGTCTCTTCCGCGGCCGCTCATCCTCCAACCTCACTGGCCTTGAACGTCCAAAGCGCCCCACAGCCGTAACAACGAAACGCGGCATCACCGTGCTGAACGTGCACTCCAAAAGGCGCACGCGAGCCCACGGTTTCCTCATGTCCATCTTCCAAGCCCTCGACAAACACGGCCTCTCCGTCGACCTCATCTCCTCCTCCGAAGTCCACGTCTCCATGGCCCTGCACAGCGAAATCTCCCTCCTCTCCGGCTCCGGCGAAGAAGAGCTCAAAATCGAAAACGCTGCCCTCCAAGGCGCCGTCGACGAACTTTCCTTCTGGGGCGACGTCGATCTCGTACCCGGCATGGCCATCATCTCCCTGGTCGGAAGACAATTACGAAGCATGGTCGGTATCTCGGGCAGGTTCTTCTCGACATTGGGAGAACATGGAATCAACATTGAAATGATCTCGCAAGGCGCTAGCGAGATTAATATTTCGTGCGTCATTGAGGAGATCAATGCTGATCGGGCGTTGAATGTGGTGCACACGAATCTCTTTACGTTTCTGGATTGAGCGCAAAAATTTGACGATGGATTGATTTATGACGAGTTCGAGTTAGAAGCATTAGCGGGCAGTGTTGCTGGTTTCCGGGTGCAAGATGAGAGCCGACATTGATTTCGTGTGAAAGGCAAGGGGTGTTACAGACGAGACTGCATGGGGTTTGATGAAGTAGCTGCACATAGATAGACTTGAGCCACAGGAAGGATTTATGACAATGAATCTGCCGTTCCTCCATCTTTCGAGCCTCAGCAAAACAGCTACTCATGGTGAGCAACTTGCATTAGCAGATGAGCACAGATCGCCATTCAGCAGGTGAGAGCAAATGTGAACAGATGGCGTTGTTCGTCAGCCAAACACGGTCGTGCGCGACCTGAATGTTGGTGGAGCAGGAAACGAGCAACTTCCTTCTTGAAACTGCACCGCAACTTTCTTCGCAGGATGCAGACCAACATCATCAAAGTCCGCCGCAGTCCATTCCTGAAAGGAGTCGTCGTCGAATTCGTCCGGGGCGAAATCTGGAGGGTATGGCACCGACATGGACTCCTCTGCCGGTTCTTCCCGATGCGTTTCGCCGGGTGAAGAGCTGGCCGGAGCGAGTGAACTGGCATGCAGCTGATCGATGGATCTGCACCGGGAGAATTGGGAAGCTTGTCGACTGTGCTCGGAAAATCGATGCTGTGCACGTGTGGGTGTAGATGTAGTGGTTGCCAGAAAATACCGAGACCGCTCCTCTTCTTGTTCTCCTTCTGCTTCGTACTGTGCAACGGCTCGTTCCACGTGCATTGTGGTGTCGATTTCCTGGATCAGGTCTTCAATGTTGTGCTTCTTGGGCTGCCAATCCGCGACGGCTCGCTTGTATGCGGCATCCATTTCGGCACGATAGTGTTGATGTGTAAACCATTCGCAGTCAAGAGCTTCCGTTGCAGTCAGTCTGTGCTCATCGTCAAACTCGAGGCAGCCTCTGATGAATTCCTTCGCCCGACAACCGATGTGTGTCCAATCTTCGCCGGAGTTGAACTCGGCCATGCGCTTGTCGTAGTCTTCTTTGGACAGGTCACAAATGGCATTGTGGGCGTCATCGGGAAAGAGGACATCATGACCAAGCAGCGCGCAAGCCACGCAGCCGACTGACCAAATATCGATGGCCTTAGAGTAATGGCCACGAAGTTGGAGTCCTTCCTGAGCGGCTCCACTGCGGAGGCGCCCGATCTCGCTGGGAAAGCGTCAGCATCACTGAACCTTCCAAGTCATGGTCTGAACTCACGGTGCGGAGTAGCCGGGAGTGCCAACAAGTGTCTGCATGCGAAACACACTTCCCCTCTTATCTGCGGTTTGAGGGGCAGTAATGAGCCTTGCTTGACCGAAATCAGTGAGGACAATTCTCCCGCCGTCCCTCCAACTCGTCATCAAGATGTTCTCCGGCTTGATGTCCCGATGCACGATTCCGTTGGCATGAAGGTACTTTACAGCCTCCAGCAACTGTCGTATGATGATTGCAGTCTGCGCCCCAGTAAGATTGCCGGTTCTTTGGCTATACGACATCAGGTCTCCACCGGTGATCAAATCCTGGAAGATGTAGACGTTGTATGGAGTCGAGATTACCGCCTCGAGGGTCATGATGTTCGGATGAGAGACAGCTTTGAGGATATTGAACTCTCGCGCAACAGACTCGTTGGTCGCCTTACACACTCGCCGCAGCGAATGTTCCTCATCGAGGCTGTTAGGCTGCTTGACGATTTTACATGCAACTTGCTTGCCGGTCTTCTCATCGTTGGCAATATAGACTGCGGCGTATCCGCCTGCGCCCAAGACTCGTGTCGCTAGGCGATACCGATGGGCGAAAGTGCTGACTTCTGCACGCTGGCTCAGATCCAGCCTAGGCGGATCGGATTTGTGACCGTTGTTGGAGAACTCAAAATCGAGCCAAATGCTGTTCGTTAGCTGTATTGAGTCGCCTTGGTTGATAAGGAAGGCCCCATGCTCTTTGGATACAAAGATGCCGCCATCTTCACCATCCAAGCCATTGCGTCGGAAAATGATGGAGTTGTTGGACAAAACGCGTGCCCAGACCATGGGAGCGACACGTTGATCATCGTCTTCGTACTTGACGCAGTGAATGCTCAGATGATGCTTCGAGATGCAGCGGTCTTCGATGCCCAAAGCTTCCTGTACCCTTTGGCGGCCGATATGGAACTGGTCGTTGGCACATAGAGCAAAGTGGCCTGTACGGGTAGGTCTAGTACAGCGAACAGATTCAAATGAAAAATGTACTCACTGCCCACATCAGGTCGATCCGAGTCTCGAAAGAATAGACGACCGATCTCCGGTCGGCTACTCTCAGCCCCTGTCATGTTGAATGACAAGACACTGCTGCCGGATCTTCAATGTGGTTGGCGACTGCTCATATCAGAGAAGAGATGGATGCCTTGGGGCCTTGTTGATACGTGGAGGCACGGAAGTGGTGGAACAATCGAGGATGTCTGTTGGGTAAAGATCTCGCCGATGGAATGAAAATTGAGCGAGGTGCGACTGTGATGTAGTTTGTGTGAATCGCAATGGATACCATCAGAACAAATCGTCAGGAATACACATTGCTGCCTGATTGACGTCCATCGAAGTGTTTGGGAAGGAGTGATCACCGCGACTTCTGTCCGCTGACGTCGTTTGCAGCCTAGCGCGGTCTTGGCGGGGCACGCCCGCACAAGTTCAATTCTCGGAGCTCTGGCAGCTGTTTCTTCTCCTCACCAGCGAACTCATCAAAGCAACACCGGTAAGCTCCACCAACACTGCAACTGCATTATCGTCATCGCCCTTGCTGATATTGCCACAGCCAAGATGAGAGCGAAGTGGAGAAAGAAGCGAGTTCGACGCCTGAAGCGCAAGAGAAGAAAGACGAGAGCCAGATCGTAAGTCCATCCACCTTCCAGCAGCCATTGGCACACAACGCATCCTCAGAAGGAAGTGGATATACTGACTCCCGTCCCAGCAAATAAGCGCTTCGCATCACATCCAACGACAATCCGTCCATCTGCCGCAATTTCCAGTTCACGCGCGCCCTATCAAACCCCCAAACATGAAAGCAAGGTCTCTGAAGGAAGGATACGGCATACCTGACAGCACCTTGATCCCAAAAGGACGCGTGGCAAGCAAAGCACCACAACAACACTGAGTTGTAGGCGGGGGAAGGAGGACTTTCTTTCTCGCGTTGGAATGAATGACACGATGACGGCGTGTTTATTTGACATGACACTGAGGGCCACGCCGTTTTACTACTCTCTAACACCGGCGAGACCTGCGAAGTCTGAGATGTTCCACGTCGAGGATGGAGACGGGCCATGCCTTTGAGAGGATTTTTTTGGAAGGCCCTGTTTTTAGTGGTAGCTGTCTGAATGGAAGCTCTGATCCGCTACTTGTCGTCTCTTCCATTATTATCGTTCATCTTTCCCTCCATGTTGAGCACTCGCTTCGCTCGGCTACCGAGACGAACACTGTATGAGTTGATGAATGCCATCACTGACATGTGTTGTTGCTCCACGTAAGTGTTTCAAACAGGCATCTACCCCATTGCGTGCCGAGAGCGTGCCAAGTTACCAGGACCGACCTCACTCTAACTTCACTTCCTGTGCGGGAGGAACGATCGTGCAAAGTCGGATTGGTCACCGGTACTCACTGGAACGAAAGGCTTTGAGGATTTTCGCAGTGGAATTCCGTTATTCAAGCATCCGAGCCTTCATGCCTAGACTTCCGCAGCAACATGTACGACGAGCAGCCGCTTGCCGCCAGCCAACGACGTCGTTGTGTACTCTGATTCCAACAGTGTGTTACCTACGAGGAGCAAACCCCAAACGGTACCGAAACCTGTCCGTTCGTTTCGTTGTCCATTCATTCAACTCATCAACTTCGTGCAATCATCATCCCATCATGCCCGGCCGCCTCGACACCCAACATGCACAGCTTCTATGCAACCAAGCTGTACCAAACACCTTCCTTCGCACGAAAGTTGTACAAGAAAGCATCTCGCGTGCCATCAGCTCGATAACCCAACAGTTTTGCATGGATTTCCCCGACATATTTGCGTTCGTTGGCTTGGGCACTGCCAAAAGTCAGCTTCAAATTTGACGCAATGATCAAGAGAGGATGTAGTTAGTTACCTCTGAGTCGCATTGCGCCAGCTTTCCGGATCACTCAGTCTGGTCTTTTCGACCAGGTCGAGAATGCTTGCTCGGGCTTCGATGGCGAGAATCTGGGAAACTTTCATGTCTTCCAGCGACAGTTCTAGAGCGCGCTGGGCTCCTTGGATGATCTCGTATTGGTTGACTTTGCGGCCGCCGTGTTCGACGCGCAGCACGTCGACATTGTTGTCCTGGGTTCATATTAGTGGGATTCATCGGCCTGGTTGCGCAGACAATGGCATGGGAAGTAGTAGAGGGGCGCGCAGGCCCGGCAATGGAATGAAAGTACTCGCCTTGCGCTCCTCTGCCTCGTGCTGGCTGGAGTGGTTCCTCGAAAGCGGGATTCGTGCCTTGGTAGTAGCTCGATCGCGCAGCTCTTGCAGAATGTGACTAGGCAGAGAGGAGATTGGTATCTCCACTTCCGCCTCGTCTGGCGTGTCCGTCTTCACGACACGAACTGTCGTCGAGGTCTCGTGTCGCAAATATGCAATGAAAACGTAGTCCTGTGAGTCGACCGACTTGTGGGCTCGAGAAAGCTCAGCCTTGACATCGTTCTCCCAGAGCGACTTGAGAATTCCGATTGCTCGTCCGCGTACGTTCTCGGTGCCATTAGTCACTACGACAACATCGCAGCGCTTCGGCAGTTGCTGTGTCTGCCTCGGGTCCTTCAGAAACGTGGACTTGGATTCAGCTCCACTTTGAGCGAGGAGATTCACGATCGGCTCGACACCAATCTGAATGCCAACCGCGCCTTGCTTGAAGTTGGTTTGACCCGAGTATTGCGATCTGATCAGGCTGTCGTAGCGTCCACCGGCAGCCAAGACTCGCTTGCCTTTCTTCTCTGCCACTGCAGCGGTGAAGATGAAGCCCGTGGCGTAGAATTCGGCCTTGTGGCAAGAGCGCGGAGTAATGAACACCTTGCGAGTGACGCCAAACTGCTCGGTAAAATGGACAATGCGACGCAGCTCCTCGACGGCCGTATCGCATTTGACTCGGATACGTTGGTCCACTGTTTTCATAAGTGTGGCCAACTTGTCGAAAGCCTTGCGCGGAGGAAGGGACCAATCATAATCTTGCAACTCATCCAATGTCGTGTCCATAAGTCCCATGTTACGAAGCTCAGTTCGGACTTTGGGCCAAGGTACTGTAAGCTTGTCAGCAAACATATCAATTCGTCGGACTCTGCTGTGTACTTACTGTTTTGGTTATTCGTGTACCCAACATTCCCAAGCATCTCCTTTACTTTCCGCTGATACTTGGACGGAACCCGACAAGCATCGAGAATTGCGTCGATCAGCAAACCATGGCTGAGATGATAAGCAGCTTGTGGAGCGACGAATTGTGGAAGCTCTGTCAACGCTTCATCAACCACCTTCAGCGCTTCGGCATCATTCATGGCGGTGTCATCTTCCTCATCGTTCGCGATGTCAAAATCAGCTTCAACACTCACTCGCGGCGGGCCCCCAGAATCGCGATAGGCACCACTGAACGTGAATGTGCATCTCGCTGTTGCAGGCTGTCGTGCAAGTTGCCGAGCATACGGCATGATCAAATCGTGTGGAAGCTGCAACAAATTTCCAGCGGCGTCGAGAACTTGGAAGACAGTCGCGCTGAAATAGTGGGTTCCCACTGCGGACGGGAAAATGAAGTCGCGTCGCGTCTCTTCAGCGCCATGTCTGTGGAAGATGGCTTCGAGTTTCTCACGGACAATATTTCTGAGCCGAACATGCAGCGGCTTCTCGATGGCTGCAGATGCCTTCGTATCCCATGCGATGGCTTTGGCTTGCTGAGCTCCACCGATGTCGTGAGAGAAGAGATGAGACATCATCTCCCGATGATAGTCCGAACTAGGGTCTGCAAGTCCAGCAAGAGCCTTTCGCGTAGCCTCATCTTCTATCTTGTACGGCAGTTCCTGCAAGAATTGTTCACTGCTGGGACGATCCTTGGGTTTGTGAGACACTAAGCGGTCAATCAATCTTCCTTGATGTGCCTTCTCGCCGTCGGCTTGGAAAGCCGGAGGCAGAATGTGATCCTTCTTTCTCAAGCTGAGCAACTCTTCGACTCTTTCCATGCCTGTGCTGAAGTGCTGACACATCTCGAAGAAGATGACACCCAGAGAGTACATGTCGACCTTGTTGGTATGCTGGACACTGCTACCAGTGCGCAATTCTGGAGCAACATAAAGAGCGGTGCCAATGCTGTTCGTTATGCCGCCGTTGGTCTCTTTGTAGCCTGTGCCACTGAGCACGTCCGATGCCGAGTGCATCGTGATCGTGGCCAAGCCAAAATCACCAAGCTTCGGGTTTCCACCTGCATCGATGAAGATGTTTTGTGGTTTGAGATCGCGATGGATGATACCTGTTTGATGAATGGCCCTCAAGGCGTCGGTTATTTGCCGAATGAGTCTCCAACAGTCTTCTTCGACGATGCCCTTGCGGATCACATCGGCCAGGGTACGGGTGTCGCACAGCTCCATCTGGATGTACAGAATCTTACTGAATCTGTGTGAGTTTGATCTCGATTTTCTGGGTCGAAGCTTTGACGAGCCATTGCTGGTTGAGATGGTCGACGTCCCGTTTCCGTCGAAAGCGTCCTCGTCCTCGTTGTCCTCTTCAAAAATGATGCCGTCATCGTTATTGTCGTTGTCATTCTCGTAGTCGTCATCAAACTCGAAGCCCGGATGACTATTGCTGACAAAGTCCAGGCCACCGGTGCTTGGATACCCAAAATCGACCTGGTCGTCATCGTCCGAGGATGAGTCTTCGCTAAAGACAGCATCTTCCTATTCTATAATTAGCCAAGTGTCACCGAACCTGGCAGTCCGTTTCTATCTCAGTGAAGGCAGTGACCTACCTGTGCCGATCCAGAGGCATCCTCTTCCATCCAGACGTTGTAGTATCGCACCACATATGGGTGATTGACTCGACTCAGAAGCACCACTTCTCCAAGCGCATGATCCAAGTTCGATGCGCCCTGCTTGATCTTCTTGACCGCGTAGTAGTTTCGATCCAATTTGTTGTACGCCTCAACAACTTCTCCAAAACCTCCTTTGCCCAGTCGTCGCTTCTCAGTGAAGGTCTGTAGGTATCGCGAGTCACTCAAAGGTTCGGAATGGTTGGTCGAATTGTGCCTTGAGCGACGGTGCGGGCTGGCAAGGCCTGAGCTGGAGTGTCTGGCATGGTGACCTGGCTGTATTGTTCCGCACTGAGCAATCGGAGCGTCAGTGCGCAAGACCTCAGCGGATAGCAGCTCAAAGCATGTAGGCATCTTCTTGGCGGAGAAGATCTTGTTCAGAAAGACGCCCAGCAGATGGGAAAGCCCTCCTTCTGCAATCAAGGTATGAGGCGAGTCGTATTCGTCTGTAATTGTAAGGCCGAGGAACATCTGAACTGCGACCACACCGAATTGCCAAATGTCGGCGGCATTGCTGTCCTGGATGTCAGGCGGAACTCGCCATTCTCTAGGCACACTCTCATCTTTGAGACCGAGCACGTGGGTATATCCGAACCCTGAGAGTTTGGGCGACAGCGTTGGGGTGCTGGTGATGTATACGCTGCGGGAACTCAGGTACCCATGGATCATGCTATTCTGGTGCAGGTATTGCAGACCTTCCAGTAGATCTCGTGTGAATTGCTGGGCCTTATCTTGATGCAGGTCGCACATCGATAGCCAGTCGTGTAAAGGCCCTGCGCGACGTCAGCAAGAACTTTCCTCGTGGACCAGTGTTGATGACGTACCTCTATCGGCGTATTCGCGACACAGGAGCAGCTCGAATGTCGCCTCATTGTGACTGTTGATCCGATATGTCAGTACATTCAACAGATTTGGATGCTCCAGCTTCGCGACTTTTGCGAGAAGAGCTTCCAACTCGATCACGGCGGCTTTTGGCTTCTTCACAATTCTACGCTTCACAGCGACGACTGGCACATCCGGGCCGACCGTGGCAGCTGGTCGACCCAGGAAGATACACTCGACAGCTTTGCTGTTGGTGAGCGCACCAGACAGCGCGACGTCGGAAAAATTGACTATATCGCGTCTCACGCGAAGGTGAGCAGTCTGCCCGAAGGAGACCACCTCTGGCATAGACGCTAGCTGCTCAGGTGGTTGGCCAATTGACATACGCGACCTCCTCTTATTCTCCTGCCGCAATTCTTCTTTCACTTTGCGCTCGAGTGCTCGGTTCTTCTGCGCTTCTTCCTCCAACTGTCGTTGTGCTTCAGCTTCGGCTGCTTGCTTTGCCAATTGGGCCGTTGATTCCTGTGCGTTGACCCTTTCCTCATCCAGACTGGGAAGCGCATTTTGCTGGCGTGCATTTGCGGCATCGCGAAGAGCCTCAATGATGTCATCAGCGATATGATGGATCATTGCCTCTCCAAGCAGCAGCAACGGGCGGGTGCGCAAAATGTTCTGGATTCGGCCGATTGTCCTCTCGTGAAGGCGATGGGATTCCACCAACTCCAGTCCGGGCGGCGAGCGAGGGTAAGTGGCGGAAAAGCGGACCAGTAGCACAAGGTAGAGTTCGTCGTCCTCGGAACATCTTATCGTCAACTTGAAGCTGCGATCGGTGGTCTTCTGCCAGGCGCCTTGGGCAGCAACCTCTTCGAAGTCATCCCCGAAGATGGCTTGCAGGGCTTGGAGTTCGTCATTTTGGGTTTCTTGGTAGTCGAGCGGCGCAGTCTCAGTAGTGGGTGATGGGCTGCTCAACAGGTGCGCGGGAGCGGTCGTCTTTTTGGTGGATTTCGGGGCCATACTGCTTTCGCAGCTTGAGTCGACGTGCAACCTACAGCCAGGTGGTGGCTGTAGAGTCGCTTACGCGCTGGTGGGAGTCATTGCTGTTGGCTAGGTGAGGTTTGGAAAAGACCAAGTGAAGCTCACTTTTCGCAACGGGGCCGTTGCCAGCGAAGTGAAGGTGTTGTCGCACACACCGCATGTAGAGTTTCGCTTGTGCATCCGATGCCGCAGGGCTGCCTGAGGCGTGACTACGGACGCGGACGCGATGGAAGAGACACCGAAGAGGTTGCAAGTTGGGAAAAGGATGATGATGATGATGATGAAAGACAATGCCACACACGTTCAACCCAACCTACCACATCTCGTCGGTTTGATAGCGACGATTCGTATCATCGCATACCAGCTGTGACTGGCTCGCGGTGGTGACTTCATCTCCCTGGCTGTGCTTGGTGATCTTGCTGCGGTGTCTTGTTATGCATTCATTGCCCTCTTCGGCGTGCATTGGGATGCATGACATGTAGGATTGTGCCAGCGAGAGGAAACAGAGAGCGCAGCGCAATCGTAATAAGCGAGCGGTTTCCCTGGCGGGGGCGTGTTTATCTCTTCCGTGTCAACAAAGAAGCTTTGCACCACCCGGCCACCCACGACACGACCACCCTACCTACAGCCTCCCCCACTACACCCGACTATTGATCATCATGATCCCCGCCATGCTGTAGACCGAGAACACCGCACGTCCACAACCATGCTGCACTGGCTCGCCGGCCAGAAGACGCACGAGAGCAGCGCAGACCCGGACACTACCGCCTCCATTGATCCGCCTGAAACACCCGCCCCAGTCTTCGCTGTACGCGCCTTCAAACATGCCATCTTCGGCACGCCGGCGACGGAGAAGCCCAAGGCTCCGCGCAGACACTCCAACACCGAGAATGCGCGCAATGGCCAGCCGTCGCGCCCGCGAATGATGCGCCCCCGGAGCACGAACGATGCGGCCACTGTCGCGAGACTCGACGAAGCAATCGCTGCCGAGCCACTTCCTTCCCCTACCAAGGGAATCTTGATGACTCCGGGTACCGCAGGTGGCAAGCGCAAAACCGTCACCTTTCCAGATCACGTTGTCGACAACGAGCACAAGCGCCCGACCACGACCGGCTTGCCAGAAGATTGTCCTGGAAAGTTCCCCAGTCCGTGGACCAAGGCCGAGCACATAGAAGACTCGACGCAGCGATCGGGAGGAAGGTCCAAACTCACCGAGGCATTAGAGCAGGCGCGAGAGGATGGTTCGAGACGCAAAGTGCGCCTGGGCAGAGCGGAGGAATCGCAGGAAGATCTGACCGCAGATCTGGCGGAACCCGTGTCCGACTCGGGCAAATATTGGAAGAGAGAGTACGACATCTATCGCGAGAAGACGACCGCCGAGGTTAAGAAGCTGGTGGCTAAACAGAAACTCGCCAAGAGCTATGCAAAGGACAAGGACGATGAGTGCCTCGACTTGAGGGACGAGCTTGTGCAAGAGAGAAAGATGGTCGACAAGTTGCAGAGACGGACTGAGGACCTCGAGGGGCGGCTCAGAGAATACCAAGAGCTCCTGAAACAAAGCAAAGCGGCCGAGGCAAGCGCAAAGGACGAGCTTGAGCGCACCAAGCGCGGCTTCAGCCCCACAGGGTACAGACGACCAGTCGAGAGTGCTCCGAACCTGGGCCTCTCGAGCAGGACGGAAGGCGAGCGCAGACCGTGGAACAGCTCAAGGCTAACTGCAACGGCCGTCGATACTGCAACCAACGACTACCGGCTAGTGGCTGACAAGCCGGAATTGTTACCCTCAGAACAATCGGATGTGACGAGGCCACGCCGCAGACCACGCGATACCCAGAGAAAACCTCAGGACGATGTATGGGCTCCTTCATCAACATCAGAGAGGCTGCAACCAGATACACCGTACCCACCGTCTCGAGGCAATCGTGCAGTGACAAGCGGCACAGGCGTCACTCCTCTCCAATCGCTCAGCACTAATACTATACCCAAAGACTCTGTCTCGTTGGCCGTTTCCATGGGCCTCAAACCACCTGCCTCGCCAACAAGAGAAGACAAACGCCAAGACTCGCCTCTGCAAGAAGGCAACGAGACAGCAGCGTACGCCGCCCCACCACCACCTCCTCCGAAAGATGACACCTCCATCATTGTGCCATCCAGCCCCTTTGATCCCGATGCCACGATGACGAAACAGCAGCCCCCGTCCCCAAGTGTCGAAAGGTCTGTGCGCAAGGAACTGCGTCGAACGACAGCTGCTCTGGATACCAAAGAGAATGTCTCGCCAACAGGAAGGCCCAAGTCGAAGGATGGGCCTGCAGGAGCAGAAAAGCCTTCGGCGGCTTGGACGGCGATGAACGCGCCCGTGCTGACTTCCACTGGAGGATCCAACATCAATGCGAACGCGGCGGAGAGGGAAAAGGAGAAGCGACAAAGGGCGCTGGAGAAGGCGAGGGAGAGACTGGCGTCACGAGGAAGGATAGTTTCATGATGAAGACTGCGATAGATACCAGCTTCAGTTTCGGCGGGAACAGAATCGTTTGTTTTTTTTTTGGAAGAGATTGCACGCTCACTTGCTCTGTACATAACTGTATTCCTCATGACACTGAAAAAAGGCCGTTTCCTCTATCTCGTCTCTCTGTACACCATTTCCCGATCCCCAAAAGCAAGAAGCCACAAGTTTCAGTAATCACTGTCGACAGTACTTCTCAAGCTAGTTGCGCAAACAAAGCAGTAAAGTGAAACACAAGCAAACGAACCATCTGACACTCCTCTCTTCATCGGCGTCATCATTCTTCTTTCTTTTTTTGTTCATTTCTTCTTGTATTCCGTATCCCATATAACCATTGCAACGTCCATCCTTCCGAAATTTATCAAACACACAAAAGACACAAAACCAACTCAAATATACCTGAACCTCTTCGCAAGCGTGACACACGTGACCGCAAGTAAGAACACCACTCCGACAATTCCAAACCACCATCCCAGTCCCGGAGTGCCTTCACCCGGAACGCGAACATTCATACCAAAAAGGCCCGCGACCAAGTTCATTGGCACCAGAATCGTAGCCAACACGGTGATTTTGCCAAGCAATTCGTTGGCGCGGGAGCCTTGTTCGGTGTGCTGCAAAGTAATCTGCGTCAAATGGTTCGTGTGACTGCGACTGAGCATCTTTTCAAAGTGGCCAAGGTTGGACATCATGGTGACAATGTGATCCTGAACGTCGGAGAGATACAGACCCACATCGCCTCGAGGCGCAATGGCGTAGGATTCGTTGCACTTCTTTGCGAACGACTTGATGACATCTGCCTTGCCGCCGAGGACGCGAGTGAGAGCCATGATGCGCTTGCGACACTCGCCGATACCTTGGAGCATAGCACGGGAGTCTTCGAAGCGCGCGGTAAAAACCGAGTCTTCGATTTTGTCGGTTTCGCGTTCGACTTCGCGCAGGACTGGGGCGAAGGAGTCAACAATCTCATCAATCAAGGCGTAACAGATCCAGTCGGCAGAGAGGTTGACATAATCGCGGAGCCGTCCGATACGCTTGCGGACCGTGGCAGCGTGATTGTTTGGGCAGAATGAGAACGTCAGAAGACCTTCGCGGAACACCACAGCATAGATGTTGATCGGTTCAAGATAGTCCTCGTGCGCTGGGTCGACCATGTAGCAAGACCTGAAGCACAAGAAGTAGTACGTCTTGAAGAGCTCAACTTTCTCGCGCGTCTCTTGAGTGAAGATATCCTCACGGGTCAAGGGGTGGACACGGAAGGCGCTGCAGATTGCAAAGATCTCTTCTTCCGATGGGTTGAGCATATCAAGCCACCACACTCCACCCTCGGGTCCGAGCTCGAAGAGGTCGCGGAACGTCTCGCCGGGCATCAAGAGGCTACCCAGCTCCGGTGCATGGACTGTTTCATCGATCTCGGAGGAAAAGAACGTCCAGCGGTTGAGAGGAAGTTCGGCTGTGCTTGCGAGCTGCTTGAGTCCATCACCTGACTCGTCGCCTGTGGTGCCGTTTTCCTTCTCATCGTTGTCTTTCTCATCATTCGCTTCGTTGCAAGCACCGTTCGCGAATCGCTCAACGTCAACAAAGTAGTTGTCAGACGCATTACCCCGGCGTTGGTCGTTGAACACTCGTGGCGCAGTCGACGTGCTGAATTGTGGCATGAAGGGATGAGCCACCGGCGTCTTGGTGTGCGTCGAAGCCACAAACTCCTCCAGATCTTCAAAGTCAATGGTGTAGGTGTTCGGTGGCTCTTCAGGGGGAAAGCACACATCCTCCATGGCAGAGCTGCGGTGCGATGCCGCATCTGACTTGATACGCACAGCTGCATCTTCCTCTCCAAATGTTGGTCGTCTTCTTGGATGGGTGGTGTTGGAGGCGGTACGGTGCAAGGACGCAGCGGTGGAAGGTGCCTTGCTGTTCACGGTGCCAGCTCTGCCTCGTCTGTGCGGTGGGGCAAATGCGTCCACGGAGTTTGGTGGCGAAGTGGAGTCATCCGAGGCATGGGAGTGGATAGAGTCAGCATCTCCATCATGTTGTCCAGTACGTCTGAAATTGGCACGCCGAGCCGGGACGGGACTACATGTGCCTCGTCGCTCGTGATGCATGCGCCTCTCGCGATGCCATTCTTCGTCAGGGGAGCGAACAATGTTCGACTTGCGAGATTTGTCGCTCTTGATGCTTTTGTCGTCATCGGCGATAGCGTTCTCGAAGTCACGAGCGATAGTGCCATGCACTTCCACGGGCAACTGCAGCCTCGGGACCTGTGGCCGGTCGCCCTCGACAACACTCGCCAGCGTCCCGCGCCGGGCCTGAAAGTAACTCTCCGCAGCAGGAGCTGGGGGAAGGCTCTCTGGTTGGTTCCTGTGATCATCCAAGTCCGGCTCGGGCGTGCTGTATCGCGTTTGCGACTTCTCAGATCGCGGGGTATGCATCTTGTCGCCCTGGTTTGTATGTTCTGGATAGAGGTTTTTGATATGTCTTACTGCTGCTGCTGATGATGCAGTCGAGTCCTTGGTGCTGTCCGTCCGCTGGACAGTCTCGAATCCTTGAATTGAGCCAGGTTGTCTCCTGGGGCTCTCGCACGCCTTGAGCTAATCCCTGCAATTATCCCATCGAGTCTGCTGTATGTGTTGATGTGCGATTACAATCTATCGCAATCAGTGTCGACCTCAGTCGGTCGAGTTATGGAGGCTGCTTGATGTCGCCTCCGACGAACCAGCTTGGCCCGAGCAGAGGTCGGATCTGAACGAACGGAACCGCTTGAGACCCCGCCAACTTGGTGGTGTTTGTCGTGGAGTCGCTGTCGCGACCGGGGTTGCTGTCGTGCGGGGAGGCGAAAAATGCCTCACGTAGGTCAGCCAGAATTGGCCGGGGGGACAAGGTGGAGAGTGGGCGGTGATCGGATAGTCAACAATGGTGCATCGGTGTGACCTCGACGTGGCCGGTTCTGTGTATCGAGAAGGATCGGGGTGTGGGTGTGTACTGGTGAAAGTCTAACGAGCAGTTGTCGTTGGGGAGGAGAGGAGGAGGAAGGGAAGGGAAAGGAACAAAGACACGATGACAAGGCTTTGCACCGGCTAGCGTCAAGTGGAAAGTTTAAAGCGAGCGCACGTGCCTTGGTGTTTGGTGTCTGGACGTCCGTTCGGAAGTGAAAATTGAAGCACAGCACAATTGCGCGGCCCCAGGCACACATCCGCGCGTCGACGGACAGACCTCGTTCCTGCGTAATGCGAGCCGCCCATGCTTATTCGAAACGTGTCCACGTTGTCCCTGCGCCTGTTGTACATATTGCTCGTTGCAACTCGCTGGCCACCACAGTTCCGCTGACGTTGCTCGAAAACAAGCCTTTTTCGTCCCTGGCAAGTGCCCGTTCCCGCATCCGCAATCGGCATCTGCAAGCCAAAGCCGCCGACTTGCGTTGGAGTCTGGACAGCTGGTCCTGAAGTATTGGAGCTCCATACGACGAGTGCATACCGACTCGAGCACCTCGAAGCCGCCCACGAGCAAGACACACCCGACAATGGAAGCCATCCTCGAGCAAGCGCGTACCATTTACGAAGGGGAAATCGTTTGTCGCATCCCTTGAGCCTCACTCGCTGCCTGTGAACTGACCGGCGATCAGGACTTCGAAGGGCAACGCATCGCAGAGTACCTCACCTATGGCTTCCTCTCGCTTGTTGGCGCTATCGCCTTTCTCGTCGGCTTTGCGACTCAGGATATCTATCAAACCCTCTACATTTGCCTCGGAGGCACGGCCCTCGCGTTTGTCATGATCGTGCCTCCGTGGCCTTTCTTCAACAAGCATCAGCTGCACTTTTTGCCTTCTAGAACAGCACAGAGCTCGCTGCAGGGGATACAAATTGAGGTGGATGGCAAGAAGGTCAGCTAGTCGGGAATGCCGCGCAGCCGTCCACCCCATAGTCACACTGTGAGGAAGAAGCAGGGAAGGCGGATGTTGAGACGTGGCAGGCAGGATGCAGCTCTAATGGCGCTGAGGGAGTCTGCGCACACCGCTCTACAACGCGCCACGGTGTTAGTGGCTGGAGGTATGGCGAAAGGGTGTGCATATCGCCCAAGACCTGGTATCGTAAATTGGCTGTCAATGGCCACTCTCTAACACGGCAAGATCTACGCCAGCTTCCGACGCGTATCATGCCTTGAACAACGTCTTTGAACCCCTTGACCGTAAAATGCATCACCTAGCTATCCGCCTTCGCGCCATATGCGTGATGTCTTGACCATGCGCCTGCCTGTCCGCCCAAGCCTTGTCGCACGTCCTCGTATCGCTCATTTCTTCGTTCCTTGTTACCGCCTCCAGTTCAACGACCATACTTCTGGAATTCCCAATCCCTGTTGTCCAGCGGACACACCTGGCGTGTCTTGAGCCATCTCGAAATGCAGTGAAAGTGGAAGGCGTGCTGCATTCATAGCACCAACATGTTAGCCACGCTTCATCTTGCTCCTCACCAAGGTCCGAAATTTCACTTACGTTGCAAATTCCCCATGCGACCGTACATTCCTCACTCGTGGCGCTCGCCTGGTTGGCCTGGCAATCGATGCACAGGTCCATGATGTGGTTCCGGCAGATGGCGCAGTTGTCGACGACGATGTCCCACGCCCAGAGTGCGACGGCGTTCCACTGTGTACCACATATCTGTCAGTGTGAAGCTCGGCGAGAAGTGCATGACAGGGTGCACTATGTACCTTCTTGACCTCGAATCTCTTCTTCCCATCCGCTGCGTCGCCGCCACTTGCGCCAGCCTTGGCTTTCTTCGGTGCCGCGTCAGTCATTTCGACGTCTGCCATGGTGTGGCCGTCTCGAGGAAGTCGTGTAGAAATGTGCTTGGGTCCGGATGCGCGGGTTGTTTGTGTGTTGTTGTGTTTCGTGGTTCGTTGATAGAGCTCGCAGATGGGACACGCGAATGACGGCGGCTGTTATCGATTAAGAAATAGGCAGGCACGCTGCCCGCATCTTCACTAGCGCCAAAACCCCTGTCGTGCTCGCAACATTCACTTGCCGCTCTCACAAGTGACTGCCAATTTGTGAATCTATGCCATAGCTGATTTCAACAATAAACCGTGTTCACGAGTCGGATTCGTTGCAAACAGCAAGTTCTGTGCCCCTCGCATCCCAGACTTTCACATGAAGCTTGGAGTGAGGGATAGTGGGGTCGTGCTCAAGAGCACGGGAAACGCCATGTTGAATGCAATGGTATCTTCTGCTCTATAAATTTCCTTGCGCCGCCATCGCTACCAGATCTAAAACTTTTCCTTTAGATTTGGCCGTCGCGTGTGTAGACCACCAATAGCCGGAACTCCCACGTCCCGCCCGGAAAGCACTTGTCCCCGCCAAGCCTTCGCTTGCCCCAGTACTGAACATACGTCGAGGCACTAGAACTAGTACAGGACTCTCGTCCTGATCCTGCTGCCCAGATCTTCCAGGCTCTGATAGAGGGTTTTGATCTCGCTGACATTAACATCCGAGATATCCGCCATCAGATAGGCAACATCGCCTCTGGAATCTGTCATCTGCTTGTCCACGTTGTGATCTCCAAGAATTTCGTTGACCCTGCGAAGAACACCAGGCACGTTCTTGTGAATGTAGATGACACGAAGATGGTTCGGCTCTTCGATTGTCAGAGAACGCAGGGTGACTTCTGGGAAGTTGACGGCTCCTTGCGTTGTGCCAAAGTTGACGTAGTTGACCAAGGCATCCGCGACTTCGATACCAATCGCTGACTGTGCTTCTTCCGTTGAACCACCAATGTGTGGTGTGAGAATGACGTTCTTGAGGCTACGGAGCTCGTCGCCCCAGCTGTTGAGTTGTGCGTTGAAAGTGTCGCCGTTCTTGCCGGGCTCGTTGGGGAACACATCGAGCGCGGCACCGCCAAGTTGGCCAGATTTGCTGGCAGCGATCAAGGCTGGGATGTCCACGACGCTACCTCGCGAGGCGTTCAGCAGGTATGCTCCGGTGCGCATCTTTGCGAATTGCGCCTCGCCAATCATGTCCTTCGTCTCATCTAGCTCAGGCACGTGCAATGTCACAAAGTCGGAGTTCTGCAAGAGCTCGTCGAGTGAGGGTACCTGGTGTGCCGTACCCAGGCCCATCAGGTTGATGACATCGTAGTAGATGACCCTCATGCCCAGAGACTCTGCAAGCACAGAAAGTTGTGCTCCGACGTGTCCATATCCCACAATGCCCAGCGTCTTGCCTCTTACTTCCCAGCATCCTGCGGAGACTTTGTTCCACGTTCCATTGTGCATCTCCATATTTCGGTCACCGATCTGACGGGCCAACACGATGATTGTGCCAATCATTTGCTCTGCCACGGAGCGCGAGTTCGAGAACGGGGAGTTGAAGACGGCGATACCCATCTCGGCAGCGAATTTGAGGTCGACTTGGTTCGTTCCGATGCAGAAGCAGCCGATTACGATGAGATTCTTCGCATGCTTGAGCACGTTGGCGGAGAGATGTGTCTTGGAACGGATGCCGATGACATGCACCTCTTGGATCTTCTCGATAAGCTGGTCTTCGGGCAGAGACGTCTTTAGTGCCTCGACTTGGTAGCCCTGGGTTTTGAGAATCTCCTGCCCGGCGAGGTTGACATTTTCCAGCAGCAGGACCTTGATGTCTGTCGTCTGGAATGGTTTGAGCTGCTTTGCGGAAGCGTTCGGCGGACCATGGAAGGAGTTCTGGGGGCTGTGAAAAGTCAAGGTTGGGCTGGTTGCCAACGAGTTGGAGACGGTGCGCGAAAGTTCATCGGAACGGCCTGGTCGCTGGGGAATGTCGATTCCGTCGGACGGCATAATTGCGAGACGTGCAGAAAGAAGAAGCGAGTGTGAGTGAAACTTTTTCGGGGCGGGTTGAGGAGTCAAAGGAACAGTGTTATATTTTTGTTCACATGTCAATGGGCAAAAAGTGCTCCCACCGCAGGCCGATGTCGTCGGGCGATGCGTCATGCGCGCCGGTGCGCGCGCTCTGCCGAACCGCTTCACGGCCACCTTCTTTGTCGCGACAACGACATTCGACAGACACGCCGAGGCATCATACGCATTCTCGGGAATCATGCCTCACGTAGAAATGCCACGAGTCAGGCCATGGCCGGCAGAGTCACGTTTCTCTTCTTCTCTACAGTTGCATCATTATTGACATCGCAGGAACGGTCAGCTCCAGCGAGCATCATCGCCACCATGGCCCCAGACGCTGGTTGGAACACATACCGGCTGTACAAAGAAGGAACCACGAAACTGACCACCTGGCTCGTGGACAATGCTCTCCGCTGCCGCGCTGACGTCCAGACAAACGCCGCTCGAAATGCGGATAGCAGCGAGGGGAGCTCAAAGTCGAAGTACACCGTGCCTCTCAGCCAGTTCGTTTCCATGGCCAAGACCATCGTCGACTCAATAGATCCTCGAGTTCGCGTCTCCCAGAACATTCTGGCTCTCATCAAGTACACGATCAGTCTACGGAAGCATGCAGCGAACTTCTTTTCCAAAATGGCCTCCGCTAACGGCACCGGCGAGCTCCTCCAGTCGAATGTGGGCCACCAACACTTTATCGAGATTCTGGAGCAGGTTTCGAACATCTTGGACCCAAGCAATCAGGAAAATGAGCCCGTCGGCGACGAAACAGATCTTCCGAACATGTTCGGTGCATTGACGGTCGAAGAGCCTGCCTCCGAAGGCATGACGCCTTCCGAATCGCCCCATCAGCAAGCAAAGGGGGTGTGCTATGAGCCGGAGTCAGACGGCTTCGATCTCGCGTTTGCAATCTTCACATTCTTCGACGATCTTCACAGCATTCGAGAGTTCATATCAGGCGTCTGGGTGGACTACGCGAATGGAGAGCTAGACGTGATGAGTGCGGCAGTACAACGGATACAGGGTTTCGCATGATCAGGAACAGCTGCCAGACCCTCATTGCTACTCCCGCCTTTGCTGAAGCCCGCGATGAAGTTCATGACACCGACGTTTTCGACCGTATCTCGTGGGATGGAAATCGAGACTACATTATTGCTGTCGCGTACCTGGCACAATATTCGGGAGGTGAAAGTGAAGCGTTCACGGAATGGACCTGCGCAAACGCCACTAACACGATTAGATCTTTTGCTCAGGTCCTAAATCCTCGCACCGTTTCACTTCTGAAGGCTGACCACTATGGAGTCTACAGACCTGAGCAAGACCGGTCAGCACTGAGCCAGGAGGAGCAAGATCGAGAAGACCTGATCGTCACGATGAATTTGCTGCAAGAGTTCACCAAGTTGTCGCGTGCTCGCGTACACCTTCCCGTCGAGGATGAGCTCACTCGTGGCATTCGTATCATGACGGACACATGTGATGCGCGCCAGATGCCTATGTTTGTAGGCTTCGCCTTTCAGATTCTCATAGACATACACAACAACCTGCGGGACCGTGTGGTGCTCCCACTCGGCGATCTACAAAATCACGCGAGGAGAATCGATCTCATCATGGACGACTATCTCAGACGTTCTAAACATGCTCACATCCACACATGGGCGCCAAGGAACAACGAAGCGCTTCGTATGATCAAGGAGACCGCGAAAGAGTGGGCGCTCGAGGACACCATTGCCGGTTTATGGCTACCGTTGCCGAAAGGCGCCCCCAAGATGGAAAGCTTCTACCTGCTGAAGAACCACCCCGTACTGGCTGGTCTACTCGTGTTTCATCTCAATGTTCGCCTGCAGGAAGCTGGCATCACGTGCAATGCCTGGGGATCTGTGCTCTATCCAGCTCATCTTTACAACGCATGCCAACAAAGCGGTGGCCTGGATGCCCCTTGGCGTGACATTGAGTATATGATCGAGACGCACGCTGCGAAACGACTCTTTGTCGGAGTGCCGCCATCTGAGGCCAGCGATTATATCGAGAGATTCGTCTTCGCCCTTGGCGGCAGCGCTTCAAATTTTGCACGCAACCGGCGACCAGGTGGTGGCCATTCTCTGATTGTGCAATCCAAAAAGGGCCCGCGAGGTTTGAAGACTACTACCCCTGTTCGGGACACTTTCGAGTCACGATACGTCGGAGGAGAAAGTCAGGCTGTGTTGTCCAAGGCTAATCTGGTTGCCATGCTGTCTGTTGCCATGAAATCGCGCAGAACAAGCCTGCCTGGCTTGGACATGAAAGCTCTGCTTGCACAAGTCACCGACCAACCTGATCTGACACAGATACAGGTCTTGCAGGTTGTTCGAGAGGGTGTGGCTGGCGAGGAGCATCATTTGGTCTTTGACTACATCGGCCTCCACTTTCGGGGATATAAACTCCTACGCATGCTACATACTCATCTGTCGGGTCAACTGGCCCAGTACTTTGGCCCGAATTCCATTGAGAATGAGTCGGAACTTCCATTCATTATCGGCTATGTCTTCGAAATCGTGGCTGGCTCTGATCGCAATGCCCAAACGCTTCGCTTGGAGCTCGGAGGAAGCAGAATTCTTCAGACTGCTGCCGAAACCATGAAAGCTTTCTTAGAAGATGGCGACAATGCACGGAAAGGCCTCATCAACGCCAAGGTCTGGACTGGAGCTGTATTGTACCATGACGCCACGGACACTCTCGATGAGGTGTGAGTGGTTTGGCGGCCCCTTGACTTACTCTACTCATGACACAGTGTAGGTTTAACGATTTGGCTTCTTAATGGGTGCGACTCGACGAAGGCACCTTGCGGTCTTCTGCTACACTGTCAGGGTATTCGAGAATCAAGGGTACTCCTGAAGTACAGTACTTGGATCTTTGTGTCGCCCTCGGCACGTACATTCACATGTAGCTCGTAAGGCTGTGCCCCGCTCTATGGCCCTCAGAAATTTTTGAGAGAAGTAGTTGGCATCGATACCCACTACTACCATGTTTCTGTTGCGCAGCGCACCCGCAAGCCCCGGATGCCGAGACATCGGCTGTGCTCGGAGCCAGACCCGAGAATCTCACGCTATGAAGAAATCGACTGTTTCGTGAGGGCATCGCTTGTTCACTTGTGATCCTCCGTCAACGGAGCGATATGTCGAGCTTCCCATCATTGTCCCCTGCCAAGGGCGATAATTGACTTTCGCAACGGGCCATCGCATTATCCTTCGGCGGTTGCCCTTTCTTCAGACTTGAGCATTGCTGCTGACACTTTGATCCAATCATAGCTCATCAATAGCAGGCCCACCCTTGACGGTTCTAGGCGGCGATAGTAGATGTTGGCACGGTTCCTGTTCCTGCAAGCCACAGCGCTGAAATCAGGGCGAGAAGGTCCACGTAGCACATCGAAGCCAGGTCTAACATCTCTTCGACCATCTGACTTCTTTAGACCCTTATGAAGAGTACGTGATGTTCACAAATTGACAATCAGGCGAACAGCACGTGCGGGTTCGAAGATAGTCGATGGGATCCCCGCCAACCAGGCCGCGTCGCCAATATTTCGGCATCGAACAGCACCCTAGAACTAGGAGGTAGCCGGACCACGGGGCGCGAGCCGTGATCTCCCACTTTCATCACAGATGTCTATCCAGGCGTCATCATGCCCCTCCATGCCGACTCTCGACAAGAATGATTCGGGCGTCGATGTCGGCGAGGACATGACATCCCATGCGGGCGCGACTACCAGCAGCCCACGCCGCAGAATGCTTTACGAGAGCCGTCGTGCGCGGGAGTTCTATCGGTACGCCTGGGAGTCGTGGTTTCTGATCCGCGATCGAGGAGAAAGTTTCTGCTCTGACACTTTCTCGTACGCAGATACTATCAGCCCATCCGAGAGCTCACCAAGGCCGGACCGCCGACATGTGATATCGGAGATGAAAGTGCCGTGCGACTGCATAGGCCGTTGAGCTGTCCGGACAGGGCGCTGACGGTATGATGTTCTGCTGGCAAGGGTTTGTACGAGAGCTAACAACCGTGTAGGCTTTCTGTCAGCTAGGCGCGCTACGCATGGGCACGAAGCGTGCTATGCTATTCTTCTTCGACTCTACAAACGCGTACGTTCTTGCTGAATCTACACAAACGCTGAGTCTTCAAGATGATTCGAAGCACGCTGCTGGAGATGATCTCTGGCTGGGTCACAGCATCATTCCCCGCGGGTATTCGGTGTGTGAGCAGACAATCATGTTGCCGTCCAATGAGGGATCGAACCAAAGCGATGCGAACGCGAGCGTGATTCATATCGTGAATGATCTCGTTAAAGATACTAGATACTGCGATAGGCCTTTTGTTGTCGGCGGACCGAAAGCGAAATTCTATGCTGGCGTTCCGATTACCACGCCAAGGGGGATCAATATCGGCGCCTACTGTGTGCTTGACGATGAGCCTCGTCCGGGTCTCGACGTGGACAGCGTTAATTTTATGCAGGATATGGCGACTACTGTCATGACGCATCTGGAAATGGTCAGAGCTACGGCGGAGCACAAGATTGGGACAAAGATGGTTGCTGGACTTGGAGCTTTTATCGACGGCGCATGTGGATTCCGAGATTGGGCTGAGCGGAATGCAGACTGGAACATGGAGGATGTGGAGCAAGATCCATCGATGCAGCATCCACTGGGCGTGCAGCCAATGACTACGCCAGCATCTGCTATTGCTGCTACCGCCGTCGCCGTGGGTGAGCAGGAGGTGGATGCGAATTTGGCAGTCCCTTCCCCCAACAATTCTCCAAGAGGACGGCATCGTGCGTTCAGCGGTGTGAGCGGGCTTTCCCCACCGATCTCAGCACCGCCACAATCATTGAAGTACCGCAGAAGTACGGAGAAGCTGGAAGATCCCGAGGTTTCCAGCAAACAGAGCACATTCGACCGCGCTGCAAAACTGATTCGCGAAGCGATGGATGTTGAAGGCATAATGTTCCTGGACGCCGCGGTTGGTACATTCGGAGGCCTCATCGAGACAGTCGAGTCGGGCCACAATTCTGCAACTCATACGGATCACACCGAGATGAGCTCAGACAACCATCAAAGTGCGGCTGAAGCTAACACAACGGGAACTGATACTGAAGCGAAGGCCATCAAGAAAACTACGGGCGAGGATCTTGCACAGAAGCAGTGCCACGTATTAGCGTCATCTTGTGCCATATCGCTGGCGACCATGACAGATGCCGACACCACACGCGAGGCCACGGAAGCTCAAACGAAGTGCCATGAACAGATCACTGAGAAGTTCCTACGATCTCTTTTACGACGATATCCTCGAGGGAAAATATGGTCCTTCAATGAGCATGGCGATGCCTGTTCCGACGATGATGAGTCTTCCGAGTACAACAGTGACGCAAAATGGTGCCGCTGTCTGATGCGCAAAGCGGTCGAGGGGAAGCAGACACATGCTCCATCCTGTTCAAAACGAAGAAAACAAGGTCGTCGAGATGACTGTGCCGACATCCTCCGATTGTTCCCTGGAGTGCGAAGCTTTGGTCTCGTCGGCATGTGGGACAACACACGACAGCGCTGGTACGCTGCTTCTCTGTTCTGGTCTCACTCGCCGCTTCGATTGTTTTCGGAAGAATCTGAAGTCAAGTATATGACAGCTTTCTGCGATGTGATCCTGGCCGAAATCCATCGCATCGAAGCACAAACATCGGACCGCGCAAAGTCAGACTTCATCAGTACCATCTCTCATGAGCTGAGAAGCCCACTTCACGGCATCTTGGGCTCAGTGGAATGCCTGCAGGAAACCGACTTTGATTCATTCAACACGAATTTGATCTCGCAAGTCGAGATCTGCGGCCGGACACTGTTGGATATCATTGATCACCTACTTGACTTCAGCAAGATTAATCACCATGCCAAATCGAGGGCTCCGCGAACCCTTGACCGGCAAGGTCGGAAGTTGTCTTCCAATTCTTCCAAAAGGACTCGCATGGGCGGGCTCATGGCGCTGGACGTCGATGTGGCCCTGGACCAGATCACAGAGGAAGTAGTGGAAACGGCAGTGTATTCCTTCTGTTGCAGCAGAGATGCCGATACTATCCTCAAACGGAAAGTGGCCGTCATACTGGATATCGACCGCACACCGGACATTGATTGGCGGTGCTCAGTGGCCGTGGGAGCTTGGAAACGCATTTGCATCAACCTGGTCTCGAATTCGCTCAAGTATACGCAGAATGGCCATATCCGGGTGTCGCTGAAGGCAACCCCACTGTCAGACAAGAACCAGAGGAAGCGCTTCAACGTCACTCTCAGCGTACAGGACACAGGGAAGGGCATGTCCAAAGACTTCCTGGAGAATCACCTCTTCCGCGCTTTTGCCCAAGAAGACAGCCTTGTCGAAGGCACTGGTCTTGGAATGAACTTGGTAGCGAAGATTGTGAAGTCATTCGAGGGCAAGATTGAAGTTCTCAGCGAGAAGGGCGTGGGGTCCCGCTTTTCCGTTACTTTGCCACTCGAATTGAGTCGTACAAAGCGAGAGTCGGGAGCACGCAATCCAGCACGACCGCTGCATCGCTCCGTCTCCGGAATGGCTCGAGCTGTGGCTGGCTGCTCTGTGGGCATTATCGACTCTGCGAGCACGCCGTCTGGTAATCAAAGAGCCGATGAGACTGCACGCGCTCTCCTGCTAAGCAGTGTCCACAAGACACTTGGTGAGATCGGCGTGAATGCCTACAATTGCACTTGGCAAGGCGACAAGGCAGCCGATGTCTACTTGGTCTCGGAAGCAGAACTAAACAATGAGCATCATCGAAGACAGGAAGTTGGCTGCCTTGACGGACCCATGTCGCCAAGTGCGGTGAGCAACAAACCTTTCATCGTGCTGTGTGATAGCACCGTCTCTGCTAGAAGAATGAGGGCTCCTGGGCTCGGCAACATTGCGACAGGCCACATAGAGTTGATCGCCCAGCCAGCTGGACCTGAACGTCTCGTCAAGGCTATCTCAGCCTGCTTGAGAAACAAGCGGGAGGTTGCACGAGATATGGCTCTGGCCGGAGCTGTCAGCGAGGTCCCTGCCATGGTTCCCCATTCGAATGTGGGCGACTCTACACAGCGTCCCGGACTGGTTTACAGAGGTCGACAGGTAATCATCACTAGCCGCTCCCAACAATCGGAGCAAGTATCGAGCAGTCATTTTAGTGGCGAGAACATTGAGGACTCGGTTCAGTCAGAGGCAGCGAGAATGGAGCGGAACCTTTCGTCGGATTACAAATTCCCGCGAGTACCAACGCCGTCGCTGAATGGATCCAAGCCGAGGGTCAGTACGATTGCTGGATCATCGAAACAGACTAGTCCAAAGGCAGAGAAGAGCAAGAAGAGCGAAAACAGTGTTTCAATGCTGCTTGTCGATGACAATGTAAGTGGTCTTCGCAGCCTTGTTGCATGACGATACTAACGAACTCGCAGTCCATCAACCTTCAACTTCTCGTAACATACGCTGAGAAGAATGGCCATCGCAACGCAGTTGCCACTGATGGTCAACAGGCTGTGGACGTGTACAAGCAAGCAGCCCTGGAAGCCGAAGAGAAAGGCGAGACGAGCGAGTCAGTACCCAAAGGTGAAGCGCCAATCAAACCACAGGTGGTCCTGATGGACATCAATATGCCCGTGCTCAACGGATTCGAGGCCACAAGAGCGATCAGAGGCTTCGAGAAACAAAAGGGATTGGAAGCGGCGACGATTATAGCGCTGACTGGCTTGGGGAGCGCGAGTGCTCAACAGGAAGCATTCAGCTCGGGCGTAGATTTATTCTTGACGAAACCGGTTCGTCTCAAGGAACTGACGAACATCTTGAACGGAATCAAACGGTGATGCGGAACGCACAAGCACAACACTTATCGCAGTATGAGTCTTGGTTTCCCGGCGGCAAGAGTGAGCTAGATGCTATTGTTCTTGGCACATGGCGCTCACGATGGGGCGTTCCGATATAGGCAGAGTTGAGCGATTGACTGCAGGTTTCCACGACGATGAATTCTGGCTATTTGTGCATACGGCTAAATTGTGCATATGCCATGTGTTCCATCCTCCAACTTCCAAGGCGAGGGGCATGGCGGCGCAAATTGCCGTTTTCGGCCTTCCGACACCACAGCTCGCCCTCCGTCAAGCGGTCGACGATCATTGCGCGCTGTCAAATATCATCAACTGATATGGGAACACGGATATAATCTACGATCCAGATTGATTTCAACCATGACGACGGCATCGAATCGTGTGCAGACCGTGGCAGCAACGGTAGCGGCAACAGCAGCCATCGTTGGGGCGATTAGCTACCTGGAAGTGCCATCATGGGGACGCCAAAAGATCAACACACGGAAAGTCACGACAAGTAAGTTCTCCAAGGATGATCCTCCTTCTTTGCTTGCTCTCAAGACACTTGTCGAGCAACACACACTGCGGGAAACTTACCCTCTGGCGAGCGACATCCAAAAGAATATTCCAATCTACGATTGTGCGGCTTTCGATATTGCTAGCATAAACCAGGTCGAGAGCCTGCAAGACGAGCTATGCCATGTATTGATCTCTGGACCCGGTGTATACGTCCTCAAAGATTTCTTCGCCGATCTTGATCCCATTGACAACGCGAACGAAGCCTATGCCGCAATCATATCTCGCGAAGAGCAGGCGGCTGGCATCAAGGGCGATCATTTCGCTGCTGGAGGTGCGAACAGTAGGATTTGGAATTCCTTTTCGAAGCACTGCCTGCAAGAGCCACAGAGCTTTGTCAAGTACTTCAGCAATCCTTGGTTCAAAATCGTGTGTGACAGCTACTTGGGACCAGCGTATCGAATCACGAGTCAGGTCAACATTGTCAAGCCTGGTGGCAAAGCGCAGAACCCGCACAGAGACTACCACATTGGGTTTCAGACATCAGAAGACGCCGCGCAGTTCCCGAAAGCAATGCATTGCGCAAGCGCACTCCTGACTCTGCAGGGCGCGGTAGCTCACACGGACATGCCACTTCCATCTGGCCCAACGCGCTTCCTGCCGTTCAGCCAGATGTTCGAACAAGGATTCATGGCATATCGAAGACCGGAATTCAGTGAATACTTCGCGCAAAAGTGGGTTTCACTGCCTCTGAGAAAGGGCGACGCTGTGTTTTTCAATCCTGCGCTATTCCATGCAGCGGGCGAGAATCAGACGAAGGACTTCAACCGCAGCGCCAACCTGATCCAGGTGTCAAGTGCTTTTGGCAAGACAATGGAGACCATCGATTCCCTGCCACTTGTCGATGCAACTTTCGAAGAGCTGAAATTGAAATACGCTTCGGAAGGTTACAGCGTAGAAGTCGATGCTTATATTCGTGCCGTGTGCGAAGGGTATCCATTTCCTACCAACCTTGATCGCAGACCACCTGCTCCTGGAGGTATGGCACCGGAGAGCGAGCAGGACATTCTGAGAAGAGCTGTGATCGAAGGGTGGTCTAGAGAAATCACAGTAGATGCTATTGCGAAGATGAGGGACGACTCGAAAGATCACGGGTTGAGTCTGTGAGATTGCGTATGATCTAACGACTCGTTCACCATGCTTCTCGTTCTTCGCCCCGCACTGTGAATACTCACGCTCGAGACCGAGGGATTCGAGCTTGGCTTTCAACAGGAAGCGCATGGAGAAATGATCTGCATTGGATCCTGCACCGCCACCAGGCTATGCTCAGCTGCTGTCTTCAATGTTACACATCAAGTAGCACTTTTTGCTATAATGAGCTCCATGTCAGGCTATCTTCTCTTCAACAATGTCACCGCTTCCACATGCCGCTGAACTTCTCGACTACACAAACGGCGATGCCTCTGATCCTCAACAAGTCACTGGGCAAACGCTCTTCTGGGCATTGGTTCCGCTCGCTCTAAATGTCATGGGACAAGGATCTCCGTCCGCAAAAATGATCTTCGACTCCGGTTATCTCGGAGAAGGGAGCATGGTACCGCATCTATCATCGCCGATCTTCGTTGTAGCAGACTGCATTCTCGACATTGTTGCAATTTTTCAAGCGTTCTGCTCGACACCAGCAGAGGCGACATCAGCAGAGGCGATATCAGCAGAGGCGACATCAGAAGAGGAAGTCTCAAACGCCGATTCCTCAAAGAGCCAACTGACTGTCGGCAATATCTCTGTGCGGCTTCTGCTGGTCCTGTTCGGAGTCCTACCTCAAGCGATCAGACTGTTCGCTATGAAAGGTATTCCGGTTGTTCAGGCATTGGCGGTAGTTTTCTTGGCAGGCAGCATAGCTCGGATGGTCGCAATCTTTGCATTTCGATATAAACCCGATTCGCATCGGAAGGCCCATGAATGGATCCTGAGCATGCCAGCAGGCAAGGAAATAGTGCGCGACGTCTTGCTGCTGTGCCATGCCGTGATTTGCTGCATAATCTGGTATCGCATTGCCCAGGTTCCCTATCTTGATCTTTCAGACGCTATGGAGAACATCAAAAATCTTTGCAGCTGGATCTCTGTAATTCTTACACTACTCACGGCTGCGATGTGCTGCTATTGGGTGCTGGGCATGTTCTTCGCTCCACTTTGGTGGTTCTGCCGACTGCCAGTGTCGCCACTACCGGTATGGTTCTTCTTCACGATGTGGCTCGCGTTACCACGCCGTCTGTTGGAAGCTGGAGAGACGCGAGTGGCGTGTTTGCAAGACCTAGGTTCAACGATCTGCGCGAATGCTAATACTTGCAGAAACGTGATGGATTGTTGCATGAGGCGCATCGAGAACACCTTCCCGCTCATCGTGACGGCGCTAGTGAGCAGCTATGTGCTTGCGATAGTACTGGTGAAGGGATCTGCATTCTTTCCTGGTGACATTGCTGCTTCCACTGGAGATCCGATCATTGAAGAGGCTGCCACTGATGTTCCTGATGTGGAAGCTGCCACCGGTGTTCCTGATGTGGAAGCAGCACCGAGCTCTTCGAGATCGACAGAGGACTCCATTTTGGGGAAGAGTGCTGATCTGCAAGGTCTCCTCACTGTTTACTTCGCGCTGTGCACACCGATCAAAGACACGAGTAAACGAAGTGAAATCTACCAGCGCTGGCTTCTGACAGCCATATCATTCTGGTTGTTCAGACAGTTGGTACCTAGGGCGCTTGCCAGTGCCTGGGTTGGGAGGGACAATGACGAGATGCCTAACAAGGCCGAGAACGATATAAATGAAGAGAACACAGATAAAGAGACCCTGCCCAAGGAGGTCAATGACAGCAAAGGCGCCGGAGCGATGCCGAACGAGGTAACATACGACGAGGACTCGAAGGAGCATTGTGACTCGCCACAAATCTCTCCAGCTTATCGATGTCTGCGTGTTCTTCGTATCGTATGCTTGTTGACAGTGCTGGGCTTCATACAGCTGGTGGTGTTCCTCTTCCTCGCCTTATTGACTCTCTGGGATCTGGGTCCATTCTACAGGAAATATCAAACCATGGGGAGAACAATCGGTCCAACAACGCATTGGGTGGCATTCGCGTTGTTGAATTTGGCAACTGCTGCCATGTATTTCTTTGTAGCCTTTGAGGGCTCCGGCACAGAGAATCCTGCTTGGACGAATATATTGAATAGATGAGAGCAGTTGACAGATGCAACGGCCGACATCGCATGGCAATCAGGACTAGAGTAAGGCTAGTATGTTTGGTGACATTTTCCTCCGCTACGATGCGCTTGGGATGCAGTTTGAGGACCTGAAAGAAGGCTGTCATTGGGTCAACCCCTGTTCTTCCACGTGACGTTGCAACAAGCCCCTGATCACGAAAAGATCGTCTTGTCATCCCACTTCATCTTTTCTGTTTACCCTTCCATTTGAGACTTGCAATTGCCACGGATACCCTCAGTTCCAAGTTCCATAATCTCACGAGGAGCTAAAGGCTATGGAGACTCAGAACATCTCTGCACGCCCGGGGCTAGGATGTCGGTTAATTTAAAAAGGCTAGGATACTAATGAAATTTTACAGGGCTAGGATCTAGGATCTCGATACCTATTGCTATAACTAGCCCTAGTAGCTTTAAACCCTAATTGTAACCCTAAGCTATAAGCTTCCTCGACCCTAAGCTATAAGCTTCCTCGACCCTAAGCTAAGAGCTCGCTCGCTCGACCCTTATACTTTATAGACTACGGAATACTCTATACTATCCGCTATACTTCGTCTACGTATATATAGGACTAGCAACTAAAACTATATAGCACTACGCACTATATATAAGACATTTAGCAGTATCCGAGTAGTAACGAAAGCAGGAGATACGCACGAATCTCAGTTACACCGGTTACAAGCCGTTTACAGGGCAAAACGCTTAGTTACAGCTTAGTCACGCCATTTTACCTAGTTACAAATTTGTGACTGTGACTGAGGCGCAACACTACTGTAGTGGCAATGCTGTCATCGGCATGAGCAAGGTCCGGAGCTTTGTCCGATGCCTGATCTTCCGTTTGCAAAATCCCTGTTTATGCTGTGGACCCAACCGAGCCGACTTTCTCCTTAAGTACGTATACATGGTGATGCCATACATCTATCACAGCGGCTCATCAGTGGCTGGAGACTCGCATGAAGTAACCGTGAGGTGATGCAAGACCCTCCCATGGGAAGAGCCTTTGGCTATGCGAGCCATGGTCGAATGTCTGCGCCACATCGAGGCTCTAACCCAACTATTATACTTGGAACAGCTGGTCATGAAGACGTAGAGCATTCCACACCATTCGTGAGGCTGTGGCTGTGGAAACTTTAGCGGGATTAAATGATGCTGTGTTCAATCACCATCATGGTATAAGTATTCATCCAGCTCTCCTTTAAGCAAGTGTCATCGACCTTGATCTCATCACACATTCACCAGACTTGACAACTCCCTCACACCTACGAACATTCATCAGAATCAGCGATTCACACCATACACAAGAGACGTTCACCATGGACGCCGCCGCAAACGCCGTCAACAAGCTCCTGTAAGCCCCCGCACGCATTCCCCCAACCATCCTCACCACTGACACCAAAACTCAGCAACAAAACCGGAGAGAAAGACACCACAGTCGAACAACAAGTCGCCCCCGCCGTCGAACACGACACCATCAAAGAAGAACACGAAACCCGCGAACAGAAAGTCATAGACAAAGAAAGGCACGTCGACCACTACCACACCACCGTGCAACCCCTCCAAGACCGCGAAGTGCGCGAAACCAAACACGACCACGAGCAAGCACCCACCGAATACCGCAAAATCAACAAAGACACCAGAGCCGACGAAGCCCAAGCCCAAGCAGCAGCCGAACGCGAGAAGTTCCGAGATGAGACCACCGACGAGGGCGTGACTCGGGAGAAAAGAGTCGACTCGGGAGAAGTTGTGGGCGAACAGGTTCATCATCATTTACATGAGACGGTGCAGCCTGTGATTGAGAAAGGTGAGAGAGAAAGAAATGTTCCCGCGCTACATTTCCATCGACGAGAGAGAAGAAGAAGAAGAAGAAGAAGAAGAAGAAGAAGAAGAAGAAGAAGAAGGAAAAAAGCAGACATCATTTGCAACGAAGAATCTAACTCTCTGACTCCGTATACTACAGAAATCATCAAACCCTCCGTAACGCACAAGACGATCCCCGTCAAAGAGGTGATTCAAGAAGAATCGCAAAACCACGGCGTCACAAGGAAAGAGCCGATTTCCGTCGATGAGTTCTCGCACCGACTCGATGGCGAGAAGAAGACTGAGCACAAGGTTGCTGGGGAATTACCTGCTGAGAATTGATGAGCAGGAGCTAGCTAGGTAGCTAGCTGCCTTGGTCTTACAACTGCTAAAAGAACAGAAAATTGTTGCTTTGTATTATATATACATGATTTCAGCGATACCGATCCTCAACTAGCTACGGTTGAGTAGAGCCACTGTTTGATGATAAAGAAAAAGAAAAAAGACAATTTGCGTTGAAACCGTGACCGACGTCTCAAGGCTGCGTGAGAGTGGAAAGGTATGTGTGTAATAATTGGAATCACACTGCGAAAGGTGTCAGCAGAAGTATCTCCCAACATGGTAGTCTGGCCCGGTTTCTGGTACCATCATGTTCCGCAGTATGTGTGGTATTTGGGGCTACTTGCACGTATAGCGCGCGACACTTCCAGTTCAAAATTTCCTGCCCAGTCTTTTCTAACGATGTGACCCGATTGGTGTGTTGGGATGCCGGAATCGCCCGACAAAATGTCCTTCAGAGATTGATCCCACGAGGAATTGGATGAGGGGAACACGTGCAAGGCGCTGGTGTTGACATTGGTCCGGATTCCAGTCGTGTCGCACGCAAAAATGCAAAGAGATGGTATATCCACGAGCGACGTCCGATGCACAGTACTCGTGGAGGGCATTTGTGTATGTGGCTTAAACCCTCTCCAATTGTTCGAGCTCTACAAGCCCGTCATGGGTCAAAATAAATTGCCATGCGGCAACGGTCGCGGCAGATAACCACTCGTGTCTGTCGGATCGAAAGACCAACAGGAGATCATCCTCCAGTGGTCACATATCTCATTCTTGTCTTGTAGAGCGTCAGTATCAGTCGTCATCGTAAAAGGCATCGCTTGCAGAACCCATCAGTACATTGACACACAAAAAAAGACATTTCAGCAGCAAGGAAGAAAGGAAAACCTCACATCCTCAACGCCGTATGCGTCCCGACAGGAACCCCCAATCTCTTCGCCAACGCCGGCGTGCTAATCGTTATGCCTTGCGAATTTGCACTCGCAACATGTCGATGTACCTTTGCAGTGGGCCTCCAACTTTTACCGGCAACATACACCGGGGCGTCAGCAGCGCGTGCCTCCCCATCTCTCGAGCTCTTTGTAGCTCTTCGTGCTGAGTTACTCGCCCAGCGATTCAGACCAATGTCGTTCCGATAAGACATGCGCTCGGCGGTCTCGGCAGTTTGTTGCTGGAATTCGAGGACGGCTTGGTCGAAGAGTTGCTCAATTGAGGATTTCCCAGGCTCGGAGATGCCTAGAACGACTTGGGCTTTCGCGGTGCTGGGCCGGCGAGAGCGGGGTTCTGTTTGTCTGCTGGGGATACTGGCGGAGCGGGGATGAATTCTGCCGGAGCGAGGGCGATTGCTTGCGCTGATATCATCTTGTGGCAGCTGATCTGAAGCCAAAGGGCTAACCGGTGAGCGTCGATCTTGCGAAATCTGCCCTGCTGGCGATGATCTCGGAGGCGAGCACTGCTGACAGTTGCTCGCGGAATCGTGGCTCTCCAGCATCTTCAGAGCATTTTGACGTTCGACTTCCGTATCATCAACACTATTTTGCCTCTCCTGCTGCGCCATAGCTTCTTCATAAGACGGCGGAGAAGCCTTCGTCGCATGCAAGCTGTCTACGCGAGTTGGAAAGCTCTTGTGTGCTGAATGTACACGCGTCTTTCTTCGCATTTGTCTTTCACGTTTGCCACCCTTTTTTTGCCGCGGTGCAGCTGATATGTCATCGCTGGCCATGCTAGATGTCGTGTGCTCGCTGCTGTGCTTCAGGTCTTGGATCGATGTGTCGGGAGGCGACAGTTGCGGAGTCTGTGAGCCAGGTGGAAGCGGGAAGTGATAGATGACATTGTCTACCTGATAAGGCACAAACACAATATCGCCGGGTAGACATTTCGCATGCGTTTTCACCAGCCCCACATCGACCAAAGACCAAGCTACTTGACTCGAATCCAAATGAGCCGAGGATTCGTGACGAGTACATCTTTTGATCTTCGAACGCTGTTCGTCGTGCTGGTCCTGAGAACGTTGCATGTCTGGCGATACGGGACGGGTCTTGTTTCAAGAGGGTGCGTGGATGGTCGTTGGCATTACTTTGGCCGTTGCGTCGTTTCCAAGATCTCAGTCCGCCAGCGTGCATACCCCGACGTACGCTGCGTGGTGAGCACGTACAGTGATAAGAACATGTCGAAGTGAGGTGTTGGTTCAGCTGTAATAAGCGTTGCTTCATGTATAAGCTGCTAGCATAAACCCTGCTGTAATTTCTGCCAAGAGGAAACTTCGACGGCCATTGGCTGATGAATCCTCGCCCTCCTCAAGATCAACGCAGCCATGAGCCGCAGCGGAAAAGTCAGCTGTGAAGATTTGATCCCTCTACGATCGCGAATGATCGGTGTCTTGTTCATGTTCTCGTTATGCCTCGAAAGTCCGGCCTTGCGGCGACACTGCATGACAGCCTCATTGCATTCGGGCCGCTCTTCGATTGCAGCATGGCGCGATATCTTCAGTGCTCGCCATCTTGACCAGACCAATACCAGGGTAGGAGAACTCCTGACCAGCATCTTTGTGGGGCTGAGCTCAGTTTGCGGGCCCCAGAGTAGTTAGTCATTGCAAGATAGAATTTGATTGAATGTGACGGCCAAGTCCTCGCTTTCTTGACTACTAAGCAAGACCAACTGCGATCCTGGAGCGGTTGCTTGTGGCAACCGAGAACATCCGAAAGGCCTTAGGCAGCAGAGGCAGCTTTGTGTTGTTCGCTCGACATTCGTACGAAGCAGCACGCGCACCGGACGAAGCAACAGTGGCAATTGTGAGTGATCATCTGTGATGATTACTCGGGGCGCAAAATTCTGTCGTCATCTCGGGGGTTATGTTCATGTATGTCCACAGGCTGGGACTCGCGCGAGCCTCTTCCGCCCCACAACGCCAGTGGCACGATGTCGAACTTCAACAACTTGTTGAACGCGGAGCGTCGTTGTTGGGCCTGGGTGCATCGGCAATCGGATTCTACGAGCTGGTACCAGTGGAGTCGGATGCTGGCGTCACTGCCTGGCCGACGCGAGCTGTGGCCCAGACCAAGTAGGGTAGCCATTTCTCGTCGACTTCTTTCGCGACAGTATCGGTCAGCTGCCGCCCGAGTCCTTCGCTATCAGCGGTTTGAAGGTAAGCACAGATCTTACCCCAGCACATGGCCTGGATGCAATACACTTACAGGGCCCACAGCATGTGGTCAACGTGATGGAGCACGATTCCGTAGTGCGCGAGAATCACAATGGCGAGTGGATCTCGGTGACGGAGCAACGAGATGTAGGCACCTCCCACCATGATGGGATAGCACATGATGGCGCCGAACGGGCGATCTTTGAACATGGAAGGCGCAGCAACGGAACCCAGGGCGTAGATAGCATTGTGGTATGCTTTTCGCCGGGTCGCAGCATCCAGATCAGCTGCGGTGCGGGTGTCTTCGAGACATGCCATGTCCACGCGGTCCAAGAGCAGCTCCAACGCGGATCGCATGCCGGGTTCCACATCGTCCAGGTCCTCCTTGATGGGCTCGGTGTCGTCCAGCATGATGCCCATCGGCCCGCGGCGGAGCCACGGCCGAGCCACGTCCGCGACGACGGCGGTGCCGGAGAGGGCGTCGAACATGTCGACCACGCGCAGCACCAGAGACGGGGCGTGTTCGTCGTCGTCGGTCAGCATGCCAAAGCAGATGAAGGCAATGACGACCGAGAAGGCAAAGAGCGCATGGCAATTGTGCTCGTCGATGGCGTGCAGCAGCGGGATGTAGAGATTGAGGGCGTGTTGCTGGTGGTATCGCGCCAAGGTCATCAGCGGGAGTCGATGGCGCGCGTCGGCCTCGTGGCGGCAATGGAGGGCGGAGACGGAGAGCAGGCCGTGGAGCAGAAAGGGGTCGCAAAAGGCCATGCGCGGGACCGTGTCTTGCCACAGCGCGTTGTCCTCGCGGCGGTCGGTCATGGTGCAGTAGACGACGGACGTGTAGTGGTGCAGCAGCTCCATGTCGCGCATGGGGAAGATGCGCTCGGGAGTGTCGCCTGAGGCCGCCGACAGGGCATTGGGGAGGAGCGCCAGCACGTGGTTGGGATAGTGGCAGGAACGGTTGCCGCGCGTGCAGTTGCGACAGATGGGCTTCTCCAGGTCGCAGCGCACCTTGCGCGCCTTGCACGTGGCGCATCCGTCGCGCGTCTTGGTGTGCGGTCGTCGCGTGGCGCATCCGTCGCGCGTCTTGGTGTGCGGTCGTCGCGTGGCCATGCTGCCTGCTGCCTGCTGCCTGCTGCCTGCTGCCTGCTGCCTGCTGCCTGCTGCCTGCTGCCTGCTGCCTGTTCATCGCGCGGCGCAATCCGACGAGGCACTTTCGCTGACTCATCTGCGCCAAGACCCGAACTTCCAACCTTCACCTCCATTGGATATTGAAGCAATCCTCGCAGAAACATGGCCGCACCCGGAATAGTGACACAAGACTTCCCCACGAAACCAACCCCCCCCGAGCCGACCACAGCAGACCACACTGAGCCCGCATCGGAGCAAGCAATCAAGAAAAGGCCGCCGAAGAAGAACAAACCCAACTGGACTCTGATTCACAGAAGCCCACTGCCTCTCGAGATCCATCCCCTCCCAGCATTCCATCCCACAAACCCCGTCTCCATTCTGCGACTCGCATACGCCTACCTGTCGCAAATCCTGTCACGGCCTTCGTCTCATCCGAGCACGCCTTGTATCGGATACTTCTCACCCGAGACCCGATCCGTCCATGTCACAGACCCCAAGCATGCTCGTGCCCTGTGGGAACTGGGCTTCTTTGGAAAAGGCACCCTCAGTCGAAGTGAGATGAGCTGGCGGAGTCGCGAGAAAGCCCGATTTCTGGCAAAGCGTGCCGGGAGCGGAGGCACAGCGGAAGAGAATACTAACGCACGACGAGAGAAGCGGAGACTGTTCAAGTTGGAGCGTGCGCGAGCTGAGGCCGAGAAAATTGAGCGGCAAAGGCTGGTGGAAGAGGGAAAGCTGGACCCGAGTGTTCTCGAGACGGAAGTCGCGGTAGTGGACGAGGAAAAAGACCAGATCATTGTGGAAGCCACTCCTCGGCCACTGGAGGCCACGATACCCCCTCCTGGATCCACGCCTCTTCCGCCACAACCTGCAGACATAGGCCTCGACGACGAAAACGAAGAAGAGCCAATCCCAGATTTCGAAAATCAAGAACATCTCCAACTCACACTCGAAGAAGCCTTCTTCCTCTCATACGGGCTCGGTGTTCTCGACGTCCACGTACCCGGATCCGACAAAACCAAACTCAGCAACCACGACCTATTCCGAACCTGTGCAGCCCATGGCTTCTTCCCCGTTCCCAAATCAATATCCAATCACCAAATCCGCCCCGACGATCAATTCCTGCTCAACTACGTCGTCTACCACCACTTCCGATCATTGGGATGGGTTGTGAGATCAGGCATCAAATTCAGCGTCGACTATTTGCTTTACTATCGCGGTCCAGTCTTCAGCCACGCAGAATTCGCCGTCATCATTATTCCGGCGCACACCGACGCTTACTGGAGCACAGAGCAGGGCCAGCGAGAACGCAGGGTGAAAGAAAGCCACAATTGGTGGTGGGTGCACTGCGTCAATCGGGTACAAAGCCAGGCTTTGAAGACTTTGGTCCTGGTGTATGTGGACGTTCCTGCTCCGAAGAAAATAGACTCGAAGGATATTGGTGCCATGTTGAGGAGGTACAAGGTCAGAGAGTTCATCGTGAGGAGGTGGACTCCGAATAGAAGTCGCGATTGAGAAGACGTGTCTTGTGAATGAAGACTGCAGAATAATGCGGTGCTGTATATGATTTGGGGCCAAGTACCACACAATCCGGCGCATATCGAGCGCCCGAGCGAGCAATATCTCGTTCCCGATGACCCATTGGCCGTATTTCGATACATGCAGCGCAAATACCTAGGCATCCGCGTTCTGGCATCGCAGTTGGCACGAGCCTTTGAGGGAGCGACTATACCCGCCACTTGGATCTCATAAAAGGTCTAATTGTATGGCTGAATACACAATGGAATTCCATCGCCGGAACGACATTCGTACGACAAAATTTCGATACATGAATTGACGACCACTTTCTGGCTCGCCTGGCCCGTTGGACCAAGCACAATTGTGCCCTAATTGGTGATGACTATTCTAGAAAACTTACACTCGATGGGGGCTGGCTTCGAGTCTCCGTTGGCTGCATTTTGTTGGGCGTCGTGCAGTGCCTGCCCATCGCACATGTACTTACTTCGCGAAAGCCACGTGAAAGTCCAAGCACAGGAGTGGGATTTATATTCGAGGAGAAGTTCCTCATTAGATCATTTACCACCACTGTTCATCTCTGCAGACCCCACGTTTTTCACAGGTATGCTTCGATAGTGAACAGCGCTAGTGAATGTTGACAGCGAAAAAGCCGACTGGGGAAAGAGGTGTACACGTGAAGGATAGCATTTTCTCGAGTCCGAACAATTTTCAATGCATCCGTAAGCATGAAGGCTGTGCTCGGTGTTATGTTCGAGGTCATACGTGTCTGCCGCTACTCAAGCGATATAGGTTGAACTGCCATTCAAAGGATGATTTGCGACCGGACATCAACAAGGCATCAATCCAACATTCTCCGGTTGATTGAATTCATGTCTTGCGAAGCTCAAGGCGAACAAGGAGCTATAAGCGTGACGTGGAGGCTTGCTTTCCTCGAAGGAATCGAAGGATTTGCGTCCTGCGGCCAGGTTTCCGCTTCGGGATTGCTCAGCCTCGGAGCCAGTATTCAGCTGTGTATTGATTGCACACGGAGTCCTTTCTTGCAGGCGCTCTCATGAACGAACCTATAAGTGATTCTCAAGATCACGCTTCACTTCTGCGACGTGCATCAAGAGCAATAAAGCGAGCATGGGTCGCGCTTCGGAACAGCGAAAGGACGACTTTTCAGACGCGGCATCCTCGCGAGCAGATGCTCTGACCCTCAACGAAGAAGATCTTCCGGCATATGACGCTGCTGCACATACAGCTTCAGACCAACTGATCGACGAGAAGCGAAACGCACATGCAGGTCCAACGGTAGACGCACCATTCCGCTTCCCGGACGACCTACCAACGTACGCCACTGCGACGGGTAATCAGAAACGAATCGCTATCCCGCAAACTTCGCCATGCCCAACATCACCCTTCTTGGACTCGTACTCGCCCGACCTACTGGCGTATGGTATTACAGAAGAGAGCTTCTCCGCATTCCTGACCACTTTGTCAGCATTCGTATCTGCCAAAGTCTCGCAGCAAGCCATGCAGCATGCTACAGATATTGGCAATTCGCTGGGCGATTTCCAGAAGCAATATGCCAACAATGTCAAGAAGTCGGCGAGACGGATCGGCAGTTCGGCGAAGAGTTTCAATCCCCTTGGTGTTCTCGGTGGCAGCATTGCACTTACCGTCGGGGCGGCCAGCCATGTAGTGACGAGCATCGTCACTGCACCGACGAGCATCCTGAGAAAGCCAAGAACGCCGCGTGAGCGCGCGGTCGCGTATCTCGCTGCTGCGAACAAAGACTGGTTCCAAGCCCGGAGACTGCAAGCGATGTTGCTCGACACGAACGAGTTGTCTACGGAGCCGGTCACACCTGCACACGAGCTCGTAGATGCAGGTGGGCTTGAAGGTCGCGATGATCCGCAGGTACTCGCCAATGCCCTGGGGACATGGGTTGCGCCGTTGCATGTCCGACAGAGGCAGGCGGCTGCGGAATTCGCGGAAACTCGTGGTGCAGCGGGCAAGCGGCCATGGCGCCCACAATTGCAGCTCGGACTTGCGACGCTTTGGCTCGTGCTGGTACCTCTACATGAGAAGCAGTAGATGGGGTTGAGACACCATGGACGATCTAGTTGACTGTATTCCTTGTAGTTCGTGATTGCACGTGGATTTTCCTCAACCTGTTCCAAGATCTGCTTCAAGCAACTCTTCTGCTTCTCAGTAATGGGTTCGGCGAATGGGCATGAGCGGAGTGCTCTGGGGAGGACTGCAGTTCATGATATCTGCGCGAAGGATTGTGCCGGGAGGCTGCGTGTTTGCATGGAGCGGGCGTGTGTGGCTGATATGTGTGTCCGGCAAGCCGTCCGCGTTCGCGTGGGCGTCCAAGTTCCAACTGCCGGGCGCACTTCGGAAGGTAACAATTCTTCATCCATGAACTCATCACAGCGTGGAGACGACAACCGATGTTGGTGATGAAAGTTGCTTGAGCAGTCGCATCCACCGCCGAGTCGCCGAATGCAGGGAGAAGTGACAACAAGACTCGTCTCTACATGATATCTCCAAGAATACGAATGATGACAACATGGACCTCACTTTTCGCACCATCAGCAAGCTCGTTGAGAAATTCTTCCAACAATTCCATCCCTTACAGGCTTCCCATTAGCGGAATACGTGAACTCCTGGTTTGAACTGTTCCGTGGCGCTTATGCTCCCAACGCCAGAGGAGTATCTGCTTGACGACGGACTACGACTTGGACAGACCGGCGAAGAGGAGGCGGCCAGCATCGCCTTGTGATGCTACGACAGACATACAGCGCATCGAACGATCACCGGGCAATGCCACAGTTCTCCTCGTGTTAGCTCTGGGCGCTGCAGCGACACAGGACCGTGCCTTACCACAACGCTCTCCTGCGAACACGATGCCAGCATCTACGCTGCCTGGATATTCAGCGAAAGTTGAAGGCCATCGTGTGCTACATGTCAAACGCCGATCTTCTGCCGAAGGAATCGCCATCTTCACGGGCAAATATCAAGCCTTTGCAAGGCTTTTACGAATGACACCTTGTAGGCTTCTTCACCACCGGAAATTGTCTCGTTCGTTGTGATGAATTCAGACAATGCAATGACACCAGGCACTAGAGCAATTGTTTGGGAAGAGATGTCTTCCATCAAGCTGTCGCCAGGACTGCCGGCTCATCGGGTCCAGCGTACCTCTTTGCGGTCTTCTGCACACCAGAGTCCAGACCAAGCTAGTATTTGAGGTTAAGAGACCAGCCGTTCATGGATCGAGACACCGGCTGACAGGCTCGACATGGTATTGTTGAGACGTTGCGACCGGGTTCGACTAATGACGTCTAACTGGTCAACGACAAAAGCACTCAACGGGTCGAAATCTATCCGGACACATGGCTTTCAGAAAGGACTATCCTCGGCGACACTGCGTGCACGATCGACGGCTTTGTCGCTGCTAGTGACACAGCATACATTCCTCATTTCGATGCACGCTCGAGGCACGTGGCGTTGACATAACAAAGAAGGGATCGTCGCTTGCGCATCGCCGACCAACCGCAACCACCGCTTGCACCCTCCTGCGCCGCATCGGAACAGCTCCTCCATCACGCAGATCCTTGTTTCGACACTACTTTTACAGTATAAACCACGAATGCTATGCTCGATGTAGATGTCTCCCCCGCCCGATATGGCGTGCTTTTGCGTGCTACAGGAACACGGCAGTACGCACGAGAAGTGCGACCATGGCGCACCATCGGCTCACGGCGGCACGACAAGAACTGCAGAAGCTTTGTTGATACTGTAATGGCATGCGGCTGACTTGGTACGGCTTTTTAGACTTTACTGTGGAGTTCCCACTTTCCGGGACCGTCGATAGCTGTATCACACTTTCGGTCTTGGAGAGCCTTTGGCCGCTCATCTTGTGACCTCACTCGACCTTTGCTATCTTTTGCCATCGACTACTTCTCTCGTGGTTTATCCCCCTGGGAGTAGCGAGCGGCATGGCAAAGCTCCAAGGTACCCGTCTGGGTGCTTTCCGCGCATACTTCTTCGGGTTCTTCGTTTGTACCGCTGGCTTCCTCTTTGGTTATGACACGGGCATTGTTGGTGAGTAGAAGAGTACGATATCAATCCCTCGGACGCTAATTAAACCTGACCACAGGCGGTGTGCTGACTATGACATCCTATAAACGCGATTTTGGATACTCAGATAACACGACCGTCTCTGCTGTCATGGTCTCTCTGCAGAACGTCGGCGCTTTCCTCGCGGCTTGCGCTATCTTTCCCGTTTCAGAGCGATGTGGTCGTAAAACAACGGTCCAAGTCGCATGCATCATCTTCATCGTTGGCGTCATCTTGCAAGTCATCCCGTCACACTCACTAGTGTGTTTCTACATCGGACGCTTTGTATCTGGCTTGGGACTCGGATCAGCCACAGCTGTGGTCCCCAGCTACAATGCAGAGCAAGCACCCAAGGAGATTCGAGGCAAGCTTGGGTCCGGAATGCAATTACTCTTCGCCGCAGGTGTTTTGATCTCGTACTGGATCGACTACGCCACCGTGCACGATATGCCTGTATCTTCCGCGCAATGGCAGATCCCTGTGGGCTTGCAGATGCTGCCAGCAGCTGTCCTTGGGATCGGCCTCTTCTGGCAGAAGGAATCGATTCGATGGCTCGCTAAGAAGGGGAGGAATGACGAGGCTTGGGAAGCTCTGACGTGGATGCGAGCAGACAGTGGTCCCGAGGTCGAGGCTGAATTCGACGAGATCAAAGCTGGTATCGCGGCAGAACTCCAAGCGACTGAGGGGTTCAGAAAGAAGGAATTGCTCGAGCCCGCGAACCGGTACCGACTGGCACTCGCCTTTGGAGTGTTCCTAGGTCAGCAGTGCACCGGTATGACAGCACTTGCTTACTTTGGACCACAATTCTTCCGACTGCTTGTCGGGGCTGGTGATAAGAATCTTCTGATTACTGGATTGTTCGGCGCCGAAAAATTCATTACCGTCGCGACCTACATTTTTGTCTTCTCGGAACGGTGGGGACGCAAGCCTACGCTTTGGATCTCAGCTCTCATTATGTCGGTACTCTTCGTAATTGTTGCAGTGGTCAACAACACTACTCCACGCCCCGTGAACAACCAGACCACCGGTGCCGGTATCGCGACAGTCGCGCTCATCTTCCTTACGAATTCCGTCTACCAATTCTCATGGGGCCCGGTGCCGTGGCCATACACCGCCGAGGTGAGTCGTGCAATCATGCAACAATTGAATCAGCGATGCTAACATCCGCTCAACAGATCTTCCCCTCCCGCATCCGCGAGATCGGAACCTCCACCGGCGTAGCAACGCAATGGCTCTTCAACTTCCTCTTCTCGCTCGTGACACCCTACATGATCAGAGCCTGGGGCTCCTACGTATTCCTGTTCTACGCCTGCCTCGACATCGTTATGGCGATCGGGGTCTTCCTCTTCTTCAAGGAAACCAAAGGCAGGACACTGGAAGAAATGGAGCAGATTTTCCATTCAAGGGCTGCATTCGATAATGAGGCTGTAAGAAGGAAAGCGCTCGAACATCTGGGCGACAGTGGGAGCGATGATGATCGAGTTTACGCGACGATTGTGGGAGGGAATAAGGATACGCGAGCATGAAGGATGAGATCTCATGTCTTCCGGCTTCGTGTTACAAATGATATACCATAGATGATATTCTAGGAATGCGTATACGTATAGATACATCGTCATAATTAGCATGAGAGGTGCGAAGGCCCGACAAATGGCGATTGACTGTCTCCTCTCCGTTCGCTTGATCGGGAGAGGTGCGGACGTATACTTTAAGTGCCACGTATGAGCAATCACGGAGCATGTTTCGGTACATAGATACAGCGAGAAAGTACCACCACACCAGCGTCAATGCAGCGTCGGATCGTCGTGGAATGCTGTTCGTAAGTGAAATGGAGAGGCGACACCTACCTCGATGGGGCATCTCCGTCGACGCGCCGTGAGTCGCGGATGCCAACGACGAGTGCGCGAGCGCCACTGTCTGGTCGGCGGGATCAGCGGTGCGCGAGGCTGAGAAGGCGTCAGCGCGCTGCTGTGGTGCTGGAGAGGAAGACGGTCGATGAAGTTCGAGTCTGTCGTCAGGCAGCGGCCTGAATGGGCAGCGGCCTGAATGTACAGATGTATCAACCTCGCAACTTCGTGTTTTCGCAAACTTGCGAAAAGGCTACTTTTTCGGATTATTTCTTCGATTGCGTACGCAACGATGCGTTATTATATTCGATACTATAGCTAGTATATACGTTAAGAGTCTCTCCTTCGATTCCTAGCTTATAGAAATATAGATATATAGTATATCGTTCGTACTTCGAAGAATTCTCTCGATTAAAATCGACTTTTTATCGTATTTCTTTATTTTCTATACGTAGGGATGCTTATATCTACTAAGTACTATAGTCCTAGAATAGAAGAAAGCTATCTTTATCGTTTCCGAAGTTTCTATAGCTATAAAGACGATATAGTATTCGTATTTCGAAGAAATCTCGCGATCGAGAGCGACTTTTCCTCGTAAAGTTATCGCTCGGCTGCCGAGAATTCTAGGGTCTAATTAAAATTTTATTAACCGCTAATTAATATTTAATTAGCTTTTAAATATATACTATCTTTAAAATCCTTCTATAAAAGGTTAGTATATAGCAATATATTAAGCGCTCCTAACTATACCCGTTAGAGATATTAAGAGACTAATTCTTACCGATTCCTCTATATACGTTTAGCGTACTTTTATCTTATACCGAGTATACGTAGTATAAGCTAGATACTTCGGCGTCTAACTTAGACGCTCTCTAAGCTATTAGCCCTCTAAGCTATCGCTCTTATAATTATCTCCTCTCTTCTATAGAGCTGCCTTAGCTCGTAGGAAAGTCTATATTAATGCGGTAGCCGGCTACTTACGTTCTTATTACGTTACGGTTACGTTACTCTACTACTCTATAGTCGTACGCGATTTTTAGTAGTACTATAGTAACGTACTAGATCTTAAGGGACTTTTATATTATAGACTCTATATAGGCCGCGCGTCGATTACGAGGTAGGTATAGGCTATAAGTTCGCGCCTTATTACGTTAATACTTATTCTAGTATACTATCTTTAAATAAGCGCCCTACTCCTATCTCGTACTATCTACGTATCCTCCTAGCCTTTTCCTAGTACCCGCTCTATAAGTATTATACCTTCTAAGAAGATCGCCGCTCCTATAATCTTAGCCGATCCTCGTACTACTACTAACCTTCCTACTATAAAGAACGACGACTATTATTATTACCTCTTATATTTAGTAACGAGTAAGTCTAGCGTTCTATATATATATTAGCTACGAGTTCCTTACTAATATAGTACGTATAGCTAGCGTTCGGCCGTGCGATAGAGTTATAAAACTAGGTAAGAAGAAGAATTACTAGCGCTATAATAATAATAACTACTCCTACGAGCGCTATACTAATCCGGATATTATTACGTAGTCGAAGCGCTTACGCTTCTATCTCGCTAAGCTAGCCGAGAGTAGGCCGGCCGTACGCGCTACGTAGCTTCGCCGCTACTATACTAATCTATAAGCCCTAATCGCCGATAGCCTTAAGGTCCTATAGTCTAATAAGAGTAAGTCGGCTAGGGTCTTTAAGACTTTAAAGAAGGGCGGGGCTAGCGCGTTACTAGCTAGTAGCGGTCCTTCTACTACTAAGCTACTTATAGCTAGTAAGTAGATCGCTCTATTCTCTAGGCTCTTTAAGCTTAAGTACGAGGTATATCTTACGAGTTATATACTTCTTATACGTATTACTAATATTCTTCGTAGCGTCTATACTTACTTAGCGCCTTAAAAGAGGCGCTTAATATAGTAGTCTATACTACCTATACTAACTACCTCGCTAGCTAAGTAGAGGAGGTCTCTAATAACGAGGCCTTCGTAAAGAAGAAAGAGAAGGAGGATAATAAAGAGAATAAGAAGAAGAAGGAGGACGATAAGAAGGAGAATAAGAGTATAAAGGAGTAAGCTAGCGTATCGCGCGCTCTCCTTATACTCTCTCCTCGCGCTTCTCTCGCGCTATTTATATAGTTTACTACCTTATTTTATACTTCTATTCTACGCTAGCGCTACGGCCCGTTTATACTACGCCTATAAGCGCTATAAATAAATAATTTCTCTCTACTTTATATTCTCTATTCTCTTTAGTAGCTTTTCGTAACGTAACGTTTCGTTATAGCCTTAGCGCTTAGCGCGTACTCGTCGTAAATTATAGTAGTCGCGATAGTTAATTAGTAGCGTAGTAGCCGTAATAGTTAACTTTACGGCTTATATAAGCTCCTCTTACTCTACTCTTACGCCTTAAATTCCTCGAGCGCTTTATATTCTTTAATATATTCGATTAGTTCCTACGTATTATATTCTTCTAGCTAGCCTTTCTACCGGACTAGCTACTTCCTCTTATTCTTCTTAACTTAGGTTTCTAGTACTTTCTCGACTATTTACTCGCTCTTATTATCTACGAGGGGCAAGCTAGTCTCTTAAGATTCGCTACTATACTAGAGTTCTAGAAGGAATACGTAGAAGATATTATAGATACGTAATCCTATTAGAAGAGCTAGGCAGTACGCCTACTTCCCGACTACGTTAATTACTTTAAATAGTCTAGCGAACTTATCCGCTAGCTTCTTTAATAGTACCTTTAGTTTTAGGTTCTTCGTAGATAGAAGGACTATATCGCCGACCTTATATTCCTTTAGCTAATACTTCTAGTTATAATACTTAGCCTACGACTCGCTTACTTACTATTAGCGCTTTATTAACTCCTCGTAATTCTACTTTAACCTTTCTATAGCGTCCTTTACTACTAGTACTTCTCCTCGTAGAATTACGTCCTAAGATTCGATTACGTCTCTCTTATAGGTCTTCGTCGTTAGGTCTAGGTCGAACCTATAGATAACGTAGAATAGTAATATCTTTAGTATCGTATTTAGGCTATTATTATACGCGAATTCTATAGAGGCTAGTATAGACGCCTAGTCGTCTTAGTTCTTCTCGTAATAGATACGTAGGTACTACTTAAGCGTCTAGTTTACGCGTTTAGTCTAGCCGTCTATTTATAGGTAAAATACTATACTTAGCCTACGTTTTACGTATACCTCGAAATAGAAGTCTAACTAGAACTAGCTAGTAAATATAGACCCTCTATTAGAGATAATACTACTAGGTATACCTCGAAGTTATATAACTTTATTAAGTAGAATATCCGTAAGCTCTATACTTATATAGCGCTTTATCGTCTAAACGAAAGTTACTATCTTAGAATAGTAGTTAATAATTATAAGGATCGCGTTAAATATACGACTATTACGCTTACTTAGTAGAAGGTCTATAATAAAGTCTATAGATAGATCTTTCTATAGCTATTCTAGTAGGAGGAGCGTAACTATCTCGCTATAGGGACGGTAGCGCCTCGCTTTTGCCTTTTAATAGCTACTATACGATTCGACGTATTACTTAACGTCCTCGTTAACCTCTAGCTACTAGTACTTTCTCTTAACGAGTTTCGTAGTCTTATCCTTATCGAAATAGCTAGCTAGGAAGTCGTCGTAGTATATACGAATTACTTGCGTTCGTAATATAAGGTCGTAGAGAAGGTATAATACCTCTTCGCGATATATATACCTATCTTAGATAGTATACTTATCGCTTTCGCCTCTATTACTCTCTACCTACGTATATAGCTTCTTCGCTATCGAGTTTAGCTAGACTAGCGTAGCTACGTACCTAATTACTAGGTCTAAGGTATTAGCGTACGGCCGTTCCTTTATAATAATAGCGCTAGCGACCTATATTAGTAGCGCGAATCTATACGGGCCCGGCTTATAGCGTTCGAGGCTAGCGGACTACGTCCTATTAGCTACTATCGTTACTACTCTCTAGTTTATTATATACTAGCGGTTATAGGCGGCCTTAATACGGTTTATAACCGGTCCGCCTACTTAGAGGTCGCTCTAAACTTAGAGTTTCCGCTATAGCGATAGTAATATATTATTTATCGCCTACGTATCTTTTACGTAATCGCTACGCCTCGATAGCGCGTCGGCTACGTTTAGCTTACCTACTCTATAACTAATTATAAAGTTATACGAGGCTAAGAACGTAGCCTACCTAGCCTATCGGCCCGTTAACTACTTTATACCTATAAAGGCCTTTAGGTTAGCGTAGTCGACTAGTACCTCTACCTTATACGTAGCGCCTTCGAGGTAAGGCCTCTATATCTTAAAGAATTCTACTACTACGAGAAGTTCCTTATTATAGACCTTATAGTTATACTTAGTATTAATTATCTTTTATAAGAAGAACGCGATTAGGTACTATTCTGCCTCGAATAGCTAGCTTAGAATACTAGCGATAGCGAAGTTAGACGTATTAGTCTCGACTCGTAGACGTAACGTAGAGTTAAAGTACTTAAGGAGTAGCGCGGTCTAGAAGCGTTCTTTTAACTTTAGAAAAGCCTACTTCTTAGCTTCGCTCTAACTAATAGGCTTAGGCTTCCTACTATTCTTCGCGCTCTTCGAGAGTATAGTTAGTAGTACTATAACTCTCGAATATTCGAAGATAAAGTAGTAGTAGAAGTTCGCGAACCTAAGGAATAATTAAACCTCTATTAGAGTAGTTAGCCTCGGCTACGAGGCGATTATAGCTACCCTACTAGGGTCTATCGCTACGCCTCTAGTTATAACTACGAACCTAAGAAAGTTAACTTATTTCTAGAAGAACTTATACTTAGCGCGTTATATATAGAGTCCGAATTTATAGAGCCTCTTAAGTATAGCGTATACGTCTCGTACGTAGTCCTCGCGAGTCTTACTATAGATTAGAATATTATCTAGATATACTACGTAGCTTATATCTACTAGTCCTACTAGCGCGTAGTTAATATACGCCTAGAACGTTACTAGGGCGTTCGTTAAACTAAAGGGTATTACCTAGTATTAGTAGTAACCGTATCGCGTATAGAACGTAGTTTTCTAGTAGTCGCTTAGTTTAATATAGATGCGATAATACGCATTCGTAAGATCTAGCGACGTAAACTACGTAGCTTCTATAAGTCTATCTAGCGTTTCGCTAATAAGAGGTAGTAGGTACCGATTCTTAATTATAATCTCGTTTAGCTCGCGGTAGTCTATATATAACTATAGCTTACTATTCTTCTTTAGTACGAATAGGATAGGCGTACCCGCCTTACTATTAGAACGCTCGATCTAATTATACTCGAGCCTAGTCTTTAGGTACTCCTTAAGCTCTTCGAGCTCTCTACCTAACTAGTAGTATAGCGGTCTAAAAGGTAGTACTATACCTAGCTTTAGGTCGATCGTATACTTAGCGCTATTAATAGGTCTACTTCGTATTTTCTCTATTAGGTTAAGGACGTTATCGAACTAATAGAACTCCTCTAGTATTAGAGTAGGCTCCTTACCTATCCTACTTAAGCTAACTATAAATATAGTAGGTACCTTCTAGAGGTCTTTAAGGAACTTATAGGCCTCTTAGACTTCGAATCGGCCGAAACGATCGTTACTATAACGCTATTTATCTATACTACTATCGATACTTACCCGTTACGTACGTCGCTATAGATAGCTAAGGATAATATTAGGATCTAGTATATTATATATATAGAAGATCCCTCCGGTTACGCGCTCGATCTCTAAGGAGTCCGCGAGCCTTATACGTATATAGTACGTACCGTAATAATAACTTAGTTTACTCGTAAAGGTAGTAGCTAGCGGCAAGGCCGCGTTCGGCCGTAAGGGCAACTTATACTAGAGCACGAAGGCTCGTAATACTATATTAATATTCGTAGTATTATCGAGAAGGAACTCGACTAGCCTACGGCCCTCCTAAGACTTAACTTCTCCTTATACTCGTACTACTAGTACGTATTATATAAGTAGGTACCCTATACTATCTACTTTAGTAGTAGAGACTTACGTAATATCTCCGTCGCTTCTACTTTTTTCGACTTACCTACGGCTACCTTATAGACTACTAGCTTATTACTATCCTTATCCTTATTTAAATAATTCGGACAGATATAGCCTACCTCGTTATAACTATAATACCTAGGTTACTAGTCCTTATCTTTACCTTTACGCTTATTCTAAGAGTTCTTCTCCTTCGAGCTAGACCTATAACTACCTTTAGAGGTATATACGTTACTATCGACCCTCTTACGCTTTAACTACTAGTGCGACGCGTCCTTATTATAGTCGCGTAAGCCTATATCGCGTAGTATTAACCTTTCTACCTATTTAAGGCGTCGTATTAGAGTAACGAGGTCGGCGCGCTTTACTAAGATAATATAGTTCTTAATAATATCCTTCCGTAGCGACGGCTTTAACTTTACGAGAAGCTAGCGAACTAACTATACCTCGGTATAGTCGCCGAGCTATACCTCGAGGTTACTAAGGTCTATTACGAATTATTATATACTCTAATTTTCGCCTTAGCGTATTATCTCGTATTTAATAGTTATAAGTAGCTAGCGGTTCGCTTAATCCCCGACGATATCGTATAGGAACTTATAGAACTACGCCTAAGTATACTCTACTAGAAGTATACTAGGGTACTCGTTATACTAGGCTTCTTACGCTTCGCCTATAAGGAATATAATACTAGCGATTACTTTCTAGTATTCTATTATAAACTTCCTCGGCGCGGCTATAAAGTTTACTTTATATACGCGGACGTATTTCTAGGCTTCCTTAATAGTCTCGCTCTTAAATAGCTTAGAAGAGTAGAGCTTAATAGATTTATAGGGCGTATATTCGTTACTACTATAACGCGTACTATTCTTAGTATCTCCGATAATACTCGTCGTACTAGAGTGCCCCGAGCCGAGGCTTCTTGCCGTCGTACTTAAGCGTATTAGTAGGGTAGTCGTCCTAACTTCTTATATTAAGCGTTTATTCTCTATCTAGAGGGCGTAGAGTTCGAGCTATTTGCGTAGCGTAGCGTTCTCTTATTCGAGACGCTCGCGCCTCGCCTATATATTATTAGCGTCGTTTATCTCCTTATCTTCTTTAGCTTTAGAGTCTAGTAACTCTCTTATATAGCTTAATAGTAGTACTATAGACCTAGTACGTTCGCTATAGTTACCTAGCTATATAGATGCTCCTCGCGTAAGTATAGTAGGCCTTAATAGATCGCTATCCTTAATAAGGTAGAAGAATTAGTATTATAAAAGGTTAGTATATAGTAATATATTAAGCGCCTCTAACTATACTCGTTAGAGATATTAAGAGACTAATTCTTACTAATTCCTCTATATATATTTAGCGTGCTTTTATCTTGCGCCGAGCATACGCAGCGTAAGCCGGATGCTTCGGCGTCTAACTTAGACGCCCTCTAAGCTATTAGCCCTCTAAGCTATCGCTCTTATACCTTCTTATAGAGATTCTAGCTAGATTTTAATTACTAACCAATCGAATTTTAATTAGACCCTGAAATTCTCGGCAGCCGAACGATAACTTTGCGACGAGGAAAAGTCGCTCTCGATCGCGAGATTTCTTTAAAATATAAATACTATATCGTTTCTATAGCTATAGAAGCTTCGGAGACGATTAATTAAGAGTCGCTTTACTATATTATATTCGAGAAAAGTATATAAAAGCAGAGGTGCATGCGCAAATAGGGTAAGTATATAGAAAATACGAAAAACCGAAAACACGAAGTTGCGAGGTTGATACATCTGGACATTCAGGCCGCTGTCGTCAACCCCCGCTGCCAAGCGGCTGTCCTGTCCTCCAAATTCCAAAACATCACATCCACTTCCCAATACAATACAATACACCGAACAGCACGCTGGCTTCGCTGGCTTCGCTGTATCATGCACCGATGCGAGAGCACCACTGCCGGCATAGGCAAGCAGTCCTTTGCAGACTGTCTTGGCTGCATGCATCCACGCCCACGCGTTCCTAGCAGGTACTGCACTGCTGCTCCGCCATTTCATCGCCCATGGTACAGCCTGAGTTCTTCACGCCTGAATCAGGCCAAGGCATCGCTTTGGGGGTCAAGCAATGCCCTTGTGCAATGTCGCCATATGTAGGTCTGCGTCGTTTGCTTTCGCCCGTTTCCTGGCCTCCGGGTATGAGCAGGTCCTGCCTTGAATGATCTCGAGCATGCCGAAGTTGGCTGAACATTCCCGGTTCTACACGCTCTGGAGGCCTAGCTTATCTGGGAGGTGCAACACAAGGAGGTCTTGCGGTTGCTCTGCGCGACTTCTGGAAAAGGTATCCCACGGGACTAGACATCCGCAATGCTGCTACCGATGTTGGCCAAGTCACTGTCTGGATCTACAGCCCTGAGGCCCAGCCTCTTGATCTCAGACCTTATCATGATGGGTTGGGCCAAGAAACTTACGCAGAGCAACTCGATGCTCTTGAGGTTACTTATGAGGACTGGGAGGACGGCTTTGACACTCCATATGGTATCGCTAAGACTAATGAGCTCTACATTCATGCCTTTGATGCAACGCCGCCTCGAGACCGTCTGTCAGCCCTCGTGACACACGCCAACAACCCACCGGTTCTCTTCACTGAGCCCGAATATATCCACTCGACCAAAGCCGCTGGAACTTGGTGGGCACCTCCTACGACCAACATCTCCAGCGGCCTAGCCGCCCGCATCGAAAGCAACCTGGGATTCCTTGCAAACTTCTATCAGAAAGAAGTCGAACAACGCAGATGGTATGGCTTCTTTGATGATGGTGACATCATGCACACGTACGATGTTGACCGCCATCAATGGCGTTACGATATCGGCGGATACGCTTGGGACAATAGCGAGCTCTCGCCGGATCTCTTCTTCTGGCCCTACTTCCTTCGCACTGGCCGCGAAGACGTGTACCGCATTGCCGAAGCTCTCACTCGTCACACTGGCGAAGTCGACGTCTACCACATGGGCAAGTGGAAAGGACTCGGAACACGTCACGGTGTGCAACACTGGGGCGATTCCGCCAAGCAAGCCCGTATCTCAACAGCACAGTATCGCAAAATCTTCTACTTCATCTCTGGAGGCGATGAGCGTGTGGGAGAACTGGTTGAGGAGACTTTAGATACTGACAAGACATACGAAATCCTCGACCCCAACCGCAAAGTCCGAACAGACGGTTGGGTGCCCGCTCCCGGTAAACGTGCCACGATCGGTCTCGGAACAGATTGGTCAGCGCTGGCGGCATCCTGGCTTCTCGAATGGGAGCGTCAAGGCCCTCGTGCAGAGGAAGCCAAGCTCAAATTGACAAACACAATCATTGGGATCACAAGCCTGAAGAATGGCTTCGTGACTGGTTCTGGTCTCTACAACAGCACCAACGGCACCCTCGACCCTCCACCCACCGACCCAGACAATGAAGGCGTTGTCGCCGTGTCGCACTTGTCAGCTGCCTTCGGTCTAGGCGAAGTCATCGCCGAACTTCTCGAGCACTACGGTGACGAACTCCCCGAAGGCTTCGAGCAAGTCTGGTTAGACTTCTGCTACTACTACCGCGCTCCAGCAGCCGAACAGCAAGCCCGATACGGAGGCAACTGGACCCAGACTGCAACGCTGCGACAAGATCACTCGCGTCTATTGGCGTATGGATACTATCGTACCGGCAACCAGATTTGGGCGGCGAGGGCTTGGAGCGAGTTTGAAGCTGATGGATTAAATACCACCGACACGTGGGAAGTGACGAGGATCAATGGCAGTGCAGTTTTGGCGCCTGTGGATGAGGTTCCGTGGCTGTCGACAAATGATGCTTCGAATTACGGATTGGCGGCCATGGTCAATTTGGCGTACATTCCCGAGTTCTTGCCAGAGAGCCTTTAGTCAAATTTTGTTGATGAACGTCTTTCAATTAGAAGGTGAAATGCAGATGAAGTTGAGAACTGCTGTGTGCACTATATGTTCGGCTCGTTCTAGACTTTAACGCATCACTGTCCTACCGGATCAGACAGAGTCCATCGAGCAAGCGATACAGTTCGCAACAGCTTGAAAATCTCAAGAGCATCCACACATTTGAGAGCTCAATGCACATCAGGAACGATGGTGATGCCTGAGGCTGTTAGTGGTGGTGCCAAGGGAAGAAGTCGGTTCCGCTTGAATGTTTCTCCGCGCACTTTCCTTGCTCTCGAGCTCGACTTGCAGGCCAGCATTGATGACAGCATTGCACAAGATGGCAGCACTGGAATTTTTGGACATCATACCAACAGTGGACAAGTTCACGCCGCTATCCGAACATCAGGAACAGACGCCCGGCACATTCTTCGACGGCCCGCCTGTGCTCCATCTCCACGCACCCAACATCCACATCACGCTCCCACTCGCCTCGCAGCAAAAGTATCAAGCTCTCAAGAGCCTGTCCGAGACCGTCAGTGCAGAGACATCGCAGGAAGGCGACGTCCGCATCGAACATGTCGACGTGTGGGTGACATCCAAGTGAGTGGACACCCATCTTCAGACCGCATCGTGCATTGTGCTGAACGAGGGAAACAGACACTTGATCCTGCACTCCACCGACTCGAATAGCGGCTGCCGCATCACGTACCCCGCCATCACCATCACAGCCATCGATGGCGATGCAGTCCTCCTCGAGCTCAACCTGTCTGACGCAGACACCGCCGATGAGGACATTGAATATTTCCAACTGAAAATTTTCGCTAGCACCGTGCAGCACGGCGCACCGGATGCTCAAGCAACTGCAGGTAGCTCGAATGGCACCAACGGCACAGCACCGAGCAACGACGCGACGACTGCTCTCTACAAAGCGATCGCAGATTGTCAGGAACTGAATCCTGACCCTCCAATGCCAGGAGAGGAAAATGAGGGTGGGGAGCCGGTCTTTGACGAGACGGCGCCAGGAGCTACCGGTTGGATCACGAGCGAGAACATGGATCAATTCATGGACGCGAATGGAAACTTTCGAATGCCGGAAGGCGTAACGTTCGTCGGCGGCGAAGATGAAGAGCAGGAAGGCGCGACTACTGAAGGTGGGCAAGCACCACTTGGCGAGGGGGCAGGCAGAACGCGAACAGCGACGGAAGCTGGTGTTGAAAGAGAAGACGAGAACAAGTGGCGAGCGACTGGCGATTGAAGCAGGGAGGGAGCAGATCGACCAAAGGAAGCAAATGAGAACAGCACGCGCTGTGAAAGATTATCTCCCAGAATCTGGCGTATCCTGGCCCGAAACCCCCTCGACCGCGGACAGCCCTTAAGTCGCAATCGGTCCTGTGGACAGCTATTTCTCTCCCACCGCTACAGCCTTGGCTTGCCTGCAGTCAGCGAATTTGCCACTGCCGGATTCTTCGTGTTAACCGGATTGAACCAAGGATGGACCGGAGGAGAATCTTTCTGCACAGTTGCAGTAAACACAGCTTTCCTCTTCTCCAGGAACGCATCAACGGCTTCGTCATTGTCCACACTTCCTCTCATGTGGCCCATGATTCGAGATTCCAGTAGATGCGCGGCTTCTGCACTATCGACTCCCCGGTATAGCATCTCTCGCATCATGAAAGTGCTGACTGTAGACGTGTTCGATGCGATGCCCTCGGCCATCTCAATTGCTTTAGGAAGCACGTCCTCCTGTCGATCACAGAGTTCCGCAAAAAGACCATCCAGCTGTTTGGCTGTAGCAGGAATCGTCGCTCCCGTTGTCACAAGCTGAAGCGTACGAGCATGACCAATGAGACGAGGCAGGAAGAATGATGAACATCCTTCCATTACCACACCGCGCTGCGAAAAGACGAATCCGATCTTGGACTTGGACCACACAATGCGCATAACGCATGCTAATGTCATGGTGATGCCGACTCCGATGACGTGACCATTGATCGCTGCAATCGTTGGTTTGGTGCAATTGTGGATTGCTAGCGAGACGCGGCCACCTCTGTCACGAATCAGCAGGTGAACATTACCCGAAACGTCCATGGTCAATCGAACGACGATTCTTGCCACAATCGAAAATCATCTACGAGGATCATGTTTGAATCCAAACGAAGTTAAGACAAAAGAACGAACGAATTCTTACCCATCTCGATGTGTCTTATTAGTCTCATTCTTCCCGTTCCCTTGCAACTTGAATCCTTGCCGCAAATCCTGCCCTGCACAGAAGATCTTGCCATGTCCTGTCAAAACAATGCATTTGATCCGATCGTCGATACTCGCTAAACCGAAGAAGTGTTCAAGCTCATCGGTCATGATATCTGTGAAGGCATTGCTGTTGTTTGGTCGATATAAAGTACATATCAGAACTGGAGTCGGTTCGGCAGAAGTTGAGGGGTGGTGGGCGATGCGGATCTCGCTGAACGGGAGAGAAGAGTAGTTTGAGGGGAGTCTGGTGGGAGTTGGTTGGCCGGAGGACATTTTGGAATTTGAGGAGGGAAAGGTGAGGATTGGGGTGGCTGTTGTGGAGTGAGGTTGGTATGAGATATAGATGTTATGCTTCCGAGATGCCGAGGTACTACCGGGTGAACAATGTGTCGCCAATATTTGATGGGTTTGGGTCAGTGGTGTCATCAAATGTACATGTACTATGAGTGAAGAGAGATGAAAAGAAATCCTGATGGTCATGATGTGTTTACAAGTCTATAGTGGAAGATGTTGAGTGGGGAGTACCCTCGCAGAGGCCAAATGAATTGGCCTTTGAAATGAGAAAGCATCACTTTACCATACTTTCCTGAAAATCCTGCCGTCTTTGTCGAACATTTGTCTTCCATCGGTTTGGCGTTCTTCCCTTCTGCGCCGTGCTCTCGTCTCCAAGGTGCCTAGCTCCATATTACATCGCGAGGTGTTCCGCGTTCGGGATCATCCTCACCAATTCCATCCGGCACCAGACACTGGGGGTCATCGGGTACATTCGTCGTCGGATCTGGGGGTTTTCCGTTGCGGCAGAGGCCCTGACCGTCGCGGCTACCGCAGTTTTGGACGACGTAGCGGTTGACACAATCGTACTTTGGACTTGGTCAGCGACAACCACAAGGACTATTCCCTGGAAGGCCTCAACTCACAATGACGTTGCCAACACAGACCCAGTCTGCGCCCGGGGACACCGTTTCACAGCGTTCTATGGCTTCGTCCTCTGGCGGAAGTGAGTTCGCGACTCCCACTGTCAGTCGGGTCCATTTGTTCACGCGGAGGAAAGCATCCTGCCATGGAGTAGCTTTTGAGGCCGTCATCAGTGGCTGCGCCCCGGTGCAACGGGCGAGTTCGGCAGGGCATCGATGCAGGGCAGGTCATGAGAAGGTGGTTATGCATCTCACAGGCGTACTAAAGACACAAGGTCAGTTGGCCGCTGTCCCTCGGATCTGCAAAGATGCTGCATTTGCTCTTACTATAGAATCCTCGTGGCACACGCTCATGGTGGCTTCCTTTGCAGACGCACACATCGATGCTATGTGAGCTTTCGAGGCTAGCGTTACGCAACACTAGTGAAGAGATTTCCGTGGGTTTTTGGTGGCACGTTCGCGGTGTCTTGATGGTCACTAGATCGCTTTTGCTTCTCGTGCAAAATCCTCTTTTCCACACATCGAGACGAAGCCGCCTTTTTGTCTGGAATGCAATCGGCTTTGTTGATGTCTGGTCTCAATTTTTGCCGGTGGTATACACAACTCTGGTCTTCTGAGTCCGTTTCCTTCTTCGCGCAGTCATACTGTTTTGACTATCAGCACTATAGTCTGGGAAGGCGTGCATGAAGCGGCCATACCAATGCATTTGCTACGCATATGTGTTTGATGGTCGTGTTGATGAATGAACACTCTAATGGCACAGCGATTTGTCATGTTTGAATAGAAGACGTCACCTTGTTATCCACGTTGAGTGTCGGAACAGGTTGTACACTCGGGGAGAGGATCTGATTCGCCAGTGCGAATGTTGCGGCAGCTACTGCCGTGAGGATTGAGGGTCACATCGCAGGCTTTGGTTCACTCGCCCCTGAAATTAGGATTTCCTGTTACCGGCTGCTCAGGTCGAGAGGCCAGAGCAATCAAGGACAGAGTCTGAATCAGCCGCGAATTTATGCTGTCGGGCATGATCCAGGCCTGCGATCCTGTCAGCAGCTCATTTCAATTGATCTGTTGAAGGTGACTTGACCTCGACCATACTCTTGCAATGCAGTAGGCCAGGGCGCGTGGCTGCAGAGGAAGCCCACTCGGCCAATGATGATAAAGTGGTATCTGTACAAGTTCTGCTGGTGGACGTGGCATCTATTTCTTTCCCTTCTTTCCCTTCTTCGCCGCCCTTCCCATTGCTTTTCGCTCGACAGCTCTAGCTCTTTTCGCGGTCCTCTTTCTCCACGCGGCGAATCTATCGCCAGGCACGAATGGCTTCACAGCCATGGCAGCTTTGCTCCTCTCCGCAGCTCGCCCAATCTCCCAATTGGCTTCTCTGTACATATATTTGCCGGGCCGGAAGTGAAGCTTCACTTCGTGCTTCTCTCCTCTTGGCCCCCTCATGATTGTGACATCTCGTGATTCGTTGGGCTGATCTTTGAGGATGGTCGCGGGTGCTGATGCGGCATCAGGCATATCTGGTGGTGCGGCAAACGTCATGTCGCCGGTCGTCTCTTCCTCAGATACCTCTTGCTGTGGCATCTGGTACGCCAACATGCCCAGCTTACGCCTCCGCGGAGCATTCGGTGGTGCTGGAAGTTTTTGGTCGCGCTCGAAGACTATACCAATGTATTTGCGTTTGGGATGTCGCGCTGGGTCTCTGTAATAGGTTACGTAGCCTGGCTGGCCGGCGTGTATTGTGTGGTCGCGCCCCTAGTCTCGTCAGCATGCTCTTCGCGCCTTCGATGCTTGCGTAGACGTACCATGTAGCAGTTGTCCCCAGGAAACCACAGCGTCCCTCGCTGCTTGTACAGAATGTTACCTGGCACGACATATTGCCCTCCGCTCTTTTTTGCTCCCAATCGCTTGCCTGGTCCATCTTTGGCGCCATTGGCTCGTCCCTGTGCTTGATGTGATGCATTTCGGCGTCCAGAAATGGGTGTCGTAGCAGGTGCTATTCGAAAGTTGGCGAGAGCAGACTCTAGCGATGCCAGAGCTGTCAATGGCGGCGCGCAGTTCGCTCGCGATCTGAGCAGCGACGCCATGATGTGATGAGGTGCAGGAGATGATGTTTGCCCATGGAGACTAGGTATGATCATCAATGCCAAGACTTCCGTCTCCGTGTCGAGCGCCATCAATGGGGTCTCGCTGTAACCACGTCGCAAAGGCCACTCAATAACACCGACTCTGACCGTGAGATATCTCGACCATCCTTGACGACCTCTTCTGGCGCGCATACCAAATCGTGAACAGCAAACACTCGAATCTCCCATCTAAGCCAAACGCCCAGCAGGAGCAACACTCGTCAGCGCATACCGGGCCTCGAGCCCACAACACTACTCCCTCATGGCTTCGGCGGTCTTCTTCCTCGACCTAAAGGGCAAGACCCTTCTGGCTCGGAATTATCGCGGAGACATTCCCATGAGCGCGGTGGAAAAGTTCCCCATCCTATTGTCAGAAGCCGAAGAGGAATCATCCAGCGTCCCGCCCTGCTTCTCCGACGAAGGCATAAACTACCTCTACATTCGACACAACAATTTATACCTTCTCGCATTGACGAAAAAGAACAGCAATGCTGCCGAAATCCTCCTCTTTCTCCATCGTATCGTGGAAGTCTTCACGGAGTACTTCAAGGAGTTGGAAGAGGAATCGATCAGGGACAACTTTGTGGTTATCTACGAGTTGCTGGATGAGATGATGGACTTTGGATATCCTCAAACAACAGAGAGTAAGATCTTGCAGGAGTACATCACACAAGAGTCGCACAAACTGGAAGTCCAGGCCAGACCGCCCATTGCAGTCACAAACGCCGTGTCGTGGAGAAGTGAGGGCATTCGATACCGAAAGAATGAGGTGTTCCTGGATGTTGTTGAGTCGCTCAACCTGCTGGTCAGCAGCACTGGCAATGTTCTGAGGTCGGAAATCCTGGGAGCGATCAAGATGAAGTGTTACCTTTCTGGTATGCCGGAGCTGAGACTGGGATTGAACGACAAAGCCATGTTTGAGACGACAGGAAGGGCAACAAGAGGGAAAGCGGTGGAAATGGAAGACGTCAAATTCCATCAGTGCGTGCGACTATCGAGGTTTGAGAACGACAGAACAATATCGTTCATTCCGCCGGACGGAGAGTTCGAACTCATGTCGTATCGACTCAACACCCAGGTGAAGCCACTTATCTGGGTGGAATGTATTGTGGAGAGCCACTCCGGGAGCCGAATAGAATACATGCTGAAGGTGCGTCTATTCGGTGAGAACCAACTCCATTCTGTACTGACGACTGTCACAGGCAAAAGCACAATTCAAACGCCGGTCAACAGCTAACAACGTTGAAATCTCGATACCCGTGCCCGAAGATGCTGATACGCCTCGCTTCCGAACCAACATCGGTTCTGTCCACTACGCGCCGGAAACCTCATCCATTGTGTGGAAGATCAAGCAGTTTGGAGGTGGCAAAGAGTTTCTCATGCGCGCCGAGCTCGGTCTGCCCTCTGTCAAGGGTGATGAAGAGCGTGGCGGTGGTATGATGGGAGGCTTTGGAGGCAGTATGGGAGGTGTGGGAGGCGGTGGCAAAGGCAAACGGCCAATTGGGGTCAAGTTCGAAATCCCGTACTTCACAACCTCGGGGATACAAGTGCGATACCTCAAGATTATTGAGCCGAAGGTGAGCTTTGAACGAGTTCGTGAAAGTCGTGTGCATGAACTGACTTCTGCCATAGTTGCAATACCCATCTCTGCCTTGGGTTCGATACATCACTCAATCGGGCGATATTGCCGTCCGATTGCCAGATGTGCAATGAGTCTGAAAGTGGTTTGGTAGGACATAGCGAGGGCGTTCCGGCAGTCTTGCGGTCATGATATGCCAGAGCAGAGTAGAGGGTGCCTACTCGGCCTGTGAAGAAGAGCACTTCCTCGATACACTTAAACTGATGCGATATGCATGAAAGCGGCACATGTTCTTTCTGTACCGCCGCGATGATACTAGAACCATCTCTCACGAGCGCATCATGCCATGCTGCAACTGCAAGGTGTGTCGTCACAGAGTCTTCAGCGTCCCTTGTTTCGACCAGGTCTTGCTGTAGTAGTCCTGTCTGCGTAGCTTTGAGAGTGAGACCGAAGTATTGTCCTTGAGACGTGGCATTCACGTGACTGTACGTCAGCTTTCAAGGGCAAGCGCAACGGAGGGGTCGCACCGACGCTAAAAGCGGGCGTCTTGAAGGATAACATTTTCTTGCGGCGACTCAACACCTAGTCCCCCCGCTCTCCTTTCTCCCCGTAAATCCTGCTTTTGAGTCGAAATTCACCATGGTTTCCGCCTCCAAAGCCGCAAGAGAGGCGAAGCGCGCCGCCGAGGGCAAGGCGCCCAAGAAGACGGCCGCCTCCAAGTTGGCGTCAAAGAACGCCTCCAAGGCTTCATCGGTCAACGGCGACGACACCCCACCGCTGCAGGATGGCGACGAGGTCGACCCTGTACCGGACGCAAAGGTGCTATCGAAACTCGAGAAGATCAAGTTGCAGGAGGATGCCGACGGTATTTCCGACCGTGTGACGACCGGCGTGCTGGCGTCGCTCGAGGCCAGCAGAGATGTGAAGATGACATCCTGCTCGCTGGTGTTCCACGGAAAGGTTCTTGTCAATGATACCACAATCGAGATCAACTACGGGCGGCGCTACGGTCTGCTCGGAGAGAATGGTTGCGGAAAGTCGACTCTGCTCAAGTCCCTCAGCAAGCGCGAGTTCCCGATCCCAGAACACATCGATATCTATCTGCTGAACGAGGGCGCCGAGCCCAGCGATACCGGTGCCCTTCAGTGGGTGGTGAATGCTGCAGAAAACGAGATGGCCAGACTGGAGAAGCTTTCGGAGACGATTCTCGAAGAAGAGGGTCCAGACAGCCCCAAGTTGGAGGACGTATATGACAAGATCGATGGCATGGACCCATCTACATTCCACACCCGCGCCGGTCAGATCTTGACTGGTCTTGGTTTCAACAAGAAGACCATGGACAAGAAGACCAAGGACATGTCCGGAGGATGGCGTATGCGTGTCGCTCTCGCCAAGGCGCTTTTTGTCAAGCCTTCGCTGCTGTTGCTCGATGACCCAACAGCACATTTGGATCTTGAAGCTTGCGTGTGGTTGGAGGAATACTTGAAGAAGTGGGATCGCACACTTATCTTGGTTTCGCACTCTATGGATTTCTTGAACGGGGTGTGCACGAACATGATCGATATGAGGTGAGTATGCTTTTCGCGCAATGATCATCGCCACAGTTCCGCTTCTTATTGAAAGCTAGATGTTGAACATCCGCTAATCATTGCACAGATTCAAAGGACTTCAATACTACGGTGGTAATTACGACTCCTACATGAAGACCAGGTCCGAGAACGAAGTCAACCAGCAGAAAGCATACGAGAAGCAACAAGATGAAATCAAGCACATCAAAGAGTTCATCGCGAAGGCTGGTACATATGCGAACTTGGTGCGTCAAGCCAAGTCTCGCCAAAAGATCCTGGACAAGATGGAGGCAGATGGCTTTATCCAGCCCGTGCAACACGCTCGTGTCTTCACGTTCCGTTTCGCAGACGTTGAGAAGCTTCCTCCACCAGTGTTATCACTTGACGATGTCACTTTCTCCTACTCGGGCAAGAAAGCGGACACTCTGTACGAGAATTTGGACTTTGGTGTGGACATGGACAGCAGAACAGCACTTGTCGGACCCAACGGTGTTGGTAAATCGACACTCTTGCGCATCTTCACTGGAAAGCTCTCGCCAAACAGCGGCTCCGTCTCTCGACACACCCATCTCAAGCTCGGCATGTACTCTCAACATTCGGCCGAACAGCTGGACTTGACCAAGTCCTCTCTCGACTTTGTCCGCGATAAGTACCCAAACATCTCTCAAGACTACCAATATTGGAGACAGCAACTTGGACGTTATGGTCTCTCTGGTGAGGCGCAGACTGCGATCATGGGAACGCTTTCCGAAGGCCAAAAGTCGCGTATCGTTTTCGCTCTGCTTGCTATTGAATCGCCGAACATGCTTCTGCTCGACGAGCCGACCAACGGTCTTGATATTGAGACAATCGACTCGCTTGCTGACGCCATCAACGCATTCACTGGTGGTGTTGTTGTTGTATCTCACGATTTCAGGTAAGATGTCACGACCCCCTATACGTTAACCACAACTGCTAACATTCGGTCAGATTGCTCGACAAAATCGCCAAGGACATCATGGTGTGCGAGAACAAGACAGTCACACGGTGGGATGGAAGCATTGGCGAGTACAAGAACTACCTGAGGAAGAAGATGATCAGTGCTGGTGCAGTCTAGAGAAAGATTGAGTATCGGCCAGATTCATAGAGGAATGGAGCGATGGTCGGGCTAGCTTTGGTAGTGCACCAAGCGAGCTTGGACTGGCGGCTCTGCTAGATTCCAGGTCATGCATTGCATGAGTGGGCATATCCTGCTTCTGGGGGTTGGCGTTTTATATCAGATATAGATACCAAAAGAATGATTTGGAGCATGGCGTCGAGATGATCGAATGTCTCTTTTATCGGTCCCGGCGACATGCCGTTCCCCAGGGGCATTTGGGTAACGGGTGCTTTCACTGGGTTCAATCCTCTTGGGAGGCTCTATTTGCTTCGTCTAATAATTGCTGGTAATCCTCTTCATAACTGCGCCAGACTTCGGCGTCGCGAGCGATTTTCTTGCGATTTCGCACCATGGCTTCGTGAGCGATGAGTCTCCGGTCTGCATCAATGATGGCGCCGGCTGTCATGCCGGACATCTGCAGGAAGCTATCATCTGATTAGTATACAATGATTGTGATTGGATCGGGGGACGGAGTGGGGGCATACACTTTGAATTGGAAGGTAAGGCCTCGATACAGAGGTGAAAAGACGTGTCCTGCCGCCGCGGCTGCGAGGGCGAGGAGACCCCACTAAAGAGGAAGTGTCAGTGACGGTTGAATCGAGACGTTGAGACGTGATGCGAACGCAGCAACATCGTCATGACCATCGCCGTGCTCGTGTCTGACATGCCTTTGCAGCTCCTGCAGCAGCACCGCGGGCGGCTACCCACGAAGCTTCATTGATTTCCTCGTCTCTGGTCAAGCTGCCATGTGTCCGCACCATCACCGTCTGCCGCAGCGTGCAAGAGAGTGGGCACGTAAGTGAATAGTCAGAAGCAATGGCACACAAAGAACTGTCGTTGATGACAGCAGCTTGGTACGCACGTGCCGTCTAGAATAGCCGTTGGTCACGGCAGGGGAAGCTTGTGTCCACCAGCGCCAGGCTCAACTGATGCTAGTGTGAACGTTGCGGTCTGCGTGACGATTACCAACAAAAACACCCGCCGCCGTGGATTTTGACCGGTCGGATTGGAGCTTCGCATCGGGCGAGGCCTGGGAAAGCGTGGTGTCTGTGTGCCGTCCATGTTGTCGTCGTAAGTTCTCGACTTCGACCTGCCGCCGTTTCCTCCTCCTCATCCTTCATCACCTCTGCCACCACCTCTACCCTATCCTGCCCTCCCCCTGCGGAACGTATACTTCGCGTCGCACACAGAAGAGGAGATTGCGGGCGGTGTGCCCCCCCGACTGTGTCGCCAATGGTCGACTTTCGGCCGCCACCGCAAGCTGTGCTGGGACTACCACCGCTTTCTTCATCGCCATCGCTTGACCGCCAGAGCAGCAATCCGCAGAGCACCGACGCCTTCTACGCGACTTACCTCGCCGCCTCCAAATCCGGCACACCTTCGCTATGCGGTAACATTGAGGGCTGGGGCCCATTGAGCCCCTACCGCTACGACCTGACTCCGTGTTTCCTCGACGTCGGCGTGCTGGTCGTTTCGGTCTGGGGTATTGTCGCGGGGCTGGCGGCGGTGTGGTGGTTATGCAAAAAGACGACTGCGCAACCCGTGGCGAAGAACTGGCATTTCCACACGAAATTGGGTGTGATTGCTGCGCTGGTGGGAACCACGATCGCGCAGGCAGCATTTCAGGTTGAGCGGTTCGATGGAGTTTGGTTCAAGGATGTGAGGTTCTGGACTACAATCGCGAATCTGCTGAGTTTGGGCGTGGTGGGCGGTGTGCAGTATTTGGAGCACTGGAGGCTGCGGCACGCGCATGGCGTGGTTTTGATCTACTGGCTGGCTTTCCTGCTCGTTTCTGCGGTCAAGCTCCGGAGTCTGGTTTCGCAAGAGCTGTTCAAGACACATGTGGGTTATTTCGCTGTCTTTGCAGCAAGTGTCGGGCTGGCTCTTGCGGAGTTTGTCCTGGAATGGCTCGTACCAAAGAAGGTCTCGGCGTACGATGCTCTGGGAGACGAGGACGAGTGCCCGCTGGAATACGCCGATCTCTTCTCGAAGCTGACTTTCTCGTGGATGACGCCCATGATGAAATATGGCTACAAGGAGTATCTGACTCAGGACGACCTGTGGAACTTGCGCAAAGGTGACACGACCAGAGCCACAGCCAATACGTTTGAAGAGGAATGGACGCATCAGCTGCAGAACAAGAAGAAGCCCAGTCTATGGATCGCCATGATTACGTCTTTTGGAGGGCCGTACCTCGTCGGAGCCATGATCAAAACGCTATCCGACTGTTTGATGTTCATCCAGCCACAGCTGCTTCGATATCTGATAGCATTCGTGGACTCATATCGTCCGGGCAGGGTTCCAGAGCCTCCCATCAAAGGCGCAGCCATTGCCTTGGCCATGTTCACTGTTTCGATCAGTCAGACTGCATGCTTGCATCAATACTTCCAAAGATCGTTTGAGACGGGCATGAGAGTCAAGGCCGCACTAACAGCGGCAATCTACTCCAAGACCATGCGACTGAGCAACGAAGGTCGAGCATCGAAGAGCACTGGCGACATTGTCAACTACATGGCCGTTGACACGCAGCGTCTTCAAGATCTGGCTCAGTTCGGTCAGCAACTTTGGTCGGCGCCGCTCCAGATCACACTGTGCATGATCTCACTTTATCAGTTGGTCGGTGTTAGCATGTTTGCTGGTGTTGGCGTCATGATTCTCATGATCCCCATCAATGGCTTTATTGCTCGGATCTCCAAGACTCTCCAGAAACGACAGATGAAGAACAAGGATGCTCGTACACGCTTGATGACGGAAATCTTGAACAACATGAAATCGATCAAGCTGTATGCCTGGACCAACGCATTCATGAACAAGCTGAACACCATTCGAAACGATCAGGAATTGCATACACTTCGGAAAATCGGTGGCACGGTTGCCATTGCCAATTTCACCTGGAATTCAACTCCCTTTTTGGTATCCTGCTCGACCTTTGCTGTTTTTGTGGCCGTCAGCGGTCGCCCGCTATCCACGGATATCGTGTTCCCTGCGCTCACGCTCTTCAACATGCTCGGCTTCCCCTTGGCCGTACTCCCTATGGTCATCACTGCCATCGTAGAGGCAAGCGTAGCCGTGAACCGTTTGTCCGACTACTTTACGGCACCTGAACTGCAGTCTGATGCCGTCATCCGAGAAGACAACGCGCGTGCCGGCGAAGAATCTATTCGTATCCGCGATGCTACCTTTACCTGGAACAAGGACGAGGAGCGCAATGTATTGCACGACATCAACTTCGCCGCTCACAAGGGTGAGCTCACTTGTATCGTCGGACGAGTAGGTGCAGGCAAGTCCAGCATGTTGCAAACCATGCTGGGAGACCTCTACAAGCTCAAAGGCGAGGTCGTTGTGCGCGGTACCGTGGCGTACGTCGCCCAGAGTTCGTGGGTAATGAATGCTTCGGTGCGCGAGAATATCGTCTTCGGCCATCGCTGGGATCCGCAATTTTACGACAAGACTGTGCACGCCTGTGCTCTGACTGAAGATTTCGCGAGCTTGCCTGATGGAGATCAAACGCAGGTTGGTGAGCGAGGGATCTCACTCTCCGGAGGTCAAAAAGCTCGTCTGACACTCGCTCGTGCCGTCTACGCACGTGCTGATATTTACTTGCTCGATGATGTGCTTTCGGCTGTCGATCAGCACGTCGGTCGTCACATCATCGACAACGTCCTTGGAAGTAAGGGCCTTCTGGCGAGCAAGACTCGAATTCTCAGCACAAACGCCATTCCTGTGTTAATGGAGGCTCACTTTATTGCACTACTCAAAGAAGGCAAGATCATCGAACGTGGCACTTACGAACAGCTCATGGCCATGAAGGGAGAGGTTGCTGCACTCATCAAGACATCCAGTTCTGAGGAAAATACGGACGACGAGGGCAGAGCGAGTGGACTGGGCAGTCCATCCGAGGGTAGCACGATTTACGAGCCGGACAGCGCAGAGGATCCCGAGGAAACTGCTGAAGCGGAAGACGGAATAACGCACATGCATCCCATTCGACCATCAGGCAATGGCCCGATGGCAACCCGCAAGAACAGCAACCTGACTTTGCGACGGGCAAGTACCGCATCTTTCCGCGGTCCACGCGGCAAGGTCACAGATGACGAAGAAAACAAAGGCAACGTCAAAACTCGGCAGAGCAAGGAATTCTCCGAGCAAGGCAAAGTCAAGTGGGACGTATACAAGGAATACGCCAAGAACTCCAACCTCGTTGCCGTGACCATTTATATTTTCACCTTGCTAGCAGCGAAAACGGCAGAAATAGGTAAGTCGCTACTGCAACCTAGACTCGACTATCGATCGGGCATGGAGAGCCCGGAGACCGGATTTAGTCCGTGTAATCTACGAAGGTGGAGCTTGTGGGACGATGTCATTTGCTAACGCGTTTGTCCGCAGGCGGATCCGTATGGCTCAAGCAGTGGTCAGAAGCCAACGATGTCGCCGGTGCGAATCCGAACGTCACATTCTACATCATGGTGTATTTTGCGTTCGGCATAGGATCCGCCGTGCTCGTTGTGTTGCAGACCCTCATTTTATGGATCTTCTGTTCGATAGAGGTGAGTGAAGGGGTCGCGGCGTCTATCATGGCGACCTGCAGGGCATCCCGGCTCCTGCGCGCGTCGTCACTCAGGCGAATGCGGGCCGACCACATGAACCGCATGCTAACGCAGGTGAAATTGCAGGCCTCTCGAAAGCTACACGCGTCCATGGCTCACGCCATGTAAGTGTTGTTGTGGTCGGGTGCATTGTCGATTGCGTGCTGACGATTTGGCAGATTCCGAAGCCCCATGAGCTTCTTCGAAACGACGCCGAGTGGCCGGATCCTGAATCGCTTCTCGTCCGATATTTACAAAGGTACGTGCCTCCACCAAAATGACGAATACTGCAGACACTAACTGGCGATCAGTGGACGAAGTGTTAGGTGAGTATTAGCGCTCGCGTAAATGCAGCCGGCAGACGCCCCGCTCGGAATGGTCCGTGATCCTGGTCATGGCTAACGTATCGTGCAGCTCGCACTTTCAACATGCTGTTCGTCAATGCTGCTCGAGGTATGTGCTTGCGTGGGATGTGATCGCAAATGTCATCGATATCGTGTGACTCACTGTTTCCAGCGATCTTTACCCTAGCGATCATTACGGCCTCGACCCCGATCTTTGTCGCCCTCATCATTCCTCTTGGCGGTCTTTATGTCTGGATCCAGAAATACTATCTGCGCACGTCACGCGAGCTCAAACGACTGGATAGTATCAGCCGTAGCCCCATCTACGCGCACTTCCAGGAGTCGCTGAGCGGGATCAGCACCATCCGAGCCTACCGCCAGACGAAGCGCTTCTCGCTGGAAAACGAATGGCGCGTAGACGCCAACTTGCGCGCGTACTTCCCTTCCATTGGCGCCAACCGATGGCTTGCAGTCCGATTGGAGTTCATCGGATCCGTCATCATCCTGGCGGCCGCTGGTTTCGCCATTATCTCGGTGACGACTGGTAGCGGTCTGTCCGCAGGACTGGTCGGTCTGGCCATGAGCTACGCTTTGCAGATCACGCAGTCCCTCAATTGGATCGTCAGACAGACTGTCGAGGTGGAAACCAACATTGTCTCGGTGGAGCGTGTCCTGGAATACGCTCGGCTGCCGAGCGAAGCGCCGGAGGTGATTTTCAAGAATCGACCACCGAACAGCTGGCCGTCCAAGGGTGCCGTGTCGTTCAACAACTACAGCACACGATACCGGCAAGGGCTAGATTTGGTGCTGAAGAACGTCACGCTCAACATCAAGTCTCACGAAAAGATTGGTAAGTGCATCGACACATTCGCCCGGGGAGGCCAGCGCATCCCCATGCTGATATGTAGCGTGCAGGCGTCGTCGGGCGAACCGGCGCGGGCAAGTCGAGTCTTACTTTGGCTCTTTTTCGGATAATTGAGCCCGTGGAAGGTGACGTGACGATTGACAACCTCAGCACCAGCTCGATAGGTCTGCATGACCTACGAAGCCGGCTTGCGATCATTCCACAGGACGCGGCATTGTTTGAGGGCACGGTGCGAGACAATCTTGATCCAGGCCACATCCATGATGACACGGAGCTGTGGAGCGTACTCGACCACGCGCGTCTCCGGGATCACGTGGCGTCCATGAACGGCCAGCTGGACGCTCACATCAACGAAGGCGGTTCGAACCTCAGTCAAGGCCAGCGACAATTGGTGTCCTTGGCGCGAGCTCTGCTTACGCCCAGCAATATTTTGGTCTTGGACGAGGCCACTGCGGCCGTCGACGTGGAGACAGATGCAATGTTGCAGACCACGCTGCGCTCCAACATGTTCAAGGACCGGACCATCATCACCAGTGAGTATCGCCGTGCACGCGTTTGCCTCTCGATGCTGATCGGGATTCACAGTTGCGCACCGCATCAACACCATCCTCGACAGCGACCGCATTGTGGTGCTGCAGAACGGCAGCGTCAAGGAGTTCGACACGCCGTCGAATTTGGTGCAGAGCAGAGGCCTGTTCTACGAATTGGTCAGAGAGTCGGGGCTTCTGGGACAAGTGGAGGGCTCGAATTCGTAGACTCTCGATGACAATGAAAACAAGATGACGACCTAGCGTAGATGCAATGCAATCCCGCGAACCAAGTCCACTCCTCCCACGTACCGCGCAGTAGTTGTGCAGCAGCAGCGCAGGATGAGACGTTGAGCGATGTCAACGGGCCATGCGCAACGGGTTGGCGCAGTGCGACGTCAGGTCTGGCATGTGGTCATCCCACGGTCACCAGCACGGCCCGGCGTCGTACGTGTATCCTGGTTCGCGGAGGGCGTGCCGATGCTCGCCCCTGCCCCGACCTGTGTATCCAACCGCATCCGGCATGCCGAATCTCTCACGTCCGCATGCATGCATCGCGCTGCTGCGCGCCACGGCCGCATCTCAGTCGGTTGTTGTGGGAGGATGGCGGGCCGCCCGATGCCAAACCACTTGCGGTAATCACATAACCCTGCTGAAGATGGGCCCGGCGTGAAGGCGAGAGGCGAGGCGCCCCGCTGGATTTGAATGCCGCAACAACCTAACGTCAACAACATGCCCCGCGACACGAGGACGATGCGAAGAGGAGAGCGCGAACACGACGACGACACGCGCCCCACCGCCCGCGCGCGCGCGCTGAGAGGGAAAAGGACAACCGCAGGGTGTCGTGTGTCGTGGTGGCATGGCAAGTGTTGTCAACCGGGTTGCAGCAGGACTCGCACAGCGCTGGACGCGTTACACCGCGTGCCGGTCGCGCTGCAGCGATGGCTTCCTCCTCGATGTGTGCACACCACGCCGACTCGTCCTCCCGATCCGTCGGACTACCGCATCCAGCGACACCCGCACTCGTCCAATATGAGCGGCAGCCTCACCCTCAGGCGGATCGCGGTTCCATGGGCACTCCCGTGCAGATGGCCCAGGGGGCGCGCATCTCGTCCGCGCCTGCCCCGATCGATGTCGATCGCTGAGTGGCCGTGCTTTCCCAGTCTGCTGTTCCCGACGCCTGGGCCCGCTCTCACGAGCTGCACTTGCACTTGCACTTGCACTTGCACTTGCACTTCCCACGCCCGCCGCCCCTGCCGCCCATCTCTCGGCGTGGGAGGCCATTGCTCTCGCACAGCGCATCCGGTCGTGCAGTGGGGGCGGGTGCCTTGCATCTCGCCATCGACCGCACCGGCTGCCCGAGTGCGCGCCAACACCCTCCGCTGTGAGCGCCCCTCTGGCCTCCTACACACCCGACCTTCCTCTCTGCATCGGGGTCCAGGGTGTGTACCCACAGCGTTGACATCTGTCACCGCGTGTGCACGTCCATGTGGGAGCCGAACCGGCCTGCTGCAACTCTTCTTATTGCCCTCGTTTGCCCTCCACCTCCCTCCCTCACCGCATCTTCCAACCCACGCGGACCGTGCTTCCTCCGTCCCTTTCCACCCATTCCTCCGTCGGCCCCTTCTTGTCGTACACACACCGACCCAACCAGCGTGCCCAAACTCTATCTGGCATTCCCTCCAACCAGTCGTTACGGATCGCGCCCACACCGTGGTCCAGCACACCCTGACGCCAGCCGCCAGAGACCTTCCGGCAACTCGGTACGGCGGAAGCGTTCATGCACAGAAGCAACCACAGACTGACCCTGCCCGTTCACAGAACCGTGCGGCATCATCGGCAAGCGTGTCCGACTCATGAGGCGGCGGCGGTGATAGTAAGACCATCAGAGCAGGATTGCCAGCCGTACGGGCCACACAATGGTCGCAATACAGCAAGTGTCAAAACGTCAGAGAGGCGTGGCCCGCAAGGAACAGCAAGCAATTACCGCGTGTGAACCAGTACGTCATGACCGCCGGCGTTTGCAATTCTTGACTGACCAGCCGACGTGATAGAGTCTTGAGATAATCAAACGTGCTCTGCATAACAGACGGGCGTACGCGCTGGTGGCACTGGACGAAACGGGGAACGTCCGTGTTCATGCTTCAGATGACGTGAAAGCATACCTGGACGAGCTGAAACTCACCCACCATTTCCAGCGAGCCTACGAACAGTCCAAAGACAGGCCGTATAGCAATGCGCGACGAGGCACACCCCTCGTCAGTGAAGACCCGCTGGAGGAAGATGACTCGGCAGATGACACAGGGACGTTCTCGGCCAAGCCCTCCATCGATCTCCGTGCGCGGCGGATTTTCCAGCCACCACGACAACGCGGCCGTGCCATACTATCACGCCATGCGAAGAGCTCGGAATGCCCAACTTCTCCTCCCGAGACGGTAGTCGGAGACTTCAAGGTTCAGCCGACCGGTCAAGACGAGACGCCACTACAGCCGCAGACGCCGACCAAATCCTTCCGGATTGGCGACTTTGGAGCTGTCACGGCCTTCTTGACCAACAGAATCAAGCGCATGCAACAACTGACTAACAAGAAGATTGCGAAGGCATGGATCAAAGGCATCTGCCCGAAGAAGCAAGCCAAATACCCGTACCAGAACAACAAACTGGAGAAGGAGACGGGCGTCAAGCCAGCAGTTCCAGCGTGGTGGCCCGACATGCAGGTCTGTCGCTTTATCGAACCAGATCATATCAAACGCGAGGGCAAGTCTCCCCACGATCACGCTGTCGATCAGTGCTGACGGTGAATTAGAGCGCACGGGTCTGTGCTTGCATTTTCTCCGCCTCCGACCGAGTCCGGATCAATTGAAGAAGTGGAATCGTTATGACACGGAGCCAAGCAAGACTCACATCGAGCGCGGCTGGACGGCGTGGCTGCGAGAGCTGGCCGGGCATGAGGTTTTCGACGACCTTCCTAAGAATTCGTCTCACCGCATCGAACATCGACGTTGTCTTATGGACCAAATGTATGCGGTAGCGCAGATGGAAGAGGACTTCGCCAATGGTGCTATAGGTATGTGAGGCGAGATGACACCGCGACCTTGTTGCGACCCATGCTAACAAGAGAAATGACAGACGGCAACACTAACTACACTTATGCTGACGAGGAAGAAGATTGCAAGAGCTCTTCTGCGAAGCGGTACAGACCGGCCTCGACTGCATCGTCGCCCGACTATGAAGAGCCGAGGACTCGTTCGGTATCTGCTGATGGCAGCAGGCCGCCGATCAAGAGAATGAAGCGAGACTCCGCGACTCCCGTGGGATCTGGAATGGAGCGTCATGTTTCGCATCGCAAGCACGTCACCGGACCTCATGCTCCAGCGTCGCCCGTTGCGCATCAGAATGGGTCCGCAGCAATGTCTTTCGATAGCAGGACGGATTACACAAGAGGACAGATGAGCTCCCAGCTCGCGGCTGGCACCACTCATGCCTCATCTTATGCCCAGCACTCATCTCAAGAAACATCAGCGCAGCCTCAACACCATACGCACGGCCTTCCATCACACAATAGTGTCCACAGCTGGTCCTGGCGCAGCTTTGATCAGCCAAACCAGTGGACTGCCCAGACTGTACCCTCATACGGCGAGCATCAAGCGGGCCATCTTCCATACCACGTCATCCCAGCTCCCAACACCTTCCCGGGCCGACAAGACTTCGAATTCCCGCAGTATCAGCAGGCTGCCCAACCTTACATCACTCAAATGGCCCATGTCTCTCAGCCAGATTTCCAGGCCACGCCCGGTACGCCCGTCTACTCGCCAATTGGGGTACCATCAATCTCGCTGGACATGTTCGCCGTCTCCCAGTCGTCCATGGCTGAAGCCGTCCCAGCGCAGCACTATGCCATGACTATGGCGCCGACTTCATTTTTCGTGCCATCAGCATCGGATCCCGGCATTGCCGACTTCCACCCTCCCATGAACCACTCTACTCAGCAGTACTCGCAGCCGTATCAGCAGGAGCCCGAGGTCTTGGTCGACGCACAGTCTTTATCAGCACAGAAACATGCCATACCCGTCGGCCAGCCAGGTCAATGGCATCCTCACCAACCTCACAGCCGTCATTGACGCTCTTCGGCAGATCCCGGACCCACGTCTCAGCTTCCTCCCGACAATTTGTGTATTCTTTGATAGCGTGAAAGCGAGCGCGTCATCATCGTCCAGTTACCCATTTCTGGGGCTCTTGGGCTGCTTCGATTGCGTCAGGTCGCCTTCATTAAGAGGCATTATGTACAGCATGATTTACTGCTTTCAGCGGCTTTGCGATCGCTTTGAAAATGAGAGACGAGTGATGAAGATACGAAAGGACATGGACGGAGTATACGTGGATAGAATAATTTCTAAGTCGTTTGTATGTAAACTCGATCAGTGTTGAGACCAGAGCAGATACGTAGACAATCATACAGTTTCGTACTGTGCACACGTGAAGTTCGATAGAGTTGGATTTGAGTTTGCATCAGCAGGCATCCGATCATTCACTACAAACGATGGCCCGGGCCGCAGCCGCCTCGGACGACGCGCCTTTGGCTTTGCACGTTATCAGCGATTCCCACGCGCCTGTCTTTGTTCTGCCCCATCTTCGGCATGTCTGCACCTCTTTCCGTCGCTTGATCCGGTCGCCCACATTGCGCGCGAAGACACATGAGGGACGGCGCACACTCTTTCCCCCTCGACAGCCATGTCGACCGGGAGAGCTCGCGGACGCGGTCGCGGCGGAGGTCTTAATGCGCCGGGCACCACAACACCTGGAATCCCTACAGGAGCCTCTCGAGGTCGAGGCGGTAGATTCAACAATGGCGCGCGACCAACTACGAACACGACACGAGGTGGTTTCGGACAGGCGACGGCATTCACAGGTGCCAAAACACCCAGTGTCAATGCTTCTCGCCAACCTCCAAGGACTACTCCCGGGGCCAGCGGTGCACCGTCCGCCGCCGCAGACATGGACTCGCGATGGCAAGCGGTAAGTCTCACCGCCCCCAAAAGGCCACTGACGGTCTGCAGACGATGACTCGATATAGCTCAGGACAGCTCGCGACCGAGAGCGCAAAGATGCCATCCGAAAGGGCCTGATGTCCGATCCCGACAAACCCATGCGACTCAGCGAAGCGATCACGCCGGTCGGAACATGTCAATCAATGTGCGCCGAATATGAGAGAGTGCAGAGGGTCGTGCAACGCGATGTGTGGGATGAAGAAAAGGTGGGTGGCCTCGGACCAGGTTGAATTTGGAGACACAGACCTGATACGTGCGAACAGCATCCCAACCGGAGTCCGTCTACTCCCGATCACGAGGCGATGGATGAGAGCCGGATGGTCAAGAAGTTCAGGCGGTCTGCGGCAGGGGATGAGGCACAATTGCCCTCAGATCTTCGCCCTCCGCCTGTGCTGAAGAAGACTTGCGACTATCTCTTTCACACCATATTGAGCGAAGCGCCGCTTGCGAAAGTCCATCATTTCGTTTGGGATCGGACTCGAGCCATTCGAAACGATTTCTCGATACAGCAATTGAGCAAGGCCGACGATTTGAGCATCGCCATCGAATGCTTTGAGAGGATTGCGCGATTTCATATTCTGTCGCTACATCAGTTGGCCCTCGAGGAGAAGCCATACGAAGCCTACAATGCACAACAGGAGCGCGAGCAGCTGGACAAGACTCTACTTTCACTCATGCAGTATTACGATGATTGTCGTGGACGCTTTGCTCTGCCTCACGAAGCGGAATTCCGCGCCTACTGCGTACTGTTCCAGCTGCAGGACGCGACACCGGACCTCGAAGACCGCGTGCAGAACTGGCCGCGCGCAGTCGCCACCGATCGGCGAGTGCAACAGGCGTTGAAGGTGTACGCTGCTGCGTGCAACACTTGGAACTCACAGGGACCGTTTACTGGAGTTCACGCTACACCACACGTCGTTGCACGACAGGACTGGGAGATGTTTTGGCAATTGATCAAGTCAGGAGGGGTATCGTACCTGATGGCTTGTGTGGCGGAAATTTATTTCAACCTGGTCCGCAAGATGGCGCTCGCCGCCATCGTTCGCATGACACGGGTGAAGACGTCGGGTCCGCCCAATACCGAGTGGACACTCTCAAGCATGGCGAAGCTATTCTATTTCGACGACGATCAACAATTGGAGGACTTCTGCGGCCATTTCAGCCTTCACTTCCAGGACTTGCCGGACGGCAGCGATCGCTACTTGGATATCAGCTCAATCACCAACCGGGTCTTGCCCGAGGACGATGGCCAGGGTCCGGTACAATTGAAGTCATATCTTGTGGAGAGCAAGCGAGAGCGACGGACACTCGCTGCCATTGTCGACGGTCTCAGTGTGCGCCAAGCACAAGATCAGGGGCAGTTGGTGGAGGAAGAAGAGGAATCGGGAGAGGAAATATATGGTGAAGATGGTGACGGAATGGAAGATGTGGAGGAGGAGGATGAAGAAGACACTTTATTTGTGCCGGAAGCAAGGAAAGAGAGCGACGCCACACCTGTACCGAAGTTGTCCTTCGGGCAGCCTACGAGCACAGGATTATTTGGTAAAGCATCTTCTTCAGCTGCGCCATCTGCCTTTGGCCAGCCGTCAACCGCTGCTTCCACGCTGGGCCAACCGCCAGCAAATACGTCTCCTTTTGCCAAGCCGTTGGGTGGCTTTGGTCAGCCATCGCAGTCCGCCAATCCATTCGCCCCAGCTCTTGGGAGCACTGGCAAGACGGGAGGCAGCAGTCTTTTCAATAACACGCCAACGAGTTCAGCATTTGCGCAAGCAGCAACAGCTGCCGAACCAGCCGGACTGGGACTTGTGGGCGCGACAAGCAATGGCGATGGAACGAACGCGCCCAAGCTGTCCTTCGGTGGCATCAACACCGGCCAGACTCCAGCACCCAGCGCTCCAAGTCTCTTCGCCACAAAGCCAGCAGCGATGGCACCCGCGAGTACCCCCGCGTCCAGCTTGTTTGCTCCCAAAGAGCCGGCTGTTTCAAGCTCCACAGAGGGAGAACCTCTCGGATCGGGCAACCCATTCGCCACCAGCGCAGCGCCGATGTTCTCTTTTCCGTCATTTGCGCCGAGTGAGCAAAAGTCGTCGGCGGAGCAGCAGAACACGGCAGGACTTGGTCAGCCCTTTGGTGCCGCAACGATCGCGCCAAGCCAAACGGCACAATCTGAACTAAAGTCAATTGTGCCGCCTCAGTCCCCGCCGACAACGCAGGCGACGCCAGCCATCGCTTCACAAACAACCACCACCGCGCCGCCGCCGCCGACGAGTGGCTCTTCTTCGCCGCCACGACGACTGTCAGTCTTGGACACCAAACCCAAGCGCCCGTCACCGTTGTCAAACTCCTTTACTGCAAGCGACGAAGCAGTCGCCGACAGCACTCGCTCACCATCATCAAGTCAACCTGCTAAGCCGTCGCTCGGCTCACAGCGCCCACTCAACGCGTCCGCACCTGCCGCGACACGAGCAGACTCATCCGCATCAGAATTCGACGCGATCATCACGCGACTCGCAAAGCAGCTTGTCGAAGACCCGACAACGGGCTATCTCAAGCAGTACGTGGAGTTCTCCGTGCGTGGCTTGATCACGGAAGTGCAGGAGAAAGTCTATCTGGAGCGCATCAACCGAGAAGCCGACGACTATCGACAATTCTGCCTCCAAGACAAGTACGCAAAGAAGTGGCGAGAGATCTCGCGCATGCGCCGACTGAGAAGACAGCAAGCAGAACGGAGGAAACGCCAACAACGCAGACTCCAAGCAACGCAAGATCAAGACATGGGTAACAACGCGAGTGTTCTCGACAGTTCTTCACTTCGCTCTAGCAGGGCTGGCGCTGCGATCGCTCGCGTGAAGCAAACCAAACAAGCAGCGGTCGACGCAATGTTTCAGTCGACCAATGGTGGAAGTCGCTATGCAGCACACGGGCAAGCACGAGCTGGCAGTAAGCGCACAGCAGAGTCGGTCGATTGCAGTTCTGTTACTACAAACGGCCTCCTAGGTCACAAGCGCGCCAAGAGTAATAGCTATGAGGAGAGCAATGGCACAATGGCGAGGCCGACAGCCACTGCCAGCCCTGAAGCGGACGTTTTGAAGCGTTCCTCGTTCCTCGGCTTCTCGCTTGGGAGCGATGCTACTCACCGCACAAGCACCACCAAATCGATATACTTTCGCATGAAAGCAATGGGCTTAAAGCCAAATCGCAGTGCTCGACCAGGTGCCGAGCGTGGCACCAAGAGATCACGTTCGGACTCCATGGACGCAGCTTCGCCGAGACTCAACGCTTCCTCGCTGGCACGCTTGGACGCTCACCACGACCAGGACCGCGCTCTCATGCCGCCACCATCAGGTAGATCAGTCCGCTCGAAGACTGATGAGGACGATGAGGCCCTCTTCGCACGGCTTCGCGCGGCTAGAGAGGCACTGAAAGAAAGCGAGACATTCATGCGCTCTGAAGTGGCTAAGGAGGAGGACCTGCGTCGGAGTCGAAGTGCATCGCAATCTGACGGCGAATCTCCATCTCTGCAACGTGCTCGCGCAGAGGCCCGACTGCGGTCATCGGGGAATTCTGAACTTGGCGGGTCCGTCAACAACCGCGATGTTCCTGCCTACCGCCTCCGCGAAAGCAAATTTGTGCCACGAGAGCAGTATTCGAGAGCTATTGAGCGAGCGAACGAAATCCGAGCTTCGAGATCTGCGCAGAACAGTCGACCGACCTCACGCACGGAGGTTCGCGAGGTCGATTCGCCCTTCAAGACGACAGGCACCAACTCATTCGGTCTTGGAGATGGCAGTGGTGGTGCTGTTGCTACATCAGCGCAGCCCACACCAGCCAAACAGCCTGCACCCGTTGCAACTCACTTTGGTGCTTCTTCGGCATTCGATCAGGGGAGTCGGTCTGCGAAGCCACTCAACCCCTTCTCACAATGGTCCTCCTTCGCAGTGGGCAGCAACGTTGCCAATCCCTTCTTGCAGGGTGCACAGTCTAGACCGAACGGAAATTCATCACATCGGGTCATCGAATCTACCTCTCAAGGCAAGTCTGCGGCAAACGAGTTCACTGGTTTTGCTGGCTTCGGCGATCAAACCGTCACTGGCCAGAGCAGGAATTCCTTCTCGCAGCAGCCCTCATGGAGCTTTACTACTGCGCTCGAGGGGCCTGAGCAGAGCCAGGACCATACAATTCAGCCTTCTCTGATCCCTGAGGCCTTGTCAGCGAGCTTTGGACATCAGGAAGTAGCCCATCAGAGCCCGTTCGCACCCACTTCCAAGGGTAGCCCTACTCCGCCTGCCAACTCTTACATGCCTTCTCACGCTGCGTCTGCTGCCATATCGCTGTTGTCGGACGATGAGGACGAAGTTACGCAGGAAGACCAAGGCGGGCAGGACTTGGCATACGGTCAAGCGCAGTTCTTCAATCAGGTCAATGCCGCCGCCGCCGCCGCCGCCGCTGAACTGGATGAATTCGTCGTCGACTTGCCAGGCCATGCAAACAAATACGCAGCGCTCGCTAATTACGATGATGGTGATGCCGACGATCAGGAAGACTCTCCGGCTGGTGGAGACGAAGTCGACGACGAAGCGGGGCAGTCTGAGAGCTATCAATATGGTCCGCCTCTTACTGAGGAAGATCTTCAAGACGACGAGGACGAAGATATTGAGCATGACGCGTCTGATCCGCCCAATGGTCAATACATGGACGAGTACTCCGATGACGAGGACGGATATGGCGATGGCGATGTGGAAGACGAGGACGACTTCGGTGAGGAAGGCGAGGAGTACGACGAGGATGAAGAAAGTGAAGGCGACCCTGGCGTGTACGCCAACGGCCACCAAAATCAGTATGGGCGCCAGGTGTACGCTGTTCCGCCTAAGCGGCAAGTCAACGAAGCCCTGCAGCAGGTTGGAAATGATGAGAAGGAGCCTATTGAGCTTAGCGACTAGGTTGATGGTTGTGTGTACATTAGAACTGCGGTGAGGTGGGATCGAGCCGCGATAAAGGCGCGCACCGAATGAAAAATGGCAGAGAAGCCACCACAAGAAAGACTCTTAATGCACTTTGCACTTCTTCCTGGAATTTGTTGTCAGTACCCTTTGCAATGCGACGCTCGCTCGGAAGTCTCTCGCCTTACGGTAAAGTAAAGGCTGCAAGGTCTCCTTAGGGTGGTTGCACGAGCAGAAAGTGGTGGGACGGCGACTGCAAGGTCACGCGCAGTTTTTCTGACTGCTGGGAAGGCTTCCCCTCTTTGATTGACGTATACTGAAAAATGTTTGAATTGTTTGTGAGTTCTATGGTCTTGGTTTCATGGCGTTGTGTTCGTTTTGCTGATTTAATGCCATCTTGGCAAATCATGTGATGATGCCACGATGCTGACCTCGCCCCAGCATGGGTGTTTCCCTTCTGCGAATGTGATGAGTGATGCTGCTCCGTTCGATACGTTGTTCGATGATGGCTAGATGGCATGCCCGAATAGGCTTATACAAACGTGCCAGACGGATGATGGGAGAGGAGGACGTGAGGTATGTTTTTTTAAGTCAACAGGTACCGTTTTCTTCAGGAACTACGGTGCGAGAACGATTACGAACTCAACCCGCAACACTCCCTATACTCTACTAACATGTCCCTCAACTTCTCGTTCATCGTCACCCACGCACGTTCGTACTGTCCCGTCGCCGTCGCCACCTCCCCCCTCCCAGCTGCGATCGAAACATTTTGGTACGTGGTAGGAACGGGATGTGACGCTACGATTTCCATCGCCCGAAGCAGGAATACCACATCTTCACGTTGCAGACCGACGTCTTCGTCATCTGCGTCTGCTTGCGAGTTCTGACGATGGCGATGATGATGATGATGATGATGATGATGCCGGCGAGACGCAGCAAAGTACTGTCGAATCACTTTCGCCAAGACTTCGACGCTTTCGCGACGCTTGCTTCGGATGTCTTGCGATGTGGGATATGTTCCTGCCGTGATGGTCCAGTTGCCTTTGCCTGCTTCGCGGACGGGGTGGATGAAGTGGGAGGAGAAGGCCGTGGGGAGGGACTCTGTGGAAGAAGAGGTGGAGGCGGTCTTTATTGTTGTTGATGCTGACGCTTTCTTTGGTCGTCGTGGTTTTTCCACTCGCACGTAGAATCCCACGTGGCCTTGCCAGCGCATTGGAGCGGGGATGTTCCAGTGGCGACTGAGTTGGAGGCTTCGGATGAGGGAGAGGGCTGCTGCTGTGGTGGGGGAAGGGAGAGGGGGAGAGAGGCTGTTCATCCAAGTTGTTAGTCGTTTGGGCCAGAAGGGGGCTCCGTCGTCTAGGGCGGCTGTGAAGGTTGAGTTGGAGGTGAAGATGCTGAGGGTTTCGTGGCGGAGGAGTGTGTTGACGCGGCTGATTGCGGGCGTGAGCGCCGAGTGGGCTGTGAGGGTTTCTATGCGGTTGGGTTGGAGGTCGGGAAGGTAGTCGTAGACTCTGGAGGGGGGCAAGGGATTAGTGGGTAGAGATTGGAAGGTATTTTGTTACCTTAGTCTTAGCTCTGCTGGGAGGGTGAGGAGGGACATGTTTGTCTGTAGGTCAGTATGGTAGAGTCGAAGAGGCAGATATAGAGGTAGTCTCGGGCTATCAGATACCTATATGCCATGCGCTACCTCGTAGCTCATGAGGGGCAGAGGGTGGCATCGGGAGGAAGCGAAGAGTAAGCCATCTTCAGTGTACTACAGGAATTACAGCATCTCAATCCATGTAAACATCGGGGCCATTGCGTCGCCGGTAGACTGGAAGAAAAGACCGCAACGTCAACAACTGTGATAAGTTCCATGTGAATGCGCGAAAGGGTGTGTTTGGGGTGATGTCACGTGAAGCGGAATTCAGCCGGCAGCCGCTCCCTCCTTCGATTACAGGCTTTGCCGCAGGGCGACAGCAAGCCCGTTCCATCAGCAGCGTCTTCTCCACCATCGCCGAGGAGACTCCCGCTACGACTTTCTGCGAAGTCTGCCACCACACGCGCGACGCGCCACGGACCGGACTGCGGCGGCGCAGACGACCATCACGCTCCCAACGCGACGTGTCCGCTCTTTCCACACCACACACACACACACACACACACACACACACACACACACACACGCCCTCCCGCGACGAGCCTTCCATCGCCCTCCCACCACTCCCCAGCGACTTCCCCAGGCCGCACTCGAGGTCACGGGCTTCGCGACACCACCACCCGCATTGGACACTTTCTCTCGCACTCCCCGCCCCGCCCGCTGTTGATGCGCGCCGTCGCCTAGATTATCTCATTGGTGGCCGGGACACGCGCGTCTTCAGCTGGACCATCGCGCCGTGAGGACTCCAGCGCTGCGGCCATATCGCGTCCCTCGTTGCCCATCATGGCTGCGGTACAGCCCAACCAAGGCATGCCGCAACAGCAGCAGCAGCAGACCCAGGGCAATGCTGTCGTCAACCAGGTCCTGCCGCCTGGCATGACCGGCGATCAGGTCAAGGCCATGTTTCAGGTACGCGATGATATGGCTGCGCACTCGTGCATGGAGGAATACTGATATGACAATAGGAATACCAAAGCAAGCGGAGACAGGGCGTGCCGGACACTGATCCCCAGATGCAAAAGATGCGAACAGTCTTACAGCAGGTGCAGCAACGCACGGAGCAGGTCAAGCGCATGCAGCAGATGAAGGCCGCGCAGATGGCGCAAATGCGACAGCAACAGCAGAGCGGCATGCAGCAAAACGGCGCGCAGATGCAGGCAAACGGCGCCCCAGCAGGCATGGCTTCGCAGCCAGACGCGCAGGCGCTGGCAAATCAGCAACCAGCCGTCAATGGTACATTGCAACCCAATGCTCAGGCAGCACAACAAACGCCGATCGGGCCCTCTGCAACTCCACAGCCTGGCCAGACGGATGTTAGCAAGGAAAGCCTGAACAAGAAGCAAATCGAACTTCTCCGATTCCAAATGCAGGCATTCGGCGCGTTGCAAAAGAACCAGGCCATCCCGCCCGCTATAGCAGAGCGCATATTCGCTTCACGACAAGCACAGCGGAGCCCAAGCCTTACCGAGAACGTCGCTGCCGCGGGCAAGACGCTGGAAGATGCCTCGAACGGCTCAGCAGGACAGAGCACGGATTTAATGACACGGCATCGCTTCGAGACCTTCACGGATCCCTACAGTCTGATGCTCAACCGTATCAGTTATCTCGATCACGCGCATCGAACCAACCGACCGATGATTCCCAGCATTATGCCAACTGGCATCGACCCCGAACGTGTCCGAGAGGAGCGAGAGAACATTGTCTACAACCGAGTGCTGACGCGCAAGAATGAGTTGGGCAAATTATCTGCCAATATTGGCGGCTGGGATCCGAGCAAGTCAGACGAACCAGAAGACAATGCGCGCCTCAAGGTGCGAGCGATGATCGAGTACAAAATGCTCGGCTTGCTGTCGAAGCAACGCGAGATGCGGCAGAAAGTCGGGAGGGAGATGATGCTGTCTGACAATCTTTCCATGACCGCGAACCGATCTCTGTACCGTCGGGTGAAGAAGCAAAGCCTGAGAGAGGCTCGTGTCACCGAGAAGCTCGAGAAGCAGCAACGCGATGCTGCTGAGAATAAAGAAAAGAAGAAGCATAACGAGTACATCCGATCGATCATGCAGCATGCAGAGAACATCAGGAATGGCGCTCAGGCTCACAAGCTGCGTGTGCAGAAGTTGGGTCGCATGATGATCTCGACGCATGCCAACATCGAAAAGGAAGAGCAGAAGCGCATCGAGAGAACGGCGAAGCAACGTCTCCAAGCCTTGAAGGCCAACGACGAAGAGACTTATCTCAAGCTGCTGGGTCAAGCCAAGGATTCGCGTATTTCACACTTGCTCAAACAGACGGACGGATTCTTGAACCAGCTTGCAGCCTCTGTCAAGGAGCAACAGCGGAGAATGGGCTACGATGTCCAAGACGAGACTGACAACAATGATGAAGTCGACAGCGAAGATGAGACGAAGCCGAAGACGGATTATTACGAAATAGCACATCGCATCAAGGAGGAAGTGCATGCGCAGTCGTCCAATTTGGTTGGTGGCACCTTGAAGGAGTACCAGCTGAAGGGTCTGCAGTGGATGATCTCGCTGTACAACAATAACCTCAATGGTATTTTGGCAGACGAGATGGGTCTGGGCAAGACGATTCAGACCATATCTTTGATCACGTACCTGATCGAGAAAAAGCGACAACAAGGGCCGTATCTCGTCATCGTGCCACTGAGTACACTGACGAACTGGAACAGCGAGTTCGAACGTTGGGCGCCGAGTGTCAACCGCATTGTTTACAAGGGACCACCGGCCGCGCGAAAGAACTTTCAACAGCAGATTCGCTACGGCAGCTTCCAGGTCCTCCTCACCACCTACGAGTTCATCATCAAAGACCGCCCGATCCTGAGCAAGATCAAGTGGCTGCACATGATTGTCGACGAAGGTCACCGCATGAAGAACGCTCAATCGAAATTGAGCAGCACCATCTCTCAGTACTATCACACACGATATCGCATTATTCTTACTGGTACCCCTTTGCAGAACAACCTTACCGAACTGTGGGCGATGCTGAACTTTGTGCTGCCCAACATCTTCAAGTCAGCAAAGTCGTTCGATGAGTGGTTCAACACACCTTTCGCCAACACAGGCGGTGGCGATAAAATGGAGCTCACAGAAGAAGAGTCACTCCTTGTCATTCGTCGCCTGCACAAGGTGCTTCGACCGTTCCTCCTGCGTCGTCTGAAGAAAGACGTCGAAAAGGATCTCCCCGACAAGCAAGAACGTGTCATCAAGTGCAACCTTTCCGCACTCCAGGCTAAGCTGTACAAGCAGCTCATGCAACACAACCGCATCAACGTTATTGGCGCTGATGGCAAGAAGACTGGCATGCGTGGGTTGAGCAATATGCTCATGCAGCTGCGAAAGCTCTGTAACCATCCCTTCGTTTTCGAGGAAGTGGAAGATCAAATGAACCCTCAGAAACTCACAAACGACCTGATCTGGCGCACGGCGGGCAAATTCGAATTGTTGGACCGTATCCTGCCCAAGTTCCAGGCGACTGGACACAGAGTGCTGCTCTTCTTTCAAATGACACAAATCATGAACATTATGGAGGACTTTTTACGCTTCCGAGGCATTAAGTACCTGCGGTTGGATGGATCCACAAAAGCTGATGACCGGTCTGAATTGCTCAGGCTGTTCAACGCACCCGATTCTGAATACTTCTGCTTCTTGCTGTCCACTCGCGCCGGAGGTCTTGGTCTCAACTTGCAAACCGCCGACACCGTCATCATCTACGATTCTGATTGGAATCCTCATCAGGATCTGCAAGCGCAGGATCGTGCTCACCGTATCGGCCAAAAGAACGAGGTGCGCATCCTACGTCTGATTACTAGCAATTCGGTCGAGGAGAAGATTCTGGAGCGTGCGCAATACAAGCTTGATATGGATGGCAAGGTCATTCAAGCTGGTAAGTTCGACAACAAGTCCACCAACGAGGAACGTGACGAGATGTTGCGTGTCATGTTGGAATCTGCAGAGGCTGTTGACCAGATGGAGGGCGACGAGATGGACGACGACGACCTCAACGACATCATGATCCGACATGATCATGAACTGGCCGTTTTCCAAAAGATCGACCAGGACCGAGCCAAGAACGGCCGCTACGGCGTCGACAAGAAGTGGCCTCGCTTACTTGGCGAGAGTGAGCTTCCAGACATCTACTTGAATGATGACAACCCAGTAGTAGAGGAGATTGAGGTCAACTACGGCAGAGGCACACGCGAACGCGCCAAGGTGAAGTACGACGATGGGCTTACCGAAGAACAATGGCTCGAAGCCGTGGACGCAGACGATGACTCCATCGAGGATGCTATTGCGCGGAAACTAAAGCGCATTGCCAATCGTTCGGCGAAGAAGGAGTCGCGACTACGCGATGTCGAAGGCGTCGATACTCCGCCACCTGGCATCGATAGCGAAGATGAGTCGCCGGCTCCAAAGAAGCGCGCACGAACAAAATCGCGGCCGGAGAAGCGGAAGGCAGACGAGGCGTCAGTCGATGGTCTGCCCGAGCCACCGAAGAAGCGTGGTCGAAACCAGAAGATCACCGAAACGCTCTCCAAGGAAGACCGTGAATCTCTACAGCAGATACTTGACAACGTCCACGACTCCTTACAAGATCTTGAAGAGGAGTCGTCCGACCCGAGCGTACCTCCTCGCGGCATCATTGACCCCTTTCTCGAATTACCGCCCAAGAATGACTATCCGGACTACTACCAGCTGATCAAGAACCCCATCTGCATGAAGCAAGTCGAGAACAAGATCAATAAGAAACAGTATCAAAGCGTGCGGCAGTTCAGGGCAGACATAGCACTGCTCTGCAACAACTGCCGGCAATACAACGACGATGCCAGCATACTGTTTGCTGACGCGAACACAATTGAGGTAAGTCCATCAAGTATGTACACATTTTGAGAAGCTTACTGACGTGCAACCAGCGCGCTTGTCTCGAAAAGCTTCGCGAAGAAACTGCCAACTTCCCGCAGTGGCAAGATTTCGATGGTGATAGTGCAGATGGCGGATCGACGCGGCCCATGTCCGGGGTCAGCACACCACAACCGGCCAAGTCGGGCATCAAACTGAAGCTGAACGGCACGAGAGCTAATGGCAACTCATCGCGGGGCGGCACAGAGAGCTTGGCCCAGAGCGACGAGGAATAGAAGTACGACTGACTTTTCATGGCGACGAGGACTGGGATGTCTTGCACGAATAGGCGTCGAAGGGATTGAGACTGGTCTGACAAGATCATCCGCAAGGAGCTTACTTGCATGGTTTTCACGCCTCACTTGGGCGGGAAACATAATTCATTTCGCAGAGCGTGGAAGCGAAAGCTTTGATGCGACGAATGACAGAGCTTCAGTAAACGCCTGGCAGAGAGTGGTGTTTTCAGTGCTTCCATACTACTTCAGCTTGTGTACTTTATGCAACTCCTAGGAGTAACAAACAACGCTGTCCAGGAACAGTATTCATCATACCTTGACTGCTTTCTCAAGAACACATGGTCAGAATCGGAGAATGTCATGAATTGCCGATGAGCTTGCCGTGGGGTATCTTGAATTTTGTTTCTATACAAGTGGGCTCGTCTTTCTCCATGCACGCACGACCTTCATCATTCGGAAATTGCAAGTGCGATATCTCTTCGTGAACGTTTTGGCTCATGTATCTCAATACAGCACACCCTTCGTGCTCGGCACCTCTCCTTCCCTCCCAGCAACAGGTGTCGTAGCGAACCTCAACGCAACCGCCAAAGCCTTGAACGCCGACTCTGCCCGATGGTGATCATTATTCCCCCGCAAGCAATCCACATGCATCGTAATGCCCGCATGCAACGCAAAGCTCTCCAAACAATGCGGCAGCATCTCACAGCTCAAATCTCCAATCTTTTCTCGCTTCGTTCCCAAATCTATGACGGAATACGGGCGATTCGAGAGGTCGACCACGGCGCGGGAGAGGGCTTCGTCGAGCGGCGCGTAGGCTGATCCGAAGCGTGCGAGGCCTGTGATGGTGCCTAGGGCTTGCTTGAAGGCTTGCCCTAGTGCGATGCACGTGTCTTCGGCTGTGTGGTGGTCGTCGATGTGCAGGTCTCCGAGGGTTTTGAGGCGCAGTGACCAGCCGGCGTGTTTGGCGAGGGCGTGCAGCATGTGGTCGAGGAAGCCGATGCCGGTGGAGACGGAGATGGTTTGCGATTTGGAGGCTTGGGTTGCGTGGACGTCTGTGGTGCTGCCGTTGGCGATGTTCTCGAGCTCGGGGAGGGCGCCGCCGTCGAGGTTGAGGGCCAGTTGGATTTTGGTTTCGTTGGTGTCGCGGGCGATGGTCGCAGCCCGAATGCGCTTTTCGGAGGACATGGCGGGTTCTGCTTTTGGTATACTGGGAGGTTTGTTCGATTTCAGGATAGAGGTGAGGATGAAGGCGTGAAATGTTTCTACAAAAGTTGTTGTGACGTCGGATTGTTCTCTCTCTTATGCGGAAGTTATCCATTGGCCAGACCCTGCAGCCGCCAGCAAAACCTCATCTCCGCGCCTGCTTCTTCGACATTTCTTCAGGAAATAACCCCAGGCTGAGCGATACCTGTTCGCGACTGAACAATTTACACGCTTTCCAACATGTCACACGACGAAGAAATGGCCGATGCGAGCGCAGGCGCCGAAGTTGACAGCGAAGAAATCGTGGTCGGAAAGCAGCGACTGACACTGGTACGTACGGCTGAGCGACAGACAGAATCATCGCAGATTGTAACGAGCTAACCTGTCGCAGTTGCGGGGATCCACAGACACGGCTGCATCTTTCGCGTTCGAAAAAGAAGACCACACTCTGGGCAACGCGCTCCGATACATGATATCCAAGAAGTGAGCCGAAAATATGCCAAGACTCGAACGCATCCAGCCAGATATCTAACAAATATGCCCGCAGTCCTGACGTCGAATTCGTTGGATACTCAATACCACACCCTTCGGAAGCCGTCATGAATCTGCGAATACAAACATGGGGTATGTTCAGATTGTGCGCCGCCACTCATGAGATGTGAAACCGCTGACATGGCCTTCGCAGACGGCGTCAGCGTTTTTGAGGTTCTGAGGAAGGGGCTACAAGACGTTGCCGACATGTGTGATGTCGTCGAGGAAAAGTTTACCGCTGCGCGTGATGAGTTCATGGCTCAGAATCCTGATGGCGTGCATGATAAATGATGAGGGAGCGTGCAAAGGAGGAACGAGGCTGTTGTAATCAGCCACGCAAGTCATCCGAGAAGGAGAAGCGCATGAGATGGAAAGCTGAGCCGAGGTTGCCTCGACGATGGGATGACTGGTGCTTGGAAGGACTTCATGCTACCATGGATGCGACCAACCTCCCAAGCAGATTCGATATGGATCAGCAATGGACTGATGAACGGAACCGCTGCGGAACGTGAGCCGTGCAAAGCAGGCACGAATTCAAAGATCAGGCAGAACGAGCTTGCCGTTTGGCAGAATAGGACAGAGAGCAAGTTAGACGGGTAGAAGCAGCCTTGGTACGGGTATGATATGTACAACGTGCTGCGAGGTCTTTGTCGATGATCCTTGCTCTGCTATCAGTTGCGACCCTATCAGATGTGTCATTAGTATCTGCCCCACACATTGAGATAGGCTGTGCTCACCTCAATGAAGCCTTGGATGAAGTTCTTTGGAAGTCTCGCCGAGGGATCCTCCTCGGCTCGGAAATACTTCAGCACGTGCGTAAGTTGTTTCCAGAAGTTCAGCGTTTCCTGCAAGTGGACGCAGAGTCAGCGACCCCAAGTTCTCTCAGTCCCAGTATCAATGCATTGATAGCCCCTCCTGGGCTCGCGACACTCCAATTCCTGCTCACGCGTTCGGTGTTTCTGTCACACTCCCTCCCTCCACCAAAGACTCACCTGAAACTCCTGATGACTGTTCATCAACAGCACATCCACCGTCTTCAATTGGCTGACATAACGATGCCGCTCGAATTCCTGCCGAACTTTGGTGCGAATCGACGAGACGGGCATGTTGAGCGAGTACATGGTTTGGACTTCCGGGGCCTGGGAATGAAGCACATCTCGTCAGTAAAGAACCGTTTCTTCTTCACCTTTCTGCCCGCCGCGCTACAAAGAACACCCTCAGCGCTCCTTGTAATCCTTTGCACGTACCGCCCTCAACCAGTCCCGGTAGCTCGCGAGAACCCTCTTCCTCGCATCATCCCAGCTCTTTGCTGTTGCGCAGGTTAGTCGCGGTTCGCTGGGGGCGTTCGAGTCCGGAGTTGTGTCGTACATGAGCGCGTCCGCTGCGCGAGGTAAGTAGGGTTTATGACCATGGTGGGCGGTGTCGGATGTGAGAGAGTGGAGAGAGAACTACATTCGCTGGCGCGGTTCGCGGGCGCTTCAGATGTGAGGTCGAGCTTCGGAAGGGCGCATTGGAAACGCCTTACGTAATCACGGTAACATTGGAAACCTCGAGCCAGCAATGTAAAGGGCAACAACATTAGCACCAACACAAGTAAGACGCAGATTGCAAACCAATGCGAGTAGATCAATTGCGATCAATTACTGTCTATGCAGATATGGACGGAAATTTACAGCTACAACCGAAGCAAAGTCGATCAATTGACAATGCGATTCCTCCCATATCCCATGTCTGTACAGTACAATGCTTTTTTAGCATATCTCCGAGAATTAGCGGACTGTTGCTTCTATTCTGAAGCGACTCTGCCTCCGCGATTGTATGCCAGTCACTCCGAGATGCATAACGCAAGACAAAAAAAAAGGAAGAAAAAAAGGGACGTACGCTCGCCGCCCAGTGTGTATCGATGCTCCATGTTTCGTGTGGAATCATACCCATCATGCGCGCTTCGAATTTACGTCTCATGCTCACACTCGTATTCACTAGCTGTCATCGACCAGTTTCCTCGCATCGTGCGCCTTCTGCGCGTCCTTGTGCAGTATGTCGAAATCGCCTGTCATTTCACACATGCCTCGGAAAATGCCTTTATCCGTGCTGATGAGGTCGTAAGGATCTCCGTACTCAATCACTTGACCTTGATCGAGAACCAAAACCTTGTCATAATCGATGATCGTCTGCAATCTATGGGCAATGGTGATTGTCGTGTTCTTGATCTCTCTGATCGTCTCCTGGATCTTCGAATCGGTCGCGTAGTCGATGGATGCCGTAGCCTCGTCCATGAGTAAGACCTTAGGTGCTTTGAGCAACGCTCTTGCCAGACATAGGAGTTGTCTCTGACCCTGCGACAGGTTGGATCCATGCTCTGCCACAGGTGAATTGAGGTTGCGGAAGATGTTCTTGTTCTCGAGCGTGCTCGGGCTGCTTGGGCCGGTGAGGCTCTGTGGCACAGATATCGTCTTGCTGGTCACTACATGCTTCCTGGAAGCGGACCCAGGCGAAGCACGACGGGAAGTATTCGTTGGCGTCTCTGGACGTGAGTTCGTTGCCGAGTTGCTTGCTGTGGCAGCGCCGACGAGCTGAACCCCTCGAAGCGCTTCAAAGATCTCCTCGTCTGTAAATAGACCGAACGGGTCCAAATTGCTTCGCACTGTTCCTGTAAAGAGTGTTGGGTCTTGCGGAACCATGACTATGTTTTCACGCAGATCTTGAAGACCGATGAGACCGATATCGATGTCATCAATCAGAATATTACCTTGCTCAGCTTCCAGAGCTCGGAATAGAGCCAATGCGAGTGAGCTTTTACCAGCACCAGTCCTGCCAACGACCCCGACCTTTTCGCCCGGAAGAATTTTGAAGGTGACATTTTTTAGAACGAAATCAAAGTCGCTGCGGTATCTGGTGCTGTAGCCGATGAATTCCACGGCACCGTGACTCGGCCAGTTTGCTTCAGGTCTGTTCTCGGGCACAACCGGAGCAGCTTCTTGATCAACATCCAGATACTCCTTGACCCGCTCGATGGCATTCATGTTCTGCTCGTTGCTTGCGTATAGTCGAACGAACCATAGCACATTCTCGGTGAACGTCACGGCATAAGTCATGGCCAGACCAGCAGCACCAGCGTCGACTCGTCCAACGCTGAGAATGACGAAGACTCCGGTGAAGAAAGAGACCAAAGCACCGACAACGTCGACACGGAAAGCCAGCCATCTATTTGCTGCCCACAAGTAGATGAAAGGACGCGAATGGGTGTTTACTCGATGCAGGTTCTCACGGATGAAGCGTCGCTCATCTCCATATGCTCGAATGGTTGTCATGCCGGTCAGAGTCTCTCCGAATTGTTGATACAGTGGGCTTCGCTGCACCGATTCTAGACGCTTGAGATCTCGAGAAGAGCTGATGTACACTCTGCCAATCATAAAGTAGAGGACGGTAATGAAGACGCCAGCAATCAGGAATCCAGGAGTGATGGCTGAAATCAGAACGACGATGGTGATGATCGAGAACAAACAGTGAACGACACCGACGGCCACTGGCGCGACCTCCTGATCGACAGCTTCAATGTCTTTGGAGAAGCGATTCATGATCTGACCAAGTGGCGTGGCATCGAAGAACCTGAATTTCGCATGCATGACCCGTTCCATGAGCTCCCTATGCATGCGCCTCGAGGCCGACAGAGAGCCGCCAAACAGCACACCTTCGCGGAATAGGGTTATGACCATGTAACCCAAACCCAGGATCGCATATCCCGTGAGATAGTAGCCCACATTGACATCGCCGTTCATGATTTTCATGCCCTTAAGGTCCTGCAATGCTGACTGTGTGGTGAAAGGTTGAGAAGTGAACGGCATGTTCCAGACACAAGTTCCCGTCCGGAGACAGCTCGATGAGCTGCTGATGCCGCCACGTATGTGTGCAACATTATAGGTATGATTGTGCGCAACTCCCAGCGCCAAGTATTCGTGCCTGGTGTAAGAGTTCGACCATCTTTGGATCCAGACATTAGTTGCGACTTGTGAAAATTGTTGCAATGCGAAGCACAAAGCCGCGAGCATCCAGTAGAACCACCCACCCATGTATCTGAGGTACATGGTGATGATCGACAATTTGACTGAACCTGACGCCTTTCCCTCATCGAAGATGCCCTTGCCGTCAACTGGCTTGTTCATGCCTGGAATGTCCTTGGAGATGACATGTGTGAGTGGATCACCATGCAGAGTTTCGTTAGTCTCCGTCCTGTCGGTCTCTGTGCGTTGCAAATGTCCGTTCGAATAACCTGGTCTGTCGCTAGCGACTGAATGGAGCTCGCCAAGACTGTCGCCACCAATGTCTGAAGGTACTCTTGAAGGTAGTTTCGAGGCCATGGCGGATTGTGGTTTGAGATCGAATTTGCTAATGTCCTCTGCAAGTTTGCCCGACTGAATGACATCGTATGCAGTCCCTTGAGAGGCTACTCTGCCATTGTCAAGCACGATGGCGAAGTCGGCATGAGGTAAGCAGAGCACTGCATTGTGGGTGACCAGAATGCAGGTGCGATTGTACATCAATGGGCCCATGAGAGCCTTGTCAAAGATCCATTTGGCGGTGTGCGAGTCGACCGCACTGAGCACATCGTCGAGGATGACGTGACGAGCGTCCGAGTAGAGCGCACGGGCAAGACTGATGCGCTGCTTTTGCCCTCCGGACAAGGTAACTCCCTTCTCTCCGACTAAAGTTTGGTCGCCTCCGTCGAGAATCTCCAAATCACGTTGCAAAGAACAGGCAACAATGACGTTCTTGTACCTCCTTGGATCAAATCTGCTGTTGAAGACAATGTTCTCCTTGATGGTTCCATTCATCAACCATGCCTGCTGAGCGCAATACGCGACACTTTCGGTCAGACCGGTATCCGGGCTCTTCTTCAATTGCTCGCGACTGCAACACCCTGGCAGGTAGACTGCACCATTCATCTTTGTCATTTCGCCAAGCAATGCCATGAGAAGAGATGTCTTTCCGCAACCAGTCGGTCCGATGATAACATTGAGCTGCCCGACCTTGAAGAGCAGATCGAGGTCGATCATTTTGAAGTCATCTGCATCTTTACCGCCCCAGCTGAAGGTGGCATCCTGGAATCCAATGAGTGGCTCGCCAGTGTCCTGGTCGAACTCCTCCTGCAGTTGACTGTACTTTTCCGTCTCCGGCTCGCTCAGATACTCTTCTACACGATCGATGGAGACCTTGGACTCTTGCACGTGAGCAACCATGTCAGCAAGCTGATCCAGAGGCATTCGCAGCAGACTAAACAGCGACAGTGCCGTGAATGCAACCGACGGGATGAGGTCCTTCTTCTCGACTACCGTGTAGACGAGGAATGTCAGGAAGGTGATGACCACCGGGGCTCCAGACCAGATGGTCGCGGCGGCTGCCCATACGATGTACCGGTTGCGCAGATACTTGAGCTCGATTTGACGTTTCTCGTCGACTGAGCCCAGGAACCTCTGCTCCCATGCGAAATATTTGATGATCCGAACGTTTGTCAAGACCTCATTCGTGACATGAATGCGGGAGTCCGTCGCTGCGAGGATTTGTGTTTGCACAGTGCTGAATTTCTTTGCAATGTACATGTTGACGGGAAGCAGTGCTGCCATCATGCCGATACCGACGATACTACTGTTACCCAGGAAAAGGTAAAGCAGAACGATGGCAAGGATGAATTGCACAGGTGTTTCGGCCCAAAGAAAGTGTAGATAGGCACTGATCTCTGCAACTTTGAAAGAGTCGACTGCCATCAGATTGATGATCGCTCCAGAGGTGACCTGCTCATCCAGTCCTCCTGCAGGCTTGTCGGGGTCGGCTTCGTCGTCCTGGGTACTCTTCTTTTTCTTGCGCCCGAAGTTCAAAGCTTTTAGGATGAAGTTCTCCTTACTCTTGTCGTCATCCTTTCGATTGCCCTGACCGAGAATCTTGTCTGCCGATGCTGCAGCGCGCCTTCTCAAAGCCTTGGCGTAGATCTCTCCAATGATAATGGCTCTCAATCTGATACATATTTTCCTGCCGATCCACAGGGTTTGTCCGTTCGCAAGAGCACTGACGCAGCCAGTAACGAACAACAAAATGACATACAGCCACGCTGCATTTCGCGGGGTTTGTGTTGGCTCCTCAACGTATTGCAAAATGACCTTGAGCAGCAGAGTGGGAAGGAAAGTGACAATTCCAGAAATCACAGCCCAAAGGCCTTGAATAATGAGATCGCGTTTGAAGTACTTGAGTAGGTGCCATGCCAAAATCGAGGTCTTCTTGAGCTGTCGATAATCGGCCAGGATTACCGCAGCCTTGTCCTTTGGCATCAGATTCCAGACGTCTTTCATTTCAAACGACTTTTTGTATCCAGTCCACACGATCGAGTCAACCCAGCTGAATGTGGCCAGTGAGAACACACTCGCAAGCGGTTCTTTCGAGGGTTCGATGTTCTCTTCGTACTCGATCTCCACGGCATGGTTGCCCTTTCGTGAGCATAGAGCGATCATGGCAAGTAAAGTAGCGAGGGCGAAGTGAGTGCTCATCAAAACCTCGGCCGTTCTCGATTCAGGATGTATTATCTCCGAACGGAAGACGAGCACCGAGAAAAGCCATTGAGAGCAGTAGAGGAAGGCAGTGTGGTACCACAGCTGTGGGAACGACCACTTCGATGTGCTCGAGAGCAGTAGGCGGCCAGAGGCAAGTACAGCGATATATGTCCACACGGCGACCTCTGCAAATGCAGCCATCCTGCCTCTCGGCTTGCCCCATGCTTGCAACACTAAAGCAGCGACCTGGACGCCCAGCTCGGCGAGCACTGCAATCTCCTCAATGAATGTGATCCATACTTCGCCTCTTGGTCGGTCCACGGTGATGGCCGAGGCATTGGTGTGGATTTTGGTCAGCTGCAGGGCCAGCTGCTCGTTCCGCCGCATTTCATCGTCGCTGCCGGTCTCTGTCGTGGCATCGCTGTCGCTGTCGTTGTCTTCCTGGCCACGTGCGTCGTGATGTACGCCATTGGGTATTCTCTGGTATTCTTTGCTCGATCGCTCGGAAGTTCTCGTCGTGCGCAGAATCTGATAAGCCAGGTATAGTGCGGAGATGCCGCATACTATGAGCGGCAACAGGGCCTGCAGATAGTCGTGCTGGAAGCAGTGCGAGAAGTCGTCGCTGTGCCAAATCGCGCCTTTGCAGCGGGCGAACATGGCTGCGGGCAGGAGGGCGTGCAATCGATCTCTCGCTCGTCGGCGTGACGGTCGATGTGGGCGCACTCAATGGGACATGGCGAGGGAGTCAAGCGGGCGGCGGCGGGGCAGGTTCGCGGATTGCCAGGCGGCAGCGCGATGATGCGCGTGAGTCGCGATGAGTCGACGCTGCACACAGCTCGACAGCAAGGATTGACGCTACCGGGAGGTGTTGAGCGCAGGAGCTGCGACGAGCTCGCGGACGCGCAACACGACGAGTTTTAGTGAGAAAGCAAAGGGCCGCACGGCAACGAAGCCATGACGAAACGACTGTAACTTAGAACTAGCGGCAGCCGATCCCGCGCAGGCAAGCTCTGCTGTGCGAAGGTTCGCGGTTTCGCCAGCCCATCCACCGCACTACTCTGCGCCGGGAACATGGGCACCGTTCTGCCGTTGAGAGATTTGTGTGGTATCATCACCACCTCCGGACACCGCAATATGCATCGAGCACAGTCGGTGTGGCAGGTGAGCCCCGGCGAGCCACCAGACCAGACCAGACCAGGGAGGGCCGTAGGACTATCCGCGGCGAATGCGGCCACTACTGAACGAGCCATACGGAAGACACTCTCTGTGCCTGTGCCGCCGTCGAGAGAGAGCGTTGCCGCCGGGCACATGCTCGCCCATTCTCCGCTTGCGTGCTTTAGGCAGGTCTGGAGAGTGCATGCATGTCACTCTCCGCACGTTGTCATACGGGAAAGCGGTAACGGCTGGCTGGCTTGCGCGTTGTGTCACCCAGTCTATGCATATGTACAAGCGTGAATCCTTCGACGGCGATGAGTCAAACGCACACCATCGCTTGGAACCATTGCTCTGCCCATCGTGTCACATGCTGCAACTGTCTCGGCTGCCCGTCACGACAGCAACATCCTGCTACACGTCTGCACAACCGTAACGGATGAGGCTATATCGAGCACTGATCGGTCTCGTGACGACCGCTACCAATCACCTCGACGCGGCAACAGGCGTCCATGCTGCGTACTTGGGCTTCGTGCTGTGCATGCATCGTCAGTTCGCGCCTCTTCGCACCCGGAGATAGGCAACTCACGTATTGTACGTCTTGAATGCGCTCCTTGAAGCGGTGAGCACCGGCACATGCTTTGACGGCTCCCATGCTCGCACTTGGCGCTGCAGCAGCTTATCCTCTGAAGGTGCCTTGTCCACCATATACGACATCCAGGCATGCCTGATACGCCGTTAGTGTTGCTCGTTGTCGGTGGAGCGCAAATGAGCCTACCAGCCCGGCTCTATCTGTGAGCTGCCCATTGTCAGCAGTGTTTCAACATGTTCACCGGCATGCGTGTGAAGCCGTACGGATCATATTCGCTGTCCTTGTAGTCGACCCAGCGTGTGCGCACTTTGCCCATCGTCAGCCCTCTCTGCACAACACTCTGAGCATTGCAACATACGAGGCAACTCCTCCTCCAGGTTCTCAAAGTACTTGTTGCCGAAACGGTCAATGCCAATCAGTGTTCCACGCTTGGTATCACCTGTCTTCCTCAGTGTCCATCTTCTGTCGCAGCGCTTGTCCTCGTCATACCGATATACTACCAAATCGCGCCAAGTCAGTATCCGCTGGATATGTGTCGTGATCGAACGTGAATCGGGTCATTCGTACAAGAAGTTGGTGGCCGTACTCCTGCAAAACTGGTCAGCCGCTTCTCAGTCGCGCCCTTTGCGCATCCAATGTACCTTCAGCCCAATGCTCCGCAGATTGCGGAGGGTCCGCATGATCGTCGACATGTTGGCGGTGGTGCTCTGCTCGAAGAAGTGGCAGCGCGATGTTGGTCGCCAGTGGTGATGCTTCAATGCCAATGGGGCTAGAAGCGGAGAGGGTCCGAGCGCCAATGAAACGTACAGAAAGTGTCACCATCATCCAAACTTCATCTTTCCGATCCACATCTCTTTTCTTACAGCATGAGGTCCCGATGCTAACAAGACGAGTGCTTCATTGTGTACGGGCCTCCAGGCAGGTCCGGCCTCCCAAGTACATCGGCAAAAATGGTTCTCTGCAGAAACGCTCTGCAAGCACAGCTTCGGGTTCACCCGCAGGAGCAGGATCGCCTCAGTCCTCGGCCTCACACTTAGCTGTCTTTACTGGCGAGTTAGACAAGCTCTCTCCCCGATTCGACATCAGCGCCGATTCGATACAGATCTTGAAATCACCCACAGAATTCTACGAGACTCTCAAGGTAACCGGCTGTGGCTCATGCATAGCGCTCTCACTAATAAGAGCAAAGTAGACAAAAATCAGAAACGCAAAAAGACGGATATATCTCTCGACTTTATACATCGGAAAAAGTGAACACGAGTTTGTCAGTCAGGTTCTCATTTGGCTGCACTACCTGATCTGACTCCTCCCAGATCGACACCATTCGACAAGCTTTGAGATCGAATCCAGATCTGCAAGTGTCACTGTTGACAGATTATCTTCGCGGTACTCGCGAAGCGCCCAACCCATCATGTGCGAGCCTTCTCGCTTCGCTCATCCAAGCATTTGGCGCAGATCGAGTTGAGGTTCGCTTGTACCACACTCCCAACCTCACCGGAGCTCGCAAAGCCGTTTTGCCCAAAAGAATCAACGAAGGATGGGGCCTGCAACACATGAAGCTGTATGGCATTGACGACGAAATCATCATGTCTGGAGCAAATCTCTCCGAAGACTACTTCACGAACCGACAGGATCGATACCATGTCTTCAAGTCAAAGCCCATCACGGACTACTTTTCCGAGCTGTATCGTACCATATGCGACCTCAGCTATCGCGTATCGCCATCTGACAAGGAGCCGAGCGGTTTCGTGGCAGAATGGCCGCAACAGAATGTCCAGCCAGAGCCTCTCAAGGATCCGAATGGTTACATCAAAGCAGCAAGCAAAGTCCTGTTGCCTTTGGCCAGTCCACCAAGCGCCAAGACAGCGCAACCGGAGACAGACACGTCCATCTATCCACTTGTGCAGCTGACACCGCTACTCAGGCCGGATAGATCCACAGAATTGCCGGCCTTGACCGGGATCCTGCGCACTCTTGGGACGCCAGAGTTCGCGAATTCAAAGTGGACCTTCACTGCGGGCTACTTCAACATGACTCCGGAGGTGCGCGAACTGCTTTTGAAAACCAAGCCTGCTTCGGGAACAGTAGTCGCAGCTTCACCGTGGGCAAATGGATTCTACGGCAGCAAAGGAGTCAGTGGCATGTTACCTGCAGCATACAGTCTGCTCGGCCGACGCTTCTTGGACGCCGTATCGAAGGCAGGCTTAAGTGACCAGATCGCCGTGAAAGAGTGGCGCAGAGGCACAGTCAATACTCCCGGTGGCTGGACGTATCACGCGAAAGGCATTTGGGTGACACTTCCACAAGAACAGAGCCCCAGCATCAGTTTGATCGGAAGTTCGAACTACACGAAGAGAAGTTACTCGTTAGATCTAGAAGCGAACACACTGATTGTCACGCGGAACGCTGATCTTCAGAGGCGGCTTGGAGAAGAGGAGAAGTGGCTCCAGGAGTATGCCGCTCCCATGACACAGGACGATTACGCAAAGACAGAGCGTAGAGTTGGGCTGCATGTACGATTGGCGATGTGGATTGTAACGTTGGTCGGAGGGGCATTGTGAGAGTGTAGATTTGGAAAGACCCAGGATTGTACAGTAGTTTCTGCCCAGGGATCCTCATTGCAAATTCAATAGCTCATTGCAGCTACTCAAGCATCCTGTCATGCCCAAGTCATGGTTCTGTCGGCGAAGCCAACCATGTCTGCATGCTGGCTCGTACTGGGATCTTGACGAGCCAAGCCCTGTCCGCTCCAATAAATCTTGGCAGGCCCAATGGTGCTGGGATAGCTCCTGTCCTTCCTCGAAGAGTTTGACTGGATCCTATCAATCAGAGGGAGCGATGCCTTCCAACCTCACCGAGAAGCGCTCCATCCCTACACCTAGACCTCACTCATTTATCGGCCTTCCGGTCTTCCAATCGATTACTTTCTTGACTCGTATACCACCATTCGTGCTCTCCGTACCATCAAAGTGAGGCAGTGGGTTTTGAGGGTGGCGAGTAGTTCCAAACATGCCTCCAAGCATACCCGAACCTCGCGGGGTCGCAGTGTACAGGGGTCCACCGTATGCCTGACCTGGTAGCGGAGAGGAGTCCTTCTTGCGTCTTGGGGCTTCCGTGATGGGAGAGAACGCGGCGGAGCTATCACCGAAACCCTGGCTCTGTTGCGGCTGCTTGGGCATTCCCATCACTGACTGGGGCAAAAGCATGGGTTCTCCCATTAACATTCCAGAAGAGGCAGTGCTCTTCTCTTTGAGAGCACGGTTTTCGCGTTCGAGTTCGGTGACGCGCTTCTCTAGCGCGTTGACGTTCTGCGCGAGCTTGCCCATCATCTGCGTGAGGTCACTCATACCTCCCGAGAGCATGTCCGGGATCTGCTGGAGCTGGGCAATGACGTCGGGAGCTGGTGTAGGAAGCTGGCCAGATCCCATTGCACTAATCGATGCTGGCCGTCCGTCTCTGATGCCACGAGCTTGAGACCCGAAGATTCCTGAGTTGGGTGGACGCTGTGCAGATGATGCGAAGACATCCGCAGTCTGAGGACTTGGCGCGATTGGTATGAAGCCGGAATTGGTAGCCTTGCGCTTCTTATGGCTGTGGGACGGGGACCGCTCATACGTTGTCGCCATGTCGGTATTGAGAAACTCGCTGCGCCGAGGAGTGGCAAAGGGGGTATTGCGAGGGATACGCTGCTGGTCCGTCATGGTAGGGTGACCATGGAAAGCGGAATCGAATGGAGGTAGTGTCGGCGGGTTCTGTGTCTCCCCAAAGCCAGTTGCATCTGGTAATGGGGGATAGGACGAGACTGACGCATCATCAGGTGCTATGTCCTCCATTACCGCGGTGACTTCACATCCACCAGAATCTTCAGTTACGCTTCCAGCTGCCACTGACGAAGGTGAACGACTCGACGGACGGCGGTCCGTGGGTGCGTTTGTAGGCGCGAAATGCGCGCTTGAAGTGACGGAAGCGAGTTCAGATTCTCCGCTTGCCGCGTCGCGCAGAAACGGCGGCTCGTCCACCGCGGACACGCTCTGATGCTTCGGCCCAAGAACAGCGCCACCAACTTGGTCCGCCTCTTGAGGTTCCCGGCGTGAGGGAAAGAATGCTGCCAGAGAAATGCAGCTTCTTCGTCGCGAGAGCCATGATTCTTATTGGATTGGTGGTCTGCGGGTGTCATCATGATCCTGATGTGAAACTTGACGCAAACTGGCTCAAGACACTTCCGCCTTGGACACGCACAGTGCTTCAGTCTCTTTGTCGCGGGTGCATGATAGCGCGGCAATGAATTGTGCCTCTTCAATCTGGAGACGGAACGCACCGACCATTCACCCCTTCATTTCGACCTCTTTCGCATGCACCCGTTTGCATGTGGCGCTCTTCCCGTGCTGCGCGAAAGGGAAGCAAACGCGGCCCAGTCCGCCTCATTCACCGGAGTCCACACGCACCAGCGTTTCTTGAAGCCCACCTTCTGCCGCCAACTCTCTCCCTCGACACACACCCCTCAACTCACTACAACATCAAACATGCACTCCGTCATGCAGAAAGCCGGCGCCGCTTTCGCCGCGCTCATGCTCCTTCCTATCGGCGTTGCCGGTTTACCAACCGTCAATGTCAGTCTCCTGTCGCGGCTGTTCGACGACAAAGCTAATGTCGAATAGGGCACCCTCGCCAACTCGAAGGCAGACGAGCCTCTGACTTGCTTCGGCCCCGGTCTCGCCACTGACTGGAGGCGCGACGACGCCGTCAACTTCTGCATTCAGTACGACTCGGTACGTCAGCTCGAATTCGACCGCTGCCGGACCACCATGACTAAATCGCTCGACAGAACACTCTCCACCGTGGCGAGAGCGCCAACTCCAAGGCCTTTACCGGCCCGAACGGCGTCTTCTACAACTTCCAGAGTACCGCCACCCCTTTTCCGAAGGGCGAGTCATAGCTGATGAATTCATAGTTACCAACACCCGCTGCGAGACCGACTACATCGATGCCGAGGAGTGCTGGGTCCGCTTCGATCAGATCATGGATGGTTGCGGCGGTCCAGGTCCTAACTCTGTCGGCGGCATCATCTCCACCGACTGCGGCCAGTACGTTGTGCTGCCGAGCAAGGAGAAGAAGGACCCGCCTACCGCCGCTCGCGCCGTCGTCGAGCGCGCCATGCACGACATCCTCCCGAGCGGCTGGTAAGTCGAGTCTCTCACCTTGTCCAGAAAGCTACTGACTTCGCATAGCAACCCACCAGCCTGGGACCGCTGCAGCGCCGCCGAGAAGGCTAAGCTGCTCGGAGACGCCTGCGACTTCCGTGGCTGCCTGATGGCCGGCAACTGCACCCCCTGCTGCACGAGACCTGCTAATGAGACTTTTGGGTGACTTTGATGTCCGACATATTCTGAAGCACTCGAGGGTACGCGTTGGTTGACTCGCGCTTTGGCGGGTCTAGTCTGATTCACGACACCAGCAGAAGGCTTTGCTCACACTTTGATGATCCATCACGGTAGCATGATGCCAGCAAAATAGCGTAGACACAATGCAACGCAGATATGCCCCAGTAAGAGTTCCCTCATGGCTCCATTAAACGTCTCGCGCCCGGCATCAGGCCATCGTGAAAGGATTGGCTCTTCGCCATGCCTGCCCGTCGTCTCTCTTCCTCGTCTTTACGAAAGTGAACGTGCAGCACGTGACACAGAATGTGGCCGTTTCCTGTGGAATGTGACCTGTCATCAGACATTCCTGTGACAGCGGGCCAGTGCAGCCACGCGAGCGCGTGCGTTTGTTGCAACAATGAAACTTCCAGTTCCAGCTCCAGCCAGAACGACCACGCCAATTCCGGATAAGGACACAATGAGAGCAAGTCACCACCGCAAAGCTACCGATGTAAGCCTGTTCGCGTTTTCTTTTCTTCTCATAAATCTTGCCCGTTGCACTTGCATATCGATCACGCAGTGCCGCGTTTGCAGAACCGTTTCATGATGGCAGACTCCCCTGCACGCGCTCTGTCCCGAAGGGTGGTGGAACTGACTCTGAAGGAGTTGAAGGAGGAGGAGAAGCGATCGCTCGTGGTCAAGTTGCCGTTCAACCCGCAACACGCGACGCGCAGGCGCGATTCGGCAAACCACACCACCATCGCAGGCGCGGCTGCCGACATCGAGGCCGCCAACGCAATGCAGGAATCCGAATTCGTCCCAGCGCAAAGCCCGCCATCCGTGAACAGCACAATGTCGACAACAACGCCAAAGTTCGACCCGCGCATGTATGGTCGTGAGCGATCCAGTAGGCCGCGTGCGAAACCAAACTATACAGATTCGGTACCTCGCGGACCGCAAGCACCCGCGAAGAAACGGAAACTCAGCCACGATGGGGGGGATGTCCAATTCCTTCCCACGCCACCGCCGACAGCGCCAAGCCAGGTGCCCACGCCGCCCCATGAGGCCGACAGCAACATGTCTTACATGCCCGCTCCTGCGGCATCGCACACCGATTTGCTCCGCAATGTCAGGCCACTTCGCGATGAAGCAGGCGATCGCCGATATGTCGAAGCGATGCTGCGTGAGCTACAGGCCTGCTTGGGAGAGAAGCGCAACACAGTACACAAGCGCTCGGCAGGGCGAATACTGGATTTGCTGTCGATGGCGGAGTTCCCGGCAGCCAATGAGGCAAAATTTCTTTCACGGGACGAAGCACTGGCAGAGGTGGCGCCGGGCACGTTCTTCAATGGTCCCATCATTACGGCCGAGCAGCAGCCTCTTCCCCTGTCAAACGTGTCCGCATTTCTCGAGGAGTTCTACGACGTTTCTGTAAGAGCTCATATCCAAGACTCAGGCGCCAGTACTGGTAAGACCGCAAGTTCAGTGCGCACTGTCTCTATGCGGCAGGTCAAGGAGCGTTTCAGCTCAGCCGAGTCAGAGAATCCGCCTTGGAACTTGTTGGAGCTTGCGACGCACCACGATGATGGGCTGAGGCCATTTTTCTTGAGCAATGAAGACTGTCGTCTCATTACGAAGCTGAAAATCCCACAATCTGCCGATGAAACGCGCCGACGGAAGTACGAGCCAGGCTTCAAAGACGTCGAGAAATGGGCGCTACTCGCGCAAGCAGGCGCCTTGACCGAGCCTCATCAAGACTCGCACGGCTACAGCACTTTCATCACCCTCAACCAAGGCTGCATTGGCTTTGGCTGGCTCTCACACCCTTCAGAGGAAGAACGCGCCGCATGGAAGCGGAATCCCCAATACTTTCGAGGGGGAAGATGGCGCTATGTTGTCCTCAAGCCTGGCCAGACCGTCTTCTTTCCCGCTGGTACTGTACACATGGTGTTCCGCTTACGCGCAGCGGGCGACAGTCTTGCGTTTGGAGGCCACGTCTTGCGCTGTTCCAACATCGTGCATTGGGTCAAAACTCTCTTGGAAGAACATGAGAATCCAGATATCGTGAACGAGGACCTCAGCGAAGCGGCGGTGGGATATCTCGAGCGCGTGGAGAAGTTCGTGAATCAAGCAGGGAAGCTAGGTCAACTTGAGAAGTGGGGAGGATCGCAGTCTATCGCCGAGTTCAAGAGACTCAAGAAGCAGTTTGTGGCGTTGCCCAAGCCTAAGAAGCCTGTGGGAAAGAAGTCTGCAAACGCTGCGACTGCGTGATGGAGTGTAGACACGGCGACACGCGACGTTCCATTCCAGGGTTGATGTGTGCACGGACTCTAAGCCTGGCACGACACTAACTAACTACTGTTTCGCAGAGTTCAGGAAGTATGCAATGGATGGACTTTAAACCGCACAACGAGAACAGCATTGGATGGATATCGAAATGCAGAACAAGTTTGAGAGTTGGTTCTGTGTGCAGGTCATAGAAGTACACTCGAGCGTCTTCAAGAACATGAGATTCTGTAATAACAATGCAAAATGAGAGCTGGCCTCAAAGCCTCGCGCTGTCCCATACATTTACTTTCACTGGTCGCGTAATTTGGCATACTTTTGTGATTCGAGATGCGTGGCTATGGTGTGTCTAGTCGTGCTCAATACAGTACAAGACCTGTCAGCGTAATGCACCAAGGCTGGGTTGTCTCTGTAGAATTGGCGGTGCCAATCGAGCTTCTTAGTTTTGCACCGCCACGACCTTTTGAACTTGAAAGAAGAGCATGGCTCTGATCACTTCTTGTGACTTGCGGCTTATCTTCGATAGGCCGATCTAGAGCGACGACTCTATTCTCTTGCATATGCAGATGAGATACCGCATGCCTAGCACTCTCATAGGCAACGGGCATGAAGCGCTCCCGCCGCCGCTCTCTTATCGGAAGCCATGGCGGAGTTTTCCGGGAGGTTTCCAGCACCGAGGATGTGATGGAACAGCCTGGATATGATGAGATCTCTGTTTCTGTCGTTCCAGAGAGACGAAAGTGCTACACTCATCATTGCTGAGGCGAGAAAATGGAGGCAATGAAGGATTCCAAGCCACCTTCAAAGAGTTCATTCGCCACACCCACGCCTTTGGGATGCTCGGTCGGAGCAAGCGGGCTCTTCACCACATACTCCACGTACAGCGTGGCCCAGATCTGATGCAGCACGGTTCGCATATTGCCAACTCGGGTGTCGGTAAGCATGACGAGTTTGAGTTGCGTCGGCGTCTCGAAGTAATGGAGCTTGTACTCTCCGGTGCGATATGACAAGAAGTGGTCATCTTGTCCTCCCAGCTGGCGCACCATTCGCCGCAGGGAGAAGACGGTGCCGAAGATGAGTTTGGCATCGTCCTCGGCTTTCATCGCGCGCCGGGCTGAGATGGGAAGTTCGCCGTTGTTCAGGGCGCTTGTGTTCGGGGCTCGCTGCTGCACGGCGGCGGGAGACGTCCACCGCTTGGAGTAGATGCATTCGGCTGAGACAGCTCGTCAGCCAATGCGGTGCGCGCGACGGCGAGGTACAAGGCAGGAGTGCTCACTGTGCCGGTCGAAGATGTAGAACGAGTAGACGCTCATGCCCGCCATTTGTGCCTCAAGTGCCGGGGAATTTGGTGCGTGAGACGGCGAGCATGGCCCTTCACGTATGCAGGCGGCAGGATGTTGCGATGCTTAATGCGCGGGTGCTATGGTTCTTCGGATATTGGAGGACAGGCCAGACAGTCCAATCGCAGGCGGAAGGGCGAGGGCGGGCGGATGACTGAGCAGAACTTCAGACGACCGACCGGGACCCCACACCTTCTTGAGGTCTAATCGTTCCTTCGACAGCTGCTGCGAGGCGAGTGTTTGTGTGTGTGCGCAGGAGCTGGCGGATGGAGCTAGCAGCGACCTCATTCCAGGTGAAGAAGCGGAGATCCACGCTCGTCTGCGTTTCTTCGGTGTCTTCTGCTTCATCCTCGTCTGCTGCTGCGTCGACCATTTCTGCGCTGACCCTCGCCTCTCCGCGCCGCCCAGCCCAGCCAGCGTAGGAATGCCTCTCTCCCTCGAACCTACGTGAAAATCAGCCGCACCGCTCCGCCATGGCCGAGTCGCCCTCGCCAAACCATCTGAGCCCCGCCGCTGCCTGTCTCCCCGAGCAAGACGCCGCGCCGCCCGGCCTGGTCCCGAGCCACGGCATCAGCATCAACGTCCCCTCGGACGGCGGACACCACTCGAGACATCCCGTGCGACACGTGTAGGTCCCTCGCCGCCCCATTGCCCGCGCCATGCTGATCCCCGCAGATCTGCGCCGACGTATCAAAGTCCGCTGCGACACCACACACGAGCACCTTCACGATCCAAGGGCGTCAAGGAGACCCTCGACGCGCGGTCACACTATGGCAGTAGCGATGACGATGGCGGGGCCGTTCACCGCATCAATCAATACATGATCAAGCAAGAGATTGGCAGAGGCAGTTTTGGGGCGGTACATCTGGCAGTCGACCAGTACGGTCACGAATATGTGAGCCTTCCATGATCCTCCACTCCGAGCCGCCGTGTTCCGGCTCTGCCGTCGAGCAATTCTCTCCATGTAGAGACCAGGACTGATCTCTCGGGATGCGCAGGCTGTCAAAGAGTTCTCCAAATCCCGGCTGCGAAAGCGCGCGCAATCGAACTTGCTGCGGAAGCCGAACCAGCTGAGGAGGCCGGGCCACCTCTCTGCAGGCGTGGGATTCAACTCACCCCTACATCGACATACCTCGTCCGACAAGCTCAATGGCGTCAACAACTCGCTCGAGCTCATCAAGGAAGAAATTGCCATTATGAAGAAATTGGACCACCACAACTTAGTGACGCTCATTGAGGTCTTGGACGATCCACAAGAGGACTCTCTGTACATGATACTCGAGATGTGTAAGAAGGGTGTCGTGATGCACGTCGGACTCGACCATCGTGCGGAGCCATATGGAGAAGAGCAATGCCGCTGCTGGTTCCGCGACATGATTCTGGGCATCGAGTACCTCCACGCGCAAGGTATTATACACAGGGACATTAAACCAGACAACTGCCTGATCACCCATGATGACGTCCTCAAGATTGTGGACTTTGGCGTAAGTGAGATGTTTGAGAAAGAATCTGAGATGCACACAACAAAATCCGCTGGAAGTCCAGCTTTCATGCCACCTGAGCTCTGCGTGGTCAAGCATGGTCCCGTCAGCGGCAAAGCCGCAGATATCTGGAGCATGGGTGTCACGCTGTACTGCTTGCGCTACGGACGCATACCGTTCGAGAAGTCAAACATGCTCGAGTTGTATGAGTCGATCAAAAACGACGAGCCCCTACTTGAGGATGAGAACAACGAGAGGTTCGCAGACCTCATTCGACGAATACTGGAGAAGGATCCAGACAGGCGTATCACCATGGCTGAGCTTCGCGTGAGTACTGCCGAAGCCCAGCAGAACAAAGCTGACTGTGCGCTAGGAACACCCGTGGGTCACTCGGGACGGAACGGATCCCATGATGCCGGCCGATGACAACTGCGCAACTCTGGTCGAGCCGCCAACGGACGCAGAGATGAACGACGCCATCACAGGTAACATGGCGCACCTCATGACCGTGATGAAAGCTGTGAAGCGATTCAAAAAGCTCATATATCGGAAGCGACCTCAGTTCATGGAAGGTATCTTTGGTCGAGAATCTCGACTGTCAGCGCCACCGTCTGCTGCTCACCGATCATCCCGTAGCGCAGATGCGTCAGACCGGCGACCATTGGAGTCAGCACTGGTAGTCGAAGGAGTCCATCGTGATATGGAAGACGACATATCGAAAGGGCCGGACGCCAGCAGACCTGGATTCAAAAGCCCACAGACAACCTCTTCCTCGATGGATAGCACAGGTGTAGAGGCAAGGAGTCTAGCTTCAGAACCATCACATCCTCTAGCTGCTCAGCCGATGTCAGCGTCCGATGATCACCTCACGCGACCGCACTTGGATCACAAGGCCAGCACATTCCCGCTGGACGAGCGCGGCAAAGGCCAGGCTCATGATCCGCTAGAAGATCGCATTTACCTCAATATTGGTGCTGGCGGTGATGCCGATGGCAGCAATGGGAATGGTCAATTCTTGATGTGTGAAAGCCCAAGCGGCGTGGACGATGACATCTATGAGGCCGCGTACCAAGAAGAGCTCAATCGCATACTTAACGATCGTGACACCGCCAGTGTGGTCCTGGTGCGGCGAGTCGAACACATTGAAGGTCTACGACGACATCCGAACATGTTGGCATCATCCATCAACCACGCCATCGACTTCGCGGGCTCAACCGCGTCTAAGACTCGCGCTCGTGCACGAACGAGTCGACTGGCTTCTTTCGCACGCGAGACGAGAGACCGAGCTCGAGCAAATGTCAACGAGCGCATTGATCAACGTGCTGCAGATCGCGCCAACGATGACGGACGTGACGTTCCTACTCCTGCTCTTCTGGTCAACAGCGAAGCCGCGGCATCACCGTCCCCATTGCCAAGTCCAGGCGTTCCTGTCCCCAGCGGACTCACGACACCTCCTTCTCGGTCTCGAACGCCTAACAGCGAACGAAGACTACGAGATGCGGCGAAATTTCAGGCAGGGCAGACTCTCAAAGGCGTTGCACGACGGTTGAATGAAACCGCCTCTAGACTGGAAGCCCGAAGCAATAGCAGCGGAAGCGGTACTATTTCGCCCTACCCAGAGACCTAAGATCATTTTGGCTAGTTGGAGTCCCAACACTCCAGCACTGATTCGCCTAGAACCTGCTTCCCCTCGGCATAAACTGTATCAAATAGTGTATATGATGGCCTAACAGCATGACAGGGACATGCACTAGCTGCGCAGGTCGCTTGCTTAGCCTCTTGTTGGATGTGCTTTAGCGTGGAGTCGGGATGGCGAAAAGCAACGTCGAGTCGCCATGACATTATATATTATGAAGCATAGCGTACAGCACCATGGCTTTTGCCTACTTCCAACAATTTATATTGTCTCATCTCTTCTTTGCACGTGGTTCACGCGCTGTTGATTGGTCATTCGTGAATGCTGAGAACAACGTCTGACTAAGTAAGAGACTTGGAGGGAGAAGTAAACACACCCCACCACAAGATTGTGCACGTGCTGAAGCAGACCCATCGATCGACTTAGCAGAGATTGCTGTCACTACATCTATTTCATTCGCGATCAATGCTTCAGAAACCCCTTGGCCTTCCCAAGCAACTTCCCACCAAGCCCACCACCTAGACCATGACCCTGTGAGGGTCGAGTCTCTCGAGTCTCTCGAGGCGGTGGAGGCGGAGGCCTGTCATAGGTTCCGGAATTCGCTTTCGCTTGTGCTTGAGGCGGTGCTGCTGCCCCTCCACCTCCAGCTGCAGCGCTCTTACCGCCAACACTTACAGTGAACAAAACCGGATCCCCAGCATTCACTTTCCCCGACTGATCCTCGCCCTCATCCGGTTGCACATCATCGTACGCGAAAGCATATCCCTTCCTATCGACATTGTGCTCGTGCACTAATCTGGCATAATGATTTGTCGGATCTCGAGTATAGAACGTATGAGGTTGGCTGGGATGGTCTTCGCATTCGATCAAAGCAGAGCGAACAAACGCTGCCGCTAATCGAGGAATGATAGCGTTCCTGGTCGGAGAAGGCCCCGTCGTGAAAGGTCCACTGTTACAGCCTAGAATATCTGCCGTGGTCGGTTTCTCAAACTCTTCGTCCCCGATCTGCATTCGACCTTTGTGGTTGACATGGCCTTCGAGCACTCCCGGTCCGGCTTGAGTGTTGATTTTGCATTTGCAGTCTGACTTGTACTTTTGCCAGACTTCGTCCACATAAGGCTCGAAATAGCCATCAAAGCTCGCGCCCACTGCCTCTCCATGCGTTGCGTTCAAGATTCGCAAATACCGTCCATCTTTACTCACGACCAATTTATCCCACGGCCGCCCGTCCTTTTGGGCTTGCTGAGCGAGACTTTCTGCCATGCGATCGATGCCATCCGGAGCCATTCCCGCCACGTGCTGCAAATCACCCGAGTTGGCTTGCAAGGTGATCGCAATGGGGATCCTCGGCACAAAATCCACGTACGAGATATTTGCGTACAATTGAGCATCATTGAGCGTGAATTCCGCAAAACCAAAATTCACATTCGCGTTCGGATCACTGGGATTCAATACTGAAGGCTCGACTAATGCTGGGCCGCCAGGGTTGAGCAAGAATGTGAGATGGCCTTCGACGATCCATATCCGGCCTCCTGCGATTTGCGGGATGGTGATGGTGACGGTGTTGCCCGGCTGGCCCAGTGGGATCGCGCAGTTTTCTTGCAATTGAGAGCCGATCTCTGTGACGTCCGTGGGGAAGTACAAGTCTTTGCCGTTGGCTTTGAGGAGGCAGCGTTTGCCCTCGTGTTGGATCGCGATTCCCGTGACGTAGGCGTGGATGTTGTTGAGGTCGCTGTCGTTTTTCAACGCGATCTGCAGGGAGTCCGGCATAGCTGTGTGCAGTGTGTGCAATATGGTGGACGCGAATGAATAGAGGGTATGCCGCAATGCGAGATCATGTGAAGGAAATGCTCAAACTGATGAGCAGATTGAATGGAAACTTGCTTCCAGGATGTTCGGCCCCGGAGCGAAGTACGATGAAGTCAGCCAAGGGTATCCACTTGCACGCAGTATCTCGTTCAGCAACGGCTTAGAGGGCGGCGACAACTCATAGATGAATCATGCGTTGAACACATGAGAAATACGTCCTGGATCGCGGAAAGAAGTTTGACCATGACGAGGTCTATTGTGGATGGGTGGCGAAGTGCACGGATGTACGGATGAAGTGAATAGGCGTAGCGAGTATGGTCTTCGAATCTGACAGAATGCAGAGCAATCTTATGGCGATAGTCTACCTTGAGGGCCAAGACGCGCACTACAAAACCGGTAGCTGACAAAACAGTGCCGCCGAGCTGTCGGCACAAATATGCCTATCAAACCGTGCACGGTTTCGAGGTCTGGGCCAAATGAGCTCTTTGATAGCTTAGTAGACGTTTGGAAGTATGCGAACAGTGCGTCCGCTCCGCGTTCCTAGTGCTGTATTCGGGGGAGGAGAGTCACCATACTCTTTCTGGGGCGAGTCGCACGGTTCCTTGGGCCTGAGCTCTAGCGACAGCCTGCACTTAACGCATCGCAGTGGTGTTATTGTAGGTCCAATGGTATATTTATCGGCAGTGCGACCTTCAGAATAGCTCTTTCTCAGCAGTCCGCCAGATCGCATGGCTGGGATTCAGGAATTGGCCATGCCTGTGTCTAATACGAGATCCTCTAGCAGAGCGAACAGTACTGAAGAGTTGGCTTCCAAGTGTCTGTGAATTCGCCAGATTCATCGGCCTGATGGTTGCTGTGCAGCGACAAGATTGCGAAACCGGAAAGCTTGAGCCTTTCTCCCAGATCGGCTCTGGTATAGGAAGTTCAGCAGCTCCTCGTAAAAGTTCTTGGGTACTTTGTGATTGTCTGTAAGAAGCAGGGAAACCTGTCACCTGTTGCGGCGAATGGTTGTCTGGCCAGCATTCAGACATCGCTGCGGCCACGCTGTCACCACTTCTGCTGGACGTGAGAACATCCGGACATCTTAGGTAGTTCAGTCATCCATTCCCCATACGACGACAGTCCCGTCACCACCAGCACTCGCCCATTGCTTTCTCAGCTGATTCCACGCCACAGCAGACACAACATCCTTCTTGCTCACAATTGTCTGTGCAGCATTGTCGTGCTTGTGCCAGAGTCGCTGCGCCACCACACCAGTCAAAACATCCCAAACCAACACCCTTCCATCTTCCGTACCACTCACTGCATACGCCTCTCCCATCGCCAACACGCTCCTCAACCTATACGTCTCATTCCCAAATCCCTCATCCCTGAAACGCTGCAAAGACTTCCCCGTATTCCGATCGAAAAACCTCAAGGTCGAATCCAAACTACTCACCAAATACCCATCCCCAGCCTTGGTCGGACAAACGCTCGTAACCCCCTTCCCAGGCGCCACAACATCCACATCCACGCACCCCATACTCAAATCATAGACCCTCACACACCCATCCACAGACCCGACAAAAATCTCATGCCCATGAACAGCAACACTCGAAACCGAATCCTTCGCATCGGAAAAACTCATAATCGGCTTCTCACTCCGACTCTTCCCATCCCAAACCTTGACCGTCCCATCAAAACTCCCACTGACAACAACGGAATCGCCCTCGCCTCCAAAAGCAACACAGTTGACGCGTGCAGAATGTCCTGTGAAACGTCGCAATGTCTGCGCAGTGGCGACGTCCCATAAGAAAACAATTTTGTCGCCGCCGGCGGAGACGAAACGCGCATTGTCGTCGCTGACGCCGAGATCGAGGACTTCGTAGCCGTGGGCAGAAAATGTCTGAATTAGTCGCCCATTGATGGGATTGAAGAGTCGGATGTTGCGGTCTTGACAGCCGGTAAGGATGTACTGGCCCGTTCCTGCGGAGAAAGTGACTGCGTGAACGGGGCCATTGTGGTTGGTCAACCTTGAGATTTGCTTCGTGGGGAAGCGAGTATTGGTTGCCATCGTGGTAGCATGATGATGGGACGTGGAGAGTGTAAAAGTCACTTGTGAGATGGTTACCACATTGAGGTGAGGAAGGCGCCAAGAGCCTGGTTCACGCTTCGGAGCAGGGATCATGTGCAGGCCAAGCACGTGAATATGAGCGACATGTGAAAGAAGTGGTCAATGTCTAATTACAACAAGTGCTTGCCTGATATTACATCCTACATGTACGCACTAATGCTTTTGGGCTCGTGCCCGCGATGCTCAGCACTCGGCAGCCTTGCAACACCAACGCTAAGCAGCTTTCCATAAATCTCTTCTGGAACAAACACAATGAAAGCAGTAGAGGTATCTTCGCACTTTGCAACCCACCCTTAAAGGAGTCCCACTCGGCGCCATAACAATGTTACAATTTCCTGGCGTTGGGAGGGACGCTTGAGATCTGATTCTGTCGCAGATGCCACTGTCCTGCCGTGGCGTGGTCGGTAGCTTCTTGCGTCTTCATACTCATACTGTGCACCCTGTGCGTCTAGCGGCGACCAGTCCTCGACATGCTACCCTGCAGCGCCTCGACCTCTGCCTCCAGTTGCTTGATGACCGCGTGGCTCTGCTCGAGATCCTTGTTGAGACGATCACGCTCAGCAATAAGCTTTTGTTCCCACTGTCTGAAGCGCTGCTCTTCCACCTTGACCTGCTCAGTGAAGCGCTTGCGAAGAGCTTCTTCTTCTTCCTTGAACTTGGGATTGTCCAACTTCCGAGGCCTTGCCTCGCCAAACTTCCTGGTCTCCATCTGTTGTGCGCGATACACTTCGTAGTGATTTTCTTCGGTGGTGTGGATCAGGTCGAGCATGTGTGTGCGGATGAGGATGGCTCGCAGCTTCTTGAAGTCACAGTGCTCCTCGTTCTCAACCTCGGCGACACCCCAGTGGTAGTGACGACCCTTGACGGTGCGTCCGTCAGGAGTGGTCACATCACGCTCGGAGCCAATGACGGAGAATGGCATGGCGGAGATCAAGCTGCGGGCGTGCTGGAGGCCAGCCTCGTCGTCCTCCTCGAGCGGTGGAGTGTAGATCTTGATGCCTTGAGCCTCGATGACGCTTCGGATCTGTGGCCATGACCTGTTAGCATCGTCATCGCGGACGAGTGTCGACCACTGAGCTGCAACTTACGCGGTGCTTGAAGCGGGCGAGATCTGCTGGTGAGAGGGTATCGGCCTTGGCAATGACTGGAATCAGGTTGACGCGGGTCGCCAAGCGCTTCATAACCTCGATATCCAATGGCTTGAGAGTGTGGCCAGTAGGACGGATGAAGAACAGGCAGGCGTGGACACGTAGATCGATCTTGTCGCTTCTCTTTGGCTGTTGCTCCTGCAACATGTAACTTTCGTGCTGGTCGTCCAAGAATTCTATAATTGGTTGCCAGCTATCGCGATTGTTGACATAGTCGCCAAAGCCCGGTGTGTCGATGACGGTCAAGCGGACCTTGAAGAACTTCTCCTCGAGCTCTGCCTTTGTGATTTCGATCTCGACGGTCTTGTCAATCTGCTTCGCGTGACGTCGCTTGTGGTCGGCGTAGTTCTTGATGGTGGTGCTGAAGAGGGTGTTGATGAAGGTCGTCTTTCCGAGGCCAGACTCACCGGCCACCATGATCGTGAAGGCAGCACCGCGCTTGGCCACGATCTTGTGGCGCTGGTTGGGCAGCTGCGACGGCTGTCAGTGCGTGTCGTTTTCGACCAAAGCTGCGCGCAACGTACGTTGGCAATGCCAATGGGTGATCCTCCTGTCTCTGCCATGGCTGCTGGTGGAGGTGGGATCTCGCGGACAGGGAGCTGCGGGAGAGTCTTCGCGGGCGCTGTCGGCGGAGCAATGGGCTCCGGAGGGGGACTGTATGCGCTGGGAGGTTGTCTCAGGTGCGTGAAGCTGTCTAAGGCGCGGCGGACGTTAGCCAATGGCTTTTGTTGCATCGTGAGCACATCCATCTCGCGGAGGAGCCGAGCACGCGCGATGGGCGACGGATCTGAAGTTGGGGGAGTGTTCGTACACAAGAAACGGAGCGCGCGACGAGCGGCGCTGGTGGAGCAGTGGTGGACGGGCGGAGCGGTGATGGAGCAGCAGTTGCGACTGCAGACCCCGGATGCGGCTGCGTTGTGTGAAGGTGGAGGGAGTTGCGATGCTGGTGCTGGTGGTGGTGGACTCCTTTCCAACTGGCACTTACCGAATTGGCTCCGTCGGTGGCCCCTGGCATTGGAGCGGCGAATGGGAGACGCGAATTTCGCGTGCACCGCAGGGTGTGCCGTGGCGTCCGCTAGCGCTTGCGGGGACGAGGGAGCAGCCGCCTTTCCAGACTCCATCACGAAATTTTGGTCGTCGCCCTCGCGGATGGCGGCGCGCTGAGCAACTCGAGTGTCGGCGCAGAAGGGAAGGAGCGTTGCTACAAAGTCGGCAGGATGACGACCGAATTCAAGGTAGGCGCGCCCCGCTTGTGCGACTCGAAAAATTGGATGCGTCAAGCAAACACTTTTTGACGAGACTGACCAATTGACCAAAAGCGCAGTTCTCCAACCTGCTGGGCACCGTGTACCGCAAAGGCAACCTCGTCTACACCAGGGATGGGACGTGTCTGCTCTCGCCCGTCGGCAACCGAGTCTCCGTCTTTGACCTGATCAACAACAAATCACACACTCTCCCCTTCGCACATCGAGTCAACGTCGTCCGGATCGCACTCCATCCTGCGGGCCGGCTCCTGTTGACCATCGACGAGTCGGGACACGCCATCCTCTCGCACTTCCAACGACGCATTGTGCTCTATCATTTCTCGCTGAAAACTGCCGTATCGGCCTTGACATTCTCACCCAGTGGCGATCACTTTGCCGTGGGCCTTGGCAGGAAGATTGAGGTGTGGAAGACTCCGTCCGCTACTGGCGAGGACGGTGCTCTGGAGTTCGCGCCCTTCGTACGATATCGACAGTACGCAGGTCATCATGATACCGTCCAGAGCATCCAGTGGAGTAGTGATGGCCGCTTCTTCCTGTCAGCCAGCAAGGACCTGAGTGCACGAATATGGAGCCTGGATCCCGAAGAAGGCTTCACGCCTACGGTTCTTGCTGGACATCGCACTGCTGTGCATGCTGCATGGTTCAGCAAAGACCAAGAAACGATATGGACAGTCTCAAAAGACGGCGCACTATTCCAGTGGCAGTACTTGCCTCCGCCAGACGCTGATCCCGACCATGTCAAGGAGGACGATGAGCGATGGAGAATCAACACCAGGCACTACTTCTTCCAAGACCAGGCGCACCTCACGATAGCCGCATTCCATCCATCGTCGAACCTGCTCGTCACCGGATTCTCGAACGGATTGTTCATGTTGCATGAGCTGCCCAGCTTTAGCGAGATCCACAAATTGTCCATCTCCGCGTCCAGTGTAGATACCGTCTCAATCAACCACACTGGAGAATGGCTTGCATTCGGCTCATCTGCGCTCGGTCAGCTCCTCGTGTGGGAGTGGCAAAGCGAGTCGTACATATTAAAGCAGCAAGGGCATTTCGACAGCATGAGTGCGCTGACTTACTCGCCCTCCGGAGATCGCGTAATCACATGTGCCGATGATGGCAAGATTAAAGTCTGGGACACGACATCCGGCTTCTGCATAGTCACATTCACAGAACACACTTCGGGAGTGACAGCCTGCGAATTCGCGAAGCGTGGAAACGTGCTCTTCACAGCATCGCTTGATGGCAGCGTACGCGCGTTTGATCTGATCAGATATCGATGCTTTCGCACATTCACAGCAAGCAAACGACTTCCCTGGACATCCATCGCGGTTGACCCAAGTGGCGAAGTGGTCGCGGCTGGCTCAACAGATGACTTTGACATACACATTTGGAGCGTGCAGACAGGGCAACTGTTGGATCAATTGACAGGCCATGAAGGGCCAGTGTCATCTCTTGCCTTTGCGCCCAACGGCGGCAATCTTGTCTCCGGCAGCTGGGATCGCACGGTCCGCATCTGGTCGATTTTCGGCCGAACACAAACTTCAGAACCGATACAGCTTCAGGCCGACGTACTTGCCGTGACGGTGCGACCAGATGGCCGACAAATTGCGGCATCATCGCTAGATGGGCAGCTTACATTCTGGAGCCTCAGTGAGGCGACACAAGAGGCTGGGCTAGATGGCCGACGAGATGCAAGTGGCGGCCGCAAAGCGACAGACCGACGTACTGCAGCCAATGTGGCCGGGACCAAGAGCTTCGGCACCATAGCATACAGCGCAGACGGCTCTGTGTTGCTTGCTGGCGGCAACAGCAAATACATCTGCCTATACGCGGTAGAGACTGGTGTGCTGCTGCGCAAATTCACAGTTTCCGTCAATTTAAGTCTGGAAGGGACACAGGAGTTCTTGAATTCAAGATTGTTGACAGAAGCTGGACCAAGGACGCTGTTGGACGAACAAGGCGAAGCATCAGATCTCGAAGACCGTATGGACACGAGCTTGCCAGGTGCCAAGCGTGGAGACGCTGCACAGAGGAAGATCGCACCGGACGTGCGAGTGCCCGGGGTGACGTTCTCGCCAACAGGTCGAGCATTCTGCGCAGCAAGCACCGAGGGTCTCCTCATCTATTCCCTGGATGCCGGCGCCGTGTTCGATCCCTTTGATCTTGATGTAGACGTCACACCGGAGAACACGTTAGCAACGCTTCGGCAACAAGACTGGCTCAAGGCGATGGTCATGGCTTTCCGCCTGGGTGATCTCAAGCTCGTGCGCAAGGTCTATCGTGCCATTGCAGTGTCCGATATTGGTCTTGTTGTCCGCGATATTCCTCAAGTCTACTTGGACCGTCTCCTGCGATTCGTCTCCAAAGAGTCGGATCAGAGCCCCCATCTCGAACTGAACTTGCTTTGGATGGAAAGCATACTCAACCAGCATGGACGCCTCCTCAAAGATCGACAAGGCGAGTACGCTGAAGTGGTCCGAATGATGCAAAAGGCGATTGGGAGAGTGCAAGGAGAAATCATGAAGGTGGCCAATCAGAACAACCACACACTGGAATACTTGCTTGCGCAGCCAACGGCGTCGGTCGATGCGGCACCTAAAATGCGGGCACTCACAACCGGCGGAGCAGACGAAGACCAGAGCATGGTGGACAGCGACGAAGACGGTTGGCAAGGGCTGTAAAAGTCTTCGTTGCATGACCTTCTATAATGTAAAACTACTCGCCCCACGACTGTACAACATCAAACATGTCTACGAATGCAACACGTCATAACAAGCGATGAGTATTATAGTCTCATGCTTTCAACGTACGTATCTCTGTACAGGTCCATGTTTCTATGTTCGCTTGCAAATGATTTCCCAAAACTCGGCCATGAGCCATCGACATCAAAACCCCTAATCTCGCCAGCCCATTGTATACAAGTACACTCGGTGCTGCAGCATCAACATCTCACTTCTTCCAGACCCCAAAATCCGCACTATCATCATACCAATCGTCATCATCTGCCCAGTTACTCGGGCGATTATCCGCCCACTTCCCGCGGCTCACATCGTAAGTCCCATAAGGCGTTTGCAGCGCCATCCCATTGCCGTTGAAATCGTATTGGTAGTAGCCCATGTTGTAATAAGTCCCATCGTCGCTCGAGCCGGGCCCGAAGCCGTAGTATTCGGCATCCGGGTTGTAATAAGATTCGTCAAAGTCATCGACGCTTGGACCGCCCAGGGAGAAAGCCCAAAGATAGTCGTTGCGGGCTTGGTCTTCGGTCATGGTTTGCCCGTTTTGGGCGGTTTTCATCGCTTTGATCATTTGGGACATGTGTTGCGATTGGACTGCGTGTTGTGCTTTGGCTTCTTGTTGCGCTCGTTCGTCTCGGCGAGCTGGGGTGTTGTGGTGTTGTTCTACTGCTGCGGCTCTCGGGCTGCGATGTCGTTTTGTTGGATGTCCTGCTCGGATTTCGTTAGTCTCGCACATTCATATGTCTGTGTCGGGGCGATGCATACCTGTGGCATCGGCTCAGTTGGATATGCTACAGCTTGGCCGAGCATAAGAGCTGCGGTATAGGCGATGATGTTCTTGAGATGCATGATGCTGTGCGTGAAGAGCGCCTGCGCTGGAAGTGTGGGCAATGTTGTAGAAGCTGCTGAAATGTTGATGGCCGTAATAACAGATGGTCTGGATGCTAAGATATCAGGAGCTTTGGGGGCACGACTACATATATAGCTTAACTTACTGTCCCTCGAGGTTGCTATTTTGGCCCCAGCCTTTGCATGCTTCAGACTTCCGTCTGGATCTCTGAGCAATGACGGTCCAAGCGATAAAGTTTTCCTATGTTTAAAAAGAGTCACATTGCCCGGGGCAGTGATATGCCCTGTGAATAGCCATGTCGAGTTGGAGACAGCGACATGCGACCAATCCCGTAGCCTGTCAGCTGTTTGTATTTCTTTAAGCTTCAGCATGCTGGGTTCCGTGAAGATGATAGCCTGGAGAGACAGTTAGGGGCGAACTCCGAGAGCTTAAAAGTATAGAAGAATAGCAACATCTCCCCCGCCTCGTCAGGTGCATCGCTCCCTGGTGGTCATGTTAAGCTTTTGAGAAGAAGCAGCGTCCTTGCACCTCATTGCATGAGAATCACTTCGAGCTGCCGAGCGCGAGACCACATTCCGATGAAGCTAAGCCGCGCGTATGCGGACGTACGCAGTAAAGTAGAATAGCAGGAATTGGCGATGATTTGTGCATATCAGGATTTGCTGATTGGGTTGGAGGTGAAGTCACAGTTCGTCATTTTGAACATCGTCCCATGACTTCTTGGAAACACGCGATTGTCCCGGAAACTTCACTCACTCATTTTTACTCATCATGGTGACTGCCCGATCCATCAACAAAGCCATCAACGATAATGCCTTCTCAGCGATCAGTCGCTGTGATCGGCTCTCTCAACATTGATTTTGTGACCAGAACATCGCGCCTGCCACAGCCTGGTGAGACTCTACAGGCCATCTCCTTCGACACAGGATTCGGAGGCAAAGGCGCCAATCAAGCCGTTGGCGCTGCTCGTCTCGCGGGCGAAGATGTCAAAGTGCGAATGATTGGTGCTGTTGGCGATGACGGTTTCGGGAATGACTACTTCGAGGCTCTCGGCAAGGAAGGCATCGATACCAGTGGAGTCAGAAGACTGCAGGGTGAGAAGACTGGGGTTACCAACATCATTGTCGATGAGAGTGGGGAGAACAGAATTCTGTTTGTTGCGCACGCCAATATGAAATTCGATGACTCGGAAGATCTGGTCACCGGACAGGAAGGCGACGTCGCTGTATTTCAATTAGAAATTCCTCTCAACACGGTAAGTATCACTTCCCTCATACATTTCATTTTTCCATTGTAAGTCAGTAACGTGTTGATAGCAAAGGTAGGTTCTTTACAATATGCGGAAAGCAAAGGATGCCGGCAAGCATGTCATTTTCAACCCTGCGCCCGCCATTAAACTACCCGAAGATGCTTACTCGAACATGCACACCTTGATCATGAATGAGACCGAGTCGGCTATTCTGGCTGGGCGTGCTGAAGCAAGCTCAGACAGAGGCACTCTGCTCCAGCTCTGCAAGACTTTTCTAGCCAAGGGAGTCCGTGAAGCAGTAGTAATAACTCTCGGCGGCGACGGCTTAGTCTACGCCACTGTCTCCGGTGCATCAGGTCACGTTGGCGCTCACAAAGTCAAAGTTGTCGATACTACGGCCGCAGGTGACACCTTTGTCGGCGGTTATGCGGTGCAGAGGGCGAGGTATATCTCAGGAGACTTCGACTACAAGCACGCACTGGAGTTCGCAACATTGGCTGCATCGAAGACGGTGCAAAAACCTGGCGCAATGGCAGCGATTCCCTACCTCCATGAGTTGCAGTAAGAGCAACGCCACCTTTGACGAGAGTGGCTGATACAGAACTCCTTGCCTCAATTACGCGCCGCATCGAGTCGCTTCGCTCGCCTGCATCGACCGCAAGTACATATGTAGCCAGCTTCGTTGACCGAACAAGTTCGACAGCCGATACTCTTCAACTCGCAGCGAACCTCACAACTAGATCTCAATCCGCAATGTCCCAACTCAATCAGACTCGAAACCACAATACTATTTAGAACGCCCAGACATCCGACTACGGCGGGCCCAGCTACCCACTCGATCGATCATAAGAGACCCGACAGCACACGCATGCACCCGTGCTACCTCCAAACAGGACAAATTATGGGGGAATCTTTAGGCGAATGCTGCTGGACACACCCTCCTTCTTGCACGTTCAGATCTTGTACAAATTCTCGCTGATGGAGCCAACACTAAGATGAGAACAGGAATTGAGGGCCATGGAGGATCTTGCGAGTGCAGGGTGAAGTCTATGCTAGGCCACCGGTATCGAGGACGAGATGAAACGGAAAGAAGCACGTCGGGGAAAAGGACAAAAGCAAAAACACGGCAGTGCCTTAGTCTATGCTGGGTATTGATGCGAATCATATGATATGTACAACTTAGGGATTCACGACTTTCGCCGCTTCTGCTCAAATGGTATATCCTCCCGGACTGACTTCCCTCCACGGTCTGACGGGCTTGCTATCCTCCAGCTCTACAACCCACCAAAGCGCCTGCTTCGCCTTTGTAATCTCCCTGCTGAGCTCATGTGCTCTTGCAAGCATGGACCAGGCCTCAGGGTCGTCCCAGCCCGTGCCTAGCTTCGTCAAGTTGGACAACAACATATAAGCCCTGTCGCGAGCCGCCAGGCGATTGAGCTCCGCGGGAGTAGGATCTTTCTTCCGTGGTGCGATCTGCTGAGGCCGGCCGTCGCTTACTAACGAAGGTCGTCGAGAGGGGTCGGTCGATGTGGCGGTGTTGGGCCTTGTCAAGGAAGGCTGTGCTTCATTGATCAGAGATCCTGAGGTTGATGCGGCCGGCTGTGGTGTGGGAAGAGGCTCTTCCGCGGGAAGTTTCTGCTCGTAAATGTCCAACAAAAGACTCGACAAGCCAATTATGCCAGCACTGTGGTCAGGATAATATGAGAGGGCTTGTTCGAATGCGGTCATGGCTTCGAAAGGCTGCTTGCGAAACGACGCAATGTGTGCTTTCTGGGAATTTGTCAGTCGAGCAGAAGTGAATGAAAATGAAATGCGACACTTACAGCGGACCAAACGTCAGCCCACAATTCGTCTATGCTTTTACTGCCTCCCCACCCCTTCTCAAATAAGCGTTGTGCACTGACGCCATCTTCGCCACCGCCAATCTCGATTTCCAGTGATTCGACTAGCTTTGAGGCACGTTCGACTGCATTTTCAGCATCCTCGGCTGAATCTGCTCGAAGGTACAAACCCGCAACAAACAGCCACGTTTTGATGAGAACACCCACCTTTTGCCGTCGTTCGTGCATCGGTAGTAATTGCGATTCTGGCGGAGTGGAAGCAGACGCCGGATGTGGCGTTGGTAACCGAACATCTTGAACAGGTGGTTGTTCATCATGCCCTGGCGGTGGCGGCAGGTCACCATGCGGTGCATTGTGCTCCACTGCTTTCAGAGGTTGTTGCGGACTAGCGGCTGATTCCCGTGACAGTTGTGCAGCGACCGCGTTGTGCTCGGTCGGTTGGACGTTCTCTTTCGCCTCAGCGATGCTAGTAGCTGAAGTGGTGGCCGATGTGCCGTTGTGTTGATGTTTGTGAAATGGCAAATGTAGATGACCATGGTGGTGTCTTTTGCTCGACGGACTTACGTCCTCGTTTGTAACCGTGATGGAGATTGGGGGGCCCAGACCTTGCCCGGTAGCGGATTGCCGGACATCGGCAGTGCTTCCCGAGGACGTGAGAGATCGCCGCCTCACAGTAGCCTTCCCAGCACTGCTACTGCGTCGAGATCTGGTTGATCTTGGTCGAATGCTTCCTGTGATACTGCGCAGCGTGCCGCCGAGACGCGATGGCGTTGTCGTGGCGGCGGTCTGAGGCGGTCGAGTGGCCGCGATCCTTACATGCTCTGGGTTGCCAAATAGTCTGGAGTACAGCCCCAGCAGACTGTCTGTGAGGTCGACAGCGGCATCTGAGCCGTCCATCAGCTCGACCAAATGGATGTGGGTCATTCTGATCTGCAAGATGCTCTCTTTCTCTGAGCCTTCCATTTGGTCGACGATGCCAGCCGTGGCGCGAGATAGCGGGACGGGTTTCTCTGGATCTAGCGACTGCTGCTTGGCAAACTCCCCGAAAAGAACTGAGGAGTTACCAAACTGCTTATATGCCGCGTCACAGATCTGTGCTGCGGTGTCGTATTTATCTTGCGCCGACAAACACAATGCAAGGAGGTGCCACAGCGACAACAATCGCCGTTCTCGTTCATGATGTTGTTGTGAAGCTGCCTGCCCTTTAAGCATGACTGAACCGTTCAACGCACTACGAACGACTTCGACAGCTGCTGATACGTCGCGCGTTTCCGCCAGCACCAGTGCCAGTGCATGCGTAGTGTCAATGCTGCTGGGATCGAGCTTCTGGGCTTGTCGAAGTCGCTCTACTGCGGCACTGAGCAATGACGTTCTTTCCGCAGACTCGTAAGTGAAATGGGCCCAATGTGCTTTACTCATCCCCAAGGCTCTGTATGCAGCTGCCAGGGTTCCCGGTTTCAGAGTCAACTCCACGGACTGGGAAATCTGTCTGGTGTGCCCACTGCCATTGCCATTGATTTGTGTACTTTGTCCGAGAGTTGGTTGCAACTGAGATAGCCATCGAGCAATGATACTGCTGACTTCGTTGGCTTTTTCGGCTTGGTCACGGTCGCCGTATCTGCACAACAGTCGGACAACATCAGCGGCTGTGAGCATAGCAGTATCACTGTCATCAGCGCCCTGTTGCTGCTTTCCAGTCTTCTCAGCCCGTGCTTTGGCTTTGTCGATGATCTCAACATAGCTATGAAAGGCATGCATAGCCAAGTCAAACTCGCCCAACGCAGCATGTACGGTAAACAATTGCCTGAGGATTGCTGTCGAGTGAAATGTCTTTGTCGCCGCGCGATAGAGAATGTCGAGAGTGCCTCTGGAAACCGCGTTTCTGCCACCTTCCCCCAGATCGGAGTCAGTCCACTCCAGGCCGGTAAAGTGGCGCCAGTTCGAAACAACTTGCGTGGTCCATTCCTCGACCTCGCTGTTCGACTCACTAGCCTTGGGAAATTGCGTTTCCTCCAGCAGAAGTGACTCGTAGATTGTTTCGACACGATGCATTTCGGAGCGCTGACGTTGTTTCACTGTCGTTCTTCGATCTTGTGGTAGGATAGTATTCGAAAAAATGAACGCGTCGGATGGAGAGTTGGAATACGGGCTGTAAAGCAAGTCATGCTGCAGAACGGTAGAGAGCAAGTCGTAATACGCCTTCCATACTTGCCGCCGCGGCACATCGAGGAAGGTCCCAGAATGGTTGGATGTGGGCGAGGAAACAGCTCTCTGCCAGAACTCGGCCCACGCCTTGAATGCAGAGTATGTCTCGCTGAGGTCACGTATGGAAGGCGACGGAAGCTTCTTCACGTTGTATATGCACGCTCGCCCGAGTAGCCTCTCAGTCCATGTGCGCAACTGTGGTGTTCTGTAGCCTGGAGTCCGAGAGACCGAAGCTTGATAGCTTTCTCTTGCCTCGGACTGACTCCCACTTGCGTCCAAACAAGCTGCCCTGATGTAAGCCATTTTGACCTCGCATACCTCCAGCCAGCCCAGCGTGGCCGGTCCGCCCTTCTCGGCATCGTGCGAGGCTGATACAGACTGCGTAGCAGCCGGAACAACTTGCAGAGCCTCGAGCGGAGCCTCCTGCAGCCAATGGATCTGTGCTAAGCACGCCCGGCCAACAAAGGCGTCATCGGGCTGGTCGGCTTCGGCTGTCGATATCGCTTCGAGGAGTTTCGGGACGGCTGCACTCAAGCCATGAATGCTGGCCGCTGGCGTGGAAGAGGCAGAGGTGGGTCGGCGGGAGGCAGAGGCAGCCAGTGCTTCTGTGCGAGCCGCGAGAGTGAGACCTGGGGGTTGGGGGCTTCAGCAGGGAATTCAGGATGTTCATCGAGGCAGCGCCGTACATTTCCGCTGCGGCGCATGTTTCTCTACCTTGCGCGCCAGCTCAGGCACCTCGTCCCAGCTGCCATTGCACAGCGCCGCATCCAGCAGCCCAACATAGCGCGCGCCCTTCTCAGGGTTCGGCACCTTCTTCACTAACCCGCTCATCGTGGTCCACACGCGGCGGAGGTGGTGGCGGCAGTGCTACTGGAGCCGCATCGTTATGCGGCCGTCGGATCGCACATGTCGGGGCGGTCGAGGGTGGTCGAGAAAGAGTAGCAAAACAAGAAAGTAACGAATGCGAGCTGCCGGTGTCTGATGCTGCACACACACGTCAACTTTGGGAGAACGTGCGTGGTGATCCCTGGAACTCGCGCCTCTCGGGAGTCGGCAGGCACCGCTTAGTTAACTTAGGGCTTTCTTGTACAATTTTTTATGGAGACGGAACAACAAGCACTTTCCATCTCGTCGTCAAACATGGCACAGTCGGCGGCAACGCTGCGTGCTCTGACGTTCCGTCTGACCTCGACGCCGACGAAGCACTTGCCTGCTATTGTGCCGCAGATCGCTGGTTGTTTGTGGACTTGCAAAGACATTTTGTCCATTTCTGCGGATGCGAAAGCCACGGGCGAAGCTGCCACAGCTGCCCATCGTTTCAAGGTGTGACCAAATCTTCGTGAACGAGTTACATAGCAGCTTACGTAGGTTCCAGACACACCTCAACACACTCCTGCAAGATCGCACTGTCGAAGGTCGATGGGCTGCCGTAGTGTTGACCAAGGCGGCCATCGAAGCCGGAGGTCTCGAAGTGCTGAGCAAAGCCAATGCCTGGGTCAAGCATCTCCTAGCCATCCTCAAGCGGCCAGACCCGCCAACGACACGCACTCTTGTGGTCGTCACGCTGGCACGTATCTTCACGCTGACATGGGACTATTCGAACCTCGTACGGGAGATTACCACGCCTGCATTGACCGCATTCATTCCCACCTGTATATCGAACATCGAAAACAGACGATGTTCTGCAAAAGAGCTGCAAGCTGTGCTTGAAGCATTCGCACTTCTGATTCCCAAACACCCGACCATCTTCCGGCAGAGCGAGAGCAAAATTCGCGGCATCTTGACGAGTATCATCTCATCCAAGTCAGCCACCATCGTGGACCGCTGCTACGGTGCTGTACATCGAGCAGTCGCTGAGCGACTGCTCGTGCTTTTGCATCACTGCGCCCCGAAGCAAGGCGGGAGCGACAGATGGCAGGAAACATTAAAGGCTGCCGTCGAGGCAACGCACGCTGCATGCGACCGCGTTTTCCGCGCCGCACAAGAAGACTGGCAATCTGTTGCCGGCATCTCGCCTCCTAATGCATCACATGCGGTGTTCAGTGGTGATGTAGAAGCAGACAACGAGGATGCAATTGGACTGAAACCCTGGAAAGGTGTTTATGCTGGATCTGAGCGTATCGAGGCGCTGCTCCGTGTTATCAAGAAGCATCTGGTTAATGGCACCTCAGCTACCGTTGTCGTGCGCCTTGGTCTTATCGTGGATCTGTTGACGAGACTATTCGCCGTGGTTGCACCGTATCAAGGCAAGCAAGAGTTTGTAAAATTCAACAACCAGGTGTCAAAGGACGAGCGCGAGGCGCTGTTCAGCATCTTACCCCGGATTCACGTTGCCGCAATCGAGCTCAGCATTGCTCTCATTCAAAGATTCAACGGGTCCACTCTCGCTGCTTACCACGTGATGCTGGACCAAGTTCAATACGTGTTTCAGGCGGAACACAGCGACTCGAAGTTACGTGTTGCGGCGTATACTCTTGCCTCAGCCATCCTCGAGATATCTGGCCCATCGATTGGAAAGGCTGATGTCACGGAGCTGGCGTCCATACTCAGAGCAAGCTGCTCTGACCTTCTGCCAAATGGAGAGCAGAAGAGACCAACTCCGGATGCGAAGACCAATGGTCAAGCTGTCGGTATCAAGCAACAGCTGGGACTTGCGGGTGGCCAGGCGGCACATAGTCAGTCCACTGAGCAAAACGAAATCGTACAAGCTGCGCAAGCTCTACTTCGCTTGGCACTCTTGCGGATCGATGTGTTGCCTGCGCAGCTCCGAGCACAAATAGACCGCGCAGCAGTGCTGACACGCAGCCATGATTTGTTACAAGCAAGTGTGATGAACCCACCGGCCAAGAAACCGACTGCTGGCAGCGTGCCTCCAAGCCTTTTGCCGATACTGGCTCGAGAATTCGCACACGCGCCTGAAGTCGAGGTTCTTATGCGGCCGAGACTACCAGTGATAGGCAAAAGGGCGTCTCGTGGCCCCGACGCTCTAGAAGAAGACGAGGAGGGGGAGGAGGAAGAAGAAAACAATGGCGAGGATGAGGCCGAAAACGATGCGATGGTCGTTGACCAGGAACTCGAGAGTCCGGTTCATCTGGTGTCTGACAAGACTGAAGACCAACCTGAAGACACAGCCGGTGATCCAACAGTCGGCCTTCTCGATGCCCTAGGTCACAATGCTTCATTTGCGCCGGTGAACTCCGTGGATACCGACGCTGCAGCTGAAAAGCGGAAAGCCACAGAAGATGCTGCAGAAGGGCCAGCGAAGCGCTTGCGAGCATCTCCAGATCCAGCTCCCTTAGCAGACCGCTCAACTGTGGTGTCTGAAGCCAACAAAGCGTCGCAACAGACGGTGGCAGTTCCAGCTTCGAGCGCGCCGACCATTGCATCGTACCATACTGCAGCCGGTGGTGACTCGGACAATGAAAGTGACTTTGAGATACCAGAGATCCACACCGGAGACACAGACGATGAAGACTCAGAGGAGTAATATTATCGTCCATAGTCCACCAATAAAGAATTTCCAACAAGCCCATGTTAGGGTCCAATGCGTTCCGTCAACATCCTTGTGCTCTCAGCCCTAATGCCAGGGTATGGGTGACTGGAATTATCTCGGCAGGAGCAACAAGTCTCTCAGCTCGCTGACATTGGTGCTAAAAGGGTAAAATGCTAGTCGACGCTCACAGCGGCGTCCGTCCAAGGATTTGGGATGCCCTTGCCATGTGGTCTGCGATGCAGCGACTTGAACTCGCTCACCGGCACGTGGGACGGCTGTCGCGCAGAATGCCCGGTCCAGACAGCTTTGCAACTTTGAGAATCGCGCGATGGACAGACAAATTGCTCTCGTCGGCCCAAAGGCAAAAGCAAAATTGGAGGTTGGCACACAAAATCTCCAAGGTCGCCGCGTCTGGGGAAGATGATCTCGCTTGACCGAGGCCCACGATCAGCGCCACCGACCCCTCAAACAGCGCGAGGTCTGGAAAAGGATTCTCGAAAGCGTGCCGGAAGCAGGATTTGTCCAATGGACATGCGTCACGAAATAGGCTTGTTCCTGCTTCGTCTGTAGCGCGAGGTCAGTATACGGTAAAGACGGTTAGGCTGGCAGGCGGAGGCTTTTGCTAGAGAACGACGATGTCTTTGTGCGTCGGCATGCAGCCAATGACACACTCGACATTTCGAGTGACAATTGAAAGGCGCATGGCACTCCACACAGCCAATGCTTGTGGGCCCGGCGCCGCAGAGGTCATCTAGAATCATGTACTCGGAACGAGCATTCCACATGTGTAAGCGGCCGCCGTCGACTCGGAATAGCCGCCCTCCGCGGTGATATTCCTCTATATTCTGCATCTCGCTACATCCTCTTTCTCTTTTCCCCTCTCCACCTGTCTACGCCCGCCATCCACCCCGTGCAGACTGCCCACGCCACCCACCGACGTACCACGACGACACGCACCATGGAGGCTCTCATGGTGAAGAGCCGGGCCATGTGTCCCTTCTTGAACAAGACGTCGCCCGCCACGCTGCGCTCGCTCAGCACCAGCACGAGCGTGCAGCAAACCGCTCCCGGCGGCGGCGCCATGAGCAATCTGCAGACCATTGCCCGCCGCTGCCCCATCATGGGCAAGGCGCTGTCCGTCCGCAGTGCCCAGCTCGGCAACACCGTCCTGGCAGGAGCCTTTGGTGGTTCCCGTGCCTATCACTCGAAGGTCCCGCGCGCCAATTTGCACACCACTGCCGACAACAAGGCCCGCGCCGTCGAATCTCCTCGTGTCCGCACCGAAGGCCCGCTGTACGCCCGTCAACCCGGTGAACAACAGACTCAACAGAACACCGTCGCCGATCGATATGCCCGTCCACCTCTCCCACCGCAGTCCGAGCGATTTGACTACGATGCATTCTACCAAAATGAGCTGGACAAAAAACACAAGGACAAGTCGTACCGCTACTTCAACAATATCAACCGCCTCGCCCAAGAATTTCCACGAGCGCATATGTCTGCACGAGATGAGCGCGTCGATGTATGGTGCTCCAACGACTACCTCGGGATGGGCCGCAACCCTCAGGTGTTGAAGAGAATGCACGAGACATTGGACATGTACGGATCTGGTGCGGGAGGAACGAGAAACATTTCTGGCCACAACCAGCACGCAATGAGTTTGGAGGCGACTTGCGCGAAACTGCACGCGAAAGAGGCCGCTCTGGTCTTTTCTTCATGCTATGTGGCGAACGACGCAACACTGGCGACTCTGGGAAGCAAGATGAAGGACTGCGTGATTTTAAGCGATAGCATGAACCACGCCTCCATGATTCAAGGCATTCGACACTCGGGCGCCAAAAAGATTGTGTTCAAGCATAATGATGTGGCAGATTTGGAGGCCAAACTTGCTTCTCTGCCTGGCCATGTACCAAAAATCATCGCGTTCGAAAGTGTCTATAGCATGTGCGGCAGCGTGGGACCCATTGAGGGGATATGCGACCTGGCCGACAAGTTTGGAGCCATCACCTTTTTGGATGAAGTTCATGCAGTCGGCATGTACGGGCCAAACGGCGCTGGCGTTGCGGAACACCTCGATTACGAAGTCTACGCCAATGGTGGCAATACCAAGGGAACAGTTATGGATCGCATTGATATTATCACCGGAACGCTTGGAAAGGCTTACGGCTGTGTCGGTGGCTACATTGCAGGATCTGTGAAGATGGTTGACACGGTTCGTTCTTTGGCTCCAGGCTTCATCTTCACCACTTCTCTGCCACCCGCCACTATGGCTGGAGCTGAGACAGCGATCAACTACCAAATGGAGTACCAGGGAGACCGCAGACTGCAGCAACTGCACACTCGTGCCGTGAAAGCGGCACTTGATGCGAAGGACATTCCCGTCATTCCAAACCCATCTCACATCATCCCGGTTCTGGTCGGAAACGCAGAGGTCGCCAAGAAAGCTTCTGATCTTCTCCTGGAGAAGCACAAGATTTACGTGCAGGCCATCAACTATCCGACAGTGCCTGTTGGCCAGGAGCGTCTTCGCATCACTCCAACTCCAGGCCACGTCAAAGAATTCCGCGACCATCTTGTCCAGGCCCTTGATAGCGTATTCAACGAGCTCAACATCAAGCGCACCTCTGACTGGGCTGCAGAAGGCGGCTTCATCGGTGTCGGTGAGAAGAGCCCAGAACCCGTCGAGCCTCTGTGGACCGACTCTCAGCTCGGCCTGGAGGAAGTCTCTCGCGAGCTCAATTCTGGCGAAGGCGCTCATGGCGTGCTAGAGCGTGTGCTCAATACTGCCAACGCGGAAGCTAGACGAGCTGTCGCGGCGGCCGCATAAGCGACACAACACAGATCTGATTCTGTCTGTTTATCCAGCCCCTCTGCATGCGTACTCTTTATTCATATGACCGACGCTATTGCTGCGATTTGTTGCAATCTCCTGAGACTTGAAAGATGAAAGGTCCGAGATAGTTCCGCTGTTGAGTGCGAGATTCTGATATGATTCGACTCACCCAAATACCATCCTTTTGATATCCTGCTCGGGTCACAACACGTTGTGGCCCTTGAGCCATCGCATATTGCTTCCCGTTCCTTTCCTTCATGTCACATATCAAGGTATGGCTGTCTGAGAACATAGGTGCTTGCACTTTCCGCCCGCCGCTTCGGCTCCTTCCACCACCTCTCTCAAGAACCTGGATACCCGGCACTGCGGCATTTATCCTCGACGCCCCGAGTCAGCACCACGTGCGGCACAGTCATGATGAAATGAAATCGTACGGCCTCCATGAACCCAATCTCTTGCCTCTTCAAGTTCTTGCCGGCCATCAACTCAATCACTTGCGCTCTACTTCACCTCCTTCGACAAGAAACACGTACTACCCCTCCGATTCGCCGCCCGAGCCAAGCGCAAAGTATCTTCAAAAATTTCCTTTCCAACAACACTCGTCCTGTCATTCGGTTTTTCGGCTTCGACGTTCATGCCCGCTAGTTCGGCCGCTGCAAGCTCTACTCGAAGATCGAGGAGAGGCGTAGATTCAGTACCAACAGAGGTGGGAGCTTCGCAGGTTCGGAGCACGGCTTCTTGGATGGCGGATGTGTAAAGTTGGTCGTGGCCGGATCTGCCAGTGTGGTTGTTGTAGAGGGATAGAGGGGACATGGCCAGGTTGGGTTTTGTGGACGACGAGGGATCTGCGGCGGCCATTTTGGGCGTTGGATTTGCGAATGGTTTGATCGTGTTGAGATTGTGGTGAGTGCATAAGCTGTTGCAAGGGATGAATAATGATAAGTTCAAAGGGTGAGTGAGGTGTGCTGCACCCTCGATTCACATTCACGAGTGCGGTAGTGGTGAACAAGGACAATGATGTCTGGCGATCAGTACATTGAATTGTGCTCCTATCTTTCCGCCGGTCTGGACAATGAGCATTGTGTGCAGCAGCATCACAAGCGAAGGTCACTTTTTGAGCAGCCTTGGAGAGGCGCTGAGTCCGATCTCGGTATTTGAAAGTACACAACCCGATATTTGACATTTTGCAGCAATGCAGTCGCTCAAAAGCTATTAGCAACGTAGTCATGTCGAACCAGACTCAGGTGCTAGATGCCTAGTCCGGTGGAACCCTTCAGCCCGCCTTTGGCATATGCAACTGGAGTAGCTGCATTGGAAACTGTATTGTTTGCCTCTGTGGCAGTAGTAGTAGCTCCCGTGATCTGCTTGCGTACATCTGCACCCTTTTGAGGATTCGAAGTATCAGCAGGCTTCGTGTGCTCGTCATTGTAGCCGGAGATGTCCTTCTTTGCATTCTGCGATCGTGCACTCTCCATGAACCCACTTAATCGTCCGCCAGTGAGTCTGTCAAGTTTGTCTCCAATCGCTTGACCGGCAGGAGCCTGTTTCGGTTCGCCTTGGCTATCTCCATTGGCCCATTTGAGGATGTAGTAGCCTCCGAGACCCCATAGGAACAGGAAACAGGCAGCTCCAGTTGTGAACAGGACAGTAGGCAGCACGAAGAACAATGCCACGCCAACCATGAGAATCGTGAAAAGGACCGCCGCAAGCAGGCCAACAATGAGAGCCACTACCAGAGCAAAGATGAAGACGGATAAGCTGAAGAGAACGAAGAGGCCCAAGGGGATCCCAGTCAACGCGAGGTTCATGCCAAGGAAAGCCTATACAGTCTGATCAGCCTTGAAGCAACTCCCATGTTGCCTGGTTAGTATGACTTACCGACAACTTGGGATTGCGAAGCATGAAGTCTTGAAGCTTGGCAATGAAAGCAGCCCGCTTCTCGGGTGGGAAGATACCATCTATCACGCTCTTCCCCTTTGCCAGGACCTTGCTCGCCAGGCCATCTAATGTGCCCAGCACCTTGTCCGTTCCTGCCTCTGTCTTCTTCTGAATGCTATTCACAGGCGTGCCCTCTGTGGCATCTGAAGCCTTCTCCTGAACATTGGCATGAGCTTCCTTGATTTGGTCGCTCATAGTCGTGGAGTTCGATTTATTCTTGGACCTGATCTCTAGCTTTCGAGGGCCGCTGTGCTCTCGATCTGAGCCTGATGAAGCCGTGGTGAGAGGCGCCGCAGCGGCAAGGTCTGGTCGAAGAAAGTGGGAAAGGAGTTACCTGATGTCTAGACAGCAGCTGTAGCTGGAGAGAAAAGCAGGAAGTTGTGCCATGCTCTTCCCTCGGGGAGACGACGTTGTGGTCGCGCGGCTGCCATGGTTTTGGACGCGACAGTGACGACGTGCGCGAAGCGTGGGCGAGGACCCCTGTTAGCGCAAACCTTGTTTCAGGGTCGCGCTTTCCTTTGACGAAAATTGGTGGACGGGGGAACTCGAACGAATTCGCTGTGTTCCCAACCTCGACCCCACACCACCTCCAACAGCAACCATGGGAGAGAAGTCGGAGAAGAAGAGAAAGCGCCAGAGCAATGGCGTGGAAACTCCCAACAAGAAGGTGGCACGCGACGGCAACATCAAGGTCGTACATGCAGAAGAAGACAGCGGCCTGCATCCAGTTCTGCTGAGCACTTCTGGCGTGAACGCTCCGAAAGCACCCTTCAAGGCCTATTCGAAACCTAGGAAGAGCTCGAAGAAGGCGGACAAAACTTCCATCAAGCCATCGACACACGATCTGCTCCTCCAATCCTCACAGCATCCTCGACTAGACTACACCGCAGTGCCGAGTCCGATCGACGACCAGCTCAGCCACTATGTCGCTATCTATGACCCGGCAAATCAAACGCTGCAGCTTGCTCCAGCTCATCATCTGCACCTCCGGAGCACATTACGCGCTGAAGCGAGAGAGATGGAGCGGAAAAGCAAGACAATGGGCCAGCAGAGAGAGGCACTCGGGCAGGAATTTGGAACGAAAAAGGCGAAGAAGGCTATCGCCAGTAAGAGCACGAACGCGCTCACGGGAGATGGGGGCAGGTTGAGCGATGTGCGAAGTGCCGTCTTGGAGTCCGTGGGAGGTAGGTTGACGCAATGTCTCATGCATTCTTAACATGTCGTATTAGGAAGTGTAACAATGGGTCTTTGCTAACGAACGGGAATAGAAACTACTGCTGGTCTTGCCTCGAAACTCACTGAGAAAGAGCAAGACGAAGCTGCACTGAGGGCGAAGCCGATACCGTGGCCAAACCTCGCAGCAGACTCCCCCGAAAAGGCGTACTCATTCGACACACTTATCCCTCCAAACGACGCTCGACTTGTCAAAACGGCAGACTGGAAACAAGCGGCAGACGACGACACTAAGATCGGCTTCAAACACCAGTTCCCCGTGTCACGATTTGGATTCCTGGCAAAGCAAGAAGGCGATTCGCTGCGATTCAAAGCTCTGAAATATCTTACGTTGTTGCTCGAATTCCGCGACTCGCTGTCTGCAGGCGGAAGAGCTGGGACGAAGGTCCCGAAAAAGGAACTACTGCAGAAGAAACTACCACCCAGCAGGTGGCCCTCTGAGCTTGTGGACAGCGTTCGCAGACGCTTCGCAAACGATTCGGGGCAAGAGCTTGGCAAATGGCAACAGGATAAACTGGCCACTCATATCTGTGCGCTGGCCATGTTTGTTGACAACTGGACTTGCGATATCTGGCACTTGAAGGATGATTTGAAGACCGATATGAGGGGTTTAACGTCTTACTTCAACGAGCTGGGAGCGAGAGTGAAGAAACCTACGGAGGCAGAAAGAGTGAGAATGGGCATGATCAAAGCGCAGGCGACCGCAACAAGGATCGCCAGGCTCGTGACACCGCTAGAGTTCCCCAAGGTCAGGCAAGGCAAGAGGCGGTAGACGAGACTGCCACTGTCATTTGGAGGATTGCTGGATGGGAGGCTGAGAGTAGGCCTAGGGACCGAGCGAGATCGGCAGGTATAGCTTACAAGTAATCAGATGGACATCTTGACGTCTGAGCCCTTTGCACAATATTTCTCTGTCTTCAAGATGGCGACTTTGCTCGAGCAGGTCTTTTTCAAGAACAGTTGTCTACTTACTTCGCCACGCACAAGGGACATCAAGCGCACCGATCAATGCAGCCCCACTAGTCTGGTATATCGATCTCTGTCTCAGCAGTTCACAATCTGCATCGATCGTGCAGCAAACATCAAGAAAGATGAGATAACAATCGCATAGCAGCGATCAGCATACGGAAAATGCAATACTGCCCTCATCATCAGAGCTTGAAGCAACACCGAACCCGCCACACCACAGCTTCTGGTCTATGGAACGCCATCATCCCTCAGAGCGCTCGTGCTGCTGTCCGACACGAATTTCATCGGCGCCAATCCCAGGGCAGTTTTGCCAACAGGACAGCTTCGACAAAGAATGCCGCACACATGGATTCCACGACCACTCAGAACGCAGCGAAGAATCTCCCAAGCAGGAGCAACCCACAAAAACCATCCTGCGGAAAACAGGACAGATGAATCTCAGAAATTCACCAACAACAACAACCACCTCGGAGAATGCAAACATTCCAGCTTCTCCGTACGATACGATCCAACAAAATCGTACTGCGCAGCTTCCTCGCGGATATCCAAAGGCAGATACAACTCACATCTCCTCCACATTAGCAGGTCTCAGTTCCACTTTACCTTCGATAATGGAGACTTTGAATGCAGCCACCTTGGCCCACACGCCGCAGCAACCGCAACCCATTCACAACCTGTCTCCAGACAACTCGACAACACCACAAGCTGCGTCAAACCAATACCACCTTGATGAACAGTGCCAAAAAGAAGACGACAACAACGAGATTGACGAAATCACACCTATACCCCAAATTTCCGAACCAAAAACAACAACAACAACAACAACAGAGAAGCAACAGCAGCACAAAAGCATCGCATTTCCCACTCTAGCGAAAGAAGAAGCAGAAAAGAGACAACAGACCCACGACGAAGCCTCCGTGGCAGCCGCTTCAGCGCTCGCAAACATGCCAGCGAAGACCAATGGCCGAGAGAAAGGACATTCCACCACAGTCATCGAGCGACTGCGGGAGAAATTGTCGCATGTGATGACGATAGGTGGCAGGAAGAAATCGTCGTGAAGGGAAACTCTCGATCATTTCCAGTGCGATCATACCAATTCAAAGGGGTAAGCAGCATCTTTCGCTCGAATCACAAAGCTTCTGTCGAGGATGAATGGTGTGCGAAGAAGAAATGGGCAGCAAGGACTAAAGACTTCCAGCTTCGCACCTCTTTTTTAGCTGTGTCATATGAAATGAACCAATCTATCAGTCACACATCATTAAGCAGCGCCACAAACCACATTCATGCAGAACAGGAAAGTGAGAGAGCGTGGCCCAAAGTGCACTATCGTTACCAACTCAGTGGGAGGCACAAAGCATCGTCAGAGCTTCCTCACGAAACCCCGTTATCCGTCAGCATGAAGTAGCAGACGTGCTGTACTGCCGAAAGGAGACTTTTCGCCTTTCTAATTCATGTCAGAGGGCCGCGCCTCCGAGTCCATCGACTTTCTGAGCACCAGGATCACACCAGCATCTCCATCCAGCCCCCAGTCATACAGTCACTGCTATGATGCGGTAATCCGTCTCGCCCCGTGTGCTACCCGTTCGGGCTTTGCGAATAACTGCTATGTGAACCATTTCGCCAAGATGTATTACTATACCCATTGGGAGGGGTTGCATTCATCGATGGTAGCCGGATCGGGTTTGGGTGCTGAGTCGTTGATGCATTGGGACTACCTCCGGTACTTCCAGAGCCATTTGCTAGCCCAGACGGCGGTCGGATTGCAAACGAGGCAAATCCTTGCCCACTACTCGAGCCCATAGTAGATGCTGATCTGGAATAGCTGCCCCAGTTGTTGGTCGGAAACGAAGGGCTCTGACTGCTGGCCGTGGGAAATGGGGAGCCTGACCTGCCAGCAAGATCGCGGTTCATGTATTGAATGCCGCCGAACTGTTCCGAGGCCGCCGCGCTCCAGCCGTGGCTGCTGTCTGGTCTTGTCGCGTTGACTGACGCCCTATATGCGTCAGTGGGATTGTTTTGGCCGGAGGTATACGATGTGTAACGGGGATCGGGAAGGGACGTCGGTGTGGAATAGGGCTGGGAGGTGAGGGAGGTAAGGCCTGGTTGCGTACTCGTGTTCGTGGACTGCCGCTTCGCGGGTCGTGGAGGTTCGTCGTCGTCGGACAATGTCAGATCGATCACAGAGCTAGCAGCGCGCTTGGAGCCGACCTGTGTTGATGAAGTGGATGGTGCGACAGAGGGTCCTCGTGATGATAGAGGAGGCGTCATTGCGTGACCTGCGCCGGCTACGGGTGACAGAAGTGAGGTCGTATTCGAGTTTCCCAATGGAACGCCGTTCGTGGGCCTTGCCTTCGGCGCGGGATTCTCCACGATTTGCAGATCTTCGTCATCGTCAAAGTCGTCATCGTACGTCGCACGGTTGTCTCGACTTGAGTGGCCAGCCGGCTGGGCCTCCTCTTCCTTGATGATATGCCACTGGCCGTCCGGGTCGACAGTGACTTTCTCGGTAGTTGCAGGAGTCTTCTGCAGTATCTCCTCGAAATATTTGTCGATACAGAGAGATTGATACGAGATGCTCTTGTTACAAGTCGGACAGAGCCACTGTGGTGCTTGCTCCTGCATCTGGAGGAACATGCTGCCGTCGAAGCATTGCCGATGGCTGCAGACAGTGGATCGGACCGGCATTGAGATTCGCATCGTTGACACTGGATCCTTGAGGGACATGACTTCTGAAGATAACACGAGGTCGTCATCGTCGTTTGCTCTGGTGATTTCCCGGATCGCCTGCTCCTTGGAGATGACGCCACCACCGTGGCGACCGTCTTTGATGCGCTGTGTCAGCGTCGCCGACGACACATAGCGCACAAGATATACACCAATGTGGAAGCGCTCCTTGGTTAGCGCATAGGTAACGGACAGCTGATTTTGGTAGCCCGCGTTTTTCCTGATTTTATCGGTGATGTCTGCGGGTTTCGTCGTGCCTGGCTTGTTCTTCAAGCCTTTGAAATTTGCCTTGACATCATCGCTGTTAATCTTGACTTCGAGCTCTCGCGGAAACTCGACGTCCACGGTTGTGTAGTGAGTAGCTCCTTTGCCACAGTAGAGGAGCAGCTTCAAGTTCGGATCGGTTTTCAGGCGAGCGCACTGATCGGGTGTGAGGGTTATGGTGCCTCTAACAGTATGTCGATTCTGCGGCATTTCTGGGTACAATTCTGTAAGTTCCCATCGTAAGTGCGCTCAAAGAGAGGAGATGAAGAAATGTGCTTTACCTGGTAAGTCTTGCAGAGGGTACACAGCTTCGTGGTCCTCATAGAAGGGACTAGTTTTGAACCCTGCGGTGCATGTCAGCGCAAAAAACGGTCGTGGCTTGGAAGGTGGCGTTGCTACTCACACATGCGCGTCGCGTTCGCTCGGTGGGTGCCATTGATTGGCGGCATGGCTCGACTTTGCGGCATGGCGGGTGACGCGCTCTGGAACGAACCGTATCCGTTGGTGGAAGTGCTGGATTGCGTGTATTGTGGTTGAAGTTGAGCGGGTGGAGCCTTCCCGTGGTTGTTGACGCGGTAGTTCAGATCTCTGAAAGCAGCTGCATCACCGTCCCTCACAATCGTATCGAGAACTGCGCGGCTGTCAGCCTGTTGTGTCCGTCGGACGTATCCGGCGTCCCAATGCGCAGATTGGCCATCCTCACTTTCCGTACAGCGTTTTTGAAGCGCTGATTTTTGTCCCGACACCTGATAGTTGTATGCTCGACATATCTCCTTCAGATCGTTGTTCACCAGAGTCTTGATGCGTGTTTCCACCGAGTTCTTCTGCTGGTGGAGCAAATGACCGCCCGATGCTGCCATTTCTCCTCACTGCTCCCAACGTCGTTGCCGCCGCAATGGGCTCGAATCCGGCTTTGTCTTATCAACGATGTCGTGAGTATGCCGGATCTCGCGGCGTGCCAAATGGTGACCGAGGCCTCGAAGCGGGGATCGAAGTCTCTTGGGAAGTATGTTGGTCAGTCGCGAGGCGAGAAACGGTCACAGGCCTAAGGGAAACGAAGAAGCTGCGAGGCTGCCGATGCACATTGCTGAAGGCAGCGCAACGGCGTTGACGGTGAAGCAGGCGCGCTCAATCCGGCTGGGGCCAGATTGTGCTATCATGTGAGGTTCGTTGTCCAGCTGTACAACTCCACATGCACCAACAATCGCCTCACTGACGCCCTGCTCATCCGCTGTCCTACACGCTGCTAACTAGACCCAACGAGCAGACTTCTGATGTTCGAGAATGCGTCATGTGACCCGGTGTCCGGCGCGCGCGGCACAAAGTGGCCCCTGCTTCCTTATCGCCTGCAGCTAACTAACTGGTTTAGCGCGCTTCCATTCCGCATCGCGAATCTGGGATTTCGCAGACTGCCATTAAAACAAAGTCCATCGTACTTATTACGACCGCACACGATAAAATGGGCAAAAGCTCAAGATCCAGCGCGATCAAGAAGAACAACCAGGCACTGAAAAAGAAAGTCTTCGGCCCGGTAGAAACCGCTCGCATCGAACGGCAAAATGCCAAACTGCTCGCACTCGCCAAAGCGCCCAAAGAGCTGGTGATGGAAGACACCAGTAAGCCTCCCCCAATTTTCCTCACCAGTCGCGTCTCTAGCCATCAAACACCAACTGATCCTTTCTTCGCTATCCAGAGTCCGAGGAAGAAGCAAAAGCCAACGAAACGAGCAGCACCAAAGACACCACCACCACAATGGACGTGGACGACGACGAGAAGGACGCACAACCCCGCCGCAGTAAGCGTGAGATCGCACGCATGCAAGAAGCACGTAAAGTCCGCGCCGTGGCCAAACTGCGAGGGTCGCGATCACGACCGCGAAATCAGAAAGAATTTCCTGCGCACAAGTTGAAGAAGAAGGTACACAAGCGGTGAGGGAAAGATGATCCGAGGAACGAACGAGAAGATGAAAATTTCTTCGTGGCCTGGTTTGGTTTCGGCCGGGTCGCCCACGGGCGATTGCGACTGGTGCGGTGGGCAGGATAATGGTTTTGCCCGGGACGATGGTTGTCATCATTGAGCAGACGGCAGACTGGTGAAGTGCTGCGGCTCGAGAATCGGTAGCGAAATCATGGTTGTGCATTTGCGGAGCAGGCCGATGCTGACGGCTTCATGCTTCGGCGACACGAGAGCATGGAACTGAAGCAGACGGGGCATGCTTCCATTGGGCACAGCGATGTGCAGCATCGCGACTTTCGCGAGATAGACCGCTTATGAATTCGCACAGAGAGGAGCTGAGAGTGGCAAGCTTGCTGAAGTCGGTATAAAATGAAAAGGTACAATGGCTTCGTCCTGCTTGTGATCTGTGATCGACCCTCAACTACTTGAATACATTACGTCGAATCGAAAATTAATCATGGCTCTCATGGTACACCTGATTTTGGTACTGGGTATCATATACTAGCACATCTCCCCCGTTGGAGTGTGTGACATGCCTCCTCTTCCAGAATGGAATAATTTGCCGTGTATTATTGTAAAAAGCATTCGTTTCGTCAGTGAGCATGTAAAGACCGCCAGAGTGCGGCATCGAACATGTTAATAAGTGCCGTTGAGGCTCCATCTCTTGTTCGCCATGGCCACGTCGTCCCATATCATTACAAACTCGCTCAGACTACTCTTTGACCTGGCTCTGCATTCGCAGAAGCGCGGCTTGGTGCACGTCGTTCATGCCGCCCATCCGCATGTGCTGGTCCATTTGCGCTTGCACCTGGCGCCTGCGGCCTTCTCTCATCCTCTTCTCCACTTCGGCTTGCATTCTCGCCGCACGCAACATATCCATCTGATTGTCACTGGACACGACGGGTGCGCGTTGCTGATCACCCTGAGTGGCCGAGTTACGCCACTGGCTCCAGTGCATGGCTTGTTTGCTGGCATCGTGACTGCTGTACCCTTGCGGCTGATGCGAATCGTAGGTTGGGTTGGACATCCTTCGATTGTTGGTGGGCGGCAAACCCACCGATGAGCGCCAGGGATTCGTTGGAACTTCAGCCATTCCGGACAAGCGACGGTACTGCGTGAGGTCTGCTGCGGAGGCATTAGGTTGTGCGAGAGAAGATTGACGCTTCACATGAGCCTTGCGCTCGGCTAGTGTCATGTCTTCTTCGTCGAGCTCCTGGACAGCAGGGTGGGCAGTATCGGAGATCGAAGTGACTGAGCTTGTGTTGGGTTGCGATCCTGCGCCCCTGAAGTCGTGGTCTGAAGAGGTCGAAGCGGTGCCTGGAGGCGCTTGCGGAGCGGCCATCATGAAAGACGTCGTGGTCAGACGTGCATCCAGGCGATCTTGCCTCGCATCGAGAAGATTTGTTGTGCTTGACCTTGGTCTCGGCCCAGCCGACCAGCGGCTAGCAGATTGCGGCTCGTGGCTGGTGCCGGCTTGGGAAGGTATTACTGGCGTCGTGGGATGTGTGAGGTTGAGCACCGATGCGTTCCGTGAGTGGTCCCTCGTTGATGTGGGCAGCATGCTCATGCCACTGAGTCGTTTGGCAAGTGGAAGATCCCAGTCATCGTCGTCGCGCTGTGGCATGTAGGGCCTGTCCAGGAAACTCAGCCGTCGGCTCGCGACATCCATGGCATCCGCCTTCGGGACGACCTTCGTCGCAGGCTCGGGCTTCGGTGCTGGGGGCTCCGGACGCGGCGGAGGCGGCGGGGGAGCTGCGTTGTTTTCTTCTGCCCTTGCAGCACTCGCCGCATCTGCCATTTCGACCTGCACAGCATCGCTGGTGTGCTCTTCAACCTCCTCCACGGGGACCGGCTCAGCTCGACTGACTTCCTTAGCCCACTCGTTTGTTCTATAGGTCGAGGCAGCCCGCGACATCTTCTTGGGCAGCCGGTCTTTCAACTCCTCCTGAGAGTCTGCATTATGAGGTGTGCCATCAGCAAAGTAGGACCCTTCACCAGCGCGTGCACTATGGGGAGTAGGAGGGACCCTCGAGCCGGAACCGCGTCGTGAGTCTCGTGTGCTCTTTCGATGGAGACACAGCGCCTCGTCGTCATCATCCTCGAAAAACTGTTGTTGCATGGGTGTCGCTGGGTTCGACCAGGTCAGATATAATGATTCTGGTCGGGATAGCCGAACCGACAGAGCGTCCATATCTGGGCCCTCTGCCACCGTTGCTGCAATCGATGAAGCGACGTCATCATCTTCAACCTCGAATGGAGTTTCGCTCTCTTGCATGGCATGATGCGCAGAGAGTGAAGCCGTTGACAAAGGGCGAATTTGCGAAGTTCGTGGGTCCGTAGTGGGTACGTTGAGGTTGCTGCTTGCTCGACTGTCGGCATGGCTGATTCCCAAACCCGGTGTATCTGCTGCAGAGGCAAGAGGGGAGTGCATTTGCGACGTGACAGGCACTGGATGCGCCGAGTCAAACTCCAAAGGCGGCAGACTGGGCACCATCGATGACCTGTTGTTGCTCGCGGACAGCCGGTCCAAGCTCATAGCCGATTTTCGCGTCAGCAGAGATGCTCTTCTGCCCGTGGACAGCCGCTTTTCGACTGATCGAGTTGTGTCATTGTTGCCCTCGAGTTCCAAATCATCCTCGCTTCCCGCGACTGAATCAACGCGTGCTCCAGCAGTTTTCTTGCCCTCGTACTGGCCTTCCCAATCGCCGCGTTCTCGGGCGACCTGCGCTTCAATGTCACGTCCGACTTCAGCCTCCTCGACATCTCTCGCTTCTTGCTCTGCTACACGATCGGCTTCGCGCTTTGCCTTTTGCTCCTTGACGATCTTCCAGATCTTGATCTGAGATAGCACACCGAAGCAGGTTATGACGATTACAGCCCCAATTTCCGCCCGCATGTCGCGGTTGATGGGATAGGTATCTGTAAATGGAGGAAAGATGTCCGGGTTGATATCTGTACGTGGTCAGTATATCGATGGCAAAGTCAGAGAATTCGAAACTCACCCCAGATATACACCCAGAATTCTTTGAGCCCAGCCCTGCTGAAGCAATCGATTCCCAGGACAAAAGCATAAGCACCAGCGAATGATGTGCAAGCGATGATACCATACACTCTTGTGAAGCGACTGATGTAGAGCGAGAATGAAGCGGCGCAGAACAGTCCGATCATTATAATCTTGCCGGGTTTGTTCTTGATGAGGCCGCCAGGCGACAAGACCAGAAGCCACATGGCCAGGGAGAAGCCTCCCAGAAGACATCCGAAACCCTCCGAGACTTCTTTGAATATCAGCGCCAGCGCTCCGAGGGCTGAGCCGCCGAGCACACCAGCGATGAGATAAGCACCCTGAATGGCATGGGTGATGGGAGGAGTCATGAGGTATACGATCAGGACTTCGATGCCCAAGGCGATGAGCAACGATGTGCTGAGAAAGGTCTGCGTCGGCCTGTGTTTGATGCCGACAAAGCCCAGAGCCAGACCAGCGAACACGAGGACGGCGCCAGCGACACCCAAGGCGGGAGTGAGTTCTGGTTGGATTGGTCGGCCATTCGGATCGATGTCTGTTCCATTGGGGTAGGTGAGGTTGGAGTTGGTAGTCGATAGCGTCGTCTCAACCGGTCGGGCAGTGATCACGGAGGTCGCATCACCGAGTCCTGCGCCTTCCGAGCTGGTCGTGGCGGCATCATCTTCGTTCTGATCCGTCTTTGTAGACTGCGTCGGCGCCGGCGGCGGTGAGCTTTTCCCCACGGCCGTGCTTGATGTAATATCCGTCGCGGTCGCGGTATCGTCCCGGCGAGCTCGCAACAGAGGTTTCGCGACGAGCTCTTCGGCACATGACAGCGCGAACAAGAAAGTGACGGTTGCGAAAGGGAGCCGCATGATATCCGCTTGACTCGGCTGGCAGGTGGCAAGGATGGCGGTACCGACGCCCGCATCACCAGCTGTGACGCTCGAGCTCGATATCAACGAGAAACGATGTTCGTGCCGAAAGGTGGTTCGGTGGCCAGTGGTCGGTACCGGCCGTCCGGGAAAGGGTACCGTCTAGATCTGCGGTCGAAATGGCAGAAGGAAGAACATGAACAAGGACAACACAAGCGGAGAGGAGGAAGAATGACGAGAAGAGCAGCACGCCTGGATGTGACAAGCCCGTCCAATGGCTGGGAGCTGCTCGCTCGGATCGCCCAGTTGTGCTGCTCCCAGACCACAGGATGCGAAAAGGCGGACGTCGAGAAGAGCCGGGGGGGCGCGCGGCGCTTCCTCTTTTTCTCCTTCTGCTTCTCCGTGTGAGAAGGGCCGCACGGCAGACGAGTCCCATCGCGGAGCTCTGGCTTCCAATGGCGGCCCATCCTGCGTCATTCCCACATCGCCGACGGATCTCCTCAATAGCCTCCATGCCCGAATCGGCAAGCACGTCTATCCATGCTCGGGCTGCACGCCTTGGCTTGGGGAAGACCGGGCTGCTGCTCCGCTCCGCGAACAGGCACGCCTGCAGACGGTAGACCAACCGCTCCACCCTCTGCGCACTGTCTCGCTCGCTGCCTCGTCGACACAGCGACGCGCTCTGCGGTCTGCAGTGGAGTGGAACAGCGCGTCGACGGCAGGCAGGCAGGACGGCGCCGGCGGCAATGGCGACCTCAGCGCGCTCCTTCGGCCATCGTCGCGTCCAGCTGGGCGACGTGATGATGAGCGAAGCAATGGCGACGCGACGAGGAAATGAGGTGCAGATGGAAATTACGATGGTAGCCCAGCGCCGGTCCTCTAGCCGCTTCCGGTTAGTTCTAGCCGCCGCCCCGATCATGCGTTCCCGCTCGGCCTTTGCTGAACAACTGAGGATACCACACCAACGACCATCTCGTGGCCGCACAACACCACCCGCAAGCTCGTTCCAACCGTTGCAACTTGCGCGTCGCCAACGTCTGCTCGAGCACACACGCACGCGCAGCTGCATGTTCGCAGTGACACCGCAGTCTCTTCTTCCGTCTCGGTCTGCGCACAACCGCTGCTCCGCGCTCTCCTGATCACGCTCGATTACATTATACTTTCTCGTGGCGGAGAACATTGAACTATGCTCCACACCGGACATGACATCGCGATGCCGCGCAATCCATTGAATCACTGCCCCCCGCAACCTGCTACGGCTCTCACTGCATCATCGTGGACTTGTGTAGAGAGCCGTCAACTGCCTCTCCTGCGCTCTCCAGCTTCCCAGCAGCGATCTGCACATCTCGCGGAGCCGAGAAAACACACTCCCATCGCCATCCGATTCGTCCACACTTCCATGAGTACCGCAGTCACCAAGACGCGGCTTACTCTGCGGACGATTCCGGCGAGTGGAGCATGAAGGGACTCCCGGTCTCACCTTGGACACAGCGCGTATTGGCAGCAACCTGATCACGCATCGGTCGAGACCTCAAAGTGCAGTCGTTATCTGGCCGTGATCTCCCCAGCTGCTCTGCATGCACGTTTGTAATGTCTACGACCTTCTTTTGGAGTAACGAATGTGGTGCGTTGTTCTTCATCATGCATGACACGAGTCAACGAGGCTTTTGAGTTGTGTCACGGCCGCGTGCTGATGATATTCGAAACATTCTTCAAGGCATCATCACACATGGCAACGCATTGATCAGATATAGCCCTCGAAGATCGCGACAAACAAGGGTCTCCTTGGTCATCACGTTGCACGCAAACATATCTGAGGCTGGATGGAGCCGAGTGGCTGATGGCAGATACGTGTAGAGTCCGTACCGTCGTCGATGATGGGAGAAGCAAGCTACGTACGAGGTATCACCAAAGATATGTACAGCGCGTGAGCGTTGAACTTTCTCCGCGAACCTGTCAACGACTGCCCCTCAAACTATGGTTCGGTCCATGGCTGATGAAAACCTGGCTCAGATCAGCGCACCCGCATGATCCTACTGAACGGCCGACCGGTAGGGGGGGTCTCCGAGCCAGAGAATTGAGCAGCCACAGCTACCCGTTCCGACATGCATCAACAAAGTAAAGCTACGCAATGGCCAAAAAAAACCAGGTTTCGGAGACCCTTGTCAAACATCCACCAAGCACGGGCTATCAACTGCTCCGAAACCTGCGGCGACGCCACCTTCCTCGCTCTGATCGCCTTTCGTGCGGAGCAGGTATCCAGCCTCGAAGTTGTCCAGGATTTCTCTCTTGCCGTCTGCATCGGCTCTCCAGACGCAAGCCCCGTAGATTCCGAGTTCGCAAATCACCCCGCCACTTTGCGATTCGCCGTTGCGGAAAATGGTATTGGACTGTGCGGGTGGCTCAATCATTTCCATCAAAATGTACGCAGGCCACTGGGACTCTGGCAAATCTTTCAAAAATGGTGGGATCGCTTTGCGGTAAATGTTGTTGCCACCTCCCTCGCGTTGAGGCTTCAAGACGTAGCGGACTGCGCTTTCCGGATCTTGAGCAAGTTTTCGAGCTTCCAGACCGGCTTCGGAGTTGTCCAGAGGGTAGATTGGAGCGAACGTCTTGAGGACTTGAGCAGCCTGGGCTTGATCCGGGAGGAATCGCGCAAGATGGGGAGAATGTGGCGTTGCGAGAACTTGTTGGACCTTCTTCGTTCCCGCGAGCTGTGTCAGGACCGTGGGGCATTTGACGGCAGCGCTTCGCTCGATGTGAAGGCGCGCAGACCAATGCGCGTCAGAAGTGTACTCGTCTGGTGAGTATCCTGCTCGAAAGTACACCAGTGTAACCTCGTACTGCTTGTTGGGACTTTGAGGCGGTGTGTAAATGAGCTTGCGAGCTTTGTCGAGCTTTGTATCTTCGAGAACCCGTCCGAATGGCAAGCGGAACGTGCGAACGCCATGGTTTTCGTTCAAGGCGTACTCAATGTGGCGTTGATCGAATACATTTCGCTCTGGATCCTGCACCAAGAAGACCACGCACGTGGGTAGCCCAGTTGTGGATTTGCCGTATGCCTTGTGAGCTTCTGCCATGCCTCTGGCTAACAAAGGCACGGAAGTGCTTTCAGGTAAGCTGGACGCATTGACAACGCTGCAGAGGTCCTCAGGATATGCGTCAATCGATTGCAGATGACGATGGAGTCCAGCGACCTGGCTTGACAGGCCACCGAAAGAAGATGCTATCGTATTGAATTCCACTTGCTTCACAGTAGGCTGTGAACTGTTGCCTTGATCGACGTGGACCATGTAGTCTGAGCGGAACAGCCCAAGAGCTATCGGCTGAAGGCGTATTAACAGCCTGTAGCACGAACCAACGTCGCCGACATACCTGCGCATAGCCCTCGGTCTTGACAGCTTGATGCACCCTCCAAAGTCCTGCCATGAAGTCGTCAATCGCGGCAAGCCTAGGGTCACATGTCAGCTGTCTTTTCAACTGATCAAATTGTGCTACAAGTGAGACACACCGAAGATGCCGGATCACTCAGTGTTCGTCATGTGAGAATTTGGGTGACAAATTGCTAAGACCTACGGAAAGCACCTACTCTTCGACGATGCCAGTCAACCATCCCTCGTCGCTGGCAATTGCAGAGTAGAGCTCATTGTATGCTCTCGCTACTGATTTTGCCTGCTCGAAGCAGACCTTTGGGAACAGGCTGGGAAACAGTGTCACTGGAGCAGTCGTCGCCAACGCTCCAGAAGGATCCTGCTCTGCCGGCACATATGTTGGTGCTACTCGCACTGCCAGGCCTTGAGCAATTGACCAGTCCTTGAGATTGGTCAAGAGATATGACTTTTGGTCTTCGTTGAGCTCCGGCGGATACTCCGGATCCATGTTGAAAGGCATGCGACGAGTGGTAATCTTTCTTGCAGATGAGGTGTTGTCTGGATAGGACTCATCGCATCGAGTGGGTCTTTTCTGTTCGCCGATGTCGCGCCAAGGCAGCGACCTCACCTTCCAACCTCTAAATACGCGACACGGCGCGTCAAACGCAGCACACGCAGATCGACGCAACTGAAGCTGGTCTCACAGAACCGTTGCCAAAGGCTTTGCAATTCCTGCCGACGCCATTGACTCAGCCTCAAGAGCTGCAGGGCAGGCATCTGCATACAAACGCGCCACGATTGACCATTCACCCAACCGACCACGCTTCACCGCAGCCGACCGATTACCTCAACGCATGTCCTTTGTGAACAGGATCTGATGCCAGTAATCTGCACATAACATGTCAGAGGACCTTGCAAGAGCTGTGATTTCGCCGCTGCTTAGGCAGGAAGAGCCTCCAGATCCAAGAAGGCAGTGACGAAGAGCGAGACTTCGCGGACAACAAACGGCAGTAGACTCTGGTCAGGACACTTGTATCTGATCTGTGGAGGCATCAAAGGCAAGTCTTCAGCAGATGTGCACTCACACTCGACTGAAACTGGAGCCATTACCTTTCCCTCTGTTGCTGGCACACCAGAATCTTGCCTACGTTCTCCTCAGCAATGCTGGAGTTGTGCACAGGAGGTGAAACGAGACATTTGATTCAGTCACGCGACCAGCACCTGTCGACGCAATCTGCCACCTACTTGACTACGCAACAATAGACTTGACTTTACAAGTCACGATTTGGACGGCAGACCCACTGTTAGCAGCCTTGTGTGCAACGCTACGTGCATTCACACGTGGCGGCGCCGGTTCTCGCGGTGCGGGCCATTACTCGGCGTAGAATTCCCATTGCAGCCTAACATCTGATGTGTCAAGCCGGCCCATTCACACAACGCGATCACCCACACGCGACGTGGTCACGTACCAAGGCGTTCTGCTTTCACTTTCGTGACTGAACTTCAGGAAACAACCAACCCGCCGACATCAACCTCCGCGTGAGGCACCAAACCCGCAACATAACATCATGGAGTCAGATCCGTGGAAATGGACGGCCACGGAGGTGGCTGACTTCTTCCGCAATCATGCGACAACCTTCATCACCGACATGCCCAACGGGCGACTGCCAGCGCTAACATCATTTGCTCAAAAACTCGAAGAGAACGACGTTTGCGGGGCAGTTTTGTTCGATGGAGTGGACACGAGCTTTCTGCGAGAGGATTGTGGCATTCGATCTCTGGGCCAACGCAGTGCTATCATACACTGCATACGCAAGCTCCGGCTGTCGTCAGCGGGATATGCTGCCCAAAATGAAGCGCCAGTACCACAAACCCCCGTGTCGGTAGCAGCCACGCCTTCGACAATACCTGGCCTCCAACAAGATCCGGCGTCCCCGGTACCAGTATTCGACAGCGCTAACGCGAAACACGCTGGCGAGGTTCACGAAGAAGCTGGCAGTGCTCGCAAGAAACGTAGGCTCAACCTCCCGCAACCTCCGCCCCCCATATCGACGCCGAGAGACTCAGTCCAGCATAGCGCGGCAACCTTCCTTGGCAACGCGAAGCTAACGATCGATGCTATCTTCTTTGGTGACACGAAGATGGGCCAAGAACTAAGCTATGACGAGGCGCCGAGCGCAATGGTGGCCGATCAAAAGGCATTGCCAGCCAGCGCAGTTCTTCCAGAGGATGATGACCTGCAAATGACGGACACATGCTTCCAATTCAGTAACCCAGCAAAACCTTTTGGGGAGTCGGCGTACGTTTACAAGCAAATACGACATTTCCTCAATCTCGATATCGCCGAATCAAGAAGTGATTCTGTCAAAGAGATCGCACGCCACGGGCGAAACGTGGTTGCCGTCAATCCGTATCCAGATCGACTGCTTCAAGGCAATAAAGCACGGTCAGCAATAGTGTTTCAAGTCGCCAGCGATGGAAGGTGCATCGCCAAGCGAGAAAATGCTACCTTCGTCGACTCGGGAGTGGAATATAACGACCTGTCCGCTGCAGGTTCAGCAAAAGCGTCCAACTCTGGCGAATGGGATTTCCTCGCTGCCAAATACCAGTCAACAGCCAGTGACGAAGTACTACCAGCCTATATGGAATCAGAATCAGAAGGATCCCTTCGCTCACTTCAACAGGAGATGGAGGAGGAGGAAGAGATACGCGAGGATGAGGATCAGCCCAGTGAGCTCGTCGGCCCCCATCTGGATGTCATTATCGACAGAGCATTGGGCGAAATCGCGAATGCCTGGAAGGCGAACATGCTGCCTCAAATGGAAGAACGAAAAGCATGGACCATTTGGAGGCAAACTCGCCAGAGTCGGATCATTCGCGACAGCTTGATTGATCGGGCGCATGCCATGATACACCATCTCAACCAGCGGCTTCAGAAATTCAAATCGGAGATGCATCTTTACGAATGGCGAAACGAAAAGAGGGTCATCGAGCAATGTGGAAGGACCATGGAAGTCACTGTCGAGGACATCGAAATGGAGCGTTGGAAAATCGATGTCTGGCGCAGAAAGAAGGAGCCTCATCATCTTGCTCGATCGGGCAGTCGGTTAGAGGCTGGTCACAAGTCTGCTGGTACGGCCACACAGCGTCAAGGACTTACCATTCATCCGGATGACCGCTTCAGTGTGGAGCCTGACAGCGAAATTGATAATGCTGTCAAAGATGAAGACGACGACTTTCATTCTGCGCAGGGAGACCTTGATACCGCCGTGCCTGTGGTAGACGCGCAGGGTGGAGACCAAGACGCATCAGACGAGTTGTCTGTGCATGACGATCTGGATTTTATCAACGATGCAGAATCTCCTCATGCCGAACAACAAGACTTGTCGAGCAACGCCCGGGACCCTGCGCAAGCACCTTCAGACTCGGACAATTTGGACTTTGACCATGTTATGTCTTCGTCAAGCATCAAGCCGGAACAGAGTCACGCTCCACGCGACGATGCTGATGCTACGGACAAAGGCACTGAGTCCGAATATTTGACTAGTCCCGGTGGAATATGCAAGCCAACGAGAGCGCATGTGAAGACTCCACCCAAGTTGCGGAAGACAAGCTACGAGACGATTGAAATATCCTCAGATTCCACTCCTGCGAAAGCAAAGCCTGTGAAGAGAAAGAGAAAGAAGGTAGTGTACAGTGCTACCCCCGAGAATGACAGTGTGCAGGATGTGGCGTCGTGGGATCTAGATGACCTCGTGAGCGCAAGCGACAGGAAGCGGATCATGATCAAACTTCTCTCTGATATGGGTGTCGAGAAACGAGCAGCAATGCAACGCAAAATCAAGGCCTTGCGCGTGTCCACCTTCATCGACAAGTTGCTGGGTGTTCTTGCAACGCTTTCTGAAGATTACTCCGGCAGAGGTCAGGATTTCGAATTGGTGGTAGCGGCCAAGCTTTTCGTGGCATACAAGTTTTGCAAACCGGAATGCCTTCACGAAGACAGCTCCGTGGATCTTGCCTGGTCGTCTCTCGTGTCCAGCGACTTGGAAGTTAGCACGTTCTGCCGCATGCTCGAGTCATTCTTGGACAAGCCGAACCTTTGGAGGGCACCTGCGAAGTCCACCCCTGGAGCAAAAGACAAGGTCATTCAGATCGACTCATCCGAGGACGACGACATGCGGCCCAACGGAACGCCCAAGAAGAGGAGAGTCAAGAAGGTCAAACTTGGTATTAACGCAGAGCAGTCGCAAGCCGCGGCGTATTTCCGTCAGCAACGCTTCAAAGAGTTGAAGAGTACTGGCTCCAACTCTCAGGAGCTCCAAGCTATGATTCAGTCAGACCCTAGCAGATCAACGGTTGTGATCAACCCTCTCGCTTCTGAGAACGGTGGCCAGGATTTCATCTTCATCGACAAGAAGATCGCTCCTGAGCTCAAAGAGCATCAGGTCAACGGTATCCAGTTCATGTGGCGGGAGCTTACAGCTGATGGCGACGAAGGTGGTCAGGGATGCATCTTGGCCCACACAATGGGTCTTGGCAAGACGGTGCAAACTATCGCTACCCTTGTTGCAATCAACGAAGCTGCGCAGTCACATAATCCTGCTGTCTACGAGCAGATCCCAGAGCACCTCCGTCCTGATGATATCCAGGAACGACAACTCCGTATGCTGCTCATACTGCCAGCTGCACTTGTGCATAACTGGCGTAGGGAGTTGTCCCGATGGGCAGCTCATGTGCTCAAGAACACTTTCTCCATCGAGTCGGGATCCAGTCCTCATAAAGTCCTCGGAGAGCTCGGCAAATGGTACAAAGTCGGCGGGATAATGTTCATTACCTATGGCCTTTTCCAGAAGTACGTCAACTGGAAAGAAAACAAGAAAGAGCCTCGGATCATCGAAATTGGTCCGCAGCTCGACAAGTATCTGGTCGAAGGTCCTGAACTCGTCGTTGCAGATGAAGTGCATCATCTTAAAAATGCGAAAGCGAAGGTCACACAGGCTGCGAACCGCATTCGGACGGAGAGCAGGGTCGGTCTTACTGGCACGCCGATGAGCAACGACGTCGACGAGATCTATTCACTGGTTTCTTTTGCTGCACCAAATTATCTTGGAGAGAAGAAGTGGTTCAACCAGCAGTATTCCAATCCGATCGCGCAAGGTAATCGCAAAGACAGTGAACCGCAACAAGTTCGGAAGATGCTGAAGAAGCTTGCGGTGCTTCGCAACCAGATCGAGCCCAAGGTCAACCGTGCCGACATCACTGTTCTGAGGGGCTCACTCAAACCGAAGACAGAATTCGTCATCATGATGCCGCTGTCTAACATACAGCGAGCGGTCTACACGAAGTATCTCAATGCACTGCGTAAAGATCAGGGCAGTCTGACTGGAGTTATTCCTCAGACGAGGATCTTTGCCTGGCTTGCAGCTTTGACGCTGCTCATGAATCACCCACTTGCCTTCAAACGCAAGCTCCTGGATCCACCCAAATCCACATCCAAGCAGAAGAAGAACAAGCGGGAGTCCACGCCGCCTGCTAGTGATAGCGGCTCTACAACACCGTCTGCTGAGAATGAGGCCGATGCTGAAGATTACGGGAGCATGGATGATGCTGTGCAGTCTTTGTCTTTTTCGGACGAGGTCAAGAAGGACATGGTCGGAAACATAAGTGATCGACCCCGCGCCGAACATTCCAAGAAGATGCAAATGCTGCTACTCATCCTCCGTCTCGCAGAAAGTTGCGGAGACAAGGTCCTCGTTTTTTCAGGGAGCATTCCGACACTCGATATTGTCGCTGAGGTGCTCAAACAACATGGCATACCCTGTGGTCGAATCGATGGCAAAGTGAATATAGCCAAACGCCAACCCGTCATCGATCACTTTCACGCCGGTACGACTAAGGTCTTGCTCATGTCGACCAGAGCAGGGGTCGGATTGAACATTCAAGGTGCCAATCGTGTTGTCATTCTTGATTTCGGCTTCAATCCGTCTCATGAAGAGCAGGCCGTAGGACGTGCGTACCGTATCGGACAGACCAAGGCAGTGTTCGTGTACCGGTTGGTCATCGGCGGTACGTTCGAAGACAATATCTACGACAAGCAGATGTTCAAGAGTTCTTTGACGCAGCGCGTGGTGGACAAGAAGAACCCCCGTCGTATCGCGCTCGGCAGTGCTGGTGAGTGGCTGTATGAGCCGCGGGATATGCCACAAGAGGACATCCGACAATGGCTCGACAAGGATGAAGCAGTCCTGCACAAAGTGCTTAAGGAGCAGCTATTGGATGATGACTACCAGGGACCACAGATTCGCAAGCTCACCACGATCGAAACCTTGCAGGAGGATGCGGCCGATGCACCTCTTGACGAGACGGAGCGCCGTGAGGTGGAAGAGGAATTGGCCGCGCGACGCAATCAACGCATGCTGGATAAGCAAACAGCCAACGCTGCACCTGTTGGCATGACTGCGAGCCAGGTCAACATGCCTCCGCCTGGGGTTCCTAGATCGACGGCTCCCGCTGGCCGACCTGCTAAGAGCACGGCTCAGCGACGACCGTCTGCAGTAGTTACTCTCCCTTTCCCACACGATCTGCCGAACGTGGGTAATACTGATCGTCCGTCAGCTACCATGCCGAGTGTGGCTGCTGGCCGGGGCGGTCCGCAGCAGAACCGAGGCATTAATGGTGCACCCCCAACTGCCAGTAACCCGCAGTCGAGCATTCACGGGCTGCCTTGATTCTGAAGAATGCGATACTGGAGAGAATGGTGCAACGAAGAAGGCGGAAGGAAGGTGAAGGACACATGGGTATCGCACTAGCGATGCAAGGCATGAGGCATAGAGCAAAGGAAACAAGGACACATGCATGGGCGTTTCCGATGCTTCTCGCGGATATGATTCAGCGCGCAAAGATGCCCCTGAGCATTTGCTATGCTCTCTTGCTACGACTTTGTTATGAAACAATGATCTCTGAATGACCGCTTCTACCACTCGTTCATCCTTTTGCTACTTGCATCGTTCTTTTGTGGTTGCGCACGACGCCCTCACGCGCATTTCGTCGCTTTCCCGTCCTCCTGCGTTTCCAGCATCAGCCAACACTTTCCACACCAGATCGCTTCCGCATTCAAGCACGTGCCATTCTTTTCGATCATCCCCAATCTGTACATCACTCCTCTCGCGCGTATATCAAATCCAGCGGCCGGTAAATGGACTCAATGAAAGCCAGCGCCACGGCAACGAAGGTGTTGATTCCCGTCAACATTTCTCCGAAATGGTATTGGTTCAAGCAGACGGAAAGAGCGAGGTTCAAGAGACATGTTCGGAGGCGAGGTGTCAGTCGTTGCACGGTAGGATGACGACGATCGATGTCCGATCGAATTCGCAAGCTGAAGATCCAGAAGTAGAGTAATAGTGGACTGAAAATCACCAAGCCTCTGTAGAATGGTACGAGGCAGTTCGGGACTGCGGTGGGTATGACGGGCATCATTTTTGTTGTTTGATGTTGCGTTGGGCGATGGATAGTATGGCTTTGGTGGGTTTCGGTTGCTTCTTGATAATGACACTTGAGAGTTGTGGGGATTGGAGCGATGTGCGGGTTAATTCAATCCAGGCGCCCGTTGACAAAGGTGTCGACAATGCCTAGCAACGTGCTGTATCGCGCATGCCAGATCGCGTCCTCTTCTGCCAGCATATGGGCCATCGCCCCTGAGGTGAGAGCGATGACCAGCAACGTAGCTACGTCCACGATGCCGAATATTGTGGATCGATGCTCGAATTCGAGCAACATGGAAACGACGGTGCTTGTCGTCAGGGCCACGGAAAGGTCGAAGATGCAATAGAAAGCTATCACGGTGAGTCGAAGTGCGAGATGGAGAAAGAATGTCCAGATCAGCTTGCAAATGGCAGCGTCGAGTTTGAGCAGTGCGAGGAGGGCATCTGCCATGTTTGATGGCGGCAGTGTTCTGCTTGGCGAAAGGAGCGGAATTCCCGCCCTCTTTGTAACTTGTAGCTTGATGGGTGGATGTGAAAGTCTTGTCGGTCAGCTTGGTCTTGAAGTGAAGGCCACCCGTTGAGATCTGAATTTCACGCATCGCCAACGCACACCAGACCCATGTCTCAGTCTGGTATTCGAATTCACGAGCATTGGCGTCCTGCTTCGCCACCGGTCGCTTACAATATTCCAGACATACAGGCGACTCGATGGTGTGTCAAGACAATGGCTGGCCATCGCGCTCGTTCACCTACCGTGGCAGCTGCAAGAAGCCGACAAAGTTGCAGAATCCCCCAAGCAAGACCACTGCATGGGCCTGAGACATACAGGCACTCAATACGGCGATTCGTTCCCTGGTGGACTTCGTACTATTTGGTCTCCTCCCAACCCCATCGCCACAATCCAGAAACCTCACAGAATTCCCAGCTCCATTCACTGATGCTACGAGGGTTTCGTACAAACATATTAGACCCGGCGACCCATACGCCCAACTCGCTCCCATTATCATCTTCAGACTGCATCTCGAGCACCAGCAACGATGGCACCCGTCAACTTCACCCCACACCACATTTCCGTCGCCCGTGCCCGTAATCTCAACACAGAAGACCGCCACGCAGGATCCACGGGCGAAGGACACTTCGATCTCGCCGACTGTCACCGCGTTCGCACCGGAACGATCACACCACCATATCGAGCAGAGGGCATTCTTTGCGGCCAGATCAATTCTGCCAATCCAGTGGGCAGACCTTGGTGTCGTCCGCGTTGGGCAGGTGAAGGGACGCAAGAAAGTTGGTTTGACGCGCATCACGAAGGATACGATGCGGATGATGAAGCAGGATTTTGAGCGAGCTATCTGACAGGAATGTGGCGGCCGTGATTGTACGCAAGCATTTAGAAAGCAGACAAGTAACGCATGGAGCAAGCATATCGAGCATGAACAATCTGGCTGGAGGAGGTAAGGAGATACTAACGCCATCATTACTGAACTCTCGCCGCATTTGCAAACTCATTGTTCATGGGCTGTGCTCTCCCAAGCGAGGCGCACCGCCTTTCCAGTCATCACGCTCGAAATACCTAAAGACGAGCTCGTAACCTTCGAGGTCGTGCACAACGCGATCGATGCGCTTGTAGCCCTTGATGCGGTCCATACGCTTGTCGTTCTTCGCGTTGCCATTCTCACTGCCATCCTTAGCCTCAAACAGCGTAACGCTGAAGCGGCCGGGCTTGAAGATGCCGACAATTTGCTGCACCACATCGACAGTAGAACGTCCAGTCTGACGAGTTGGCACGTTAGTCTCGAAACTGGCGTATGAGCACTGTGGTTCCGGTGTGACGTGTACAGTCCAGTAGTGAGTGTTCTCGGCGTCGCCAGGAATGGGCACAACTCCATTCGCGGAATATCCGCACGGTGTGAAAAGATAGGAGTCGATGCGGGAGTCGGGATACTTCGATGCTGGGTACACGTCTGCGAGGCCGCATGCTTCGGTCACTACTGTTCCCAGAGTATGACCTTCGGTACTAAGCTCTTCACCAAAGGTGAGCGGCTCGTCATCAGACTCCGAGCTGAGCTCTGCATGCTCCTTTGCAGTCTGAGCAAAGACGTCAAAGCTAGCATCGTCGCTACCAGTAACCAAAGTGTTCCCCGAGATACTAGGATCGGAGTTGTTGTGTTCCTGGATAACTCCGAGATGAGCAATGGCGTCCTTGCGGGCCAACTGGGAGCAGCGAGCGTTGTCTTGCGCAATCAAGCTGGCGTCTTCAAGGTAGAACTTCCGAGCATTCTGTTCCTCGAGATCGGTCATGAGAATTTCCAATGTCTCATCGCCTGTTTCATTTTCTGGCATGCGCTTTCCCTTCTCAGGCAGAACCATTCGCTGAGTGGGAGTCTGGTGGATTTCCTCTTCAGGTGTGGCAGGAGGGGTCAACTCGGTACCCGGTCCAGTGATGTAAAGATACCAATGCTCGCCGTTCATCTTGCCAATCATGTACGCACTGCCGCCCAAAAACATCCTATCCAGATAGCGCACCTCATCGCGCCAGCTGCGGTGTGGCCCTTTCTGCTGGTCGGGAAACAAGAAGTTCTTGCGACTGTAGAAGACGCGGTGTGGCTTTGCGGCTGCACGTGTGCCTTCTGGCAGATTGGCTTTGGCGTGCGGGAGGCCTGCCTCCAGAGCTGCGATTTCCAGAATTCGTGGCAATCCACGCAGCAGGGTAGTTGTGCCGCAAGTCTTCAGCACGAGCTTATGCGGGAAGACGAACATGCTTGACTCCGAGAGCAAGTACGCGTCGACGTTGCCAGACTCGATGACTGAGAGAACCTTGCAGTTGACCAGGTCAAGCATTTCCTTCCAAGTGTCTTGAGCAACGGCCTTGAGGCCATTTGGCTCAGCGGACGGCGGCAGCGCCTTATCCGATTCAGTGAACCATACCTCTAGGAGCTTCTCTGGCCCTTCGAATGCATTGCTGGAATCAAGATCGAGAGCAGTAATGTCTCGATTGATAGTCCAATGTGGTGTACCACTCAATGAGGAGGGAGAATTGGTGTAATTGGGCGGGATCGCAGTGTTCACCATCTCCAGTTCTTGCTCTTTCGGCTGACGTATTTTTCGCGCACTTGTGGCTCTTAACGTGGTTCAGACGACTGCTTGTTCGCTGACCCTTTGGACTGTGATAGCTCTGTCTGCTGCCTCAGCGACTGTCTCAAGACGGTCTGAGGAGAGAAGGCCCACGCCCTTCTTTTCGAATTGGAGGCTGGCTTGCGCCAGCAGCAAGTGGCTGTGAATGTAGTGGACGACCTTGGTCGACGTTATGGTGGCCTTCCGCAGGACAGGATATGGGAGCTCTTGCGGCGGGGAATGGTGCCGACTAGACGCTGTTCGGGGTGGACGAGTCTCCGATACCCGGCGGAAGTATCGGGTGAGGAGAGGGGTTTACTGGTGTTTTGGAAGCGTCCAAGTTGTCGGTGTCGTGTTATCTAGGCCTATGCCAAATTTATGGTCAGTATGGCACTTGATTCACAGCGGCAAGCACGTTTGAGGCTCTTACTTCTGAGGCTTTGACAGTGCTCGTAGAAGATCTTCTGGACGCATGGAACGTGGAGGATTTGCTGGAGAGGACTCTGGTTTACCGACTCTTCATTGAGAGTCTGGCATTAGGCACGCGACGTGCTTTTCCTGGGCGCAGAAAGGCAAAGGTCGCGCCAAACTCGAGCGCTGCTGTCTTAGGCAGATGCTGCCAATCTCAAGGGTCAGGTTTGTGGAATGCTCGTCAGGTCGGTTTGTCGCCGTGATGCATTGTCAGAGGATTGAGTGAGGGAAAGGAAATTTTAAATAGCAGTGACGTGGGACGTGGCTGCAGATGGCGGGCCAATTCTCGATGCAGCCTAACGCCAAGTTCACGTATATCCGAGCGTCTCAGACCAGCAGGTCAATGCCTGCATGCGGGATTTAATGGTCGCACGGAGGCCTCAATAGACTCAGTTCTGAGACTTGATACCATAATAAGTTCGTGAAAACAAATGCCGTTTGACTGGTCGCGATGACCGTCGAGCTTGCTGTACTGCATATACCTGCTCAACATGAGGACAATTGCGCTCTGATGTACACCTTCCGATTAATTTTGTCCATACTTCGAACAGATGCCCGCTCTGTTCAAATTTTCAGTATCCTCTACCAAGAGGATGTCCAATATCAGACGGCAATGGCACCGTTTGCGGCGGCCCCATACTACCAGGCGGAGACACCGCAAAACCTCCGTACATATCTTGTGCCAAGAGTCCTGCCAGCTCTCGAATATCGGCCACCATCTCTGCCGGTCGCTCCCAGGCAGGAAATCGTACGCTACCAGAGCGGCTGCGAAAGAGGAGCACTCGATGATATGATTCTGCCCATCGTGCGCCGGAATTCGGTTGCTCATGACTTCCAAAGTGTGAGATGGCCAGAGGGACCTGACTGTAAGAGCGCCAGAGTTCGGGCACCACCGGCGCGGAGTTCATGAGCCACCGAAGAGCTACCTCTGGACCTGGCAACCAGTACAGCATACACCAATCGATCAGCGATGTAGGCGTCCTGACACTCTGCGACTCTGCGCTGTTTCTGAATGACGATGTTGGTGAGTCGGACGACGTCGGTTGTATGGCATCCATGATGTACGCCAGCAATCCCGTGGGCGAGTCGCACAGTGCGTATGCGACAGTCTGGGGACGTTCGGGTATCGACAGTGGCGACCCTGGTGTGAGTGGAGGTGAGATGCCGTAGGGTGATTGTGATGGCGAGGCTGGCATCGACGTGGGCTGTTGTGCATGGTCATAGCTTCTTCTGTGCACAAAAACGTCAGATGCTGTGTTTGAAAACAGTCGATAATCTACTGACCTGGGATCTGGCAGGTCAGGATTCGCAGTGTGGATTGCTAAGCAGCTCTCGCTATGCACCAACGCCATCAGACGGCAAATGTTGAAACCCCTGCTGTGTGTCAGTTGCATTCGGGGCGTTCCACGAGAACCTGCGGGCTGGCGCATGCTCACTCATGCTTGTCACATACCATCCGCTCCCAGTTGCAATGTAAGTTGTGTAGCCCAGCGACTTCATCAGAGCATCGAAGAGCTCTGCGGTAGATGCGACATTGTTTTCTGCCTCGGTGACCACGTCGCTGAATCCAGATCCCGGGATGCTTGGCGCTATTACGTGGAATGAGGGTGTATTATCGCTACCCCTTGGCGGTGTCTTGATAGGATCCGTGAGGCTGTCAATCATATGGTGAATGCCAATGAAGCTCTCTGGTAGCCCGCCGTGTACGAAAATAAGTGGAATGGCGTTTGGGGACGTGGACCGTTTGTGCACGTAATGCAATCGAGTGCCCTGTGCGACAGTGCGATACTGGGGTAGCGCGTTATTGTAATGTGCCTACGAGGGATTAGTTCAGGACAATTGAAACAAGACCGACGACTGCTACCTCCTGAGCTCTCCAGTCATACCTCTCCACCCAATGGTCCACGAGTGGCTCCAACTCAGCTTTAGCAATTCCAAAACTCCATCTTGCAGGCTGGCGACTGCGTTGCTCCCGAGGAAGTCGTGTGAGTTCTAGCTTTCGTCGTGTCAAGTCGAGGTACTTTTGGGACACGTGCATCCGGTAGGGCAGCACAACATTGGTGGTAGTCGATGGTAACCTTCCGCTCGACGATGCATTCGACGCCATTCGAGTTGTGTCCAGTACGCATCACACGGACTGGTTATCCACGTTGAGGCATGCGTCGCGTCTGAAGAACCGGTTGTATGTTTGATGAAAGGAGAGAGTGAGTATCAGATGACAATGCGCATGGCGGTGATTCTCTCAATGTGCTTCCTCACAGAGATGGCCGACGAAGCCACTTTTTCCAGGTAGGGTCCCACTGCAGAGGCTGCAACGGGAGCGCTCGTTACATAGCGTGTAGTGATGCTGCCTCATGTTGTATCTCTGCCAGGCATGAGGAGTCCTGGACTGTCTTCCGTGACACGCAGTCCGGAAAGGTCAAGCACCGAGATGAATCGGGAATGCTCCGCAGTGGCAAGGCTCAATGGATGCTATCGGAGCGCCCGGTTCATGCAGGTTTCCGTACACTACTATAAGATCGCTTTTCACGACGTGTTGCAGATGTCTCGTGCTTCATACTTACGACGTTGTGCCATTGGTCGGATGTCGCAATTCGGATAAACTTCCCTGCATATGTGATCAACTGGTATGCTTCCACACCACAACCTTTCGTGCTTCTAGAGTCCTGGCTGTGCCGTTAGCGGATTCGAAGTGCCAGGAAGTTGGCCAGCGAACCTTACAAGCTGGTTCGGCACCTATGGTTCGTGCCTGACTAGCTGACAGTCTCTCGGCATACATTCCTCGTGGCGTCGGAGTCGAGCCGATTCTGCATGCTTATCAGACTTAATGGTGCGCGAGCGTGAGCTTCGTAGCGACCGCTGCCCTAATCTTTTCCGTGCGACGCTGTACTAGAGCGGCTTCTCCTGACAACGGATGCTCTGTCTTTGCTTCTAGTGAACCTCCCCGAAAGGGGGTGCATGCGAGGTATAGGAGTGCCTATAGAGCGGATAATGAGCGTCCTGTGCAATGTCGCTTCTGCAGCGAGCATGTTGGCAACTTCGCGGCGGCGATGCTAATCCAATCAGGCTGTAAGGCCACGACGGCTCGGTTGATGGCAGCAGAAGCCCGGTTCAGGTGGCAAATGGTGTTCAAATGGTCTGAGGCTGACATTTGTCGCTGCGAGCGAGCGCGAGATGGACAGAGAAGGGAAGGAGCCGAGCCCGGCGAGCCGAGGAGCACAACGCCACAAGTGCACAGCCACGCGAGACCCACTTCGATGAAGGTATGACGGAATGCTTATCAACGACTTGGGTGCCTTCAATGTTAGTAGTTTGGCGGTTGAGTCTACCTCACTCGAGACCTGGAAAACAATAGTCCCTCGAAAGTCTCATTGCTATCGTCGGCACCTTCGCTCAAGCTTCTGGTCTCCATGCGCCTCTCGGAACGTTGGTTTCGGATGCTGGCGCTGAATTGTTTGTTGCCTATGTGAAATGAGTATTGGAACTTCGAGAAGAAGATTGACGCCTCTCGGCAGCGTAGGAATGTGCCATCACCCAGAACACTTCGAGCCGTCGGCGGTCGCTGTTCACAAAGGTCATGAGAAGCTAGCTTGAGGGCGTTTCATCATTCAGAGGTGAAAACAACGATATTGCCACTCCGCTGCTCGTCGCAGGTCGAGCGAGGCTGTACTTAGTCTTGGAGATGTAAAATGCCGGAGGCGCACGACAGTGCATATCAATTGCCTTCTATCTTCATGATCATGCATACGACAGCCGATAAATGCTTCACTCCGAAAGAGGAAGTGGCAGTGCTGTTTGTGCTGCGCGCTGTCACTATTGTTCTTGGTTCAAGGTCAGCTTCTTGATACACATCAATACACCAGTGGAACATCCGGTGAAGGCCATCCTTGCAGAGCTTCCGATACAGCCAGAATTTGCACGTCAACTTGACGTAGGGGCTAATCACCAAGTGGTCTGATGGTGCTTGAGAACAGATCACTGAAGTAAATCCTTTCCGGGGCCGCGGGAGTGAGAGATCCCTCAGCTCATACTCGCGAAGAAATGGCGCGCCGCGGCAACCTTTGTTGCAGTGCAAAAATCGGCGATCGCTTCGTGGTTGATCGTCGGATAATGGTTCTGCGGGCATGGCACAGGTGAAGTCGAGGGACGTAGCCAGCCTGAATTCAATGGAAAGCTGGCGTCTTGTCTGCAATCCTCACAGCAGCTCTTAACTCTTAGAGCATTTGAGCATTTTTCTTTGAGTTTGGATGTGTTGATGGCAGAACTGTATGGAGGGAGGGTGTACTAGGTACAGGCTTCGGGTACTGAGACGGAATTCTCGAGACCGGGGCCGGTCGAGGCTTGGTTTATCATAGTCGTCAATCTAGCGTTGCAGTCCTTGTCTGGATCTGGGAGGCAGCTCGAATAGCAGTGCAACAATTGGCAGTGGCCGCGGAAGCTGTCTCCTACCCATGCCACGTCTTTGCACAGGGGAAAGCACGCAGATCGATGAAAGCATATGTGATCTCACGGGAAAAGTGGGGCACCTTGGCACCAGCTGACGGTGATTGACGATTGATGCCTTTACTTCGATCAGCGGTGATGTCGGTGCGCACTGCGTGCTCTCTACAACCATCCAGTCGCTATACAGCCAGACAGCACACTTCAATCGCGTCGTACACGAATGCCCCCTCCGCGCCTCTCTGCCTCTCCGCTCCTCCGCACCTCCTTCGAAACTTTCGTCCGTGGCAGCGGCACATGCGACGCAAGCAACCTCAAAGCACCACCAAGCCGACTGCGCCGCAGAACCTTGTGCCCGAGACTGGCGCATACAACGAAGACCTGCGCTGAAAGAGCGAACAAGACAAGCTCGCCCGTATTTGCCTGACGGAGTTGTCTCTCGGACCTTTGTGCGCACCACAATGCCAGAGTAGGAAGATATCGCTGGTTGTTTCTTCGCCGAACGGGCCAAATAAGACACGAATCTATACAAGACGAGACATTACCCTCGCCCTCTGTCTCGTAGCCTGTAGACTCTCCTTCCATCGCCTACTTCGTTTCTGTCACGAGTCCGCCGAACGAGCCACAGCCCTCACCACGAATTGCGCATCGACCACTTGGAGCCAGCGCGAAAGCGTAAGTTCTACGGAGAACTGCGTCAGTTCACACTTCATCCCGGGCCGCCATGCAGCAGGCCGTGGGGACGCGCAAACGGCCAGCACCTGGCGCCTCGCCATTGGTGCAGCAACCCATGACGCCGCAGTCTGCCTTCTACCAGCCGACGCCTGACAATGCCGCCGACTTCAACAACAATTTCGACTTCGCAAACGGGTTTGGCAATGACCAGACATTCTCAACCCCAACCTTTGATGACAGCAATCAGTTCCCGGCAACATTCAACAACGCACAGCCGCAGGCATATGGCGCTAGCCTTGCGTCAGGACAGTCCACAGATCTAGTGAGGCGGGGAAGGAATCAACAGCTAGCGACGCCAAACGGAGGTGTGCAACAAGAAGCGTTGAACGGCAGTGGCTACGGCAATATGGCGAGCAATGGACAAGAAGAGACTGAGTCAGATCTTGAGGCCAAGGTTGCACTGGCAAAGAGAGAAGCATCAGGAAAGAGGAAACAGATTCCACCATTTGTGATGAAGTTGAGCAGGTGAGTACATTGCGTCCCACGAACTACTCCACACGATTGACTGATGCTGACATGTCATACAGCTTTCTCAATAAGGAGGAGAATGCCGACAAGATCAAGTGGTCTGAAGACGGACGCTCTTTCATCGTGCTCGATGAAGATGAATTCGCTCGGACATTGATTCCGGAACTGTTCAAGCATAATAATTATGCCTCATTCGTGCGGCAACTGAACATGTACGGCTTCCACAAGAAGGTCGACATCGCCGATGGCTCGCTGCGGCAGTCCGAGTCAGCTCGGAAGGGACAAAAGCCGCCGAGCATGTACTCGCATCCGTATTTCCGACGAAACCGGCCTGACCTCTTGTGGCTCATCCATAAGCCCAGTGGTAAGACAGGGGCTAAACGGAAGCGTGAGGGCACAGTCAAAGGCGAGGGCTTCGACAGTGACGATGAGCGGCAGTACTCGCCAGGGCCTGAAGGAAGGCCTAGTGGAGAAGTCGGCAGTGTTGGCGCCAACGGTTTGGCCCAGATGCCTCGAACTGAAATGGCTGCTGTTCGCCAAGAGCTGAAAAAGCTCCAGCAACAGCAAGGCATGATCTCGCGAATGATCAATCAGCTGAAGGAGCAAAACGAGCACTTCTATCGGCAGGCCACTGCATTCCAGCAACTGCACGACCGGCACGAGAACTCTATCAACGCAATCTTGACCTTCCTCGCCACATTTTACAATAGAAGCCTCGAAGGGCATTCCGGGCCAGGTGTCGTCAACATGTTTGGCAATCAGAACCAGAACGGCCAGCAACAGCATGGCAGCGTGGTCGAAGAGTACAATGATGGCACAACTGAAGCGAGCAACCAGATGCAACGCTACGCTAAGAAGCCACAACTGCTCCTTGGAGCGCCACATACAAGAGACTCGACCAGTGGTACTGCAACACCGAACTCTGCTAGGCAATCCGCAAGTCCACCAGAGGGAAACTCACCGCTACTCAAGCGTGACAGCGCGAGCGCTCTACGGCCTGAGAGCACAGATCCTGTCGGCGGACGAGCGACATCGACGACTAGTCCCGTGATTAAAGAAGACGTTGAGACGCCAACGTATCTCAATTCGGTTCCTGATAACAATCAAGTCATGAGCTACATCAACAACGCCAACGCAACCAGCGCATCGGCTGAGAACACGCCGGCATTCGACATCTCCGCCTTGGGCGACTACTCAAACGCTATCGGTGGTTTAACACCACAGCAGAGGAGCACCATGCTTGCAATGATCAATCAACACAGCGGCGCTCCGTCGAACGAAAACAATGCACTTGTTGCGCCGAATGCGCCCTCGGTACAGCAACATATGGACAGCATCAAGCAGAATAAAGAACAACTTGAAGCCCTGACTGCTATGCAAGCATCGACCAACCAGTCGATCCAGAGTATTCAGGAGAGGATAGGACAATTCTCACCCGGCGCAACGTTTGGTGGAGACGACGCGGGCGGGTCGCTTCCCGACTTTATCATGGAGGATTTGCTTCAGGGCCCTGTGAACGACAGCGATTTCAACAACTTCGACAGCAACTTCGATTTCCAAGCCGCAGCAGAACAGACGAACCCAGACTGGGACGACGATTATTTTGGCGAAGCTGACGACACTGGGGCGGACATGTTTCAAACGGAGAGCACGAATGGCGTTGATCAGGATCATCTTGCTGCTTCTGCTGGAGGTGCAGGCACTGTGGAGAGTTTGAGCAGTGAAGCGACCAGCCCTTCGGCGGCTCAAGAAGCAGAGGTTGCCGAGCTGGACACGCAGTTGCCGAACAAGAAGAGGCGCGTGAAATAAGCTGTTTGCCACTTGTCCAACGGCGTTGTAGCTGACTTCTGGCCTAGGGAGGGCTGAGATGGAGATGGCAAGAGCTGTCTTTCCACATGCCTTCATGTTGCATATTCACGACGTAACGAGTTCCTTTCTCGGCTTCTTTTTGCAATTGGCACATGCGTCGAGGCAGAAGCTGGAATTGCATAGATACCCAATGAGATCAGTTCGTCCATTGACATTCCATTTAGAACAAGTATCATCTGTTGAAGTGCCCTATTTTTGCTGACAGGCCCGGGACAGCGCGTTTTGGCCAGACCCAGGCGCGACTGGGACTTGAGTATTCGAGGAACTCCGCTCAGCCGAGATAGGCGATTTCTCTAGTGGTGGACCACAGAAGGCTTGCTGCGTGACGCGTGGTGACAACTGGGAGCTCAAGCCGCTGCTCGAGCAGCGTGAAGAGGTCCGGCGCTGCGATGTTGATGGGCATGGCGGTAGGGCTTGGTGCTGTTGGCAGTGATCGTGCCTCACAGTATCACTGAGCAGGATTCCGAAGACTTGGACAACTCACTGCCCATAGCCTTCTGCACGAAGAGCACTTGAGAAGGAAAAGCTGGCTTGCACCATGTACGCTGCTCCCAGGGAAATTAAACGGCACGATACCACTTTCGGGTCCGGATTGAAAAGCATAAGCTTCGAAAAGATGCAGAAGAGGTTATTCGGCTATGTGGAAATTTTCTTGGAAAAGGCAAGAGAGTTCTGGTACATTGCGACCCATCAACCGAAAGCCGAAGCCATCCAATTCGCCCAGGCACTCATACTTCGAGCTCATCCGCCGTATCCTCATGTTCAAGCAAGACTCTTTCTTCCGTACGAGAGCGAAACCAGCCGCATCCATCCCTTGATCACACTCCAAGACCATGTGCCGTTCACATCACCAACACGCCACCGAAGACTACCCACCCTCTTTGCCGCATGTGCGATGTGCACGATGCGACGTTCACTGCTTTCATTACGTGTCAGAGCGTAGTGCTCTGTGCGCCTATAGGAACTGCGCGGCGCTCGAATGGTGTGCCGGGTCTGGTAATTTTCTGGCGCGAAACTTGGAGCCAACCAGAATTTCACTTCCAAAGAATACTGATTTCTGCGTGGCTCTCCTCGGATCATCTTGCAAAAGCCAATAGACGCCGGTGGAATGATTTGGGGTCGCATTTTGATGCTCATCCAGTGGACGCAAGAGAAGCTTGATGCTGTCGGAACCTGCGGCGCTGTTCTGGACTGCCTATTATAAGCTGGCAGGTTGGCACATTTGACTTCTCTTCCTTCATCTCCCCCAGGACGATCAGCGACTCTTCAGCTTTCGTCCAGCTGCTACATCAACTTCAACCCTCGCCGTGAAAGTATTCGTGGACCTCACAACTGGCAAGCTCACGGATTGAGCTTCGACGTTCAAGTTGGCACGACCATGCCTTTCTGTTCGTTTCGTTCGGGCAGAAATATGCCCGTCGAAAGATGCGGGACCCCCTACTACAACAGAAAATTCTATGCAGACCGAGCGAAAGCAGAGGCGGAACAAGTGACCGGCTCGCCTTCATCGAGTGCGGATGGCGGAATGAACGACATGATCTTCAGTTTCGATTTCAGAGTGTCTCGTCCAGAGGAAAGGGAGGCTACGCCCGTCTTGAAAGGGATTTCGAAGCTCATGGAAGCCTTCACTAAATTGGCTGCCAACCTCCGCAATGGCCTCTCGTCGCATAGACTATCGGACGCAGGTTCGATGAAATCAGAGGCTGGAGAAGCAATCGACTCGCCTCCATTGCCTCAGGACGACGAAAAGCTCTTCAGCGTCTACAGCTATACAGGAACGACCGAACCAGTGGAAAGTGCAACCGTGGCGTGGTTCACATCAGATCGCACAGCCGCACTGGACGAGCTTCTCGCAGTTGGACATGAGGATCTCGTCAAAGTATTCTTCAGTGACCTTGCCGCCCATTCGCACGAGCCGTTGGCCGCAGATTCAACGAAAGCAGGATCCCACCCAGCACGCGACTCGCCTTCGTTGCCAAAGGACAAGGACGCGCATGTCAGATCCTCGATGGCCCCTCCAATATCGATGGAAGATACAACTGGAATGTTGGACTTGAGAGCAGGAGTTGTCGTAGATGTCATCATCGCTGGGGACATCGACGGGGTCCGTACCTCTGCACGACCCAGCCACGTCCCATCTCAGGATCCTCCTATGCCGGCCACACTCCAAGACAACGCTGCGTATTCACCGATAAGAATCACAGCCCCCATGATCGTAGTAGTGGTCCTCATTCTCGTGAAGGCTACGAGCTATGTGTCTACCTACTGGGCCGATTTTCGCCGCCGAAAGGAGATCGAAGATACTTTCCGACAACGCATCGGCACAGCTTGGAATCTACAGCAGTGTCAAGATGCCTATGAAGATCGCAACCAGGCACTCAGAGCCTGTAAAACGTTCAACTCGAGACTGGTCAATCGTCTCGCGGGCTTCGTCACAATTGCAGGCTCCATTCTCCTGATGAGCCAATTCTCCGTCCTTCCGCCAGTCGCGTGTTCTGTCCTTTGTGTCGCGGTCTTCAGCGTCCTCGGCGCCTTGGGCCTTTGCGTATTCATGCTATTTCCGTGTCCCGCCCTTCTCGTGAAACCGCGTGTAGAGAAGATGAGTGGATCGAGGGAAGCGCCGCCGCGCGAGGACAGACACTTGCCAGCACTCCCGAGCTGTATGATGCCTGCTTTCGTCTGGATCAAGGACACCTTTGCCGCTTTGAAGCAGAAAATGCGGACGGAACCAAAGGAACTCTTCGAGTGTCCGCCGCTGACGGAGAAGCTGGAGCCTCTGGAGCCCTTGGAGAGGTTTCCGCAGCCAACGCAAATTCTCCTCGTGAAAGCCCCTTCATGCTGTCTGATCTTGCAGACCCTCTGCGTCAGTGTCTCACGGGCTTGTACACCAGCTCTGAGTCCTTACAATTATTCCGGGCAGGAGCAGAGCGAAAAAATGGTCGACATGTTGCTCAACTTTTTCTTGCTGCTGGCAGGAAGCGCGATCACGATCTTTTGCGAAAGACCCGTCTGGAGCTGGTACAGGAGATTGTTCATGACACTCGATGATCAGTTTGATGAGGCTGAAAAAGGAGACAGTGACAGCGAACCAATCATCGACGAGTTTCTGTACAAGTTGTCCGTGATCTGGAGACTGGTGGTGCTTGATCTCGGAATGTCCTGGTACACGAGCACTATGCCAATCATTGGGACATTCATACGGTTCTGTTATCAGCACGTGCAAGCGTACCCTCTTTCTTGGCTGGTGGTGGGTCTTTGCCTCTTACTGCCGACCCTATACGAAGCAGGGCTCTACGTTCGCGATCTGGAGGAGCCGGGCGAGTCACAAGCTGTTGCATCAGTGTCAGTGATGGTGGAGACGAAGAAGATTGCAGGAGCACGCGTGGAGGCGCAAGACGTGGCGGTGGAAGCCCAAGCCACGACCGGGATGGAGACCGAGCTGGCAGCTGCCATGGCGGCGGACTCGAATACAGACGATGAATGGGCAGATGTCAAGGAATTACAGGCTGAGGCGGAAGTTGCGGAATGGGAGCTCGTGCCGCAAAGTGAAACAAGCTGAGTTGTACGAGTTTCACTCGTAATAACGACTGCTTTGGAGCTCAATGTTGGGCCGCTGGAGGGGATTAGTGCGCTGGTAAATCTAGGGGACGCCGAGTGATAGCGCTTGTTGGGGAATGAGTTCTATTCGTGTTTGATATAGCTAACGCGTTATGTAATGAGTTTGAACCCATGTGCCAGCGCGAACAAACCTGCGATGCGTTGCATTCATACGTTGGTGTCAAATTTGCAGTTCTTCCCAGATCCGCGAGATATCCGTAAGAGATTGGGTTCCACATCTTATCTTTAGCTTTTTTTTAGGAGTTCGTTAGGTAGACATGCGCTGCAACGAAGAGCCCAGCTCCCCACAAAGCGTGACAGAAATTTGACCACAGATCCTTGACATGACCTTAATTTGTTTCTCGAAGAGTGTCGACAAATTCAAGAACTCCATCGTACCCTTGCTGCAAATTCGCAACTTGCGTCTTGAGGTCGGAGTTCTCATTCCTGAGCTTCTCGACTGTAGCCCACGCGACTCCCTCGTTTCTCGAGAAAGCCGTGGATTGTTGTGATAGTACACTGCCTCGAGTAGGTATATGTCGCGGATCCATCCGGTGGTCCAGTGTTGGAGGCCTTGATGCGTATTGTGACGCAGGCGTCTCAACGCCACTGCTGAATAATGATGCAGTGTCTGCATCGGATTCGAATCCCGAGTCGGAAGCGCTGCCCCGTGAACTGCGCTTGACCGTTCTATTCGGATCCTCGTCTTCCTCCGGAATCTCTGTCTCGCGTCGCACAATACGAATTGATTTTGTGCGCTCTTCTTGTAGTTGCTGCACTTTCATTTTCTCCTCGGACAACTTGAGGATAAGCTCTTCGTTGACGTCGCGTTGCTCTTTCGCTAAACGTGCTGTGTCCTCAAGCTGCATCTTTAAATGCGCAGAGCGTGTTTGTGCCTCCTCGACCTCCTCTTTCTGGGCGTCGATCTCGGGTTGTATGCTCGCGAGATATTCCATCTTCTCTTTATATGCAGTTTGCATCCGCTGGATCAAGTTCGTCGCGTTGAGGAGTAAATCGTTGAAGGCGTGTGGAGACAGTGGATCCGCAGGACCATGGGGAAACAATGCGGTATTGATATTGATGCTGAGCATCTCATCCTCGATATTCGGTGTCTGCGGCGCCGGAGTGCTTGCTTTCCGGCCAAACCATGAGAGCTTCCGCGCTTTACTCGTTGCGGGCTTTGCTGTGGGCAGCATGGCAGTACTTGGTTGCCGCCGTGAACGTGGTCGGCTAGGTCGCTCAGTAAAACTAGGCTGGTATTCCATGACGAATTCGGTATCTTCTTTCTCTTGGACGGGCGCAGTCGGTACGCCCAAGCGCACGCGACCAGACTCGCCAGAGAAGAGGTTGTCGACAAACTTATTCATGTTGGGCGAAGGCGATCGGGGTGGGTCGGTGGTGCTATTGTATGCAGCTGCCCAGGATTTGGCTCTGGAATGCAGAACGCTTCCTGATCGCGACAGCGCGGCGGCAGCAGGCTGCGCACTTGAAAATGAGGAGAGCAGGCGCGATTTCAGACCCTCTCGTGCTGGCGGCGGCTGGTTGTTGGGATCCTGGGGCATGTGAACCTCTTCGAAGCGGTTGTTCTCGATGCGCAACGTTGGGATCAAGTCGACAGCTCCCGCTCCTTGGTAGGCGGTTGGGGAATCGGAAGTGTTCTCGTGATAGGGGTCGATCTCGTGGTGATAGCGTGGCGTACCCATGGCGGTGTGTGTACACCAGGTGGTCCTAGAGCTTGCAAGGATAGTTGCCTCGCGCGGGCTGTCGCGTGCAAGAGTGTCGAGGGTGTTTCACAGGGACAAGGTGGAATCCAGTCGTCGCGGAATCCGATCCACCCCGTGCCCACGCCCCCTTCACAGTTCCCGGACACAGTAGTGGAGGAAGGGGAAGCAGTGCTTCTGTAGGCAAAGCAATGTTACGGCCAAGAGACAATCGGTGATGGGGCGGATGCTGACTCGCTGCGCCGATTGCGCCAAGAGTCTTGTATCTGCGACGCGGTGCTGGCGAAATGTCGAACAAGTCCGTATGTAGCGGTTTCGAGGAGCGACGCCGATCGTTGCGACCCGACGACAACACCTTTTCTCCGTGACCTGTCGATCCAGCAGAGAGCGGCCTATCAGGTTCCCGTGCCTGAACGGGCCGTCGGAGAGTTTTGCGTGTGTGGGCACAAGCGGTGCCTGAACGAGTGCGGGTACTGGAGACTGGATGGTGCGAACGACAGTTTCTCTGCACGGAATGGTGGATCTGCGACACAGCAGGCGGTGTAACGAAGAGTCGAAGAAGGATGGAAGAATCGAGGTGGAATAATGCCGCAGCTTACAGTAGTGCTGTCTCACCAAAAGCGACCAAAGCGGCTGGGCTGCGGCAGGGCTGTGGCTGGTGGCTGGGCTGGGCTGGCACGAGCTGTGCCGTTGACGTTGACCCAATCCCAGTCGCCAGCATCCACCAAATTTGCTGATTTCTCTTCATAACCTCTCTGCCATGTGTTGTCCATCATGATGATGTTTCGCATTGCGCTCGCGGAGCTTTCGAACTCCGCCTCCTTGTCTCACTACGTCCCTCTCGGCGTTCCACCGCGCTACAACCTCACGCGTCCGCTCCAACGGCACCACCAATGGCTAGAACATGGCCTGCCGAAGCCAAATCGCCCTCCCGCCATCACGGCCAGGATCAACCTCGGTTGTCGCAGCGCCCGACTGCAGCATAGCAAAAGGTGGCCAACATGTCAGCAAGCTTGACGAAAACATGGACAGATTCGGAGCTGTGCACCCAGAGGTGGCGCCGTGGGCGGTATATTAAAAGGCGGGGGCGGTGACTGGAGACGTCAATACACGCATCATCTTGGAGAGGCACGCAAAAACAACTTGCGCCGATGCAGGATGTGGTGAGAAAACGGTCATGTGCATCGTGCCCTCGTCGAGATAGTGTGCAAGGTGACGATAGAAGTCGCGCATCTCCCAAGCATACTTGCCATGTTAAGACGTTACCACTATGAGTCGTGCGCGGGATCGTAGTCGTGTAGGCGGTCATCAGACATACCGCCTGATGATAACAAGGCTCTCGTGCGGCGTTGCATTTAACGGATGCAGTAGCTTCAACGGCTATGACCATCATGGCACCATCCGCAGCTCGAAGCCTTTGGTGATGGATATGTGCAAGTGTTGAGAGCTTCGCAGCGGCTTTGTGCCTCAGGCTGCGTTCATTCTCTATGCGGACGATTGCGTACCCTAATTGCGCACCGACTAGTTACTCAAGTTTGCAAGCTCTCGGTGTTCTGACGAGCGGGCCGAGACTTTTGATCCTTGTGCATCGAAGCCGAAGCGCTCTCCTAACAGGGACAGCGGACGGAGCCTGCAAGACGCCACTAGCATCGATGCAGTCTAATCAAGTCACCACGACCAGCGGTCGCGGTGCTTCTGACGACCCGGTAATTAAAAGCCACGTAAGCAATGATATAGACGGCAGCATGTTTTCCCTCCCAGCTTCAATCCATCCCATCTCCCCATCATCATGCTGTACTGGGCTGCGGGGTGGCTCACCTCCCTTCTGATACACGGCTCACTCGCAGCGGACCAAATCCAGGTCGAGCCCTTCATTCGCGATCTTCCCAAAGTCGAGCTGCACATCCATATCGAAGGCACATTGACACCACGGCTACGATGGGACTTGGCCCAGAAGAACAATGTCACATTACCGTACAAGACCTTCGAAGAGCTACAAGCCAGCTATGATAAACTTGCAACGCTTCCCCAAGACAACTACCTTCCTGCATTCTTGGAAGGCTACTATGGCGGCATGGACGTCCTCCTCCACGAAGAGGACTTCTATCAACTGGCCATGGACTACTACAACAAATCTGTCTCGCTGAACGTCCGATACTCCGAAGTCTACTTTGACATTCAAGCCCACACCAGACGAAACGTCTCGGTGGCCAACGTCATGAACGGCTTCCTACGCGCCAAAACCGAAGCCAAAGCCAAGTACAACTACGACAGCACCTTCATCCTTGCCTTCCTCCGCGAACTCCCCGTCGAATCTGCCCAGGAACACTACGACCTCGCCGCACCTTGGCGCGGAACACTCTTCAACGCCGTCGGCCTAGACAGCGATGAACGAAACCGACCTCCCATCCTCTTCGACAGCGTCTATCGCCAAGCACGCAAAGACGGCCTCAAACTGACCGCCCACTGCGACGTGAACCAACAAGACACGTACGAACACATCCGCCAAGCAGCAGTAGAAGTCGGCGGCGGAGGCCTAGACCGCATTGACCACGGTCTCAACGCAGCGGACAAACAGGATCTGATCGACGCCATCAAAGGTCGAGGAATCGGACTGACATTATGTCCTGCAGCCTACAGCCTGATCGCCAACGCGAGTTTTATTTTCCCGCGCGTGAGGACGCTCTACGACGCTGGTATCCCCATCACGGTCAATAGTGATGATCCGACATATATGCGAAACTACTATGTTTCGGAAGCGCTGCAGATGACGGAGGATCAGACGCCGTTTTCCAGGGAAGAAGTGGTGCAGCTGCAGAGGAATGCGATCGCGATATCTTGGGCTTCTCCGCTGGTGAAAGCGGCGTTTATGGAGGAGTTGGAGGCTTATGTGGTGAACCTTGCAGGTGAATAAGAGGTAGATCTTGATGCGAGGAAGAGTTCGACTTCACGCAGGTTATAGTCGTTGCCATCTGCGTGCCTAGTGGCATATTGCCGTGGTCACTTTTCCAGGCTCTGTCGGCGACTTGTGATCGGTTGCAATATATCCCAGTCTGAGACGCATTCCGGGTGGAAATGGTTCATAGCAGCCCTCGTCGTGGTCTGAGGCTGCACTGCTGCAAGCATTGATGCTAGTCGATCTCATGATCTTTGCCCGTATCGACTGCTGACAGCTTGAGAAGTCACGGTACTGCGGAAGCTCGTTGGCATCTGTACATCTCGTAGTTCGCCTAAAGCATGATTTACCAGAGTGAGTTTGAATAAGTGTGCGGCAGAAATCGAGCGGCGTTTTCAACAGACTTATTCGAATAACTCTCACCACTCCTCATCACTAGTGTCGGTGTGCCAAACAGTCTCATCCATCAGGTAACTAAACAGTGGCTGATGATACCAATGCGCATCGACAACCTTCTCCAACTCCTTCTTCACCTTTTCCCGCCCCTCTGCCTGCAGATTCACATGCTCATACCTGGTGAAGCTGCCTTGTCCACCATGACTCGGAGGAATGTGGTTCATTAACCATTCTGCCTCTTCGGCCGGCATGGGCGGCGGGGCTTCTTCCGTAAAAGAGACAGTGCCGCGATCGTGCATGAGGTGATTGAGCAAAATGAAGTCTAATTCTGGACAAGAGTGCAGCAAGAACTTGAAAATTGTATGCCAGGGACGAGGCTCGAGGTCTTCTGTGTCGCCAGCAAATAGGGATGGGTTGGTGGGTGAGGTCTTGGTCGATGAGAGTAGGCGAACGTCGCGTATCTTGACGCTAGTGAGGTTGTCGCAGCTCGGCTTGAGGAGAGCAATCAATGTCGCAGACGTTGTTGTTACTTTCTCAAGCTTGATCCGCGTGAGGTGTGGCAGCGTGGACGACAAGGCTACCCTCTGCAGAGCAACATAGGCATAGCTCAGCCGCCAACTGTCGGGATTTCGAGCGGTAGGGGCAAGCAAATGCGACTGCTTCCTATCTGGGAAGATCTGCAGGCCAATCTCTTTCAAGTGCGGTGTCGCCTTGAGCAGTCTTGCCAATCCTGTACCAAAGTCTTCTGGCCGCCGAAGGGTGTTGTATGGTTGAGAGCTCAAATTCGGTCGGGTATTGAGCCAACCTTTGACCGCGTTGAGCTCGATATAAAGAATGGAGCCGCACGCTGCGTCTAGTGTCTCTTGAGGTAGCCATTCTTCTTTGATGTTGTCGATCTCAATGGCATCTGTGTAGAGTCTTTGTAGACGGGTCCCAGTTTTTGCTGCGGCGGAGATAATGGCAGTAAATAGATAAGTCGAATCAGATAAATCGTAGACTGGACCCGAGGGAATGGAACCTAAGATGCGTGGGTCCTCGCCGATGGCGTCTCGAAGTAATGTCCACCCGTACGGACTGTAATCTTCACTTCTTCGCATGCCAACAGTTCTCAAGTTTGGCAGGAGTTGAAAGGCACTTGCAAGCTCGTCTTCCAGTTTTCGAGTGTACAACAGCTCGGCATGGTCTCTGATGACTTGCTTGTATGCTTCGTACTGAACAGCAAGCCGATCAAACACCCTCAATGACTCGGAAGTTTTCCTCTCGGCGGGCGTGATGAGGTCGTCTGCAGAGTCCATGTCTGAGTCCTCATCGTCCGGAGCACACGCCGGTCGGGCGAAAGTGTACAGGTCGGGATTGAGCCACAAATGTTGCACATGTTTCCTGAGGCCTTCATGCTGAGCTATGTGATTCAAGACATCTAAGCTTGTCGAGGTGATCATGAAGCCCTTCTTGCGGAAATATCGCTTGCCGAATGAGGCAAAAGACGCCTCTTCCAAAGCCTTGTTGCTCAATCGTGCTTCGAAGACATCATCGTCGTCGAGGTGGGAGAATATCTGAGCAATCAGCTCGGTAGGAAGGGCCAGTAGATCCATGTTGGCGGCGACGTTGTCCCGGCTTTGGGGGAGAAGGAAAAAGAACGAGGAAAATGTGAAGGAGACGGTTGGCAGAATTTTACACTTCATTCAGGAAACACGTCAGCGCCACTGGCAATGGAAAAGTGAGGCTGACGTCGCGCGGCCATTGTGACGGGCAGCGAAGGTGCGTTGACTGCGCTGTCGCGTCTTGCCGTCCCCACGCCCGTCTGGACTTGGTGGGAAAGCAAAGCAAGCGGATCCGCCGTCCATCACCGCCGCCCGCTCCACCAGCGCCATGAGCTCCACAATCGATGAGGACGAGCTGTACCGCCGCTCGACGCAGTATCGCCACTGGTCCTTCGCGCCCGAGAAGCTCGCCGCCCAGCGCCAAAAGACACACGAGCTCGCCCTCGCGCGGGCGCAGCAGTACATCGGCCAGCAGAATGGCCTCGCGACTCCGCCCGAATGCCTCACCGCGCAGGAAGAGTTGCAGCTGGTGCAGGCGTACTGCGAGGTGATGCACAAGACGGGCGTGCTCTTGTCATGGCCGGCACACGTCTACACGACCGCGATCCAGTACTTCAAGCGCTTCTACTTGACGAATAGCTGCATGACATACCCGCCGAAGGAGATCTACAAGACGGTCATGTTCCTGGCCAGCAAGACCGAGGCCACGCACACGACGCTGTCCAAATTCTCCAGGTCGATCAGCGCCGACCCCGAAGCTGTGCTGGCACCGGAATACAAAGTCATGCAAGCTTTGCGCTTCATGCTCGATGTGCGTCAACCATACAGAGGCTTGAAGGGCGCCTTGATTGAGCTGCTCAACATGGCGGAAGGCCTGGTGGATGAGATAGCACAGCAAAGCGGCGAAGAGGTGCAGCAGGGCATGCTCGCTCTCAGAGCGCCAGACTCGGCCAACAAAACACAGTTCGCCATGCCGAACGGGAGCAATGGCAGAATAGAACAGAAGCAAGTGGTGGAGAGGGTGCAGTTGGCATATGCAGCAGCAAAGATTCTCCTCGACAGAGAGGCCTCACTGTCCGATGCATACTTCCTGTATACACCTTCACAAATCCTCTTCGCAGCATTGCATGGCGCGGACACGCCACTCCTGACCTACTTTCTGGACACAAAGATCCCACTGGGGCTGCCCTCGCGATCGAAGATCTTGGCTACGATAGAAAGCTGCGCAGTGATGTTTGCATCGTTTAGCACCAACACCAACATCAGCAAAGAACAGCGTGCAGCCCTGGAAAAGAAGTTGGAGGGCTGTCGCGATCCGTCTACAAAAGATTTGGTGAAAGCTGCAGCCGCAGTCAAAAGAAATGGCGTGGAGGAAGGTGCCATGGATGAGGAGAAAGCCAGAAAGATCAAGGCCGAGCGGACGAAGAACGAAAAGGACATGAACGACCTGTTTGGCCCGAGCTTGGGTGTTCCCAAAGCGGGCGGATGAAGGAGACGTGCTCACCCGGTGAGGAAACAAGCAATCAGCAGCACGGCGAACCTGACATGCACTGGCATAAAGATTAAGGCGGGACCTGCATGTGACGACTGCCGAGCAGAATCGCAGCCAATCTGACCTATCGCGCCGGCGATGCACCTGTCTCCTGGTAGACGTTGCCCGTGAGCCAACGGGTGGCGTGTCACAGCGTGAAGGCACGATGCTTCAGGCAGTATGGGCATACTTATCCATTTAAGATGCTTCTCGGTGACGATTCCTACTGGCGCAGCAAGACAAGACATCGCGCGTACCGAAGCGTTGCAAACGGTCACCAATGACAGCAGACGCCTGACTGAGACGTCGTTCTGTAGCGTAGCGGACCAAATGCCCCATGTCTCAGACGATCCAACATCAAATGGCCTGCTTCCTTCACATAGATACACATGGTGACATCGTTTCTGTGCGTGCATCACTCTGCCTTCGACCGCGTCGGACACTAAGAAGCCTCAATTGACATGGCTACACTAACTCAACTGCCTCCAAACTCAAGAACCGGCGGGCGACGACATTCTGATCCTCCCAATAATGGCCCTAGGTCTCTTTTATTCAACGGCAAAGGCCGCGCATCTTCGTCATCATCCGCCTCCTCATCTTCCAGTACTCGTGTAGAAGGTCACACCAACCGAGAAGCACTCGTCCTCCCCTCAGTCCCCGAAGACGCTCCCATTCTGCAAGAAGCCATCAGTCCCGAAGACGCCAAATCGAAGCGCAGATCCTCTTCAAATCAATGGGCCAAACGCCTCTCATGGATCCCAGGCTGGACATTCGCGGGCTCGCAACCCATCAGTCCACCACCAACCCAACAGCAACAACAACAACAGCATCCCAATCCCCTCGAACGCACCGATAGCGGAGACTCCTACCTCGCCAACAACACGCGCATGTCTCGCCTCCGCAGCAGCATCTCCACGCTCTCCGAGGTCGTGCTCCGCGACACCGAACCCTCGCACGAATCGAATTTTCCCGAGAATCCTCACTTCCCGGAATCCGATGGCCAAGCCATGCTGCTACATGTCTACGGCACCATTGACAACCTCAATCCACAAAATCTGCGCTTGCAGATCCCCCAAGGCTTCGCTTATGCCGATTTCTCGGGTCCGCCGCCAAGGCAGTATCAGGCTTTGCTCGAGTACATTCGGCCGCAGTTGCGGAATGGCGATATGTTGGTGCGGCCGTTCATTGAGCGGTATGCGAGGGATCGGAATTGTGCGATGGTGGTACGGGGTGCGATGCAGGATTGTGTGTTCAAGTGTATGATTATTGGGGTGTTTCCGATGAAGATGTTTGTGAATTTGGCGGATGGGAAGACGGAGGTTAAGTTTGAGGGTTATGAGTTGGAGGTGCAGATGTATGATCCTGGGATGGCTGTTGCGTTAGGGCAGGTTTAGGTGGTAGTGCTAATGAGTGGATTGGATCAGAGCTGTGTTGGCGTAATTTTCTTTACCTGTTTATTCTCGGTTCGCTGGCGGAAGATCGCCATTTCGTTGCGATGGTTTACATTTCGACCGAGTGTCGTTGGCCAACGAGTCATAAAACAGTTCGTTTGCGTCTCGCCGTCCTACATGAGCTCAGGTGTCTTCGTTTCTCCAAGGCTATTGTGCGGTGATGGCAGGAATAAATTTGGCCCAAAGATGGACCGCATCTGGTTGAAACAGACCACGGTCAGTTGTCCACCAGGCTAATCTTGAGTGCGGCATTAAATAGCACGTGGTGTTCATAATCACTTCACCGTCGTGCGAGTCAGTCGATGCAGCTTCATCGAGCTAGCAGTAGTCTGATCAGCTCTTCGTGTGTAGCGCACCACGCTAATCGTCCCAGGTCACCGCAATGGTGAGCTCGATGTCAGATGTGATGCATGTGCAGTAGAGCTACTTTGCAACTGAGCCTCCGCCAAACCCTGGCAAGTCCGGTGCGGGCAAGCGTCAGAGCTTGCGATGCGTTCCTTCGAGAGCAGTACGTATCTTTGCTCGAACTAGCTTATGCCGACCAATTCTCAGATTTGCTTTTGGTCTATACACGGCCCGTAGGCGAGGTTGGTAGTTTGCATGGAAGGCCGCTGTATGGTATCCTCCTCAAGGCTGTTGTATTCCAAGGAGTGAGATGAGCTCGGATTGTGTAACAGGAGTCGTTGCCAAGTTCCAGTCAATAGTGAAGAAGTCCAGCAGTAACGGCCAAGAGGTGCCACAGGAGGATTGGCACACACCATACGCGCGGTCTCCACAGCTGGACAGCTTGTGACAATAGGCTGGCGATACGTGTTGTCGCAGGGCACGTCTTTGCCTATTGCCGCGAGACATGCTCAAGCGTTGCATGCCGGAGAGTCGTAGCCGCTCGGCGGGTCTGTAGCCACGTCGCGCTCTCACCGATGGCGAGCGCCGTCAGCGGTTGGCGGCCATGTGTGGAGTGGCAGTGGGATATGCTTTGGACAAGCATTTGGACCTGCTGGACCGCAGCAAGGATGCAGGCGCTAGTGAATAGCGTGGGAAGTGTGTGAGCGCTGAGCCCTGGGCGGGATCAGGGCTGTAGTTAGCCAGGCCGTTTGCGAGGCAATTTGGACGGGCCAGACGTCATCTCACGGTGCAGCCGCATGGTAATAAATTGATAATGGACGGCCATTTCGATGTGCAGGACGAGTATCGTCAGAAGCAAAGGCACATGTCAATCGCACAACGGTTGGCTATCGGACGACCTGCGGCAGCCGCGTGCTAGCACGTGCTTGACAAGGACTTGGCGGGCCTGGTCAGCCCACTCTCTTCGCAGACCGCATTACTACTCTCCCAGACTCCCACCACGAGTCCCCAACACGTTGTCGCTGCTTCCACCACTCGACTCTGCCACCGCCGCCTGCCCAGACCCCCGTCGACGTGGCAATTCACCACCTCATCAATTCACCTCGGCGCCTCCCGCTCCGGCTTCCGCTCGTCACAGCTCTTATCCGTCGCTTCCACTCCCGCGTCGACACCTCACGGCGCCCACAATGGTCAGCAGTGCTCCGCAGTAACCATGCGCTTCTCCACCGCACGCACCAGACTCAAGGTCTAACCCATTCTTCCCCTTCCTCCATTGTTCACATCTTCGACCTCGACGCCCGCCCCGCCGAGTCCGCGACACCATGGCGAGCGCTCTCGCCGATGGACCGCTTTCGCCATTGAAGGAGGTCGGCGGCTGGCTCGCCTCCCTCATCCCGAGCAAGCAGTCGCTGAAGAAGCCGCACTTCAACTTCATCACTCTACACTACATGTTCATGCTGCTCATGTCCATCATCGGCTCCATTCTCCTCTACCCGGCGGGCTTGATGCCCTACATCGACGCCCTCTTCTTTGCCGCTGGCATGGCTACGCAATCCGGACTCAACACAATCGACATCAACACCCTCTATCTCTACCAGCAAGTCGTGATGATGCTTGTCACATGCATATGCACGCCCATCTTCATCAACACTTTTGTCGTCTTTGTGCGCCTGTACTGGTTCGAGAAGCGATTCGAGCACATCGCCAAGGAATCGCGTGCCAAGAGAGGGCGAGCGAGGTTCACTCTGAGCCGATCGAAGAGTCAGATGCAGGGAGAGAAGGATGGTCGCGACGATGTGGCAGGTCAGCTGGAAGCTGGAGGCATTCGCGAAAAGCCGATTACGGTTGACACAGACACCGCGAGGTTTATTGATAGAAATGGCAACGACGAGGACACCGAAGCGAGACGAAAACGTTTCATACAGAAGATCGGACCGAGCATCGGGATGGAGACCATCGAGCAGCAGTCACCAGAATCGAGTAGGACGAACAGTAAGGACAAGGAGAACGGAACTGGTTCCTCCGAGTCAACGATCGTAACACCCGTGGGGCTTGAGCCGCAGCTGTCCTCCATGCCCACTGAGGAACCAGATATCCCTTTCATGGGCCTGAACCCCAGACTACATCGAGAAATAACTTTCGCAGATGAAGTTCCCAGATCTGGGCGTCGATCGCCCGAGATTGCACGCATCCCCGAACAACGAGATGTATCCAAGCACATTGAGTTCTTAGAGCGGCAACAGGCCAATGCGAAGAAGGGCGGCGCACTCTACATTCCCGGGCCGAGAGATTTCGACAGAGGCGAATTACCAGAACAATTGGACGAAGACACTACCATGTCACGTTTGCGCACAAAGCTTTCTGCAGGCGGTGCTTCTCTCGATCGCCCGATGAGTGCAGATGGTCGCAGCGAGGTGTCCCACGAGGATGGTCAGGTCAGACGCGGTATCACTATCGACGTACCCGAACATCCTGCCCATCGCGAACGCGCCGCCACCAAGGCGAAGGAAGACGGCAAGGATGCTAGCGAAGAAGATAAAGAGCCCGACCATGAACCATCACGCCTCACAAGAATATTGGGCATGATCGGCGTCGGCCGAGGTCGCCACTCACGTTTCCCAAATATTACAGAGGGTCGACGCAGCTTTGCCAAAGCATGGACCAATCTCACCGGACCGAGTAATATTGAGCCGATGCCGTACTTCGACTGGACAGCCACGACCGGTCGCAACAGTATGTTTATGGGCCTTACGTCGGAACAGCGTGAGGAGCTAGGTGGCATCGAGTATCGGGCGCTCAAGACGCTGGCCAAGATCTTGATCGGCTACTACGTTGGGTTCCACGTCCTCGGCATGACTATCTTGCTTCCTTGGATCATGTATACTGAGCCGTGGAGAAGCAAGGTCCTTTCTTACAGCCAAAGCCCGGGGTGGTGGGGTGTTTTCACCCCAGCCTCTATGCTAAACGACCTGGGCTTCACCATCGTACCCACTTCGATGATTGACTTCCAAGGTGCAGTGCTGCCTCTGCTCTTTGGGTCTTTCCTCATCATCATTGGCAATACTGGCTTTCCCTGCATGCTGCGTTTCATCATTTGGGTCCTGTCGAAGATTGTCACGTACGAGAGTGAGCTGTGGAAAGAATTGCGCTTTCTTCTCGACCATCCACGCCGATGCTTCACCTTGCTCTTTCCTAGCAAAGCAACATGGTGGCTGTTCTGGGTGCTGATTGGACTGAACCTGATCGATTTGATCTTCTTCATCATTCTGGACCTCAACCAGGAGGTGGTTAGTCAACTTCATCCTGGAATTAGGGTCCTCAATGGATGGTTCCAGGCGGCTTCGACCCGAACTGCAGGATTCGCGTCCGTCAACCTCGCCGAACTCCACGCGGCCATCCAAGTGAGCTACATGATCATGATGTACATCTCCGTGTTTCCCATCGCCATTACTCTCCGAAGAACGAACGTGTACGAGGAGAAGTCACTCGGAATTTTCGGCGGCGAGGAGACAGGTGGCGATGACGACGAGCAAAGCTACGTCAGTCAGCATCTGCGTAGGCAGCTGTCCTTTGACTTGTGGTACATTTTCTTGGGGCTCTTCATCATCGCTATCGTCGAGGGTGACAAGATTGCCAATACGAATGAACCGTCCTTTACCATGTTCAGCGTACTGTTCGAGATTGTCTCGGCATACGGAACAGTGGGCCTGTCACTGGGCTATCCCAACGTCAACACTTCCTTCTCGGGGCAGTTTCGCGTCATATCCAAGCTCATCATCATAGCAATGATGATTCGAGGACGCCACCGTGGCCTGCCATATGCTCTCGATCGCGCCATCTTACTCCCAAGCGACAAACTGCAGCAGAAAGAGCACGAGGAAGCCGAGCGAAGACTGACTCGTCGTGGCAGCATGTTTGCGGAGGAGAATCAGAACATGTTTGGTAGGAACGGCAAAAGTCAAACATGGGAAGACGGCGAATTGGACGAGAACGGACTCCCTGCGCAACACACACGACCGCAGAGCCGAGCGGATCAGGCCATGACTGCTGCCGCTGGCGGTGACCAGGACCCGGCTGGGTTGCGGAAGGTGAACACGCACAGATCTCCTGCTCTCTCGAACAAGTCTGGAGGCCTCAATCACAAGCGGTCTCGCAGTCTCAGTCGGGTCATTGTGGGAGGTTTGAGTGCTGGGCCTACTTTCTCGAAGCGCGAGTAGGACATGCGTGACAGATGGGCTCCCTGTGGTATGACATGCCAAGAGAGCAATGACAACGACTCTCCTTTTCACTTTTCTCGGATTTGCTGCGTTCCAGCGGAATACCACACGGGCGGTCGTTTTTTGAGAATGTTCTAGATAGAAGAGGACTCTCGTATACTGGGGCTCACATGAGAGAAAATGGCACGCAAATGTGCTGTGTCATTTGCACATTTACAACGATGCATGCATTTTTGAATGGACCCAACCGTTCTTTCCTCACTGGGCTCCATCTTTTTTGCTTTCCCCCGCGTCGATGATCAATTGCGCTCCCCTGAGAGCCTCCATCACATCGCCCAACTCGTCTTCGTACACAATGACGTGGCCCGCACGACTCGTGCTCAAATAACTCATATTGAACATTTCCGTGGGACTCATCCTCCCTCGCATCCCTTCGGTCAAACGACTGGACACGCCACACACAATGCCCGTACTCTCACGCGGAAGATCTTTCAGATCTAATGTGATGGGGACCTGCTCAGGCGATTGCGTTCCGAGCAAGATATCCTCGCCTTCTTCGGGAAAGTGCTGGAGGAGACGTTTTTCCAGCGTCAGAGATGCGGATTCGTTATCTGTCAAGGTGACGGAGAAGAATTTGGGAGGCGGATATGCGGCTGTGAGACATTTTGCTATGCCGAGTTGGAGTTTGCCTTCGGTGAAATTCGTCTCGGAGAAGTGGGGAGTGCTGTCTTTCAAGCCGGCGCAAGTGATGAGTTCGATGGTGGGGTCGACGGAAGGGGTGATGTTGTTCCGAGCGAGGGCTCTGAAGGTCCGGGTTTGGAGGTCGGATATGGTAGTTGGAGGCGGAGTGGGAGGTGCGCGGATGGCGGCAGCGGCAGGGATCATGCAACTGAACCCGAAACCTTCTGTTGTCGTTGTCGTCGTCGTCGTGGAGCTTGATGATGACGATGATGAGCCCGAAGATCCTTGTCGGGCATGGCAGTTGAGGAGCGGTGAGGCTGGGTTTGTCATATGGCCGACTTCACCGTCTTCGCTGTCGGCCTCGAAGACGAAGCCACGTTCTTCCAGGGCGTGGATGACGTTTGATCGCGAGCTGTATGGGACGAGGACGTAGTCGGAATAGTAGGATGTAATGAAGAAAATGGGAATGCCGGCCAATGCCAAGGGGCTTGTCAGGTCCAGGACTCGTTGTCCCGCCTCTAGTCCCTCTCCACCGATCGTGATGACTGAATAATCTTCCTTGCTGATCGAGACCTGCTTTTGTAGGGATGCGCTCAGATTCGCGATGAGAGGACGGAAGAGCGCTTCGGCGTCGTCGCGAGGGCATACCACCGAGCATTCGCTGGGCGTGATGGATACGTTCGTGAAGGGCTTCCAGTGACACCAGGGTCGATGCGGGGGGATGGTAGCGCCATCTTCGTCTCGCAGGTCGTTGTGCAGGAGTAGACCAAGTATGGGTTGCAGGAAAACAGGCCAGATTGATGCCGGGATGTGAAGCATCGCCAGATGTGTTCTCTGTCAATGATGAGCGTTGAATGATCTCCAACGACGGTTCCGTTCTCACCAGAAATCCAATGTTGGCATTGAGCAAAGTGCTCGATTCCATGATCGGCTGTCCCATTGTGGCTGATATTCATGCAAGCAAAGGGCGTGAGGTTGAGTCCCTCATGCAAAGCCCGTTCAGCGGTTGACGTTTTCGACAGGCAATGGATATTCTGCAACGATCGAGGCTTGAAAGTTCATGGCCAGAGACGTGGTCAAGCTCCGCAAACGAGACCACATGCCAGATTTCAGGATTGCGGTTGGCAGATCGAGGAGGCGGTCGTAGCAGGCCGGCCGTCCGCGTGGTATTATGTATGCCCGACGGAAGCTCTGGGGCTCTGTGTGCAGAAGACGGGAGCAGGCGAGGGTGATACAACGTCACAGCGATTCAGCCGCAAGGTGCTGGTGGATGAAATGTCGTGGCTGCTGTCGTGTGGCTCGCAGACAGCGTGTCGCGCGTGGTTCCAGCCAGGTTGTTGCGCCAGATGCGGCGAGGGGCGCTGCAGGCAACGGCGTGGGATGCGTAGCTTTGCGGGCCAGTTGGAGAGCTCGCTCGTGGTTGTTGCCCTCCCGCCTCGCCAATGCGTTGTGTCGCGCGTGCACGCCAAAACGGGTGTGTGACGTGCAGCGTGGGATATATAAGTGCGGGCCGCCCCAGCAGACCGATCGATGCACACATGCGCATACATGTTCTACATCGTTTCACCCTGCAGGCACGCAGCGCGGGAAATCGGATGCCGCGTCGAGATCTGCCATGCGCAAATTGTTGAGACGGCGACTCTCTCTCTCTCTCATCAGCTGCTAGCGGCGCCGTTCCCAAGCAGGCCAGCGCAATCTGCCGCATTCGAGCGTGTGGTAAAGGGTGGGATCGTCGTCGTCTCACGGGTGATGGCGAAGACATTTGACATGTGACATGATGATAGGACGGGCGGCAGTGTCCGCTTCGCCAAACGTGCAGTGCCACCTCCGATGCTTGCTTGCTGTTGGGTGGCGCGGGAGCCGAACGGGTACTCGTGGCTGTTGTCGGTTGAGATAACGGTGCGTTGCCCGTGCACAAGGATTTCGCGTCAAGCGTGGGAGGCTGAATGCTTATCACTGTCGGTGGTCTTGAACAGGGAGTTTCATTGCGGAATACATTGAAAGTAGTACTCATTCCACGTCTGACACTTCCACCCCGTCCCACACGCCGTTGCACCAGCCCAGCCCGTGCCTCCACATTGCTGATAACTGCCAATCGCGTACACAGTATCTCCACCCGGGGTTCCAGTGGGCAATCCCACTCCCAGGATCTTCGCCGCCGCCTGCTCTGCCACGCTCACGATCACGGCCGAGGGGTTGGCCGTCACCATGCCGGGGAAGAGCGAAGCGTCGACGACAAACAAGTTGTCGGTGCCGTATACTTTGGTGTTGACATCCACGACCGACGTGCCGCCCGTGAGTCCAGAGTCGCTGCCCATCTTTGCCGTGCCCACCCAGTGATTCGCAGATCGCGAACTGGTCGTCAGCGGGTAGCTGCCCAACCAGGCGTCAATCGTCGTTTCCGACGAGGGGTACGCGACCTTGATCGAGGGGTCCTTTGCAAACGCCGCAAGCACATGCTGGATGCTGGTCTTGATGGCAGCTAGGTTCTCGCCGTCACTGGGATAAGGCACTTCGGAGACCACCATGTTCAAAGCCTTCGTGATGGTCGCCACGCCGCGCTTGGTGGAGCCACGACCCAAGTACTGCGTGATGGACACGGTGTTGTTGCCCTCGATGTCATGGCTTGATTCGACCCGAGCGGAATAATGCAGCTGTCGTGTGATCCCATCTGTGCCGGTGATTTCCTCCCAGAACATGGTGATCAAGTTTGGTGCAGACTGAGCAAGAATTCCACTTCTACTGTTGAGGTACAGATCCGCGTCAGCTGGGATTGGATTGTTGTATGCGCCATAAAAGTCGTACGCCGTGATGTTGGGATGCGTGATGACAATGTCTGTTGACGTATGGTCGTCCAGATTCCGTCCAACCGGAAGCTTGATCCAGTCTGCACTTTCGATCATCTTGTCACCTTCGGCGTCGGAGACAGTCTCTAGCTGTGCTTGCGGTCCGATGCCAGATCGGAAGAGTACTTTGGGCGTTCCGAAAGCACCAGCGGAGAGGACAACGGCCCTAGCTTTGATTTGGCCACAAAGACCACCTTGGAGGAAGGCGTCGACCTCAACACCAGTGATACGGCCGCCCTGTCGGATAACACGGTTGACCGACGTGCCAGTGATCACTTTGAAGTTCTGCCTCTGGCTCGCGCTCACGAGGTAAGTGGCCAGCGGCCCACCTCGCTCACCCTTGGAGAACATGTGGTTCGGTCTCGAGAAGGTGGAATTCTTCTGCGCAGGTGCGTTGCCAGCAGTAACATTTTTCCAGCCACTTGCCGCTAGGGCTCCAGCAACGACATGATAGCCTTCACCTCGATAGATCTTCCCGTCTTGCGAAGGAACGTCTGTGAACGGGATTCTCTGAAACGTCCTTTCGACGGCACCTTGCATGTCGCTACTTTTCCATCCGTTAGGGAAATTGGCGTCGAAATCCGATGGGTTTGGCTTCCACCATAGGCCTGCATTGACCGCTGTGCCACCTCCGAGTACACAGCCTGCCATGACGGAGACATCTGCGCATGCGATGCCAGCGGAGTCCACCCATATTTGGTTGTCCAGACCAGGAACGTCGAAGCGCGTAAGTTCCTGTCCCTCGAGCCAGTCAGGCTTGAGCTTGCCTCCCCAGCGCGCGGTAGATGGAGGACCCTTTTCAATCAGCAGAACCGAGCCGCCAGATTCCGAGAGACGGTCCGCAACAGGAATACCACCCGCGCCTGACCCCACCACAATGTAATCCCATGTTCGATTCGTGACGGTGAGATCGCTTGTGCACGACGGCGCGGGCGCTGCGGTGGTTGTTGCAGTTGCGCTCGTCTGGCTGGAGGAAGGAGCGCTGGTCGTAGGAGTGCCGAGCGAGGTCCAAGAAGTGTAGCCGGTGTTTCTCGCAGAAGCAACCTCGGCAGCCATAATATTGGCTTGGGCATGCTGTGCAATGGCCGCGCTGGTTGCTTCTGGGTTGGTTGGTGCGGCACCGCCTTGAGCCCATCCGAGCATTTGAAACGCATCAGAAGTCGTCGGTGGGACTGCCGATCCCGTCTCTCCGCCCTGATCCCAAGTCCAGCAATTTTTGCATCTGTATGTCAAACCGAAATGTGTGGAGTTGACGAAAGAGTTGATGGTCGTGAGGGCGGCATCGCCAGTGTACAAATCTGGCTCGACATATCCAGTAGCGTAACGGAACGACGTTATCACTTGATCTTCGTTGGGCCAGACGACCAGAATCAGACAACCCGTCATCCCTGATGTGTGAGTGAGCCCAAACCACGTCCCGCCCGTTGGGATAGGAGCGACGATTCGCCCAATGTATTCGTTCTCGAGCTCTTCTGCGCTGGCTGGGGGAAGGGCAAGACCGATTTGGGCATCGCCAGTGCCCACTCGCGGGTTGAAGGTGTTTTGCCAGAGGACGACGCCATCCTCGTCCGTGTAGCTCGAGAAACTCTGAGCAACGGAACTGACGACAAACGTGAGCGCTGCTGTGGTGAGCTGAATAAATTTCATCTTGAATGACAGAGATCAGACCCCTCCCGGAGGCCTTGCACTGTGCGCTGAAGAAAAGAATGTCGCGAAGAAGCAGAATTCCGAGGAAACGAAGGGAGGCTCTTGGAGAGCGATAAGAAGCGAATGTAGCGACCTGGCGCACACTGTGCAAAACCTACCCAGGACTCGTGGAGGCGGCAATTTGGACAATTATATTCCGTGCTGCCCGAACAGCCACATCCTCCTGCCAGTCGATATCGGTGGCAGGTTGCGGGCCAAGTACGAGATAGAACCAAGTAGATTGTTGATCCATAGCTTTGTGCCACGTTCATCCCAGTCTAGATGCTTCGCTCATGCGAAGTTGTAAGCGCGTCCTGTGGCGTGTGAGAAGGCGGCTGCGATGGAGTGTAGAATGCAACGCATAGATGAAGCATAGCCTGGAAGGGCGGTTTCGGACCGTGGCCAAGAGCTCGGCTGCGAGACACAGGGGTGGAGATACGGTACGAACGAGCCGAAGGGACTGCAAGCGGCCTGGTCTCAGCAATTCTTCCGGTGCATGTGCCTTCAATGTGGTTCAACGCTGCCCTGGGCGTTCTCGAAGAAGTTCGTGTGGCCCACGTGCTCATGGAAAGGGCTGCAGTCGGGCAGTGGAGAATCTCAATCAGGACCTCCATGCGAGGTCAGCGCAGGACATGTCCCAGAATCTACGGCAAGCACTCCGTCCTATGATCGTCCACAAACATGCCATTCGTCCGCGAGTCGATAAAGTCTGTAATCAGACTGTTTCCATTGGAGCCGAAATCGTCAAACTACAGCCGTGTGATGCCAGCTCATCAGATCCTTGTGCTCTGACGGTCAACCAACGCCAGTCCGAATGCCAACTGTAAACGCCGCGACACTGCTGGATCGCAGAGCGTGAATATTCCATGTTTCCTGCCCAATGCCATGCTTCGTGAATCTCGTTACCTCGTCTACTCATCATCTTCGAGCCGATCAAGCTCCTCGGGGTGGCTATACGCCGTCAGCATCAGCACCGATTACCGGAGACAGGGGAGTGATATACCCCAGCAAATTCTTGATATTCTTCATCTCGTAGTGTTTCTTGCGCATTTGCTCGAACTTTTGGTGCTTCTCCCGCTCCTCGCGAGTCATGTCGGCCTCGTTCTGCTCGCCGTGACGTCCGTCGTCGTTGTCGAGCTTGTCTGGATCGACGTGCACGCGACGCTCCGAATCACTCTCCCGACGTACGGCAGGGTCCAGTTCGGGCTCGCCGATGTCAATGTCTGGAATGTCACCTTCCTTGGCACGCGAGCCCGAGACCTTGCGGGCACGTGGTTTCATGTCCAACTCATCCACAGCGAGCTCTTCCGCATTGATAGTTTCGATCTCATCCTCGTCCTCGGTAGGGTCGTAGCGACCGGCGTATGGTGTCTTGGGCTCGTCGATCTTCATCTTGCCGCCCATTTGTCCTTCGTTCAAGTAGAGATTGGCCTCGTCCCACTTCAGTCTCTGTTGGTCGCCATCCTGGTGGCCATGTCCATTTGTCGCGGCGTCCGTCTGCGAGGACTGGCGACGCGCCAAGCCTGCGCGCTGGCCGGAGCTGCTAGAACGTCGGTGACCGCCAGCGTTGGCCTCGGTATTCATTTGGACGATCTCCTTCTCGGACATCTCGCGTGCTGCCATGGCGGGGCGCGACGCGTCGGCTGCGCCATCGTGACTGTGCCTGCTGAAACTGGGCCGCTGCTCGGAAGTGGGACTGGTGCGCGCGTCGGGCGATGTGTACTGGTAGGAGCTCGAGTTCTTCAGGATGCCTGCAAAGGGTGGCGAATTAGTTCCCGGCTGCGTTTGCATCGGGGGGACTGTAGGCGAGCATACCCTTCGGCCTCTTAGGCAACGAACCCGGGGACTGCGGCGGAGGAATAGCTTGAGCCATGTTGCAGATGTGCGTCGCGCGAGTCGGTAGCGAAGGGGGCGAGCTGAACTCCAGAAGCAAGAGGAGGCTATACCACGAAGGCCCGTCAGCAGACGCTCGCACGTGAAGGGATAGAGACAGGTCCGTACGGTCATGCAGGTACAAAGCTAGACGCCTGATTGCTTGGCCGGGGAAGGTGGAAGCGGGCGGGCGTGCGGGAGCGGGTGCAGGTGGTACGACGGCGATCTTCTCTGCAGCGGTGAGGGCGGTGATGTTGATGTTGATGAGAGGGCGAGGGTCTCGGGAGTGGATGGGTGACGAGGAGGGGCAGCTGGTTATGAGATGTACAGCAGCAGTGGTCGAGCAGCACCACGGCACGGGCTAAGGCGCCGACTCAGGTATTGATGCGGTCATTCGCCGGCGATCGGGGCATCAGCGCGCTGTGCGACGTGCGTAGAACTGGATGCGACGATTCTCCTGTTGCCTGGCCGCCCGCCTTCACATGTCATTTCCTGCGCGTTGCCTCCGTCCGCCAGTCTGTGCCATCGAACATCGACCCCACTCCCGCCGTCCAACACGCACTGTCATCATGCCTGCCCCGCCCACGTCCTGCCGCACCAGCGAAACTCTTTGCGCGAAAGCAGTCGCGTGCAGCTCTTCCTCCACAACGGCTGCGAGGCGGCTACGGTAGCTTGACGACGGACCGACCAGGCCGGGGACATGGCACGACGGACGGTGATGGTGACAGGCGTCGCTGAAACCTCCCGCTGCTGAGCTGGCATCGTCCGAACAGGGCCTTGGCTGCACATTGAGACCACAGCAGCAGATACGAGCAAGCGCGTCTCTGCCATGTGGCACCCAATTGCCATGTCTGCTCTGCCCGTCTACCCGCGCTCGACCGCTGCCACATCACCAAAGCAATGCCAGTCTGCTTGCCACGAGCACTCTGCACATGTTTCCCGACTTTGCGGCGTGACGGCAATGGCGACTAGTTCGATGCACTTAGGCGAGGCCCTGTTGGACGAATGCTGTGAACTGCCCAGGCTTTCAGTGCTGTTCCCTCATGCTCTCCTCAGCGCTATTGCTGCCGTCGCCCATCGTTTACGTTCTCTGCAGCATTGGTGGCATTCAATGTGTACATAACATATGTATGTTGTCGCGAGGTGCAAGCGATGAGAACTTGGCGTGACGCAGAAATGACGCCTGATTCGCTGGGCGCGTTCCTGGCGCGCGGCGCCCGCCACGTGCGATGGAGTGGAGCGTGAAGCGTGGAGCGCATCAAACTTCGGCCCAGTCCCAGGCTGAGAACAAAGCATACAGGAGAAGGTACATAGCACTTCAAACCTCGGAGAAGACATCCGGGTTCACATCGATGTCAGCGAAGCGTGTGCCGATTGTCGGAGAGCGCGCGCAACAGAACTCACGCGGGAAATACCAGCGGCAGTAGCGACGATGAAGTTTGCGAAGGAACTGGACGAGCAGGCGATTGCCGAATGGCGGGTATGGTTTTCCTCATCCTGCTGCTCCTGCACACTCTGCTGACGCGAAGGCCAGAAAGAGTACATGAACTACAAGGAAGCCAAAAAGAAGCTCAAAGCAGTCCGTAGAGCCGTGCGCAGCGTGCCAGCATCTATCAAGACCGAGTCTACGCCTGGAAATTCTCTCGCCGACGCGCCGGTATCTGCTCTGCTCCGACGGAGACGCCAGAGTTCACTCGCCCCCAGCGCTGCCCAGCATCCTCGCATCGGCCATGTCAGGTCCTACAGCGACTCACATGAAGCTGTCTTCGCCCCACTCAGCGGCAATGGCGCTGCGTCGAAGCCACAACCCATCGGTGAGCGTAGTCCGCTCCGACCAAGAGGCGGCGCGCAGCAGGACGGGCAAAACCAGCCGCAAATGACGAGCTATGGTAGCATCATTGGCAGTCCGCCTCACAGTGACGAGGTAACGCGCTTCAACTCGCGCCAAGCCCCGTCAGTCGAATTACCACCACCTGCTGTCAGCGATGGCAACGAAGACTACGAAGAATACGACGACGACGAGGACGAGGACGAAGATGACGAGGATGGGGACGACGTGACGTTGAGCCCAACATCACCAAGGTTCTCGAGACGACCGCCACGAGTTGCGCAGCCTGTAACCAGAGCAGCGACGCACGGGACTGCAGACTCTCCAGAGCTGCACCCACCTCCGACGCAAATGGCGCACACTGGCAATGCCTACGAAATTCGAGCTCCTCACGATCAAAACATAGACAATACGGATCCGACCAATCCTCGTCTACGCAACATGTTTGCCAAGCGAACGACTTCCACGCCAAGCAGTCGACCCTTCATGAAGCGTGTACTCACTGGCGGTGCGACTTCGTCGCACGCGCAAGATGGCAACGATGTCGCTCTTGAGGCTTATCGCGAGGTGGACTTCCGCCGAGCCGAGTTCTTCTTGTTCCTAGATAAAGAACTGATGAAAGTGGAGAAGTTCTACCACGATAAGGAAGAGGAGGCAAAGTCGCGTCTCGAGAACATTCGAGGACAATTGCATATCATGCGCGAATACCGCTTGCAAGAGATCATGAAGGAAGAGGAAGAGCGCGAACGCGAACGCGAGCGCTCCGACTCCGACCAACAGATGAACGGGCGTGCCTCATCAAAAGAGCAAGATGGCGCAAAGCGAAAGCGAAAGCGCGACATCATAGCGAAACCATTCGCAAAGTCCATTGACTTCGCCGCTTCCCACCTGGACAAAGTGAGACCTGGTCACATTGGCAAGACCTCTCGTTCCATGGGTGATCTGGGCTCTCCGGAAATCTCTCAGGCACACTGGTTGCCCGATCCGAGCCAAAAAGACTACGCAAAGAGAGCTCCTCAAGACGTACCATATCGAGTGGCAAAGCGCAAAATGAAGCAAGCGATGGCAGAGTTTTATAGGGGATTGGAGCTGCTTAAGTCGTACGCTCTCCTCAACCGCACTGCCTTCCGCAAGATCAACAAGAAGTACGACAAGTGCGTTAAAGCCAAGCCACCTTTGCAATATCTCAATGAGAAAGTGGCTGAGTCCCACTTCGTCACTTCTGAGGTTCCCGAACTGCTCATGGCTGCGGTCGAGGACCTCTACGCACGATACTTTGAAAAAGGCAACCGCAAAGTGGCTGTGAGTAAACTCCGCACCAAGATGGCGCACGATGGTGAATTTTCGGGAGCCGTCGCGCGTGGCTCAGCGATGCTTGCGGCCGGCTCAGTCTTTGGCGTCCTCGGTCTGGTCAAGGGAGTGGAATTGCTCTTCACTGCGGAAGTGGCCAAAGCAACCTATACTTCCTACCTTCTCCAACTCTACGCTGGATACTTTATGATGGTCCTGCTGGCGCTTCTTTTCTGCGTTGCTGCTGGCTTATTCAACAAGTACAGGGTCAACTATCAATTCATCTTCGAATTGGACAATCGACGAGCACTCCATTGGCTACAGCTCCTCGAAATCCCTGCATTCCTGTATTTCCTTCTCGGAGTCATCATGTGGCTCAATTTCGATATCCAGGCTGGCGGCAACACCATGTTCATATATTGGATCGTCGTCCTGGTGGGACTGGCCGTTGCGTCCTTTTTCCTACCGGTACCAACATTCTACCACAAGGCCAGAGGCTGGTTCATATACACCATGTGGAGAATTCTATTTGCGGGCCTCTACCCCGTAGAGTTTCGCGACTTCCTCACCGGAGATATGCTCTGCTCTTTGACATACTCCATCGGCAACATCGAAATCTTCTTCTGCCTCTTCGCGGGCGGCAACTGGAATACACCGACAGTCTGTAATAGTGGTCACAGTCGGCTGCTGGGTTTTCTGACATGCCTTCCGGGAATCTGGCGTGCATGCCAGTGTCTCCGGCGGTATTACGACACTCGGGCTGTCTTTCCCCACCTGGTCAATTGTCTCAAATACATGTTCACGATGGCGCAGTACATGACTCTATCGCTGTATCGCATCGACCAAAGCCTGAAGATGAAAGCCATCTTCATCCTCTTCGCCATATGCAACGGAGTATTCACCAGTGTGTGGGACCTGTTCATGGATTGGAGTCTGGGTGATTTCTATGCCAGACACAGGTTCTTGAGACCTACTTTGGCGTTCCGCAAGCACGTATGGATGTACTATGTCGCCATGGTGCTCGATCCCATCTTGCGTTTCAATTGGATCTTCTATGCCATCTACACCTCGGATACGCAGCATTCGTCCATCGTATCATTCCTGGTCAGCCTTTCAGAAGTTCTTCGCAGGGCCACGTGGACGCTCTTTCGCGTTGAAAACGAGCATTGCACCAACGTCGAGAATGCAAAGGCAAGCAGAGACGTACCACTTCCCTACAAGCTGCCGGATGGTGGTGCCACAGTCTGCCTGGTGCATGCATCCAACGAGCAGAATTCTGATGAGGAAAGACTCCCCGGCGTTTCAGAGCTCGATCCTACGGCAATCACTGGTAGTCTGGTGCCCAAAGCTTCATCAGCTACGCAAAAATCTCCTTCAGCCAGGCTTGGCAGTCCTCACATCAGGCCCAAGCCTGACAAAACACCATATCCTACCGCCCCCAAGAGTGATCGACCCAATCGTGTTGCCACCTCCGAGATCAGTAAATTTGACTTGAACGGCACCGAGCGGCAGAATGCTTCAAACCAAAGTACTAAAAGTGCTTCTGGTCGCGAAGTCGACCTTGAGCGCCAGCAGACGGCTAATAGCTTTACGCTACGCTTCAGGCGAGGCGCTGGAGGCAGTGCGGAGGAAGCGGCAGCAACAGGATCCCCCATCACACACGCATTGCACAGAATGGGCAGCACTATGAGAACTGCTCACGCCCAGGACTACACCAAGAAGAAGCCACAAGCGGTGGCTGGGGACGTTGACTCGGACGATGATGACGATGACGATGACGATGACAGCGAGCGAGAGTGAACTGCGTTCATTATGACACCCCTACGATAGCGCATCCAGCAGAAAAAGCCAACACATGCATTCTTATTCACACATTCGCATGTGCTTGCCATGCCATTCTAGAAAAAGATGATTGTGGCAAGCCACACTCGAAAACGGTGAGAGAGGACCGAGAAGGCATCAAAGCATGGCAATCGCACATTGGTAGCGTCCATGAAGAGTCTGACGAGCCGTGCTGTTCACTTGAGAGGTCTTTGACGCACTACCTGCATAGTTGTTATGGGCGGAGAAAGGGGATAAGCCAGATCAAACTAATGCACCAGAGATATGGCAAGTACCAACGAAAGACATGCATGTTCATCGCCCAGTCCTGTTCCTTCGAGGCTTGTCCGAGACAAGATTTCTCCTCGCAACGCGTGGCAATGTCGACCACTCTAACAGCGTGAGCCCTATGCTGCTAACATGTCTAGCCGTAATTGGGTATACACGTTGTGCACGTCCAGTGATCGCACGCAGAAGACATTGAGACGCGTGTCATGAGCCACATGCACGCTTCGTACTCCTCTCAATACCCACGCGAAAAGGAAAGTGTTGACGATATGACAACAATCAAAAGCGACGAGGTATCGGCTGGCGGAGAACCATGTGGCATGCAGTGCTGACTTCACGTCATCCAATGGACGTGTATCGGATGCTGAAGGATTGCACGAAGGACGCTCCCAAAGACGGAGGGCTAGACTTGTCCCTGATCTCTATTTCCAGACCTCGCACATCCCGAGACCATAACTGATGCACAGCAACACAGCCTGGCGTTGATCAGCCACAGCCTGGAGGCCTGAACGCAAGGAGAGGTGTATAAGACAACAATATCGCGGTACGTATGTTCGGTCTTTAAAGACACAGTATCTCGATCCAGACCATTTCTTCGACGAAAAGAAGCAGATACAAAAAATAATCAACCAAAGGAACTGATAAAAAGGATGTTCACGTCCACACTCATCCTCACTGCACTTGCAGCAGCTCAAATCTACGCGCTGCCGGACCCGTTGACCAGAGCCACAGCAGCACAAGCAGATGCGCCAACAGCCGCCACCACACAGAAGACCACAAAAACGTCCAAGACGAAGAAATCTAGCACCACCGCGCCACCAAACGTGACAGGTCTCCTGCTCTTCAACAACAACAACAACAACCAACCAGTCACCGGCTTCGACGCCTCCCTCCTCTGCGCAGACTCCAGCGACTCAACCTACATTCTCCAATGCGCCTCCACCAGCGCCCCCAACGCCCTCTGTTCAAGCCTAACGAGCGTCGCGGTTCGTCTTCCCCATACCATCCGTCCCTTCTCCTCCTCCCACACCCCACATCCACAATCTCTCCATCAAACCCCAACATCTCACACACACACACAGACACACTCTCTCCCTTTCCTCCCCAGATAACCGTAAAAGCCAACCCAACCGGCTACGCCCTAAAACTAGCCTACACAACCTCCGCCTCCGCCTCCGCATCCACGCCCGCGCGCCAAGGAACTTTTTTTTACGCAATCGTGCAACTTTCGGCGGACCCACGACCGCCGCGCCCACGGCTCTCCCGCGACGTGTTCGGAAATGGCTTGGGTCGCCGCCGGTAGCGGAGGAAGCACGAGGACAGAGAGATCTACTGTGCAAACTTTCGCGACTCCGGCTTTTCCGCCTGTTGCGACATTTCCTCTTGTTGCGGGGAGAGATGATGCTGGGAAGAAGACTTGTGGTGGTGGTGTTGCGGGTGGAAGTGGTGGAAGTGCAACACAAAATGCTGCGGGTCCGATGGCGACGGGCAACGTGGACGTGTATAAGGTTTTGGTGCCTGTGGGCGTTGCTACTGCGGCTCTCGCGGGTTTGTAGAGGGTCTTGTGTATGAGGGATAAGGAGTAAATGTGTGATGTTAGTATCTCTAGATCTATGTCAGCGATTGTTTGAATGTAAACCTTGGGGCGCTCGAGTTCTGCTGTCAGTGAACGTTCTTGTCCAAAAAAATCATGAACATGCAATGTATCTGGTCCAAGCCAGACATCTGATAGTACATGTCCTACAGCAGCGAGCAGCGCTCTCTAGCTTGCTGGCTCCGGTGCGCTAAATTGATAATGCACCTCCCGTGATCCAATCGTCTGCCCTTCAATATTGTACAACAATGATGTTTTCGTGCAACGCCATACGCTCGACGATCCGTGATCCATATTCAAGGAACGGTCAACTTTCAATGCACCCAATCGTGGCAATGTTTGTCATTGATGTAGAAGAAATCGTCCGTCGTGATAAGAGCCGAATCACATCGTCCTGGTCATGCGCCACCCAGTGCGTCAAGAGACGCGATGAAGCGCCCCTGGTCCAAGGTGCAAAGGCTTTCGCGAAAAGAGGTCATGGCGTGGGCCAGTAGTTCCCTTACACTAGGGGCCACCGTTCTTAGAATTCAAGCCTGTCGTTCGTATTCCGTCGCCCGCCGGTCTTCTCTGCCCTGGCTTTATCGACTTCGACCTTGGATTGTATTGAGTCGTCGTGTGACCGGAAAAGTATGTTTGTATCCATTGGCAACTCCAACTCCCGCTTGATGGTCTCCCGAATCTTAACATTCCTGCCACCGTTGTTTTTGGTCCATATCGAAATGACATCCTCCGTCTGTCGAATGCTGACAACGGCTCCACAGACTTCGTCACTAGCCTCGTTGAATTGATCACCGATCATGGCCATGACGAGACGCTCCCACAGTCGGTCTGCCACACCCTTTTTCAAGCGCATCGTAAACTTTCCGCCTTGCTTGTTTTCCTCATCTTCCCATACCGGCCTTATACCTTCGCGGAAGAAGTGATAATCGGATACGGGAGGAAGTTGCGAGGGGCGTTTGAGATGCGTGTAGACCTTCCAAAAGCCCTCTACCGAATCCATCCTGAACATGGGTCGAATAGACTTTTCGTAGTCTGAGTTTTTCGAGGTTGGAGGCCTGTAATATATCACCCATGCATATTTGATGGGGTGTTCCGCGCCCAGCTCAGACACGTCGGCTCCCGGCGCATTCTGAGCTTCAGACGCAGGTAGAGTGCCTAGCGACTTCTTCGATGTGGGAGCAGGGCGCCGAGAGCCCTCTCTGGCCTCGTCGCCGGACTCTTGCCTCGTAGAAGCGGCCTTTGTAGGGTCGGGTGTCCCCCCAGGCGTCTTGGCCGTCTTACCGCCTCCGAAGCTGGCGAATGCGCCACTACCCAGGCCAAATGCAGACGATGCTCCTGTGCCTGTTGGAGACGACACGCCAGATGTGTTGATGCCGCTCAGGGAACCGAACGGGCTCTTGCCGCTGGAGCTGAATCCGCGCTTAATGGATGGTGAGGCGTGACTGTCGGGGCGGTCGCTCCTGCTGGTAGAGAGGCTGGCTTTGTTGCTGCTGCTGGTCGCGTGCATGATTAGCAGGGGCAGTGTCGGGACGGATGGTGTCACTTGCAAACGCAAGTCGCGCGTGCGCAGCGGAGAGAGAAGGGAACAACGTTGTGAAGCAGTTGTCGCATGACGTGGGGTCCAGCAGACTTACTTGGATCGGCGAGCCCAGAGGTTGGATGGGCTGTCGTTGGAGTCCTTGTTGGCCATTGAGGCCTTGGGGCGGAGCAGGGAGAGGAGCCGGGCGCACAAGAAGAGGCTGTCGTGTACGCGAGCGAGGTGGGAGCGCGAGGCGGGACAGACGATGCGGACTTCCGATGCGTATATGCGTGCGGCGGGTGGGGAGGAATGTGGTCGTGGCGCTGGGAATCGTGTCGTCAGGTCGTGATGAATACGTGGGAGAGCTACAGTACGAAGAGGCGCTGAGAGCGAATAAGATTGTGGTATAGCAAATAAGAGCGTGTCGAACGGGTTTGCTGATGGGCGAGGAATAAAGGTACCTGGAGTGGAGCTGCCGCAAAGTCGAAGAAGTGGTCGTCCTGCAAAGAGGGCAGGCCCGCAGTTTACCCGTCGCGCCTTGGCAGGCAACGTGGCTGAAATCTTTAACGTCGCCCTCGCCTTCTCCTCTTCTTTTCCCATACCAAGACCACCTACTCAAATCTTCGGCTTTCCCGCAACTTCGGTTACCATACGTGCGGTTGGACGATTCCGAATGTGGTCGAGAGTGACACCAACTTAAAAACCAATGTCTGCGAGGGTAGTCTCACTGAGACGGCTCCCATGAAGCGATGTTGACCTAAAGGATGGAACATATCTTTCACCTGCTTTTTCGTGTGATTCGATCGTCACCAGTGCGCGTAATTCATGGGGAGGCCAGGGCGTGCCATACAGTATACCTGAGCACGGTAAGCTTGATATCAAAATACCACTCCCCTTCACATGATGACACCTCATGAAGAGCTTTCATCTGGTAATCCAACTCCCGCCCAACCGCTTCAACACACTTATCAAGACTCTGGTTGGGCTTGCGGACAACAGGCAAAGTCTGATCACTCCTCGAGCACTGAACGATCAGCGTTAACTTTGAAGAAGAAAGAGAAGCATGCTAATGCGGAAATAGGTAAGTCACATCTGTAGTTCATTATGCATGAGAAATCATATCTGGTCTATCGATTCGTTCGAGATATTACAACTTTTCTTCGTCAAACGACACTCCACCGATCCTCTACAATAAGCAGAACGCCAGCGCCACGATCAATGCAATGGCACTCGTATGTTGTTGCGCACTCGACTTTGAGCCAGCACCTGCGTTCGTGGGCTCTGGCGCACTGTCTGTTTCCGAAGGCGCCGATGCACTTTCGGAAGGCTCTGCCGTCGATGAAGAAGCTCGCGAGCTTGTTCCCGACGTTGTCGCTGTGGTCGACGACTCCGATGTCACGAGATCTGCTGTCACCGTACGACCAGATGCAGCTATTATCATCTCGGTTCCACTGATCGAGAAGGTCGTGCCGGAAATGGTAATAGCTGACCCTTCAGGCATGAGAGTCTGCGACCCGATGACGATATTCGTGGCCAAAGTCGGAGTAGCGACAACGCCATTCGGAAGCGTAATTGGAGAGCCAGGCTGCGCAGACTGCAAGGTGGAAGACTGCCCATCGATGTAGATACCGCCTCCGCTTGCAGCCAGAGAGTAGGTAGTTCCAGACACGACAACCTCCGATCCAGGCAAAAGCGTTGTTCCGGGCAGTATCAACTCTGTCATACTGCGGACAGCCACACCACCAGCAGTGGGCAGAGGCGATGCGACGCCGTTCACCACGACGGAGCTTTCACTGTTAGCGAGCGAGTATGTAGTTCCAGCAACGACTACATCTGGCCCATCTTCGCTCAATGTCTGGCCACCAGGCAGCACGTATGCGCCACCTGCAACAGGCGTTGCAATTGCGCCGCCCAAGGTCACAGGCGCGCCGACAGGGACCACAATGTCTGAAGTCTGCCCATTCACCACTATTTCGGAAGCATCAGTGGCCAGGCTCAAGGTCGTACCCGCAATTACGACAGCCTCGCCACCCGGCGTGATAGTCTGCGAAGCTATGATGAACTCGTTGGCAGAGTTCGCTGTGATCGTGTTCTCTCCAAAGGTCCACTCTGGCGCTGGCACGTTCGAAGGCGCTTGAGGCTGTGCTATTGGCGTTGGGTTTCCATTGACAATCACCGCTGTGGCCTGCGAGGGAAGTTCGATCGTGTTGCCATCTTGAGTCACCGCAGGCCCTCCAGGCTCGAGCGTTTGCCCAGCGACGACAAACTCGTTTTTGTTATCTTCGGTAATCACTGCATCGCCGATAGTTATTTCAGGTCGAGGCATTGGCACGTATGTGAAAGCAGGGTTGCCTTCTGTGACTGTGTCTGGTGTGTTGGCTTCCTCAGGAGGCTTCATCCCAATCACACTCGCAATGATGTCAGCAATGTTTTGGATCGTCGTCTGTCGATTAGGCGCATCTGGTGTATCCAATGCAGTGCCCGGTCTTCCAATCTGGGGTGCTTTCGGACTTGCTGTCGCTTGAATTGGAGTCGCAAGCTCGGTGTCTGGCTTGGCGATAATGGCGGTGGGCGCTACAACAACGGTGGTCTGAGGACTATCGAGCGTGCTTCCGGGTTTCGCTACCACTGGACTCTCCGTAGGCCCGGGTTCTGGAATGTCCAAATCATTCGCTGTCGTCTCGATTACTGGAATTTCAGTGACAGGTTCCGGGACGTTCTCAGTTGTGGTCTGAATCTCTGGCTCCGGTTTCGGTGACCCGGCTGAAGGCTTCAATGCTCCGTTCATAGTCATCGTGACATGACTAGTATCCGTGAGCTGATTGACAGGCACATGCACAGTTGGCTCGCCGTCTCCAGCAAAGTTCGTGCACGAGCCGACGTCCGGGAACTCGCTCTTGATCTTCGGAATTGCAGCAAGAAACTCTGGGAAATCTTCTGGCAGCCGAAACATGTATGCGTCGACTTCACCAGGCATAGGGCCCATGAGGACTCCTTGCGCCCAGTCGGTGAAATTGAAATTGCTGTAGTCTCCGTCCGGGAAGGCTCTCCCCAAAGTCGTGTTAATGTATACATCTCCTGACGAGCCAGGGATAATAGGCCAAGAACTTTTGAAGCCAGTGACAGTGGCGGTTGGATATACGCTCGAAACCTGAGTCGCAAGCCCGCCATCAGGCGTGATGATTGTGTAAGACGTGTAGTCCGTGGTTGTGTAGGTATCCATGCAGGGTTTGCTCGTGTGAAGATTTAGTCCAGAGAAGCGGAAGTACGGCGTCGGAGCATGTACCGTGAGAGATTGATCCGGAAAACTTGTCACGGTCGTGGTGTCGATAGATGTCCTGCCATACAGAACTGCATTGGATGGTAACAGAGTGTTGGGCACGCCTGATAGGATGTTTGTGGTGTTGTAGTAAATTGTCGAGTAATCAAATCGCGTGATCGTGGTCGGGACTGTTGATGTGCATGTCATATCCGAGAAACCCCCGCAAAACCAATCCGTGGTGGTTGCTGTCGCGCTGACTGGTAAGAGTGTATAGTGCAGGGACTGCATCTGATGTGCGCCATAGAAGTCGGTCGCATTCACAACTGTCTTGGTTGTTGAGTTGCCGGGAATGAGTGTGTTGTTGTACTGCAGCCATGTTGTAATCACAGTCGCAACGGTGAGATCCACGCTCGACGTCCACCATGTGTTGATGCCGACACCATGGGGGTAAATGTAGCAACATGTCTCTGCTTCGCTTGTCGGCGCAGGAGTTGTTGTTGACCCGAGGCTGGTCGTCGTGTTCGTAGCTTTGGTCGCCGATGGTAGGCTCAAAGTTGCAGCGCTTGCAAGGCTGCTCTTGATTGTGGTAGTCGCAACGCCTGTAGCATTCAACAGGCCTGTGCTGTCTCAGTAATATGCAGACAGCGATTGCCTGGAGATCATACCTTGTCGGGCATACACGCGTGCCTCGCCAACTGCCGCTGCCGCGAGAGCAAAGAATGAGTACTTCATCTCGGACGTATCACTCTGTGAGAGGCTCACGTCCTCGACGTCAACGCAAATATCACCCGAACAGAGGAAGTGATGGAAGCAAAAGATGACTACGAAGAAGAAGCAGTGGAGAGAGGGTCAAATTCATCCGTCTTACCTCTACAGGTGAAGCGAGCATCGCCATACTGACAGGCCCTTCATCGGGCATAACAACGACAGGGCTCTTGCTGTATTCCTAATTAAAAAGACTTGGTGCGACGTGCGGCTGAGCATATTGTAACCAATTGACTGCGGAATGTGCGAGCTGGATGTGGACCTGCATGATCCTTCGACACACTTAGAACTTGTTCCAGGACAAAGGAGCTGAAGGATTTTCGGCGCCGACGGGAGGGGCGACGGGTCAGCCACCAGCGCGTGGAAAGACGAGATGGAGGGTTGCGTTGCTGCATGTTTTGTGACAGTTAGACGTAGCACTTCGAGGCAGAGATGCAACCTGGAAGTCGTGAGGTCGAGCTTGGCACTTCCTTTCGCTTGTCGTCCAAATTTATCTCCGTGAACAGCACGTGATCTTGTGTAAGGTTCACGGAACGACGAGCCGAACGGCATACCGCTTGCACACTTGCAGTGTATTGGTTGCAGGTGAACACGGATTGCGTGATGGGCTGCTCCTGACGACGAGTATAATCTGACCACACCTCGCCATTTTGCTCTATACCGTCTTTTAGGTACTCTCTTCCAGTTTAAATCTCGTGACAGTGTCATGTATCTCGTCCGACTTCCTCCTCAATCGTCTCCGGCAATAACCGTGTGGTTTCATCCACTTTTTGATTCTTGGTGTCGACCTTACGGCCCCTGGACCATACAAATGCCACCAGCACCACGCCAATGACCAGACCAAGAGAAGCAAGGACGACGTTGATGGGAATGGGGTTGTCATGAAATACTTCATGGTTCGCTGCATCAATCAGTGGCTGGCTGAGGTTGATCAGCCCACTGAAGCAGATGATGGTGCCATAGACTCGGCCAAACGTTGCGAATCCAAAGACCTTGGCCGCGTAGTCACTGGTGCGGAGGTTAGCTACCTTGATCGCAAAGCAATAGGTTTCAGATTGTCGACTCACGACATGGCGGAGTAATACAGCGGTCTCAGCAGGACGAACAAAACGACATTGCCATAAGCAGCCCAGAGGAACGGCAGCGAGCCCAGAATGCCGACTGCCGTGATCAGCACCACAAGGCCTGCTAACATGACCGCAGTCGATGTGTTGTCCAGCAGAAACCCGATGAACGGAGTTGCCGCCACACCGCCGATCGGCAGAGCAACATCGAAAAACGAGTTCACCGTTTTCGCAAGTTGCTCCGATCCGAGCATATATTCGTATTGCGATCTGATCGTGGCGATGAAGAAGTTCATCCTGAGCATTTGGAGGACGGTCAGGAGCGTGATCAGAATGAACCATGGCGAGAGCATCTGTTCTCTGGCAGATTTTCCGTGCAGAGCGCCCCAGACTCCGCTGGCGGCGAGATGCTCCCCCTGCTTTTCGTCTCGAAGCTGACGTTCTTGCGCATCACCGACGAGCTCTTCGAGCTTCTGTAGGTTGGATTCGCGATGCTCACGACGCTGTGCGCGGAGCCGAGCGACCTCGCCATCGCTGAATTCGTCATCCGAATCATGGACCTGTCACGGTATCAGCATCGGTGACCAGATCGGCTAGGACTGGACAGTCTGCACTCACGTCACGAGTGACATCTTGCGCCTTTTCGATCTTCTGTTCCAACTCAGGCAGAGTTTTGTAGCCATCAGCATTCATTATAGTCAGCTGAGCGATGAGGATGAATGCTGGGACAATACAGAAGCCGAGAAAGAACTTTTCCGGGCCAAATCTACCTTCAGTCGCTTCGTATGCCAAACGAAAGAAGAGAAACACCGCGGCCTGCCCATCGCGGTTAGTCATCAATGGAATGAACACGGCCAGTTGCGCTTACCGATGCATCAAATGCACCCGTCACCATGGCCACGATGGTGCCAGACCATTTCGGAAACGCGTTAGCAACTTGAAATGACGGCATGAAAATGAATGTGCCACCAAGGCTGAGGAACATATTGCCCGCGATGTATCCATTGAATTCAGGAATGGCGAACGCAAGTGCCATCAATGCACTGCCTGCTGCGATACTCAGACATCCAATGATAGCGGCTACGCGAGGACCGTATCTGTCAAGTATCGTGCCAACGAGGAGCGCCGACACATTGGAAGTAGCACTGGCCACTGCGAAGTAGGTGTTGAGCCTGGAAATCGTAAGTCATGCATGCGACAATCTATGCGGCGTGGCAACGTACCTCAGCTCTTGCTCATAGCAGACCTCGACGCCCTCATTGAGCTCCGCTTCAGAACAGGACTCGCGATAAACACCTTGATCCACAAGAATAGGCTTCAGTGCTGCGAAACCAAATACGATTCCGGATGCAAGCCAACACGACACGATCGCGACGATGACCTGAGCTGTCGCCATCGCATCAGCATGTGCTTTCCTGCAGCTGCGGCGTGACACTCACCAAGTCGCAGCGCTGTAGAAACCTTGTAAGCAGTCACGGCTCCATGAGGATGCGCTGCGTAGAATTGTTCCTCTGGCTCGTGGAGAACATCGTACGAGACAACTCGGCGCACCGACTTGACAGAAGCATATCTCAGGTCTTTGCTGGGTGGTGCATGGGGCTCAAGATCAACGCCGTCTATCGTTGTGACTCGCTGGAGCAGAGACATGGAAGTTCCCGATTTGGACGGACGGACGGAGGGTCACAGTACCAGACCTGTTGAAGGTGTGCTTGCAGAGACGAGAAAGCAATGGCAGACGACAGCAGCGAGTGCAGAGGGACAGGAAGGTGCGAGATCAGGCAGTCTCGCGACATGGCAGGGACCACCGCTTTACTCGAAGCTTCTGCTCCTCCACCAGATCTTCTGACAGGCACAGGTGCTGCAACAACAGGAGTTTTGCTGAGTGCGTTGCCACTTCACCTGCCCGCCGGGTCGCTTTGCTTGATTGTGAATAGCGTATGTGGAGTCGATGTGGACACACGTAGCCTTCCATCTCGGTCGTGGCTGCCGACTGGTCGTGAACTTCCCGTGTTCCGCTTTGGCTCAATGTGCGACTTTTGCACGTCCATGAGCATGTTTGTCGAATGAACCAGGTAGAAACTTACGGACAATGCACTGTTGTCGCCATCCTGCAGCTCGTCGTGCTTGCACAGGCGGATGGCCGCGCAGCATTGCGACGCCACAGACTCATGTGACACTTGGGAGCCGGTGGCGCGGTGCACGCCGAGACACCCCGTGGCACGACGGACACCGCTCGGATCTCATTCCAGGTCGAACAGCAAAGTGGAGGAGACTCTTGGCCGATCGGGTCACAAATGATGATTTGCGGTACTTCGCATGCGTGGCATTCTCTCCGTGGTACCGCGCCATCTCAAGACCGCGGCGGACACCGAGAGTTCCTCGTTCAGGAGCAGCACGCGTGACCGTCGCTCGCCGTGGGTGCACTTGTTGTACGATGTAGTGCACACAGAGGATTGCGGCTGGCCATGCCACAACAAGTCCGATCGAAGAGCGCGTGTCTTACTTACCGATGAACCCCGCGCGCCCCGTGCCGCGGCGACCGCGACCATCCATTAAAGAGCAAACACCGATGTATGCAGCTACTGCGCAGCGTCCATCGCGTGAACTGCGCCAGACCGACCTCCATCGCCCAAGCTCGCGACGACGGTGACCAATCCTCCACCGCATCCTACTCGCCGGTAGCGAGATTGTTCTGCGTCCTGCTGGCGGTGCACGCAACAGCGATCGCACTCAAAAGTCCGCTACGAAGGCTTGACAGCATCATCCTTCAAGCCTCCAACGCCAACATATCGCAGCAGTTCCTGCTCCTATGCCAAAAAGGCGCCCATGGCTTCACCCTGATCTGCCTGTCGACCATGCGACGCGGCACGCCATGCGTTTAAGATTGCACACGCGCTCGCGAGAACTTTTAGCATGTTCGAGTTCGTAACTTAGTTTGACGCGAACCCCTGGCAGGCAGCCGCTAACCTCACCTCAAGTCCAGGAAATCAGGATTCGGCCTGCGGCACGAAAACTACATTTGACCGTAGGGCTCGGCCACGTGGCATGGCATTGTGTGTGCAAACATGGCACGGTAGGCGAAAAGCACACACAATCCTTTGACGACAGATCCTCCAGATTTCCGCAACAGACGTGCGTGACACGAGGCCATCATTTCATTGTTCTGCAGGAACCCACAACGTTACGGTTACTACTACTAGGGTACATCTCACGGAAACCCGACACCATCCTTGCCTTGCAGCAAGACTAGACTTGCGTCCGTCTGGGAACGGTGGTCATGGATCTGCACATCGCCAATTGAATCAAGCGACTCAAGCCTGAGCTCCGAACACCTACAACCCTGATGCCGACGAAAAACCGGGGCCGTACAGGATGCGAACCCAGGGACGTCATGAAGAGTGTGCGCCTCCCCATCCGCCTGCCATGCGCAGAACTGCTGGAAGGCATCCCAATCGATTCGTGACTCTGCTGCCGCCGTTGACAGAGCGACGAGATTCCTTATCACCAGAACGCGACCAGACGGCCCCAAGAAGGGATTCGGAAATGTCATCCCCCAGCTCCCTCTTCTCGGGCACGACCTTCTGGACCGAGGCGTCAGACGACGACAGCCGACCTGAGAACGCTCCTCTCGTCCACACTCTGTTCGAGGAGCTCTCCCAAACCTGGCAATTCGTCGTGGCCGATCCTGTATCACGAAGAGCAGTCATCGTGGATCCTCAGCTCGACAACGCGCCATCGGCAACGAACATCTCCACGATAGCCGCGGATCGTGTATTATCGGTCGTGCGCCAGAACCAATATGTCGTCGATCGGATCCTTCACACCCACGAATCGAAAGACCACCCTTCTTCAGCCTGGTACCTGCGAGCCCAACTCCTTCAGTCCACTGGCTACGCTCCCAAGGTCACCATCGGCAAAAACATGGCTGCCGTGCAACGAATGTACAAGCGAAAATACAGCTTCCGAGCCGCAGACGGGCCATGGAGCAGCGAGTACGAGGACGGCAGATTCGCGGATGGCCAAAGTTTTGCCATCGGAACCCTCAAAGCAACGGCGCTGCACTTCCCCGGCGGAACGTACGCGTTCGTCGTTGGCCAGCATATCTTCGCAGGCGTTTCCCAGACCGAGCTCGAGCTTCGCGCGCGAAACCACATGTTGATCGGACATCTCCGGAGTTTCCGCATCTATACCAGTAATGATGCTCCACCGGAGAGAAAGGCGCAGCTGATGCCCGTCTACGAGCGCGAGCGGCTGATCGGGAAGAGAGGCAAGAAATTGGTGATCCGCTACACTGCAGAGGGTGGCCTTCAGGATTTGGAGGAACTCCACTGAGCTTGGGTATTGATTGCCCAGTATGGCATTCCGGGGGGGGGAATCTTTGCATTATTGAATGATTCTCACGATACCCAGGATCGGAGTCGGGCGCGGCGTTTTCGGGGTCCATGTAAGCTGTATTATAGTTATGTTTCAATTTGCGGACTTTGCGCATGTGTATAATCGTATTTCTTCAGTCGACGTGGGCCGCCGGCATGCCGAATCTGTTTCAAAGACCAGCCAGCTCGCCTGTGCCCATTGCGAGTCCCTGCATGCCGTCGCTGTAGAACATGTCAAACCAGGACATGTCGGGCGCGAAGCCAGTCATATCCGCGATAGCACTGTCGTACGATGATGCCGACTGCACGGACGCAGTCTCCGGTCGAGGGTGGAAGATTTCGTGCGCTGCCTTCTTGAGCTGCTGTCCCACATACGACGCAATCGACCAAGTGCGGCTCAGCGACTTCAACACGCCAATGATCAACGCCACACGATCGCGGTTGGGCTCCGTTGACGTTTTGGGATATGCCGAGCATGCAGAGAGCTGGACCACGCATGCAAAGACCAGTCCGCAGATGAAGAAAGGCGAATACCTTTCCACAGGCAGCGACGCCAGATTCGTGAGATCCTTGGAAGCCGAAAGCGCTTTGGCGGCGTGTTGAGAAGACGTGGGAGAGACTTGCTCCATATGGCGCCGCGCACAAGCAATCTCTGCTGATGCTGGCATGGTGATGGGTAACTCGCTCCTGGGAAAGTGTAAGAAGATGTTAGAAATGTAAACGAACAAGAATGCCTGGAACATCATCTGATCGACCTCGCCGCTGCGTAGTACAATTCCAGCTTTATCGTTTGGTATGTGGAATTTCCAGCTGGCCATGGCGTTATCAATCGATTGTATGCTGTCGGCGTGCACTTCGTTCGCGCTCGACACGGCTATCACTCGTGCCAATATTCGAATTGCGTCAATGCGATACGATGCAGAGGAAAACCGGCAGTCATCGTCAGCGAATAGCCGATCATCGTACTTCTCCAAAGAATAGGGTTGAGTTGGGATCCTGCACCGATCATATGCATCGTCGTCACAAGGGAGAAGGGTGGTGATCTTGACCGAATTGCTCTTGAAGCTTGTCTGCCGATGCAGAGAAGCGAAGTAGCCATCTGTGACGAATAACTCCCACCACGTTCGTCGCAGGCTTTCCTCATACACGTTGTCTCCTCGGCCTTGCTGCACAGCAAACTCAGCCTGATTCATACCAAGCTCCAGCGCCACGTCCGCTGCCTTGGAGATCGCAGCCATCGCGCCCAAAGGCTCATATCGTGCGTGTAGAGACATGGAATAGAGCAGTGATGCTTGAACCATCTCAGGAGACCTCTCGTTGCTATTGGCAGCGAGAGCGTCCGCAGCAGTGAATCGAATCGTGTCACTAGAAATGTTTGGCGCATATTGACTGCCTATGAATCTAACCACCAGTTTGAGGTATTCCGAATAGCCTTGATTAAGGAAACGGCTTCGAGGTACCAACATGGGATGACTGGGGTGGAAGTTCACATAGTACAAATTCACCAGGTGTTCGTCTTCCGATCGCAGCGACGAGGGCGTGCCCGAGGTGGACGACGCGGGAGTCGAGACCTAGAGTATTGCAACGTCAGTGTTGTTTTTTGCGTTTAGTCTGCGAAGTCGTTGCATGTCGAGTTATTTCCTTGTGCGCAGGAGCGCGAGTCGGGCCACGCTCAACGTCAGTCACGTACCTGCTGTCCTGGGTAGCCATTGCCATCTCGGCTGTGACCCGTCCATGAGTTTGCTGGTGAGAGTTCTGTCGAAGTATTGGACATCGTTTGTCCATCATTGGTTTCTGGAGTGTTGGTCACGTAAGAAGGGCCCACTGGGAGTGGCCGTTGTGGTCCATTCGCTGTTTGCGCCTGGCCCGTCGCGGCGGTTTGTTTCTTGACACGCCCTCCACATCCGCGCCGCGATGCAATGTAGCTACAATGCAGGTCTCGATCGCGACATCGAGAGCAGATCGGAGTCATGGCGTCGCACTTTAGATGCTTCTCGCGGCATGCTTTGGGGAATCAGCAGGCACTCTGATCGTCTACTATGACCCGAGCATCCGATGCACATACCTCGACAAGCTAGCGGCGATGGACGTTGCGTGACTTGAGCCATCATGAGGACTACGTATCAACTCTTTCCCGAAGCATGCGACCGCGTGATACAGACCTCAGATTGCGCCGGTTAGTTCCTGCCGCCGGTGGATGCGTGAAGTGGATCGTTATGTCTCGAAAATCGACGCGATGCGGCTCCCAGACTTCGATGTTTCGCTGTATTGGGTCGTTGCAATGCTGAAGAATGGTGGATTCCAAGTTTGGGCGAACACTGTTGTGTCGAGGATTCGCCAGAACCAGCGCTGCGAGTGAGATCAACCCACTGTTCTTGAAGCTATCCTCAGTAGCAAGGTATGTTCAGCGTCGACGAATTTGACATGAATGCAGTGGGGCTGTAACCCCAATCTAGACAGATGCCGACGAGATCCAATTGTGGTTCGGAGCGATAATGCGATGCAAACTGCCCTCTTGGGGAAGGGTGCATTCGATGTAGTTTGGATGACGATGTTCTTGCATTCGAGGCTTTCGGGGACGCTCTTGCTTCCAAGGGTGCATTCGGCGAGTAAATATCTGTACTCCGGGGGTATTCCCGCGGGGTCATACAGCGATAATTCGCACTCGGAATTGCCGGTCTTTCAAGCTGGTGCTCAGCAGCGATCCTTCGCGCCCAGCTTTTCATCGGGTCAACAGGCGAACGTGCGTGCAGTGGAAAAGACTGTCCCAGGACAGGGAGGCACCATCCTGCATTTCTATCGTGACAAGCACGATAATCAAGAGTTCGGAATCGCCTTGCGGCGTGATTTTCGCTATGGGTGTGTCGGCGACTTGATGCATAATCATGCATTGCATCCCTGCAGATACCCTGGTCGTGATCTTGGGAGCGACCGTCAGCGACGAAGAGCGTGGGACATCACATGTTGTTGATGATGCGCCCATGCATTCGCTTTTGGCTGTGCCCTCGCTCGCCGCGGTATTCCGTGCTTGTGTTGTGTCTCACCAAGATGGTTCTCCCTAGGTAAGCTGTACGCATCAGCAGTTTGAGAATCAGTGTCTCCTGGCGGGCCCGCAAAGTCGGTAAGTATGTGTTGACGCCACAGTGCGCAGAGAAGCCGGATTGTTCACCAGGCAGGACGACGTGGATGGTGCCGTTTTCTTCCGCGCTCCTCCCACGGCAAGTGGGATTCAGAACGGCCATGGCGCGCACAGAATCAAGTACATGTCATGCTTGCTTTGGTGCGCGAGGCCAGACAGCACTGCGACGCCAATGTGCCGATGCTGTGCTCACCAGTCGCACCAAAAGCTGTCCGTCAGGCCGGTCATTGGGGTCAGAAGCGAGAGGAGCATGTACGGGCTAACAAGTGATCAGGTTCTTCTTCAGTGTGATGAATTAATGTCCGAGACCAAAGCCGGGAGAGAAGTTGAAAGAGACGAAGTTGGTCGACAAGGAGCGAGCCTTCACATTGCCCTCGCCGAAGCGTTTGTACCTTGCAGCGGCAAGTCCTTGCCCTTCGAAGACGCTCTGCTGCGGCAGGAGCGCGTGTCTACGCGTCATGAGCAAGCTGGACGCCCAACGAATTCATGTGCTGGATTGACCAACGAACGTGTTCCGCTCAACACCGCTCACGACTGTGTGTGCAATGTCGACAGGCAGGCGGCGGGAACTGAAACAGCGGGCTGCAGTCGGAGGATTTGTCGTGACTTGCCCGCCACGCAAGCGGGGTGGCCGAAGCTGGCGGCGCCGATCGACACGTGGTCGTCGAGGTTGAGGCGTCCCAAAGAAAGCCGCGGCTCGTCTGTCACTCTCAAAAAGGAACAACCCTCAAACGCGTGTCCAATTTCGGATAACTCTCAGTACTGCGCCCACTCCTTCTCTGCACCGTTCCTTGCCGCAAGTCACTGATTCGCCACAGAGTGCCTCGCGCGAGTGCATGTTTGCTGCAAGCTGCGTGTCCACCAAGTCCCGCGTGACTGCATCTGGGCCGAAGAAGACCACGGCAAGATGGCCCAGGTCTGTTCCACACGGCACATGAGCCGGACGCTGTCGCTGCACTTTGCAATGCGATGCTGCTGATGTGAGCAACATCTTGCAAACGCGACAGGCAATGCGAGGTTGCTGCAATCTCGCGTCAACAGCCACGGTACCGACCACACGACATGTGCCTTCTCATAAGGACGCCACCAGACCGCCAATACACGCGGCAGCCATCTAGCCCAGTCTCAAATGGAACAAGTGCAAGCCACAACACTCGTGCATTTGGCTGAACAGGCAAGATATAGAGTTTGACTCCCATCCTTTTCGGCGACACGCTGCGGTCGAGAGCGCTGGGACGAATGCCCTCTCACCACAAACGTCTCGGCGACGGTATGGCGAGACCTGGGCGTGAAGGTTTGCTTGTGCCCTATGCTTTCCATGTGTATGCTTATATTTGCCTGGCGCCGGTGTACTGTTGCCGTCCTGTACTCTCGCTCTGCTATCATCCCCCTTGATCGAACGCGCTTCATCGCTCCTCCAGTCACTCGTTCATTCCACACGTCACATCAGCGACGATGAAAGTTGCAGCGCTCACCTTGGCTTTTGCTGCCGGGTCTGCTCTTGCAGACGCGCCGAAGCTTCCATCCAACACTCAATGGAAAAATACTATTTTCCTCGATGACTTCACTGGACGATCCGGTTCAACGTACGATCGCACAAAATGGCAAGCAGCGACTGGCACGAGCTACCCAGGCGGACCACCAGCATGGGGAACGGTACGTCTAAGCACAAGAAAGTTCGCTAACTCTTCCACGTGCTAATTCGATCCCGTTGTAGTGGGAGGTCGAAACATATACGGACACCTTGACCAATGTTCGTCAAGCAGGAAATAGCGAGCTATGGATCATCCCAAGACGAGCCAGCAATGGCAACTGGACGAGTGCTCGTCTCGAGACGAGGGCGTCGAACTTCAAAGCACCAGCGGGCGGTAAACTGCGCGTGGAAGCAAGAATCAGAACGCCCAACGTCAGCGGAGCCGGCGCTGCTGGATACTGGCCAGCCTTCTGGGCACTCGGAGGGTCTTTCAGAGGCAACTACTGGAATTGGCCATCGGTCGGAGAGCTCGACATCATGGAGAACGTCAATGGCCAGGATACTGTGACGACTGTCATTCACTGCGACAAGAACCCAGGGGGAATCTGTAATGAGCCAACCGGGCTTGGAGCCACTCACAGCTGCAGTGGAAGCAGATGTCCGGGCAACTATCACGTCTACGAGATGGTCATTGATCGCACGACCAAGCCGGAGCGCATGAGGTTCTACGTCGACAAGCGCTTGGTTAGGACTGTGTCGCAGACCCAGCTTGGAAATGTTTGGGATCAAACTGTCAACCAGGGTTTCTTCCTGATCATCAATGTGGCCATGGGTGGTGCTTTCCCAGACGCCATCGCTGGATCCAAGACTCCTACCGCCAACACTGTCAGCGGACGCGAGATGGCGATTGACTATGTTGTTGTTTGGTCAACGTAATTATGTGCTACAAAGCATGGGGGGAGTATCTGGGAGGCATTGTTTGTATGATAGATAGACTTATGATACCCACGGGACGAAGAAAATCAGCTAGAGGAAGATTTACAGTGAGCTTGCCTATCATGAAGATCTTTTCTTGCAACACTTTCGAATGTGTCGTCCATTCGAGCAGCCAACAAGTTGTGGCTGCTCCTGGGGTCTTGAGCACCCTGGCCTAGTTGAACTGCGTTCTGCCCCAGCATTATTATTGCGGAGCCAACCTCTTTAAGATGGCGTTCGACAGACATTCTTTATTCAGAACTTATGTCAACCGACGACTTTCGCTGAAGGGCTGATAATGTTCATCACAGTCACGCGGCCAACTTGTCGGAACAGGAACTGGTGCTTTTGCTTAAGTGGCGCAGCACGAGGTGCGGTGAGGTTGTGTGACTTTGCCGGCTCCCGTTCACACTCATCTCTATTCATTACATGTACACGGTCTCGCAAACATTCTTCCATTGACACCAGCTTATTATATCATCACGCAAAGTTGTCGACAGCACAAAGTATGCACGAGTCACTTCGGGTCGGCGGGTTTGGACCCGTCCATTATGCCGAGGACAGCAACGAGGGGCATCGTGATGCAATCAGCAGACAAGTGCCAGACAATTAGTCAACACCGGTGCACCTCGCCGTCTTTACTCAAAAGTGACATTAAACGACCAGAACAAGTTCCTCTACTGATTCATAAATTCTGCTGGTACGGGAAAGACAAAACCATCGTTACATCATGCCAACGCAGCCTGATAACCCGGAGCCCGCACACCACGAAGTCGACTCGATGCTCTCACGAAAGTTTGGCAAGGAAGTCGCCAACTATTTTTCGGGCTCGCCATTGAACAGAGTCGGCTTCCTCCGCGGCGACCACTCTTTCCTCTCGCAAGCACTGCGACACGCCTCTGCCAGTTTCCTGCTCTGCAATGAGCTCCGACCACTCGTCCAGCCCGGCCTGCCAGAGGGCAAAGGCAAGCTGCAATACGTCAAGTACGACGATGTGAAACCCATCATTGGCGAAGACCCGTTCGAGCTATCCGAGAAAGACTTCATCGATGCATACTCGAGCGAAAAATACATCCCTCAGATGATCTTCTTGGGCATCGATGAGAAAGCTACAAATGGACTAGAATACCAGGCGAAAAATCTATACAAAGGAGCACCATACTTTGCCATCGACGTCACACCGCGCGAGAACGTCGCAGATGCTTGTACAGCGCTCATTGAGCGACTCAAGAGCGAGAAAGGGTATGAGTTTGGGAAAGGCAGAATCATGGATGTCGAGCCCGCAGATGCTGCAATCTACGCGGAAGCAAGACAGCTTCTGGACTGGAACCAGCGAAATCCATATTGCGCAGCTTGCGGGCACAAGACGCTTTCGGTCAATGCTGGGTTCAAGAGGACGTGTCCGCCGACAGACAAAGCTGCAGAGGCGGACAAGGTACAGCGCGGATCGTGTGTTACGCGGACCGGAATCTCCAACTTGTGCTTCCCTAGGACGGACCCTACAGTCATCATGGCTGTGATTAACTCTACTGGCGATAAGATACTATTGGGACGACAGAAGAGGTGGCCGCCGTACTGGTACTCCACTTTGGCAGGGTTCGCAGAGCCAGCAGAGTCGATCGAAGAGGCGGTTCGGAGAGAAGTCTACGAGGAAGCAGGAGTGCAAGTGGGACGAGTCATCATCCACTCTACACAGCCTTGGCCATACCCAGCGAACTTGATGATCGGTGCGATCGGCCAAGCGGTTCCGGGCGAGGGCGAGAAGATTGATTTGGGCAACGACCCGGAACTGGACGATGCGAAGTGGTTCTCATTCGAGGAAGTCAGGCACAGCTTGCGAGTTGGGACGAGTGGATTGGGAGAGGATGCTGGGCCAGGATACAAGGAGGGCGATTTGCGTCTGCCCCCCACGACAGCCATTGCCAATCAGCTCATGACGGCTGTGGCCAATGGCTTTGCTTCTGGCGAGTCGAAGATTTGAAGAGCTTCGCAACAGCAATCAAGGCAAACACCTTTGCAAAAAAGCCGTTACTGTTGCGGCTACTGAACGACACGCGGGCCTCTCAATGTTCCTCAATGAATATCAAGGAAATGTCATGACCTCTCGGGTGCGCGATCCCAACACAGTGGCATGAGAACTTCACTGAACAGAGCTAAGAGGCGAGTTCCATGCGATCTCAATGCTATCAGCCCTCGGCCCAATCTCCGCTGCGATAGAATATCAATCTGGATGGCGATATACGCGTAAATGAATCTACTGACGCATAGTACAGATAGAGCTTCTCATTGACTGTACAGGTCTTTTTGTCGCAAATCTACAATATCCTGTCAATCTTCTCCTCCTGCCATCAATTGTGCGAGGCCACGCGGATTGGTCAGGCAGCTCTTCGTCTCATGTTTGTCGGTCAGTGACGCTCCTGTAGCCCTCTATTCACAGCAAACTTCATCGTTCTCTCCTCTCCTAATTCTTTTGCTCCGGTAGTTCGCTCGGTTCGATCGAGTCCATTCCTCTATACTCTCCACTCAAACTCAAACCCGGCCCATTCGTACTCGACAGCACAATCTCATGTATATCCTTCGGCGTCATATCCGCAATTCCCGCGATATCTTTCCTCACCTGCTCCACCAAAGCTTTAATATTCCTCTGCACATCATCCGGCTTGAAGCCCAGCTGCCCAATCGCCAATCTCACCACACCCGCCCGCTCACGATATTCACTTCCTCCCACCATATCCCTCACCATCGCCGCAACATCCTTCACTATAGTTCCCAGTTTTACCGAAGGCATTAAACCCCTCGGGCCCAGGATCCTTGCCACGCCGGATTTGCCGAGTTTGGCTACCGAATCGACGTGTGCGACACATCGGTCGAATTCGATGTTGCCGGCTTTGACGGCTTCGAAGACGGAGTCTTCGCCTACGAGAGAGGCGCCGGCTTCTTTGGCTGCTTTGGCTGCGGGGCTGTCTTCGGGGGCTATGACACAGATTCGGAGATCGGTTTTGACGGGGTGAGGAAGGCGGAGTCGATTTCGGACCACGGCGCCGTTTTTGGGTGTTTTGAGACGGACATGGAGCTCGTATTTGGAGGAGCTGGGGGAGTAGCCGACTTCTGCGGCGCGTAGGTAGCTGGTGAAGAAGATGTTAGCTTGAGATGCTGATGGGGGTGTTGAGAGATTGATTGGTCTATACCGCATGGCGTCCACGAGTGAGAATTGGATGGCATCTTTTAGGTCGGGCGTGTCGTATGTTGTCTTTGCTTTCTTTCGCTTTTGTGAGGCGGGCGCATCTTTTCGTTTGTATTTGGCGGCGTTGGCGGATGCTACTGCTGTGCGGATTTGTGTTTGATGCTGGGTTGGGAGGAGAAAGGATGGGATTATCGTCGTCGTTCGCGTCTGGCTCGTTGCGGCGCGTGATATCGATGAGAGGCAGGAAGGACAGTATCGCGCACCGGACGCCATTTTCGCAGAGAGTATCAAACAGACAGTGGTCGTTCGTGTGGAGTATGTACAGATTGGCTCGAGATGGAGGTGCGGCCAGGCTCGGGAATGCCGATTCAATCAACGTTGAATCAATATTTGACGACTCTCACTTTCACATGCGATGCTACGGGCTGCTGCTGCAATGCCCCAACTGGCATCTCATGCCTCCTCCGCCTTGTGACCATGTCGCGCTTCCAGGTCGGCGCAACGCCTACTACGGCCTCGGCCGTCTCTACACCGGCTGCTGAATCTTCGCCAGCCTCGACTCCGGCGCAAAGAAATTCGTCGGACGACTATGATGATGATGACCTCTCTACCCTTCCATATCCTGCCGAGCTCCCACGCTCAGATTTCCTGAACCCGGATTTTGACGCGCAGACTTATCTGTCGTCCTTGCGAAATCGACATCAAACATTGGAAGACCTGCGCTCGGACCTGCGCTCACGCAGCCAATTGCTGAACAAAGAATTGCTAGACCTGGTGAATGGCAACTATGAAGAATTTCTGTCTTTAGGATCGGACTTGAAGGGCGGAGAAGAACAAGTCGAGGACGTCCGAGTTGGTGTCCTGGGGTTTGCTCGCGAGGTCGAGGGCATCAAGAAAGCTGTTAAGGAGAGAAAGGAAGAGGTTAAAGAGTTGCTTGATGAGAAGAAGAGTATACGCCGAGAAGTCGTGGTTGGGAGGCTTCTCTTGGATGTCAATGAGCGCATTTCCGAACTGGAGACAAGTCTGGGTATCAATGTGGACGCCGAGGACGAGCAGGATCTGGATGACGAAGACGAGGATGACGATGATGATGCCACGCCTGGAAGTGCACAATCACGGAAGTTGCAAAACCACACTCAACAGTTTCTCATGATTCAGAGAACAATTGACCGTATTGGCCCTGAGCATCCGTTCTTCGTTGCCCAGAGGGGCCGATTGGACGAGATCAAGAAGACAATGCTTTTGGATCTTGCGGCGGTGCTGCGACAAGCGAAGGCTGAGAAGTCACAAGAACGCACTTTACATGTCATCAAGCTTTACGCGGATCTAGGTGCAGAGGCAGAGAGCGTCAAAGTGCTGAAAGCCGGCTGAAGATGTGGCTGACAGTGTAGCATACGACTATGCACGAAGACTGACAGCGAAGCCACAAAGCCGATCCAACTTGGCATATGCCATCAGTAAGACCGTGGTCTCAGACAGAGCATTGTGCACTCAGGAGCTATGTGCCGCCAAAAGCATCCACATTTTGGGCACGGAATGCTCTGGCTGCCAAACCAGGCTCCTGGCTTTTGCGCCCCTCCGACACGAAGTCTCCTGGACCAGGACTAAGCGATGGGAAGTGTCAAGTCCGCACTGGAAATCCCTACCCTTATCGTCTTTGTACAGCCTAGGGGAAAGCGAGATCAGTGTCGCTCATTCGATCTAAGTGACGTCTCAGCAAGACACGCCACGTTGTGGTGCCGGTATACGCACTGGTGTCTACTAGCGCCAAATTCATGCACTACACAAGCATCAACTCTGCCTCCTAGCGGCTTCGATGGAATGAGACTGAATCAGCCTTGTCTGAGCACGATATCAAGGCAACGCACATTTGGATGAGCTGTGCTGTCAATGCTCCAAAGATGTCTAAGATACTCACAGCTAGTGTGAATGAGTGCAGCGGCCTATAAAACTCCGCTGATTGCCTTGTCACTTCGCCCTCCAGAAAATTCACTTCGTTCTCTGCGATACAAAGCTCTTCACAACAGGTGCCGGTCACCTGTTTACTTCATACAATTCTCTTCGCCTATTTCTGCTTCACACAGCCGCCGAATTGACAGTAGCCACAACCAGACATCAAGAAAACAGCAACGAGGCACAGAACCACGAAGTCTCCGGAAGACAACCTAACAGCCTCACCTTATTACCGATCTACGCCTCAGAAAATGTACGAGACTCAAGCAGAAATACTCGGCCGCTTCAAACGGCTCGGACATCTCAGCACTGCACAGCTGGCCCAGTTCTCCAAAGACATTGATACGCTGCGTCCGAAGAACCATCAGGACAACCGAGATGTGCGACGGAATGCGACACGTAACATTGTTGAGGGTCTTGAGCTGACCCCGGAGGACGCCGCAGCTATGGTTAGCGACCTTATGATGCTGGCTGATGCCAGTCATTGTCAGAGAGTCACTTATCGTGACCCGCATCCGCCAGTCAGAGGGTATCGGCGGCCCAGAAGGAGCCAGCTGCCAACTACTGAGCCCATCGTGGAAGAAGACGGCAAAACGACAGAAGGCAAGTCGTCTCGTGTATATCATCAAGCACGAGCAGAAACTAACATCAGCATGTCAGACAATCATCAAAACTTTGGGCCACCACAGGGACCCCCAACTCCTGACCCGACTCCATCGCGACCTTCGGTCGAAGCACTGCCTCAATTCGACGTATCTTGGCCTCAACCACCGACTCCAGCTCCGTGGTTGAAGACTCCTACGCATCAAGAGACTATCGACTCTTTGACTCTTGAGAACAGGATGCTGCGAGCGACGCTCACCGAGCGGGACTACGAGATCTTCGAGCTGGAGCTAGGCCTCGCCTGTTCTCAGGTGGAGGCCATGTCGGAACGCGAGAAGCGATCGAGGATAAGGCAGAGGTTCAGAGATTTGGCTAACGAGGAGGACTGATGGAGATGTGCATGACTACAAAGATGTCTGGATGCCTGTCACTCGAAAGGGCGTTAATGTGGCAGTGGATGCGTTTGGGTGGGCACTAAGGATGCGCATAGACATCAATGTGTACATACGACGCAGGTAATCTTGTAAAAATGGGAGGCTGTCTGAACGCTCACTTTCTCATGCTCGACATCCGTTATCATGATCATCTAAATCATCAGTCTCAATGCCTCATTCTGACCAACCCATCGTTAATTACAGTTTCGCACGCGTTTCCTTCTCTTTCCACAACCCAGCCAACCCTTCTCGACTCGTCCCCAAAACCGGATCCCTCTCCGGCTTAGGCACGTTCCACACATCTCTGAAATGCTTCCCATCATCCTCCTGCCCCACAGCAAAATCCCAAGAACTCCCCACCGGATACGCCCCCAACATCGTAAAACCCTCCAACTTGATCCCCTTCAACACCTCACTCGGATCCGCCACCTTCCCAACCCAATCCGCGTCCCTCCCGGGCGTCAACAAATCAAACTGCGCTTCGGGTTTCGTATCATGCGTCTTGTGCGCCAATCCCGCAGGCAAAACAAACACATCTCCCGCTTTGGCGTGGACTTCGAGTCCGCCTTCTTCCCAGGCTTCGCCGTGGGTGTTGGCTTCGAGGTCAGATGAAGTGTCTGCTACGCCGAAGCGAATGGTGGCGCTGCCGGAGAGGACGGCCATGCATTCGTGTGCGGCGGAATGGTAGTGGGATTCTTGCGTGTGGCCGTAGCGGAAGATCCATTGTACTTGCCAGCCGTTGGAGCGGAAGACTTGGTAGATGGTGCTGGGGTCGTAGGCGGAGGGGTTTGAGGGGTGCTTTTTGGTGAGGAGGCCTGGGTAGTGCAGGAGAGGATAGGGGCTGTTGGGGATGAGGGATGTGGGTGGGAGGTGGTAGGTTTTGACTTGGACCATGATGAACTATGGGATCAAGAGTGGTCTCTATGGAATGCGTTGATGCTCTGGCGATGGGAGATCTTGACCTACTTGTTCTGCGGTCACGGCTATAAATCTACGAGTATCGTCGGACTTGATGTGCGAGAGATGTGCATGTAACGAACGGATTGTCTTGCCTCTTTGGACTGGAAAGGCGGGGTCGCTTGCGGTCGTGGCTCCGTTGTCGCTCTGTCCTCTGCACGTTATCTATGGTATAGACATCGGGATACTCCTTCATGATCGGCACTGGCATATGTTCCGAATATTGTGAATCTGGGAGATGGAGTCTCGCAAACCAGGTTTCATACCTGTCGTCGATGATAGAGTTCTGTGGCTGAGCTCTCGGTGGCTGTGCCCATTGGTTTGGTTTGCATGCCGGCGCGGCAAAAAGACGTGGCAGGAATGGATGACGTTCAAGTTCCAGTTCATGTGGTGGAGATGCCGGAAGGACGGATGAGTTGGTCGTTGCAAAGCATAAGTGCGCGATATATTGTGCAACCGCTTCGTGAGCCCTGCTGCATACAGTACTCACTTGTTCTGCGCCAAATCGCCGGGAACCGACCGAAGCCTTGCTTACCAACGAATGCTCAGCAGTAAACTCTCCGACCCGACAGAGAACCATCACCTCAAGACGACCGCGATTCAGCAGCTAGCATCATGCAATCGTCCTTCTTCGAACGCTTACCCGCTGAACTACGGAATCTATGCTACGAACATGCCTTGTACGAACCCAAGGGAGCTAGGATACGGAACGAGCCAAGTCTGCTGTCCACGTGTAAGGCAATCCGCGAAGAAGCCGAGTTGATGTACTATGCCATCAACGACTTCGAGGTCACAATCCACGAAGATCACATCAATCATGATCTGTGCCAATGGCTCCAAGCGAAGTCTGGTCCACGGATACGGTCGATCCGAAGTCTCTCCCTGCACGTCCAGATGCCATGGATATCTGCTCAGCCCGCGAACGCCACCAATGGATCGGCGGAGGGCGAAGACGATGAATGTGGTTCTCGTGAATGTTTACATCTCATGCATATCATGAAATCGGTACGGACCGTCTCCTTCAACGACCGATCACTGGAGAAGGTGATCAGATTCACGCTCAATGGAGCGCGTGACGATGAGCATTTCGACAAGATCGAGCAGATGTCGACGGCGGACCAGGATCGATATAGAGGCGCGAAGTTCCTGATTCTGTCTCTGGTACACGGAGAGGCGGCTACGGTGGAGGCGTTGGAGAATGATGACTGCGAATTGAGGTTAGAGGAATTGGACCGCGCGCTTCGGGAGAGACGCGCTGCAGCGTGACAGGTAGTGCTCGGTTCTGACATGTGTTCGGAGCTTGTTGATCATTCATATACGGCGTGATGCCCACGCAGCACATCCTCCTCGTTGGGTTGCAATGCGCTGGTATTCGCAAAATTTCAAAGTTTTCAGAAATCAGTTCCTTTGACCCGTGATAGCAATGTACTTGGTGCAGACTCTCTTCTTCAATTTGACCGCGTATATCCTAGTCTATCCCTTGATGGCTTTCAGTACATGTCGGTGCTCCCAGCTGACGTTTCGCGTTGGGGTGCTAGATCTTACTGAGGTGAATGTGATGGCTCGTGTTGCGCCAGCCGACATGTGCTTCAGAAGTTGCTACTCACTCCAAGTTGCAAAACTGATCACACCCATTCTCACAAATGCCGCGACTGCACAGCACAGCACCGACTCGACTACCCGCCTATCCCAGTACCATCACACATATTCCTTCTCCATTCAGCTCATTGAAACTTCCGCATCGGCTGTAGTTGCATCTTCGCAGGCAACATGTCTTCCGGTCCGAGCAACGAGAGAGCCACCACCCACAACTTTGCGGACTCCAGCGACCAGGTAAGCAGCAGCCGCTCTCTTCCTGACTACAGTCTTTCGCCTTCCTCATTCGCCGCATCGGAGGGTACAATGCACAGAAGTTCTGGAGTCCGCGCTGTGGTGATACTCGGGCATCGAGTATTGCTCTCAGTTCAACTGTCCTCGAGACATCGGAATGCCTGTGGATGGCAGGATAAACTGAAAGGTACTACAAGAGGAGGTCTACCCGATGGACGTGGCATCGTAGCTGGACACCAAGCGCGAGTGTGCTCGAAGGCTCACCGAACGGAGCTCGTCAAAAGAGCCTTGTGCATTGCGAAGGAGACAAGCAGGACCAGTAGCCTTCAATTCTGCTCCATGGAGACTTTCCACGCTGGTTCAACACCCCAGTCTTTCTAGCAACTCAGCGATGGGTGAGGAGCCGCTGCAAGCTATGTTGTGCAGCGCTTCCAGGTCGCAAAGGGACAATGGTCACCACGGTAGCCTCTGATGAGCTGCGTGTAAGGTCGTCAGGCAGGACAACCTCTGCAGCCATCGCGGTCGTGGTGCCGACGGGTATGCTCCTCCCCATACTGCTGATGCGGATCCGACGCATCGGCCTGCTCTCTTGCTTCTGCTGCGGTCGCTTCCGGAAGCTGAATATACTCGCTCTCTTCTGGGTACTCTTGCGGCTTCCCTCACTGCTCCCAGAGCTCGCCTCTGGCACGCTTGTCAGGACTCGGCGCATGCCCGGTCGAGGGACTTGTGGTCTCGGGAGGTTGGCATTCGCGACCGTGATCTCGCCCACCACCGGCATGTGGGATCCATATTCATCGGCCAAACTCAGTCGTGTCTTTGCGCATATCTCTGCGATGCCATCGATAGCTATTTGGAAGTCCCGATTGCCGTCGACCGACCGGAGAATGTCCGCAAAAGCGTAAGACGAGATGGGCGGCAGTGCTTGCGCATCGTGGATCCTCGCCACAGGTCTGTCGACAGACCTCTTGCTATCCGTGTACGCTTTCACCAGCACTGGCTGGGCCATAGCGACATGCTCGCGAGAGGTGCAGTAGTAGCGCAACGAAGCCAAAGACGCGCACAATGGTGCAACAGCTCCTGAGACACTGGAGCAGCAAAAGCCTGGTCCTCTCACCCAGCCAGCCCGCTTGGCCAAGATTCCGACGGAGCTGCCAGGCAGATCACTGTCGCTTCCATCAGATGATGAACGTGGAAGCTGACGCCGCTTGCTTTCGTATCATCGTTGCAGTCGATGTGACTTGAGACGTGAATTACGAGTTTACGAGGACACCCTGCGCGCGCAATCCAGGAATTCATCCCACGCATCTGGCATCCATCTTCTGGGTCGCTGCGGCTCTCCGACTTGTGGCTGCCTTTCGGTTGAGGTCTTGGCTCAAGTCGTCCCAACTTCACTCCTCTTTACACGCTTTCCGCTTGCGCATTTCCCGAGAGCACACCTTCTTGCGTCGCGCTGAGGCTGCACGATGTGGCAAGAAGAGGACTTCCGGATCAAGGGAGCTGCCCAACCAGCGGACGCTCCGGCTCAAGATCCAACAGAGTCTACAGATCAGCCGGAAAAGCTGGTCGAAAATGTAGACCAAGCTGAAGAGGCTGAGGAGGTGAGTGCAGGTACTCTCACCAGACGAGGACAGGAACTCTGGCTATACACATGTTGCTCTATCTGAGCGATATGGACGCCCCTTTGGGATGTCGAACGACCCAGGATGTCCGTTCACTTGCCAAAGCAGGTGTATCATGGGGCCTTCGCGTGTGGACCTGCGCTGAGGCGCACAGTTCTCTGCCGCAGCAGAAATACATACTTTGCCATTCAGGGTGTGCTAACTTGCCGTAGGCCCAGGACAAAGGACAGGAAGCTGAGAAAGTAGTCGTTGGCGAGACAAACGACGAAACGTCGATAGACCGCGTAAGTGAAAGATACTGCATGCTCTCCCTCATCCCTTCCCTATCAGGCACTTGCGATGGTCGCATACCGTTCATACTGCTCCATTTCTTCGAGATGCCGGCCGCAGTTCCTCAGGTCCTCCGGCTGTCTACACAGCTCTTCCACTCGGGTCTCTCGCCCGGTGTGCTCCTCGACTTTCATGCTGCGGTCGGGTCGCTGGCGGCTTTGTCGGTCACGAGTTGTGCTGGAGGAGCGGCGTGCCGTATGATGCTCCGACTAGAATACTCCGTGCTTCACGGCGGCGCTGGTGATCACCGAGTGTTTTGTGGAGCACGAAATTGGCGGACAGTGCAGCCATCTCCTTGACTACTGCGCTGTCAAGACATCGTCGCCGGATGCTGTCGCATTGTGCTTTGGAGCAAGCTTTGGCAGGAGACTCGGACGATGTTCGTGATCGGGTGGTGCTCCCACTCCAGCTCACTGCAGTATCCTCCAAAGCCGCACGGACCATGGGTGTTGCGATTCTGGCGACTTTGCTCAACCCACCAGCTTTTCTTCCGTCTCGCACTTCCTTAGCACCACCACGCCAACGCATCAGCAAACATGGCGACTGACGGATACCAGAAGCTGCTCGAGAAGCACCATTGGTTCAAATGTGAGAATACCTCACAAGGACCGGGCGTCCCAGCCCACTACTTCACAAACACCAAGACCGGTGAATCGCGCTGGACGGAGCCAGCAGAGCCATATTGGCTCTACAACATCGAGCTGGGTGGACCAGACCCAGTGGGTTTGCAACACCCACCGGGCGTGGAGCGTAAGTTCTCCGGCTCTTCCCTCCGCTACATTGCCATCTGACGCAAAGACAGCGCCGAATGCCGCGCAAAAATCCGCAGAGACACACCCACTGCGGTACAATCCCAGAATCCACGGCGACTACGATCCCAACGCGGACTACGCCAAGTCCACGGAGCAGCGCCTAGCAGAACAAAGCGGCGCAACCACCCACGCCGGCCCATTGGCAGCAGCAAGCACTGGAGTCGCCGAATACAGCTCCGTCATGGCCCTCAACGCGCGCACGGGCAGCGCCCAGCCATTCCACCTCTCCACCGACCGCCACAACGACTTCGCCAAGAGCGGAAGACAGATGAACGCATTTTTCGACGTCGACGCCGCCGCCAATGCCCACGAAGGCAAGTCGCTCAAGGAAGAGCGCAAGAACAAGAAGCTCACCAAGGCCGAAGTGAAGGCATTCAACGAGGCGCGCAAGGAGAAGAAGCAGAAGAAGCGCTTGGCCTTCTACAAGTCCTAGGCGGCCCACTTCACTTGTACTTTAGTTTTTTTCTTCACTCCATTAACGCCAAGCGATACCCTGGAGCAGGCGGGCGGCCTCACGTTTATAGGATAACTCAAAATGGGAATGGCAATGACAAATGATTCTAATCACAGCGTCGTCTCAGTGCTAATGATCAAATGTTCAACTAAGTTCCGCGGTGGCGAGGTGGAATTTAACAAAGAAAAAGGGCTGTCGAAGTCTCGGGCAAGAAAGTCATTTCAATGCTTCGGGTGTTGACCCGACTCGAGCAGCGGCGAAGTGAATTCAAGCGGAGAGTGGTGGTTGAGTTGCATACATTCAGCAGCAAATCTATGCGAACGCTCACAGATATTCAACCTACTCACGCAACAACAGATCGTGATCCCGAGGGGAAGCTTTTTCATGACACTCGCTTCTGCCATCCAGACCAATGCATTGCTCACGAACACAGTACTTGTAAGTGCAGCGACGTACTAGAACCTGGCGAAAGAGAATGTAAAATAATACATACTTCTCCCAGAGGGCATGCGTTCTGACCCTCGCGCATCCGCGAACGAAACCCCGCAAAGCGAGAGAGAGTGTGAGAGAGAGATAAGAGGTCGCCTCCAAGCATGTCTCAAATACGAACACCACGACATCTCGTGTCTTCGCTTCCACTAGCAACGTCTAGCCACTGCCCCAGTATCTCCGCAAGCATCCTGTTTTGACGCGCAGAATCAGGCAGAAAGGAAGGATTCTCGGAAGACTGGGGAGCAGAGAAGCAAAGCGGAGAAAGAGTCATCTGCTTGCATCGGTGCCATCGAAAAAAAAAAAGTCGAGCAGCTCTTGGATCGACTTCAGGTGGGAAGGAGAAAAGAAAGGGACAACGAGCGAATGCGATACTGTCCAAAAGTCTCTCTCTCTCTCTCTCTCTCTTTCTCGTTCGTCTAGGATGAGGTTGTAGGAGTCTGGAGTGATGGACTACTCTGGAGGATCAGTAGGAAGGACAGAGTAGATTTTGTCGAGAAGCTGGTCTTTGAGGATCTATCTGACCTTTGAGCTCTGCATCGGATGTGTGCCCCGCATCGAATGTGTGCTCTGCATCGGACGTGCGCTCTGCATCGGACGTGCGCTCTGCTTTCGACATTACAGCCGTCCGTCCATGCTTGCTTGCTTGCTCCTTTTCGACACTGCTTCACATCGCGATCGATCGCGGTGTGCAGATCCAGCAGGGAATGGGATCTTGCGAAAGGTGTTGAGTCCCAGCCCTCATGCGAAGGATGCTGTGTCCAAGATCCTGCGGTCTGGTGGGCACATTGTAGTTGTGACGGCACGCGTTCGGGTAGCGATAGCGTCCTCTGTTTCTCGACGAGGTCCTCGAAAAGTAAGAATACACTGTTTTTTGACCTGAATTATCTCCATCTCTGCAAGGCCGCGAGAAGCACGAAAAGAGTGAGTAATCCCGCAATCATCGTAAATCGGTATGATACATTACTATCTCCCGAAGAAACGATATAGATGATGATGCTACTACTACGCCTCCTTCCCCCTTTCGTCCAGTCTTGTACTCGGGTATCCATTTGATAGTACATGTTCAAAAGAAGAATTCCCAGGGGTTCCTTGTTGTGGGAAAAAGGCCCCAATGATCGTGTCAGAGTATGCCTGCTCTCGTCATGAAAACAGCGCCGCAATACAATTAACCTCCCATTCGCCAGAAAAGACACACTACACATTTCGAAGGCAAGCAAAACCGGCTCGCATTACCTTTAGTCGTCAATGCTTTGTGTCAAAGGGTCAACTCAACCCTCCCACCCATACCGCAGCGTACGCGAACTTGGCCATTTCAGCACATGCTCAGTGCAAGGCGAGAAATTGCTCTCTCATCGCCACAAATCTTGCTTGCTCCCTCTTCTCTGATGCCCGCCATCACCAAAGATCTTGGGGGGAGACATGAAGAAGCTACTTCGGTCGGATTTGGCGCCACCAAAGTTTCCGAACCTCGAACCGCGGTGCCCACTGCCATCAGAGGTGGTGGGCCGTGGGGCTTCTTCTTGTGGCACAGCCAGGAATCCACCAAATCCATTCCCAACAATCACAGATTTGCGTGCCTCTCCGCCGAAGCCGCCTTGTGCCCATTGAGGCCCAAGACCCCGACCTGCGCTGTATGCGCTCAGAGGTCTACCGCCAGACGCGATGACGCTGCTGCGTTTGTCGGAGGGGTTGTTCTGTGGGGCAATGGTAGTGAAGACCCATTCTAATTCGTCCATGCCTTTGGAGAAGACTTCCAGGGTTTGATTAAAGCCGCCACCTTGAAATGGTGGGAGGTTCTTCTTGGGGTCAGAGCTGCCGAAGCCCATCGGTAACGGAGGTAGAAGTAGTAGCTCAGGGAAGGTCTGGTCTCGGACGAAGAGAGTGGAGAGCGCAGGGAGGGAGTTTTGGTGAAGTGAGGATGCCAGATATGCGTAGTACGACTCTGCGGGTTTCTGCAGACCGTGGATGTCTTCTGCGCTGCTAATTTCGAAATGCAGCGTTGACAGTGAGATTGAGGAGAGCGCGGGGAGCTGCTGGGCAGCCAGAGACAGCGACTTTGATACCGTTTCCACAATGGACAAATGCGACAAGTGGGTGGCATTCCAAAGCACCTGATGCAGATCTTGAACAGTGATGCCAGTTTTTTCCAAACTTAGCGAGGAGAGCATCTCACGAATATGCGGTGCTTCCAACCAAGAGTCCAAACCTTCGGCAGTGACGTTCGGAATGCGTTTCAACTGCAAGCGCTGAACTGGTGGAAAGTCGGGAAGCTGGCCGGGAGCCGGGTGGAACATGCTGTCGTCTATCCAAGGCATATCTGTGAGGGTCAAGTCATGCAAAGTGGGCAGACTGCCGAGCACGATACGTAGGGTGGCCGGCTCCAAGGAAAGTCCCGTAAGCTCCAACGTCTCGAGGGCCTGCCAATGCCTGTGTGCGAGCAGTTCGAGTGCATCTTCCGAGCCACTGCGATAGATCATTTTCCTGAGATCCGGACAGCGTGCTTGCAGCTCCTGCCTGAGTCCAACACACGTTGGATCGCCACTGTAGAAGCCATCGGGCAAGTCGACATATCTCAAGTTCGGCAGGGCAGCTACAGTGCGGGCAAGATCTCCTTTCGCGGTCTCGCGTGTCATGTATGGGATTTTGAGGAACAATGTCTGTGAAGCCAAGTTCGACTGCTCGCGCACCGTGCGGCACAACAAGGCCAATCTGATGTTGGGAATCTCGACGGGCTCCACGGCGCTCTTGTTTCTGAAATGCCCCTTGGCGGCCTTTTTCCGCCTGTCTGCCAGGATGTCTTCGAGTTCGCAATAGTGCACTGCATCGATCCGCACGCTGGTGTAGAGTTGCTGCTGTGCCGACGCATACCATTTCCGACACGTCTGAGCACAGTGTGCGAGGTCTCTCAGGTCGCAAAGCATGCAGCCATCGCCAATTTGAGACTGCTCGCACTGCTCGTAGGTGTAGTCCTGGGTGTGGGGGCACACATAGGAGAAGATGTTGATCAGCACCTTCTCGGGCAGTCGCTTCGTCAGGTCGCGGCCCATGTGTCGGGGGAGCGGCGGTGAGGGCGGGTAGTTGGCATAGTTGGTCCGGGGCGGGCTGTCCTGCTTCAGGCGGGATCTCGAGCGGAAGTGCTTGAGGAAGCCCATAATGGCTGCGACGGTGGACCCGAGGCTGCAGCCAGCGACGCAGGTGGGGGTGGAGCGGTGGAAGTCGGGGCGCAGCGGGCGGGGCGGAGCGGCGGGCGGAGGAGGAGGAGGAGGAGGAGGTGGTGGTGGTGGTGGTGACAGCGGCGGATTGCTGCAAGCAAAGACGGAGCGTGGTATGCGTGGTATGCGCGTGGTCAAGTCATCAAGATGGCGAGGGCGCGGGATTGTATGCGGTACAAGCGCCGTTGGTCAGATCGGCAGCGCAGGGTCGTGGAGTGCTAGTAACTAGTGACGGCGCCCCTCTCACTGGATCTCCCCTGAGCAGACGCGGGAAGGGCGCTGGGGCCGAAGCACAAACAGCGCGGGCGTCGCGCTGAAACGGGCCATGAGCAAACCAGCCAACAGCAGGGAAGAGCCGCTCTGCACGCTGATCCCGTACTTTAATTCACTCCTTATAGGCGTCCCCATATAAGGTTACTATCTACTGCATCAGGCAGCATTCACAGCCGAGCAGCTTGACTGCAGGACGTAACACCTGCCACATGTCTCACAAGCTTCCGTTCCTGCCGCTGACGATGTTTAAGCGCAGCCTGTCCCGCCCATTTCTTGTTCTCCAGAAGAACAACCTTATTACAAACCCGCACGCTCCCAGCAGGTCTCACCATCGTCCATCCTGTCGTCGTATCAACTCCGAGCCAGCCGTGTCAATTTTGGGGAGACCCAGTCAGCTTCCGCCTGCCGGCCCTGCCGGGCCCTACCACCGGAAATCACATACTGCATTCCTTGTTGTTCGAAAACTCGAGTGCCGTGGCTGCTCGTAGTCGCGAGTATACGGATACGTTCACCGCAGAGAGACAATCTATATGAGACGGTCGCGGCGAGACATAACAATGCCTCTAGTTCGGTTCCGTTTTGCTGTCCGCAACTAGAACAGCCTCCTCCGATTCCCCTCCCACGTTCCTTAGCTTCCGTATTGTGCACACCAGGGTCACGGATACTTGTCTGGCTGATCACAGCTACAAACGGAGAGACTGATCTGTAAAAGTCACGAATTGCCCAGCGTAGAATTTCTGCTATCTGATTGTCCTCTGTAGTGACCGTGAGAGCTTGGGGCATAGCGAAAGTCGTAATGAAACCTCCATGGCCGTTGTCAACGCTCAATAGCTCGTCCGCTTGATAGAAACGAAGCGAACCAGACCTGAAAGCACAATAGAAAGAAACCAAGGATCTGGGCTTGCACTCTCGTATCTCTGCCTGTTCCAGCGCATCTCAGGCATTCTGTTTACCGACGCAGACAAACCACAAGCCAGGTTGCGGCGAGTGATCAAAGAGGTGGCGTCGTTTCATACTTGATGTCGTACTGAGGCGGCACATAGTATCCAGCATTCCCGCGCTCGGCGTCATCCCACGCCTGCTCAATCCGTTCACTGCGTTTGCTCTGCGAAGAACGAATGCTGTTCCTCTCACTGCGTCTACTGCGCGAAGACTGAATGCTGTTCTTCTCACTGCCTGTGTTTTGCGAAGACCGAGTGCTGTGCTTCTCACTGCGCTCGCGTCCGGCATCGCCTCGCTCGGCAGCGTCCCACGCCTGCTCAATCTCCTCACTGAGTTTACTGCGTGAGGACCGGACTGTCTTCCCGCTGCGGTCGCTATGTCGCGTGTAATGGCTGTCCGATGACTCTTTCGTGCGCTCGCTGTGTCGTGTGTGATGGCTGCCGGTTGATTCTCTCGTGCGCTCGCTGTGTCGTGTATGGTGACTGTCAGAGGAGTTTCTCGTGCGCTCGCTGCGCTGGGATCGATGGCTTCGCCTGCCGTGCTCGCGACGAGACGAGCTCTCCCCATCATGCCCGGTGTGGCGTGAACTTCGAGACTCCTCGAGTTTCTGACCTCGATGCGACTGCGTTCCAGATGCCCTTGCACTGGACTGCTGCTGACTCAAATCCTTACGACCACGCCCGCCGCTCTCCGCTTGAGATTCTCGACGCCTATCAGCTCCTTTCTGCTCGGAATACTACGCCGAGTTAGAGCGCTGACGTGTCGAAGTCTTCGCCGAACCAGTAACGAAAGAGACGCCACTGCCTCGGCTACGCTGAGCTTCAGGAGCGACCGGATCCGGGTTTTCCGAAGCCTTTCCGTCTTCTTGTCGGGAAGACCGCTCTGACCAATGTGACTGATTTGGCTGCCAATTGCTCGTCTGCGAAGACTCGCGACCTTCCCAACCAGCGTGACGGAAGCGTTCTTCTTGGTACAGACCGTTCCGTGTCCTGCTGCTCTCCGTGACAGAGTGATTGTGGCGGAGTCGTAATCCATCTTCTTGCATTTGCTTCCATTCCTCATATGTCATGGTGGCACCGATGGGGAACGCTTCGCTGGGCAGAATGATCCTGGACTGAGGCGAGGGCGCGTGTTCGGTCGAAGAGCGGCTGAGTGGGTGTGGCGAGATCCATCCTTTGCCAGCGAAGATGGTCAGCTCAGGTTTTGCGTGCCTGCCATTCTTGCGACGCAACGGTGACTCAGGTAGCGGTGGCACGGGCGGCTCATCTGCAGTATTGCCACCGTCCCCGCCTTGCACTGATCGAGGATATGGAGCATTGGAAGGGCGATGCGAAGCAGCACTCGACTTTCTGGAATGCTGGCTCTGCGCTGGTGTTCCTTGACTCTTGCGGCTTTGATGAAGCGAGGGTCGACTTGCTACCGGCGCGGAAAAATTCGTGCTTGGGGAATGATACTGCTCTTCGTGCTCCGGTCCAGGCTTTACACTTTGCCCATGGGGCTGCGCACGACCCTGAGATGTCCTGATCGATGGCGTGCCAGGCGAGGATTTGTAGTCCTGTGACTCGTGCTGCAAGAACGTTGTCGATCGAGCACTGGCAGCCTGGCTTAGAGCGCGGCTGGATGCATGGCTCGTAGCACGGCTGTGGGTCACAGGCTTGAAGCTCATGGATCTGATTGGAACCTTGGTGCTTCGGGCACTGGCAGCTGCCCACGCGTTGGTTTGGGGATCGGCACCTGCATGGGCGGCCCGGTCGACTTCGTCAAATGTGCCAATGGCTGCTGACCCCTTCGACGTGATCGAGCGGCTTTTTTTGGAAGGTAATCGCCTCAACTGGCCAGCGGCTGTGATAGATTTGCAATCTGTACTTCTCCCGCGCAGTTCGACAGGGCCTTCTGCATGTCGTGACCTCTCGTCGTCGCCATGCACACAAGCAGGCAACAGACAATCCGATCGGGAATTCCGCATGGCTTCTTTCGCAGCTGCAAATTTCAAGCTGCGACTTTCTTGAGCATCTTCAACCCATCCATCGACAACGCCTTGGATTTCGGGCGACGCAGCTTGCGGAGTGCGACGTGCCTTCTTCGCCTTCACGTGACTGCTGTGAAACCCTTCGAATTCGAATGCCTGAGGCATATCAGACTTCCAATCTCGGAACCAATTGGAGTCATTTCTGATGATAGAAGGAGCTTCATATTCATCCTTGGACCGCACAACGTCAGATGACGACTTCGAATCTTTGCGTTCTATCGGCGGCTTCTCGCACACGGATGTGTCACTGCCGGCCCCTTCGGTAAGCCCAGAGCCCGTGGGCTCCCGTGCATTCCTTTGACGTTCGAGATCCTCTAGGTCGAACTCCTCGGCGATAGGCTCGAAGTTTGCGATTGACGGCGACTTGGATCCTGCGGATTTCGGGATCGTCACCTTCGATGCGCTGACTGGGGTCATTGTCTGATAGACAACGTTTTGAGCGAATGACACCTCTTCCCAGTCCACCGAGACGGTGCTCGACTTTGGAATCTTCAGAGCTAACTTCGGAGTCGGCGGCCTGGTCGACCGTTTCGCAGAACCCCTCGAAGATGCAGGGTGGAAGTTGGCAGTAGGTGATACTTTGGGTGCGTCTTCCGACTGTTCAGCACTGTGTCTGGATGCCGGCGCCAAGTCCTCAGCCTCGTCGGCCGGCGCGGTCCAACCCAACTCGATCTCGCCGAACTCCTTGTCTGATTGCTCTTTCTCGTGCGATGACTCGCCGCCGTACAAGTCTGATGGTCTGCTTTGATAGAACGAGATTGGTCTTGAAGTGCGTTGATTCGATGGTGGCTTGGGAACGGTTCGCACGATGTCGATCGAAACACTCCTTGAGTATTGCACTGGCGGTCGCTCGACGATTGTGGCGGAGAGCTTTCGAGAGCCGTTTGAACGAGCGGACTCGACTTCCGCATCCCAGCGAGCGCGATCAGCAATTCGTTTTGAAGACCTCGACTCCTGGACACTCTGCGCTTCAGGGTAATGGCCGTTGCCAGAAGGTTGCGGGAACACCAACTGTGGCGTTGGGGGCTGTGATACCGGTTCGCCAGTGGGCGACAGGAGCATTTCAGCTGCAGCTGCCACATATCTGTTGCGACGCACTTCGTGATGTGCCATCGTAGGTCCTTCTTTCGATTTTTGCTTGGTGAGCTTGTTGTGCTTCTTCTTGACTGCCCGTGCGGATTTGTGATCAGTAGGACCAGTGTCCCGGATGAATCTCTGTAGGGCTTCAAGTCCAGACTCGCGATCCTTCGTACGTGCCTCTCGCGCCACAGGCCTATCGGTAGGATCGTCGGTCGAATCTGCAGAGCCTCTTGTTCTAGTACGAACGTGCTCTTCCTCTCTTGTCGACGACAGTGCACGTCCCTTGCTTATTCCGAGCCCGCATGGGAAGACACCTGTCTCTGATTCTTGTTCGTTCTTGTTCCCACCGCGAAGAAGACGAGTCCTGTCGAAGCTCACCTTTCTGCCCAATCGCCTCGAGGGTGAAGAATCGGGACTTTCAGACACCGAACGCGCCTGTTCTGACCCAACGCTCTGGGCGTGGTCGTCGTTGCTTTGCCTGATGATACCACATAAAACCTGTTGGTCTTGGTCGACAATCGGCGCCACATGCTGCGCGGCCCTCCTACTGCGAGCCTCCGCGCCTGCTTTGCTAGCGACCCTGGCACTGGCATCTTGTGCGGTCTGTCGTCTGGCCTCATCGATCTTACGCTTCTCGTCGATCGTAGCCCGGAACAGCTTTCTCAATAAGGTCGCATCCGAAGCTTTTGTCTTGAGTGGTCGAGGGGATTCGTCGGCCGGAGATTGTGGGAGTGCCGTCAAGGCAGATTTACGCACAGCATTGGGCACTCTCGTGACAGGTTCTTCCGATACTCCGGCGGCGATGTTTCTGGACTCGTCAGTGGGTTCATGAGGATCGATTGAGCGACCTGCACACCTGGCGTCCGGCCAAGCACTGGAAAGAAGGTGCTCTGCGGAATTTGAGGAACGCGGTTGCTCCCATTCGGAAGGACATCTGTCGTCGATGAAGGAGCCGAGACTAGTTTCCGAGCCCCACCGCTCACTCGAGGGTCTGTCCATGGCATAGCTGTCGATAATGCTGTCGATGCGTCCTTCGGATGTTCGATGTTCTGACGGCGACGGCGGATGGAGCCTGAGCGGGTTTCGAATATCATTCACCACGCGCGGCCTCACTTCAGTGGCACCCATCAGCGTGTTTGTCTTCAATTCACTCGATGTGCAGTGACGTTATCGAGTAACGATCATTGCCAGTTCGCGAGAAGCGCCGTCTTGCCGTGGAGGCAGTGTGAGTCTTCCGATGGAGAACTGCAGCTCCAAGGTGTACAGTCCCAAGCAAGCATGCTCGAGAAAGTCGACGACAGCACGGCTTCGAATATGTCGACCAGTGCACGACTCTCGTGGAGTGCCTCGTGCGAATGTTTTAAGGTTACGGCGCGGCAGCTGCGACTGCGGTAATTTTAGACTAGGCGGGCGCTTGTCGTGGGTCTGGAGCATAGCTCACTCCATTCACTTACTCGCAGCTGCAGAACACCTCCACGCGGTCTCAGAAATGCATGTTCAAAGTCTCGCCTTCTCCCGTACCTGCTCGCTCTCCCACTGCTTTTTGATCCACCAACCACGCACGTAGTGCCATGCGCCACTGGCGACAGCAAGTGGCGGGCAAAGCAATAGCAGCCAAGCCCACCACTGCGGGCTGCCACTCTTGACCGTTGCCATCACCGCGTCAATCTGTTTCTTGAGATCCGCTCGGTCTCCGTCGTTCCAGACGACTACTCCTGCCTTGCTACCTCTGCGCAGGCACCGCTTCGCCTTGTCCCTCACGTCCCACTGTGCAGCAACTCTATTCTTCGCGTCCTCTTCTGTCAGATGCTCGTCACGCGCGCGCAGGCGTTGCATCTGGATTGCCGGATCGCTCACCCCCACTACCAGTATCGTGCCGCACAGCGGCTCCCATCCGGACTCGAAGAGGAGGGGTACATCCAGCACGCATGCCCAGTTGCCCCGCAGGTATGCGAACAGCATCTGTTTGTACATCTCCCTCCTCACTGCAGGATGCACGATTGCGTTCAACTTCTTCTTGTCTTCGTCCTTCCCCTCCCCAAATACCCTCCTTCCCAGTGCGGGTCGATTCAGAGGTCTGCCTTTGCCATTGGGACCATTCTCGCCCCCGTTCTCCGGCGTGGGGTCTACGAGTAAGTCGGGCGTTGAAGATGCGAACGTCGACACGATCTGGTTGTACCCATAGGTGCCGGGCTCGACTACTTGTCTGGCAACCTTATCGGCGTCTACGATGGGCAGGTTGTACGGAGGAGCGGCGAGGACCGAGGACACAGTCGACTTGCCAGTCGCGATGGAACCTGTCAGCCCGAGAAGCAACATCTTTGCTGTCGCTTGGTTGTAATGGACATCGGATATGTTTGGATGTTTTAGCATCTACAGTTCGCTACGTAGTGCAACTAAGCTCCGCGACCCTGAGCCGAGGTGAGACCTCACTCACTAGCTCCTCCACATCTTCTGCCTCAACAAGAACAATACCGTAGCAGCCATCCAGCTGGAGTCGCACACACGTCTTGATTGTCCTGATCCATGGCGAAGGCGGCACTGCACGCCACGGCGCCTCATCTGGATGTCTGGCATTCTGTGCTATAGCCAGGATTTCGATGACACCGCTCTGTGGGGCCGCTTGACACATGTTGCCGGATGACAGAAAAAGCGGAATATGCTGACGAGAAGCTGAGGATTCCTCAAAGGGCGTACTGCTTCCCCAGTAGTACACCTCCCCACATTGAATGCAACGACCGCAACGACCGAAGTCTGGCATCAGCAGAAAGCTTGCGACGCGGTGCTTAGCAAGGTATCAATATTGAGTCGCAGAACGCCTTTATAATCGCAAAAAGAGTGCTAGAGTGCTGCTCAAAAGTGGTGGGATATCTACAGCGAGGAGGTTATCAAGGATGTTCCGCATTCGCTGTCATCCGGTTTGCCGGGAGCGTGTCGTGCTCCCTACTTCCCGCGTACCTGAAACGGATGAGAGTCATAGGTGAAAATCGCACAATCGTCGGTTGACGAGCACAACAACAGGTCAAGTTCATTGACCAAAAGCATTTGCGTGCACAGTCATCCTTTTCGGATTCGAAGTGCGACAAGTATACCTGTGGCTATCGCCGTTCTTGTAAGGGCTCTATACTTGTACGTCGCCACGACCTATGACACTCTCTCTTGTATATAGCATTATAGTATGACAGGCCTGGAGGCAGCACGATTTGCATGGACGTTCCGGAGCCCGATTGCCGTACACTGTGGCTCCTTTGTCATCATCGAGACCGCCTCCTGATTTTGCACCAACGACAGGTGACGGTCTGCTGGCGGAAGGAGCTGCAGTGTGTGGAGCAGCAGTCTTTAGATTCTATGACAGCCGGCATCGCTCTATATTTGTGCTATACACACAGCCCAGATCATACCCTGGTACAGAGGCTCGACCTGCTCGGCTACAGTACAGACGCCTGGCGAGGATGAGACTACTCGTCAATGACAGCCGCGAATTTTTCAGTCATTCTCTGCACCAAGTCCTCATACTTTTTGGTGATCGCGTCTTCGCCTTCTGTTGGCACTTCGAACTTCATGCTGCGCAGCTCGCTCTGTACGTCTGACGTGCTCTCGCGCACTTTGGACCAATTGTGACCTTGTGAGATAGCCTTTTGAGCTTCGTCGTGGAATGTCATCATCGCCTTCATCATCCAAGCAGTCTTCCAGAGCGGGCAAAATTGGTCGTAGTCAGAGTAGCCATTTTGTTGCAAGAAATCTTCCTTGATCAGAGTTGCGACGTCAAGTGTAATCTTGTCGCTGTCACCGAGGGCTGATTTGCCAACGAGTTGCACGACTTGATCGAGCTCCTCGGACTGGGATAGCAGCTCTCGGATACGCTCACGATAACGCGGGAACTCGGGCGCATGCTCTTGGTAGTACTTTTCCAAAGCCTTGGTGTACTTAGAGTACGACAGAGCTGTGTTTACTGAAGGGAAGTGTTTGCGTTGCGCGAGCTTCTTGTCGAGACCCCAGAAAACCTGCACGATACCAAGCGTTGAGGTTGTGACAGGATCCGAGAAATCTCCACCAGGTGGTGATACGGCACCGACAATGGAGATCGAGCCTTGGCGGTCCGGCGACCCCTGTGCAACGACCTTTCCGGCACGCTCGTAGAATGAAGCTAGCTTCGCTCCAAGGTAAGCGGGAAAGCCCTGATCAGCCGGCATTTCCCCCAAACGACCAGAAATCTCACGAAGGGCTTCCGCCCAACGAGAAGAAGAGTCCGCCATCATAGCAACGTTCTTTCCCATATCCCGGAAATATTCAGAAATACATATTCTGTTGAGCGCGGGGAGTCAGTATATGGGTTGCGTGGTTGGGGGTGGTGCAACGAAGGGGGGAAGGGGGATTCTCGACTCGCTCATCCAAAAACGGCCGGAACTGTCTTGCCGAGCGCATTTTGCTTGTTTTGACACGACGGCGCTGCTGGAGACAAGCAGAGAACACAGGTGTGTGCGCAGATACGCAAGCACAAATGTCAACTCACCCTGTTGCGATATTAGCATGTGTCTCAAGCACTTGAGCTGCAGCAGCCAAGTAGTACTGCAGAGCTCATGAACATGAATAGCTTCATGATCGGAGAGGCGTCGCAGTAATGAAAAAGTCGCTCTGCTTACCAGTATAGATAGAAGCCTCACGAGCAGCCACGGGCATGTTCGAGGTATTGGCGATCAGGCAGGTACGCTTCATGATAGGCTCTTTGCGCCCATCAAAGTCGATAGTGAGCTATTCATTCCGTGTTAGCGTTGGCTTTTCAAGTACAAATGCTGTTGTGCGCACCTCGGGGAAATCCATCAAGACTTCAGCCATCTCATTACCACGCTCACCACATCTACTGAACGTCAGCACAAAGTTGGGAGCAGTGACGCCTTGCAGAACTCACCCAACGTAAACAATCAAGTCACTGTTGGAGAACTTGGAGAGCGACTGCGAGATAACAGTCTTGCCACACCCGAAAGCGCCGGGAATGCAGACAGTACCGCCCTGCACACTAGGGAAGAGAGCGTCGAGCACCCGCTGACCGACAATGAGAGGATCGCCTGAGCTCAACTTGTCGTTCGAAGGACGTGGCACACGGACAGGCCATGGGTGCATCATGCTGTATTCGAACTTTTGTCCCTCAAACTCGACTTCCAAGATCTTCTCGTCGACAGTGTACTCGCCCTTCTTGGGATATTTTGTAATCTTTCCACGCGCTCGAGGAGGCAGCATGATTTTGTGATCCGACAGCAGCGTGTTCTCCTTCACGGAACCAAAGATGTCACCGCCAGTAATGTGGTCGCCAACCTTGAATTTGTCGTTTGGTGTGAATTCCCACTTCCTCGTGCGATCCAGTGCAGGCACATCGATTCCTCTGGGAATGTAGATGCTGTTCGACTTGTCGCTAATGGCCTTGAGTGGTCTTTGGATACCATCGTAGATGGTCTCCATCAAGCCAGGTCCCAGCTCCACCGACAAAGGCTTGCCTGTGCGCAGCACAGGATCGCCGACAGTGACACCGGCTGTCTCCTCGTACACTTGGATTGTAGCCTTGTCCGCATCAATGCGGATGACTTCTCCTACAAGCTGATCAAAGCCGACTTTGACAAGCTCGTACATGGCCACACCGGTCATGTTCTGCGCAACAATAACAGGACCGGAGATGGAGAAGATGGAGCCTCCCTGCTCCTCGCCATCTTGCTGCTGCTGCTGCTGCTTCTTGTCGCCCTTTTTGCTCATGTTTGCGGTGTTGTGTTGTGTATCTGGAGCTGTGCCTACATGTAGCTCTGGTGTTTCCGGCTCGATGATGCGTGGCGGAGAAGCTTTGACCTGGGTGCCCGGCACCTCGTCAATGACAGCACTCGAAGGGCGCCGCTCGTTCGTGGGAGATTCGGGAAGAGGTATGAGGGATGGCGACGCGGGAGTGCGGGTTGCTGTAATGGGTTCGAAGCTGGGTTCGAAGCTGGGTTCGAAGCTGGTTTCGAGAGGCTGCTGCGCTTGGGCCTCAGGTGACCACCTTGTGCTATCCTCGCTTGACGATGGTGGGCGGGTACGGTTCACGAGATCAATCAACGAGGGACGAAATCTCAGCACTGGACGCGGGCGCAGTCCGATCGCATTCATGAAAGTGATGCCATCGGCGTTGAGGAGTGACCGTGAGCTGCGGGCGAGCTGCGAGGAGTGTGGAAACCGCCAACTTGGCAGTTCATAGTCAGCTTCAAAGGCCATGCTCCGTAGGCAGAGCAGAGCAGTTCAACGTCTCCGAAATCCAGATCTATCTGACACCAAAGTTCATACATACGCATGGCTGATTACGTTGGTGCCTACGACGCTGGTGCATGATCGCATTGCTCACCGTGTCAACACCATACACCAGGTTATCCTTACGATGGTGCTGTGTATAGAGCATCCGCAAAGTTGTACAAGGAGTGCATAGAAGGCGTGCGCAACCGCATCGCCTTACACAGTCCCATCGTTGTCCGCAATCACGGTTAGTCTGCTGCACAGGAGTAGAACGAGCGACGAACTCCGATGCGCAGTGACATGTACAGAACCTCACCGCACAAACTGTCCTGGAGTACCTGACACCATTCACAAGCCGGATTACAATGTTGTCGGTGGAATGTGGGAAGAATAGACATGATAGGTCACGCAATCAGGAGACTGAGAGCGGCCTTTGTGATGAATGTATGGCGTCGCTGGAATAATTGCTTCGACTCTGTCCATGGTGCTTGTGGGGCGAAGAACAAGAGCTAGACATGCGGCTTCTTCGACTACGCCAATCATGCTCACCGAGAAGAAGTAAGACTTGGAATGACCGCTTCCCTTTCGAAGCGTGCCACAGCCTCGAAGCTCACAGGCTGTTGAACCTGCCTCTAGCTGGAAACATCATTAGCAGTCTTCTGGAGAACAGGCGACAGCTTCTGTGATATCCTATGAAAGCGAGATGCAGGCGAGAACGCGGCCATCAGTGATTTCCATGCCCGGCAGCATGTAAAGTTCAAGACAAACCTACTTCGAATAGATCATGTGGGAGAAGAGAAGGAGTGAGTCTGTACTGTGGAGTAGTTAGCAAAGGACAAGCTCAGCCACGCACTGTCAAACAGGTGGCGCGTGCGCGTGCGCTTTCAAGGGTGCAGGCACGACTGACGCAGCGCAGCGCATGTGTTTCCTAAGGAAGGCGGCAGTTCAGACAATTCTCTTTCACACATCACGGACATCACATTTTGCCGAAGAGCGACTTGCTCCCTCACACCTGCCTCGTCGTCGCCATAATCTCAACGCCCATACACTGTCGCGAACCGCTCCGATCGCCCTCACCGCCCGCCTGCCATGGCGCAGACCAACCCCAACGCGTGAGCTCACACCGCGAATAGACGGGTTGTACACACAGCAGGCTAACAGACACAGGATCAATGTGAACGATCCCGGACTCATCACTCTTGTCAACAAGCTTCAGGATGTCTTCACCACAGTCGGCGTATGTCGGACAGCTGGCAAGAATAACGTGGCTTGCAATACTGATGTGGTTGGGCGCAGGTGCAAAATCCAATCGATCTGCCGCAAATCGCCGTGGTGGGCTCACAATCGAGTGGCAAGAGTTCGGTGCTAGAGAATATTGTCGGACGAGACTTGTACGAGCATGGACATGGACTGATGCGTTGAACTAAACACTGACCGATTAGCCTCCCACGAGGAACAGGAATCGTGACTCGACGACCGCTCATCCTGCAACTCATCAACCGAACACCTTTCAAACCCTCCGACAAGCCACAGGAAAATGGCACTGCGGAAGGAGAAGCGGTTGAAGGCACAAACGACAAGGAAGCCAACAGCGCTGAGTGGGGAGAATTCCTACACATTCCCGGGCAGAAGTTCTACGACTTCAGTAAGATACGAGACGAAATTGTCAAGGAGACGGAAAGCAAGACTGGGCGCAACGCTGGTATCTCGCCCGCGCCCATCAACCTTCGAATCTACTCGCCAAACGTCCTTACTCTCACACTCGTCGACTTGCCCGGTTTAACAAAAGTACCAGTGGGAGATCAGCCAAGGGATATAGAGCGACAAATCAGGGAAATGGTGCTCAAACAGATCTCGAAGCCAAATGCGATCATCCTGGCAGTCACAGCAGCCAACACTGATCTTGCCAACTCAGACGGTCTGAAGCTGGCTAGAGAAGTGGATCCAGAGGGCCAAAGAACAATCGGTGTGCTCACCAAGGTCGATTTGATGGATGAGGGCACGGATGTTGTGGACATTTTGGCAGGTCGCATCATTCCGCTGCGTCTGGGCTACGTTCCGGTTGTCAATCGAGGACAACGCGACATTGAGACCAAGAAAGCCATTTCGTACGCACTGGAGAACGAAAAGAACTTCTTCGAGAATCACAAGGCATATCGGAACAAAGCATCCTACTGCGGAACGCCGTACCTGGCACGAAAGCTCAACCTGATTCTGATGATGCACATCAAGCAAACACTTCCTGACATCAAGGCGCGCATTTCGGCTTCGCTTCAAAAGTACTCGGCAGAGCTCAATCAGCTTGGCGACAGTATCCTCGGAAACCCGGCAAACATCATTCTCAACATCATTACCGAATTCTCAAACGAGTACCGAACAGTATTGGAGGGCCACAGCGCAGAGCTCTCGTCGATTGAGCTTTCGGGTGGCGCGCGTATTGCTTTCGTCTACCACGAATTGTACAACAACGGCGTGAAGGCTGTGGATCCCTTTGACCAGGTCAAGGACATTGACATCCGAACAATCCTGTACAACTCTTCCGGTTCTTCTCCAGCATTATTCGTGGGCACAACGGCATTCGAGCTCATTGTCAAACAGCAAATCAAGAGGCTCGAAGATCCTTCCCTGAAGTGTGTCAGCTTGATCTACGATGAGCTCATCCGGATATTGGGACAATTAGTGAACAAGCCCATGTTCCGACGATATCCAGCCCTGAAGGAGAAGCTTCACGCTGTCGTTGTCGGTTTCTTCAAGAAAGCGATGGAGCCCACGAACAAGCTGGTCAAGGATCTTGTTGCGATGGAGGCCTGCTACATCAACACTGGGCACCCGGACTTCTTGAATGGACACCGCGCTATGGCCATTGTCAACGAGAAGCACAATGCGGCCAAGCCTGTGCAGGTCGATCCGAAAACCGGCAAGCCTCTGCCCATTACCGCGCAGCCGCCTAGGTCGGCGAGCCCGAGTCTGGACCTGAGCAACGGCGAATCTGGTTTCTTTGGTTCTTTCTTCGCAAGCAAGAACAAGAAAAAGATGGCAGCTATGGAGCCACCGCCGCCCACACTCAAAGCATCGGGCACATTGAGCGAGAAGGAGACACAGGAGGTGGAAGTCATCAAGCTTCTCATTTCGTCATACTTCAGTATTGTTCGCAGAACAATGATCGACATGGTGCCAAAGGCAATCATGTTGAACTTGGTCGAGTAAGTACCCCTCTGCTATTTCCAAAGCGCCTGGATGGAAACTGACCACACGTAGGCACACCAAAGAAGAAATGCAACGCGAGCTCCTCGAACAAATGTACCGCACACAAGAACTCGACGACCTGCTGAAGGAGAGTGACTACACGACTCGAAGGCGAAAGGAGTGTCAGCAAATGGTGGAGTCGCTGTCGCGTGCGAGCGAGATTGTCAGTCAGGTGCAGTAAGCTTGTATTGCGCCGGTCGCACTGTGACGAGAGACGTTTGGGTTTTGTTAGCGAAAGGTCAAGAACGATAGAGAGGCATGGCGAAGTCGCTGTGTTGTCGCGTGTCTGCTTTTGGCAAGGCGTTGAATTGTGTTGTCGCTGCTTGGAGATCCACTGATATCCCTGGTCTGATGGGTGGTACATGGGCTAGTGTTGTAAATGGAAAAGGTTGTTACTGTCCCAGCTGCTATCATTGTCATGTTGATGCAGTATCATTCCAGTGCTCCTGCAGTCAAACGTCCTTTGCATCAAAGCTGCTGGGTGCTGAAGATCGCCAGTGTCTGCTTCGGAGACTACTCCGCGGGGCAGAGTTTCGAAAGGAGAAGTGAGTGGACGACGTTACGTAAGCATCAAACGCGGTGGACGCGAAGTGAAGTGCTCTGGCAAACGGTTGCGCTGTCGCGAGGGAGCCACCTCAAAAGAGCACGCGCGGCGACAATGCGGGGTGGCAAACACGCGGCGGCAGCAAAAATGACATTGTGCGAGGTGGCGAGGCGACGAAGGCGCATGAACAGCGGGCGACGCGAAGAGCAAGACTGGCAGTGAGATCAAATAGATACGTGAGCTACATGTACATGAGTGTTGTTGATGACGACGTTGCCAATGAAGAAAACGAGACCTGAGGCTCCAGGCACCAGTCAAATGACCGGCACGCTGATGCCCCCTCTTGCCTGCGCCAGGCGACCTGGCGCAGCTTATTTCTCTCGTCACAAAGTGACACCCTAAATTTGTGCCCCGCTGAGTTTTGTTTGTGGCTTCTTCTCTGATTGTGTTTTTTGGGGCTTCTTGCTGCGGGACTGTTTCAGGCTGCCGTATGCCTTGCTCTTGTGGCTTCGTGTGGAATGTTTGTTTTTGGGGCTTCTTGCGATCTTGTGATGTGGATTTGGAGGTGCATAAGTAAATTTCTGCCCCGCTGACGTTGTTGTGGCTTCTTCTCTGACTTTGTTTTTGGGGGCTTCTTGCTGCGGGTACTTTTTCAGGCTGCGATACGCCTTGCTCTTGTGGCTTCTTGTCGACTGTTGTTTTTGGGGCTTCTTGCGATGCGAGTTGAAGTTATTAGCCAGGTCTGAGCTGGTGCGGCGCCAGAGGTTTGTTGGAAACATGGCGCCTCGTGGTGCGTTTTCTGCCGGTCGTGAACCGGGGAGCCCGTCAGGGTAGGCTCGCACTAGTCTGCTTGGGCAAGGGCTGAAGCCAGCGTTTTCACCGTCGCCTCCGGCCGAAGCCATCGTCAGGTCAGGATCACTTTAGTCCGAAGACTCACACTCCATCAGACGACCACGTGCTGTTCGAAGTTGCCGGCGGTGACCCACGACGTGGGAGGAGGTCTGTTGAAGACCATGAAATGATGAAGAAGCGGCCGGGTTGGATGAAAGTGATGGATGAGTGTGGGCAAAAGGGTTGAAGGTGATGGTTGTGGAGGAAAGAAGTTCAAGTGGAAAGCGCGGAAAGCTCTGAATTTATAGTCACGGTGCGCTCGTTTCGCGCTAACGAAGGGGCGAGCCGCAGGTTGGCTCTCGGCGGTGCGGCGAGGTTCGGAGGTGCAGCGCCGTGCAGCCCGATGACGGCAACTGCAATGGCTCGGAGCTCGTGGGTCTGCCGGTGAGGACACGCATTTCTCCCGCCCAACAGTATCGTCCTTGACTGCAGCAGCCGACGAGGCGCATCGTGCCAGCTACGACTTGTGAGGTCGAGTCGTCTTTTCTTGGTGTATGTGCGGATAATCGACGCGGCTTCCAGTGGGTCAAAGCGGTCGCCAGAACGACCGCCGCCTAGCACGAAATAAGTCGCCTGTCTTGGGGGGCGGTCGTTGGTGCGTTCCGCCGCGCGCACCACGAGGCCGCGACTTTGCTGCTGGACAGACAGCTACAGGAGAACACGCACAGGTGGCGGACGTGCAGGTGCTCGAGAGACAGCATTCCAGGCAGTGGTAGCAGACGCACCAACCCCTTTCGGTTGCTCAGCCCCGAGTCCATCTGTTCGAATGTTCGACTGTGATCTCGCCAGCTTCTCCGCTTTTTGATTCGTCCCGAGACACAAGCAGTGCGGAAGATGAGCTCTGGCATCGCGTTATACGCTGTAGTGATACCTGCCGGGGCGACTATGTGGCTCTCGTCAATATCGCCTGGCAAGATAACTAACTTCTTAAGACGCATGTACAGACCAAGGAATACCTCACGTCAATACTCACATACTGTCTCCGAACGTTGGGTCAAGCTTGTCCACAGACAACGACAGCCTCAGGGCATTGAATATTACCATACCAGCCGTTTGATACTACTGCCAGTTATGAGACAAAGAAGAAAGATCTTCTCCGGCGATTTCAGCTTTGTTCTGCTCCACCACGAGCTTCCTAAGATGTCTAATGATCCTCGCGATCACTTCCTTCTGCTCCCACATTGCGGCCGCTTCTTTCTGGTGACACGTCTGTCATATCTTTGTATATCTCTTGTCTATTGCGCAATGCCTCTGCCATACGTCACGCGCAGACTGGTCGAACGATGCAGGAACTTCGTGGCTGGGAAGGCTGCCGACATGACACACCCCATACTGTGGACAGTTGAGTCCAAAGCAACAGCATGACAACTGAAAGCCGCGCATCAAGCACGATGTGAGGATGAGCTGCGAAGTGAGGGTAGCGCAAGTAACGAGGTGAGGTGGAGGATGCCCAGATCGCGCTGCCGGGACGGAACCGAGCGGTCCAACAAGGATCGCAGACGCAGACCATCGGCTATGCTTGTGACACATTTTCAACCACGTTCAGGCACCAGAACTCGTCTGCCTTGCACAGGAGACATCTCCGAGAGCACCGTAAATACTCACAGCGTGGCTGCGCAGTGTGTGAGATGACGCGAATGTCTCCATGAAGCCGACTCCAGGATGGCAGCTGATGGCCAGCTGCGCAACTCCGCCCCGTCTCGGCCGTCTGGCGGCATGGCGTGCATGAAGGAATCGATACTATAGGGTGGTACATACCCGTTCTCAGCCTCAATCCCCTGCTGCCCTTCCTCCAATGCCTATACCCGTATAACCTCCCAGACTGGATAGTGTGTTGCACCCGCAGCCTCCCGCACTTGTATACAATGTGGCTCCTCGATGCTAGAACGAAAGAACTCGTGGAGTTCGAGGACGAGTACAAAATCTACGGCCGATATGCCATCCTCTCGCATGTCTGGGATGTCGCCAGTGAAGAAGTCACTTTCCAAGACATTGAACAGGATACTCCAGGCTACAAGCAAAAGCGTGGGTACGCGAAGATTGAGAGTGGATGCCGACAAGCACTTTCCGAGAAGCTTGATTACTTCTGGATAGACACATGCTGCATCAACAAATTGTCCAGCGCCACGCTCTCCGAGGCCATCAATTCCATGTACCGATACTACTACGAAGCCAAAGTCTGCTACGCTTACCTCTACGACTTTCCCCGCAAGACATTGAAGGATGCAGTATGGTTCACTAGAGGCTGGACGCTGCAAGAACTCATCGCACCGGGCTTCGTCGAGTTTTACGATACAGATTGGAAACTCATTGGCACCAAATTCGACATGCTGAACGACCTTGCCGACATCACGAAGATCGACTTCAAAGTCTTGAAGGACAGAAACACTTTAATGTCGACCAGCGTGGCAGCTCGTCTCGCATGGGCCGCCGAACGCAAGACCACCAAAATAGAAGACGAAGCATATTCTCTCATGGGCCTCTTCGACGTCAACATGCCCATGATCTACGGCGAAGGCAGCAAAGCCTTCGCGCGTCTGCAAGAAGAGATCATCAAAACGTACGAAGATCCTTCGATTCTCGCGTGGCAAGCCTGGAAAGAAGAACAAGCCAGCATGCTCCTATCTCCATCAGCCAAAGGCTTCCGCAACGCGCATGATATCCTCAGCTGGTCCTACGACTGGCTCGACGACTCCTTCGCATTGCAGAACAAAGGCCTGCGCATCTACCTACCCGTCGTGGAAGACAACTCCGATCCGATGCGCCTGACCGCCATTCTCAATTGTCGTTACCAAGATGAGTCCACGAAGCAAATCGCGCTACTGCTCAAAAAGCATCCTCCTGGTCTCGTGGTTCCAAGACGAGAGCTCAAAAGTACCGTATGCGAGATGGCGCCGAAGAACAACAGCAAAGGCGCTTTCACGTCTCTCAAAAATCTCGATCGCAAGTTCTTGCCCTCGGCTAAATGGCAGAGCCTCATGATTTTGAAGTCTCCTTCGAATCCGGACAATGTAGCTCCCGTCTCAATCTGGCAACAGAAGATTAGGATTCAGAATTCGGTGCATCAATTGAAACTCACCAACGTATACCCCAAGGAAGCGTACGATCCTCTAGATGAAAGTATCACGCTGGTCATCACAGGATCTGACGAAACCGATCGCGGGTTTGTGACCTTTGACGAGAGTGATGGACGGAAGAAGTTCAGTGTTGCATTTGCTCAAGAGATGAATTCGGGACGAACAGAGCCTCGCGTCTGGTTGACCAAGCACAGTGCCCCACTCGACAGCGCCGCTCTGTTCAGGGAGCTCAACAAAGAGCAGCCGCGGCGAAGTGCCAGGGTTGAATTCAAGAAGGGGTTGTGGGAGCTCGTAGTAGAAGTGGAGAGGCGGTCGTCAACTACGGGAGAGCTTGAATTTGTGATCAAAATGTCACTGGAGCACTATTCGCTCTCGTTTAGGAAATTCAATCATCTCATGCATAGCAATAAGGCGCGCTGAGATCAAGGAGCTGGTTGCCCCTTCATCGCGCCCAAGCAAGCATCATACGCCGCTTTCTTCACCAGCGCAGACTGCTCGGTCGGTCGAAAGAAGAGATTGGCGAAACCGGAGCCTGCGAACTTTCGAGGTATCCAGGAGGCATCGTCGACGATACCCCAACTGAAGGACAAGAATTAGCATCTTCCTCATCGAACTCGACCGAATCTTACTTACACTGTTACCCCGACACACTTCTCAACGTGCACGCACGCCGACACGGTGTCGTAATAGTCTCTTGACTGTTGCCGCTGGTCTGCTACTGTTGGAGGCAGTTGCACACGCACGTCAAGTTCGGTAACCGCCACTTCGACACCAAGCTTCACGAAGTCTCGCATGTTTCTCTCCTGCTGTTGTTGCGAGGGCGTCGTCCCGGCTGCAAAGTGAGACTGCAAACCGATACCATCGACCCGGATACCGCGATCCTTCAGCTGCTTCACCAGGAGCTGTGTCGCGGTTGATTTGGCGCCAGGCTCCTCGATGCCATAGTCGCTATAGTAGAGCTTGACATGGAGCTTGTCTTCATTGACGACCTTCTGGGCAGCCCGAAAGGCCATGGCCACGAACTCTGGGCCGATCACTCGAGACCATACGCTGCCTCTGTACTGAATCGCCCCACTTCGAGGCTGATCGTCTGAGATCGCTTCATTCACCACATCCCAGGAGTAGCAAGTATCTCCAAAATGTCGAACCAAGGTCTGGACGTGCTCCACAAGCACAGCGCTCAAGGTCTCATTCGTCCAGGGCAATTTCGGCTTCTCGAGCCATTGTGGCAGGCTTCGGTGCCAAATGAGCGCATGGCTTTGACTGTGTTAGCAAACTGCAGAGGTTTTTGGGAACAGAACGAGCGACGAACCAACGAATCTTCTTATCTTCGGCACGTCTCAAGAACCCCTCGGCACGAGTGAAGTCGAACTTGCCCTGGCGACGTTCAGTAGCAGCAAATTTCATACTGTTGGCTGGAGTAGCTTGACCGAAGTCCTTCGAGTTCCGGAATACGCTCAAGTAGTGCTCGTTGTCCTCCTCTGGCCCCGGAATACTGACCGCAGTCCCGAACCACATCTTTCCAGCAGCTTGAGCGGCTTCGTTGAGCCCATTTGAAGTTCCAGTAGAAGTCGCGAGCAATGTAGTCGATGGACTGGTTTTAGTTGCTGCGAGCACATGGCAGTCTTTGCGCAGAGTGTCCTCTTGCGCCAGCGCGTGGCCACCAACTGCAAGAAGGCCGAGAGCAAGCAGATGTCGCAGAGCCATGTTGGTGGACTGGGGAAGAAGGGCGCTTCAAGTTCAGTCTCAGGTGTTTCTTTCAGGGTCGGTATTATCGTGGGATGAGAGCCAGCGCTTCTCTAGCAACAAGCAGATAACCGTAATCGCGAAGAAGATGACGATGATGATGACTGCGAGGGCCCAGTCCGGGAGTTCCCTCTTCACAGTCTCCATATAAATCCGTCAGAAGCGTTAGCTGTAGTGAATACAATTGTGTATCACGCAATGACCCCGTGATTGTGCAGAGCGGGCCGACAGAAGCAATGAAGTGCATGTGAATGCTGGGAAGTGACGCATTAGAGCAGCAGGCACATGCGCTCACCAGGAAGCCAGTGCTCTTTCATTGAGCAAGTGCAATCAATGATGGTGTTTGCCGTCTATTGGAAGGTGGAAGTGAGCATCAAGGAAAAGAGAAGAAGCTGCAATTTTAGAGTGATACATTACTGTTGTACATTTGAAGCTCGTCGTAGCTACAGAGAGCACCAGCACGAAACTGTCCGCATGTGCTCACTTGTGTGTGCTGCCGACCCTTGCGGTGTTTTGAAGTGTACGCTTGCCATGGAGCACTTCCGTTACACAAGCCTTCTTCAGAACCGCTGAGCTTTGAGTTGAGATGTGATCTGGCCAATCTTTCTGAAACGCCAGCTCGGGGCAGAGGGCGTGCGCCTTTCAAGGCCAGGCGATACCAGTTTCCCTCGCCATTTACAAGTCCGCATGCGTAAGCATCATTGCAAAAGTGCATGCCCCGGTTCATGGACTGCCAGCACACATGATCCATCGCATGGTTTGGAGCGCATCCTTCTTGTCATCCTGATCTTCACTCCCACCTCAAATAATCGGATCCGCCGCCCGATCGTCGGACTCCATCCTCATATACGAATCAATCGCAGCACTGAAAGCCGCAAACCCCGCACAACCCACCGCCATAGCCTGCGGACCACCCCCCTTCGCCAGAAACGCGCCCGTAATGCACCCCGCCGCAACACCATTGCTCAACTCATTCTTGGCGCGGAATCCTTCAATACAGCACTCCGTCCCTGCGAAGATCGCCCCAATGTATCCGAAATTCTTCGCAGAGCTCAGCGAAGCTTTGCCCATATCCTTGAAACCAATTTTGAGCTGCTCTTTGAGCGGGATCGAGGGCATGTTGCCGGTTCCGACGCCGCCTGGCAGGCCGGAGGAGAGTGGAGTGTCGTAGCGCATCGATGACATGAAGAGGCCGAAGACGCCGCCGAGAGCGAAGCCCATGCCGCCGGCCATGACGGTCTTGCCGGGGCAGGATTCCATGGTGTTTTGCATCTGGTGAGAAGAAGGTCAGTCTGCGAGTCGCAAGTCGCGAATGTGAGTGTGTGGTTTGTGACGTCGAGGCACACCATTCTGATCATTTGCTGCTGTTGAATCATCTCCGGGTCCATGTTCGCAGCGCCGCTGCTCATGGGGCCACCCATGCCTCCTGGAAACGCCATTGTGTTGTTTGGGATGGTCAGTGGAAGGGTTGTCGAAGTTCAAGAAAGTGTCGAGGTGTGTGCAAGTGAGCCGAAAGTTTAGCCAGGGTCTGCATCAAACGCCGAACTTCGTCCGCGCGGAGTGAAATGTGCAGCTGCAGCAGTCATGAGCAGTGTTGTTGTTGTTGTAGGTTCATGCAATTTCGTCTCTATACACAAATCTACGTGATAAGAAAAGTCTAGCGACGAAGAGACCGCTGATCAAGTGGTCCTCTTCTTTGCTCCAAACGCGCGAGCCTCTGCGGCAGCGCCCATGTAGTCATCTTGGCCGGTGAACTCTTCGCCTGGACTTGGCGTGAGCGATTTCTCCCACTCCTGCATGAGATGGCTGGCTGTCCTTCTCAGTGAGCCGGCCGATTTCTTAAGAGCCGGCCATGGAATTGAATCGCGTTTTGTAGACTCGGCCCTTGTCGGCTCCAGTGGCTCGAAAGAGCCAATGCCGGAAGATCTCGGGCTTCCAGATACTGTTGAAGGTAGTGTGTTCGTGTCCGAAGTCACGCTTGAAGATGACCGAGACTGCTCGGGACTGTCGTCCCATGTGTCCCAACCGTCATTTGAGATGCCGGACGACCTCTTCGTAGTGGCTTGCTTTTTCAGGGAAGGCTGTCGCGCATGTTTTGATATTGTTGCCTTCTTTACTTGAGGTTGAGAGGGTTCTCCAGGTGGCGGCACCCCGAATTGAGTCCAGAAGGATGGGTCAGCGAGGTCTGGAATTGCAGACGTAGACTGGTTGCGCGCTTGCGCCAGAAGCTTTCCAGACTCTACAGGCACCTTGCCGGCTGTCGACGAGCCTCGAGAGCCTGGTCGTAGACTGCTCTTACTACCCTGTTTCCTGATGGCGCTTAGGGTCTGGGTGGAACTTTTTCTGCGTGGCGGAGCGACAGCGTGATGCTCATCACCCACTGTTGCTTGCTTGAGGTCTTCCCAGAAGGTCCACAGCCCATCTCTGAACTCAGATGCCACCTTCTTACTTGTACGAAGGATCGCGTCCTGATCGATGCCGGCTCTTTGGGTATGATCAATGTTCAGATCGGCAATCCTGTCCAGCTCGCCAACCAGGTCGCTGTTCTCAGATTCTCTAGTCACCAGCGGCGGACGTCCAGTTGTAAGAGCAGTATCAAGGCTCTGGCGCGTACGAGCTTTGAGACTGCCACGGCGCAGTGGGGGCGACAGCTGTGCCGGAAATCCGCTTCCGCGTACGTTGTCTCTATCCGGCGAGAGCAGCGAGAGGGTACGCGTGTGTCGCTGACCTGGTATGACAGTGCGTCCTCCTTTGCTGTTGCTTCTCGAGAGGAGTGCTTTCCTGCGAGCCATTTCTTGTTGCAGCCAGGCGCTCGACCCATTGACATCCTCTTCCGAGTCCGCCGTGGACAGAGACGTCTGCAGCGGCTGTAGCTTCGTCAGACGTCGTGCATCTTCCCTCTTCTTCTGCGCTTCATGTTTGGCCCACAGCTTTTTCAGCCTCTCCAGGTCAGCCTCCGCCCGCTGTACTTCCTCCTTCAACTCAAGCACGCGCCGCTCCTGGCAAGCGATGAGTGTCAAGAATGAGCTGCTGTCGGGCACAATGCTTCCGCTGAGAGCGGCATGCACATCCTGTGCGCATTCTGTAGACTCGACGCTCGGTGACGCGGGCGTTTGCGTTGTGGGAGTGCTCGATCCAGAAGGTTGGATGGGGAATTGCACCGAGAAACGGTTCGCTCTGGACTGATGTCGAGACTGGTCAGAGGCCTTGGACCAGGTGCGGCCATGGCCGTGGAAACTGGTTCGTCCTGGCACGGAGGAAGAGGGCGAGTGATTCGAGGTCGCCGGCGATCCCGATGGGGAGGAAGTCATTGCGTCGCCATGCTGGGCTTCAGTTGGGCCACCCCTAGTGCGTTCGATAGACATTAATCATGAAGACATTGACAGGTCGGCCGTGATCACAGGAACGACAGGATGGGTGAAGAGGGGGGGGCGGCGTGGAAAAGATGTGCTCCTATGAGCGCTGAGCGAGAGATCGGTGTGCAGAAGGGTCAAGTGAGCAGACGCGTAGGGGGAGTCCGTGCCGAGAGTCGGCGGGCGACGCCTGTTCCGCGAGCATCGGTCCCACGAGATGAGAACCAGAGATTTGATGCAGGGATCTTGACCGTGGCCTGGCCTCTTCTCTCACCGGGTGAAACAACTGCACTTTCAACGTCAGCACAAACCATACACGAGCGCTTCTTGCCCAAGCGGTGCACGAGCAGTAAAGGCCAAAATCTGCGAGCGCTTCCCTGCCGTCTCTGCCTGAGCGACTCTTGCCTTGCATGATATCAAGGGGGGAGTGTCTCTGAGGACTTTGTCTACCAATCGAAGCACTCCTGTTTGCATGGACCAGGCATTCCAAGATCGACATCGCAGCCTCCTTTGGGCATGCAAGACGGGCGACAAATGCGGCAACAAGCACCAGACGGTCGCCGCGACGTGGCATGGCCGGCACTTGTGCTGTCCAATTCCCCAAACGTGCAATGCATCGCTCTGCCGTCGTTGTCCTTGTGAAACGGAGTCACGCTGCCACCTGGATCTGGGCTAGAAGGAGAAGGGGGGCTCACTCTCGGCGTGGGATCGGTGCTGTACTCTATACCGTCGTCGTGACGTGCGCATTCTGATTCCTGACTCCGAAGCTATGCATCAGAATCATCACAGCCAGAATCACGGTCGGTCTTTGCTCTGTGCAAGTGTTTGCGATGAGTAGTCGTAGTCTAGCATCGATGCTCGCAATGCCATGTGTCTCCACTCGCGCTCTCCACAACACGAGAGCTTCCCGAGGTGCGGTGCCCACGCTGCAGCCGCGCAGACTCTGCACCTCCGCACTCAACCTCTCGTCTTTCGGTCGGTCACGCGTGTCCCTTTGCCATCGACGCATCATGCGGCCGGGGCACATGCGCAGGAGCAAGTCTCCCACGGGCTGAACAGCCGCCCAGCGAATCGCCGAGCTTGTGGCGCTGCGGGGGCGAGTTGGAGGACGATTCGATCCTCTGTGGAGGGCAACGGCTATAACATCGGCTCCAACTCTGATCGTTGATTCCACGACCGCACCCCGGGGCTCCACTGCTGTCCGCCTGGAACATGTCTGCCACTGACACGCAGCCTGTCACTGCTGCACCTGACGATTCCGGGGAACCGGCGCAGAAGAGGGCCAGATCCTCCGATGGCGCCGTCGCTGCTGGAGAGCCGTCGTCCACGAACGGTGCCGGCGGCGCCCACGACGCAGCAGGCCCGACTATCAATGGGATCCCCGCCAGCCAGAGGTTGTACAGTTGCGGCAAGTGCTCGAAGAGTTATGCCCGCCTCGACCATCTGTCCCGCCACGTGCGCATGCACACTCAGGAAAAGCCCTATCAATGCCAAATATGCACCAAGGCCTTTGCACGCGCCGATCTGCTCAAACGACACACTCTCGGCCATTCCAAAGATGACCCGCAGTCCAAGCCATCCATCATCCAGCACAGCCGCGTGTCGCAGGCCTGCGAGGCTTGCGCTGCACTCCGTACGTGGAGTCGCATTGGCATGGCGACTACCGACTAACCTGCCACAGACTTGAAGTGTGAAGAAGAAAAGCCCTGCAAACGTTGCACCAAAAAGGGCATCCACTGTAATTACACCACGAGCTTTGCGCCTGGCATGAGCTCGCCACAAGACCATGGCTTTGGGCCGGACCAGCCGCAGTATAGCGAACACTTGCAACAGATGCAAAGCATGGCCCAATCCGGCATGCAGCCACACGACATGTCTTCAATGCAGCAGATGCGGCCGATTCACACGCCGCCCCTCCAACAACACCATAGAAATTCCTACTCCCAGCCGAACATTCACATGCCCGCTATGCAGATGACAGAACCAGCGATGCCGCACCAGCATCCCCAACAGCCACCAGCACCCATAGCGATCGATCCGGCCATGTTGCCGCCACAAAACTCAACACCGAACATGTTTGATTACCTCAGAGACAAGATGTTGCCCCAGAGTATGCACCACGCCGGCGTGCAGATGATGGACTATCAGACCGGCCCATGGACTCCCCGCGAGCTGTTCGATTTTGGTGTAGACACCAACATGGAGCTGAACGACGTAGATCTCAGCTTCCTCGATTCCTACAACAACACCAACCCTTTCGACCTGCGAACACCCAGCGCTGGCTTCCCTACTGGAACATCAGACATTGTGCCTACTTTCACATCTGCGCCGACGTCGGTACCTATCGACACGAATGCACTTCCAAAGGCTTCTGTGTGGCGCTTTCGACCCCTGGAGAAGGACTCGGGCAGCGCAGAACAAGCTAACCTATCGTTGCCAACACCCACAAGCTTAGATATTGATCGACGTGTTACGGTGGAAGCCCTATCGCAAACGTCTCGCGACAGGATCTTGGCCCTCGTCTTGAGCACATGCAAACCCAACAGCATACCTCGAGCAGTGGCTTGTTTCCCATCAGTCGGCCTGCTGGACAGTTTGTTTCAATTTTCTTTGACTAGCCCCGGCTCACATGCCAAGCACTGGATACATGCGCCGACTCTTCTTGCCGATCAAACAAGACCAGAAGTGCTTGCTGCTATCTGTTCTGCTGGAGCGGTGTTGACGCCGGACGGCGCGATACGGAAAGTGGGATATGCGATTCAAGAAGCAATCAGAACCGCGATCCAGGTCCACGTTGAGGATGATAACACTCTTATGCGAGACCTGCAAATAATGCAAGCGTCCCTTTTGCAACTGAAGATCGGCCTATGGAGCGGAAATTCACGCAAAATGGAACTCGCAGAAGGTTTCCAACAAGTCCTTGTCACCATGGCGCGCCGCAGCGGGTTATTCAGACGCGGCACGTACGAGCGAATTGTGCCCAGGGCGGAAGATCACGGAGACGTCCTCGAGAGCAAATGGAGGCAGTGGGTGAAGCAGGAATCCCGAAAACGACTTGCCCTACATCTCTTCAGACACGATCTCGAGGCGTCCGTATCCGTATTGAGCAGCCCTCTCATTTCATATGCCGAGCTCTACCTGCCACTCCCGGAATCAGAAAGCCTCTGGCATTCGCCTACCGCGGAATCATGGAAAGCGACGTACATGCGCAACGCGGGGCCAACTTCCGATCGTCAACCTTCTTTGGTGGATTGCATTCAAGATTTGGACATTCTTGCCGTGCGAGACATTTTTGTCGACCAGCGTCAAGCAAGCATGGCAGTATTGGGAGCCGCATGGCGTATGATCTGGGAGTATCGACAGCTCGACTCATCCCTCAAGAACACGGCCAATCAATGGTCGAATGGCAACATGCTCATGCAGAGTCGGCATAATGAGCTGACGAAATTGCTCCAAAACTTCCGCATCAGCTCCATTGAGGACACCAAGATCACGTTGATCGTCGAGCTTCTGCTGATGCATCTGCACATGTCTCTAGAAGACGTACAGCTCTTCGCAGGAGTAGAGGGCGAGGAAGAATCAAGAAGAGTCTATCCTTCTCTCGTGCAATGGACTCGCACAACAACTGCACGACAAGCCCTGTGGCATGCAGGACAAGTCTTGCGAGCAGCTCGCGACCTTCGACCAGGGTTAGTATGTGACTTTGCCGCTATTGCAGTCTACCAAGCGAGCTTAGCATTCTGGTCCTACGGAATCATCACACGAGCAACCGAGCCCGGCCCAGTCGCCAACAACACTCCAATCGCTTTCCTGGATGGTAGCGACGATAACGGAATCCAAAGGTGGATCGTGCACGGCAAAGGCAACGCGGCCATCAGAGTGTGGACCAATAACGGTGAGACGCCCGTCGTGCTTTCGAACCCAGACGAAGTTGTCGGCGCCGTGGTGGTTATCATGCGAGCGAACCACCACGATACGAGAAATCCACCACTTGTGGACAATTTGATCAATATCATGGAAGGATTGCGGAAAGCTGCTCGAACGTGAATATGACGACACCACCTTTTGGAGGCGGGATGTATGAGTTTTCTTGTTTGCGTTGCAGCGTGGTTTTACTTGTAGCGCTGGGAGATACTGTTCAAGAAGATATTTACACGCAAGTAAATAAATGATCGATCTGGGCAGTTGTGAGATCTGCCTTCCAGGGGACATTCTTGGACTCACGAGCTGATCAATCGTGGATAATTGCATTGCTGTGGTAGGTGGAGGCGAAAGGAGCAGACTCATTGGATCAAACGTTCTGTAGGAAGTACCAGACAGCTATACTACCCTGCATATCGCGCGCCATGCGTTGTATCGTAGCAATCATCTCTCGTCTAAACTGCATCAGGCAGCTGTGAGGTGAAACAGCGGGGCCACGATATGTACTACGTCGCCAGTAGTCGCCAAGGATCACCAACTCTCGGCGCGAGGCTTGTGGTAGGATAAATCTGTAGCCAAAATCGACAACGTTCCCCCGCGTGCTTTTTATTCTCTCACCTTTGTCGAGCGAAAGGACTCGCTGTTGATCGGCGGCTTGGAGTCCATGATGACGGGCCCGCGCTCGGCAGACACTGCTGCAGCTTTACCGATGTACGCGCTGGCCGGCCATGCGAATCCCGTGCTTCCGGCGTCCGGTTCGGTGAGATATTCCACAAGGGCCATGCACACGTATACTCCCACTGCAGTGAGGATATGCCACCAGCCTGAAAATATGAACAATGGCTTGTCAGTTTATGTCGTGAGAGTGAAAATGCTCGTTAAAACTGACCATGTAACTCCAGGATGAAAGCCAGTGGCATACCGACAGCATGTCGGACGTCATTCAGTGTGTTGCAAGCGACGAAATCGAGGTTCCAAAAGGCGTATCCGCTTGCGAACGAGAGACTGCCGATCAGAGCCAGCTTGCCGAGTTGTTGCTTTTCGACTGGTTTGGCTCGCTCATTGAGCACCCGTACAGTCTTGTAGGCAACAACGACCACCATGATGCCAAAGAGCAGAGCGTGGCCGTTGATCTCGTTCGTGATCATGTGCCAGGTAGAGAATAGTAGTAGAAACCCGAACACGCCGATGGCTGCTAATGTTTGCGTCTTCTCTGATTTGTCGAAGGTCCAGATGCGGTGGAAAACTGCTCCAGCGGCAAAGAGCATCGATAGATCATCGCCTGCGTCTGTCAGTCGATGCGGCAGCTTGCGGAAGGAAGCCAAATACCCATTTGGGAATGATATTTCAGTAAGCAATGAAAGATTGCTGATGCTATGCCAACAGTCGCCAGGCCATAGTATTGCAGGGGTGCGTGTCGCGAATGCGGCACGTGTCGGAGGCGTTGCAAACCCCGGTATGCATAGTAGACTGCGATGGTTTAGCGACATCCAGCTGTGCTACAGCGCCCGTGATTGAAATACTGTAGGCTGCGTTGGACAACGTGTTGATGAATTCACCAATGAACGAAGTCACCACATGGTCCTAGTTCTTGTCAGAGATCAGCCGCGCTGCGCTGAGAAAGTCATCGGCCGCACCTCTTCGCAGAAACTGTGCATTGCCGTCAGCACTACAATAGACTGCCGCGACAGATGGGGAGGCTCACTTATGCCGGGAGGTTGGTGTCCCGAAGAAGGGGATGAATGGAACATCAGGATACGCTACACCGAGCATCGTGTCGTTGCTGGACCCGGACTGCGCGAGGACGGCACCTTTGCTTTCGAGTGGGAAGGACAATCAGGGGCGGTGCAGAGCATGGAAGAGTGGAGGGAATGTGGCATCTACTTAACGTCTCCAGTCTGAGACGTTGTGTTGCCACGTCGCGACGTATCACAACACGAAACCCGACCCCGTGCGCGTTCGTGGACTTGGGCTTCTCGCTTGCATTTCCCATTGGCCACCAACAGCGACGAATGCGGCTGCTCCTCGCAACGATATACTGGTCGGCGCGGCCACGTCGAAGGACGGATTGCGCAAGCACGGCAGGAAAGACCGTGGCGCAGGCCGAGTGCGACTCGTGATGCTTGTCGTCCAGGGAAGCGGCAACCTGCATCTGGACCCCGAGTCCTGAAAGCGTCTGGCATCATCCCGACTCCGATGGCGATGGCAAAAGTGAAAGTGAAAGTGAACAAGTGGTGGCAGTGGTGGCGTGGAAAGCGTGGGACGCGTGGGACGCGTCTGTGCATGCCACGCGGCGCATCTCGCCACGTCGGGAGGCTGCCTGAGGCAGTGAGAGCCGGCCCTGCATGTGCTAGCGCAACTCTATCCAGCATCCTGGTCGTGAACTTTCTTTGTGCTGGCATGCACAATAATCAACAACACATACGTACCCGACAACTTCACCACAGAAAAGGGACTGCAGTACTCCAACAACCTCCCTCAGCAGCAACGAAAGATGGCGGGCCCAATCACACCCGATGCCCAGCCATGGAGCACCATGCAGGGCAGACTGAACCACGGCCTGCTTCGCGGCTTGGCTGCAATGGGTTATGAGTGAGGAAAACGTCGGATGAAGGTCATCCATTACGATTGCTGTGTGCTAACGTGCGACAGGTATATGACACCGGTCCAGCAGAAAGTTCTGACCGAATTGCCGTCCTTCGACTCTGACTGCCTCGTCCAGGCCAAAACAGGAACTGGCAAGACCATCGCCTTCTTGCTTCCCGCATTGCACTCTCTCCTCGCGAAGCCGTCCGTTCCGCGGGGACAAATAGCCATCCTGATCTGCTCTCCTACTCGTGAGCTTGCCTTGCAGATCGCAAAGGAATGCAATTCGGTCACAGCTCAGCTGCGCCCTGGTCTAGAATGCCACACCGCATACGGAGGCACATCAAAAGATCGTGACCTCAAGGCCTTCTTAGCTGGTGATCCGAAGGTTGTTGTGGCCACACCTGGACGATTGAACGACTATCTGAATGATGAATATGTGGCAGAAAAGTTCAAAGATCTGCGCACGCTGGTTCTGGATGAGGCGGATCAAATGCTCGAGGCTGGATTTCTGGTTGCGATTAATGAAATTCTGCGTCGCTTACCGGCGAAAGATATCAAGCACTGGCAGGGCATGTGCTATTCAGCCACTATTCCCGAAAAGATCAAGAGCGTCCTCCCGAAAATCTTGAGCAAGCAGCATACTCATCTGTCCACGGTGGATCCCAACGAAATACCGACAATCGACCTTGTGAAGCAGCACTCTGTCATTGTGCCATCGATTTCTGACGTGTACCCTGCGTTGTGGGCTCTGCTGCAGAAAGAATACGCAGCCACGAAGAGCGACTTCAAAGCCATCGTCTTCGGCTGTACCGCGAACGGAGTTGCTCTCATGCATGCCCTCTTTTCCAGTCTTTTGCAAGGCAACGACAACATCAAGGCATTTCAGCTTCAGTCCCGTCTCAGCCAAGCGAACAGAACCAGAACGACGAACGAGTTCAAAGACGCAAAGGCTGGAATTATGTTTGCCTCAGACGTCATTGGCCGTGGAATGGACTTTCCCAATGTTTCACACGTTGTCCAAGTTGGCTTGCCTTCGAATGGCGATCAGTACGTGCATCGAGTTGGTCGCACAGCTCGAGCAGGTAACGAAGGCCGCGCTATCATTTTGCTTACCCAACGGGAAAGCTTCTTCCTGAAAGTCAACAAGCGCTTACCGATTACGCCGTATCCTGAGGATTTCGCAGGTCCAGCGATCGAGAATCAAGCCAGAGAAATCGAAGCAGCCTTCGCCAATGTTGACGAGGTCACCAAAGGAAAGGCTTACCAGGCATGGCTTGGCTTCAACAAGGTCTTTACCAAACAGCTTCAGCTCACGAACGAAGGACTTGTAGAGCAGGCCAACGATTATGCGTCTGCAATGGGATGTCCCGAGACTCCTATGATCGACAAGCGCGTAGTCGGCAAGATGGGTCTGAAGGGTGTCCGCGGCTTGAACGTCGGCCTGGTGGAGCACAGTGCTCCTGGTGGACGGGGAGGCCGACAAGGCGGCGGCGGAAATCGCAACGGAGGCGGGCAGAACGGAGAGAACAGCGGCAGGATTGAGAAAAATACCAGTGGAGGTCCTCACAGCGGCAGTGGCGGAGGCAGAAGAGGCAGAGGCCGCGGAAGAGGCGGGCGCAGAGGACAGTCTTCATGAAAGATTCACAGCATATGGCTAGAGAGTAGGAAAGATACCCCCTTCTGAGCACTTGCGAATGTGCTCTCCAATTATAGAGATAGAATAGAGAACTGCGACTTGCGCAATAAGACAAATGGTTTCACGCTTTTCCCTGCCAACCGTCTCTCAGGAAGTGCTCCGCTTGCGTAAATGGCAAGCTCATCTGACACATTCAAAGCCCCAGCGAGAAATGCCTATATATCATTCCGGCCACAAGCTTCTCCACAGAACTTTGGGCGTTTTCGGGCTTGAAAGCAGGAGGGTCAATTACTGGAAACTAGGAGCTTGTAATAAATGCCAGATTCAAGATTGGGGCCGAAATTCAAGAGAAGAGTAAATGTACATTTGCTCGCTTCTTCGCAACGGTCATCTGTATCGCCTAAACACAAGAAAGTGGGTATCATTTGCTCAAGAGCAGCACGTCATCCATCTGTCGCCACACCATCACATGGTTGTAATCAACTCTCAAAATTCTCGATTCTTGCCATCGCCTGGTCCCAAAGCCCCTGCACCCCAGACGCCAACCAGACCCCAGAATCCAATGCGCCATCCTCGAAACAGTCCTGCCGTGCCTTGCCCACGTCGGGTTCGCAGCATACCATTGGCAGCTTTGGTTGTGGTCTCGCCTTCGCTGTACATGATGCCGTAGACAGTGCCCCATACGCCGCTGTATGGAGCTGGCTCGATTATCAAGGTTGTTTCCGGATCCGTTCGCGTGATCTGCGCCACCTGCGCTCTTCGCACGACAGTCTCGAATGGTAGGCGGACGAAGAGCTCCGTAAGAGTGGTTGTAAATGCGGCAAGCGACCATAAAGACGGTGTCAGCTCGGGTGTCAGGCGCGATTGGCGCCTCAGAAATAACGGCGCTGCTGCTGAAAATACATTAGGTATTGAGTGATACAAGGCAGTCGGTGTCCAGAGACTGGAAGGAGCGACCAAGGAAGGAAGTCGCTTCAAATTGGAAACTAGGCCTCGCTTTCCCTCTGAGATGGGCGTGACGATCAGTTTCGTCCGTACCAGATCCAGCGGAGCCAGGAGCAGACCAGTCAGACAACTCGCAAGGCCGATGACGAACAGCGACCCTATGGGGTTGGGAGAATCGCTGAGGTCTATGCCGCTGAACCCCACACCGCCTGACAAGTTCAGACCAGGGCCCAGACCTCCTTGGTCAGGACCTGCAATGTCAGGAAGGCCGAGGATTGCGAGCAAGAGGCTTCGGATGAACGAGTCTGTCGTTCGGAGCAGTATTGAATACAAGAATGTGGTGTTGTTTGCCCGCCAAAGTCCGACCGCTCCTGATGTGTTGTACAGAGCAGAGATGGCCTGCATCACGCTCTCTGGTTTCTTCACTCGTATTACCACGTCGTCCACCGCGCCAGGCTGTGTCCTGTTTCTCGGACGAGGCGTAGGTGACAGGTCATCACTTGGAGGTGTTCTCTTTCGCCTCCGGGGCGACCGGCTGCGTGGTGCTGTAGCTGAGAAGTAGTCCGGGACATCATCACTCCTGTCACTTTCCTCGCCCTCCTCTGACTCTGTTTCGTAAGGGTTGCCTCCTCTGCCCCTACTGGTGCGAGAGTAGCTCGCACTATGTCCCGTACGCTTCTTTTGCAGGGTTGTTGTATCTTGTGATTGTGGTGATGATACTTGGAGAATGGTCTTGGCGACATCGAAGGGTTGGGCTAGAAGCACGGAGGTGTAACGCCACGCGAGGGTGTCGAACAGGCTGCGAGTGTGTGACCATGCTTCGCTCGTTGTGGATGATATGTCAAGGTCTGGGAATAGGTCGCGGGCTGATGAGAACGAGGCATCGGGTCGTGATGCGGTTGTAGTGCCTGACCGGGTCGCGTTCGCTGCTTGCGAAGTCGATACTGATGGACCGGGGCCGATCGAGGGCGCGATGTAGTATGGACGCAGCGGATTCGGTTCTCGCGACGACGCCATAGAGAAGCGGTCTTTGGGATCCATCGCTGCTGCTTGTGCTCGTGTCAATTTATCGGGCGCAGGAAGAGAGGTGTTATTGTTGATGGCTGCTCTCAGATGACGATGCAAGCCCGCGAGCAAGCAGGCAAGCCACGGAGCGGAGGTCCGATCCGGCCGCCACCACGAAAGGCCACACCATGTATTGTACCAACCCCCACCACTGCTTCACTCCACATCCATTCTCTGAACTACCGCAACTCTCGCCGGCACCGAAGCCACCCTTTAGTCTCACACCATAGCAGCACAGTCGGCCGTTACACCGACATCGTGTCAGGATGGTGTTGCAAGACCTCGGCCGCCGCATCAATGCCGCCGTCAACGATATCACGCGCGCTCCGACCCTAGACGAAAAGGCCTTCGATGGCATGATCAAAGAGATCTCCAACGCTCTTGTCGAAGCTGATGTCAACGTAAAATTGGTCGCCAACCTCCGCAAGACTATCAAGTCTGCAGTCAAATTCAACGAGCTGCCAGCGCACGCGAACAAGAAGCGCATTATTCAGAAAGCTGTTTTCAATGCCCTGGTCGACATTGTCAACCCGCATGGAAAGCCATACGAGCCGAAGAAGGGCAAGAGCAATGTCATCATGTTCGTCGGTCTTCAGGGTGCGGGAAAAACGACGACCTGTACGAAACTGGCTCGCTGGTACCAGGCGAGAGGTTTCAAGACGTGCTTGGTTTGCGCCGATACGTTCCGTGCTGGTGCTTTCGACCAGTTGAAACAGAATGCGACAAAGGCCAAGATCCCATACTATGGCTCTCTTACGCAGACCGATCCTGTCGTTGTCGCGAGAGACGGTGTCGAGAAATTTAAAAAGGAGAAATTCGAGATCATCATTGTGGACACTTCCGGTAGACATCACCAGGAAGATGCGCTTTTCGCTGAGATGGTGGAGATTCAGCAAGCCGTCACGCCAAACCAAACCATCATGGTCCTCGATGCGTCCATCGGTCAGGCAGCTGAGGCACAGTCGAGGGCGTTCAAGGAGACTGCCGACTTCGGATCTATCATCATCACGAAGACTGATGGTGCCGCAGCAGGTGGTGGTGCTATCTCTGCTGTCGCGGCGACGCATACGCCCATCGTCTACATTGGTACGGGAGAACACCTTTTGGACCTCGAAAAGTTCAATCCGCAATCCTTCGTCTCGAAACTGCTCGGCATGGGTGATATGCAGGGTCTGGTTGAGCATGTGCAGAGTCTCAAGTTGGATCAAAAGGAGACGATGAAGAATATTACTGAAGGCCGCTTTACAGTTCGCGATCTGCGCGATCAGATCCAGAACATCTCGAAGATGGGACCTCTTAGTAAGATGGCGGGCATGATCCCAGGTCTTTCTGGCATGATGGGGGGTATGGACGATGCAGAGGGTGGTGACAAGCTCAAGCGCATGATCATCATCTGTGATTCCATGACACAAAAGGAGCTCGACTCTGATGGAAAGATTTTCATCGACCAGCCTTCCCGAATCACTCGCGTCGCACGCGGCTCAGGCTCTTCTGTCCGCGAAGTCGAGGAACTTCTATCCCAACAGAAGATGATGGCAGGCATGGCGAAGAAAATGAAGGGCGGTATGGCCAACATGCAGAAAGCACAGGGCGCCATGGGAGGGGCAAACCAGAAGTCTCAGATGGCGGCTATGCAGAAGAGGATGCAAGCCATGGGCGGCGCAGGTCGCGGCGGTGGGGGCATGCCAGACATGAACTCACTAATGAAGATGATGGGAGGCGGCGGAGGTGGTGGTATGCCTGACCTCTCCGGTATGGATATGCAAAAGATGATGGGTATGATGGGTAACATGATGGGCGGTGGTGCTGGCCGCGGCCGTTGAATGCTTCATGACTCTTGACGACAGCTCGATCATCAGCGATGACGCCTATACAGCTTAACACGATTTTTCACAATGCGGTGCGACTTTGGCCTTTCCGCTCCATTCCGTTCCCAAGTGGACAACTTGACCGCATGGCTTCTGTCGCCAAATTCGCGTCTGCTAGGGATCTTCTACGATCACACCTCCACAGACCTGCTTCGACTCTAGCAAGTCGGTCATCACCTCGAGCACAATTATTAACCGCCGGGACGCTTCTTTGGAAGTCGCAACTCACCGGTGTTGCAAGCACGGGATGCACCTCTGCCTACTCGGTGCCTAATCTGGTACAGTTGGCATACAACTGCGAGGTCACAATGTTCCAACCCTACAGTGGCACACACAGAGCATTCGCATCGCAGACCTATAATCATGACTTCCAACATCCAGAAATGTGTCAATCTGTTGACAAGCATGAACATCCTCGAGATCGAGTGCATCAAGCAAATATCAGAAATCGCACGCTACCGCGTTATCGGCACGAGGAAACAAGAAAAGCATGTTTATCTGCCTTCCCCGGGAGCTCAGAGATGAAATCTATTGTCTGATTGGTATCATACAGTCGCAGCAATATACCAAATTTCACAAACCACCACTATGGCACCCAGTGAAACTCGCCAGTCGCCAGATCCGAGTCGAATTCCTGGAGTGCATGAGCACACAAGTTCTCGTGGGTTATTACTACGACGACACAGAAAAACCCATGTGTATGAAAAAAGCTACCACCTTCTGCTATCCGACATATCATCGTTGAGGGCAGTGATCCTGGTTGTTGCGACTTCAAATCGAAAGGACTGAACGCCTTCGATGAGACGGCAGCAGAAGCTCGGGCACTTGCTCCGCAATACATTAAGCATGCGGGCATGTGCTATGGATACCTGCAGCTGAGGAGACTGCTGCCCATGAAGCCGGATGTCGAATGCAATACCCTTCGTCCCCATTGTTCGAGGTACATGGAAAATGGGCTGTGCTATGCACAACTACGACAAGGGCTGGACAGCACGGGGTTGATTTTCGATCGGGAATTGTTGCTGGAATCTGGAAGACCTTATTGCCATCGAGATTTGGGGGTCATGGGCGTATCAGTTGGAAATAAGAACAATGAAAACGCTGCAAGAAGCCAGTGGGCGGCTCTTTATGCAGGTCCTGCGAAGGTCAGGGCAACTCTTTGCTGGGCTCTAAACTCGATCAAGCTTGGTATTCGTGCCATAGCCATTCTCATGGCTACGTCAGAGTCGCAGACTGGAGAAAACATCAGCTGGTACCGCTCTGCGCATGTAGCATAGATCGCGTGGCTGATCGCCGGAGCGACTACGAGGCGAGATGATGCTCTCGAGACAGTGTCAAATCCACGCGTCGGCAATTGAAGGCACGACACCATCAGGCAATGGTTGATCAGTACGCCCACATGTCGGCCAAACATACCCCATAAATACCCCACAAGTCTACATCTCTTGGCACCGGCCTCGATACATATATGTCCCGAGCATCGTGGACACTGTGACGATGTCGCAGCGAACCGTTTTGGATCCATACCAACAATAATGGGCTTCCAACGCGCGAAAGAAGATCGACCGACACCGCCAGAGGTCTACAACTGGAGAATCTATGCCTTTGCGATTATTGTGTCCTTTGGAGTTTTAGCATACGGATATGATTCGTCCTTCATTGGCACGACCATCGCGCAGCCTGCGTTCAAGCGCGACTTTGCAATGCTCGATATGAGCAAGGCAGAGCAGGATGCTGTCAGCAGTAATTTGACCAGTATTTGTTCGTAGCAGCTTATCGCAAATTTCCATCCCGAACGACCCATCTCATACTGATCACAGCACCGCAGATTCCGCCGGAGGCTTCTTCGGAGCACTCTTCATGTTCTTCTCGCTTGAGCTTCTGGGCAGATGGTGGACGATTGTGATCTCGAACAGCATCTTCACTGTCGGCGCAGTTCTTTGCACAGTTCCGACAACCCAACTAGGCCTAGTCTATGCCGGCCGACTTCTCACTGGGTTGGGAGTTGGAGGTATTGCTGCCGTGTGTCCGATCTATGTCGCTGAATTGTCACCACCTGCCATTCGAGGTCGACTTACCGGCTTCTTCGAGTCCGCATACCAAATCGGCGCCGTCATTGGTTTCTGGATCAATTACTCGATTGTGCATACCATCGATCCGGAGTCCTCCACGACTTGGCGTATACCGATGGGCGTGCAATTGGTTCCGGCTGGCATGCTCGCTCTCGGGGTACCCTTCCTCAGAGAGTCTCCAATATGGCTGATCAAGCAAGGTCGACTGGAAGAGGCTAAGAAAGCCTACAGCTACTTCAGATGCTTGCCTGCTGATCATATTTACATCACTGAAGATTGCGATTTTGTCCAATCTGAGCTAGAGAACCAGCGAGGGTCGAACAAGACTTTTGCCAATTTTCTCCGCGATGCAGCAAGAGAGGCTGTCAGCAAGGGGATCTGGAATCGTTTCGTATTGGTCTTTGTTATGTTCATGTGGCAAGGTTGGTCCGGAGCTGTGGCGATCAACTACTACTCTCCTACCGTCTTCAGGAGCATCGGACTCACTGACACGACTCTGTGGACTGGTGTTTACGGTCTGATCAAAGCTGGGGGGTCCATCATCTTCTTCACTTTCTTCATCGACAGCGTCGGTCGTCAAAAACCATGGATTGTATCTTGTCTCGCGTGCGCGGCATGTCAGTACTATCTAGCAGGCTACATCGCCGTCGGCAAACCGCAAACTGGAGCCAACGATCTCAGCGCGAGCACGATTGCCGGTGGGAAAGCTGCCACAGCTGCCATCATGATTTTTGGCGCCACCTGGTCTTTCGGTGCAAATGGGTTGCCTTGGATCATCTCAGCCGAGATCTTTCCCGCTTCTCTCAGGAGTATCAGTGGGCCGTGGGCGGGCATGAGTGTGTGGCTTTGGACCTTCGTCGTCACGAAAGCATTGCCCAGCATGTACACGAGCATGGGCTACGGAGTGTACATTTTCTTTGCATCGATGCTGGTCTTGTCATCTATATATGCTGTGTTCTTCATTCATGAGACGAAGGGGTTGAGGTCCGATCAGATGGATGCTTTGTTCGGTCGGATTAACGATGCACAACCCTCTGTACGACGCGATGATGAATTTACACACACGAAAGGGGATCAAGATAAGCAACTCGCCACGCGAATCGAAGCGGTATAGCGAATGAAGTCGAGGCTCTCTGGAGCAGCGGAAGAGATTCACTGTCAATCAGCGATAGAGGCAGATGAAGGTTCTCGCAAAAGACTCACAGAACATGCCATTGCTTGTCTTGGAAACAAGCCAATAGCTTCCATAGCTACAGCTTCAGTTTCACTAGTCTTCGTGCATTCTGCCTGCTTCGATACGCGTTCACCGTTGAGGTGAACCAGCATTCTGTGCTAGACTCTCACAGAATGCCTTCTCGAAGTCCGGTCGCGAAAGGTTTTGTACTTCATTTCACTGTCGAAGCCGAGTCCGACTCTGGTTTCTGTCGCTCCAGTGCCCTGCAATGAGCCCAATTGTCCCGAATCCAGTCATCCACAGCAGCTGGATCCCTCAGAGCATTGCCGTCCAACCAGAACCGCAGCTGTGATTCCTCGTCACTGTGGCAGTGCGCTAGAACTTTTGGGTGGCCATGATCAAAGCCCACCCATCGACGAATGGCTCTCACAATCTCAGGGACTTTGGCTTTGCTTCCGCCATAATGCGCTGATACCAAAGGCTTGATCAGTTGCTCGGCAGTCTGATTTGCGATAGAAATAGCAAAGTCGTTTCGAAGCTCCTCCATTTCTTCGCGCTTCCCGAAAAACGAGATGGCCTCTTCACACCATTCCTGTCTTCGTCGCGTGAGGTCTTCTTTCCAGGTTGCAGAGTCGTCAATCTCGCTTACGTCTAGGCCCAATTGCGACGGCAGATAGTCCTTGAAGAAGTTGGTAATCATCGATCGTTTGTGCTCCTTTTGACGCTGATTCGATGTGTCTTTGCGCTTGTACTGCAAGTTACCCACGTAATCTGGAGTGAGCAGTCTGCATCGCGCGAGCCAGGAGTAGAACTCATCCACAGCATTGAAGCCCGAGTGATACCGCGAAATATCGAGGCCCAAGACCTGCATCACTTGGTCTGGGTCATTTGAAAGGAACAGCAATCCCTGCTTGTCTGTGACGCGCAGGTGAAGTTCGCTTGCTTTGGCATCATCGAGCTCTCTTAGACGAAGAAACACGCCTTTGTCGCTGACTGTGAACCCCAGGTTGTGCATGATCTGGCCGAGCAGACCCGACAAATCGCCATACGAGGAGTAGAAGGCATACCAATCGAACAAAGCTGGGTCAATCAGGTCGATGTCAAGCTGTGCATATTCCAATTCGCTCGGGATTGAAGACGGCTGTCTGCCTTTGTTCGAGTTGAGATTAGTATACCTCGCCGGCGGACCGGTGTGTTTCTGGCCGTCGACAGGCACGGCAAGCATACACAGCCCACCATACGACAAGACACCGGCTGCTCCAAGCGCAGTCGCAAGTTGAACGGCATCAAGCGGTCCATTTGTGGCGATAATGAAATCGATATCACCGTAATCGGCTTTGCCTGGAGCTTCTCGTAGTTGAGTGACACGACACTGAGGAAAGAACTTCGCCAGTCGCTCCAGGTAGATATTCTTGAGTCGCTCGTATGTCTGCGGTGTCATCCTTGGCGTTCGCAGTGTCGGCTGTCCTTCTGCGACGGCATGAGCAAATGCTGCTCCGCCCATGATGAAGCTTCGGTCGTTTTATCCTCCGCGTCGATTTCGCGTGTACCAAATTGGGAGCGGCTGTGATCGCAGTAGTGCCGCTCTTCGCGCCGTGCTTCGAGAGCCTGCAGTGGAAAGTGGGTGTATCTGTTGAGAGCAAATGCTGCCAGATCAATGACTATTCCATGTAATGCTGATGAAAGCGGTTCAGAGATATACTTATGCCGTCTGTGAAGTTCCATGTGACTCGAAGGCGAACGTGTAACATGTGAATGAGCAGCATATGAAGGATCCGAGGCTGTGAATGACTCTTCCACTCAGGAGGCACGAACCTTTCCTTCTGTGACTGATAGTGCACAGTGCGGTGGATGCGACAGATACCGATCACCCCGTGGCCGTTTGAGCTGGCTCACGGATTCTTCTTCGATGTCGACTGAGGGAGAGACGATGTCCAATCAATGTTGCTTCCGAACTCCACCAGGGTCTCGTCTCGTCGTTTCTGTGAAGTGGGCCGCGGACCGCGCGCCGAAACCTTCCACACGTGCAAGCATGCAGAGCGCGAAGCAGCGTCATTCACACAACCACACTCACGCTATACGAACATGTCGATAGCGCGGTGTTCGCTCAGACTTCCAAGAGCACTGAACACCGCATTTGCTCTGACTAGGGGTAGAGCAAGGTGTGGCCAAGTACAGCAAAAGAGATGGATACGCAAGCCGCCATCGCGAGCACGTCCGTGGGCTAGCATACCAAAGAAGACTGGAGATGAGCAAAGCAGCGGATTGAGGCGAGATGAGCAGAACAGCAGTCTCGAGCAGAGGGCAACGAACATACGAAGGCAGCAACATGACGCTCCGCAGGAATCGCCTCAGCAACCTACACAAGCGCCGGACCAGACGACCCCAGGACGCAACACCCAGCTCGCCGCCACCCTCGCCGAAGCAGACATATCCGATCTGGTCACAGAAGTACGCATTCCAGATGATCCATATGGCATTCTTCCTCCGCATCATCGGGCCACCGCAATTTTGTCCAACAGCTCGCTGGTCATCCAACGCCAGCTAGAAATGATGAATGTCATGATAGGATTCGAACAAGCAAATCGTTACATCATCATGGACGGCATGGGAGAGACGGTGGGATATATCGCGGAACAAGACCACGGTATGGGCAGCATGATCAAGAGGCAGATGTTTGCAACGCATCGAAGCTTTACAACACATATCTTCGATAAAGATGAACGGGAAGTGCTGAGGATACATCGGCCGTTTGCGTGGATCAACAGCCGCATCAGGATTTACGACCCCGTTCCTCCGGGTGGATATGGAGAGCGGGAGGTATCTACGAGCACGGCATTACGGGGCTTGAGCGCAAGCTCCGTCGCGAATCAGAATGCCGTTGCGCAGATCTCGCCGTTGAAAATGGAGGAGATGCGTGTCATCGGCGAGACGAGACAGATCTGGGCTCCTTTGAGGCGAAAGTATGCGATGGCGACCTATCGACCGAGCGAAGACCCGTCGGATCCTTATAGCGCACCACGTATCGAGTCTGGCGAGCGCCCTAATTCTGACGCCAAAGATACAACAGTCACAGAAGCTCAGACCGGGGACACAGAAATCGAAGCGGGTATGCGACAGTTCGCTCACGTCGACGAACCGTTTCTCTCCTGGGATTTCACTTTACGCAACGAGTCAGAACAAACAATTGGTAGCGTGAACCGAAATTTCGTCGGCTTTGCGCGGGAGATATTCACCGATACTGGTGTCTATGCTTTGCGCATGGATAGCGCTGCTCAGCAATCGCAACTCCAGGATCTCAGTGGGAAGGTAGTAGCTGAAACCCAACGTGAAGGCACAGCCATGACTTTCGATCAAAGAGCAACCATGCTCGCGACAGCTGTTTGTATTGACTTTGACTACTTTTCGAGACACTCGGGTGGTACTGGCATCATGCCCATGTGGCTGCCGTTCGGGATGGGTGGCGGCACGGCCGCCGAAGTTGGAGCTGTCGCAGGGGCCGCAGGGGCTGCTGGAGCCGCAGAAGGTGTTGGAGCTGTCGAAGGCGCCGCTGGGGCTGTTGGAGCTGCAGGACGAGCCGGTGGTGCCGTTGGAGCTGGCGAAGGCGCTATTGCAGGTGCAGGGTCAATGGCAGGATTTCAACAATACGAGGCTATGCAACGTGGCATGCATGGCTCTCGGGGAGGAGATGACGCCAGTCCGACTGCGAATGAGCCTTTCGCTGGAGACAGCCAGTATTCGCAGCAGGACAATGCTCCCAGCAATGACGACAGTGTTTGGGGGGAGAGTGAGGACCCCTGGGGAAGAGGTGGACCTGGAGATGGGCCGCCTCCACCAAGTGCTGGTGGAGAAGGCGGTGGCGAGGGCGGAGGTTGGCTAGATGCCATCAGTGACTTTTTCGGTGATTGATGAACTGGGCGCAAGTTTCAGCACTCCTCTCACATCCCGTACTAGGCACATCAGAGGCTCAAGGTCATCAGCGGGATCCAAAATAGAGGTTCACAGAACTGGATAGAATGTACGAATAAGAACGAAAAGTACGGTCAGCCAAACAACTTCCATATTGCAGCCAAAGCTCAAAAGTCATGCTAGTCATATCTTTGACGGGTATCTCAAACACAAACGCCTTGGAGTGCCCTTGCTTGTGAACTTCCAGCCTGCCTCCTGGGCAAAGCCCTGGTCACTCGCTAATCGCTGCCGTATTCGCCATTCTCATATTCAGATCACTCGTTCACACTTTAATTCAGCCTCCTTCGCTTTCTCGTAGCCTCGCTCATCGCATCTCGTATCGAGCACGTTCCGGACTAATGTGATGGTCCCTGCGGCGCGATCGTGCCATAGTTTCGCATGCCACCCGTCTGGACATTGCTGCTGTAGACTCCTGGAGCAGGTCTCTCGCTGTAGTAGCCTTGTTCCGCCTGCTCTTTGCGAGAGTAGTAGACGTACTCGATGTAGAACCTAGAATCGGACACGAGAAGGTTAGTTCATGCTGTCGCATACAGATCTCCGATGCAGGGAAGAGCTCGAAGCTAACTTACGCGTGAATGTGACCTGGCAAGTAGCCTAGGAGAGTCAGACAGATGTTGATGAAGAGGTCTGCGCCGCAGCCTGCGACCAGGAAGACGCCGACGGGTGGCAGGAAGATGGTGATTATCACGAGGATGATTGCGGAGATCATGGTGGAGATGGAGCTGGTCGTGTTTGTGTTTGGTGAGAGTTCGCGTGGTCAATTACCTTCTGGAGCGCTGTGTTTGGATCAGGCGCGTAGCTTCATATGTGTCTTGTCAATCAGGCGGAGCTGGCGCAAGTGACGCGCAACAACAAGCGCTTAGGAAAGAGGAGTGGCGCAAGCGCGGAAGCTACGCCACAATGATCCTTGCCTCACTGGCGTCTTGCCGGTTGCCGGTCGCCACAGCTGACAGGAACGATAAGAGCTCGATGCAATTTCTCGACCACACCGCGTACTTGCCCGTCAGCAACATGTATTCGTTAGGCGAGCGCGCTGCCCACGTCGGCCAGCAGTCATGGCAAGAAAACATGTTCCTCCCATATCACCAAGAGCTCCCTTTAAGCCAAGAAACGGCTCCAGGACTGCGTACCCGCCCTCGGTGGCTTGGACCACGATGCGCCAAGGGCAATCGAGGAAAGGATCATCAGTCAACGTCAACCTGCAACCCCGTACACAGGGACGCTGAAACTCCAAACCATCGTCTTTCGTTCTGTACAAAGTAGACACGTTGTGGTGCTCGCTGAGGTCGCCTCTCCGAAGCTGATGGCAGCATAGCAAGCAGAGCAGTGTGCCGGTCGCACAGCAAGCTATTCCCGGACCACGTTCACCATGCTGTCTAGCACATCCGTCCACCCAGCCGGGAGGGCAGGACGCTTCATACTGCTGGCCAGTATCGTACTACCTGCAATCATCATATATACCATGTGGTATGGCATGAACTCGGATCAAGACGATGTGCCAGCAATCCTTACCCAATTGATTCCCGCTGGTCACGCCACATGTCAGCAAGCCACACTGTTCGAGTGCGGATCTTGTTTGGAGCCGCAGTATGCTGTCAACCAAAGCGATCATTCGACCTGGAATTATCAGTACGGGAGAGATGACCGAGATGAAGGCCTGAGTGAGGCACAATGTGATTCCGCTTTCCCAGGCCTCTTTGAGGATATAAACCAAGGTGTACAGTACTGGAGTCGCAAACGCGAGACGAAAATCACAGCCAAAGTGCTGGACCAGATCGATATGAAGAATGGAATGACCAGAGCGATGATTTACGAAGGCGACTTGTACATTATCCAGACAAAGTCCACTGGTGAGGATCACCGAAGGAAGATCGTGGCGGTTTTAAGCTCGTTACATCGAGCTTTGGCTGGGAGTTCTGAGCGAGGAACTCTACCCAACGTCGAATTCGTCTTCTCCGTTGAGGACAAGGCTACGGACGTAACGAGCACTCGGACCGAGCCATTGTGGGTGATTGCGCGGAAAGCTTCTGAGCAGTCGTTCTTTCTCCTGCCAGACTTTGGCTTTTGGGCCTGGGACAACATCATTAAAGGGGAGAACAATGAGATCGGCCCATATGATGAGGTTGTTCGCAGGGCGCTCGCCTTCGAGGAAGGAATCAATTTCGTCGACAAGAACCCACAGCTTGTATGGCGCGGCAAATTGAGCTTCGCACCTAAGCTGAGACGAGGACTTTTAGAAGCTGCGCGAGGAAAGGAATGGAGCGATGTCAAAGAGATCAACTGGGACGTCAAGCAGAACTTCCTGGCGCTTGATGAGCACTGTCAGTACATGTTCATCGCGCATGTCGAAGGGCGCTCTTACTCTGCTTCATTGAAGTATCGACAGGCGTGTCGATCGGTCATTGTCGCTCACAAGCTGCAGTATATCCTGCATTACCATTATCTGCTTGTGGCCGAAGGCACTCATCAAAACTTCGTCCAGGTTGAGCGCGATTTCTCGGATCTCACGCCCAAGATTGAGGAACTCCTTGCCAATCCCATCAAAGCGCAAGAGATTGCAGATAACAGCGTTCGTACATTTCGAGAGCGTTACTTAACGCCAGCTGCTGAAGCTTGTTACTGGCGCGCGCTGATTCGAGGTTACGGCAAGGTCAGCGGAGAAGCGAATATATGGCATGGCATCGGTGTCGGGAAGAAAGGAAAGCGCGGTCTGAGGTATGAGACATTCCTCTTGCTCGCGAGCGAGGAAATGTTGAATTTTGCTGCCACCACGGAATGATGAGAAAGCATTCTCGAGCGATTCTCAAATGTCGTGGCCAGCAAAAATTTGTGCGCACGGCATCTTATCTATTGCAAATTTTTCCAGTCAGTGGACCGCCAATGCATATTTACCAGGGCCGCGCCACGTCGGAGGAGACGCTCCTTCTGATCGACGCGTCGCGACGCGTGCGGTGCGAGAAATTCTGGGCCTGAAAATCGCTGCAATATGCATGTCGGCGTGTTTGTAAGCTCCAGCAGAGCAGAACGAAGCGTAAACCGCCAGTATGATGGTACAGTACGTACGGTACAGACAGATCTACTTGCACAGCTGCATGTATACACACGATTGTTCTCGAGTGCTATACATTGCTATCTCGGAATTTCAGACTCAATTCCCAACGAGCAAATACATATGCAACAAAATGCTCATACAATGCTGCACGATCCCACGCGCACAGATGACCATGTCTCGTACAGTCTTCCTTCCCACAAAAAAAGGTACAATACTTCTTCGGATCATCACCCACGAAGACCATGAACTCCAGCAAATCCCACCGGACCCATGTCCCCCATCCAGCTCAGCCGCCGAAGCGCCAGAGCCGCTCCCACGCACGCCCGATCGGCACATCACCTCCATACAGCAACAATCCGTGTCTACTCCGCAACATTCGGGCATCCAAACCGCGAACAACACATACATTCATACATTGCTCCATCCCACTACAGTACATACCTTGACGCGTGACCCAACTAGGCAATACGACCACCACTACCACCACCAAAAAAAGCTTGTTGTCGATCCACGAAATAAACAATGTTTGTAATCTCATTCGTGGCATGTCTTCCGATACGGCGCAGCGGCGCAAGTAAGAAAAGTACTTTTTGGTGTTGAGCACGTTTCCTTTTTGGAGTTTGTGTGTCTCTTTCCTTCCTGGGCCACGTGTCCGTGTCGCAGGACGAGTGATTGGATTCTTGGACGGCGGGAGCTAAGGGATGTGAAGCTGGACGGCGACGATTGCTGTTATGAGTAAGTCGATGGAAGGCTTCGGGAAGGTTAGCTGTCTTCTCCATGCTGCGCAAAGGTGGAAAGAGGGGTCTCGTCCGGTGGGAGGGACGAGACCGTTCCGGATGGGGTCATGCTTGGACTGTACTGTTGTTGCGGGGATAGATGGGGGGGGGGTTTGGTGCGATTAGCGGTGACATCAACTGAGATGGAGACATGGGATATGTTGTAAAACAACTTCTTCGCATAGAGTACATGCATATGCCTGGCCTATGCTTCTCATCCTCTCTCTAGAACCATTTGACTGCTAGTTTGCAAGACAGAAAATGCAAGCACGTCAATGTCAACAACGCTTCGCAGCGTTGCTGCGCTGCTCGTTTGTCTACCAGCTGCGCCTGATGAATCGCTGAAAGCACCGAAAGCCTCGATGCCCGCGCTTAAAGCCCACTCTCAAAATAGGAAATGGGAAGTCACCCTCCTTGTATCTCACAAGTCATCTATCGTCGCAATTAAGAGTCAACCGCAAGACCTCAAACCATTCCTGAACTTGAATCTTCGCTCATTCGCTCGCTGAATTGTGGCATTTCGTAGCTGTACACCCGTACCCCAAACAATCGTGAATTTCGTGACGTGCGTCCGTTCATCGAATGTTGAGGCTTTCGTATCGTCCCCAGTTCTGGCGGTTACGATTGGGGTGTTCCAGACCAAGATGGTCTTCAGGTCCGATCTTGTCCGACAGGATGTCATCTGCGAACATGTCAGCTAATGAATGAATGAATCGAATGAATCGAAATGAGGAAAGGGGTGAATTACCGTCTGCGATCCAAACGGGCCTGCTGTAGACTTGGCCGCCTTTGATCACAGCGAATTTGATCTTCTCGAGATTCTTGCCCTTCAGGCCAGTGCGCTTCGAGATTCGCTCCTTGGCCTCTCTGAAAATTTCGCCTGCCTTCATGAGGAAGATGAACGGCACTCCATGTGCTTTGGAAGGCTCTTTCTCGAAGTGGAAGCAATACATCAGCCGATCGCCGTTGTCGAGATCCAGCTCGGACTCTTCCTCGGGGATTCGCTCGGCATACACGCTCATAAATTCATTGAGTGCAATGACACCATGTGAAGGAGGCAGAACCTTGTAGACCTTGTTGCTGTGCACTTCGTAGAAGCGAATTTGGTCCATGACCTCATCGGGAAGACTCGCGCGCTGCTGCAACGTTCCGGATACATCGCCGAAGCTGGCCTGTTTGTGGAGCAGTAGATCGAATGTCTCTTCTTTCTGGATTCCTTCCGTGAGCCAAACAATGCGCACATTCTTGCGTTGCTCCAAGTCTGTGAGACTCATTTCCAGTACTTCATAATAGAGATGGTCTGGAGCTTGTGTGGCCGCATAGCCATAGCTGCCGTAGCCGTTGTTGCCCATGAGAATGTGATTGACTGTCGTGTTCTGCTGTCGCTTGACCACAGCACGCGGCTTGCCAGACTGAATGTTAGTCGTTGTGAATCGCAGATGTGAGGGCTCGATTGGGCTTCCGTTCTTCGAGGAGAGATGGTCGGCGACCTTGTGCGCTAGAGCATCATAGGTATCCTTTTTGGAAAGAGCGAGCTGGAATTGCGCATCCTCTTCAGAGGGAAGCTGCAAATTCAGAAGCGACTTTGGCGAGAAGTTGACGAAAAGCCGGTTCAGCAAGAAGTCGTAGAAAGCGGGCGCAGTGAGGCATGCTGTCGGATTGCTCTGCCGCATCGCGCTCTGTTCCGCTTCGGACAGGCTGCGTTGAAAGCAGATGATGTCTCCATCTTGAATCTCCGAAGCTACCAGAGTATTCTTAGGCTTCATGGGCTCAATGTAGTTCTGCTTGATCTCCTCGAACAATTCAAGGCTCACATCTCCAGGCTGCCAGCCCATCATAGTCATGATGGGGCCCGCAAGGTCCTGGGCTCGGTCGGACGGGTTCATGTAGATGTGCCCAACACCGTGTAGCTCCTGCCTATCCACATCAAAGTGCTTCAAGAACAAGATGATGGGCCTTGTGGGAGATTGGACACCGTTAACACCGGGCGATGACAGTGCCTCGTCGTCCAGCTGCCAAATTGGCTTTCCATCTTCGTCGCGCTCTGTCTCTTCCATGAACACTCTGAAGCCAGACGTTCGCGTGCTAAACTTCTCGGCAGCCTCTTGTAACGTCATGTCAGCCCACATCAGGGGGTGATCGGGGCGAACTGTCCCGTTCTGTCGATTTACCATGATCCAGGGCCTGATCAGGTCGACATCGACTCCTTTCTGTTCGGCAGCGAACTTTGTGAAATCTCGGATCGTCATGCTTCTTAACAGGCGATGAATGGAGGGTGCAGCAGGATTGGTAGCGTCATCGGTCCACGGTATCAAGTCCTGGCCGTCATGCAGTCGGAAATTGTCGATACTTGCGACAAAAACATTCATGTAGAGATGAGCCTCTTCTTTCTCCTTGCGGCGTCGCTCAGCCTGTAACCGTTCTTCCTTGAGCTTGAGCGGAAGATGCTCCGGAGGGCTGACTTGATCTTCAGGCAAGAGTATCTGATCGAGTCGGCTCTCACGAATGTACACCAACATGTATGCGTTGTTGGACCGTTTCGTGGACCACTGTCGAGTGTAGGGGTTCTGTCCTTTTTGCACGCCGTTCACGCTTTGGTAGTCGCCACCAAAGTTGTCGTCAATAGCTTCACGCTTGGTCGCGCGTGTCACTCGATCGTCGTCAAATCGGAAAAACTGCCCGTTCTTCTCTGGCTTGAGGAACGCATAATAGTGGCCAGCATTGAGGTCACCCGAATGGACGAGGACGCCGTGCAGGTGGTATACGTATGGTTCTGACTTGTCTGCGGTCTCGTCCAAATATGGGGATGCGTCGAAGATCTCGGGGAACTCGTAGCGGTCGTTGACTTTCATCATTGCGTCCCGTTGGAAGTCGTACTCGAAGCGTTTCAGCTGCAAGTGAAGGACGTTTGGAAAGCTCTCGAATATCACGCCTTTCTTCGCATCCTGGAGTCCAAAACCTTCGGCGGCATACTTATTGTCGCCCTCCAGTGTCTCCACCTGAATGTAGTCCTTGAAACTATCATGCAAGCCTTTGCAGCCCGACACATTCAGTTGCAGATCCCAAAAGTCCTCGATCCGGCTAGACTCGTACTCCACGTTGATGCAGCGCAGGTAGGTCTTCATCTTGCCCACAAACATTTGCTCGAGCGCATTCTCTGCCTCGGTGCCCTTCATGCGCGCTTCGAGCTTCTCCATCAGAATGCGCGACAACTCCTGAACGTCCTGCTGCTCAAAAATCTGCCGGCTTTCCCAGCCAAAAGATCGCGTGAGTTCGTTAGTTGACACGGCGACTTGATCGGCTTGTAAGCTGTAGAACAAACGCTGCAGCATGTACGCCGAATTTGAGGATTCCCGCTCCTGTTGCGTTTCCGTTGGTATTTGGTACACTGCCTTGCGGAAGGCTCCGGTGAGGTAGAGAGACTGGAGCAGCGAATTTAGATAGCAGGTGGCTCCTTGGTTGCGCAACCCCACCATACCGGTCTCCTTCTTGCTATCGTAGTTGATGAAGTTGTGCCACAGCACTCCCGTGGGATCTTTGAGCACCCGCACATAGGCAGTCATCTTGGCGCATCCATTCTCGACGAGCGGTCTTTCGCGGCCATCGAACTTGGTCGCGAATATTCGGTTCTTGTCCGCGAATCTTGTGAACCCCCAGTCGCCCTCGTCTGCTGTGAATCGATGATTGGCCTCGTGGTGGATGTAGATGGAAGGGTCGTTGGGGTTGGACAGCACCAGCATGAACTGTGCACATGCATACCAGCCCTCGGGCGGCTTTTGTCCATTGTCGTCTTCAAAGCCCTGCTCGAGATAGAAGGACACGCTCTCCGACGCTGAGTTGCCGGCAGGAAAGAACAGCACTCGCCACGGGTGTCCGCCACACGTAAATGTGGGCCCGTGTGCTCGCTTTGGCTGTTTGACCCAATCCACAATGTCCCAACTGTGCCATGCTTCTGCTTCCGTCTCTTGGTCGGGCAGCGGGGGCATCCAGCGAGCCATCATCGCTTCGTGGTCATCGGCCAGTGGCTCGGCGGGCAGCGAGGCCGGGTCGGGATCGTCGACCATGCTGTCGGCGTCGTCGGGCGATATGATGGCGACGTTGTCAATGTCGTCGGTGGGGGTGAGGTGCTTCTCGTCGTAGTCGGAATCCAGCATCATGTCGCTACCCAGCTGTCACACGTCCTTACGTCAGCGTTGTGCACTCGTGGTGGAACGGCGCCGGAGCAGTGGATGAATGGGCACTGGACGGGCAGATGGGGGCGGGCAGTGTGTACGTACATTGTCCATGATGGCGAGCAGCGAGCAGTGGGCGATGCCTGCAGCCTGCGCAAGCTGCGAGCAAGCAGAAAGTTTCGAGCGTGCAAACAGCAGCAGCAGCAGACGCGGTTTGCTGGGTGTGACAAATGGCACGTGCGGCGAGACAAAGCCGATGCGCCCGCGCAGGCGTGTCGGTGGTGAATGGGGCGAGGGGAGAGGGAGAGGGAGAATGGGGCGGCGGTGGGTGGGTGGGAATGCGCAGCGGCCTAGTGAGGTGCTCAAGGCGAAGAGACGACGTCTGGAAGCAGCAGCGCCTGGCGCAGCAAGCAAGTGGCCGTGTTTTGGCGGAGAGAGCAACGTGAACAGCCGCGCAGTCGTCAATAGTCTACGTCACGCTTCGCCGCGGATTGGAAAGGGCAGGCCGGGCTCGTCCAGCTGCGCCGCCTGCCTTCTCCCGTGCCAACATTGATGGCCGCATTGATGGATTCGCTTGACCGTCGTGCACACTCCTGGTCGCCATTTGACGCTGGAGGCTGGAAATGGCCCCACCTCGTGCTTCGTCTCTGCAGTCATCTCATCTTGCCGCCATCTTCGCACCATGTCATCATCACTCTATCCCGTTGCACATGCGCCCGTGACGCCCTGTCAGATGCTGTGAGGGACATCTCCCCATCGTGTGGGCAATCGGGAATCGCCATCGATCACTCAATCTGCGCGTTGATTGATGCTGTCTCCCGCGGCCATCTCTCGTGACAGAATTGGTGTCGATGCAGCTACTTCTGTCTTGCGCTTTTCTTGCGCCTCGCGGGCTCCAGAACGCGCTGAGGACACACGCTCTTCGTATCTGCTAACCTCCACCCGCACAGTGCCTGGAGCATGGCGGCGGCACTCACGAGCCTGGCACGCCTCCGTCCAGCTCCCTGTGCCATATCATACACCACTGCAGCCACGCCCGTGACGAACTTTGCTCCATCCAGCACGCTCCCTCCGCCATGGCGTCCTTCCAATGTCCTCGATGAATGGGTCTCCCGTGAGGCGAGGCCCATCAGCCTGCGCCAGCTGACCTTCTTCGGACGCACTTTGACAGAGGAACGACTGCTGAGCTCGGCCAACTATGTTCGCCTGGAATTGCCCACGAGAATCGCGCACAGGCTGCGGAACATGCAGACTTTGCCGTATGCTGCTGTCACGAACCAACACATCAGCCATGTCTACGAATTGTACTACGCCGCTTTCGAGAGGTTCCGCAAAGTAGCTCCGGTCCGCACGCTCGATGAAAACGACAAGTTCTGCGAGGTCATCCACTTTACCCTCAAGGAGCACCTGTCCGTCATTCCTCAACTGGCCATGGGTATCTTAGAAATACAAAACTCAGTCAGCAGCGAGGAATGCGATCGCTTCATGAGAACACTACTGCGCTCGAGGATTAGTCGTCGCGTGATTGCTGAGCAACATCTGGCCTTGACCGAGACTTTCCACGCGCCATGGCACTTTCCCAATGCGAAGAAGCCTCCCGCGGGACCCGAAGATGAGTTTGTAGGCGAGATCTTCTTGAAATGCAAAGCGAAAGAGGTGGTCGAGAAGTGTGCCTCGACTGCCAGAGAGCTTGTTCGCAAGGCCTATGGGCCTGACGTCGCAGTACCGGAGGTGGTGCTCCAGGGTCATCTCGAAACGAATTTCCCGTACATTCCCTCGCACCTGGAATACATTGTTGGTGAGCTGCTCAGAAACAGTATCCAAGCAGTCGTCGAACAAAAAGGCCTCTCCAATCCTCTGCCCATTGAAGTTCTCATCTGCGAAGCCGCACAGCATGTCATTATTCGCATCTCCGATCAAGGCGGCGGTGTCGATCGCGAGGTATTGCCCTACCTCTGGTCATTTGCAAAAGGACCACGTCGCACGAATAGGTTGCAAAATCTCGGGCAGGTCCCACGTCTAGCAGCAACGATGGAAGAACTCCAAACCCCGGAAGAGATTGACAGGAAGGGCAAACATTCCGGAGAACGATTTGGCAACTCGCTGGCATCGCTTTCGGTTAGACCACCTGAGCTGAAGCTCGGCATGGGCCTCCCCATGAGCAAGATATATGCCGAGTACTGGGCTGGCAGTCTCGAGATTCACAGCTTGGAAGGTTGGGGTTGCGATGCGTTCCTGCAAATCAGCAGACTGGGCAACAAAAACGAGAAGCTGAGTACAAGAGCAGCCATGGATGCATTGTGAGGGAAGGAACCGAAGTGGCTGCGATTGCTACGTCCAGCACTCACGTCCGCTACAACTCATCCGAGACGACGACACACACATCACTCGCGCAACGACACTAGCATTTCTCGGCATGGACAACCATATCGACAGCGCACACTTCGATGACGTGGTCGAATTTCTCGGCAGTCGTCTTGATATTCACCCTTCTGGAGCCATCGGACCATCTCGCAATTCGCACATCGACTGCTATACGCCAGTACACAATTCGTACACACGACGCCAGAATCGTCAGAGGCATCGCGTACCCGGCGGCCACGGGCCAGCCGCTCTCTTCCGTGCAGAACGCCGCATCGATGAGAAAGCGCTCGTGTTCGACAAGGACATCATCAACACATGGAGGTTATCAGATGTCTCGGCCGCGCAGGAGGTCTTCTTCTAGGAACAGGCTTTCCAGCGTGCCCTGGCACAAGAAACAGCATATATTGTCATCGAGTCATTCCTTGAGCAGGAAGCCAAGCACCTTTGTACGTATCCGTATGTCCAAGGAAGATTCGCGCTGCCTCAATGCAGCCGGCCTGCCTCGCCAAATCGCGACTCTAGCACTAACACGTCGCAGCATCGTACGACGCCTACTCGCTTCTGACACGATTCAGTACCTTCTTGCGCAACCTCGGTACACACCCCATTACCGTGACCATCTCGAGCATTGTGACCGATATCGTGGAGGAATTAAGAAGCTCCAAAATGTACTCGAGCAGTGTGAACAATCTGGTCGACACCGTGGCCAACTTTGTCTTGTCAAGAGATTGCTGGAGATACGAACGAGATTGCTTGCCGACGGTGGAGGTGGCATTCGAGGTGCGACGCTCTTCTTATCTTTGGCCGCAGCCGGATTCCACCATCAAGCTGCACTGCCATTACACCTGGTTTCCTCCATTGGTGACCTTTCATAATCTACAAAATGTGGTTTCTGAGTACAGCAATTACTCTCTCATTCCTTCAATGAGCATAAGTCGACCGTTCTCGGCAATGACGAATGTGGATATCGTATACTTCATTGGGCAAGACGACCATCAATGGCTCCAGTAGGACGTGGACCGAAAATGCTTCCGAGGAATCATTCCTGGCGTCTTGGCCTCTCATGTAGGAGCTCGACGACTCGATGTTTATACCATGTCTTTGGACGTGGTCGTCCTGATCACTCAGTACTATCCTCGTGACATCAAATACGAGACAACGATACGTTGCGCAATTCCGATTACCGTCAGGCGTCGCCCGGATGTCTGTGCCAGCCTGCCAAGCTTCCACCAGCTGCCGTCGCCCGTGAAGCAGATGCTGAGCAAACGGTCTGGTGACGCTGGCCATTCGATGCGGTTTACCCCTCTGGAAGTGCGCATGGTATTCGAAGTACCACTCGAAGCGGATTTCGGCTCGACGCACGTTAATCGAAGAGGAGAACTTGCGTCCGACTCTGATGATGGAAGCCCGCTGAAAAGCCCAGTCCCTGTGGACATATTGCTGTCGCCGGAGAAAGAAAGTTGGGCGCGAGAAGACACACCGCATCTGCGCCGTTGGAACGATTCCCCAACACCAGCTCCACAAAAGCGATCCAAGGAGCAGTCGAGTCCGCCAATATGGTATGAACAGACAAGGCGCAGCGTGGTCGATGCTGAACAGCGATCGCACGTCTCAATGCCAACGACAACATCGACAGCTGCTTACAGCGATTCCGGACTTTCAGACCTATCCAGTAAAGCTTCGAGACGCGAGAGATGGCGGCGGCGACAGCGCCAAGTCTCCGTTACATCGACATCGACATCGAGTGTGCAAGTGAGCAGACACACAGAGCTCTCGACTGGGCTCGATAACAAAGAGAACAGCAACACGGAGGCCTCACGTCAAAGTGGGAAGACGGACCGCGAGGTCCACAAAGTTACAAAGTACAATGCATCGCGAGTACAAGGTGATGGTAACCATTCGCCACGTTCAAAGTAGAAATCGTTCAAGTGTCGCGTTTCGGGAATCCATTCGGGGAATAATGCCGCTCCAAGGCGAAATTCATCGGGACATGGGGATCCAGCTAGCAAAGTAGATAGCATCCTGTTCGCTCGTCTCTGCAGGTACCCGAGCATTATCGAAATACACATCAATTCATCATCACACCAGAAGAGCCCTCATCGCGCTTTCCGCCTCACCACAGCAAAGCACAAATCGGAAAAATGGTTCTCGAAGCCGGCTACCCTAACACGACGGGTTTCCGCAAAGTCACCAAAGTCACGATTCTCGTAAAGAAGAAACCGGACATGAGCGATGCGGATTTCGTCGAGCATTACAATCACAAACATGCACAAATGGCAGCGGATGTCCTGCTGAAGCACAAGATTCTCACGTATAGCCTCGTATGTCCCAGCCCTGCCTCCACGTTACTCTGTGCTCGTTTGTTCATCATTTCTTCCTGATTAGACATATTGTTTATCGCGCGATCGGAAGATCATGGCCGATATGCTGCATGGGAAAGCGGCCATGGCGGATTATGATGCGATTTGCACGTTTGTGTTTCGCGATTATAAGGATTGGGCCAAGTTTATGTATGATCCTGCGAGTAAGGCGTTGAGTCCGGATCATGAGAGTTTTATGGTGGAGGGGGAGATGAGGATGTTGGTGGGGGATGAGTATGTGGTGATTGAGGATGGGAAGAAGGTGGAGAAGGAGTAGAATGGATGAATGGAGGATGCGCCAGGTGCGGGTTCCGTGTAGAAAGCGGATGGAAATTTTCTCGTTTATTCTGCTGTCTTGTCTCGTCTCGTCCTGGTATGTGGCATGACAATTGCAGCTACCAGCGCAGTAGCTTCCCGTGGGATCGTGGCTTCAAACGTAGCCTTTTCGCCCGCCCGTGAAGAACATCTTCACGATGAAGACTTGTAGACCTGCCATGGCGATCATGAAGGCGGTTTCCATAATGTTCATGTTGAATATTCTCTTTTCTGTGCTTCGGACTGTGCTGAAGTTGCGGTTCTCGCGGGTGCGGAAGTATTTTTGTTGTCTTGTGAGGGTGGACACTTGGCCGGAGAGTTTGAGAATCGTCTCTTCGACGCCGCTGAGCTGGTCGGGGGATGCGCCGGCTTTCTGTGGGAGGTTCGCTCGTGGCTCGTTTTCGACCTGATTGGACCACGTCAGTTTTGTTGAAGCTGCCAGAGTGTAACGCTCGTGAACATACCGCGATCTCGAAGTCCACGACCTTGTCGGAAAATGTGGAAATGGAATTGTCGAAGCAGAATCGATACTCGCCAGTCTCTGTGGCAGTGAACACGTAATCGCCCTGTCGCTCCTTCTGTCCATCGAGTACTATCTTTTCCCGGCCTGGCTGCTTGTCTGGGCCGAATACCGTGTAGTCGACTATTTTGTGTTAGCTTCGCGACGCGGCGCATGTCTAGTCCTCCGCTTTCTACGCACTATCAAAGTCTCCACCACTCTGCACAGCGAAGTAGAAAGCAACCTTTGCATTTTGCTGGGCGACTTGTGTGTAGAAGCACTCTTTCTCGTTGGGCGAGAGTTTGTACGTGAGAGCCGTCGCGGATGCGTACGAGGCGAGTAGGCCTACGAGGGCGGTGGTGCTGAACAGCATCGCGGTGACAATGGGCGAGGAGAAAGAAGCGAAGAGGTGGTGTTCCGTCGGCGGTCGTCCTGTCCACAAGGTGTCTCGATCGTCAATGCTGGCCCCTGCCAGATTTCCACACGCGATCAGCTAAGGGGTCCGTTTCATGCCATTATGATTGGCTCCTGGTGCAGCCAAGCTAGCTCATGTTCGTGCATCAGGCTGAGTACGCAACGCATAATAAGACTATACTCGTAGCATTGCTTGATTGCATCCCATGATACACGGCATATGACGACTCGTAATACGAGCACATGCACTAGCTGGAAATGACATATCAAATCTTCTGCACCTTGAAGCAATGCTGGCCAATACAACGTCTACCACGGCTGGCTATTGCTGCATATTCCGACGATATGTTCTGAGCCCAAGAATCTCTGCAGATTCGAGCAGCCAATCCGCATGCAGTTCAGCGTCCATCGGCGAAAAGATCGAGAAATTTGCTTCTGACAGGTCATTCACACGAAAACTCTACCATGCGACAAGATAACGACATATAGTCCCAAGTGAATTGTCGCGCGAGGCTGCGTACAGTGAAACTTAGTCGTGAAACTAGAGCTCTGCCTCTCCGTTATTGACTTCGAAACGGAGGCCGGTATCGTTTCGCTGCGTCAATAGTGTCACCTACTGATCGTGAATGTCGCAACTCGACAAGCGCTGCCACATTGGGGACGTTGCTGCAGCGTTTGGCGTTCGGATGGGTTCTTCGTGGCTATATGTAGGGCCTTGGATATGGTTTAGATGCCGCAGCAGGATCTCATGCACTGATCCCCAAGGAGCAGGACCGGTTGTATGGCCAACGCCGCCCATCGCGTTGTAGCCCACTCTTTTCCATGAACATGTCTTCCTGTGTCATTGAAAGTCGCTCCATGCGATGAACGCCCATTCCTTGCGGCGAAGCACTGTACATTTGCCAAACTCTCTCAAAATGCCTCCTCTAGTGGTGTCCTTCTCCGTGTCCATCGCCGTGCCCGTGTGATGTTGTCAGGAACATCTGCTCGTATACAAGGTAGCCTGCGAATGCTACTGTCGCAATGCCGAGGCCAGGAAATGAGCCCTTGAAGCGATTCCATCGTGTGAAAGGTCCAGTGTATCTCCATGCCTCACTGCGCCCTCATTAGCATGCGCCCGTGCCTCCGGCTTACAACCACATCGCCGACGTACGCTCTTGCCCATGGGTCGTTCTTCGGTTGCCCAGCAGCTGCCGCGAACTTGGCCGGGTCAAAGCCGGTGAGGTTTGGCTTGGGAGCCATTGTGGTACGTGTGTGAGGTGGTTTGGAGGTGGCCGGCGAGGTCAATGGGTGGTGGCCGTGATCGACCGCGGGATCTGGCGTCGAGCTCTGGTCGGAATTGCCAAGGCAACCTTAACCTTGCTACAGCAGTCGCACTACAAAGGTACTGTGATCGCGACAGCTGCGTCTTCCGCGAGTGCTACATTTTTGTATCGACTCGGACAACAACCAGATCCGCCGACAACATGGCGCCCCCCGTCGGCCGGATGCACATATCGCAGCCATCGAACCCATTCGTCAACCTCAACCAGCAGCACCAACACTATCAATCGCAGACGCAGTCGTCACACCTCCCCAACTATCAGTCCTTCGGCAACAGCGCCCTAAATGGCGGCATATCACCCTTCAACCCCAGCTCTCCGTATGGCACACTCGGTGCATCAGCATTCAGCGCCTCGGCGGGGACAGCAACGTTCAACGGCGGTATTCTGGGCGGTCCCGGGCAAGGCCTAGGGTCAGCAGCTGCACAAGCAGGCTTCGCTCGCGGCGCTGCAATGCAAGAAGGGAATCAGGTGGAAGGAATGGGACTGCCCAAGACCGGCCAGGCTGCACGCATTCGCGAGGTCTGGAGACACAACCTGGACACGGAAATGCACATGCTCCGACAGCTCATTCAGCGGTTCCCCTACGTCGCTATGGACGCCGAATTTCCAGGCATCGTAGCCAGACCGATTGGCAACTTTGCAGGTAGCAAGGCTGAGTATCACTACCAGACACTCAGGTGCAACGTGGATATTCTCAAGCCTATTCAGATCGGTATCACGCTATACACGGAAGAGGGGCAACTACCGCCGCAACAGGACTCGAGCTTGTCACAGCAGACGGGCAAGTTCCAAGGCTACAACCACCCACTTGCAAATCAAAACATCCCTTGCACATGGGTCTTCAACTTTGCATTCAACTTGGAAGAAGACATGTACGCCGAATCGTCCATCACCATGCTGCAGCAGGCTGGCGTCAACTTTGCCCTGCATGCCTCGCAGGGTATCGACCACGAGGCCTTTGGGGCTCTCCTGACTACTTCTGGCTTGTGCTTCAATGAAGATGTACATTGGCTCAGTTTCCACTCGGGATACGACTTTGGCTATCTTATCAAACTGTTGTCCAACGATGCTCTTCCGGTCGACCAGGCTACCTTCTTCGATCTCGTGAAGACCTTCTTCCCGAAACTGTGGGACATCAAGTTCCTCTTGCGGCACGCGCAAAGGAAGCGTGCTAGCGGGCAGCTGTCGGAATCAGGGCAACAAATCGTGGATCGTCTGGGCAGTAAGTCTGGGCTTAATGATCTTGCCGATGAGCTCGCATGTCAGAGAATCGGTGCCGCGCATACTGCAGGCAGCGACGCCTGGCTGACCGGATCGGTGTTCTGGGCACTACGTTCCAAGGTCTTTGGCGGCGAATTGGAGGACGATCTGTCCGATCAGATATACGGCTTGCATGGCGTTGGTGCACCTGCATCGCAGCAATCCCGCGAGGAGTTCCTTGCCGTGCACCACACCCCTGGGCAAACAAACGGCACAGGAGGAGGACTATCTGGTCTTGGTGGCAATGCGCCCAATTTCACGCCTTCCGGCAACCCGAGCACGCCAACGACAGGCCACGCGGCCGTCAATACCCAGACGCCGGGCCAGCAGCAAAACCCATACCTACATAGTGCATTCCAGGGCTACAATCAACGCTAGTACGCATGGTATTGGATACATGGTGGACACTGGCTTCCTTATGTCCGCCCCGTCTCTTGGGTGGAATGGTATGCAGCACAAGCATGGCATGAACGGCGCGCTCGCTGACCGGCTTATGCGAGGATGATGATCATGAGATTGATTCGTGAGCGTGGCGTTGGAGGGGTGTGTCTTTGGACTTTCTTTCTTTTTTTGTGTAGTAATACCAGTCGAAAAAGGTCTGAAACGATGATAGATGACTTTCCTTACGGCTATCATACCTGTCTGTGCCGTTCGCTTTCATATCTTGGATTTTGTTATCTTTCAAGACTAATATCAACGAATCGAATGGAATCTCTCTCGCCATCGATATGGCTCTCACCTCACCTCACCTCAACTCAACTCAACTCTGCCTCGCAAATCTCACCCTGAATCCCTTGGCACAGGCACTCACTGCTCTTCCCGTTCCTCATCAACTTGGAAAACAAAATCAAACAATCCCACACTTCCAAAAGAAGGACTGCCCACGAGCAACCACGTGGAACATTTGTAAGTTGGAAAAAACTCTTGGAGTGATTTGTTGGTCGATATGGCAGAAAATGAGCCTGTGAAATGTTTTTGCTGGTATTCAAATTTTGCGGTTTGCTGGGGAAATGGGGGGATCCCAGGATCGGGGGTGGTGATGATGGTGAAGAATGCCCGCAGAACACAGCGAACGTAGATTGTCCTGTCCTTGTGTTTTTTTTATCACAGGCTGCGTAGCGTATGTTCCTACACGGCAAGTGAAACATGCTGATCTCTCGAGACTGGGCTGTGCATACAAAGATGCTGATAGAAGGTAGAAATGGTAGACTCCCAGGTTGTGCCTGTGAAGCGTCATCATTCAATTTTCCAGTGATCCTACCACCATAGTCCAGCACGGCATGGAGCAAGGATGAATCACAGACAGTTTGTGTCGCAGTGTGGAGTGAGCTGAGGATCGACGTAGAGGCGGCATTGCAGGATGTGCAAGTCACTGAGTCTTTCGATTGGCTGGGAGCAAGAAGGATCCAAGTCTATATCGTGATCTAGCGCAAATACCACATTGGGGAGCCCGCGGCGTGCATGCACACTAAGCTGATCTATCAGCTCATTTTGCCTTGCGATGGAATCAGGAGAAAGAAATCATCTTGCGATAGCGATGTCCATGAAGCGAATGTCTGTTTACATGGCCGCAAAATGCGCAGCTTGCCTTTCTGCGCGAAATCATCATTTCCGCAATCAGAGGTTGTCGAGAATGTCAGTCTGACTCGTGGTCTGTCGTGGGATATCTCAAAAGAACTTGCCCTGGACATCGACGTCTCCCTTGCTTCCATGAATAGTGGTAGTTCCATAGTCGGTGCGATCGATGCTGTCGCGGTCGGACGGGTCAAAGGCAGCATCAGGTGCCGCTGGGCGATCGAGTCCTGTGAAGCGATGTCCTCTGGACCTGGCCATGATATATTGCGTAGTGAGCCTGAGTATGCAAGCCGCGATGGCGAATAGCAGCCCACCAACAGGAGCTGCAACGAACACACCAAAGACCGACCAGTCACTAGCATAGAGGCCTTCGGTAAGGATCACGAGTTTGCCAGCTCGTAAAGCGTCTCCATTGTAGAAGACCAGGCCAAACAAGAACACGGAAAGAATGCCTCCAATACCGCCCACGACAACTTCGAATCCGCGCCAAAAGTAGGCCTTGGAGTTCAAGCCGATGACCAAACATGGGATCACAGCAGCAGAGATGATGTCGGAGATGAGGTAGATCTGAAGCACACTAGGACTCTTGAGTGCGACAACGACCGTGGGCACAATCAGAACCACCACGATGGCGCGGACCCACCAGATATTGAGCTTGTTGCGGAAGAAGTCGTTGGATCCAGTGGAGACCAGAGCGGATTGCAGAGAGTCGAAAGCGGACGTAGAAAGGGTGACAACCATGACCAGAATGAAACCGACGACCCAAGCTGGGAGAGTGCCCAGCAAGGTGAAGAGTTCAACACCTGAAGCCTTAGGTGGGTTTCCGAGCACTCCAGACCAGCCTGCTATCAGACCAGAAACACCAACGAGAGTCGTAATCAAGGTGACTGCCACGGCGGCGATGCTCACGCCAATGTACAGATCCTTGTCTGTCTTGGCGGCGAATGCGCGCAACCAGAATGCAGAGAGAAAGAAGTCATTGGTCAGGATGGCAACGGGCAGAATGTAGAGAAGCTGCCAGCCCAGAAGATTCGGCTCGAGGTATTGGGAGACAGGGATCAGAGATCTGTCGATTTTCGCAGTGGCTCCAATTGTGATTGTGCCAACGATGAGAAACAGCAACACCATGGCTCCTTGTACGTTGTCCGTCACGAAGGACACTCGGAACCCTCCCATTGCAGTATACGTTGTCGTGATTGCGCACTGAACAATGACGGCCGGCAAGCCGTTCATACCAGTGAGGAGATTGACAACCTGTTGCAGGGCTGATAGCTCAGCGACCATGTAGAGCCAGATGGTGGCGCATCTGGGAAGGTGTTAGCATAGTCCAGGTGTTGCGGAGTAGAGTGGACTGACGTAAAGAAGCTGAGGTAGATGGCTGTGATGGTGCCATATCGTTCGCGCGTCCATTGTGTGAGGACGAAGCCATCTGGGCACTTTCTCCTAATGATGGGTCCCAGAGCGGCGAAGATGAGCAGAGGCAGGCCGGAAGCAAGTGCATAGACCAACAGGCCATGAAGTCCTGCGAGTGCTGCGATGTTGGGATAGGTGAACAGGATGCCGGATCCCAGAGCTGAACGTGTGAAGTCAGTATTGTTAGTTCATGGAAGAGGAATGGGTAAGAAGTGGCAGCCCTTGGTCCCGCAAGCATTAACTTGATCGACTCATAGCGGTGCATCTCAGCTTCCTGCATTCGTCCGCGATGCGACCTCGCGTGTCTCTTGTGCAGAACTTGCAGAAGTTGGACACGTGATGATCGCATGGCGGACTAGCATTCGGCGCCCGCAGTGCTGCACACCATACCCTCGACGAATCTGCTCAGACAGTAGAAGTCGCCGAAAGCATGGCGCCGTCAAATGTATGCTCACGAACCTTAAGTAGATGGTCGTGACAAGAGTCGGATTCTCTTTGCGATCATGTCTTGCCGCTTCGCAGTGGCGTGGTCGCCCTGTAGCCACACTCACCAGACGCGATGAAGTTCAAGGCCAGAGGGATGGCTGGGAACGAGTCAGTGTGTTCGTTTCATATCGAGTCGACTATTGTGGTGCGGGAGTTGCTCAAGGATACCCTTCTGAGTGCGATTTGCAGAGAGCCATTCTCCCGCCGTCTGGCCCCGCAGTCTCCAGGCGATGAAGAGGCCGAAGGCGCTGCAGGAGTGGTCAGTGGTGACACAGCATGCGTGGGGGGCGTGCGTGTCCTACAGGAAGGCTGCATAAGTGCAGTAGAGGAGGGCGTTGCTCGCGGGGTTCGATGGCTGGCCCATGGCGGTGCTATTCCGGCAGTCTTGGGTGATGTGTGGGCAAGGTGAGCAGTGTCGATGGAGGAAGATGTCATCCGGCTGGCAATGACCTCTTCTCCGCCATTGCTGTCACGTGTTGGCGTGAATGCAGAAATCGCCGTTGACGCTAGTGATGCCGTTTTCTCGCCTCGTCGTTGGCCGAGCTGCCACGCCCGCAGCTCCGGACGTGTGCCATTTGTCCACGCTTCATGGAGCTTGGACAGCTGCGCGTGCTCCAGGAGCACAGGACAGCAGGTTGTTGTCTTGGTCCCCGCTATCACAGCCATGTCGCTCAGTAACAGCGAAGCGTCTCTCGGAGCACAGGAGCACAGGCAGCGGTGACTTCACACTTGACGTTTGCCGTCCGAGCTCCAACATGGACCCTGAAACCACAAAAAATGCTGAGCGACATTTTGGACCATTTCCTCTCCATCATTTTCTGCCCAATCCTCCTCTGCACTCTACTATCCAATTGATTACCTCGCCCACCATGGCAGAACCCGAACAAGTCTCCCAAGTCACCTACGACGAGCTCGCCTCCATCGAAAGCGAGTTCGAGGAAATCGACAATGAAATCAGTATGCGCCGACCGTAGCTACTACATACTCATTCTCTTTCAAACCAGCTAAAAATTTCCCAGTGAAGAAGCAATACGAGCTCAGCAAAGCCGCCTACACCAAACGCGCCAAAGCCGTTGCCAAAATCCCCAACTTCTGGCCTCTGGTCATCGAAGCCTCTCCTCCCGAAATCGACGGCTTCGTACACCCCCAAGACTCCAAAATTTTCGCCGAGAGCCTCATCAACATCTCCGTCGCGCGCCACGAACTCGACGCCACGCCCCAAGGCCACCCACGCTCCGTCACAATCACATTCGAGTTCAAAGAAAACGAAGCCTTCGACGATGAAGTCCTCGAGAAGAAATTCTGGTATCGCCGCGCGAGCGACGGCTGGGTCGGGCTCGTTTCGGAGCCGGTCAAGATCCAGTGGAAAAAGGGCCAAGACATGACCGAGGGCTTGACGGATGCGGCGGTTGCGTTGTTCGAGGCGAGGAAGAAGACGGGGGACATGATGAATAAGGGTTTGCCGGAGTATACGGCGCTCAAGAAGAAGACAGAGCACTCGAATGGACAGAATACTTCCTTCTTCAGCTGGTTTGGGTTTGTGAGCAGCCGACGATGGGTTAGCGCCGAGGAGGCGGAGAAGGCGGAGAAAGAGCACCAGGCGAGGTTGGAGGCGCGCAAGCGAGGTGAGAAGGTGGAGATGCCGGAAGAAGAGGAAGATGATGATGACAATGAAGACGGAGAGGGAATGTATGGCGATCAAGCTGTGGAAGTCTTCGATAACGGCGACGACTTGGCCACGACATTGGCAGAGGAGATTTGGCCCAATGCGATCAAATACTTCACGCAAGCGCAGGAAATGGACGATGCGGAGTTGTCCGAGATGGATTTTGAAGATATGGATGAGGACGGTGATGACGAGCCGGCGGTGGATATCCGCTCGCTTGTCGCCGACAAGGGTGGCAAGAGTAAGCGGCAGAGCGACGCAGGCCCTCCAGCCAAGAAGCAAAAGAAGTAAACGAGGACTTGCACTTGCACCCCAAGTCAAGTCAAAGTCAGCGCGAAGTGGATACTTTTTTTTTTTAAAAAAAAAAGAGACGAAAAAAGAGAAAAAAAAAAGCCAGCTGCACAGCTCGGTTATGAATAATAATTGCCAGATAACGAAGAAGAAGACCCCTCCAGCTATCCATTCCCTTCTTCTTGCCACAAGCGCATGCACCCTCCACTTCAACACAGCTCTCCCTCCCTTTCACACCCATTCTCGTGTTATCATCCTCTCCCCATGCAGTAGGCTTAAGGACCAGCCAGGTAGTGAGCTCCCTGGATTCGATTCGATTCGATACCGTACAGTACCTGATAACAAGGAAAAAAAAGTCCGGGGAAGAGAACAGGTACGTACTCGTCCGATGTTAGCTGATGATAATGCCCTAATGAAGAGAGAGATAGATCTGCCAACGGAACGGGAACGGCGAAAGATAAGTAGAGAGATCGTGACAAGGTACGTAGCAATTGGAAGGGACGGAAGATTAGAAAGATAGAAAGATAGAAGAGATCATGATCCAATCCAACGCAACGGCTCTCGTTATCTATGTCACAAGTATCTTGGAACACATTGTGAGAGGCTAGAAAAAGAAACCCTGGTATCGATTGATGAATTGATTGGATAATCGCCCGCCCTACATGCTACTCACACCGCTTTGTGCGAGACTATCCTTTCATCACTTGGAGAATACAGATAGATAGGCACAACTCCGTCCCGATGCTTCCCACGGGTACTACTCTGGCATGTAGCACGCAATCTCGCTAGCAGTAATATGGGACAAAACGCCCCTTCCGTCGTCATTTTTTGCAAACTTTTGGTTCTTCCGAATTCATTCCCGTCCGTCCGTCCGTCCGTGGCTCGTTGGCCCCGTCGTTGACCGTTTTCCCAACGACGTTGCCACCTTTCCTTTTTTTTCCCTTTCCGCCATGATACTCCAGACACGATAAGACTCGCAGCGCGCCGAGGAGTGGAGATGCATACCCAAAGTAATGCTTGCGCTGCCAAGCGTGCAGCGCAGTGCTAGATGAAAGCAATGATGATCCGTGAAGTCGAAGTAAGAATGTACGTGCTGGTGGGCCCCTAACAGCTTCCCACGAAGAAGCCTCTATGCAATCCTTCGGGGTGTGATTTGGGCGTGTAGGCTCCGGAGACGTGAAGTGGAGTGACGGCATTCGATGGTGTCATGGGTCGTGATCGGGGGAAGTCGACAGGATCACCATTGCTTTCGCCGGGAGTGCTTACACCGGTCACACTCATGCCGTCTGCTTCCATCCATCGCAGTCCATTGGCGTATTCTTCGATGGGGAAAACTTCTCGCGCATATTCTTCAATTCCTCTGTAGCCTTCCCAAATGCTTCGCCCTTCTTTGGGATATTCCAGGTCGGGACCATAGTATGGTGCTCGTTTGTGGCCCAAGGTCTCTTGCAGAATCTCTAGCTGTTCCCGGTAGCCACTGGGAATGCCGACGGCGATCTTGATGTCGCCATGGACATAGTTCACGGGTCGTCCCACTCCTCGCGAGAAACGAGCACAAGCTTGCAGAGGAGTCAACTTTTCAAAAGCTAAAGTCACACTGTTCACCGTCAGCGGCTTCGTCCCAGATCAGTAAGCCTGCGTCAGTCTTACCGCTGGCCTTTCCAGTGATTGGCGCCCATTTTG